>OU744295.1:17990625-19346407 GCA_916610205.1 Griposia aprilina
ATTGATTCACAATTAGCCAAACTGCAAGACAGGAAAGTCATAACATGGTCCAATCACGTTACTGTTTCAGTCATCGTTGCTATGATTTTTTTCACTATCCCTCGTCACGTAACAGCTCTACTATTTATAGTTCTTCCAGTGACAGCTCAACTTCTATTTCAAGCTACCTGAAAAATCGGGACTAATGTAGCGTTTCTCTTATATTAAATTTGTATGATCCGCTTCCACAGAAGAACCGTGAAAATGGTTTTGAGGGGTACAGTTTTAAGTTCAAGACTTCTGTATACTCTGTATAAATATTCTATAGTGTGACAAACGCAGACCTAAAGACTTTGAAACAGAACAGAAAATTTCAATAAAATATCCTATTTGTCCTTTACATTGTGCTTTTTCCACAGCTGTCTAATGTCTATCTACAACAACGAAAAAATGACAAAGTATTCGAAATAAAATACATTTTGCAGGTCTTGATCTCATAATCCCCGTCTTGAAACATTTATACTTGACTTTGAGCGTTTGTTTGCACATTGCAATAGTAAATCCAAGATTTATCTATAGCCACAGTCGAAAATAGTTCAGGGGATTGCCCAGATTTGATATCTAAAAACATCCTTTGGTATCGATTCCCTCACCGCTCGTGTACCTAAACGTAAACTACACTACACAACACACACATATCTAGATTATTCTATGCTAAATACCTAAGTTCCCACAATAAATAGTTCAATCTAATTTAAAGAACAATGCCCGATTGATTATGGCTAGAAGCATTCGTTATAAACTTATGTCATATCTATTTTGATATAAAATAACTAAAAAAAAGTTGAATCTTTGAAAGAGATAACCAAAAGCAAGTCCATCAACCGCTACTAGCCTTTTTTTTCCTACTGAATATTTACCAAAGAATTGTAACTATTCAGCTTCTTTCGAGTTTCACTGAAAAGTCGTGAAAAGTTCGCAAATAACGCTATAGTCTATAGTTAACGCCGTATTTAATTGCCGACTTCCGCCGACTTTAATCATAGATCAATGACTAAACTTAAGTGTTATCTTCGAGCTTTTAAATAAACCGATTTATTTCTTTTCTTCTTTTACGCTTTGTCGGACTGAAACCAGATGAAATCGGATTGAAAACAAAAATATTGCATGTTGTTCAAAATAGACTCTAAATGATGATGTTTGGTTCAATAGAGATCAAGCTGCTATTTCAGGCCACAAAAGTGATGGGTGATTTCTTTGAGAAAAACTAAAAACTATTTGTTGACCTTTGTTCTTTTACCGATAAGTGCAAAACCTATGGTGTCGTATGGATTTAGCGGATGACATCGGGAGGAAACTGAAACCAAAAATTCGAAGAAATTGTTACATCCACCAAACCCGCACTGGGGCCGCGTGGTGGATTATGGCCCACTCCCTCTCACAAAGTGGAGGCCTGTATCCTAGCAGCTAATTATGCTTATTGTGATCTAACACATTTTTTTTTTTTTTTGGGTGGGACATCATCAAATGACCTCTCCCGCTCTGGGCGGAGTGGAAGGGCGAGTCAGACTCTTACTGACGAAAACCCACCCGTGTTCCTTCAGTTGCCTGTGCGCCAGGGCCACGGTAACTCTTTCGAACAATCCGCAACCCCGGCAGGCATCGGCCCTATCGGACCCCGTCATTTATGCTGACATCTCTTTGAGGCGCGCGTGGAACACAGCGCGCCGTCGACCCGGGCCTGGTCCTTACCGGACGGCGAGCTGCCCATTGCTCGCCGTCCGCAAGCCCGCACCTGCGGTGGCCGGGAGTCGGCTATCGACTCCCGATTGTGATCTAACACTGTGATGACATTGACTGGAACTGGGACAGACTGGATGCGGGGAGCCGGGTATATTGTGGCGCAACTTCGGAGAGGCCTATGTGCATCAGTGGACTGCGACAGGTTGATTGTAAAGTAAATGATAACGAAAACTCAATTTTCATAATATGAGCATAAGCCCCTATTCTATTTCTGCAACTTTATGATTGTGTTCCTAGTAGAGCTTCTGCATCAACATAGCTTTACAACATACTGGAAATGAAACGCAAACCGAGGTTAGCACGTAATAATCTTGCACTTAAATAAGAAATCTGATGTAGGTAGCTTCATCATAAACTGTGACGTGTGTTTGTATCTTACTTGTTCGCTTCTAGTTAATGTCTGGCATTCGAAACACCTACGATCATCGCTTATGAGTTTTTCATTATTGGGATTAAGGAACGTGAAAAATTGAATCGATGTTTTTCTTTGTGTTATGTCTATTCACTCGTCTGTGAAAAAAGGCAGTTCACTATGCACAAATTAAATGTAATGTTTACTTTGACGAATGTTTTGAAAGATTATTATTTATGTATTATATTGAACCTTAGGTTGTGATGTTAAACCAAAGACAATAGAACCCAGAAAATATATTTTAAAGTACAGACTTTTTTTTTTTTTTTCTGGGTTCTATTGTCTTTGTTTTCCGGTACCGAACAAGGTACAGACCTTTTTCGGTAGTTACCTAATCTATACTAATATTATAAACAGGTAAAATTTGTTTGTATGTAGGGGGTAATCTCTGGAACTACCGGTCGATTTTTTTTTTGCATTTGTAGCCCTACTCTTGAGGAAGGCTAGGGGCCATTTAACATTACGCTAGGACTCTTAGGAGCCGAGCAAAAAGAAAAAAAGTCAGAAAGAACGCTAAACGAGAACGAAGTAATAGCGCGGGCAGGCGATGCGATGCGACGGGGTGGGTCGGGGGAACACGACATTTCATGTGGACGAAGTCGCGGGCAGAAGCTAGTAGTTTCTAATTTTATATTTACGCTAGTTGAACGTCATTGAGTATAATGCCACTATCTTACTTAATTTAACATCGGCGGGGTAATTGCGTAGCACACTAACCGTAGGAATAGCTTTCATTTTGACAGTTCAACAACATTCATTGCGTTATTTACGTTGTTGAGCAGACAAATTTTTCGAACATATGAAGCAATGGATTAGCAAAATTAGCATTGTCTTCAAAATTATTCACATTGTGATAGATAGTGTGTTACTCAATTAGGGTGCGAAACACGCTTGTCTAGATGATAACATTATATCACAGTACTAAACTGCTTATACCCCAGCTACATATGCTGTAACCCCAGCAAGGAAGCGCCGAGAATAACTAAAAACACATCAGCAAGAATTAGCGTCACATAACTCATCAAAATTAATCCACAGCCAAATTAAAATTGAGTTCCAGAGTCGTACCGAACCACTTATTTATTTTAATGGGCCACTCGCTATTAAGGATGAATGTTTACAATTTAATCGTTCACAGCAACACATTATTTAAATGTGTTGTTTAAATCAGTATATAATACCGTTCCACTGTTCATAGTAGGTAGATACCTACACATGTTTTTAAGCAAAAGGTAATGACATTGGCATTGGTGACGAAATGTGGATGTAAAACGTTTCTACAAAAAAAACACTAAAAAACGTGAAAAATATATTTAATTTCGGAAATCGGTGTCTTTGGTTTTGTATTTTCGTTTTGATATGTAAATAACAGTGACAGGAAATTATTAAAACATCATCAATATAAACTAAGTGGAAAAAATATGCAGTATTAAAGATAACTGTTTGACTGCCTCGTTGGTCTAGTGGTCGCAAGCGCTACAACTGAGCATGTGGTCCTGGGTTCGATTCCCGGGTCGGGCAAACTGTTATCTGGTTTTTCCATCTGGAATTTCTCGGTAGCAGCCCGGAGTCTGGATTTGTGCCCGGTTGATGGCAATAGGCTCGCCCCCTATTACATGGGACTTAAACATAACTGGCGAAATATGGGTGTGCTATAGGTACACCTCTGCTTAACCCTTCGGGGAATACAGGCGTGATGTTATGTATGTGTATGTGTATTAAGGATAACTCAAAAACTACTGGTGAGAACTTAATTAAATTTAAATGGGACCACATGTAAAGCACCAGCTATCAAATAAAAAAAGAATCATCCAAATCGGTTCACCCAGAAAAAAGTTCTAAGCTAAAACATAAAAAAGCATACAGTCGAATAGAGAACCTCCTCCTTTTTTTGGAGTCGGTTAAAATAGGTACACCTCTGCCTAATCCTTAGGGGATTACAGGCATGATGTTGTTATGTTTAAGGTAAACTCAAACTCAATGCATTTATTTCAAATAAACCAACTACAGGCACTTTTGAATTGTCAAGGGGTCGGTCAGTCAGAAACATGAAGCTAGATGCCCATTCCAAAGCGTAGTAGGTACCTATGGAGAAGAACGAGCAAGAAACTCCACGGACACTCCTTTAAATCAAAATATGGTTACAAAATATTGTTTACATCATTCATGTTGAAATTATGCATGTGAGAACGACGCAGAACGTTAAAAGCGTCCGTAATAAAAAGGCAAAAAGAATTCTAATAATAAATTAAATTAAAATAAGCCGTGGCAGCTGAAAGCTGACCAGTCCTTACTGACGGCGCCCGTTCATGAACATGACATAAGTACATGGTAATTATAACGAAAAAGAACAATCATAACTATTATCAGTAACAACTGCAAGTAGGGATTCTTTTAAAAGCTGCAGCAATAGTTAGTAAGTTACAACCGAATCATTTAGCCATCTTTTATTCAGGGTGTATTATAGTAACCGCTACGACACGAAACATACACCCATTTTACCCTAAGGGCAACGGCGTAGTAGTCCATAATTCCGATATGTCAAATAATTATTTAATTTAAATGTGTTTTAGTTAGTAAGTGCCAAATTGTTATTTATTTTTGGGAAATTATATGTGCGGCAACAAAAGTTTTCTTTAGCACCTGCAACCTAGCGTCTTTTTTTATATGTAGGCGACGAGTTAATAGAACAGCTTCAATTATATTAATTCATCATCTTTACTATTCCAACAGAATATCAAAAAACCAGCGTCAATTTACGAGCGTAAATTAATATGACTCCGAGCTACCGATAAATATATTTACTTCTGAATTGATAACTCAAGTGACTAATGTTGTAAGTGAGCTACTAAGCGAGCTCGGGATTTAGGGCACCCCGACTCGGACAGGTTAGGTTAGAAGGGAATGGCGGGGTCTAAAAGACCCCGCCATCCCCTTCGTGGTTATTTTTTTTAAACCACCCAGAAGTAGGAGCCCCGCAAAGCGGGGCTCCGTCGACTACGCTTGTCATTATTCATAATCCGCGGGCATTATGAATAATGCCCCTATTTATTACTTGGTCCATAACGTTGCTTAAGAATTATCACCATGCTGCGTCATATTAACAGTAGCTCGTTTTACAATATATATTCGCTTGAAAACCATTTATTAGACGCTAAAAGTTTGTCGCTTACCTATTAATTATTTAGACAACTAAATATATTTGAAGACGAGAATGACATTTTAAAGAAGCTGCCTTAATTAGCACCCTTTATTTTTTTCCTTTTATTATGGATCTCTGGTCTGAAAATAAAGATTTATTATTATTATTATGTCTCTTGACATTTCTCGGGACCCTGGGATCCCGGACCTTTGGAACGCATACGAGGGGGGAAGCCAACTCGTAGAGGCCCGTTAGACGTTTTTAATGAAATGAGGCACCAACCGACGATTATCCCTGTTGGGACTGTACGAGTATATGTGCACCCAAGGACAACCCCCGGTTGGTGTAGGACTATTGCAGGAAAAGGAAACAAAGTATAGGACTATTGATTTGGGTAGCTTAAGTATACTGGTTATCTATGACTATGGAAAGACTATAGCCCCTGCCTGAACAATGTTTTATATAAAATACACAGATAAAATGGCAGGGGGTGACTTGCACACTCAATAATGGGCCCCCAAAACGGTCGCTAGCACATAGTGTCGTAGCGGCAAAGGGGCAACATGTCCTTGAGGAGTGGAGAGGTATCCCACGGCTATCAGGACAATCCCGGAAGTATGGTCAAGGTCCCTACCAGCATCTTACTGGAATACTTCCTTCTTCCGAGCACGTTTGCTCTTGCGAATCTCTACTCTAGCCGGCCAATAAAGGCAAGAAAGAGGCGGGAGCTCTGTTCCTCTTCATTGTTCACTCCAGCCGGACAATAAAGGCAAGCCAGAGGTGAGGAACAAGACTTCTCCCGGGAGATAGGGTCCGTGGGGTCGCTACTGCCCAACAGCTCGCCACATGCTGCCCTGCGAGTTTCTGTATCTCTCTTGGTCTGGCTCCTCACCCTAGACCGGTTTCGGCAAAGTAAACTCTACCGTTATAGACCTAGCGTGCAAGCCCCAGCTCGACGTCAACGTAGAGATATGGCGGTGGGGTTATTATTATTAAAATTACCTCGTTTGGAATGGTGATCGCAGTACGCGGTAGCTGTGTGCCTGACTTTAATGCCTTCAGCTGGTTCAAGGAAGATATATATATATACTCGTATATATCAATTCGATTAGAGAAAATAACTCAATATGTTCTAGTACCAGGGGCCTATAACACTAATAATAAATACAGCATTAAATATAATCAAATATAACTGGTACGTTACGATCCGTCGATCGCTATTTCTGATTTGCTCATCTTATGCTGTGGCACAAAGAAACGTGTCAAGTTGAAACCGTATGTCGCACGCTTGCCGGAGCGTAGCCGACCCGGTAATGTGACGCTGTGCTTACGTACAGTTTTCTATGAAAGTGTCGTAAAGAAATGTAGGACTCGATTGAAAAAATCGCTCTTTGTATTCTTGGGTATTGGCGTGATTATAACGTACCAACTTTCAGCACCATTGATGGCCGATTAAGTTGAGAGTACAAACCGAGTCCTAGAACCAAAAATTTTACGTCCACCAATTTGTATTAGGCCCGCGTGCTAAATACGGACAGCGGACCTCTTCTTTTCACAAGACCTGAGTCCCAACACACTTTTTATTTAAACTTCAAAATGAAAACCCTTTAATTTTTTATGAGCAAAAGAAACATTTATAGAGCCTAAAATAATAGTTCTTGTTAGAGAAGTCAAAGGAATGTCAATACGTACAAGAGAGCTCAGTACCTACACGTCACAGGGCTGATTCCACTTCGCTACGGATAGAATTCTAATTTAGATTCGAAAACATGTTCTGAACGTGACGTACCTAGAGCGGAGTGGCACCGACACTATTTTGTTTAGATTTGAACTTTAGGGACATATACAAATTTAAAAAAAGCTTTTTTACAAGAAACAACTGACTTCCAAAAAAAACTACAACGTGAAAAATAACTTTAATTTCGGAAGTCGGTGTCTTTGAGTCTGTATTTTAGTTTTTTGCCACCGACTTCCGAAATTAAAGTTATTTTTCACGTTGTGTTTTTTTTGGAAGTCGGTTGTTTTTTTGTAAAAAAGTTTTTTATTTTCTCTTTTTAGTGGATCAGTTATTAATTTATTTAAATTACAATATCTGCAACTGCTCATCACCTTTCACAAAATATTGCTTTTCCCGATGCAGGGACATTAGTTGTTGAGGAGTTCTCCTGGTAAAAACTAGAAGATTTCACCATATGCATTGTGACGAGCATAAATTGCTTAGCAACCATATTTAAGAAATCGAATCGCAACCCGTAAAATGCTTATTATTGAGTAGTTCCGAAGGCCACCTGTGTCTTCATCATCAGTTCCACTTCACTGAATGGTGCTTTCCTAGAGCAAATGCACGAGTTACTATAAAAAAATACCCAAATCACTATAAGTGTGCCTATAAAATTTGAGGATTTCCCTCGATTTCCGTGGGATCCCCTCATCTGATTCTAACTCGTTGATAATGGTGGTCCCATTATGATACGGAGATGTCGAGCACCGAATGTTACCATTGATTTTAAGTTGGGCAGTTACAGAGAACTACACTGGAAAAACCTGTTATAGATCTAGGCAAGAAAATATTCGCGAAATGACAGGTGTATGTTGCTCTGAGTCGTGTTAAAACCTTGGAAGGAATAGCGATGTCTGACTTAGATTCAAACAAATTATTGGGGTGCCACAAGACGAAAGAGCATTGCTAGAGATGACATGATTACGCAACTTAAATTCAGTCTCAAATTGACGCATCAGCATGACTAGTAGGTAGTGGTTGGCCTATGTAAAACTTCACTCTTAATTAGGTATTATTTTTGTACGAACTGAACATTTTGGCATATTGAACCGTATGAAGTAAGCCCAACAAAAGGTAACCTCGACAGTCTATGATCTCCATCATCAGACCTGTAATGGCACTTATAACCCATATGGATGCAAAGTTCTCCTCAATAATATAAATGAATTAAGTCCAGACACAACTTAACTGTCCTTCGTCTTCATCATCAGACCCCTAATGAGAATCACAACCCTTCTAGGTGTAAATTTCTCATCAATACAAATTAATCACGCCCAAACATAAGGTAACTGCTGTAAATTGTTGAGGAATTCTCTCGACTGTCTTTCGGCTCCATCATCAGATCGACTCCAGACCTTCATTAAATTGTAGCGCTTTAAAATACTTAATGAAAAAGAAATTAACAAACGCACTAGTCACCCCTACGATTTTCGAAGGTTGCCCTCGATTTCTCTGGGTATCCATCATCAGATCCTGGTTTCCTTATCATGGGACCACCCTTGGGATATCACCTTTCCAATAAAAAAAAAACATCCAAATCGGTTCTCCCAGAAAAAAGTTATGAGCATATACATAAAAAAAAAACACAGTCGAATTGAGATCCTCCTCCTTTTTTTGAAGTCAGTTAAAAAATAATAATAGCCTATATACAGGGTCGCAAGGACATTGACGCTCAACCTGATACATGATTCAGAACATGATTCTGGAATCAATACATGATTCTGAATCCCCTTGCGTTGAAATTTCCTCTCGGTATTTTTTTTTTTAATGCTGTTCCATACATTTTAACCACGTAGATATTGCACTTTTCTATGAAATAGCAGTTTTTTTTTTTGATACCTGACGAATTATTTCTATGCTTGGGGTTCTAGAATCATGTGTTGAATATTCATGGATACAGTTCGCGCGTCAATGTCCTAGCCAGCAGGTATAACGACCTCCGGAAAAGTAAACTCGGGTGTCTTGCATTCACTTCTGCGTTATTCCACAAATTATTGCCAGAATTTGGTTTGTCCTCCGATATTAGGACCATCCAGACTTCAAAACAAGTCGCTGTACCAGAGTAGGTACGGTGTAATAGAACTCGATGCAATTCTACCAACAAGAAGAACAGAGGCATCTTATCAACCCAGGAAATAGCAAAGAAAAATGACGAAGAGCCACACAATATGAAAAACTCTTAGCGATCGACCTTTTAAGCCTCTAGCAACATTATCTTACCGAGTCGCTGTTTACATCTGAATATTAAATAATAACTATCATATTCACTACTTACATATTTATTACACAGCCAAGAAATAAATTGAAGCAATTTATGTACGTAATAAATTAGTAACATATCCATAATATATGTAACGTAATATGCAATTCCTTTGTATATGTAAAAGATTAAACAAACTCTATCATCAGTTCAAATGGATTACAGTAAACGCTACTTTACATTTGATGTTCAAATGATGGATTACCCTTTCGTCTTAATTCATCACTCGTCTTCGTCTTGTTGAACATGTTAAGGTATTAATACCGATCTTTATAATATTCCCTGCACATAACATCAACACTTCAGCGACTCGTGATTTATTGACGAACACAACTCACGATGGCCCAGCGATAAACGCGATAAAATAAAAATACATGGCTCAAGGCAGATGGCAATAGAGATTTGGACATCAATTTCAAGATTTGCTAGACAAACATTAGAAATATCACTTAAAATTTGGAACGTTAAGGTTCAGTTTAGGTTATTGTAAGTCGTTCAGTAGGCGAGCGAGTGCGTGGGCTAGCTTGGCGCGCCGCCAGGAATTACCTGCTGACCCTTGTATACTGATAAAAGCTAAACATTATTTACAGCTATATCTAACGCACTTATTGTCGTTTCTAGATGCCATTATCATAGTACCATAAAACCCAAATCTAGAGCCGCCAGTGCGCAAATAAACATGTGTTTGATGTCAACTATGCATAAACATATTACCCAAATGTGCGAATGTTTCACCCAAACCTTACAGAAAAGTTCTCATCAGATATTCGTTAATTATTTTTAGTTCATGATATAAAAAATTGATTTTATACAAAAACAGTCTAAAATAGCAGAATATATTGGAATTTAGATAACAGATCATAATATTGTAATACGTCGTAACGAGTTAGTGTTCTAAACAAACATAAATTATGAAAAGTGAATAGGTTCTTGTTATTATTATGGAATGTAATGCCAGACTACCTCACATCCGGCTACTGATGATTTACAGTACCTAGAAAAGGTGCGACTGACTAAACAGGAAACCATTACCATACCATTACCATAACCGTTACCATAATAGGAACAAATAGAAAAGCGACAGTTGAAAATTAATTTTCCGACGGCATAACTGCACGGAAATATTTAACCGAAAATAGCCAAAACTTTTCCATCCGTTCTTATGCCAAAGCGGTTCAAAACATAGAAATACCGAGAGACCTCGCTCTGGAACTTTGCCCCGAAGTGTGTCTCAGCTATAATCCAGAAAAGCGTCTGTCTAGAAAAACTTCACAGTCTTTGAGAAGATTAATAGTGGTCTTGACAGACGTGTGCGCAATACGCGTTACTGTCTGGTGGGAACAATGTTGCTGGCAATGATGCAGACCCAGCCGCCGCAGCCGCCGTGCCAAGCTCAGATCTATGGTCTGATAGCACTGCCAAATATATACCAATAGAAAAATTGGCGAGAGCACGACACGGAAACTGAACAAAATTGCATGCACGTGGCAAATGACAATCGTTGTCTCCAACTTAGGTAGCGGTGGAGCTAAAATTCATAGCTATATCTGGATAATAAAATGTCATATTAAACTGTTTAGTACAGCAGACATTAGTTACGTCTTTTATTAGACATGTTATGTGTGTCTCGTGCTAGTAATTTGCTCTGTCTCCGTTGATGTTGTTCGAGACAACTAAAGAACCAATAAATGGCAGCATCCATTAGACCATGTACTGCAATTCAAGCCAAGTAGAATTATTATTAGAGGCAGATTAAAAATCGTTTAAGTTTCAATTGTTGTTTAGGATTTACTTCCTCTGTATAATTTAGTTCATTCAAAAAGAAACTCAATGGTTTTACTAATCCGTCACAAGATTGAACATGATCAAAATATTTTCTAAATCTGAGAAAAAACTGAAAGAGCACCATGACTAATACCCAATCACGTATAGACAGTGGAATAATACCTCTAAATCAACAATACCTGAAGTACAGGTAGGTACTTGGCATTGAAACCATAGTAACAGACGCTACAGGCGCATACGTCGTATCGCCGCGTCAAAGTTCACGTGCAGCATCCCTCACGTTTCTTCGAGATAACGTTGACAGTACGTGCGCGTGAGTGCTTGCGAAACTTCTCTACACTAACGTCACGAATGATAAATACGTTACTTTAATGACGACAGTGTTTATTTAGGAATTTTAACATTTTCGTGGAGCTGACACAATAGCAAGCCATTATGTAATTTCATGGGCACCATTCGATCGATTCACATTCTATATCGCAGGTAATCAATAGTTTGATGGAAAGGTTCTGGTAACATAATTGTTAGGCGGTATTTTGAGACCAAAGATAAATAAGCTTTTGAACTATGGTACCTAATCCTTGTTCTTTAGATTACGCTAAATGATTATATGATGGATGAAAACTTGATATAAGCATCAAAACGATGCGGTGTGGTAATCGATCTTTGAGATTCTCGTAGGTTTGATAGATTATGAGATTTGATCATAGAAACTAAGGAATAATTTTCTAGTGCATCTTTGAAAAGGTTTACCTAGTCGCAGGCTGAATCCATACTTAATAATATTATAAATTCGAAAGTAACTATGTTACCTGTTCACGCCTAAACCACTGAAGAGATTTCGATAAATTTTGGCAAGGAGATAGATGGCGTCCTGGGGAAGGACATAGGCCATTTTTTGTCCCGGTCGCACGTTCCCGTGGGATAATTTCCGACATAAACGCGGGTGAAGCCGTGGGCATAGATGTAAAAGGATTACAATGGTTAGAAAAAGCGATATCATGAAAAATATACAGACAGTGATTCGGACAGTACAGATTATAATAATAAAGATCAGTCTTGCATAAAACATTTTGCCTACAATTACACATTACAAATATTCAGTTCTAAACGTAGACATTTGGCCCACATTTATAACTGAATGACTGAAATAAACTGGCAAATTAAAAATCACATCCTCCTGAGGAAACCGCGAACCGCTTATGAATCTTAGTAGGAGATAGTGATACTAACGTCAATCGTAGAATGGAAAATTTAGAGCCGTTGTTTTCTTTAGCCGTTGTACTCACCGTAATAAAAAGACAAAAACAATTATACAATTGTTTTTGTCTTTTTATTACGGTGGACGGTTTTAACTTTCTGCATCGTTCTCACATGCATAATTCCAACATGAACGATGTAACCAATATTTTGTAACCATATTTTGATTTAAAGAATATCCATGGAGTTTCTTGCCCGTTCTTCTCCATAGGTACCTACTACGCTTTGGAATTGGCAACTAGCTTCATCTTTCTGACTGACCGACCCCTTGACAATTCAAAAGTGCCTGTAATTGGTTTGTTTGAAATAAATGCTTTGAGTTTGAGTTTGAGTAATTACTTTGAAGTTCATTCTTGATATTTCAGGTTTTGGCGCTTTAGCCATTTTACCTTTCCACTGTCGATTAATATGATATGTAGAAAAAAATAATTGAAAGTGAAATGAACAATGAATAACCCAAAAATAAAATCTAAATGACTCACGCACATCGACCACCCACTTGACATCACTCAAGAATATACATAATTAAATTAAAGAGCAATAATTAACCTTTTTTTTCTGATTGACTGCCTCATTAGTCTACTAGTCGCATGTGCTTCTGCTGAGCATGAGGTCCTGGGCTCGATTCCCGGGTCGAGCAAAGTGTTATTGATTTTTTACATCTGGAATTTCTCATTAGCAGCCCGGAGTCTGGATTTGTGCCCAGTTGATGGCAATAGGCTCGACCCCTATTACATGGGACTTAAACATAACTGGCGAAATGTGAGTGTACTATAGGTACACCTCTGCCTAAACCTTCGAAGAATACAGGCGTGATGTTATGTTATGTATTTTTTTTCTAAATCCATTATTTCTTTATTTTAATGTTATAAAATGGGAGACATTATGTCAAATAAATAGTGAAAGGAAGCTAAAACTTCGAACATCGTCAATCGTGATGCACATTTTAAAACATTAAAATGTTAATATGAAACCTTTGATCTTAATGTCATAGAGGAAACGACTGGGAGGAAACAGAAAGTGTTGGGACATATAACTAGAACAGAATTTCTTATATATTATTCAGAGTGTCCACCAATTCCCGGTTATTCCGAGCCCCTACAAAAAAAAAACCACCTCCGTCACTGCCTCCTATTGGTCATTACTAAACTATGCCGCACACGATGCGTTCCATCGTGTGAATGGATAAAAATATTGTATATTATAATAATATTATATTTTGTACCATTATACATCGGTATAATGGTACAAAAATATGTATAGGACCTGAAATATCGCTCAAACAGTTAAAAGTACACAACAACCTAGGATATATTCTGTTGACCTACATTCATCATTGATTTTATCAAGTTTAGTCTACCGGACCGTATTTTTTTTTTCTAACAAATTATAATCCACTAATTTTAATTGAATTAAATGTATTCTTACACATTTGTACATTGTAATACTTATGTTACATGCTGGGGTATATTCGAATGCAAAGTTAATTGTTACTGAATAAATAAATTGAATTGATTCGTACCAAGGATAGGCGCAGATGGCGAAACATCGTAAAACAGAACACAACCCACAGTAGTGAGGAATACGACGCGAGGAGGAGGTACCAATGACCTTAAAGCGTGTATTTCTAATGAGATACACAGTTTAGTCACTAAAGTGGGTATCCATTTCACTAAATTTGGTGGTCGCAAAATGGCGATCTATAGAATGGTGCGAATCGATAGTTGCATATACGGTGGTGAGTATTTACGTATGCATGTTATAAAATGGGCCTTCTTTACATGCACACGTTGAACATTATGAATAAATAAAAAGCCAAGGCCGGTAGCTTGGTGCTACGCGTGCGTCGCAGAAACACGTAGCTGGCTTACGTAGGTCCACGTCATGCCGGCTATATTGTAAGTAGCAACTATTTAACTACTATACTACATAGTGAAATATGGATATGCATAAAAAAATATTGTTACACAACAAAACTGTTTGAAAAAGTAAAGCTTTTAAGAAAAAAAAATACGCCCTCAATTAGCATAGTAATTCATGTAAATTATTTAGATGTTTAACTAATCAAAAGCATTTCTAAAATAATAGGTAATTTAAACATGTCAAATCTGACTTTCACATTTTTCAACAATGACGTAACTGACCCATATTGCGTAGGCCTTCTACGTAGTCCTGCTACGGCGTAGGCCACCGTAGCACTTTCGTAGCCAAACAAATTCCGTTTACTTAGTTACGAAATTTTAGAGGTAGTTGTTAGTTTGGTTAATCTTTCAGGAAAGCTATAGTTAAACAAGATATAGGGCACTTCCTGTACACCCAGGGGCGTTATAAAACGTTGGTTGACTCCAAGAGATCTTTTTAAAAGGATGGACAGTAGTTTCTTCTTGTAAGTATAAATTAACATACATATTAAACAAACTATAGAATAGAAAATGTATAAATGCATAGAATGTAGGTATACAGGTGTGTTGTCATGGCATGCAATGTACTTATACCTAATACAATATCTAATTATTGGTAAAAAAAAAAAAATGCCAATTGTAATTACCTATGGCTACGGTATTAGTAGTTTTACTTTCACTTAACATCACGTCTGTAATCCTCGATGAGTTAAGCAGAGGTCATAATTTCGCCCATATTTCGCGCCATAATATGTTTGTTATGAGTAGCGACTGTGGCGAGTTATACACGATGCAAGGTTGTTGCCTGTGCCATACAATAAAACTGAAGCAATAAAATGACTTGCATCGTTATAACACCGTTTAGACGATGCAACTTTTATTTTTGCTTAACTTTTAGTATGTCACCTGCAATTAAAATGCACCGTGTAAATCAGGCTTTTATGTTGATTACTGGAACTGTATGCATCTTATATGGTTCCGAAAAAGTATTTTCCAAGTTTCCTGTTTAATTATAGAATAGGCATAACATAACATAACATCACGCCTGTATTCCCCGAAGGGTTAGGCAGAGGTGTACCTATAGCACACCCACATTTCGCCAGTTATGTTTAAGGCGCAGATATACGACTTTTAAAGATTTCAAATTGAACATCACGTCTAAACGAATACTTATTTGTTTGAAAAAAATATATGATAAACTAGACTATTTTTTTCGTAATTTGATATTTGAATATTTGAAATTATATTTTTATAACATAGTGTAATTAATGTGTAAAGTAATGTCTAACGCGAACACAAAAACGATAATCACGCAAAAACTATCGGGCGTATTTTCATTAAATCTGCACCATCTAAAAGACAATTTAATTACCAAAATTTTTGTATACGGCTTTTATTTGTATTGTGTTTGATAAATCAAGGTGGGCTGTTTTTGCGAATAAACTTGATGCGCGTTGAAGCGGGGGCTCTTGCGGGCGACGGGCGGCAGTGCATCGCTGACCAATGTCCGGGTAGACGCTAACGCTCTGTGCAATTTTATTCGCTTAAATTTTTCGCATGCTCCTCCCACGCGGTCAAGGTCGCTGGCACTTATTGTCGCCTTAAGTACCATGTAATAGAGGGCGAGCCTATTGCCATCAACCGGGCACAAATCAAGACTCCGGGCTGCTACCGACAAATTCCAGATGGAAAAACCCAATAACACTTTGCCCGACCCGGGAATCGAACCCAGGACCTCATGCTTAGCAGTAGCGCTTGCGACCACTAGACCAACGAGGCAGTCCAAGTTATAACTCGAATAACTATCTGAAACTACTACTAATACTGTCTATAGTTATATAGAATAGAATACTCGTTTTTATGCCTTAGGATTAGGTCTCGTAGATGACTACTAAAAATGGAACTCTTTATGAACCGCCACAGCTACGGGTAATGGTCAGATTCAAATTCAGAGTATTTATTTGTAAACATAGGTTACAGATACACAGGTGTGTGAGATGTTACATTTTTGTAAGTTCTTTATGCTTTGCCATTAGGCGTACAAATGTTAGTACTTTTACTAACATTTCGCACACAACGCCTAATAGCAAAGCATAGAGAACTTACAAATATCGATTTCAATTATTTCATTATTTATTTCACAATATCAAATAAAATTTATAGCAAAAGCTAGAGTGTTGGATAAATCAATATAATATATGCGGTCTTATTAGCTTATTGACTACCTTTGACAAATCTATAATAGAAGTTTGTTGTTACGAGTATTAGCAAATAGGACGATGGATGGTGTCCTTCTTTTTGAGGTAGGTACCAAATTTTACAAATAGCTGTGATCTAAGGCACTCATTTTGTACCAACATGTCCGCGACTTCGTCTGCGTGTATTTGGTATTACGTTATTTTTTAATACAAATATCCAGTATGGAAAGTAGCCTATGTCCTTCTACAAGTCTCAAACTACCTATTTGTCATATTTCATAACGATTGGTTACGTCAAGGCCTGAAAAGGTAACAGACAGACACCCTCACATTCACACAGCCTCACATTCACACACCCTCACATTCATACACCCTGACACTCACTCACACACTCGATTGTCTGCATACGGGTTGTTTTTTTTATTTTAACAGATTTTTGCCCGCGACTTCGACCGCGTGGATGTCGGAAAATATCACATGGGAACGTACTACCATGGTTTCCTTATAACTCTATTGCTTTACGCGGCTCTTACCAGTAAAGCTCCCAGTTGGCATGAATTTTTCCGACATCTTCAACAATCATAATCATATTTTAGTCAATTTATACAAAACTTTAATTAATTATATTACTACATATTATAAAACAAAGTTGCCGCGTTTGTCTGTCTGTCTGTCTGAATGCGATAAACTCAAAAACTACAGAACGGATTTTCAGACGGTTTTCACCAATGGACGGAGTGATTCATGAGGAAGGTTTAAAAGTATATTCCTCATGAATCACTCCGTTCATTGGTAAAATTGTATGAAAATCCGGTCTGTAGTTTTTGAGTTTATCGCATTCAGACAGACAGACAGACAGACGTGGCAACTTTGTTTTATAATATGTAGTGATTCTCTTTTTATATATACGTATTTAAGATATTGGAAGAACGGGGTCTCTTAACACAGGTTTACTTGCTTAAAAGTACGCTCCAATCACTAGTTATTAAGGTATGTACTTGTTAAAATAATAAACGATATTTTCATTTTCGAAATAGTATGCGAAAATCCATACTAATGGATTTTCAAACGAACTTACGTAGACTTCTTAGCATAAAGAAAGTTATAATATGATTCAACTCAACTCAAAGCATTTATTTCAATTAAACCATTTACAGGCACTTTTGAACTGTCAAAAAGTCGGTCAGTTAGTCAGAAAGTTGAAGCTAGTTGCCCATTCCAAAACGTAGATCTCTATGGAGAAGAACGGGCAAGAAACTCCAAGGACACTATTTTTAAATCAAGATATTACAAAATCATTGTTACATTATTCTTATTGCTTCTATATATGTGAGAACAATGTAAATAAAATGTATATTAAAAAGGAAATCAAGAAGATTTATCAGTGTTTGATTTATGAATTGTCAGTTCGCAGATGATACAAGAAGTAATCTTTTTAGGAGACAAGAACTTGCTCGTTAGAGGTAAAAAGAAAGAATAAATATTTGGGTTTGTTTGACAATGCACATACGATGTAGGAGGTAATATTTGTGTAGGGAACACGATACCCAATAGAGTTTAAGACTAATGAAAAAATAAGTCTAAGACAAAAGTAAGCATTACAAAGACCTGCAATGCAAGCTACGGCGTAGCACTTAGAGGAATATTTTCTTCAATAAACTACATAATGATATTATTATAAGATTCCTTCAGATCGTGAAATTACTGTCTGCTCTTGTTTTATTAGCATTAAAAAGAGCTACCTTCAGCAGAGAAAAAAAAAACATTTAAAGCTACATTTATTTGTAACGAGTCTACACCATTCTCCATTCACATACATTTTTTAACAAACTTCATAACCCGTATCAGATAACGAACTTACACAATACACAGTAGGAAGAAACGAAATCAATTCTTAAAATTGTTTCACAGAGACAAGTATAAGGAAGTGGACCCCAACCAAGCTGTGCTACGCCGTAGCACTTCGTAGCACACTAAGTAGATAGCAGCGATTTTTCAGTGAAGCATAGCATGGAGTCACGTCGATCGACGATAACACTTCGACAAGGTACACCTCAATTACCATAATAATGCTAACAATCCTGCTAGCTAATAAACAAATTAAAATACTTACGTAACGAAAATTAATTACCTCTCGTCACACTGAGATCAATTTAGGTCTAAACTAACAATTAATGATTTACATTTTACTTGTAGTAATTTGTAAATTAAAGGTAACGTCAAATGTTATCAGTGAGTACGGAACTAGCCACTTTTATTTTCCGATGAAGAAATAAAAGTTATTTGAATTTGAGTTCTATCACGCGGTGTTAAGAGTTAGGTGACGTGAAGCGATGTGTTGCGCAGGAGTGCGTATGTTTGCGAGAGTGTGGTAGCTGGCAGCGGGCCCGCTGCCCACAGCGGAGCTTATAAAAGAAGGCGGCAATCTGCTCCCGCGCCCGGCGCGCATCACTCTCGACGCTTTCCTCATGGGGCGCGCAACCTCCACCCGATAGTACCTACAAAACAAAAAATACATTTTTATGTATCGCACATACCAGTGAAGGGACCAAGTGATAAAGTGATACGGTAAGTTTGTTTGTCAGCGGTGCCTCCAGGACTGTGATATCTGTGCAGTGACTGTTCAGTGTTGCCCCACGCGCGGAATGTGCTTTCATATTTGAAGAGTAAACGGACGTTTTCAGTGCGAATGCGATAAAACCGAGATGTGAAAAAATATCGTTTTGAAAAATAGCAACCGCTCCATCGTAAACGCAGATATGATTACATAAGCCAGTGTTACCAGGAGTGAAAAATGAACGGAGGTGGTATTTTTATAACAACAATACACAGTAAATGTTCCTCGAAAGTGAATAAAAAGTATATTTGAAGATTTATTTGAAAATAGTGATCTCCATCTAGTGGTGAAGTATAAATAAAGTTAACATATTAATACAATATTTACTTTAAACTTTTAGTTGATCCTATATATCCTAGTAATACTGGCTTGTGACACTCATAACACTACAAAACTAAATAAATTTTAAAAATAATAACATCTCGTTGGAGGCCACAGGCGCCATCTTCTCGCTATGACGTAGATCGAGATTATGTGCTAGATGTTATGTGCTAAAGATATTTTAGTAAGGAATTCAAATAGCTGACCACTGCACCACTCAATTATCCAAACACTTAATTAAAATAAGTTGTAATTTTTACTCCTTTGCATTTTTATTTTAAGCTTGATCATAATTACAATTTATATACTAAATTATTGGATATACTCATTGAGGTCACCAATTAGTTTATTGGAAAAAAAACAAGGTAATATCAATAAAAACTATATCGGATCGATGCTTTTAAGTTGAAATCAGATATCGATGTTTATTCTACACAGTTACAGCCAGCTGTAAAAATACTCTTTTTCAGATTGTAAAACCACGAAATATTGTAACAAAGCACCTACTATACGCTGACGTCAAATCGCGCCGTCATAAAGTTATTATATTTACTGAACATACAATATAAACGTTATATAAATACATAGCGGAATTTTAAAATGTCTTTTAAACGAGTCTACGTCACGCTGTGACCCTCATGAGATGTCACATGTGACTGTAAGCTCATGCGCCCGCGCAATGTTAAAATAAATGAGTAACGAAAGCAAATGTGCAGATTCATGAATAGACACAAAATATATTACATATCTTCGCAAGATAAAGTTTACTAAACCGTAAAATCAAATTCAAAATAAACAATAACCAACTGCTTTTGCATCGTTTACGATGTTATAAATTACATACTGACGAGGTGGATAAGATATAGCTGAATAGACGGATTCTTAAAACAACTTTGTGTACTCAAAACATTGGCATCTCCAGCATTTCTATCAACACACAATCGCTCGTGGTTAACAATGACCATTGGATTGTGTTATCTAAACTTTTCTCATGCTGTATTTTCTACTGTATACACACGTTGAATGTATCATTTCATGACTTGACATTAAAATCTCATCGCCAAATGGATCGAGGTCGGCCCGGCATTGTCTATAACCGGCTATTTTCTTTAACACGCATAACGAACTTGATCCAAATCTGCGTAGTCCGCCAAAACCCGCGAGGCAGTCCTGCCAAAGCAAACGATTACGACACTCCCCAGTACGATAGTTCTATTTTGATTATTACCTTCGGCCGTTTATTTTAGATGACGAATAGCCTTAAGATATGGCTCGGTACGCCGAGTATATTTTATATCAGAATAATATATTCATACGCAACTCGGTACTCGTTAAATTATCTAGGAATTTTAAAAGCTCGTCCCACGGATCCGTTTTGTTGAGTATGTTCTTATTGGTCGTTAGTAGTTAGATATGAGAATAAATTAACGATTATGGATGAGTCAGAGAACGCGCCCAAATACGATTAAAGTTATTTCGTTACACTCCCTACACACGCACTATGATGGCAAAACACAAAACATGTCTAAGCCGTCCATGTTTCTATCTCAATCAAGTCAAAATACACCTAAAATTACATAATCTTGCTGCTTACCCATAGACTACAAACCCAGGAACGTAGATATCTATCAAATTCCAATCTTGCTTAGCGACTATATCTGTTTATCGTAACCGGCCGACTCATAAACGAACATCTGGTCATAAGAAAATGAAAAAGAAAATTTAATTTCTATCAAAACGTCAGCGTCCATTTAGCAAACCAAATATTGAATCATAAGCGTGAGGCAGCAATAAACAAGGCTGGGTTATAATGAAGAGCTAAACTGAGGATGCTATTTATCTAAATAACTCAATTAAAAAAATGAAGTCGGTACGAAATTGGCCATTATTTCGTGCGAATCCAGCTTGGTGAACCATTCTTTGGCTATAGGTTCAGGTGAATGAAACATCCAAAGCTAATGAATGACTCGGATGCAGAAAACTGCATACTATTTATACCGGGTGCCAACATCAACAAAACCTACTTCTTCATTTCACATTGCAAGTCAACGATCTCACGTCGGAAGTAGGTCGGATGCGTACACGCAGCGTGTGTAGCAATGCAGGTATCCAACACAAACTAATATACAAACATACATACAATGAGAAATATAGGAAATCCTTCTTAGATAACTAAATACTAGTCCCAAGTTATTACAAATACTGATCGACCATAAATTATGAGGATAAACATATTGATAATATAATGTACCATTAAAGCTTTATTGCGGAACAGAATCGACATTGAGCTTCCCAAATCTATTAAACACATAGTGAACAATAATTAGACGAGTAAACGGAAAACACGTGCTTTGTTGTGTTATTAATCAAAGAAGGCTTGAGTTCTTGATAATTTCCTCTAATAAATCAATTGATTGAACAATTACAGCATAATTAGCGAGTTCCAATAGTTCTGCACTTCTCCACTCCACGTGTTAACACTTTAATTTTCCCGGATGAAAGAATCCTTCTATAAAAATCTATTCAGGAGGCTTTGAAAACATACCAAACAGAATAAAGACCGGAAGGCTTCGCTTGTTGCCAAGAGTTGTAGTTGGTAACTACACGAGCAAGCGGACCAACATTAGTTAAATGTTTTCATAAACTATGACGAAGCGATCCTAAAATATCAGACAACGTGAATATTAATTGATGGGTTATAAAATAGTACGCTACCCGAGCTAGAGTGATTTTTAATCGCTCGTTAAACCTGCAACGATCATTTATTGCGAAGCAGTCATCCGGTCCGGCTTACTTGCGTATGCGTCCATTACTATCAATCAGAACATGAAGCACATCTGTGGATCAAAGAAAATAGTGGCTTGAAGTGGTGTGCTGAATCATCGATTACACACGATGGGAAGGTGGTAGATTAGGCCTGAAACTACAGACTACTTCAATTAGTTTACTTTTGTAAACTTTTATCACTCTTTTTTGGTTAACTACTATAGTTAAATTATAGGTAAATGAAACTGTATGTTTGACTGAAAGATAATTCCGAAGGTGGTTATTCTGCTTATGTGATTTTGCTGTGTAAAATTGAATCAATAGAACCTCGAAGTACATTGGACTTCCCTGTATAAAATCCAGGACACGGGCCTATTTACAAAACATTCAGTAGATATCCTTAATAATTACACACGAAACTAACACGCACGTTTACTATACACGTTCTATAGATCTCTTTTAATATACTCTCCTCTCGCAGATATGCTGGAAGAGATTTCTTTAGAAATAAGCATCACCTTTGTACGTATTTTTCCGTTCCTTTTCTCCTGTCTGTTTATAAATGATAAAATAAAATAAATAAATAACTTTCTTTAGAACCATAACGCTAGGGCAACTAAATATCAAGTCAATCTAAACTTTTCGATTTAAAACTATATTCAACTTCAATTTAGTTAATTGCTAGACAGATATTCGTAGTTTGTGTTTATATTATTAGTATTATAACATTATACATATTTCAACTGTTTTTTTAAATACATAACAACTGTTGTTATAGTGTAGGTACCTACCCATAACTTGTTGTTGAAAGCAATAAAACTTAATAACTACTTACTCTAAGTACCTATACCCTATATTTAGTAAATTTTACAACAGTTTTGTTAAATAGCATAGAGGCAGCACGCGTAGGTACATAAGTTATAGGTGGCTTCAAATATATAACATCCCATTTCAAGATAACTACATATTACTTACTTTTCATGCGACACAGAAATTATATAGAGCTTTAATTTACCATTCTCTGTAGCCCAACTTCATGAAACATTTCTCGTTTCATAATAAATGTGCCAACCTAAACATGTACAGAGAGCTTTTTGTAAGAAGATACGAACATATTTCCGGTACTGTAGTTACCTCCTGAAATTCGTGACAAACTGTCGCTTGGGAACACTGAAAGAATTCCTACATTGTGCATTGTCGTTATAGAAATGGGCCTTTGATGTATTTTATTTATGGACCATAAAATCTTGTTTTTACGAATTATTACTTATCTGGCTTGGAGTAACTTTAAAAGTTTTAATAGTCGCTGAATTATTTTCATGTAAGAGACTATTCAATATTGGTACTTAGGTAACAATTTCCCGGCTAATTTCATATGGCTAAACGCCAGATGTAAGTAATCACATTAATGCTAATCAGAGAAATATATTCTTTAAAACACTATAGTTTCCAGACGCTAAAATAAACGTTAACATTGGCATTCAGCTGTTTCCCTGAGGTTTTCTATTTTCACTCTCTAAAATACTTACTCTAAATATATTTCAAGTACTTCACACAAGGTTGACATTTTTCCGTGGCTGCCGTGAAATCGATATCGTAAAGTCGCTCTTTTAAATTCTCATAAGACATTACACAGGTCTTGTTTTTTTATTACGATACGTCAGTTACAAAACAATATTTTTGTAAAAAGCCAACGTGAGAACCGAATTTGGTATAGGTATTGTAAATTAATTATGGTGAGTTTACTGCTTCATCAAACTATGTGAGTAAAGCTTTTATAAATAGTATGTACCTAGCCCAGACGATGAAATCATCATATTAAGATTATACTCAACAATTATATATCCAATCTTTATAAGTAGGTACAATGTATTTTGATAATATAGCCTACCAATAAACAATAGTGTTTGACAGAACTTATAATCATGCAGTGATCTAGAGATCTGGTCCCTATGATTCTTGACAGGCCTGCTATGATTTTAATAGTTTCTACAGCCTAATATCCATGATTGTATCTGTAATGGGCGTAAACATTTCAAAGCTCGTAGTCAAAATATTAATTGCAATTACGTCTACGGTACCGCCTATGATTATATTTACGAGTTCATCATTTTGATTATGACAGATCCGTCCAATCTGTTAGGTGAAGACATGATGGGAAAATATTCAGTCTCATAGATCACCGTCATCGGACAGTATATCTTTGCCAACAACAGGTACCTCAACACGAATGTCGGCGCGTCGGCCACGATCCAATTGTACAGCAATAATTATTATCCATCCGATAATCAACATCCACAAATAATTATTTCATTTTGTTACAAGAACAAGCTTTTGACGTCAGCAGAAAGGACTACCAATGCAAAGCTACTGAAACTGAAAACGATCTGAAAACTTAATTTCGCAATGATAACTGAAATCCACTTAAAAAGTGATAAGCTAATGTTTGTTCAGTATCGGCTTATCATGATAAAACACACATGATATGAGCTCTTCGTTCTTTTATCCCTTCCGACACGCTCGATTGGCGATTATTGAAAGCTCATTCGGTCTAATAACTTCGTTGGTAAAGCCTTTAAAACTGCATGAATAACATGGTGTTAAATAAAAAGGAGAACCTTTTTAATAGTCGTAAACAGAAGTAACCATCACACAACAAGCTCCGGGAGCTCGAGCCGGGCAGCGACCGCTATAAAAAGATCATCATTGGTCGGTGACGGCCGCCGTGCGACATGCAACCCTGGAAAGCGACTCGACTGTGCCATCGAGTACTGTTGCCAAAATAATTAAAGAAATCTCCGACGGTGTCCCTCCACCGCGCCCGCGCCGCTCTAAAATCGTCGCTCTTCGCCCGGGAGTCACTACTCGGGGCGCGGCGGGAAAACATCTCCCGCGCCACTCTTATTTCTTCTTTCCTTCCCGACGCTGTCGAAAAAAATATTCCAGTAAGTTTCATAATACCACTATAAAACCAAACAACCGTGAGTGTAGTAACCCCAAGTGCAAATTAAGTGTCATACCAGTTTGAAAAGGATATTAGTGATTATAAATAAGTGATAAAAGTGTTACATAACGCGAAACGAATTTTAGAATTTTAAAAATACCGCATTTTGTAGGCGCCTATGGCACAAAAATAGCTTTGAGTCACGTGGTACAAATTCAACCTATAGCATAGCTCCACATTTATGTATGATCATAAATTGTATTAAGATTTCAAATAAAGAAAATGAAACTTATTTCGGGATTTTCTTGAAACAACATTAACGTTTACTAGATTTCTCAATTTAATGAGCAAAACATAAAATATTTTAATAGAAAAGGAATCTCGTTTGACAAAAATAGTATTACTCCCGCGTAAAAGGTGGCGCTGCCATCGACCCTTCTTCTACGTCAGTTTCGTAAAAAATGACGGCTGGATTAGATACGTGTTCGTGTCGTGTTTAATATTTACGAGAAAAAGTATTAGATTAGTACAAATTTTAGTAATAACTTTATGAAATAAGAGTTTAACACTAAAAATAAGTGAAATACTAAAATAAGACAGACACTTCTCATGTATTAAAAAAAACTTCTTGGTGAGTGGTGCAGTGGTCAAACGGTGCTTGCGATCTAGGAAATAGCTCGTTAAATCTATTAACATACTCGTCTTCTTATTTTACTAATATCTTTGAGAATAGAGATGTGGAATTCAAAATCTATATACATCAGAATTTTATTCATAATTTTTTTCATTTAAAAAATACCCGAACTCAAAAAAATTGTTTCCGTATAATAAAATTAATTTCTTTTACAAAGTAAGTTTTCATTAAATCTAGAAAAATGTCAATGAAATACGTCGCATTTAAAATTCTCGCACAAAAGCAACATAACCTCAAAGCTTTCAAGTTGATAATGATGACTCGTCATTTCTAACCTATATTTTTGTTCTTGCTTTTTAGAACTGACGGCAACGTAGTAATTCCACCATGGAGGACGCTCACTCGAAATCCGTGGAAGAAGTCTTAGGGTACTTCGGTACAGACCCCGACAAAGGCCTTAGTGCAGACCAAATAAAAAGGAACCAAGATAAATATGGGCCAAATGGTAAGTACACTGTTTACCAGAAACATGTAAACAATTTTTCATTACTTTCATGTATGTCCTATAATGTGTGATAAACTATTCAGAACAAGGAGTCTACTTTTCAGGTAATTGAAAGTGAAACATGACAGATAGGTTAATTCTGCAATAAACAAAATTCTAACCATGCCATAGGCTATTAGGTGCATCAATAAATTGATTATTGCAAAATTGGTATCATCTTAGCACATTAAATGCCAATCAAAACCTTCATGGTTCTTAATACCTCACCTATGACATCATCAAAGAACTGTTATATCAATAACAATTCTGATTTGCATATAATAATATACATACCTACCCTACTTAAACTAGAATTTGTTTAAATCATACTTGTTATTGTTACATTGCCATTCCTAGGATTTCATCTTCAAATCAACACATAAACATCGACTGCCATCATGGGTCAGAGATATGAGTACTCAATGATTGCGATCATGAATGGGTTCCTACTGTAATCTAATTCTAGTGCTTGCCCATAAATAGTCTATTGTTTTTGGTTGATTTTGGTGATTCTAAATCTATTACTTGTAGGTCCACAAAATTAAATTATAATGCTCTGCTATTCATTAAAGCAAAAATGATAACTCCAGGACAATAATTGATAACAACAATTTCAATATCATAATTTTATTATGCGTTGATAGGCTTTGCTTAATTGACAACAAATGCTTAGTTTACTTTTCATTCTCCATAGTAAGCAGATTAAGTTTGGGAGAACCTACATTACTTATATAAATTAAATTATACAAGTTATGTAGGTTTCCTTTTAGTAGGCAATCAGTCAGGATCATTTGAAATTTTGCCAGCAACTCGAAACTTGGCCATGAATCATTATTCTTGAAAAGATGACATTTTTTGAGATAAAAATAAGAAGGTAATAGAGAACATTCAACCATGAGCATATTATGAGAGACATGTAGGTACAAATGCCTATGACAATCATAATAGACTAACATCCTTTGCTGGATCTACATATTACCCTCATCATGACTTCAATTTCAAACAATACATAAATAGTAATTTCTGCCATATTAATTCGATAAAAATGTTATGTAATAATAATTATTATTAATCCAAATTATCAATGTATGTCATGTGAACGCAAGGTCAGACATCTTCCGATCCACGATTATTGCATATTCGTCATACATATTATAATGTATTAGGTTTACTACATCATCAAGTCATCATGCGTTTATGCAACAAACACAAAATGTAGCGGTGTTCAGGAGATGAACGGCATCTAGACAAACTGTTCCAACACATCATTTCTAAAGTGCATTGTCTATTAAGTGCCAATATCTTTAACATGCGAACTAACTGCCTTGGCCATCTCGACTTCATATTATAATGAGAAATATTGCTTCCATTGTAACACAGTAACGTTATTTATGTACCTAGGTACTAATTGCATTTTATCATTCAGTATGTTTGTTTCTATTTCAAACACATTTATGTGTACTTCAGTCATTCAAATACAAAAAGAAACCTTGCAGTATTTTTTGTTCCTATGACCAAACATCGCCCAAAACTCTGTTGACTCACACCAGAAATGGTCGCAATTTCAAACCCACCACATGTCGGTAACATTGCCCTAAACAAACATGTTTCTACTCTGTCGGCCATAAAATAGCATCTAAACACGCTATGATGAAATTGTTCCTAGAACGATGTTCTAGTAATCAATATCTTGAATCAGGTGAAAAAAATAGAAATATTTATGAAACTAGACAAGTAAAAAATTGGGACTGGCCCACATCGTACGTGATAGAACGTTTGAATGAAAGCATTCCCGATAGATGTGTTGCACTTAATTATGCTTATTACGCAAATATCCGGGGCTGTGGGCGAATTGTAAATGAATCCACTCGAAGTACATAATCTCCCCATTCGATGCACCGTAGCTAATTGCACAGAGATAACGACAAATCCGTTTGAATACACATTTCCATAATGTACGGCACACATTTTCAATGTAGAGTTAAAAGTTAATTTTGACAAGTTACAATCAATGGCCCAAATATTAATTTCCACTTGTAATTTCAAATGTCGAATTGTTTTTCGACTTAACATTGTCTGTTATGTTGCTTGAGTTAGATACATCAACATGAGATGGTCACAAAAAGATGTTTAAACACGATTGTGTATGTTTTCTTCTACATTGTTGAGTATCACAGTATTCAATAGCACTGCTACTGCATACTAATTCAAAACTCCTAGTTGGTCACTATAATATTGTCAATTTTCACAAAGTTCGTGACTGCTAACAGTTACAGTACAGTACCTATTACTGAAACAAATCTGAGGGCAATTCAACTAATTGATCTTATTAGACTCGTTGACTAAAGAACATAATTAACAATTTACGAGCCTCTAAACTACGAACGACATTGTCATGATCAAATATGTATATTTTTACTAAGCTATTTCCACCTAAGAAAAACCAAGGCAGGTCGTTAGTATTGACACAATATTAATGGGAGTTTTATCTCACTATGTCAGTAACTAAATATTTGCTGGCAACTATAAGATAGTATATAAACTAGATCTCTCGCAATCTTTACCTTATGCTACGTGTTACAATACATTTAACAAGGATAAAATGTTTTAATTATTTTATGTAGATTCCTACTTGCTAAGATTTAAACAAAAATATACCATAAATATTATTTTCTTGTTTGTTGTCTGTCTCTGAAAACATTTACAGAGATCCTCCGTGTATATATCCTCCTCAACAAGGTATATAGCATAATCTTTATGCAAACTATTTGCACTAAAGATAATAGAGTAGATAAGTGGGTATTTAGAGCAAGTTCATAGATTTGTAGAATTGATTCATAATATATTTCAATGGGCGTTGAAACATGGATAAATTTAATAATTTAAGTTACCAGCTCTCAAAATAAATAAATGGCGGGTAGATCGAAGCATAGAGGTGACAGGTACAAGGGGGTCGGGGGTGGGTGCGTTCACCGTGATGTTTATTTATAGTGGGTCCTCGGTGGTCGATCAGCGCTGAGGCGGAGGCTGGCAGCGGTGCGTGTGCCCACAGGCCACGGGGGACGCTCACGCGTGACAACGTCCATGTTACCTACCTAACACCTCTTACTCTCGCTAAAACTCACCGCGTCGATAAATAATAAGCAGTTTGCCATGAAACAGGTACCTAACCAGTTATCGACACAGACACTAATATTAATAGGTACTCCTTTGACTAAAGATATGGTAACGTTTTGAGCTGAAACTGTAACATTCCACAGGTTTTGTCAACCTAAAAAGAACATGTAACACTTTAGTAGGGGCGATCATTCACTAAGTCCAGCATCCTCATAACAGGATCAGTCAATAATATACCTATTCCATAATTTTCAAATTATCATTCCCCTGCACGCAAGAATTTGTGTGTATGCAAAGAAGAATGATGAAACACCGTTAGAAAAATGTTAGCGCGAGATCCCGCGAGACTTTTTGTTTATTTTTTCGCCTTCGTACAACTGATGATTATTTTGCTACGGAAACATAAACTACACGTCACTTCACACGGTGAGGCGCGGTCACAATACCGAAAACCTCAAGCGAGAATTTATTTTAAAAAGCATAAGTGTGTCATCGCCATCAGCACAGGTTATGTTTGACACTTATTTAAAAGTTATTCACACCTGCTTTATGAACCTAAGAGCATCCTAACAATTTGAACTCAAATGTTCTTTTTTTTTTAAGGAATTTTTACCTTTATTATTTCGCTATAAGCACTTTTAAAATTAATTTAATTAGATAATGTGATAAATTTTTATGTAGGTACTAATTGTAGACTATTCAATTGTGACTTACATGCCAAGCCAGACAAAAGCAAAAATAATTTATGAATTAAGTATTAGGATTTTAAACTTGATTAGGATAAATTGATGAACCTTGCTCCTACCTACCGCAGTCTTCATTTCGAGAACACCGATCTCCACCTACACTCAATGTAACACTAATCTATCTTCACGCGCTAGAGATAATATTTAGATCTCTCAGAAGCTGAAAACTGTATCAAAGGAAAAACGATGTATAATCGCTAAGACCATTTTCACTTGTAATTGCAAAATCTCATTTAAAGAACCAAATGCACAAGACCTGTCCTATTTGTTTCTATAAATATAAGCAATAATGCTGCACAGAAACGGTAATAAACCCCATTATCCTAATATGTAGTTAAATGGTTATCAAAATTGAACTAAGACTGATCGATTATTTCTAATGAAACTCGATGGTTATCCGATACTCGGTTCAATAATCATTCGTCCTCGAAACATAAAAACAAACATTACGTACGTACGTATTAACTACATGTACGAGTAGCTTCCGATAAACCGACACCGATAAACTAGAATATATGTAATGAGCTATGTTCATTAGTGTATTCTATACTTAAGTTTCATTTTGCATAATTGTATTCACGGAGTCTTTCATCTAGGGGAAATGACCATTTAACACATGGCAGATTCATTTTGTGGGGGATAGTTGAAGTGCACTGCTTCAGCGGGGTTTATAAGTGTTTGAGTGCATTAAGGAGTCGATAGTGTACGGCAAGCCCGGGAATTCTGACTGCTCCCGCGGCGAGATTCGAGTGCCTAGTGGTTGAAATATTATATAGGTACCCAGGTTTATTTTGGACGATCTACGTTGGCGGATTGCGTCTACGAACGCGGCTGACGCGCGATCCACACGACCATTGCACGTTCCAATATTTTATCTCTTAGAAAATTCTTTTATTTCTCACCACTGGAACCGTAAAGACAGTTTTTGCCACACGTTATATTTACGGAGGCGTTATTATTATCTTTTTTGCATTGCTTTATTGTAAGCACTCCCATATCACCAATAATATCCCTACAATTTGGCATTAATTTGAAGAGAATATTTGGCACTAATACGAAACTATTTTATGGATTACTTCTCTCCACTTCAATACCTATGTTGTTTATTTCATCTCTCAACAGTCTCAACCATACTGATAAATTTTCCAAGGGGTCCATTCTCGAAGATGAAGGAGCTTTAATTTGTCAATTTACTATTTATATCTCATCATCATTGACAGGCTCTTTTTACGCACTGCTAATATATATTGGCCTCCTGCTTGTTGTGCCATTCTTCTCTTATCTCCGTGAGTCTTATTCAGGTCTTACCCGTGGTTCATTGTAGATCACCCATCTGGCTGCTGGTCTGCCAACACTCTGTTACTTTATCTACTCGAATTTAATACAACTTCTTAAGTATTTTCAAGTGTCTTGCTTTCAAGGTGAATGTGTAAACGCCTGTTAGCCCCTTTTGGACTGAAAATGTATTACGTCTACTTGGCTGAACAAAAACAACATCTACCCGTAGTGTTTATTGTCTCAAGATGGCCACTATGAATATGAACCATACCGTCTTCAGAATAATAAATTATTTATCTAGCAGCAACTGAAACTATTAAAAAGATTTGGTTCCAAGTAGAACATTTCGTTTGCTACAGATTCGTGATGGTTTTCTCTCGCCTTTCTCTCGATATCGTCAAAAAACTACAAGGCCTCCCTGTCAGACGTTGCGAAACAAAACAACAAAGCCAGTTTCCGTTCTTTATCGTACTTTCACCTTTATTCCGCTGTCACAAAGAAAGTTTTTTACAACAAGTTTTGTCATTGCCAATCTCGTTACAACTATGTGGTATTGATGCATAATTGGATTCTGTCTTCAGCGAATCCCTCTAATCAGAGTCAGGGTAATCGCTGGCCACCTGTAGCGTGACGTTGAGGTCATCCGCTTGTTACTATCGTTACCTATATATATATTATTGCGACTCTATTTATAATTTCAGCGCTGAAATGGCAAATTTTCCCCTTTCCATTGTTTTTGTAACCTGTTAAAGTTTGCACTTACAGCTAGAATAGCAGCCAATATATTGATATCTTTATGGAGTGGATGTTGCGTGACGGTATATTATGTATTGTGTTAAAAGATTGTCAATCACGTCACGTACACGATGTACGCTATTTTGACGTCGGTCGTCCAGGACGTGACACTTAAGTGTATGGGCGTCCTCGCGATTTTATGCTCCGTTGTTAGTTTTATTGATGAGCGCGAGTGAGCACAGATGCTGACACGGCGATATTGATGCGTGGACTAATTGCTTACATTAGTCACGGCGGCGTGGCTGGCAGCCGGACTGCGTACGCAAATAGAGTCGATACAACGATTGACTTAGCCCACGTTGCCCGATTACACTCTACGATTAGACATGGAAAACATGTAACTGATTCCATGTACCTACATTCCTATGGACATTATCTTTACTGCGTCCAGAAAGCTTATTGCGAATCATCCATCCAAACGTGCTCCCACCTAAACTCGACTCCCGGAAGCGACATCCTGGGAGGATATTCTAATTGTAAGGGCAGCGTTTAATATGAACATCACGAATTTAGGCAAGTAATAGTGATTAGGTAGACGTAGATAGCAAAAGGATTGTACTAGAAGAATTGCGCCTGCGACGTTGTTGTTACGTAGGAACCAAGTGCGCGTTTGAGGTCACCATGCAGGTCGCGCACGGGCCGGAGACGTGGCCCGCTAACTGCCCAGCAACTACTTAATCATAAACAAGAAACATTATACCAAAATACATCTTATCACACATTTGTATCGCAGATTTAATATAATGAACATGATAAAAACTCTGAATGTCGCGCTAGCAAAAAAGATAAAGTTTTCCGACCCTACTACTTAGACAAATAGTTACTGACAAACATATTATGTACACGTCACAAAGGCTTTTTTTGTAGGGCACGATTCTAACATTGAGTAAACGAAATGCTGACGCATAACCTTCTACGGCAATACAGAATAATAAGCGTAGTATAGCGTTACTCTACTAATCTTTATGCACAAGGTCCTAAGAACTTAATATTTCAATAAATATACTCTTAAACATATTTCGTTTATAAAAAAATAATAAATATCTACACCTATTCCAACCTGTTCTACTCTATAGAGTTATTTGAAACGATGATATAATTTTTAAATATATTATCCTCTCCGATGAGCGTACATATACCGGTTTGTAAAAACATTCGACTCCAAATTTTATTTTTATTTTTTATTAGCTTAATTATCAGTAGCGACTTAAAATCAAAGAAGTGCGATAATTATCTTTCTCAAAAACTGTGTATTTACCTTGATTAGCTAGCGTCCTGGTAAATATTATCACACGTGGTTTACTTTGTTTTGAAATTGTTGATTTTTGGGCAATATCCGCATACAAGCCGGTTTTAGCGCATACTGATAACGAAGTAATCAAAATAAGCTGCGTAGAGTAGAACTAGACAAACGATGAGCAGATCTTGTTGAAATGCGGCGCCGACATTTGCATTTGACGTCACTATTATTGGCCGAAACGCTGATCGAATCTCGCTCCGTCGTCGGCGCAGGCGCTGGATCTCGCGCCGACCGATCTCGTGTATTTATGTACGATCGTAACTGCCGACATAGATCGCATGCCTGTTCTGACTAGTTTATCGCTTGTAACATTTACTCCTTTGATCTTTTATTCAAAATTCTTATTATGGTTCTTTTCTCTTTTCAGAACTGCCAACGGAGGAGGGTAAGCGCATCAATTTGATAAATACAAAGCTATCTGTTGACCTAAAAAACCTGATACAATATTCCGATTCCTAATCCGTCCACTGTGTGGATTCCTTTTAAAGATTCAACTTGATCAATAACATGTTGTAAATGTAGATAACATAACGAACGATAAAATTTAGCTAGGCAAGACTTCCACATCCTTGAAGATAAGGAGTAGAGCACTTAGGAAATCTCCTTAACTAATATACAAAGCCGCCATACTGGAAATGTGAACACTCAGGAAGTGTGGCGGTCCCCAATTGTATGTTAATTAAGTGCTTAAACTAATTACGCATACGACGATTAAACTGACATAGGGAAACACAGACCCATAAATAAACTAATATGTATGGAAAAGAGCCCCCGCTGTAGGAAAAACATGAATTAAAATATCAGTGAGCTTCTTGCAAGTTAGCATTTCAGACTTCATTTAGAAAGAAAGAAATAAAATAATTACGTACAATGCGTGGCTTAAACTTTTTTTAGTTGCTGCAGCTAACGAATCTATAACTTCACCTGTATTCAAAAAACCATGCCAAGGTTCCACGAGACACTTTTTGTTTACCTCAAAGCCTTGAAAACTCACGTTTGTTGAATCTTGTCGTCAAGTTTGCAATACATATTAATGACTAGAATATTGAATAGCCTAAGTTTACACAATCTTGCATTCGTAAAATAACGTAACGTAAAATTCAGGCTAACAAAACCTATTTCTTACTATCCTGAAAGATATTATTTCCTAAGTGTTTCCTCTAATATCCTATGATTTTATTCGTATGCAGATTAAATACGCCGAAAATATAACATTGTCTCTTGTTTACTTATAGGCAAAAGTATATGGCAGTTAGTCCTGGAACAATTCGATGACCTCTTAGTAAAGATTTTGCTGTTAGCCGCTATTATTTCATTCGTAAGTATTTAGATCATTGGACTAAGTATCCATAGTCACAAATATTTACAGAAGTATTAACAAATGTGTTCTCATGTTTCAGGTTTTAGCTTTATTTGAAGAACACGAAGACGCATTCACCGCCTTCGTAGAGCCTTTCGTTATTTTACTTATTCTTATTGCTAACGCTATAGTAGGAGTATGGCAGGAAAGAAATGCCGAATCTGCCATCGAAGCTTTAAAAGAATACGAACCCGAAATGGGTAAAGTAATCAGAGGAGACAAATCCGGTGTACAGAAAGTCCGAGCCAAAGAAATTGTACCCGGTGATGTCGTTGAGGTGTCGGTCGGTGACAAGATCCCCGCTGACATCCGTCTTATTAAGATTTACTCGACCACCATCCGTATTGATCAGTCCATCTTGACCGGAGAGTCTGTCTCCGTGATCAAGCACACAGATGCCATTCCCGACCCCCGCGCCGTCAACCAGGACAAAAAGAACATTCTCTTCTCCGGTACCAATGTCGCCGCCGGCAAGGCCCGCGGTGTTGTCATCGGTACTGGTCTCTGCACTGCCATTGGTAAAATCCGTACTGAAATGTCCGAGACTGAGGAAATCAAGACACCTCTGCAACAAAAACTGGACGAATTCGGTGAGCAGTTGTCTAAAGTCATCTCAGTTATTTGCGTTGCCGTATGGGCCATCAACATCGGACACTTCAACGACCCCGCCCACGGAGGAAGCTGGATCAAGGGTGCCGTGTACTATTTCAAGATCGCCGTCGCCCTGGCCGTCGCTGCCATCCCCGAAGGTCTGCCCGCCGTCATCACCACTTGTCTCGCTCTCGGTACCAGGCGTATGGCTAAGAAGAACGCTATCGTGAGGTCGCTGCCCTCTGTAGAGACCCTCGGTTGCACATCTGTCATCTGCTCCGACAAGACCGGTACTCTGACTACCAACCAGATGTCTGTTTCCCGTATGTTCGTCTTTGAGAAGATCGAAGGTGGCGACAGCAGCTTCCTTGAATTCGAAATCACTGGTTCCACCTACGAGCCTCTTGGCGACGTGTACCTGAAGGGACAGAAGGTCAAGGCTGCTGAATTCGACACTCTTCACGAACTGGGCACCATTTGCATTATGTGCAATGACTCCGCTATTGACTTCAACGAATTCAAACAGGCATTCGAGAAGGTCGGTGAAGCCACTGAAACCGCTCTTATTGTACTCGCTGAGAAAATGAACCCCTTCAACGTTGCCAAAACTGGACTTGACCGCCGCTCCAGCGCTATCGTTGTACGCCAAGAGATTGAAACCAAATGGAAGAAAGAGTTCACTCTTGAGTTCTCCCGTGACAGGAAATCTATGTCCTCGTACTGCACACCCCTTAAGCCTTCCCGTCTTGGAAATGGACCCAAACTGTTCGTCAAGGGTGCACCCGAAGGTGTACTTGACCGTTGCACGCACGCTCGTGTCGGAACTGCTAAGGTTCCTCTGAACGCCACCCTCAAGAACCGCATTCTGGAGCTCACCCGCCAATACGGTACCGGTCGCGACACCCTCCGTTGCTTGGCCCTGGCTACCGCTGACAACCCACTGAAGCCTGATGAGATGGACCTCGGAGACTCCAACAAATTCTTCACCTATGAAGTCAACCTTACATTCGTCGGTGTCGTCGGCATGTTGGACCCTCCCCGTAAGGAGGTATTCGACTCCATCGTCCGTTGCCGCGCCGCTGGTATCCGTGTCATCGTCATCACTGGTGACAACAAGGCCACCGCGGAAGCTATTTGCAGGTAAATTTATAACGCTTTAACAAAGTAAAAGATAGGCATTTTAACTCAATAACTAGGGGGTTAGTTACTTTAGAAACTAAAACCGCATTAAATTGGTATCTTCTGTTTAAAGAGTTACATTTTCGTTGTCAAACATTAATGAACTTTATATTTCAGGCGTATTGGCGTGTTCACTGAAGAAGAAGACACTACTGGCAAGTCCTACTCTGGTCGCGAGTTTGATGACCTCCCCATTTCTGAGCAACGCGCCGCCTGCGCCAAGGCTCGCCTGTTCTCCCGTGTGGAGCCCGCGCACAAGTCCAAGATCGTGGAATACCTGCAGAGCATGAACGAAATCTCCGCTATGGTAAGATTCAGACATCATACAATTTTAAATATTTTAAGCAGACGATTAGCAGTTTCCTAAATTAACACAACATGGACAAAAGGAATTCTAAATATGTTAGCGAATCAACACAACAGCAAAATAACTGCTACATTGTAAACAATATCTTCATAATTTACTAGCACACCATTCGCCAATATTATTGATTGTTTACACATTGTAATACATATTGGAAGTGTTGTGTTTACGTTAGGGCAGGTATGTTTGTAAACTGGAGCACTCGAAACTTATTATGATACAATTGGTGGTACGTATGGGAATGACATGTTCGTTATGACTTTCCAGACTGGTGACGGTGTCAATGACGCGCCCGCCCTTAAGAAGGCTGAGATCGGTATCGCTATGGGCTCTGGTACCGCTGTCGCTAAGTCTGCCGCTGAGATGGTGTTGGCTGACGACAACTTCTCATCCATTGTCGCCGCTGTTGAGGAAGGCAAGTATTCCTAGCAATCTTTACTGAATCATAGAAGATTAAAATTATGATCATGTGTGCAGGATCCAGAAATGGTTAACATGACGGTTTTGTAACTTCAGGTCGTGCCATCTACAACAACATGAAGCAGTTCATCCGCTACCTGATCTCTTCCAACATTGGTGAAGTCGTGTCCATCTTCTTGACTGCCGCTCTGGGTCTGCCCGAGGCTCTGATCCCCGTGCAACTGTTGTGGGTCAACCTGGTCACTGACGGTCTGCCCGCCACCGCCCTCGGTTTCAACCCACCTGATCTCGACATCATGGACAAGCCCCCCCGTAAGGCTGATGAGGGTCTGATCTCTGGATGGCTGTTCTTCAGGTATAAATACGATACAAGTAACTTGATGACTTTGGAGTAGCAAAACATCACAATTGGTGAAAACTCCGATGGCGCTGTTAACATTGTTCAGTTTTAACCGTTTGATAACTTGCTAGGTACATGGCTATCGGTGGTTACGTCGGTGCCGCTACCGTCGGCGCTGCGTCGTGGTGGTTCATGTACTCGCCCTACGGACCTGGTCTGACTTACTGGCAACTTACCCACCACTTACAGTGCCTCGGCGGAGGTGATGAGTTCAAGGTACGCCATTTTACAATTCAACCTTTTTATACTTGTAATTTTTTGGCATAAAGAATATTAAATATTTTTTTTGCTATTTTAGGGCGTCGACTGCAAGATCTTCACTGACCCTCACCCTATGACGATGGCCCTGTCCGTATTAGTAACAATTGAGATGTTGAACGCCATGAACAGTTTGTCTGAGAACCAGTCGCTGGTGTCCATGCCCCCGTGGTCCAACATGTGGCTCGTCGGCTCCATGGCTCTCTCCTTCACCCTCCACTTCGTCATCCTCTACGTTGAGGTCCTGTCGGTGAGTACCGCTCGAATCGTCGTACGGATTCAAATGTCGGTAGTGGATATGCTAACTCCTATGTGTTCTGATGTGTGTGTTCGCAGGCCGTGTTCCAAGTGACGCCGCTGTCCATCGACGAGTGGGTCACGGTGATGAAGTTCTCGATACCCGTGGTGCTGCTCGACGAAGTGCTGAAGTTCGTCGCGCGCAAGATCTCCGACGGTGAGAAGGCTTCGCAGCTGATGCACTGGCTCGACGGCATGCAATGGATTGTGCTCATGTGGGCCGTCTTCTTTGGCCTCATCATCTACGGCCCTCTATAAGCCGGCCCGCCCCCGTGTGCCGTGCCACCACCCCGTTTGATTCACATCTAATACCCTCCTATCGATTTCTGCGCCACCCACCTATTCTATTCATGTTGCAGTTTAAATTTTCTATTCTCGTGTGCGAACTGATAAGTTATTTCGAGTGTGGGTAGCGCACGGAATTTAACTGTGGAAACCGATAGACTATGAGCTGCGCTCACCACAGTATCAGTCATCTAACAGTTTGGAATGCTCATTCTGGCGCACCTGGTGTGTGAAGTGACCCTGTGCCCGCGCACGCGCCCCGGTGTCGGACATAGGACCGGTAGTGAACAAGTGACTGTCGCCGCGTCGGACTAGCTACCATCAGTGTTGTAGTTGTCTGTACTGCTTAGGAGTAGATCTAACAGAGCGTGGCGGCCAATGCGGCCCGCTCTAGTGATTATGCATTTTGTATGTGCGAGACAATAAATTTATAGGAGCTCATTTTTTTTACAAATTCGTGAGTTCGACTAATATTCTCTTCCTTTACTGAGTACATATACATAATATTATACACTTATTTGATGTGAAGTGGCTGTGAAGACCTTCATTATAAATGGTAACTAATGAATGAAACACCAAAAATTGGAACGGTATTTATAAGTTAGATTAATTGCATTTGATACATTTTTTATACAGTAGCATGGAAAGCTCCACATTCAAATATGTTATAGTGAACTCGCACATAGCTCAGTACCTTGTCCATATGGACAGCAGACATGTTATTAAACATACTATTAATTAATAGTAATGTGCATTGTTAGCTTAGTGTAATTTATCGTAAGTGTATTATTAGGGACGTGGTTACAATATTACTCTCTCAGCATAGGTAGTACTGTTATCAAAAGAATGTCTTTCTCCTCTGTCCTTTCACTGTGGTCGCTTCTTAACATTCCTATATGCATTTCTTTTTTTCTTTTATCAAACCTTGTTTGGTATTGAGGAGCGCTCTTATTAATATAAGCTAATATTAACTAATGAATGTGTCCCTAGGCTGAACTAACCTCATGCCTTAGTGTGTACTCAGGCGGATTGCATATAAACTGCAACTAAAGACTTGGCTAAAAGGCCATAAAATACTTATAAAAAGAATTAAAAAACATAAACTGCTAGCCCGCTGCAGATCATGTGGCCGGATCGACGGCATTCATACTTCAAGCTAACTGCACTACAGTCGTACTCATTTAAGGGTCCGACTGTGCAATTGTCTGTTTACTGGCAGTTATATGCAGTCCGCCCGCGTACACCCTTCGTAGCTCAAGTAATACGTCACAACTATTCCTTGAACTACTAGTGACCTTCATATACATCGAAACAATATCATGTCAAGCCTTGTTTCAATATAATTATTACACACTTTTAACGAATTTGTATACTGTGTAAAATGTCTATATATTACATTATATACTAAAAAATAATTTATTGAAATAAAGCAATACAGTCTATGTATGTACGAACTTAAATCGGCTTAAAGATCCCATGTACGGTACAGTACTTTTATTTATCTATATTTACTAATTGATGTAATTTTAGTTCTGTTTTTAATAATAACCCTTTATATCAATTATTTCACCATTGAGACATAATATTATTTTTAAGTTTATAATACCTCATTCAAAATTTGTTAAGTGTGGTACCAGGTTAGTACGTACATATGTTTTTTTTTTTTAATATATAATGAAGAGTAATAAAAATTGCATGTAAACTTTGCATGGTTTATGACTTTAAAGAGTGCAGTTTTTGATATGATGCATTAACAATTATATATTATAGTATTATAAATTATTTATGTGTATACCCAAATCTATAAACAAGACTTGATTGAAAGGACTACAACCGTTAGAAGTTTATATTTATTTTGTGTTTTTTCTATATGCAACACATACGTTGCAAATATAATATTTTAAAGAAACACAAAACACTCTTCATTGAATGATTTGCCCATATATTTGAGATATCTTGAAACTACCTATTGCCTTCATATTTCTTCAACCAGTAGTTGGTGTACCAAGCATTGCTCCCACATAAACACTGCACAATTAAGGGCATGCTCAAAAACCTTTGTAGTGAATGTCCCCCAACCTCCTGGAACTTGTTGCGTTTATCAGATTAACTTATTGAAATGTACAGTCGTTTATACATTTTACATATTAAAATAGTCAACAATATTAATGTTTGAATTATTTCCCTTCACAATCCAGTAGTGACACTACATGACCACGACACATACCCCTTGATTATGGAATTATATACCACCCCTGGTGACCCTCTGTGACCCTATGTATTGGAACCCCATGTCCTTAGCGTACAAATAATTGTTTAATTACTATTCTATTCCTCGCTAACAAGTTTTATAAAACAAGTTTTGCAAGAATTATGATCTATATCGTTGTGTGTGATACTTCAACATGCAACACAAACAGTTGCATTTTGAACATCACTTCCAACTTGATCTGTAACCAGAGCGATATTGTTTCGCCTACAAAACTTATCAAAGAATCGTTACAAAAAAAAATGAACAAGCAATAAAAACAACAAAACAATATTGTTTGTGAATTGCAAAACTTAGTTGAGGGCCGCGCCACGGCAGGTACGACCGTGGCGGGCCGCGCACGCTCCCGCATGCTCTAACGTGGTGTTGTCCTTGTGTCCTCAGCCCAGCCGGAATGGAAGCTGTAAGCGCCGGATCGCCGTCGCAGCGCCACTGCACGCACATATTCCATGAACACTCATTGTTTGTTGTGATCCCGCAGTGAAACTACACATTTAATGTAACTACGACACGGTTGTGATATCTTCATAAGACCTAGTAAGTTCGGACGGCAGCCCCGCTCGAGCGCGCACGACACTAACACTCTCGTTGTTTTGCAGTGAACGAGGTGGTCATTGACAAGTGGTAAACGCCACCGAATCATAGTTCCTCAACCCGCTTCTCTCTGCTACTTCTACCGCTCTCGTCTCCCGGTGTAATGTTAATTGGCTTTTAGATGTGTACGAATTAAAAAAGACCGTCACGTAAGACTACGATTAGGCTAGGCTAGATAGGCCAGGGCCAGCGGTGGAACAGAGGCGCGAGTGGTGGATGCGGCGACGAGGCGGGCCGGGGCGCCGCCCGGTCCACCTGCTCACCTGCGCTAGTTCACCAGAGGGGACATAATGTTGTTCATAATGTGTATATACTACAGTATGCTTAGGAGGTTTAATCAATTTGTTATATTACGTTGTTCTAATTAAAGACTACATGGTGCCCGTCGACAGAAGCAGTGCGATAGACGATGTGTACTTAAGTTGAGAGCACTCATTAATTTATTGTTATATTTTTATTATCTTATAATCTAGTTTGCTTATCTAGAGTCGAGTCATTTCTATTAGTGCTGACGCCTCGACGAGCAATATGGTGTCTGTAAGGGAAGGATAATTACATGATTGTCCAGTGTTTGGGACCTGAGTCCAAAAGTTTAAACATACCTGTACATTTTAATGTATTATTGTTTTGTACAATAAATCGTTATAAACGACAAGTGTTTCATTTCTCACTACAATTCATCTTTCAACTTGTGTGTCGTCCTAGCCTTTCGCCCACCATAGCTATGCTACGGATCTTACCACTGGAGCAGCCTGTAACGTGTAACAACCACAATTATTAGAAAGGTAAAGATCATCGTTTCCTTGTTAGATAGCATGCCCATTTCCACTTAAACTACGCGACACTTGAATGTAATGGTCTAATAAAAGCGCAGTTGGATATTCAACCCTCGGCCCAGTGCCGATATTTGAATCCTACAGTTTGCTATTATTAAAGCGGAGTTTGACTTGCAACGTTTGTACTGTATCAAGTTTTTGTAACGCGTTGCAGTAGTCAGTCATGCGAGCACCGGTTCCTCCACTCGACTGTCCGCTTTTTCGTGTATTGTGCAGCACTGCAGCGAGCCGAGCCGCTCTACGAGCATTAAGGCTCGTGCACACTTGCGTGACGCGATAGCGTGACACAAAGGTGCCGCGCAACGGGCGGCGCCTTTGTGTCGGGCTTTCGCGTCGCGCCTGTTTGTGGGAGCATTTACCGAGCCCATTTTTACTAATAAGTCTGTGCAGGTTGACGCGTCGTCGCAAGCACAACGTAACTAGTTTTACTCTCTTCCAATAACAATAACTAAATAAAAATTAATGAAGCACACACAACCTCTACGTCCGCCATTCTTAATGAAAATGGAACACGCTTGAGTCAAGTGCTCGAAGCGAGCGTTCGCCACGTTTAGTGTATCGCCGTTTTGTAACCAACCTCGCCTTGAATGATAGGTACATTACAAACAAACGTTACAAGTCAGTGTCCGCCTTTAGGTGTCGCGTCGTGTTATTGAAAACGGGTTTAGGCCTCAGTAACACAATAGCTATCACATTAACAGTTCATTATCATAACAATAACACAGACGATACGAAGGTATCTAGTTAGCTAGTCGATTTCAACTGTCATGGGTTTCATTCCCACCAGTTTCATTACACTGACATTCAAAACAATGGAGGTTATTTTAGGGTGTGGCTCACACTCCTGGACTTCTAAATCCAGCCACCGTGCAATTGCATGTGAGGGTAGAAAGGCCTAACACATTTTAAAATAATGATGGGTCAAAGAAAAAGTTGTAATGCCGACATACTGGTCATCATTTTGGTGTCGTCCTTGTTCCGAATTTGATTTCACGAAAGTTTAGGATTCTCTACAAAAACTTCAGAGTGGCTCGATTTACGAGCCCGGGAGTGCATGAGCAATTCGCACCACAGAGTACATTTGTGATTCGCTCTACAATGGGGTCAGATAATGCAAAAATAACTTTAGTTCTAACAGTCTTCAAAAAGGAGATTCTGTACCTACACGACCCGTTTGTCCGCGATTTTTAAGCACAGAACCTTTATTTATAAGTACTCTGTGGTCAGAATTCAAACTGTACTGGGGTAAAACAATGCAATTTTTCATACCGCACGCCGAGCCTCCTCAGTGTTACTATAGTACCAGTTGGCAGTAGCGTAACTATAGGGTGGCAGGGCTGGTAAAATACCACGGAGCCCCCGGCCCGAGAGGCCGCGAGCTCAAAAGTAACCTAAAAATTTTAACAATATTTACTAAAAATTACAAAATTTATATAAGTATGTACTTAAAATCAATTAAGGAACTCTACGGGACAAGACAGTCATATGTAACTTAGCTGCTTACCTAAGTCTTGTCTTGTCCAAAACAAGAATATAGTTTAGAGATCGTGCCATAGAATAGAATAGAATTTATTTGCAAATATGGGTATTACCTATAGTTGTAGGTATCTCAATACAGAGGTTATAGTATTTTCAATAGACAATTCTCTCTATTGAAAATACTATGGCCCGATCTTTAAACTTTGATGATGTTAATGATACTTTTGCGGAACAGAAAGCTCAGAGAAAACAATTTTATTAATAAATATATTGATAAGATTAAATTGTTATTTTATTATAAATATGTAATACCTAATCTTTTGAACATTAAATGTATTAGTTATATATTTAACTAAAATATACACAGTAATACTGTTGGGTAACTACTTCAGTGATTTATTAAAATTAAATTACAACGTGAAGATTTTTACTGGGGCCCATCCAATGAATTTGCCACGGGCCTCAAATGCTATAGTTACTGTTAAAGGTTGCAATGCACCAAGTGTATGTTAAGAACTTTTTGTAGTAAATATTTGAAATGCAAACCTTTTTTGCCTCTTGGTACAATTTATGAAATCTATATAAACTTTCTTAATTTTAATGAAGAGTGTATCAAACAACATTAATCAGTCTCAGAAGAGATTACTGAACTAATGCATACCTATAGTAAGATTTGAACTTCGTGAGCAACGTTAGTGCACGTTGCCGTTCAACGGGCCGCAGCGCAACGCATTTTCATACAATAAAAAAACTAACCAAGTGCGTGTCGGACCACGCACAATGAAGGGTTTCGTAGTTGGGATGAATTTACCTCAAACACAAACTTAACATTGTAGTTGAAAAACATGTTCCCCCATACATCGAATTACGTCACGGTCAGTTCTCCAATGCAAATGTAAGTTAGTAATCACAAAAAAAATAGATAAAATCACAAATTAATAATTTTCGGCCTGTTTCCTTTACTTGTGCTGTGAGACCTTTTTATTTTTTTTGGGTGGTTAATCATCTAATCATCAAATGACCTCTCCCGCTCTGGGCGGAGCGGAAGGGCGTGTCAGACTCTTACTGACTAAAACCCACCCGTGTTCCTTCAGTTGCCTGTGCGCCAGGGCCACGGTAACTCTTTCGAACAATTCGCGACCCCGGCAGGTGCTGTGACACCTTGCTTCTTGACAAATTTCATGATTGTAGGTCAACGGCCTATAAGTTTTGATTTATTAGGTCCTTACATATGAAATTGATGTTTTATAGAACTGGCCACTTTGATCTCTAAAAGCCGTAGTTTGGTTAAGAATTCCAAATTCAAATTTATTTCAATTTAAAACGTGTTTCGAATGTAATAATTCATTTGTTTTCGCGCCATTTAATTTTGCTTTGACATCGTTCTGTGCTCAATAGGGAAAACATAAAATATCGCATTATTTTCGAATACGAATTCCATCGTGGCACTAGCGCTGCAGAAACAGCTCGAAGGATTAATAATGTGTACGGAGAAGCCATTGTAAAAGAAAACACAGTACGTTTTTGGTTCCAACGCTTTCGTTCTGAAAATTTTGACCTCCAGAACAAACCTTGTAGTCGGCCGGAGACCCTAGTTGTCAATGAGGAATTGAAAGTGATCGTGGAAGCGGATCCATCTCAAACCACGTCAGAGTTAGTTAGTTAGGTTCGGACATCTAGGCGCACTAAAAGTTACCATCCCTACCTAGTTGCTATTCCACCAATTCGCAGTAAGCGCTTCCAAACATCTTTTATAATGCGTACAGCAAAAGAGTGGAATTCTTTAACTGCGCCTGTGTTTCCGACCGCATACAACCCAAATCTCTTCAAAGTGAGAGTGAACAGGCTTCTTCTGGGTAAGCTTACTCCATCGTCGACTTTGTCTCTGTCATCTCTGACCTAGACTAGAGTCAAGAGCAAACCCGAATAAAATAAAAAAAATAAAAAGGCTTCCAGTGACAAAACTATTTTGAATCATTTGAAACAAATTGGAAAAGTGAAAAAGCTTGAAAAATGGGTACCGCATGAACTAAGTGAAGCAAACCAACAAACACCAGTCGACTGCTGCGTCACTTTACTCAACCGTCACAATAACGAGGGGATTTTGACTCGTATCATTACTTGTGATGAAAAATGGATCCTATACGATAGTCGGAAACGCTCATCACAGTGGTTAAATCCAGGAGAACCGGCTAAATCCTGCCCCAAGCGAAAGTTGACTCAAAAAAAGGAACTGGTTAGTGTCTGGTGAACCAGCGTTGGTGTCATCCACTACAACTTCCTAAGATCTGGTCAGACGATTACGGTAGATCTGTATTGGCGACAATTGGAAACCATGATGGAAAAGCTAGCCGATAAACAGCCGAGATTGGTCAACCGCTCTAGCCCACTGCTGCTTCAGGACAACGCTAGACCACACAGTGCACAACAGACGATGGCGAAACTAGAGGAGCTAGGATTGGAATGTCTCCGTCACCCACCATACTCCCCGGACCTTGCTCCAACCGATTAACACTTTTTTTTGAATTTGGATAATATCGTAATTGGAAAAAAAAACAATTCAGATGAGGCAGTCCAAAACACCTTCAAAGATTTTGTTGATTCTCGCTCCCGCAATTTTTTCAGCAAAGGAATCAATGAAGTCCATATAAAATGGCAAAAGTGTATAGATCACAACGGTACCTATTTTGATTGATTAAATAAAAACAATGTAAAAAAAATAGTTTTGCATTTTCCATATAAAACATCAATTTCATATGTAAGGACCTAGTATTTACGAGTATCAAAATAAGTCCCATAAATGGCCGTATTTATTTATTACGTTGATTTATAAACTTAATTTTACCTAACTTTTTTTAAGAGCTCCAAGGGACCGTAGATCTACGTATTTGATATTCATTTCAACTTGATACCTCCATGCCTTCCTGAGAAAAAAAGGTCTTGACAAACGGTGCGGCGCACGGACAACGAAGTGAACCGTTTTTTCCTACTGAGGTACGGAACTCTAAAACTCGTGCGTCGATTCATACAAAATTTACTAAACTAATGCAGGAGGATTTTTGCAATGCGTTGCGGCGTGGCCCGCCTTAATCTAACCTTTAACTAATAACACTGTTAGATTAAGGCGGGCCGCGTATATCTTGCCATGAGATTGTAGACATTATGATAATGTAATGATGGCTTGTGTATTGCTTTATTTATTTACGTATAATATCGATGGTTACACACGCTGTGACTTTAGTCGCCAGTAACTTCACAATCTCACATCCAGACACAGATTTCAAAATCGCAAGCGACAAAATTGCTGTGTGGGCGTGAAATTTTTAAGTCGCTGTGTTTGCAGGATTCTTTTTGTACATTTTAAATGTAGTAGGCAGCATGAATTTTTGAGATGAAACTTCAGGCTGAAAACCATAACTATGATGGGCGTTTGGCTTGGCTTGGTGAGGGGTGGAGTTTGAAACTACAGTCACCAGCAGGACTTGGTGCTGGCGACTGTAGTTTCAAAATACACACGAAACTGTCAAAGGAGATGTTCCAGAAATGTATGGAGCCTGGGCTAGCACCATGTACACTATAAGTAAATATCGCTATACCATACAGGATGTTAAAGAAATTACGTGCCATAGCTTAGGGGTAGGTTCAGTATCGATAAAGGACCATAGGGAAAACAATAAAAAAAATTGCAAGATCAACATAATTTATTACCTACTAACCTAAAATAGGAATCGTTTAGAATTAAAATTATTTTATTTGATTAATTGCTTTAATTACTTACCTACTATCGAACGCGTTGTCATTTTGTCCTTCACTTCTCGCGTCCGAATACTAAGGGCCGGCGCATTATTTGCTGCTGATAATAATAGGTTGGGGAAAAAGTTTCTTCGCATTTTTTAAGAAAATTCAAAACATTTTTTAATATACTTTATTTACATTTAACTAAACTATCTAGGTACCATTTTGTTCGATAACTTTTTAACATCTTGTAGGTAGGGACATGATCCCATTGTTATAGAAATTTTGGGACTTCTGATGAAAATACCGCGACAAGAGGTTTTGGCAGTCCTCTCGTGATGTTAACCTGACACTGCCTAAAGAAAGAAACAACAAGAACAAGAAACAGGTGGAAATCTGAAGGTGCAAGGTCAGGACTATACGGCGGATGCATTAACACCTCTCAGCCAAATTCTGTTAATTTTTGCTGAGTGGCTAAAGATGTGTGAGGTCTAGCGTTATCATGATGAAAAACCACACCCCTTCTGTTGATTAATTCCGGCCGCTTTCTCTCAACTTCTTGTTTTAATCTCATCAGTTGTTCGCAGTAGAGTTCAGAATCGATGGTCCTGCCTGGTGGTAACAGCTCATAATGAATAATGCCCTTCCAGTCCCACCACACACAGCATCACCTTGTTGCGAGTTAACCCGGGTTTCGCCAGTCTGTGAAGCCTGACCGGCCTTTGACCACGACCTTTTTCGCACGTTTTGTCGTATGTGATCCACTTTTCATCACCAGTTATCAGCTTCTTCAAAAATGGTTCGGTTTCATTACGTCGTAATAAAGAATCACAAATGAGTACACGGTTCATTAGGTTTCTTTCAGTGAGCTCGTGAGGTACCCAAATATCGAGCTTTTTTGTGTACCCAGTTTTTTTTCAAATGTGCCAAAACTGTTTAGTGGTCAATTCCCAGTTCTTCAGCTACGTCGTAACTACTGATATGCCGATCTTGCTCCACTTTTTCAAAAATGGCATCCATTTTATCCGTAATAGGGCGACCAGAGCGACGTGCATCTTTGACATCAAAATTTCCGGATTGAAAACGCCACCAAATTTGTGCTACTCTCACAGACACTGCACTAGGTCCATAAACATCGCAAATTTTTTTCGCGGCTTGCGTTGCTTTTTTACCTTTTTTATAGTAAAATTTTAAAATGTATCGTATTTCTTCATTAGATTCACTCATCTTGACAGTACGAAAAACAAATGAAAATCACACATTTTCCTAATTTGAATTTGGAATTATGTTCTTTAAAATTTAAACTTTCAATGATACCAAAACCAGCCAGATACAAATAGTATAGCCAAAGAGATTTTATTACAAGTTCATACATACTATAATGCGAAAAGACTTTTTCCCCAACTTATAATGTAGTCGTGTGTATGTATTAATTAATGAGAGAGTAGGCCGGGGAGCGTCTAGTTGGAATGTGGTGCTGTCAGGTGTTGGGATTCTATAATTTCTTTTACCTATAATTGATGTTTAGTCGGCATTCTAATTACGTAACACACTATCACTCACAATCGGAATCATTTTGAAGCCTATTGCTAATCCATTGCTTCTTAAGTTCGAAAAATTTGTCTGCTCAACAACGTAAATATAGCAATGAATGTTGTTGAACTGTCAAAATGAAAACCATTCTTACAGTTAGTATGTTACGTAATTACCCCGCGGGTCTGCTTTTTTGTGTGTTTTAGTGCAGGCAGAAATAATGAAAAGCTGGCTTACTCTGAGAACTCTCGCGATAGAGTAAATCAGTAGAGGACCAATAGGGCTGCTTAAAAGTTTCTTTAGGAAGCGCTCTCTGTGCTCTTTCCATCACTACCCCAAACACTGATAAAATACTGAATTATGGTTTGGCCTGCTAGTTAAAATTGTTTTAATGTGTCTGTGGATAGACAGTCTCGTAGTCTACGCATGGTGTGAATAAGTTTACAATCTGCCAGAAATTTTGGTTATACAATGTTAGATGGCCTTCGATAAGAATACTAAAGTAATAAATGAAAGGAGTACGTTCAAGAGGAGGACGAGGACAGTCACAAGGGGAAATAGAAATGTTAGAAGAGCAGTGATGTAGTTTGAGTTTTAGGTGTTCCGGTGGGTTTGAAGCGGTGGTCTTGGAGAAAACAATATAATTAGTTTTACTGCCATTTAGCGTGAGGCGATTTCTGTCCATGTTATTCGCGATTCGTGACAATCCCTCTTCTACTAGACAGTGTACATGCTCCAACGATTTTCTGTGAAATATTACGGCTGTGTCATCTGCATAAGTTATAATTTCAGCATTATTCACATTTAGTATGTTACTAATAAAGACAATGAAAAGCGTGGGACCAAGTGCACTGTCCTGTAGAACTCTGAAGTCAATGGGGAGTTAATCACTAGTGAAAGTGCCCACTTTTATGTACTGCTTCCGATTTGTCAGGTAGCTTTTAAACCATTCAAGGCAAATTCTTAGTAATCCTATCCACTGTAGTTTCTTGAGGAAAAGGCCAGTTGAAACCGTGTCGAATGCCTTTGCAAGATCAAGGAAGATGGCAAAACATTTTGCTCTATATAAAAAGAGACAATCGACAAGGAGAGTTGCAGTGTCCTCGATTAACCTATTCCTTCCGAAACCAAATTGGTTGTCAGACATGAGATGATTTTTCTCAATTAAATAAATAAAACGTGGGTTAACTATCCTTTTATAGACGTATGAGGAACAGGGTGTAAAGTCCACTCATACTCTATGGAAAAGGGAGGATACTCTGACCAGACGGGTGTCGTTTCTGGTGGGCAACTGCCTGATAATTAATGTCGGGACGTGGTTTATATGCTAGTTGCGCGGTAAGCTCGTGGCGTTGTAGATGCATCGTTCCCCTCCGGAGACCTGAAGTCGATAATGGGCTGAGAGTCTTGTATCTTGCGATGCTTGCCAGGGCCAGTTGAGGTTCCAGTGAGTCGGAACCGGGTGTCGCTTTGTGCAGTGCGTCGGAACTCTCTGATTCCCCAGTGCATCGGGGTGGCGCTGCGTTATGCTCCAGTTTGTCGGATGTGGTATAGCGCCGAGTTGAGACTGACTGCTGGCGTCGACCAGGAGAGGGTTTAAGGGCTCTGCTTGTTAATCGACCGAAAGTGCAGTGTGCTGTGCCAAGGTTGCTGATGAGGCTGAGGGTGATGACCTTGATAGATATATTGTGATATCAGAATTTTTAAATTAGACTCGGCATTTTTTTTTTTGTTTGGCAACACCTTCAAATTCATTTAATCTGTGTTCTTAATTCAAGAAGACTGCCGCTGCCACATTTCGTGGCGCGCTTGTTGTTTTTGTTCCTAACTAAATTTTTATTATAGTTACTAGGTACAACGGTTTTTTTTTACAATTAACAGCTGTTTTTAAAGAACATGTGTATTGTTATAACACAGAAATTATGCGAAAAATAGTTAATATTGGCCAAAATAATGGATGCGTCTAGGTAAGCAACTTTTTTATTTGTATTCGATCGATTATCTTCAAGCCTTTTGCTCTTGAGATACAAAGTAGTTTACTTTTTGCAGACTAGACACCGAGCTGCCGAACAAAATGGCACATTTAGATATAATGGAGATTGACGAGCCCAATACTGAAGCTATAGAAGAGCGATCTCATGTGCCTGAATTACCATCACGAGTTTTAAGAAAGAGAAAATCTATAATGCCTGAAACAAGTAAATCATCGAATCGAAGAGTTAGTATGAAGCCAAGTAAACGGATTATGACTGAAAATGCAAACCCTAAACAAATAGAAGCATTGTATCTGAACAAAAAGGTGAAATCTTTGTCACAAACTTTGGAAACTATTTACGAAGAGCCTAAAGCTCAGAATAGTGAGACTGAAGTACTAATAGGTGGAAGGAAAGTGAAAAGACTCCTAACATTCCAATTAGGTAATCAATACACAAAAGAAAAAATTAAAAAACGCAGAGCCAAAATAAAGAAACTCCTGGGAAACAAATCTTACTTGAATAGAAAGAAAATACCAATGCAAGTGTTCCTGAAAACTATAGAATGTTTGGAGTTGGATGAAGTAATAAAAACAGAAACTTCACTGCCAATTAAAGATAAGGATATTTAATTAATTGTTTAAGACTTATTACCTACATGGTATTGTTTTACTTGTGTGTGTCTATACAAATAAAAAGTTCACATAATGATTAGTATTTATTTTATTTATAATAGAGCTTATTTCAATAGGTACTGAGTAAATTATTTTTAGAAACTTGAATAAATTTGCAACCTTAAGTAAGTGGGAAAGATCTCAAGGTATTAATTACAAATTAAATAGCAAAAGAAACATCATGTATATAAAAGTTATGTTTTAACTATACACTCTGTTGATGATTTAGGACAATTATCATATTCTTTGACAAGGCCTGCAGAATCTTGATCAACACCATTGAGGCAAACACACCGAGGTTTTTCCACCCCAGGAGTGAAGAGCTGGCGAGGAACACCTGCCCAGGACCTTTTCACACCACCACTGCAAAAAAAACATGTGTTATTAATTTTATCTGTTGTTCTATCTTTACAGAACTAATACTAGAAAAAAAGTTTTTTTCTAGAATTAGTTTTACCCTGAGAATAAATTTAGACGTTTTTACATACTAGAACTGTCAGACGTCAATTTTATTCCACGGATAAAAGATAAAATCAGGTGTCCATAAAAAGAGAATTTCTTCTTTTCATTACCTACTTTCATGCTGTATTAGTTTAGTGAAACATATTTGAAGGATTTTGTTTTCTTTTATGTTGTTAGTTTACAAGTTTGTTCTTTCAAAAAAATATTGGACTGGTCAAAAGCTTGACAAAAGTAAAGCTGTGAGAAACTAGCAATGGATGTGATCAGAATCTTTAATAAGTGGGGGCATAGACCCTGCTGAAGTTTGTTCAAAATTAACACCAGTGTTTATTTACAAGAAGCTGCTACCTACTATCAAGAAGTTGTAGTGTTTGATACTGTTAATGTAGCAGAAGTTGTTCTGGGTCACAATAGAAACAAAACATAATAATCATGAATCAAGAAAATTCACTATTTTGTGGTGTAGGCAGAGAACTGGTAGCTTATTTTACGATTTTATTTTAGGGTGCTTTATCACTTATTAGTAGCTGGTGGCTATAATAGTAGTTCCCCTACTACCTAAGAAATGATGGATGGACTGTGCACTGCGTTAACACCAAATAAATTGGGATAATGGGAAGAGAATGATGATGCTGTATTAGAAAAAAGTGGCCAAGTGCGAGTCGGACTCGCACACAAACGGTTCCGTACCACTGTATGATATTTAATATTTCATTTTTTTTTTAAACACGTTTCTTGTATGTACCCCATTAATTTATAACTTTGTTTTTATTATTTGTTGTTCTAATAACAAATACACAACACACACACAAACGCACTCTGAAACACACACACACACACTCTGAAACACATACGCACTCTGAAACACACACACGCACTCTAAAACACACACACACACGCACTCTGAAACACACACACTGTTAAAATTTCAATTGTCTTCCTATTATGGTTCATGAGATACAGCCCTGTGACAGTCAGGCAGGCAGCAGAGTTTCAGTATAGTAATAGGGTTCTATTACACCCTTAGGCAATTAGGGAATAGAACCCTAAAAACCACTGATGAAGGGACTTGTATTGAAAATCAAATAAAACAAAAAATAAGAACCTTGATGTTGTGCACCACACTTTAGTGCCTTCCTCAGCAGTCCATGCAATGTTACAAGGTGGATATTTCTGATCTTCTTTTCTAGAATTTTCTTTTTCTACATCACATTGCTTTATTTTATCATAAAACTCCTTCATGTAAGCTGTTCCTTGGCCATTCTTGTCATAGAAGCGTCCTGTGAGGGTACCTGTAAGTTATTTTTATCTATGTTTTAGGCAGATCATAGTAACTGCTGGTCAAGAATCAAATATGGTATGTATTGGGGTGTCTTCTGCTTGCAACTAATAGACTATTAAACTTATACAACATTTATGCTTAAGAAATGAAAAAAATTATGGTCACCTATTTCTATATACTTTTTCCTGAATGTATTCCGCCAATGGACCAATGTCAGTAAGTCATTACAGGACAAGTCCATGACATTGTCCTTTTCATTACTTTCATCATTGAAATCCCCCGTAACCAGAGATCTTGAGCCATCTTTACCTGAATTAAGTATGTAGAATATTTTAGTACACTTAGCATTGTTTGAATTCTAGTAATCTTATTAATTTAAGCATTTTCATTAAGTAAATAATTAGAATATGATTTACCTATAAAATAATGGTATGCAGCACCCTTTTCATAATGTCTTTTACCTTCTGTAACATCAAATACTGTACCTAATACTGCTAAATACAAATTATTTTGTTTTACTCCATCATATTGAGCTAACTTAGTTGAAGTGAATACCCCAGGTTTGTCTTCATCCACTTCATTTACAAATATTTCAAAGTACCACTTCAATTCATTACGGTACATGAAAGCGCCGAAAACTACAGCTATTGAGATAACCAAGTTTAAATTCCTTAATAAAACCTTAACAACCATCGCTAAAATCGTAATAGCATAGATATATTAAAGATAATTTCAAGTTATTCTTTCACAACTTCTATATCGGTTGAAAACTTCAGGTGAAATGAAATCCTGGCCTATCTTTAGTGAATTCCTGTTACACATACCTTTTCTGTAAAAATAACTGTAAAATCATCGAACAGACAACGTTTCAAGAAAAAAACTTGGAAACTGTCAAATTGTCGAGCAATAAACAAACAACTTCATGTTATGTAGTGCTGTCAGTGTCAGTCAATGTGTAATTTGGACAAGTAATGTTGGGTTCGAAAAAAGCGCGGGAAACTTCAACTTGGTGGACGCGTCCTTTTTGAGATTAATTTTAAAATTTAAAAAAACCTGTTTTATAAGATCAGTAGTTGTAGTTTTTAGTGTTCTATTTTCTTTTACTTGTATTTTCATTCTAGTTTTATTTAGTTTCTTCGATAGTGGTAAGTTTCTTTTTTGTTATTTAGCGGGAAAATGAACGAGCCGCCTGACCCGGGGGTCTTTGTGCCCCCGGCAGGCAATTATGTTACTATTTCTAATGAATCGGGCATGGATACCGATGGGTCGTCTTCGGCTCGTCACTTAAAAAGAAGTCGTGTGCATGTTTGCAAACACTGCAATAAACGCCGCCGTACCCGTAAAAACCACGGTTCTGAGTCTTCGGGTTGTGGTTGCACGGACTCAACACCAATTACTACATTACAGCCTAACTGCACCGAAATTATTGTTTCCACCGATGTGCCTAATAATACAATATCTGATGTTCCTGCTCCGTCCATAATTGTTCCCACCCAGATAGGTCGAAAAACTTATGATAAAACTGACAGCTCACCGTTTGTAATTCATGTTCAAAAAAAAACCATTTCACCAGATGATGGAACGACATTGCACCCAATCACATTTGGCAAGTTCTTAAAACACAATGCCTTTCAAAATGTAATAAATGGTAGCGTCAAAAAAATAGGGCGCAATAAAATATCCCTATCTTTTTCAAATTTCCTGGACGCAAATTCCTTTATTGCGAACAATAGTCTTGAGACATATAATTATAAAGCTTTTATACCTACTTTTAATGTTACTAGAATGGGTTTAGTGCGTGGTGTTCCTGCGGAATGGTCTCCGGAGGAAGTTATTGATAATATAACAGTACCAATTGGTTGCGGTCCAATTTTAAAAGCTCGACGCCTCAATTTTAAAACCATTGTTGATGGTACAACTCTTTGGAAACCATCCCAATCCATAGTTGTTACCTTTGATGGGCAGGTTCTACCAAAAAGGATTTTTATGTGTTATAATGCATTACCTGTAGATTTATATATTTTCCCTACTGTACAGTGCTTCAGTTGCTGTCGTTTTGGTCACACTAAAATTCAGTGCAGGTCGAAACCTCGTTGTTATAAATGTGGCCAAGGCCACACTGGGGACAGTTGCGAAAGAGAACAAGAAAGTGCATCTTGCTGCCTTTGCTCGGGTTATCACTATGCTACTAATAAGTCTTGCCCAGAATTTTCTAGGCAAAAATTAATTAAATCATACATGGCACAAAGTTCAGTATCTTATGCTGAAGCAGCTAAAGTATATGCACCTGTAACTAAATCATATGCTGATACACTTTTATCTTCACCTTCCAAAAAATTTGCAGATTCTCCGTCAATCTCTTCAGCTAATAGAATGCCCGCTTCAAGTAGCTATAAAAAGACTGTCTTTCTCAAACCACGCTCTCCCCCCAAATCTGTACAAGGTTATAATAAGGTGGCTCACAATGCCATTATTAAAGATTTTGACATTCCTCAACCATCAAATGGTTGTGGTTTTTCTAATAATCATATTAATGAAACAAAAGACACAAATTTTTCCATAAACGATTTTCTTTGCGCATTACACAATCTTCTGTCTCAGTTCAACATTTCACCGTCCAACGTTGCCCCTTCTTTTAATGTTTCTCACTCCACCCATAATGGACAACACATCCAAAATAATCCAGTGGAACTGCCGCAGTCTCATAAGCAAAAAGAGTGATGTTATATATCTTTTAAATAAACATGAGCCATTTGCCTTTGCTTTAGCAGAGACTTGGCTCAAACCTAGTCATATTTTTAAAATTAACGGTTATTTAACCATTAGAGAGGATAGATCTGATGGGTATGGTGGAGTAGCTATACTTATTAAGAATTCTATCCCTTTCTCTATTATTACCTTGCCTCCTCATAGTGAGGAAATTTCAATTGTAGCTATTAAAGTGCATCATACTTGTCTTGTTTCTATTTACATTCCTCACCCTTCTTCTTCTGTTCTTCAAGAAATTAATAATCTTTTTTCCTTTCTTCCAAAGCCATTCTTAATATTGGGAGACTTTAATTGCCATCACCAATCATGGGGTTGTTCAACTTCTAATTGTTATGGCGATGAATTACTAGATATAATAGACTTACATAACTTATGCATCTTGAACTCAGGAGCTGCCACACGTCGTTCAGATCCCAATCAGAACCGAAGCGCAATCGACCTTTCTATCTGTTCTCCAAACTTAGCCTCTTCATTAACTTGGCATACTCTAACCTCTACGTATGGTAGTGATCATTTTCCAATAGTTATTTCTTATCCTCTTCCCAAATCAAATACACCATTAAGGAGATCAAGCTTAAAACATAAACTTCCTAATAGAAATTGTAATGACTGGGACAAATTTAGAAACATTGTAGACGGAAAACTTTGCTCCTTGCCTGTTATTTCTGATGGCAATGAAAATAGTTGTGCTGAAGCTTTAGCACTCATTTTAATTGCAGCGGCAGATGAAGTATTTCCTGTAAAAAATAACAATATTACTGCAATCCCTTCGCCTCCGTGGTGGGACTCAGAGTGCACAGAATTGATTAACAAACGTAAAGAGGCTGAATACAATTATAACCTTCATATGTCTGATGTTAATTTTGATATAGTTACTAACTTAATAAATGAAACTTATAAAGTTTTTAAGAAGAAAAAATTCGAATCTTGGCGTACATTTTGCTCATCAATTTCACCGAATACTCACCCTACGATTGTCTGGCGCAATATTCGTAGATTTAGGTCCATTTATAACAACCCTTCTCCTATACCCGATTCTTTAGCCAGTAAATTTTTAGATAAATTAGCTCCTCCTTTTGTTCCTGAGGGTATTAACCTTAACCTGTCTCTCGTATCCAATATCCAAGACACCCATACGACGCTAGGTCTTCCATTCACTCTCACTGAATTAAAGGGTGTTATTCATAAAACTAAGGATTCTGCGCCAGGCATTGATGGCATACCGTATTCCTTTTTTGCTAATTTAAATGATGACATCCTCAGATATTATCTACAGCTTATTAATTCTATTATGAATACAGGTAACATCCCTGTTGAATGGAAACGTCAAATGGTGTTGCCATTCCTTAAACCAAATAAAATTTCATCTGATGTTTCTTCATACCGTCCCATAGTTTTGTCTTCAATTCTAATGAAACTAGCGGAACACGTAATTAAAAATCGCTTAGAATGGTATGTTGAAAGTAAGGGTCTTTTGGCAGAATCACAATATGGTTTTAGAAAAGGTAAAAGTACAACTGACTGTTTAAGTATTTTCACGTCCGATATTCGGTTATCCTTCTCTAACAACCATTCTACCGTTGCAGTTTTCCTTGATATTAATGCAGCTTATGATAATGTTGTCTTATCAGTTTTACAAAATAAATTAATAGCCTTACAAGTCCCATTAAATTTGTCCAATTTCATTATTAATATCCTGAGTGAACGCTCTGTTAACATGTTAATAGGAGATCATGAGGTATCTCGTCTTGTGTGGAGAGGTCTCCCACAGGGTTCTGTGCTGAGTCCCCTTCTATACAATATTTATACATTTGATTTGGACTCCTCCTTGACTAACCATGTTAAGGTCCTTCAATATGCCGACGATTTGTTATTGTATTCTTCAAGCCAATCTGTTGAACAAGCTACCTTTGTTATCAATTCTGCTTTAACTACTTTAGAGTCATGGTTACATCTAAACGGTTTGGATTTATCCACGTCTAAAAGCGCAGCTGTTTTATTCACCCGGAAGAGAAATATTCCCGAAGTAAATCTCTTTTATAAGGAAATACCTATTCCAGTAAAAGATAAATTCAGATACCTGGGTTTAATAATCGATTCTAAATTAAGTGGTGTTCCTCATTGTGATTATATTGTCAACAAATGTGAAAATCACCTTAACATGCTTAGATGCCTCTCTGGTGTGTGGTGGGGTGCCCATCCCTTTTCTTTGAAACTCGTTTACAACGCAATCATCAGAAGCACTCTGGATTATGGTTTGTTCGTTTTAGAACCTGCTAGTGTTATGGCTTTTAAAAAATTGGATCGCGTCCAGTCTAAGGCATTACGCATTATTTCGGGTGCCATGAAGTCTAGTCCCATTAATGCACTCCAAGTTGAATGCGGGGAAGCTCCTTTATATCTTAGAAGACAATTCTTATCTGACAAATATTTGTTCCGGATTCTTCAGATCTCAACCCATCCTCTCATTCCCAAATTGGACTCTTTAGTGTTGCAAATTGAATCTTCAAATTACTGGTCCCATAAACGTGCTCCTTGTTTAGTTGTAAGCTATAAAAAATTCCTTTCTCTTTCTTCCCCTATTCACCGCTCCAATAAACTTCCCCTATTTAATAGTAGCTATGAGAGTTTACAATTCAGTCCCATCATAAAATATAACTGTGTAAGTAAATCAGATGCCGATTGCCATTTAAGTTTTAATAATTTTTTAGCTGAACACTTAGAGTACCACCATATATTTACGGACGCTGCCAAGCGTTCTCCGACGGGTTGTGTTGTAATAGGTACTTACCATTCCCAATACAACATCGTACAAAAAATAAAACTGCCTCCAGAGACTTCTGTTTTTACGGGGGAATGTTTCGGCATTTTAAAGGCCATAGAATATATCCGTGTTTTAAAGCTCAAAAAAACTATTATTTTTACTGATTCCCAAAGTGCTCTTCTAGCCATCAATAAATCCCCATTCGAACACAAATCGCAGTTGCCTATAATTTATTTAATAAGAGAATTTGCGTACAGAACCATCTCAGAGGGTAATTCACTACAATTTGGGTGGATCCCGGCTCATGCTGGAATCCATGGCAATGAAGTGGCTGATACACTCGCCGGTGATGCGGTGCAGTGTGGGGACTTAGTTCCGTATACTAATTTTTGCTGTGACCTCGTGACGTTACCAAAGACTTTTCTTCGGGACACCTGGAAGGTGGCTTGGGATATCGGAAGCAAATCGAAGGGTCGTTATTTCTCACTTATTCAACCCGACGTTCCGGAAAAACCGTGGTTTAGCAGGGCAAAGTTTGGCAAGATGGAGACCTCCATTCTAATACGGATGAGACTGGGTCATGTCTGCTCTCCCGCCCATCTTGCCAAACTTCATATTATCAACGACCCCATTTGCCTGTGTGGCGCAGACGTAGGCGACTTAGATCACATTTTTTTCTCCTGTCCTTTATATGACCGTTCATCCTTTCTCAGTAACCTCTTGTCTCTCCGTACTCCTTTTCCTACCTCAATACTTTCTTTACTTTGCACAAATAGCTTTCCTGTATATAAATGCATAGTCTCATTCATTACTTTAAATAATATTAAGTTGTAATTTTTCGTCATTGTATTTAGCTCATTATCCTTTATTATATCACTGTATTTAAATAATACTGATCCTATAGATGTATCCGTCCTATCCTAAATCCCGTTATAATTTTTAATAATGATATTTTCGTTTCCCTAACTTTGTTTTATTCATACTAACTAAACGTGACATTGGCTAAATGCACAAACCGTGCGAAGCCATAAACCAAAAAAAAAAAAAAAAAAAAATGTTGGGTTCAGAAATAGTACAGGAAAAAAATATCGAGTGGTACTAAAAATGCTGACTATAGCGACTATCAGACTTAGGGACATCGAACAAAATAAAATCTAGGACGAGTGACGCCCACAAAGATGATACAGTGTCGGAAAGTATAGCAGAGAGGAAAAGTGGCTTATACCCATGAAGTTATAGATAAACTATACCTTCATGCTTATACCCAACAGCGATGTCAGGTTGAAATGAAGATGAAAATAAAATATGTGATAGTGTAGTGATGCGGCTCGTGTAACACGATGTCCTATCTTTTGTAAAACTGCTTAGGTGCTAAGATGTATTCTGTTGGATTCTCAATGCTCATTGCTCGTCGGATTCAACACCGAGAGTTGATAATCCAGTGCACTATAAAAAATCGTTCTTGCGTACCGGACTAATTGCAAGTTCCCTAACCAGTGTCAAAAACAACCAACCACTTACCACAGATTATAAAATATATTTAGAAAAGCCTGTAACCTCTAAAAGCGGGTTTTATTTTTAGTGAAGATTTTAAATCGTCAATCTTGAAGTTAAATAAACGGTAGTTTCAAGTATCATCCGTAAATAATATATAAGAGTAGTCTGTGTAAGATATAATATGATAATAAAAACCATAATATTCTTGTAAACTAGCGTAAAGTTTGAGTTCATGTTTCATCCTTTGATTTTAATCTAACCAAAGGTAAACCATGTCTGGGAAACTAATACGTCAAATTAGAACAATCACGCAGTCACCGCAGCGAAGAAGAGTCGTTGTTACTGGACTAGGAGTTGTATCTCCTCTGGGTACTGGTACTGATTTAGTGTGGCAAAACATTTTGAAAGGTCAATGTGGTATAGTAGCCCTGCAAGGCAATGAATATTCCAAATTACCATGTAGGATAGCTGGCTTAATTCCTTTAGACAAAGATGACAAAGTGACAAAGGCGCTGTCAAAGTCCAACCTAAGATCCATGGCTCCCGCTACATGCCTTGCTCTTGTTGCAACTGCAGAGGCATTGGAAGATGCAAAATGGTTACCAGAATCTGATATCGACAGAGAGGCCACAGGAGTAGCTATTGGGATGGGAATGATAGATTTAAAAGATGTTTGTGACACTAATGATGCATTAAAAGTTGGTTATAACAAAGTTAGCCCTTTCTTTGTACCAAGAATTTTACCAAACATGGCAGCTGGCCACATAAGTATTAAGTATGGGTTCAGAGGGCCAAATCATGCTGTGTCTACTGCTTGTGCAACTGGTGCTCACTCTGTAGGTGATGCCTTCAGATTTATTAGAAATGGAGATGCAGATGTCATGGTGTGTGGTGGTGCAGAAGCTTGTATCAGCCCTCTTGCCATAGCAGGATTCAGTCGATTAAGAGCATTAAGCACATCATTCAATGATGAACCAGGAAAAGCTTCTAGACCATTTGATAAAAAAAGAGATGGTTTCGTCATGGGTGAGGGTGCAGCCATTTTGGTTTTAGAAGAGTACCAGCATGCATTAGAGAGAAATGCGAAAATATATGCTGAAATATTAGGATATGGTTTATCAGGAGATGCTTCTCACATTACTGCTCCTAGGGATGATGGGAGTGGAGCAGTGTTGTCAATGAGACGTGCTTTGAGAGATGGCGGCATCAACAAAGATGCAATAACTTACATCAATGCTCATGCAACATCAACCCCTGTAGGAGATGGTATTGAAGCAACAGCAATAAAGACTATGTTTAGCAATCATACTTCAAATATATCTATTTCATCCACAAAAGGGGCTCATGGACATTTGCTAGGTGCTGCAGGTAATTTGGAAGCAATATTCACTGTATTGGCTTGTCATCATGGAATTATACCACCTACAATCAATTTAGAAGAACCGGTTGATGATTTGAATTATATTGCTAATGAATCAAAACTATGGAATGCAGACAGAAGAATTGCATTGAAAAATTCTTTTGGTTTTGGGGGAACAAATGCAACTCTTTGTATTGGGCAGTTGTAAGGAGGATCACAAATGTAGGATCTTATTTAGGCGAAGTAAAAAAAATTGTTTCATAAGCTGTACAAACTGTAAATTTGGGAATTTTATCATCTATAGTAATAATTGGGTTGAAGAGTTTGTTTGAACGCGCTTATCTCAGAAACTATGTCGGATTTGAAAAAATATTTTTGTATTTGATAGCCCAATTCTTGAGGAAGCCTATAGGTTATATAACATTATGCTAGGACCCTTAGGAGCCGAGCAAAAATAAATAAAGTCAGAAAGAATGCTGAAGTGAAAAGGAAGTAATAGCGCGGGCAGGCGATGCGATGCAATTGGTCGGGTCGGAGGAACAAGAAATTTCACAAGTCTCGGACAGAAGCTAAAGAAAGCTAGTTATAAATAAAACTTGTTATTACTGTATTATATAGTATATTCAAAACTGAGTTTACAAATGTTTTCCGACTTTAATAACAATGGCGAAACAGCCAAGGTAACTCTTCGACCTTTTGCTTTTCTAAGCTTTTTTGATAACGAGCAATAATTCATCATGTACCACATAATATTGAGTCACATAAAGCATTGAAATAAAATAATTTGATCAAAAAATGCTACTTTGAATATTTCATTACTAAGCTTTCTAACAATTTAAATAGTAAATATATTAAATGCTGGTTTTTATCCAGTCAATCCATTGTATTATTGGAATCATTCAAACATGCACTTGCAATTTTTCTTAGTACTATGCACATTGTTACCGAATATGATTGGAACACTCAAAGATTTGTTGATTTCAATTGAAATAATTTATTAGATTTAGCAAATCGCCAATATTTTAACACTAATCTATTGCATTATGGTTACATTATACGGATCTGTTACAAAATGGCATATTATTATTTAGAAATTAATTTAGGAAAATAAGATGTTTAACATTGATTCCTTCTAATATTGGAAGTTTACAAAAGATGACATGATATTTAATTGTATAAGGATTTTTCATCAAAAGAGAAACTATATAAATTCCAAAATTTGTTTCACACAAGAACATAAATCAGTCTATTAAATATTTGCACTGATTGCTTATTAATCTCCAACTACTATTGAAATAATGCTGAGTACTGAGTATTTAGACATTTTACTGTGGTTGTTATTATTATTATTATTGACAATATACATATTTGAAGAACTTGACCTGGTATTCCATTATATTATTTAAACAATAATAATATCTATTGAATGTAGAGGTAATGTAAAAATAAATGTAATGTAGGATTGTAACAATATCCATTATAATCAGTAAATGACTGACCAGATAAGAAGACTTATGACTTACTGAATTTCTGGGTATTGGTAATGTATTTTAAGGTATATATTCATCTACGGACCATGGAAGCAGTTTATAGTATATTGCCATTTCTGAGTAAAATTACTGGTTTACAAAGTGCAGTTGAATGATGTGGCAGGTAGCATATGTCAGCTAGGCAGCCTGCTTATCCTGTGTCTGCAGTAGCGGCGGTATCTGCGGCGTGTTCACACAAAGCTGAGCGAATTTTTGGCGGAGGTTCTGTCGTAACTCCTGTCTTTTTTCGGTTATATTTCTACGTGATTTGAATTCCATTACTTCCTCTATAGGAATATAACTGGTATCCTCTTCCTCGTCTGATGAACATGTGTCCTAAAAATGTGAAAGTACGTTAGCACTTGCTACACAAGTCTAAAACAGGGCCATATAATAATATTGCAATAACTTACCATTAACATTTCTTGTAGAGAAAGTGTAAAACCTGTGCACAAAGTCTTATCGTTCTTAGTCAAATCTAAACAGTCTCCTCTCTCGTGATTACAGAACCCTTCGGAACACGCCACCTCTGAACCTTCAGGCGAGCTCATGAGAGAGGAAGAGCCAGATATGGTTTCACAGCAACCTCCGTTGTTCCCGGATGAATAGCCACAGTCTTGGGAATGCTCGCTGGGCGAGAGGTTGCCGTTTTTGGTCCGTTTCTTGCCGGTTTTTTTGGGTGAGCGACGTTTATTTGTAGTGTCGTCCTCACACGACTGGCAGCCATCGCCACTGGCCTCGCAACACTGGTGATTGATGTAGTCGCGTGGGGAAAGTAGATCAGTCGGCGTGTCTCGTTCCTCTAGCAGACATTCCTCACATTGGCACTTTTCATCCGGTTCCTCTGAATCAGCCTCCTGTATTGAATATAAATTTCGCATTAGTAGATATAAAATATGCTGCAATAAAATCCAGAACTGATTAGTCTGTGGCATACTTTGCATTTGCTCTCAACTGCTTGCCGCTCCTTCTTCTTGCGTCGTTTCAGTTTCTTCTGTTCCTTTCTCTGTTGCCTGGTCTGTTCTTCTTGAGTGATTTCATCGTATAGAAGTTGCAGTTTCGAGACTCCGGTTTTGTGTTCGACGGCAGTTTCAAATTTTCGATACAGTGCCTCCACTGCGACCGCGGCGAGCGTCTGACACGTGCCTTCTTCTTCGCGTAGCCTCAGGGAGATGCGTTGCAGTCGCTCATAAATACATATACCGAGACATATAAGTACCTGTAAACATAAAGACCCACAATATACTGATCTGTAAATTACACCATTACGGAATTCGTGGACAAGCTGCTGATCTTGTTCTTTCCTATCTATCAAACAGGCAGCAAAAAGTACACGTTAACGGGGCGACGTCCTCGGGGTCCTTAGTTAAGATGGGCGTACCTCAAGGTTCAATTCTTGTCCCTTTCATATTTCTAGTTTATACGAGCCCCGATGCAAAATAGTTCGTCTAGTGTGATATTTTCTCTGTGAGATTTTTTCTAACTTCATTATTTTTGTATATCTACATAAAATATTAAGCTGTTCTACTATCACATGTAGCGTTACTTATGCCATTTTTTAAATATGAACCAATAAACTATTTTAGCTTTTTAAATTTATACATATCCTGTTTTAAATTCGATGAAGTTATAAAGAAAAATATTTCGTCTAATTGTTAATCGATGCAAAAGAGTTCGTCTATCGGTGAGTTAAATAAAATTATTCATTCTTGGTACAATTATGTATGCATAATTTAAATTTGTAAAAGTAATTCTGTGTCATTTGTCAAGTGAAACAGTATAAATTCTGAAAATTTCAGTTTTTTTCATTAGTTTTCAAATAACAATGGGTCGTGGCAAACCCGTGTGTGAAGAGCTTCGAAAGCGAATAGTTTGTGGGGTCGATGCTGCCAAATCAAATTACCAAATATCTAAAGACTTGATACTTCCCAGGTCAGTCCAATCTATCATTCAGCACTATAAAAAGAATAGAACGACTTCTTGTTTGAAGAAAACTGGTCGACCATGCATCACAAGTGCAGTAGAAAACAGAATCCTGAAGAAAATTATCAAAAATAATCGTCGTGCTCGAGCTGGAGAACTCACGGTGCAATGGAAGGACATGATTCACAAAGACGTCTCAGTTGATACTTGCAAAAGAGTCCTAAAAAGAATGGGTTACGGATTTTATACCGCTAAGGAGAAACCACTGTTGACTGCTGTACAAAAGAAAAAGAGGTTGAAGTTTGCTCGTGATCATTTAAATTGGACTTTCGATCAGTGGCGTAGTATCATTTGGAGTGACGAGTCCAAATTTGAAGTGACAGTCGGCGATGAAAGGAAAAAGTGAATCGGAACAAAAATGAGGCATTTCATACTGATTGTCTCAAACGCAAAGTGAAGTTTCCGGCGTCTCTTATGATATGGGGCTGCATGTCTGCACAAGGTGTTGGTGGTATGCAGTTTGTGGATGGTTCTATCAATGCTGCAAGATATCAAAACCTTTTGGAAGAGAATTTACTGCCCTCTATTCCGTCACTTAAGCATCAAGATTCCTTCATTTTTCAACAGGATGGTGCTTCCTGCCATACTGCAAGGACAACAAAGACTTGGCTACTGGCGAAAAGCATCCCTACAATCGAATGGCCATCTAACAGCCCGGACTTGTCGCCGATCGAAACCCTATGGTGGAAAATGAAAAAAGTTCTCCGTAAAAATCCATCAAGATCGAAGAGCGACTTAAAGGCTAAACTCTTGGCTGTCTGGGAGTCAATTACGCCTGAGGAGTGTGCAGCGTTGGTTGCAACCATGCCTCTTCGCATTAAAGCTGTCATTGAGAGCAAAGGCGACACAACTAAGTGGTAGACGAACTATTTTGCGTGAGTGACAAGGGTAGACGAATACTTTTGCGTTATGTTTTTTAGAATATTTTTTTATGTTAGGTAAAGTCATGAAAGAATTTCAGTTATGTTAAAATAAACTTTAAAATGTTCCTCAAATTGTGGTTTACTTTTTATTAAACGTTCTTAATTATTTTACCAATATTTACTTTCTATACTTTACGCTTTGCACTACTTTCCTTAATAGACGAACTATTTTGCATCGGGGCTCGTATTAATGACCTGCCTTACATGATGGCTAACTTATCGGATATAATTTTATTCGCTGATGACACTTCTGTTATTTTTAAAATAGATAGAAAAGATAGGGATGTCTTAGATGTGAACGATAGTCTGGCAGTTCTTTCGAAATGGTTCGCAGCTAATAATCTTTTACTTAATGCGAACAAAACTAAATTTCTTAAGTTTTCATTACCAAATGTACCCCAAGTGGGTCTAAATTAAAAACTTGATGGCAAGAAACTAGATGTTGTTACGGAAACTGTATTTCTAGGAATTACTTTAGATTCAAAATTGCAATGGGGCGCCCACATTAAAGCTCTTTCAGGTAGATTAAGTTCAGCTGCATATGCAGTAAGAAAAATAAGGCAATTGACTGATATAGCCACTGCTAGGTTAAGTATACTTTGCTTATTTCCACAGTATTATGTCTTATGGCGTTCTGCTGTGGGAATCGGCAGCTGACGTAGATACAATTTTTATTTTACAAAAGGGCAATCCGCGCGATCTATAAAATGGGTCCTCGCGAGTCTCTTAGAAACAAATTCAAAGAAATTGATATACTAACTCTGCCCTCTCTTTATATCTTAGAAAGTATTTTGTATGTTCCCAAAAACTTAGGAACTTTCAAAATAAGAAGCGATTTCCATAACATAAATACACGTAGCAAAAATTAAATTGTAATACCCAAATTTAGATTAACTAAAACAAGCAAGTCATTTCTTCTAAACAGTATCCGCTTTTATAACAAGTTGCCAAAGTCAGTTACAGAACTGAGCGATGCAAAGTTCAAAACCCACATCAAAATGCATATTATAACATTAAAGACTATGTTGAGGACAAGGAAGTTTGGCAATAATTCCTTCTGCATATGTGGCTATCCTGGTAACACATTAACGGCATCACGAAGTAAATGTTTATTAACTGCTCCCAAATTACGAAGTTTATTAAAAAAACATTAGAAAAAGTTATTTTTACTTTCTTCTTTGCAATGATCTTCTCATTATTTGACATTATATACCTCTAATTCTTATTTCAACTCTTTACTTATGGCTTTTGTTGACAGGATTCTAATTTAGCTTTGTTAGTTGTAATGGCAATCATGTCATTTGGTTTAAATAGGCTTTTATTTTTATATAGATTCTTCTGTATTTTGTGAATGTGAGAACATTGTAGGCCTAACTTGTAGACTGTAGATTTGTAGACCTTTTTATATTTAGTTGAGTACCTGTTACTTGTTGACAGGCCTATACTGTCCTCCCATATCTATCAACATTGTAAAAGCCCCTTATTTTTAAAAGAGTAACCGTGGAGTTTCTTGCCGGCTCTTCTCCATAGGAAACAACCAATTGGAACCGTGCACCAAACCAACATGGGCACTTATGAAACGTCAGAAGCTTCTGACGTTTCATACGTGCCCATGTTGGTATGTGAAATAAAAAAAAATGATTTGATTTGGAAGCTATTCAGGTCATCCTTAGGGTCGACCTGACGGCCACGGCAACCATACTGTATTACAACACTATGTGAAGGAGCAAAATTTTGTTACAACGAAATCTTGCATGTTTGAGATGTATCATTATGATATGGTATGGTGCCATTACAAACAGGTTACTTACCTCTTCTTGTGCAATTTCCAGTGTCTTAGCATGTCTCTCTCTATGGTTTCCGAGTAGTTCTGGTTCCGCTCTAGCGATGAGGTGCGCGATGTAGTCAGTCTTGGCTTGCAGGTGCAGGTGTTTGTCTAAAAGGCATCGTTTGATACCGCCGTAGAGTGCGCCGACGTAACCCTTTTCTTTTTGTGGTTCTTTTTCTTCAACTAATAGCTGATACGCTCTCAATACCTGCAGGAAATAAAGCATTAAATAAATATTAAATTCTCAAGTGAATATCAGTACTGTGCTGTTGGAGTTTAGTTCATCAGTCTTCAGCCAGATTAAGGCCTTAGGTAAATACAAAAAAATACGCTAGAGCATCGCAATAGGTATCTGTAATCCTAACTAACAATATAAACGCGAAAGTGAGTTTGTTTGTTTTACGCTTTAACGCTAAAACAGCTAAACGGATTTGGATGAAATTTGGCACATGGGTAGACCATGACCTGGAGAAGGATACTAGCTCCTTTTCATCGTTGATCGCAGAAGTCGCGGGCAACAGCTAGTTCAAATATAAATTCTCAACTATGCTAAACTAAAATGTCCCTCTGCGGAAAAAGGGTAACTGATGTATGATAACATATTGTTTCTATAGCAATCATGTATTCTACAGGCAATGATGATAGCAATGATGTTTATTATTTACTAGCGCCCGGCTTCGCAAGGGTAGTAGTGTATATTAGGTTGGGGAAAAAGGCTTTTCGCATTATAGTATGTATGAACTTGTAATAAAATCTCTTTGGCTATACTATTTGTATCTGGCTGGTTTTGGTATCATTGAAATTTTAAAGAACATAATTCTAAATTCAAATTAGGAAAATGTGTGATTTTCATTTGTTTTTCGTACTGTCAAGATGAGTGAATCTAATGAAGAAATACGATACATTTTAAAATTTTACTACAAAAAAGGTAAAAATGCAACGCAAGCCGCGAAAAAAAAAATGCGATGTTTATGGACCTAGTGCTGTGTCTGTGAGAGTAGCACAAATTTGGTGGCGTTTTCAATCCGGAAATTTTGATGTCAAAGATGCACGTCGCTCTGGTCGCCCTATTACGGATAAAATGGATGCCATTTTTGAAAAAGTGGAGCAAGATCGGCATATCAGTAGTTACGACGTAGCTGAAGAACTGGGAATTGACCACAAAACAGTTTTGGCACGTTTGAAAAAAAACTGGGTACACAAATAAGCTCGATATTTGGGTACCTCACGAGCTCACTGAAAGAAACCTAATGAACCGTGTACTCATTTGTGATTCTTTATTACGACGTAATGAAACCGAACTATTTTTGAAGAAGCTGATAACTGGTGATGAAAAAGTGGATCACGTACGAAAAGGACGTGCGAAAAAGATCGTGGTCCAAAGGCCGGTCAGGCTTCACAGACTGTGGCGAAACTCGGGTTAACTCGCAACAAGGTGATGCTGTGTGTGTGATGGGATTGGAAGGGCATTATTCATTATGAGCTGTTACCACCAGGCAGGACCATCGATTCTGAACTCTACTGCGAACATCTGATGAGATTAAAGCAAGAAGTTGAGAGAAAGTGGCCGGAATTAATCAACAGAAGGGGTGTGGTTTTTCATCATGATAACGCTCGACCTCACACATCTTTAGCCACTCAGCAAAAATTAAGAGAGTTTGGCTGGGAGGTGTTAATGCATCCGCCGTATAGTCCTGACCTTGCACCTTCAGATTTCCACCTGTTTCGGTCTCTTCAGAATTTTTTAGGCAGTGTCAGGTTAACATCACGAGAGGACTGCCAAAACCACTTGTCGCGGTATTTTGATCAGAAGTCTCAAAATTTCTATAGCAAAGGGATCATGTCCCTACCTACAAGATGGCAAAAAGTTATCGAACAAAATGGTACCTACATAGTTTAGTTAAATGTAAATAAACTATATTAAAAAAATGCGAAGAAACTTTTTCCCCAACCTATTATGTAGTATATATGTTTTATTATTATTTTATTATAATATGCCAACTTTTTTTTTAGACGTAATGCCGTATCAGCCTGTTGCGTCAAACATGTGGGTTAAATTAAAATGTAGCATTTTTAATGTATTTTACTTCCAATCCAGCAAGATGATGATTAGGTTTTTCTTATGACATAGCAATAGGTAAACTGTCGCGATTTTTAAACTGTTAAACTATTTGACCAAAACATAATGCAATGGACAAATGTAACGGCGTTCCCTTAATGCTAGACATATGCTATCGCGGAGTTTTTTTAGACCTATTTATGAGTAACAATCCCACCATACATTATTTATGTGTACATGTAACGCTTTCTGCAACGCACGCCGAGAGCTCTCCAACACCAGCATTTCTTCCGACTTCTTCAACTAATATTGTTATATTTCAGCCAATTTACACAAAACTTTAATTAATTAATCACCTAAACCTTCCTCATGAATCGCTCTGTCCATTGGTGAAAACCAAAACCGTATGAAAATCCGTTTGGTAGATTTTTAGTTTATCGCGTACAGACAGACAGACAGACGCGGCGAGGGACTTTGTTTTATAATAAGTAGTCATAGTGATAACTTTAATCAATTCTAGAATCACATTTATGTTGATTAGATAGTACTATCACATAACTTTGACAGAAGAGTAAGGAAAGATGATGCTCAATTATTGAAATAAGCCTATTTTCAAAAAGCATTGAGATGAGGTTCACCAAATGAAAATGATTTAGATGAGAACAATTAAAAAGAAACGGAATCTTGCTTATTTTTCAAAAACTGAAAGATAAGTTATCTAGAACAATAACTTTTGGTTTCGAAAAACAATGGTATTGTATCAGTTTGTAACAATGATTTAAGTTTTATCAGTTACTTTTCCAGTGATAAATATTATAAGTTATGTAAGTGATAATTGGGATACAACAAGATATGTTGTCTTGTGTGAACTTAACTTTGCTTTGGCCTTTAAACACACTGCACAATATTTAAATTCAACATTATATAACTCCTTAGGAGCAGTGGTGGCCCAGTGGTAATGGCCGCGACTACCAGTTGTAGGTGGTTTGAACCCAGACAGGCGCTTTACTTTGTAAATTATTTTATCACCACTGCTCGCAAAACGGTGAAAGAAAATATTATAAGGAAACTGTCATGTCCTAGAACCAAAAATTCGAAGACAAGTGACACCCACAATGGACCCGCGTGGTGGATTACGGCCCACTTCCTCTCACCGAGAGAAGGCCTGCGTCCCAGGAGTGGGAACATTTATAGGCTGTTTATGCTAGAAATTCTTAAATATTGTTACAATAACTGCATACTTCTAGTTTTTGATAGACAAGCACTTTGGTATTTTTAGTAAACAGATATGTAGTTCTAATACCAGCATAATACAATCAAACTGGCTCAACATTCACATGGAATGTAGGATCTGGCGCTTTTCGAATATAATTTTTCTTCCCTTCAACTCAGTAATTTAAACAAGGAATGTTGCATCAACAATGAGAGTATTTAGACTCTAAATTCATATTTTACATGACAACAAGAAACCTACCTTAGTTTTACAATCAGCACAGAAGCGGTGTTTTCTTAGGTAGTTGTGGAGCGTATCGTGTAGCGTGTTGAAGTGGACGAGCGTGACGTGGTCGCGGGCGGAGGCGCGCATGGCGTCCCAGGCGGCGCGCCAGGCCGCGCGGCCGCCCCAGCCCCACGCGGCCCAGCCCCAGCCGCACGGCGCGCCCGCCCCGCTCGCCGCCGCCGCCCCCGCTGTCGTCGTGGTCTGAGCCCCCCAACCCCGAGCCGTGCCCGCCTCTAGTGAATGTAAAGTACACCGCTGGGATTTCTTCCACCGTGGCTGACTGAGTATTAGACACTCGATGCCTGAACTGAAATAAATTATCGGGTTTTATTGGCTTCTGACAAGGATGCTGCCAATAATACTACCAAAACCTGAAAGTTGAAAGAAAGTACAAATAATATCAGCATTTACTTATATATCCTTATTTCAGTTATTAAATCTCAACTGCTAAAAATGTGAGCCGTCCATAAGAACCATAATCTATTTGGTCATTGATTTTATGAGCAGATAGGGAGAATGTTGCAGCATAAATTCTTGACAATCTCCTAATTGCCTTTTACAACACTCACTGACTCAGTATTTTTGTTTACAAACTACAGATATATTACATTATTATGAAATATGCATTCTCTGCTGCATTACAATATTTTTTTGATACTAATAATAATTATGATTCTCCTTATAAGCTAATAAAACATCATCATCTGCGTAACCTTTTCCCAACATGTTGTGTTCGGCTTCCAGTCTAACCAGATGCAGCTGAATAGCAGTATTTTACATGGAACAACTGCCCATCTGACCTCCACGACCCAGTTATTAGGTCATACTATACCCCTTGATTGTCGGATGTTTGGGCTTCTGACTACCTGTAATGACTGTCAAATATCTACAAATGACAGCCAGGACCAACGGCTTAACTTGCTTTCCATAGCACAGAGGGGTTTCGATATATGTATGGCTGGTCAACTTATCCACGGAACGACCACAGCAAGCGTAGCTTAACCTTCGATCGACCCGTGCAGCTGTTATTATTTAGCCACGAGCCCCGAATAAGCTAAGTAGTAAAACCACAAATACCTGTGACCATTGAGTAAAGTGGCTAAGGACTGTGCATGTATAATTTTGTCTTCTCTTATTGTCATTATTTCATCTGGTGTTAGCACCAATGGATCCAATGTGGGATGTCCTGATTTACATAGCTGATAAAAAAGGCGTTCCACACTGCAAAATAAAAAAATAAACCTTATAAAATGTTGAAAAGTAGTGTTTATATAAATAATTATTAACATGGAGCCAACCATGCTTGGTCTAATAAAATGGTGGGGAATTACAGACTATTGCCACTCACAGATAGGAGACCTAAGTCCAAGTAGTGCAAACATAATTATAGGTTGTGTGTTAAGGCATAAAATGAGTAAGACTTAGGGTAATTACATGCTGAAGATCATCACTATTGCTGTCTCGATACCTCAAAATGCAAACACGTTGGTTCAGTCCCTCCTAAAAGCTCAGTTGCGCAGTCTTATATTTGTGCTATATTCAAGGAACACAAGTTGAACTGATTTGACCAATCACAAGCCTGATTACATTGATGCTTGCCATCAACTGCGATGTAAACATTTAATATTTTGTTTTCACATAGGCATTGAGGTAAACCCCCACGAGATATTGCAGTGAGGTATCTTCCGCATGTCACCCTTAGGCTATGAGGTTAGAATACATTTTAATCTCAATGGTGAAAATCAGTGGTCAAATCTTTTGGGTACAAAAATAGCATCAATTCAAAATCACAATATGCATGATTTATAATATTACTGTTTCTAAATATACAGTAATACAAAAATAAATCATCTAAAAATTTGTCCAATGTTTCCATCTCCTGTATGGACTACATACTATGACACTGGCGTGTATAAGAACATGGCTATTACATAGTATAAAGCAATGACAGGCTGTTATTTATTAACATTAATTTGTAGTTGACACTAGACTAGATATGATAAAAGTTTTTTTGTTATGTTTATAGGCATTTAATGTTGCAAAATGTGAACAAATGTTTTTTTTTTAATTGCTATTTCTTTAAACTTCAGTTCATCCTGTCTTTATTTTATAAAATGTTCTCCTCATAACATTAAATAGCATGCAAAATGTATTTATTTTGTTACACAAATGAGCATTTAGCAAAGTCAATATAATTTTAGTAAACTTAAAGGATTTTGGTGAGAGAGTTTACATGTTTGTTAGTTTTACTACATCTTCAACTTAACGTTTTGTATGCTGGAATGTGGATCCACGCGAGACACAATGACTTTTTAATTGTGTCTGTAATTACAGCATTCAACCTGATATAGCAAACGGAGACTTTTACCCTACAGTAGGTCACCATTGGCTGAACAATTATTATATTTGCCATGGGTCCATTAATGTCCTCTATAAGTTATGGTAATCTTGATTGTGTAATGTGACAATATTGTTTCACTGATATTTTGAGATCAGACCAACATTGTAAGATTAATTATATCACCAACAAACTTTTTTGTAACTTTAATTTGTTGAAGGCACACTGTTTTTGCTAATTAGCAAAACCTAGCAAAACCTAGTACTAATAATAGGAAAATAATGATACCTTTCAAGCTCCATTATCATTGAGCTACAATAACAAAACATTCAGCTATCCAATAAATAAGAAAATTGAACTAAATGGTACTGTACCTTCTTCGACAGCCTACACAAGGAATGCTTTGATTTAATACATTAAATATATCAGAAGCATCGACTCTTAGCGCTGCTTTCAGTTCGTCCGTCGTTAGGATTCTATATTTGCGCATAAATTCTTCGTACTCGCGACCTTTTACTTGTGGATTGTCGCAAATTAGACCCATTGTGTTTAAATCCATGATCATCTGGAAACAAAAACAAAATTTGTTAGATTTCAACAAAGGAATATATTCGCAAAATAAGGTCATCTGCAAGACGTCATTACATTGAATTATATCAATGAACTTTTGATAGATTTGTCATAGCCATAATTGCTTTGCGTATTTCAACGGAATACTACCGCATGAGATTGCGAAGCAATATTTCTTATTGCAAAAAGACTGACCGATTATTTTTCATTATTACTCCTGAATAATCTACGCTTGCGGTAATGTCAAAGTGCATGAAGCCACTTACTGTAAGATTTTCGTAGATAGTTAACGGCAATTGCCGCCTTTTTATCACAGGTTCTTTTTCGCTATTGTATATATCAACTAATTTCGCCATTTTAAAGATTAATCACATAAAATCGCACATAAAATACACAAATATAACAAAATGACGGCCAAGTTCTCTAGAAATACACGTCGAGCGTTGCGTCTGACACAGCACAACCACAGATAAAGCGATATTTTTTAGGACACCTGTGATGATACAGATTATCGGTGGATCGAAGGGTCTCTACTCGCCAGAATGAATCCTACGTTACCGTCCCAATAATGACATCGATTATGAGAGGTTTTTTTTAGCGAAATAGCCATGGCTACTTAGCATAATCAGCCTATTATTGTTCCAACTGCTGGGACGTAGCTCTCCTCTCTATGAGAGGGAATGGGCCATAATCCACCACGCGGGCCCAGTGCGGGTTGGTGGATGTCACATGTCTTCGAATTTGTGGTTCTAAAACATGCCGGTTTCCTCACGATGTTTTCCTTTACCGTTTTGAGAGCTGTGGTAATTAAATTAAATATACTGATACCCATATTCTAAGTCAAAATCTTATGATTTCCGCAAATTGACTCAACCTCACTTAGGTAGTTTCATAGTTTGATATTCATACAGTATCTGCCTGGGTTCGAACTCACGACCTACAACTCGTAAGCCAGGGCTGATACCACTGGGCCACCACTGCTCTTATGGCTACTTATATAAAACACAAAAAATATAAAATAGTTTAAAGATGGACTAAATAAAAGGTATCCGGTGTCCAATCTAGGCCTTGTGTCATTATTTGCCTAACCTGTTACCCTCGATGGTGTCGGCTGGTGTCCATGTAAAATACTGGTATTCAGCAGAGCTGCATCCGTATAGCCTGGAAGCTGACCCCAACAGCTAGGAAAAGGCTAGACAGATTAATTTCGGTGTCAGCTTCCAGTCTAGCAGTTGCAGGTGAATATCAATATTTTGCATGCAGCGACTGCCTATTTGACCAGCCAATACACGAGAAGAAAAGGCCCTGTGAACTGCTCTAGTATTCTTCGATGTTCTGTTCTTCGTTCCTTGTCTTTGAATTTTTGTCTGTCAAACAAATCCACAAATATGTCATTCTGTCATGTCAAATGTACAGTTTGAGAATTTGTTTGTTTGCTTTTGCTTGCTTGCCTATATTACAAAGTCGCTAGTTGTTAGATATTGTGTTGTAAATAGACCTGAATCTATTCATATACTGTCTACAAATTTTCTTTCATCATGTCCAAAATATTTACACCCACTAATCAAATACGTTTAACCAATGTCGCAATCGTAAGGTTGAAGAAAGGTGGCAAGAGATTTGAAATAGCTTGCTACAGGAATAAGGTTTTATCATGGCGAAACAAATTGTGAGTCACTTAAATAAATAATACTTGTGCTGCTAGAATTACAACCACTGACTCTAATTAATCAAATCCATATTGTTTCAGGGAGAAAGATATTGATGAAGTTCTTCAGACTCACACAGTATTCACAAATGTCTCAAAAGGACAGGTTGCTAAAAAGGAAGATTTGGTAAAAATATTCGGCAAAGAGGACCAAACAGAAGTATGTAAAGAGATATTAGAGAAAGGTGAACTTCAAGTTTCAGACAAAGAACGGCACTCTCAGATTGATTCTCTGTTCAAAGATATTGCAACAACAGTTGCCGATAAATGTGTTAATCCAGAAACAAAGAGGCCATATCCAGTCTCTATCATAGAGAAAGCAATGAAGGACATCCATTTCTCTGTGAATGTTAACAAAGGAGCGAAACAACAATCACTTGATGTCATACAGCTGTTGAAAAAAGAGATCCCGCTAGAGAGAGCTCAAATGAGGGTAAGGATTTTACTCACTGGAAAAGAAGCAAGGAAGACTAAGGACAAAGTGGTGAAACTTGCTATGAGTGTTGAAGAAGAGAACTGGGACTCTGGCACTGCGAATATCATTTGTTTGATTGATCCAGGCAACTTCCGAGTGTTGGACGAGCTGGTGAGGACAGAAACTAAAGGAACTGGGCAGTTTGAACTGCTAAACTTAAAAGAAATGGTGGAAGGAGAACAAGCTCTATAAATTATGTTGTATTAATATTGATTTGTTATTTTTTACTGTATGAAGAGATAAATGTGTAAGAACAGTGTGAATGTTTTTTTAGTTCAAAGTCAAGTTACTGATATCCCAACTATCATGAGATTGACCTAGGGAGGGGATATTAACTTTATTTTCAATCTTGTATGTCATTGATTATCCCTTGTACTGCTGTGTATACTGTAGGTGTTATATTTAGTCATAGTGATTTGTATGTTTGTAACTTTGTATCTCCTTAATAAGTGTTCACATTTTTTTGTTAAAATCTATAATATTTTACAATGTTTAGGCATTGGAATTCTATATGTCATAATAGTATTATTATGACATATAGAATAGGCCCTTCAGGCAGTGGAATGTACTTAATTCTAACAAAATGTCTGTATAAAACTAGTTTCTTTTTTGTATCAAATAAAATATAAACATCATGTATGGATTTTCTATCTTATTGTTTTTGACCTAGTATTTTTTCTGGTAAACATGATGTACAAACGCAAACATAGAGAAAGAAACGAAACTTTATATAAAACCTCAACAGGGTGTATCATACGCCCGGAAGCCTAAGGGGGATGCACCAAGGTAGACCGCGAAATTCAAATTTACATTTATTGGAATTTGCAGGTCAGTATCAAGTTGTATGCTGATCTAAATATGATTCGCCGCCGTATCAACTATTTATATATAGAATTATAATCATAAAAATCATCAAAACATCTCTCCAAGTTCATATTACCCTATTGAATGAACATTTCATGAAATCATGACATTTGTGGCCAATTCTAACTAAGAGTTGTATTGCTGTTTCTAATGATTACAAAGTGTGTACAACTCTTTAGGTTAGAATTCTAACATAAAGAGTTGTACACACTTTGGAAATTTGTTCCACCTAAGAATTTTCATGTAAAATATTCTGTAAAATTCTTCATTCTGTAAAAAATTGGATTTTGGATTTAAGATTGAAGATCTTGAATGAAAAGTCGTGGACACCTCAAATGAGTTGTATTACATGTTACATGGGACTTTCAAAGTGGATGAAAGGTAAACAAAAGAAAATGCCTTTTGCAGTTCCTATGTTGTGGCGAGAGATTTCCAATCATGTAAATGATTCCTATTTTTGCACGATAAGCGTCTCCGGATACTCGAAGAAGGATAAAGGCTTTATAAGCAATAAAAAATCAGTAACTATGTACTTTTATTAAATGAACTGCTTCAGTCATACCAAAACTTTGGATGTAGAATGTCGCTCAAAATCCATTTTCTACAATCTCATTTAGACTTTTTTTCTTGATAATCCTGTTGCGGTGAGTAATGAACAAGGAGAGAGGTTCGATCAAGATGTGCGAACAATAGAAATAAGATACCACAGACGGTGACATCCAGCTATGATGGCAGACACATGGCAGATTTTTGTTGGTTCCTCAAAAAAGAAGATTCAATAACGCACAAAAGGCAAAAGAAAAGTCACTAACCAAATTAGACTCGTTTCTTTTAGCTCAAAATACTCTATAATAGTGGACAATTTAAAATTAATGCCAATAGGTTAAAAGTTATGCTTTTAATTCATATCAATTTTTTAAATGATTTTTTTTTGTAGATACTTTTTCAAATTTTGTAAGGATCCTTGTATCTGTAAATTTAGACCTGCTAGGTACAATAAATTCATTTTCAGTTTCTAGTTACGCCAGTAATCCGACACAAGTAAAATTTTGTCAGTTATAAAAGTTTAACATTTGTTCCCTTGTGTTATAATTCTGTAAATCCATATTATGTTACGGTCGCGAATCATATTATAATCAACATACAACCTGACACTGACCTGCAAATTGCAAAAAACGTAAGGTACGAGTAATTTGAATTTCGCGGGCTACCTTAGTACCTCCTTCAGAGTAGTTGTGCGAAACTGCAGTTTGGCTTTTATATTTACAAAGTATTTGTTTTAAGCTACGATTGATCTGTGAAACTATGCTACGCGCCGCAGGCATTTATTGTCGCAGTTCACTTCTTCACTGGCTGGTTATAGATGGATGAGAGTGGCCGACAATCCGGCTTAAGTGGCAAACAAATACAAAGGCAAAAGGCAACATGACATGACAAGTTGTTAATAATGCTACTCTTTCACTACTCTACCTTCCCCTCAATTTATACCTAAGCGTAGTAAGCATACAGACACGCCTGGTTCAATTTTTTTTTTAGATTTTTCTCCACTAGTATACTTAATTTTATTTAATAGTTATAACATATAAGCAGTGATATTGTTTATACTATGGAGAAGATATTTTTATGTAGGGTATAGAATTTATTTCTCTGAGACAGTACTACCCCAGCCGGATGTAGTATTATATTAGATCACAGAACATATATACTATTAGATTACTATTATATTACTAGATATTAGTTTCATCATAAATATTTTTAAATTGGCAATTCATTACATATTCATGCTAAACTTCTGAATAGAAATGCTTTTGTTGTGTTTGGTGATTTCGTACATATTTAAATAATTTTGTGGAGTCCCAGTTTCCGCGTATGTACTTATATGAGTTCATAAAATATTGATGACTCGGAAAGTCGGAACTCTATACCTCTACGTGAAACCTACGCGACTAACAAAACTGGATTCATATTTGGCGGCCAAAATACTAATGACCTCTGGTGCTACCAGTTTATACAGTTGGAAAACGTATTTAAAGGTATATATATATATATATTAAGGAAAATAAAACATTCCAGTACTATAATAATATTTCCCATTAGTTTATGGTAAAGTAATTTGTTTTTATGAGTAAATTATAATTTATTTTATGTAAAAGGAAAAAAACCGGTGTTGAATCGAAACATGTAACGGAACGTTGAAGTGAATGTACCATCCAATCCAAATGACAAATTAAAAAGTTTTTATTTTTCTTATATTGGTACGAGATTTTATTGATTGTTTTCTTTCATAAGATTTTCGGCCAGACGGCGACTGAAATTGCAAGTTACTGTGATATATTTATTTTCAATAATTAACTATTCTTATCAACCAATTAAATGAGCAGGGATATCGAGTTATGTCTATAAGTAATGGAAGGTACAGAACTGGGTGGCGACCAGCAATTTTGTTTGAGATGGAACAATTTTCAAGCGAATATAACTTCTCAATTCGAGGCATTGCGCGATGATGAGGACTTCGTGGATGTCACCCTGGCATGCGAGGGGCACCGGCTGGAGGCACATAAAGTGGTTCTTTCGGCATGTAGTCCATATTTCAAGGAATTATTTAAAGTAAGTCCATCTTTCACTCCCCACACTTTGATGTGTCACCATTACAATGACTCTAGTGAAAGTTGTTATGTATAAAACACTTGATCTACTTACAAATGCCATGTCTCGCGTTCCGGTTAAGTACTCGTGATTTCATTTATTTGTACCTACTTTAAAATTCTGTTTCACAATTTCTAATTAACTCATTACCATTGGGGCTATAGATTACATTTGTCTTGGAAGCATATAATGAATTCTTTATACACATAATGTAACCATTACAGTCCATGCTAACGAATATGTTTGCCTAATTTTTAATATATTAAAAATGGTTTTGTAACAGCTTTATCTGGGGTCATTGGTACTGAAATCTTTACATGTGAATAAAGTTGACCTGCCAAATGAATGATGAAAGTTTCTCAGCCATACATCACAGTACATTATTATCAGCTCTTTCTATATTTTTATTCCAATGGTTTAACTTTGTGGTCCAATCAATAGTACCAATATGGTCACTAGTACTTAATCCTAAAAGAAAAATTTATAATTGCTAATCTGTAAGGTCTTAACTGTTTACATACACATGGTAAATCTTTGTTAATTGTTAAGTTATTACAATGTATATTCTTGTCTTAGGTTTGTTTGTGATAACTTTTTTTTTGTTAATTTGATGTGGTATGGGCTGTGGTCATCTAACCATTCCTATTTGATATACATTTCAGAATTACACAGCTGAGATTTTGTGGTTTTATGATAACTGTATCTTATCCAAATATAAAATGATACTTTCATTAAAACAATTAAATAGCTTTTGCCTTCAAAATTTCCCTTTATGGTGACCAGAACACTTAAAGTTTATAACATAAACTTTAACTGTTCTGATGAAGTATGATACATGAACTTTACGTATTAACATGTATAAGTTGAGGTAAAAGAAATGAGTTTATATTTTATTCCTTAATATCACTGAAAATTTGTCTTCAGTAGCCACTGGCACTAAACAAAGGGTAAAAAGTCTGGTAATAGGTAATACGGGCTGGTGTCCACAAGTCCACATAAATGCATGTATTTAGCTTACGAGTAAAAAGTCTGAAAATAGATCCTGTTCATCGAGAAATCTCCTTTTAAATGTAAGGGTGAATAGTCATTGAGTGTTTCACCAGTCTATAAATAACTTTACTCTGAGACATTCTAATTTCTAGGTTAAGATTTAGGATTATAGGAGTTTTGATATTCTCTGTAAACATTTTTTCATATCACTTTTTATCAATCTATTCACATCTTATCTTGTTACTAACAATGCATGAGCTAATTTAATCAGGCACCATTATTAAACAAAGATAGTAACCAACTATCTATAACATGTCTTCTAAACACAACATAAGAATAGAGAATAGAATACCTTACTCCACTCTAGTTAGTTGTATGTTAACCTTTTGATTCCAAAGTTCAAACATTATCCCCCATGTTCATAAAAACTTGACATTCATAAACATTTGATAAACATTACTTGTCATTGTCATTCTCTTTTTAAAGGACGGAGACAGCAATAGTGTTATAGTGTTTAGCTGTTGAACGCTTATAATGTTTATGAACAATGGTTTTGTTTATATTTTCTTGATTATCAATATAATAAAACTAACATGTTTTGTCAATGTACTTTATTTTTATTCAGATTTTAATTAAAAACAAGTAATGTTTTGTATGGCAAAAGCAGCTTTTTATGTGTGTATTAGAGATGTTGTAATGGGTATTTATGAAGTTAAACTGATTAATTTAAAACAGTTACATAATTCTGTTATTTATCACGATGACGGCCGTTATTGTTAATTGTTTTTGTTGATTAAACCCACATTGTTACTTTCAGAACAATCCATGTCCTCACCCTATAATATTCATGCGCGATTGCGAGGTGTCGCACGTGCGCGCGCTGCTACAGTTTATGTACGTGGGGCAGGTGAACATCGCGCAGGCGCAACTCAGCGCCTTCCTGCGCACTGCCGACGCACTGCAGATCAGAGGCCTCACAGACTGTTCACAACACAACGATAAAGTAATTTATCACAATACATTCTCTTACAGACAATATTGCCATGTCCCCATACTAACACTCTCCTTCTTCATTCATCTGTTACAGAAAGTGAATCGAAAATCACCTCCTTCCCAACTACGTAATTTGCTCAGCGCCAAGCCGTCACACTCTACCTCCTCCTCCAAAGCCGCAAACCAAAATGTCGAGACGACCTCTGTTGAAGACCAAGAACAAAACACAAGTCGTCGCTCCACGAGAAATTCTCCCGATGTTGCCAGAAACAATCTCAATGAAGAAGCTCCTTTTCAAACTTCTAGTCAAATGAGGCCTAATAATGATGACTATAGAGAAATTCCGAATTACCCAGCTCTAAGGGTGAAAACTGATCTCGAAACCCCAGAGGTGAAAAATGAAGAGAGTGATATTCTCATGGACCCCGGAGACCCTGACAGAACAGACAAAAGTCAAGAATTCAATGCAACCGATCTTTTGGAACCAAAAATGGAAGTAATGGAACAAGAAGGCAGCGACGAGGAGCGTTCCAACTTTCCACAAATCTACTACAACGAGAACAACGCGCTCGCGAATCCGTTTGCTGCACTGCAAGGTTTGTAGAAATACATTTGTTTGGAACTGTTCCAAGCCATGATGAGTATTGAGATTTTGGTGGTTTAATTTATTTTCGCAGGTAATATGGATCTGATGGCCGGGATGACCACGGAACTGCGAGACGAGAATGCGGAAGGTAAATATGTTCATTTTCTTTTCACAATCACGTCATTATCACACGCACACGTCGACTCGGACAGCCGCGCCCCCGGCGAACCTCTTTTTTAGCTTATTTGACGAAAAATAATTCGGTCGTAGTAGAGAGCGCGCGCGATCTCGTAGTCTGTCGAGTCAGGTGGCTAGGCGCGCGGGTGTCGGGCGACGCGCGGCCCGACCGCGGCCGCTCGCTTGCCGCGCTGGTCGCGCTCGCACCATGTCACCGGCACTGAGTGCCGCAACTTTTTCCACTGGCGGCACTAGTGTTATCCTATTCAAATGCTAAAACCTATAACCGAAAGTGTTCCCAGACCTTGAAAAGATCGCCCCTTAAACAGTAGGATTAGGACTGTTAATTAAATCTGCAGACATTATATTTTGATTACACATTATTTAAAGCTCCATTCATCTAGACTTTAGGTTAACTTATTGATCTCATTCTTAATATAATTCGCTCATTAAAAGGAGTGATAGTCGGTGTGAAGTAGTGCGATAGGATTGGCATTTGAATATGGTGTTGGGGTGGCACGGTGCGCGGGTGCCAGGGCGGCAGGCGCGCGGGCGGGGCCCGGCGGAGTGCGCAGTGCGAACTGGTGTTGTTGGCAGCGGGCGGCGCGGGCGCGGCCGGGGGCGCGGGCGCGGGCGGCGGGGTGCAGTGCGCGGTGTGCGGGCGCCGGTACAGCAACGCGTCCAACCTGCGCCAGCACGTGCGCCTCATCCACGAGGCGCAGCCGGTGGCGTGCGCCACGTGCGGCCGCTCCTTCAAGACGCCGCTGTATCTCCGCCGCCACACGCTGGCGCAGCACCCGCCCGCGCGCCTGCGTCTCAAGCCGCCGCCGCTCCCCGCGCTGCGGCCCGCCCAGAGCTTCCAACAGTAGCGGCACCCGCGCGCTCTCTCTACACGCACGCGAGAGGAACGTTACCGTCGAGGAGACGCTACGGCTCCGTCCATTGCTGCAATCTCCATAGATATGACGACGTGCCACAGATAACTGTTGCAGACCCATTTATCAGTGGGAATGTTTATCGCGAGCTATTCGTTTAGTTCTTTTCCTCCAACAATGACACCATTTTGTAGCATTCTGCTGCTATGTCACGCATTGAATAGAATCTGAAGGTAGCGAGCGTAGTGTCTCTTCGTACGGCGAAGTCGTGAAGATGTGGCTTATAAAGTCGTAACGAAGACTGTCAATAGATATATATCTAGTCTGTGATCGGAGTGTCGCCGGGGGCCTATTTGCCGTCACACCTCTCCGCTTATTGTGTGCCTTTCTATAATATACCGAGTGCCAGATATATGTCGCATTAACGAGTTTCTTTTAGTACTTCCTATGACGCGATAGGAAGATGTTTTCTCCATTAATAGTTTAACATAGCCATAATAATAGTAATGTCGATCATATAATATTATAACAGCTCAGAATATTTGTAACGATTATTTTGTCAAGTTTTACCCTTGCGTCATCCGAGAGGTAAGGGGAATTTAGTTTATAATATAAGAAAAACCCACATTTTAGTCATAAAGTGATCATATGACATTGAGTCATGGCCATGGACGCATGGTGGATAAAGGTTCTAGTTAAATGACTAATTGAAGCTCGTTAAGGGGACGCATACAGTACCTTCCTTTCTGACAATAGACTGATTGTTGTTAAAGCATTTGTTGCGACCGGTGCTGATTTTACATAACATAGGTTATTTACTGGTTACATAATTATTATACATACATACATACATTATACACGTTATCCACTTTTGACCGACACTTTCTGTCTGAGATAGAAATAAATAAATAATAGGTGTATTTTCATAATAGAGTATAATTTTTTTGTACTGCAGAAGACGGAAAGTGTCGAACATATCCGTTTTATTTGTCGAATACGCGGACTCATGTACGCAGCTTTCAGTGTCCATAAGCCCGCGCTGAACAACAATAGTGATATTTTTATACACAATAGTTTTATCTTTACACAATGTTATTGTTGAGTGATTGGACGGCTCCCGGTAAATAGTTTGTACAAAATCTCAGATATAATGAATAGTAAGTCTTCAAAAATCGTATATAAAATGATACATAACTACAATATATTAGTGTTTAGGGTGGAACGCCACGTTATGTTGCCATACAAAACCTTGTGCATTGTTGATATGCTCACCACATTTAATAATCAGTTGTATTTTCTATTAAATCAATGGCTTTCGATCGATTTTATTACACAATGATAAATATTCATATACATATTATATCATGATTTATTAATATGTCAGAATGCGCGTTGGATTGGCTTGCTAAGGGGTGCCGATAGCTTATATGAAGATTATTAGTTGACGAATAAATAGTAGACTTTATCCTCGCGTTATTTTTAATACTTACACTTATTGTTACTCGTCAGTATATAAAACATAATTATAATCTAATAAATTCTCAGAAAATAGCCATTCCAAGTAAAGAGGATTTAATTAAAATGCTACGCATTTTATGCTTAACAATTAGCGCCATAGTACAGGTTCCTACTAGCTATGACACCCTAATCCATTTGCGAGCAAGAAATAGTAAATAATTATATTTTAATAATGAAATGAAGCAGTTACAACGCTCAAACATGTGGCTTCATAACATGTTAGCATAATGTTGATATATAAACAAAATAATAGTTTACAATATAATGTTGGAACCACAACTTGCCATTGATCCCACTAGCCCAGTGTCATAGGAAGCAATGTATCAACATTATAACAACGTAGAACATAAGAGGAGGGATTTTTTTATTACTTATATTTTTATATAACTTTGAATTTTGATCGGTTATTTCTTTAATGTTTTTTGTAGATGTATTAAAAATGATTGCCATGAAAAAGCACATCTAGTCATTTTGTAATAAAAGCATTTAGAGGGGACACTTCTTAAAGGTATGATTAGGGTTGTGAGTAACAATATTAGTTTATCTTTTGAAAATTAATTGTAAACTTATTGGATAATGTGTGATCTCAAGTGACTTTATTTCCATGATCTCCAAAATTCGATCTTGCATTTATTTTTAACAGTGTTTAAATATTTAAAATATACGGACGAAAGTTAATTGCAATAATAATTACTCTAAAATAATCGCTTATACGTATTAGTAATAGTAATTTTAAAAAGCACTTTTCTTAAATAATAATTTTAATCCCAATTACTAAGTTAAGGCGCAGCTTTTATTATTGACATATTTAAATGAAAAATATAAATGTATAGAAAAAAAAATGAATCTCTTCACACTGCTGAACTTAAATAGAAATTATATAAAACTAGAAATTTTATCATAATGGTAGTACTGTTTACTGATGTCATTAATACAGAATTATTACAGTTTTTTATAATTTACTGCAATTAAGAACACATTAATGTACTCGTCGGTGATTAATGTCATTTTATTGAATCCGCCTCAGGTTCGTTTATAACATTGTCCCGCTTTCAAACCATGGTCACTCAAATGTTCTTTGTCTATAGTTAACTTGTTTCCAGCGATCTGTTGTGTTACTGTTACAAACTTAGTGTTTCAGGCAATTACTGACTGCTAATTTGTCTATCTTTAATCTGAAAATTTATAAAATGTAATTACTTTCATCTGCGCATTCGCTTTGTGCAGATTATTAAACTTGTGTACATACATCAATGTATTTTTTACTAAATATCAAAAAATAAAGTATTGCGAAGAAATTGTGATTTTTAGTTGTGTGTCGCGGCGTTCGAGTTTACCTTGATATTTCACTTGAATACTATAGCCTTGGAATTGAAATATTTTTATCAAGTTATTTAATAATTTTATGCCATGGTCGCCTATCGCTTAATTTGCTATGAATTGATTAAGAATCGGTCTTTCTGATGAGACAACAATCTATCAACATATTTCCATTCATCCTTGTTATTTTTAGCGAAGTACCTAACCATTGTTGTGCCTATAACATTTTGTGTGGTGTCGTGTAGCTGTAGGGAGATGGGACGGTAGACGCAATCGTCCGGTCCCTGACGCCGTGTGGCTGGAGCAGCACCGCCGCGCGCTGCCCTTCGTCATCAAGCGGGAGAACGAGCGAGGGAGCACCGCCGCGCCCAGACTTGTAAGTTCTGCACAAAACATTATAAAGGTCCTCACTCGTATGGGCTCCTGATTCAAAACATGTTAACATGAGCATGACACTATTGACTATCTTCATACATCAGGAACCTGGTGCCAATCTGGAGTTCGATTCCCGAATCAGTTCTTATGCACAGAGTACCATTCACACCTGATTCTGGAGTTGTCTGATAACTAATTATGTCAAAGCTTTGCGTGTATTTGCAAGCCTCTGCTTGACGTCATTCGGGATTAATGATAATATTTTGTGCATTATCTTCTAGATAAAGTTGGGTGAGGGCGTAGAGATTCGAGAGGAGCTCCTGCGTGGTGTGAAATGGGGCGACTATCGGAAGGTGACGCGAGGGCTGGCAGCGGCGCTGTTCTCGCCGATCGAGCTGGCAACGTGCTCGGTGACGGGGCAGCGCTGGTCGCGCGCGGGGCAGGAGTCCCGTCCTACGAAGCCGCCACTGGACCGGCGCCGCGTGCACGCTCTCATCTCGTACGTGAGCCGCCACTTCCCCGACGTGGAGGTCAGCCGGATCAAGCAGGTGCTCGCCTATAAGTGCAAGGAGAACTGCGCCGCGCTCAGGATGAGGACCGCCAGGTGAACTTACACTTTCGACGACACTTGTCATGCACGAAGCTTGGGACTTCTACTAGTATATTTCCATAATATAGCCCTATAACTACATTAGACTCCTCCTAGTCCTCTTTTGGTAACAAGTTCAAGAAGAGAGTTTTCAACTGATATAACAGGACCTTTTCAATTTAAACAATACGAAACTATTTACTGCCATTCAGGTTGCCTGGTAATCAGGAAAAATACTCGGTCTAAGAGTTAGAAATAAGTTGGAATGCGATTTTATCAAGTTTTCTGATATCTTAATTTTCAACAGACTCCCCGCGTCAATACAGGCGGACATGGAGATTGCAAGGCAAGCTTGCTTTATTATTTAGTTATTTATTTAGTTAAATAATTATAGGATCTCTTGAATTATAGATATCTAGTTCCCTTTGTGGGCCCCCGTGAAATGTTGAGATAATGCTGAGCTACAATGATCAGTCACATTAACTTCTCGGAACTTTATCAAGTTATAAATAAATCGAAACATATACATACTTATATTTTACAATCGTTCGAAAAATAAACATAAGAAAACTTTTGAACTGGTGGCTAGTATAAAAGTGTAGTGGACCAGTAATTTCTGTACTCATAATTATCTCCTAAAATATTTGCGCATGCATGGCACAAACGATGATAGGTATATTGACCTGAAGCAGACTGTAAGTACCTACTGTAGTATTACGATAAAGACACTTAAATTTTTATTAATCTTAAGAAATGTACGAGAGGTTATCGCTTTACCATGTGTGCCATGCTTATCGCCATAAGTAGTTACGTTACGAAATGACATCAGAGAATACCTCGAACAAATAAATAGTGATATCGGTTGAATCATGTTATTAACGAGACAGTGTTGACATGTTTTCGCCATGCTGGTACGTTATGCTAAACATAACATTCAGATAGCGCGCGTCCCGGCTGATAAAGTGGGGCCTGGGGGCCAGAACCGGCCCCTTGACTTTCTACTTAAAACTTTTGTATGATAATACATCTCAACTAGTTGAATCACCTCTTGTTCAGTAATCATGTCTTGTAAGTAATAATGCTTAACGAAGCCGAGAGTCACTTGTACTCCCGTCACTGTGATCCTTTTGTATGGCCCATGCCTAGAACCTTCTGGTTACGGAAATATTGAAGGTCAAAAGTTCCACCTTTATTTGAGGTTCTTTTTTCGTAACCTGTTTTTAAATGCTATAACTTCATTTTGAACCGACTTAAAAAAAAGGAGGAGGTTCTCAATTCAACTGTTTTTTTTAATGTCATAGCTCGTAACTTTTTTCTGGGTGAACCGATTAGGATGATTCTGATTTTTATTTGATAGCTGGTGCGTTACATGTGGCCCCAATTAAATTTGCTCAAGTTCTGATCAGTAGTTTTGAGTTATCCTTAATACTGTTTTTTTTTCCAATAGTAAATATTGATGATTTTTTAATAATTTCCTGTCACTATTATTTACATATCAAGTAGTGGTATACGAATTTGTGTGGGGTAGGTATCACAACAAAAAATAAAAACTTTTCTACAAAAAAAAAATAACCGAATTAAAAAAAAACACTAAAAAACGTAAAAATAACTTTAATTTCGGAAGTCGGTGGCCAAAAATGAAAATGCAAAACCAAAGGAAGACGGTTGTTTTTTTTGTAAAAATTATTTTTAATACCCTGATCTGCTAATAAGATATCTATACTTTAGCATGCACCCATAAGCATACATTTTTGCGTGCGATATCTTGCACGCTTCAGTAAAAAGCAATGTTTCAAAAATAAACGCCGTTTCCCAGCAATTATTTTTTGTGCAATGTTACAGTGACAAACAGAATGCGTAAATGATGGCTTAGTCATGGATCTTTTTACACCCTTTATCTTTTGTTCATTGACTTATATGGAGTAAGTCTTGGCAAAACTAAATGTCAACAAAATCCTCCGAAACTGTGTTAAGTAGAAATTTATCATGTTTTTTAATGAAAAAGTTACTTTTCTGTACAACCAGTAAATCAGTGCTTAACTTCTATGTATGGGAAATACCTTTTGGCCCTGAATCGGGACACACGCAGGCTGATAATGTTTGACTTATCAATATTAAAAAGATTGATTGGTTCTATGTGGAGGCTCACGATAGATACATACTAGGTAGATACAAAGATAACAGATAACCAAAAGTAGAAAAAAAAGCGGATTGCTCATTTAAATGGTAAATGTTATCTTTTCTCTTTATTTTAAACATTAGTACTAATATACATTAGTACTAAGTTACCTGTATCTATTTTACTGTGTGTATATAAATAAATAATATTCTGTAAACGAATTTATGAAAACAAAATTATAATATGTACAGTACATGTATATAAAAACAGAAGGAAAACAATCATAGAGTATCAAAAAATTCGTCGTCCTGTCAACAGGAAAAGTGCCGAAACGGCTGGCGGCATTGCCACGTTGTATGGCGATATAAACTACTAAATATAGTGTAGAAAAACATTTATAAAACAGTGCTCTCCCTGCAGCGAGAAAGCCCCCATTATTATTATATTCATTGTCAAAAAAAAATGCACACTTTGAATGTCCTTTAACATTTGTTTCTACTATGTGTTTATCAAAAGGCACTTAGGACGAATACCCTCGCTATCATGGGGCGTAACTCCGTCACCATTTTAATTGATTATAGGAATATTTTTAATCAGTATTGGTTCTTATAAATAGACCAAATGTTTTTGTTTTTTGCGTTCGGTTAACTCAAGGGTAGCCAAATTGTGCACACGTCATTGAATAGCTTATTTTATGCCTTACTCTGATTGCAGAAGACATAATTCTTAGCAGATTAAATCAAATCATCACCATAGTCCTTTTCTCAACTATGATAGGGTCGGCTTCTAGTCTGACCAGTTGCAGCTCAATACCAGAATAGGATTAGTTAATTAATACAATAATATGATTGGAAAGTAATAAACACAGTATTCTTTAAATAAGGCGAAGTTCAATAAAAATAATTTCGTTTGTTATGGGAAATACTGAACTAAAGAGTATTATTGGTTTAAATTCAATGAGCATTTTTTTAATTATCAGTAACCTTTCTGTACTCCTGACCTTTATCGTGTTTTGATAATTCAATTTAATCGCTTGTTCTTTTTTTTAGGGTTCCGTAAGCCAAATGGTGAAAATATGAACCTTAAAAAATGCTATTAACGAAAATATATAGTGTAGGGTTAGCTTTAGCTTTCCATGCATAGAACTGGATGACCTTGTTTTTGTTGCCTCTCGTTGTGAGGATGTGCATAGGTCTTTGAAACGCTCGCTCTAATCATTTACAATGCTCTTAAATTAAGGATCTCGTCATGTTTTTCACGGCTTTGCTCAATAATACATTGGGTGGCAGCAAAAGAGATGTGTAAGAGTCGATGTAGATGTCGACAAACATTATAATTTGTTGTAACATAAAAAAATAACATAATGAAATATGTACTATAATTTTAAGGCGTTACTAATACTGCCACAATGGCTATTTTTATTAAATAATATTGTAATAATCTTGTTCCGCGCCACTCGAGGCAGTAATACAATTTGTAGCAGGCTGTCGAACTGTTTCAGCGATTCGACCAATTACTTGCTGAGTGCGGCGGCGCGGCCACCGCCCTGTGACGTGGACGCGCCCGGCGGGAGTGCGCGCTCCTCATACTCTAACTAGTAAGTATCCCTGCAGCTGCTTTGGAAAATTGAACCCTATGGTGTATGTTTTTTCGCTAGGAATCCGTGTAGCTTGGATCGATTGCGAATTTTAGATATAAATATTGTGTGTATAATAATGGCATAATGAGATGCACTATACCCTCCCTCTTTGTTATTTGTAAAGACAAATAACGTGGGTAGGCAGTATAATCATCATGTGTGCCATTGCAGTAACTGCTCTATGAATCAAAGCTTGGTTATGGAAAAATTGTCTATGATAATGGACAGGATTTTTATGATTTATGGATTTGATTTTTCTAGGAGTAATCAAAAGTTATAATTATTATTTCCTTAAATCAGCTGGATATTAGCTAATTCGCTAAACTTCGCTTGCTTGGAATATGTTGCAATTTGAGCTGTTGCATATCCTTTTGAAACCGTCAGGTCAAGAAACTTAGTGGTAATATCCTCCAGTGGGTAGTCGCTACGGAAGGTGGGTACGTGCCGGACCCTTAAAGCCACGGGCACGACCATTGGAGGGCCATGTAGGTCTGGCCTGAGGCAATTGCGGCGATAGCGCAACTGGCATATGTGTGTGGATGCATTGGTTGTTGTATCCTGTTATAAGTATTTCGATTATGATGTTGACACCGGGTTTTTATTTTTATTTAGCGAGGCTTCGAAGGGTCCCGGCGGCGGAGGCGCGGGCGGCGCCGGGGGCGCGGGGGGCGCGGGCGAGTTCTCGCGCGGCGGGGGCGCGGGGGGCGCGGCGGACGACGCGGACGGCGAGGCGCAGTGATGGCCGCGCGCCACGGTGTTGCATATCAATTTCATAATCTTGTTATTTTTTACCAAAAAAGAAAAGAAAATAAAGATACTCGTCGCTCGGCGTCGCTCTCGAGGCGCGTTCGTCGGTTGCCGCGCGCGTCGCTCGCTCGCCGACGGACTCCCGTCGATCGTTTGGAAAGATTTATATTTATTTGCGCGGCGTCGCGACGACGAACGACGGCGGTGAGTTGCCCGTGTAAAATATTCATATTTATTTAGGTGATATTTTTCTATTGGCTACTGATAAGATTTTATCTCGTTATGTATCTGCCGGCCGCGCCGGGGATGCATTGTCGTTTGTAAGGAAGGGGAGTGGAGTCGTGCCCGAAGCTCTAGCAATAATTTATCAGGTTCCTAAGACATGTTTTGTAGTTAGATTCTATTTGCACGAATTTTCGCAAACACTGCCGCTTTATTTCTAAATTTTTTTATAGACATCAGTCAGTCGTTTTATTGCTTTCTATATTTTATGTTTAAATATAAATCGAGTCATTTTCAACGTTACGTTAAAATTTGTATATGAGGCATTTAAGTGCTGTACGAGGGACCGTTGCAATTGCAAAGTAAATATATCAAAATGGCATAATTTTTAGAGCTATCTTATAGATATTATAGTCATTTCGTTTTATAGGTGTAAATGATAATAAAGAATTTATTTTGGAGTGTCAAGGTTTGGATATTGTAAAGTCTTTGGAGAGCTGTGATCATGATGGATATAAAGCAGTCATATTTTTAAAATATACATTTAAGAGTTATAACGTAATTATACTATTGTACAGTCGGTCTGTATAATAAGGAGATGTAAGAGGTAATCAGTAGCCGGCAGGCCGCGCGGGGCCGGGCGCGGTGCGCGCGCGCACAGCGCCGCGTCACACGCCGCGCGCGCCGGCCCGGGCCTAGCTATGCATCTCACAGATGTATTATCATATCAAAAAAGCAATAACTATTATTTGATAAAGAACGATTTATTTCATTTTTAAATACTATTTTAACCAAGTTGTTATAAATGTAGTTAGTAAATTGGAAAGATCTCTTGAGAAGTCCACGGTCATATTATATAGTTCTTTTGAACAATAACTAAATTCTCATAACGATAAAGTCTCACGTTTACGTCATATCAATTTGTAATACTTAGTTTTTCACTATTTTGTACATCATGTACAAAGAACATAATCAAATTATATCAGATCATAGAAACAGGCAGGTTACACGTTGCAAGGCTCGCGGCAGTGGTCGGGATGGCAGTCTGATTGATATAAATTGTTTATTAGTTGGAGCGAACAAACCATGGGATTGTTATTTGTAATTTTGTAGACTGCTATACGATGCACTGTCGATCGGTCAGAGTCGCAATGAACTAGTGACAGATGTAACGTTGCACTGGAATGTGACGCTACGATGTAATGGTGGACGATGTACAAATAGTTGCCGTCTCTGTGGTCTGAGCCGTGTACACTACGCAGTACACTATCTGCACATCTTTAGCAGTCAACTGTACGAGATTGGTGTACCTATGAATAAGTTACAGTTACCAGAGTTAGGATATATAAGTAGTCACGCAGTGCTACGTAGTAAAATCTTACTATTATGTAATATTTTACGATGCCAATTGAAAGTCTTAATGCTCAATTTTGCCAAATTTTACTTGCCGAGAACGCGTCTTGTCTATTAATTTCGTATTTAACGTTTGGTATAGCACACATTCCCGTTACTAAAACACCTTTAGGTATTTGAAAGTGAGAAGGGAATGGACAGATTGCTCAATATATGAAATATTTGTATTTCGTTTATAGTCCATAACACATTCACATAGAACTTGGAAATTTTTGGCCCAATGAAAATTATATCATTAGAGAAGTAAATGAAAATTTAATTGTAATTTAGAAATGATAAATTGAGAGTTAAAAGGATTTGCAAGTATATATATTTGTGACGAATGCTCGAGATGCAATATGTTAATTTAGTGCCAAATGATAAGTTAACTTGTAGCAATATATTGTATCCTAATGCTCTTGTGTAATTTCTCACGTAGTGTTAATGACCTATGAGGTTTCGAAGGTTTCTTTTACAAGACTATAATATATTTATACAGGGAAAGTGTTAGGTATGTACTGTTGTTTGGATTTAAGAGTGTTGTTGGGGTAAAATACTCATTGAGGTAGGGTGTAAAAATAAACGTAAGGATTCCATCGTACAGCCTAGAACTGGATACTATAACTCCCTAGAATAGTTTTAATAAATATTTTATTTGAATTTATTGTTTAAATATAAAATTGAAATCATTAGAAATAAATGAACCTCCACCTGAGACAGGGTAATGTCTTTTTAAATGAACAAGCTTCCGCAGCTGTGAATACAGTTATTTTTACACTCTGACTTTATAGCACTGAATGAGCAATGGAACAAGAGAATTTATTTACTCAAATAAGTTTTTTTTAATTATTTACGATAATTTTGTACTAAATTTTAATATACATTATTTTGCATTTTATGATTGTAATGGCAGCTGTCCATATCATGTGAACGATACAATCGGTCACTATAATTTAGGGTTTCATAAATAAATTTAAAATGATACATCGAACATGACACATTGGGCACAAATATTATTAAAAGTATGTACTTTTTCTTTGCTTGCTATTGTTAAATAATAATTGAAATCTAAATAACATTGTTCCTGATACTCGGTCGTAGTAAGCTTTGTGAAACCCTAATAAGCGTTAAAGATGTAATGATGTAGAGTGGGGCGGCACTCGGTCGGTAGTCGCGAGTGGCGCGACTGTGGCGCGAGTGTGGCGTGGCGACGCCGTCCGCCACCGGCCGCGTCCGGCCCACTCGGCCCACTCGGCCCTTAGTTTTCACTGAGCAAAATCTTTGAACTTTTGTATATAAAGAGAACAACATCGATGCCACTGTGCTCTGAGAGGACACAGCGTTGTGCCAAAATTACGTGCTAGTCTTTAAAAACAAATGTTGTTATCATTTTCAGATTTTATTTAGTCCAGAATGTGTTTGTTCCTGTGCTGTGAAAATATTTTCTAACAAACCAACACTCGGTGAAGGTGGTGGTGAGGGACAATGTGGTCGCTTTATTGTCGCGGTTGACGGTTCTTAGTTCTTAGTCTTGTAGATTATGATAATTAAAATGAATATTTCCTCATTGGAGTTCCTTAGACGTATCATTTTGATATAATAAATCTAGGGCAATGGTGGAAAATAAATTGCCGGATCTACGGCGCTATAAAATCGGTCCTTTGTTGTAAAACTGACCACATTGTAAACTAAAATTACGGATTTAGATCGACAACTATAATCAGAACTGTCAATACTCCAAGCTATCATAATCAGTCGTAGGACTAGCTTACTAATAGTTACAAAACCTTTAGGTTATCCCGAGCCCTTTGTGCCTAGGTATAAAATTCTCACTTTTATAAAATTGACATGTTTGCCTGTGATATTATTTTTTCTATTAGTTAGATTAGTTGTAGGAACACATTCATGATATGTGCAGTGGCGGCAGAATTTTGGCAAGATCGAATTTTCCTCTAAAATTAAGTATAGTAAGGATCGTCCAAAGCCACCAAGCTATAACTGTTCCCGTGTACATGATTGTAGTTGTCGATGGTTAAACTAAATTGTGTCATTAAAGACGAGTCATAAAAGCTAATTATTTAGAGTTACGAAGTGTTGTGTTGGTTTGTTGTTATATTTATAGTATTTATGAAAAATGCACATAATAATTTAGCTTTGAGCTTGTGCAATATTATTCCAAATTGTTTATAGAAGAAAACTGTTATAATTATTTCTAAATTGTTATATATTTTTATAAACGTAAAAGACAAAGGCAACTTAAATTATATTTTCGTTGTGCATTTATTATCAAATTTTATCAATATTCAACCACAAACTCATTGTGGACTGTAATGTCTGCGTCTGTGAAAACTGTTAATTAGGTACAGTAGATGGTTTTTTTATATATGCTAATATTGTGAGTCAATTCTAGTAATGTTAATGTTCCCTTTTATTTAGAATAATTTACGTTAATAAACAAATTAATCTAAGATTGCTCAACCAAGATGCAATGCTAACTGCAATGTAGATGTACGAAATAATTTTATATTTGTCCTTTTATATTATTTATCTGATATTTCAGTTTTATTCATTTGTGAGTTATGGCAGCGCATGTTAGTCTTATGTTTATTCTTAAGAGAGGCCAAATGTTGACTTGCTTATGTGAGACTGTTTTGCCAAGAATCAGAAAGTATATTATTACCTACATTGTTTTAAAATAAATGCTTTTATATAAAATCAATGCTTGTTTTCTAATTTATTTAACCTGTTACCTAACGATACAATAATATACATACAAATAGGGTGGCGTACACCTGTCTACCCCATATTAGGCGATAAAGATGACGGTGCTGCTGAGTCAGCATTGCGGACCACTCACCATGATACTTTTAACTACGAGTTGCGGCTAACCTCCTGAAAGTTAGAGCTAAATAAGTCATCGAGTCAACTGAGTCATTAGATTAGTAACCAAACCTACTTCCCCGATTCCATGAGGAAACCGTAACCCTACCTAATAGGATTGATGAGACAAGTTGACATAATATGCGAATCGTACATTCTGGGTCCCGAAAACCGATCGCGATTCGTGTAGTTGTGGCATACTTAGCACGTTGTCTGTATCGAGCAGACGAGAGACGGGCGAGTTGAATGACCCATAAGTAATCAAATAAGATCTGTTTAAGAAAATGTATCTAAATGAAAATAAATTAATACATAAAATAATTATAGGATTTTTTAACTTTCATCGGAAGTTCAATGCCTTGAAAGGGGTTTTCTATTTGTAGCCCACCACGGTATGAGCTGGTCAATAAATACTCAACTACCTCATAACCGGTATTTGCGGAAAATACGATTTTTACCGGATGTGGATAGTTGGCAGACATGGCACTACTTCCGGTCAGTCAGTTTTTGAATGGTCAGCGCGACGCGGTGCCGTAATAAAATAAATCAGAGTACGGTTTCAGTCTCACGTCTCCTTTTTTATATACATTTTAAAGTCATAAAACTTGTGAAAACAATACTACTTTACATTATTTTTGTGTAAAATTTTGCTCTAAATGTAATAAAATAAATCGAAATTACGTTTCGTTTCAAGATATGGCCTTGCATTTATTTGCTGTCAAAGAAATCTAGCGTTTTGGTTGATGTGTCAATGTCATTGTCAATGTCAAACGAGAGTCAATGAATGTAATCGTAACTAGTAAACTTTCTACTGTTTCTTTTCAGTTTACTTAAATTACATCTGTAATTAGATCATACCAAATCAATCCGGGCATTTCTTATCATTTTATGTCTACGTCTACGAACAAATCTTCATCAGCAGGATATTAGATGGCGTTTCCTCAGCCCAACGCACAAAGAGGTTAAGATATTATTTATAAAGAAACATACAAAATTCAACCAATTTATAAGATTTTTCATAAATGTAATAACCTATTTGTTTGCAGAGCTAACTCATAGGAAAATATTAGAAGAACTGCAGTTGAAGAAACAGATGCTCCTGAAGCAAGGTGCTGTGGCTCCTCTGACCGCTACCTCTACATCTCTGACACAGCCCAGCCCTGTCAGCCAGCTGCCTATGTGCTCTATCCCACCAGGCTCTGCAACTGCTGTAAGTAAAAGTCCGAAAGTATTGACCATAATATTGATTCATATGAAGGTAAAGGTAATTTTGAATTTTGTTTTTTGTTATACATATTCAGAAATGATATCATTATACTTGTGCATTCTTGATTCTTAATCACTTAGACAAAATCTAATAAGCGAAGCACAGGACCAATTGATGTGGTGACCTTTGAGGACTGAAATGATGATGATAATTATTAATGTTAATGTATAATACACATTGTTTTCAAGGGATTTCCGCAACTGCCCGAAGCAAACATAGTGAACACAAGTCACAGAGCAGCATTACAGCACGCAAACGCTACATCCTGTGGCTACTTCGTCTCCCAAGACTCATCGTTTGGAAACCAGATCCTCCCTGTTCTACCCAGATTTGATAATAAGTGATACAGCAGCAATGTCTGCAGTAATGAAGCTGAAAACCCTACAAGGACATTTAGAGAGCTTGAATGGGTTTGCAGAACCAAAAGTAAAATATGAACAATATGAGACACCAGCCCATCTTGCTGCTACTGCTCTTTACACTATTCAGGTAAATAATAAAATTCATCTTAAAAATGTTTAATGTAAGTAGGTATCTACAAATTGATGTAAAATTCTCAAACAAATTGCATAATGTTCAGTCGTACAAAAAATTGTCAGCTGAGCTGTATCTTTTTACAAGCTTTTATTTAACTTGCAATGTATGTTTGTCCTGGTGGAATCTTGCAACTGAATTTTAAAACAGTTATCTTCAATCGATTGAGCCGAAATTTGGTATACAAGCTTATTTTGGATGACAATGCATTTTTATGATGCATGAACTGTGACTCTATACCCAGGATTGGCTCCAGATGGAGAATCTTCTTAACGGTCAATGGTGCAGACACAACTTTTAATTTATGCATTTAATCATGGTAGTTCCTTCTAAAGGCCTCCATGACCTGGCTGCTGCACCCAGGTTTGGTTTCTGTCGAGGGAACTCCTCAACAGTCAACAGCAGAGACACAAAATTTTATATATGTATAGAAATTATGATAGTTTGTTCTAAAGTTTACTATAATATGGCTGCATCACCCAGGACTGGCTCCATACGAGAGCACTCTTCAGTGGTCAACAGTACAGGCACGAAATGTTGTATAAGTATTCATTAAATTCTGATGATAGCCCGTTCTAAAGTGTGGCATAAATTGGAAAGTGCAACTCGGATGGCTTCACACCATGACTTGTGTAAAGGCGCGTTTGGGTTCTTTGGATTTGTCATTACAAGTACCTTTCAAGAGAAGGTGATAAAATGGATATTTAAAGAAATTCTAATGCTAAAAAGTACAAAATAAAAAATAACTCAAAAATCTTTTTAAAAACAAGCTTTTATTGAACTAAAAAGAACTAAGGTCAGGTGGGGTAAGTGAAACATACTTTATTTTGAATTTTAGGTAAACAGCTCTAGCACAGTAATATGACTCACTTTTATAATAATGATTGATGCAAAGTACTCTTCCTTTAATTAGTCGTCTATTTCATGAGTTCTAAGCTCTATAGTCGTGCATTTATCGTTATAAATCATCATATTTAAGCAGACTATGGTTTTTTTCACTTGCCCCGTGTATAGGGTAAGTGAAACTATCGCCATAATATCTATAATATTGAATCTGTGGAACTATTATAAAGATTAAAATTACATGTCAAAATACTTTTATCTAATATGAGTCGTATTTCGTCGGAATTAGGTTTAATTTTGGAAATACAACAAAAAAATTGAATTCAGGTAAGTGAAACAAAGTTACGGTGATCAGGGGTACTAAAACCAGGGGTGCAAAAATGAAACAGAATCTATAATTTCTAAATGAATGATAAAACTAAAATTGCGAAGATATTATAAAACAAATTAATGCCTTTATTTAAGTACTTAGTTTACAAATTCAAGTCGTTTTACTTGAATAATAATGTCCTTAAGTAGCATTTTTCGTCTAAAAAAAAATCAAGTAAATAAATCAATGCCTTTTATTAAACACCAGAAACCAATCTTCGCCTGGCACCGCATTATTGAATGTGTTAGCAACACATTTTTTTTGACATAAGTATTCACCAACTACTCGTACTTCCAGGAGTTCTTTTATTGTTAGTCCAAACCCATACTTTTCCATAATATGGATATTTTTTGCCAACAACTCCTCTATTTCACGAGATAAAACCGGACTCATGCCCTAAGGTCATTTAAAACTTCTGCATTCATAAATGCGGTTAACTATAGTTGGTCTTGGAATATTATAATGTTTGGAAGCCGTGTAAGCAGACATAGTTCCATTTTTGACTACTCATAGTGCATCTTGCAGTTTTTCGTCTAATTAACCTTTTAACCGCCCGACTTTATGTCAGTTGTCGTGCCCCCAGCGCCCGACACATTGAATCGAAAAATAAATACCTACAACAAAGAGGGATGTGCAATACCTACAATTTTTCGATGTCGATATTTCGTTTTATATAAATAACAACTGAGTAAATATTTTGATATTTGTTTTATTTAACATTATCCACTAGTAAGAAATACCAGTGTAAATAAGTACCAAAGAAACAAAAACAACTCCTGGTTTTCTTCCTTCTATTTTTGTCTACTCCCGTGTTTCTCAACTACTTCAGTCAACGTTTTTTACCGTAGGTATCTAAACGGCAGAATTTTTCACTGTATTTAATGTGTTTAATGCCGTCTTTTTTCGAAATGGAAATTAAATATGCAGGTACTTATTTATTATAGAAACTTGAGTATAATAAATAATACAACAGTCTGAAATCACAATTTAGTTTTATTCACTGGTTTTATGAAATACAAACAAAAGTCTTTAAAAATAAATATTTAATGAGTGGTCATGATAAATTTCAATACACATTTATCGACACACGAACGTAAAACTGATAGAAACACACAACACTGATGGAAAATTCCAGAAGTCGGCACTCGTTTATGACGTACGAAGCGGTCGTCTTTATCAGACCGTGGCGCTGGGCGTACTAACAAAGTAAGTTTCGGAAGATGTAGGCTAGGGATGGGAACCATCAACTCAGTTGCTGACATTTCACAAGTAAGTTTACTTAATTTCAAAGGAATTAAATGAAATACTCACAAATATTTGTAAAAACATGTTTTATTAACAATTGCTGTATTTGTTTTAAAGTTAATTAGTCAGTATAAAGAGAAATATTTTAATTTATGTTTATTTTTGTATCAGTAAATCTTGGCATATGTCCCGTCCCTCATGTCGGATTTTGTCGTCATGGGCGTTGCACATCAATACAATTTTCTAAAAATAATGTTAGTAATTCATCTAACTTTGGACTTTATTTTTAGGACTTCTAATTAAAAGACTAAAGTGTATTAAACTGTAAATGATTACTTAGTTAACTATTTACCTAATATAAACATAATTTTGATAGAATACAGCGTAATTAAATAAAAAAAAGCTGATTAAACGAGCAGTGATATTTTGGTCGGAAATATACGACTCTGGCGAAATGGGCCAGAAAATATTTGTCGGATTAATCCGACGTAGGCGGTTAAAAGGTTAAGCAGCTTTATCAGTTTTCCGGATGTAATTTCGAGGAATGTTTTACATGACCTGGAAAAAAATCCTATTATAACATAAATAAATTAAATTACTATTAGGTACTTAAAAAACCGTAAAAAAAGTTTTGGTTGTACAATGATGACATTGTTGTCTGATAATAAAAATACTTTTTATTTATTGTTGGAAAATTGATTGGTATACCGTATAGTATAGACTTATTAGAGGCCCTCGAACGGTTCTTTGAATTTTGTCTGTTTATTCGGGATTCTAGCAAAAACTACGTATCCGATTTTAATAAAAAGTAAATAAGTACCTCGTAGTTCGACATAAAAACTGGTTAACTTTTGATCAAAAGCTGTTTGTTAGAACCGGATACGTACTTATACAGATAGTTTTGTTGAAAAAATGCACCCTCTGCAGGGTGGTTATGGTAAATTTCAGAACGTTACGCGAACGAAATGCCAAGACGCTAACCAATAAATCAAGTACCTAGTAAAACTAAACATATCAAATGAGATTATTTTTCAAAAAAATGTTTCTAATCTCTGGCACGGGGGAAGTGGGCCATATGTTTCTCTTACCCCGGCCATCACTGTTTCACTTTCCCCCATTAGTACTTTTCGAGATTGAATTTCTACCACCTTATAATTCAATTCCCTGCACGTTTCAGCTAGAAATACCTATTAGAACATAAAATCTGTAGTTTGAATACATCACTTACCTATAAAAATCTTATAAGTACTGTTAAATTGCTTGACACCAGCGAAAACATTAAGCACGTCCAAGTCGTGTTTTGAAATTTCAAAGATGTCAAATTTCATTTTTTTTTATATAATCTTGTAGAATGATCGTAGTGACATCTGTGCTAGAACATTGAAACCTCTTCGTCGATCTGGTTTTATCGACCGATCACTATTAGAGCTGAACTGTTTAGGTAGTTTATTGTATAGGGTTGGGTGTTTCGCTTACCTCATTGTTTCACTTACCCCACATGACCTTAAATAAAACTTACGAACTTTAATATTTTCTTAAAAGCTTGAGGCGTGAACGTCCTTCTTACACTTTAAGATAAGCCGCAAGCTTGTAAGAAACTATTAAGGTTTTATGTTAAAGTAAGTTTTATTTAGTTCAATAAAAGCTTGTTTTTAAAAACATTTTTTACTTACATTTTTTTTAACTTATTCTGTCCCACTGTTGGGCAAATGCCTTCCCAATATTATTTCATACTTCTCTAAGCATTCCTTTAATATATTTGTTACAGACACAATTTGGATCCATAGAGAACTGCACTGTCCTAGACGCTGGCTGTGGTCCAGGCATATGGGGTATCGGCGCGGCGTTGCTAGGCGCTAGTGTGGTGACGGCCGTCGATATCGACGACGATGCGCTAGAGGTGTTCAAGGAAAACGTTGACGAAATGGAGGTGACCAACATTGATGCTGTACAGTGTGATTTTCTGGATTCCAGAGTATGCAGGTATAATTAAAAAAGCAGGTGTAAAACAAGTATAATTTTAAATTGAAACTAGATTTAAGCACAGAATAGAATGAAATCGATTACTTTTAGATTCATGCTTGAGCCCTGTTCCAAAATATGGGCCTGAATCTTTTAGTTGAGCAGACACAAAAAATTGTTTTTGTGTGTGGCACCCCTGAGATTGTAGTAAATCTTTCATACACCAAGTAACTTATTTAAACCAGCCCAGGGTTGTAGCCTACAACCCCGGGCTGGTTTAAATGATGTAGGAGAGTGGCCTACAAGTTGTAGACCAGTGGTCCTCTATGAATATTCTACATTCAGTTTTTCATTTTGTTGTTACCTATTTTCAGATGGGAAGGTTACTTTGACACAGTGTTAATGAACCCACCGTTTGGAACAAAGAACAATGCTGGCACTGACCTAAAGTTTCTCCGAATGGGCACTTACCTCAGCTCTGACAGCGTCTACTCATTGCACAAGTCTTCCACAAGGTACTTATCCGTACATTAGTTTTACTATGCGCTAAAGTCGTTGCTAATCACGAACGTGCGTCATGTGACTTATGTCATTGGGTTTAAATTGCATTGATTGGCGCGAGCTCATGAAATCCAACATCAATCCGAATCTATGTAAGATTTATCTTCATTAAATTCAACAGGAGACATATACAAAAGAAGGTTAAAGATTGGGGGATGAAAGGCAGCGTCATTGCTGAGATGAAATATGATCTGCCAGCCTCTTACAGGTTCCACAAGCAACATTCTATGGACATAGCTGTTGATATTTGGCGAGTATACCATCCCCATTAAGTAAATTAGTTATAAGGTAAAGGAATTGGATCCAGGCATAATTAATGTATTGCCAACTTTATACTGTATATTTTATGTATATCAATATAATATAATAGGAAGCTAGAACACCGTTTTCTTCTTTAAAACTCGAAAGTCTTTTGACTGTGTAATGTAATAATATAATAAACTTTTTGATATTTTCTTCTAATTTATGTCCGCACTTAAAACAATTTTGTTTTTTATTATGTACAGAACTTCGAAATGGGTATGTATGGCTATGATACTTTCTTGTAAGATTAAATGTAAATTTTTAAACTTATAAATAGCTAAGATGGACTGACAAATAAACTTATCAAATGATTTTTTAGTTATTTTATTTCTTTATTAAATTCTTCAGTCTTACCGTATCATACAGAGCTGCAATAAAAAAAATACGGAATATAAATTCCGAAAAGAATGGATATTTAGAAAATTAAATATTATTACTTCTTATAAATAGTTTTTTGTAGTGGCTATGCCAAAAGCCTATGTGTTTATTCGTCGCCGAATTTGATGTTTTGTGCCAGTTTGATGGTTCCAGAGTAGTTGATGGTGACTGTGGAGCGTCTCATGTAGTTCTTCCAGGAGTCGGAGCCGCACTCGCGACCGCCGCCTGTGGCCTTCTCGCCTCCGAAGGCGCCGCCGACCTCTGCGCCGTTAGTAGGAATGTTCACGTTGACGATGCCGCAGTCTGAGCCGTGGGGGCCGATCCACTGTGGAAAGGGACAAACTAGGATTAGGAATGATGTTCGGTGAAAAAACGGATGCTTACAAGCGCCCAAATACTCGCTGTTGAAATGGCAGCATAAATTATAAATTTTATTACAAACGAACTTTGAGAATTTTTGCATATGGTTGATATAAAAAATAAAAAAATAAAAGTCATAAATTCCAGCTGTAATATGCAGGTCACTACTTTGATGGTTTGAGCAGTGCCATGGCTCGAATATTTTGAGCATTTATTATCTGTAACAAATCATGGCTAGTTTAAAAAAATATGTAGTCATAAACCTCTTTTCAACGTACCTTGAAGACATCTCCAAGGTTTTCGGTAAAGAGACTGGAAGACAGGCCCTGTTCTACTTCATTGTTGTACTTAATGCCGGTGTCCAGGTCTGGGATCTCGATGCAATAGACGATGGGGGCGAAGCATTCGGTCTTCACTAATGGGGAGTCGTGGGACAGGCCTGTGACGATGGTGGGCTCTACGAAGTAGCCTTCGCGGTCCATTACCTGGTAAATGAAAATTTTCGTTTTAGAGGTAGTGTCTGTTGAAGTTTTTTGACACAACTTTCACTTTCAACTCCAACCCTATCTGTTGCGCGCACTTATTTCAAGCCCACATAACAACATCAAGGCAAAAATTAACACCAAAAAAGGTTAGGTACATTAATTGACGTGTTGAGACCTTGACAAGTCTCATTTCCCAAAATGTACTTTTGGCGTTACGTTATCAGCAACATGTGCTGTTTTAGGTCCTTATAAGAGACTATTCATGCAGTAGGTTAATTGGGTTCATAATTTTATACCTTTCCTCCAAACTCGATCTTGCCTCCTTGCTTGACAACTTCGGCGACAGTCTTCTTGTAAGCCTCGACAGCGGCGGGTGTGTGGAGGGGACCGATCAGGGTCTCTGACAGGAGGGGGTCGCCGATCTTGCTGACCACGCCAGAGAAGGCCTTCGATAGACGAGCCACGACTTGGCTGTATACCTGCGAAGTTTTCGTGGTTGATAACTTATCGTTATTGAAGTTATTAAAATGGTTTATTTCAAAATATAATGTGGTTTTGTCACATTCGCGGTAGCAAAATTTCTTACTGGTTTAATAATTTAGGAAGCAATGGATCTCACCCTGTCATATTCGAATGGACTTCATGTTTAGTGCCATATGGAGCTCTACTGCTTTGGTCTCAATGTCCAAATTAATAAAAAATCGTTTACAAATAATGAACATTGGTAAAACTTTTAGGCTATATGTCTGGCTATTTTCATATTGGAGCAACCAATCTTACCTTCTTATGAATAAACAGTCTTCTAGTGGTAGTGCATCGCTGTCCTGCGGTACCTGCGCAAGCGAACAGCGCGGCGTTCAGCAACAAATCAAGGTTAGCGTCCTCGTTCACAATGATGGCGTTGTTGCCGCCCAGCTCCAGCAGGTGGCGCCCGAAACGTCTCTGGACTTCCACGCCAACCTAAATACGGGAATATAGTTAGTTTTGATCGGATTTGAATGAAATGAAAAATTCTCAGCCATCTACAGCTCGGAGAGTCTTTCATTTTATAAAGTACTAGCTTCTGCCTAGACTTCGTCCGCGTGAAATTTCTGGTTCCTCCGACCCACCTCGTCGCATCGCATCGCCTGCTCGCGCTATTACTTCGTGCGTTCTTTCTGCCTTCTTTTTCTTTTTGCTCTGCTTATAAGGTTCATAGCGTGATTTTAGATCGTCTATAGCCTTCCTCAAGAATTGGGCTATCAAATGCAATATTTTTTTTCAAATCCGGCTGGCAGTTCCAAAGTTTATTCCCTACATACAAACAAACAAATTTTACCTCTTTTGGTAAAGGTAGATCACACCTGGTGATACTTTATTTACATTATAATCTAGTCTAGCGTATCAGATAATAAGTAGTAATTGAAATATAACATACACTGCTACGTAACAATAAAAATAAAACATCGTCCGATAACGTCTTTCTTATTCACATTACTTGATTCACGTTTTTTTTTTAACAGTCAGTACTTGCTCTGTATTTTAGTGAGAGAGTGATTGATAGAACACCTTGAGGCTACAGTCTGCGTCCCACTTTACACTTACACACGACTTTCAAGCGTAGCGTATTGCCTACGCTACCTTCGAAAATCAAAGACGCTATGCCTTTGGGCGTTGCCAGACATAGCTGTGAAGGCCTTACCTGTTGTCCAACAGCCGTGCTTCCAGTAAAGGAGACGAGTTTCATCCTCTCATCTTTCACAATCTTCTCTCCGATGTCTTTACCGCCGACGCACAGAGCGGCAACGGCGCCGGGAATGTTGTTCTTCTCTAGAACGCCCTCTACGATCTTTGTGACAGCTACGGCGATTAAAGGAGTGGTGTCTGATGGCTTCCATACGCTGACGTCGCCGCAGACCTGGAAGAATTGTTATATAGTTAATTGGCCGGTGAAGATTCAAGGGACTTGTTGGATGATTTGGTCAATGTTGATAGTGTGTCTAAAAGAGTAAATAAATTTGTATATGCACTTAAAGGGGTTAGAAGTATAACTGACATTAAAACGGCGATAACATCATATCACGCTTATGTCGAGTCGTTGTTACGATATGATTTAATAATGTGGGGTAACAGCACCGATCATGATATCGAATTCGTTGCTCTAAAAAAGCAATTTACGGGCTCAACCAGACGGGTCGTGTAGACCTGTATTCAAAAAACTTGGCTTTTTACCGTTTTTATAGTGTTATGGATTTCATAGCCAAAAAATGTTAATGTCAGTTACCTACTGAAGCATGCTAGGTACTATATTGGCAAAACATGTTTTGTTTAAAATTGTACTTTTACCATCTTTTTATGCAAATAAATATATTATTATAATTTATAGCTTATTTTCATACGTATTAAATGCATTTTTAAATATTTTTATAAAAAACATTTAAAAATATAAAATAGTCGTTCGCCGGTATCGGGGGCAGGGTCCAAGCTACCGGTGGTTTGGGCTCCAGAGACAGGAATCTCCTCACGATGCGAGCCGTATCGAGGAGTACTGCCTTCTGAATCAGGCCCTTGATCCAACCGCTTACCAAGAGCCTCGAGAGATGTTGATCGAGGTTTTCGGCCATCAGGCCATTGGCCGATACGACAATCTCAGCTTTCACGAGGTTCTTGTCAAGTGGAATAGTACCATCGATAATTATTGTGCGGCGCGCTAATCGATCTATCACCACTATATCAGGCTTATTGGCGACAATAGTCCTGTCAGTAATGAATTTATGATAGACCGATCCCAGTACAACGTGATATGGTAATTTTCGAGAACTGGGTAGGTCATCACATACTTGTAACACGGTACGTCAGAATCCACAAGTTTATATTTCAAAGCAAGTTGCTAGTGAATGATCTTGGCTACTTGGTTATGTCTGCGTAAGTACTCGCCGTTAGCCAGACGAGAATAACCAGAGATAATGTATTATGGATTTATCCGGACGATGGCCATGCCTGATTCACGTCAACCGTATCGTCCTTCATGTACTACATGTTTGCGCCAGTTCTCTTTAGCCATGGAGAGCGGGGTGAGGCCCTTGTCCTCTGCGACCACATCTCGATGCATCCCCACGTCGGCTTCTAAGAAATATTCTCTGAGAAACCGACGTGGACGGTCTTAGAATTTAAAAAGCCTCGACCTCCACACTTTCGCGGGATATACAGCCTCATTATATACCGATGACCGTGGGTGATGCACCTTCATGCACGCCATGCATCGTCTCATATGTACAATACACGGATAATATGGCAGGGGCTGACTTGCACGCAAGACATTCCGCAGTCGCGCATCGCATGTGTGGCGGCGCGACGCCCGTACACCAGACACCGACGAAGGCGCCGACGAATACCAGAAGCGCTGGTAAAAGAGACAGAACTGTATAAGGTGTACAGTGGTGAAGAAGGTTCTTCAGCTGGAAAAAAGCGGGCAAGGGCCCAAGCCCAGAATAAATTGCTGGCAATTATAGAACGTGATCCGTGGGGACGGGCATCCTTACCGTTTGGTTAGGGACAAACTTCGCTCGTGGGTACCCCCACTGTCCCATAGCCTCAAGACGCAGCTGCTTCAGAGTGGTGAGCGCTTTATTCCCCTCACAAGGGGAGCACACACCACCGCATATGGTTTCGCCTACTATGGTGGCCAACGCGAAAAATGACGATGACGACGCGCTTGAAGTGACACAGGTAGAACTGAGAGCGGCAGTACAAAGGCTTCAGGCCAAAAACAATGCTCCAGGACCTGACGACAATCCTGGCCGTGCATGGGTTCTGGCCATCAAGGTTCTCTGGCCCCGATTAGTAAGACTTGAGCGCATGTTTGGAGAGGGGCCAGTTTCCACGCCAGTGGAAGACTGGAAAGCAGGTCCTGTTGAAAAAGGAAGGGCGTCCTGTAGATTCTCCATCCGCTTACCGGGCCATTGTGTTGTTGGATAAGGTGGGCAAACTTTTTGAAAGAATTATTGTAGTCCGCCTTATCCAATACTTGGCAAGAGAGGGGTCGGATCTGGCGGATAACCAGTTTCCTTTCAGTCGGGGGTGCTCAACAATACACGCGCTCATGTACGTGAGGGTCCTGGCGGAGGATGCAGTGGCCCAGGGTGAGGTCGTCTTGGCAGTGTCTTTGGACATCGCCAATACCTTCAACATCTTGCCCTGAAGTTGCATTGGGGAGGTACTCCTGTACCATAGGGTTCCGAACTACCTCCGCCGCATTATTGGGGCTTATCTGATGGACAGATCCGTCATCTACGCGTGTCGAGACGGATGGGGTCTACGAGACATGTCGTGCGGGCGACTCCTGTGGGTCATCGGATATGACTGGGTGCTGCGCGGTGCGCTCCTCCGTGGCGTCAGCGTCATCTGTTACGCTGATGACACGCTGGTAATGGCACAGGGGAAGACGCTCCGGCAGGCGACTGTCTTAGCAACAGTTGGGGTCGCGCAATTTGTAGCCAGGTTCCGGCGGTTGGGTGTCCAGGTGGCATTGTATAAATCGGAAGCCATTTGTTTCCACGGGCCCCGGAAAGCACCACCTTCGAGATCCAATATCATGGTAGGAGGTGTCCACATCAGTATCAAGTCGACGATGAAATACCTGGGACCCGTCTTCGATAGCCGGTGGAACTTCCGGCCGAATTTTCAGCGGTTGGCTCCCCGATTGATGGGCATCGCGAATGCACTCTTGCGTTTGCTGCCTAATCCTCCTAACCTCCTGCCGGAGGCTCTATGTCCTGATCGTGCGGTCCATGGCGCTCTATGGAGCGACTGTATGGGCGGACAACCTGACGGCCCGCAACATTGCAATACTGTGAGCCACAACAGCAATGGCTGTCAGGGTGATAAGAGGATACCGTACAGTCTCCTTCGAGGCGGTAAGCCTCTTGGCCGGATCACCCTGGGATATTGACACCAGAATCCTAGCGTCACTATATCGGTGGCGCCGGGACGCGAGTAAAGCGCTGAGCTCCGCAGACCCTAGTGGTGGAGTGGGAGCAGCGACTTCCGCAAACCAGCGCAGGGCACGCCACTATAGCGGCGGTAAGACCCTTTGTGAGGAAGTGGCTGGAGAGTCAGCATGGCGCCCTTACTCTCCGGCTGTCACAGGTATTGTTCGGACATGGGTGTTTCGGAAAGTACCTGTGCCGCACATATTGCAACTGTCTCGACGATACGACGCAGCACACCCTTGAGGAAAGCCCTGCTTGGGCAGTACAGTACCGTGACCTCGTCGGTCGTCACGGCGGTTGGTGCTGCGGATGGTCTCTCGTTCCCGGACATGGTCCAGTTCATGGTCGAAAGTGAAAGCACGTGGGACGCTGTCGCCTCCTTCTGTGAGGAAGTGATGATCGCGTAGGAGGCGGCGTAAAGTGAGAGAGAGGATACAACTTCCCTTCCAATGCGAAGCAGACGCACCGGGCGCCGGAAGGCGCGGAACGAACCCCGGCCGCCTTAGGGTGAGGCCTGCAGGCACCGGACTTGGGGAATTTGTTGCCAGAACAGTGAAAGGCCCAAGACAGCGGCGCGCCGTGTACCGCGCGCGCCTCTCTCTGGAGGAATTGCGGCCGCTGAGGGTGACGGGGTCCGCATGAATTCACGTGGGGCAACACCTGGCCGGGGGAGCGTGACGAAATACGCAAGCACTCCAGCAGCTGGCTAAAGGTAGCAGCAGAACACCGTGTGGTTTTAGTCAGTAAGAGTCTGACAGACCCCTCCACCCAACCCAGGGTGGAGGACATCCATGAGGATATCCAAAGGATTAAAAAAAGTGGTGACTTGCACACTCAATAATGGGCCCCCGGAAAAGGTCGCTAGTCCATAGTGACGTAGCGACAAGGCGGTAACATGTCCTGAGGTGCTTGAGGAGTGGAGAGATATTCCACGGCTATCAGAACAATCTCAGAGCCCGGAAGATGGTCAAGATCCCTACCAGCACTTACTAGAATACTTCCTTCCTCCGAGCACGTTTGTTCTTGCGAATCTCCACTCAAGCCGGCCAATAAAGGCAATGATGAGGTGAGAGCTCTGGTCCTCGTCAGTGTGCACTCTGGCCGGTCAATAAAGACGAGGAACAAGACTTCTCTCGGGAGATAGCTACTGCCCAACAGCTCGCCACATATTGCCCTGCGGGTTTCTGTACCTCTCTTAGTCAGGCTCCTCAGCCTAGACCTGTTGCGGCAAAGTATAATCTCTACCGGCACAGACCTAGAATTCAGAGCGCGCAAGCGCCATCACGACGTCAACGTAGAGATACGGCGGTGGGGTTATTATTATTATAAATGCAAAAGAATTCAGAGGGCAAAGTATACGCTAGTGCATGTTTAGCACTTGTCGATGTTTGATGAGAGTCTGATAAATGAATTATCTACACTGAAAGTTGACTATTCAACAGCATAGTCAACTTTCATTACTATAGGATTCATATCTATACCCTATAAATTACGCCAGCTAAAAACCTTGTTAAAGAACTCAGTTCTGTTAACAATTATTTTATATTTTTGCCTATTTGGTCTCTTCAAGATAAGATAAAAAATTACATCAATGTCACACTGGGATTTTTCCTCACAGCTCTTTGGTATAAGCGATTGGATACTCAACAACCAAGAAGAAAATTTTCGGTTCCATTTTTAGCTCGCCCTTTTAGAAGTTCTTTAGTGATGCTAATAAATTTATAGCTCTACATATTCTGTTGGACATCACAATCGGATAATCTGGATTCTGTATATTCCTTATTGATATTTTGAAGAATATAGCGTGATGATTATGAATAGGTAATTACACATAACACACTACAGCACCGCACGTGCTATGGTCATTACATATCTACTCCTTTTGCTTTGGTTACGTTCTTTGAATAGGTATGATAGATAAATCCTTACCATAGCAATAGCACTGTTCCAGCCGAACACGGCAACAGGGAAGTTGAAGGCAGTGATGATGCCGACAGCGCCGAGAGGGTTCCACTTCTCAATAAGCACGTGTCCAGGTCGTTCCGACGGGAAGATGGTGCCAGGCAGGGTTCGCGACAGGCCCAGGGCCAAGTCACATACGTGGATGTATTCAACAACCTCTCCAATAGCCTCGGGGAGGATTTTTCCTGTGGAGGTAGGTGGATAGGAGTTGAACTACACTTTTATCTTTAGGGTTTTTATTTGGTTGGTAAAAGGTCAGTCTGTATCAGTCTATCTTATGGTGTAGGTAACTCCACGTTGGTACTTAAGATGAACAGTCAGATTTTGAAATAATCATGGTAGGTCTTTATAAACATTAGCTTCAAAATCTAGTCATGAATACGTCTACGACAAAAAGTGACGTTCGGTTCATACATAGCAACGTATCCGCAAAAAAAAATCTACGTAGGTACTTACATTTTCAACATTGGTGGTAACACGGCTACATATCAAGCTATACATTTCCAGTATAAGCTGATCTCACATTGTTTTGGATTTCCGTACAATGACAGGTCAGCTTATACTGGAAATTTATAACTTGATATGTAACCGTGTGTACCACAGCTTAACTATTATCTTCTATATCAGAATATCCTAATAATAATAATAATGTATGTTACTATCTTTAAAATGTAGGTAAATAATTATCCACTTTGTCTAAGATAATATTTGAGTCAACAAACTCGCACTGATTAGGTACCTACCTATGTAACAATATTTAATTGACTTATACTCTTACATATTATAAAATAGCTTCCAAGAATGGCGATCCTCAAATGTAAGTTAACGTCCGGTGTAGGCCTATTAGGCAGTTAAGTCCGCTACCAACTAACTAGTAGCATTTTTACCACAGCATGAAGAGCTTGACTTATACTTTGTGGCGATACGAGATACAGAAATGTAAAGACAAACATGAACTCACGATGTGTAGCTTAACTTACCCATTTCCAAAGAGACGAGCTGTCCAAGAGGCTGCAGCTTCTCCCTGAGAGCGTCTCCTATCTGCCTGACGACTTCTCCCCGGGCGGGCGCAGGGAGCTCCGCCCACGTGTGCCATGCTTCCTGAGCCGCGGCGGCACAAGCTTCGTAATCGGCTGGGCTGGCTGCCTGCACCTCCGCTATGATCTTACCGTTGGCGGGGCTGAACGACTTGATTATCTGAGGACAAGTTTGTAACGCTGTTTAAGTCAATTCTCAATTCTTTATTGCATTCCATAATCTTGGTAAAACAGTTGGTAAGCTTAAAATTAATGAAACAATTATGGATTAGAAGCTTTGGCTACGGTATGAAATTTTCGATCTTATGACATAGGTAACTAATCACTAATCACCAAACTAATGAGTATTGCTAAACAAAAATAATCACACCTTGCGATAAAAACATCTCGAAAAGTTTCAGTTGCTCTTGCGTAACTATGTTATGGTTAGAATAAATAAGGTAGATAGGTAGGTACGACAAACTTGGGTCATTTTTCAAGATCAGAACCCTTGATTTTGAACTATGGACTCACGCTGAACTTTTATTGAATGCAGCAAAAACGTAAACCTTTCTGTGTTTTATTTCTAAAATAAAGAACTGATACTCTACGGAATTGCGACAAGAGCTTGGTCTTCTTCGTTGCCAGTTGGTTGGTCTTGGTAGACAGGTTACATACAATTCAGATTTTAGAAAGCTACTTATTATCGAAAGGCAACACGTAGGTACTTAGGTAGGTATTGGCACGCCAATTTACAGAGATCGGTAGGTACATTCTTATGTACCGATTCATATTTCAGATTTATCATAAATGACGCAATGTCAAGCGCTACGTTATTTGAGATTACTTAGAGTTATCTTGACATACATATAATTACACAAAACTGAGCTGAAATGTGTTAACTGTATTGTCATCATTCATAGCTATGTTTGCGAATATGTATTTTATCTAAACAATGCTTACATAACTCAAGTCGTTAGAGTATCGTATCTAGTACAAGAACATGGCAAACTTAGCCGAGTATAATGCAAATTTACTATTTATTACTATTGTTTCTTTCAGACGTCTGCTGAAGAGAACACCGTAGTTCGCATCGCAACTAGGATTTGCTAGAGCCAATCCTAGTTGCGATTAGCGTGGCCGGAGCGAAATATTCCGAAGTATTCCCGTCGAATTATTCGCGAAACATTCGGAAGTATTGAGTAGTATTCGGAATTATTCCCCGAGAAGAATTACAAGGCAAATGTCTAGCTAAGTAGGTACATGTTAGACTAGTTAGAATGAACCGCTGAGTCACGAGGCGGTGTGCCACAGTTGCCATAATATATAATCACGCTGGCCGACATCGGGTAAGTAGGCTACTTATTGGAGCACCTGGTAGAGTTCGACTATTGACCGCTAGATGGCGACGCAATTACCATTGCAAATTATATATGTTCCGCGCTAGTGATTGTGTATTCATACTTACGAATCTTCCATCCTTCCTTCCTTCCTAACTTTGGTCACTGCAGCAGCAGAAAGCGCACGCAGGCGAGCACTACCGACGGAAGTTGTACAGTTACAGCTTTTACTTTTACCCGCTAGACGGCGTTACTGCCAGTGACTAAACATTACTACACGTTCATTCATAAAAATGAGTATAATACGATTTGAAAACTTCCGAATATTTCTTTCATCTACTTAGATATGTACTTACGTAATAAGTTTATGTATGCGGTCTATTAGGTGTGAAAGTGATAGAGAGGTAAATACATAGTTAGATACTAACATAAGTTTATAAGATAGTAATTTATGTTATAATAGGGAGGTACCTAACAGAAAGGATAATCTAATTATTAAGTACTTATGTTATTTCAAATGTCTCTTTTTTGATCAATTGCGGTTGAACACTACATAATGATTAAGTACTTAACTACTTATTGATTAATATTGGTTGAACACTATTCTACAAAGAAATATATTTTTTACGACTATTTGTTTTACCAAAACATTTAAATTAAGTACTTACGTATCTAGGCCCTGGATACGTACTTTAAACTAGGGATACGTACCTACTTTTATCTTACTTAACTAATTATTTATGTTTTTTTCCATTAAATAGTAAAGCAAAAACATTTTTACGAAGTAAACTAAACTTGTAAATAACATCCGCACAAAATCGGCCCATTCTAAACTCAATCATAGTAAAAATAAAATAATAAGTAGTCACAAGTAGATAACTACTTACAGGGAAATATTCCCTTGTTGTAGGTACGTAGGAATCGAATAATACTTCGTTGAATTTATGAATGAACAACGGCTGCGGGGCTCGGTGGGTAAGCTATTGTCACGTGCAGGCGAGCGCTGCCGCTGGCGTCGCCGAAGGATTAACGAGGGAAGTTCTCCATTTATAGTCTACTCTTGCCCGCTAGATGGCGTTAATTTAAGTAACGGCACGCCGAAATATCTGCTAAATGTAACGGCGAGTCTCCTCAAGCTACCTACGCACACGAGTACATTCGTAACTACTGGGAATAATTTAATTCTTATGTAATAAAACGTAGGTTACCTACTTCATCCTTACAATATTTATTTTACGCTGCGGTAGTATTCCTTCCAATCGAAGTATTCTTTTGAATGTTTCCGAATTATTCCGAATACTTCCGAAGTTTTGCAACGCTAGTTGCGATTCGAACATTTAACAAACGCGTTTATGTGCAGTTAGGCCCGAATAAATAGATTTGTTCAGGCCTAATTGCACATAAACGCATTTCAAAACATAATGTCCCCTTTCTTTCAACCCCAAAAAAAAAATCGTCATCATTGGCAGCCGTGTTCCACCCGCTGTCGAGTATACGCCTTCTCCATTTTCTGCCATGTTTCCCTAGTCTGTGCGAGTGTCTTCCAGGTCTTACCCAAAAATAATAATCAATGTTAAATCCTGGGGAGCATGGTGGACAGGACTGGGCATAGCCGTACCCGGTACTAACTCATACATTTAGCTGTGATACATCACGTACCATATCGAAGTACAGGAAATTATTAATTCCCGCACCCCCTTCTTCTCTTTGGGTTGATTTGGCCCACCTATGGCCAAAGGCTGAGTACGCCCATGGACGTGTATATAGTACCCATCTACACGTGCCGCCCTTGGTAGGAAACTGTAGGTATCCGACTTGTACGATGGATATACAGTGTGAGTCTTCATAATGTGCACATATCGAAATGAAGGAAAATAAGCTTAATTTTATAGGCGGAAAAAAAATACCTAATCTTTATAGAGCATTTTTTAAATTCTCGTTCGCTGCTATGACCCCTGTGTAAACAAATCGGTATAACTTTTAAACTAAACGATCTATCAAGATGAAGCAAACTCAGTAATGAGTGGAAGTAACAGGACGTCCTCATAAAAAAACTAAAGAAAAAAAATCGCTTTCAATTGAGAATTAAGAGTTTCTTAAAACAAAAATCTGATTTTTTTCATCAATTTTTGCATTAATTGTTAAATTTCACAATAAAAGCCCCGATTACCTACCCTTTTTTATTACTTTAAATTATTATCCATCGTATCAGCTTTCTATAAGAAAAAATACCATGTTTATAACTCAATCACAACATTTCCTATCAACTGTTAAAGCCTTGCACTCGGCTACATACCATACTTTAGCAGGTAGAGACACCTTTTTATGCCTTATGTTTTTTTTTTTGTTTAATATTTTTTCCAACGATAAAATTAAGCTTAGTTTCCCTGATTTCGATATGTGCACATTATGAAGACTCACACTGTATAATGAGCTACACCAAAGAGGATGATCATTTCTGTATTCCGATAGAACCTAACGATATAAATATTCCTTTGTGATTATCCTCCAAATCTTATTGTCATTTCGTCATTTTGGCAGTAGTATTTTGGTAGTTTCTCCCTTAAGAGTATATAATTATGTTCTGTGATTATTATACTCTTTGGATTTTTGGTTTCATGTTTAAATCAGTCGTTTAAATTATGATTTTCTTAATTATTTTAGTAGGGTCAGGTGGGGCATTTGCAATAACGGGGCAATAGTAATGAGACGCGCTGGTAATTTATTTTACTAAAGAAACTAGTGCTGTCATCTCTGATATGTCTTATGTACTTTTTGAACTACACATAAACAAATTTTCGCGACAGTTTGGCCGATGGACGATTCGATAAAACGTCATTTGTTGAGTGACACCGTTGCCGCGTGTTATACAAATTTATAATCTAACTTTTAATCAATATGCATCTTCGAAAGAAATGTAAGTTTTAACGTTACGTTTACGTTTTAACGTTTTTAAACGTTACGAGAATTCATTTAAATGTTGATTTTTGTTTAACTGGTACAGATTGCTGTGTTATGTCTATTATTACATTTACCCCTTGAAATTTAGGTATTGGGGCAAAAGCAATTGCATGGCCAGGGGTAATTGCAATGTTTTATTTTCATTTTAGATGGTGCGAAATTATATCAAGAAGAAAGTATCAGAGCCTAAATACTCTGAAGAGAAATAACAAAGAGCTCTTGATGAAATTAGAACTGGTACAATTAGTATACATAAGGCGTCGGTTCTATGGAATTCCATTATTTTGCAACTTAGTATTGTAAAAACAAAGGAACTAGAGGAGCCTTAAAAAAATGTAAAGGACGTAGGACTGCACTTCCTAATAACGTCGAGAACGTTTTGGCAGCTTCTGTTAAAACGCTGGCAAAATGGAGTTTTGGTCTCACTCGAAAATGAATTTTGGAGCTAGTAGGTCAAACGTAATAATACGTCAATACGTCAATAGTCTTTAAGAAAAAGTTCATATCTTTGTAACTGTTCACTTGTTCTCATTGAAATAAAAACTGAAAGTTAATTTAATTTTAGTATTATATTGCATTTACCCCTGATTTGAAACTATCGGCAGCTTTATGAAACTAAGCAATATTATTACATTTGCCCCTGTTTACCGGGTAAATGTAATAAGTGAACCATTTTTTCTTTAACTTTGAGAAATTTCCGTTAATTGATGATTTTAATTTAAGAAATTACATAAAACTGTAGGTTACTAAATGCTTAATACACATGGTAATTATTAGTTTCATACTTTCATAAACAAAAAAGTTGTCTACAGTTGAATATGTCATTCTAGTTATAGTACTCGCATTTACCCCACCTGACCCTACCTGGTTGTCTTTTAGCAATCTTATACATACTTAGTAAAAAAAAGTAGTTATCATGTCGGAAGAAAGTAAACAGGACTCTGAAGAGCTTGCTGATTTTGTATTTATAGCACCAGAAGAACAAAGCTCTTCAGAGAAACCAGAGTGTGATTGGTCATCATTAGAAGATTCCATTCAAGAGGAAAATAAAAAAAAGTTACTCTATGATGAAGGATTATACAGTCCAGGAACAGGGGAAGTATGTGCTAAATGTTTAACTATGTCAAATAGCTCACTGCTAAGACATCAATATTATAACTACCCAAGCATTTCTGATCCTGGCATAAAAGAAGCTTTATTTCTCCCGGAAAACACAGTTCATTTACCTTACAACGGCCAGGATCTGTATTTACAACTATGTAAGGAAATGAATGTTTGTCCTGTGAGAATGTTCTACAAAAACCTGCTGAACACCGAAATAAATTTAAGGTATTATGGTGTCAACCAACAAGGTGTTCGTGCTATGGCTAAAGCTTTGCAATGCAACACAAATGTATCCCGTTTCGATCTCACTTCTAATTTCCTCAACGACGATGCGTGTTACCATCTTGGTCAAATGCTAGGCATTAATAACACGTTAAGAGAACTAATTCTAGACGGTTGTCGAATAGGTGCTTCGGGTATGCTTCGGTTAGGAAATCAATTACGACTCAACCGAAGTTTGGAATACTTAAGTATCTGTAACAACAACCTTGGAGATGCCGGTGGATTACACTTCGCTAAACAGATATCTGACGGCGCTACTGTCAAACGAGTGAATTTAGGAAGAAATCAGCTCAGTAAAGAGACAGCTTTAGCTTTTGCAGATATTTGGGAGTGGAAGAACAATTTTACACATCTCGACCTCTCGTGGAATAATTTTTTTCATGTACCAACTACTTATAAAATGCTAAACAAATTGGCATTAAGCTCATGTTTACAAGAATTAAATTTATGTTTTAATTCACTAGAGGGCGAGCGTGTGGCTAATGCGATAAAAATAATCCTGCTGATCCCCACACTGAAGTCATTAGATTTGAGCCACAACAAGTTGCAAAAGAAAGCCATAGAAATAATAACATCCGATTTGGTTTCGGCTCATAAATTAACAGTGTTTGATCTCTCTTACAATCCAATGACACCCCAAGATGCATATAACGTTTTGGAGAAAATGTTAAGTCGTAAAATCAAAATAAAGAGATTATTGATGAATAGCATTTGTGTTCAGAAGCCGTTCATCGAACTACTTGCAAGAGTGAAAATGATGAAGAGGCGCAAGGACTTTGTATGTGAGTTTGACAACGTATTACAAAACTGGACTGTAGTAGGGCCCGATGCTAGAGAATTACTTCTACGAAGAGCTCAGTATCTTTGTCAGAATAAATTGGACATTGCGTTATATTTCATGGCTTTAGCCAAGAAGTACACGAGACCAGTTCCGATCAAAGATTTGATACAAATACTAGGCGATGATCGTGTGCCACTCGATGAGGATTTCATTAACGAGTTGTCTTGGGTGTTTGCTGGCCCAAGCACAAAGACACGAACTATAAAATTGAATTTAATTAGTGAGATAATAGCGCGATTATGGCCGGATAAGAAACTACCGCCGACACCGTCGCCCGAGGAAAAAGCGAAAGGGACTGGCAAAAAGTAAAGTATCCACATTATTTATGAGGATAGTTTTGTTGACTCAACCAAGACTCAACGACTTAATTGTCAATACAGTCGATAGTTCTTCGTAATATTGCAAAACATTAAGCCGATTCCCATGACATTCGAAAACCCATGGAAGAATAAATAAATCGTTATTTCTGTATGAAGAGCTTTCAAAACGGGAACACGTGGCATCAAAATGTACATTTCGTCTTTTTGGTAATTAAGTACCTACTTACGTCACTGTTCTATTGGATGAGCGATTTGTAATGTAATGAGTAATCATCACATTCTGTACCAAACCGTGACCAAACCACCAAAGTAAGGTTAGGTTTGCCTATTGTATAACTTTTCCTGACTTTTTTGCACCTCCTGCTTATTTAAAAGGTCGTTTTATATCATGTATTTTTTTAGATTGTCTTTTACTTTTTATTATGAATGTTCTTTTTTATTTTTTTATTTATGTAGGTAGTTACAGTTTTTATATTGTTAGAGATCGTCCGATTCAAATCAGCACGCTCCTCCACAAAAATTTCTATACAAACATTTGAAATGTGTAGGTACCTATGCAACAAGCAGTGGAGGGGCGTGTAGTATTAAATTAGATGATCTCTACCGTTTTTTACATCATTAATATAATACATCATTTTATTGAATAAGGTTGAGTTGGTATTGAATTTGAAAACAAAGTGCTTATTTATTTGAATTTTGCGCCAAACCATATGTATACAAAATGAACAGTAGACACCTACGTACTTTACTACGTTATCTCATAGCAAACAAGCCAACTGCGTTTTTTAATTTCAGGTTCTATTGCCTTATCTAAAGAAATAAGGTATTCTTTTATCAACTCACCTGACCGTTGGCCTCCCATTTACCGTTGAACACACCTACATTCTTCTCTTGCAGTCCCAACTCCTTCAGGAAGGAGTACTTGGGATCGTCAATGAGGTAGGAGGACGCGTTACGAGCCATCGGTACTCTTATCAATCGCAGGGACAATACACTCCGACACAATACACGGCTCATTTGTGCGTCTCTCGCTACAGCCTATCTTACAATAAGTATATTACATTTAAATGGCGAGATATGCAGTAAACAAATTTTATCATGTTTGTGAACAATTAAAGGCACTGGTACGTCTTATCTGACTGATAAAGTCAGTTGCTAGGTCAGGAGTAATTGATAGCTTTTACCAATCGGTTTGTGGGGAGTAATTATTATCTTGCTGTAGGTATGTACCTACCTAATTGTGTGTTCCCGCCTGTTATTATTTAATTAGAAAGTTTCATGGTTTAAGAATAAAGACAGCTAAATGCTTGTCCCTTAGACTAATAAATTCTACTTATTATAAGTATTACTTAGGTTTTAGACATATAAATAAATCTGTTGGCACACTAAGCATTTATAGCATAATTTGATTAAAGTAGCTACACTATAGTTATCTATAGGTATTTTTATTGCCTACCTACTCCATTTTAGTTTTATGAATATTATGCAATTATCTACTTGATTACATTGTAGAAAGATAAAAGAACATTCACTTTCATTAGACTTATAGGTACCTATCTTAATCTAGAAGAATGGCATGTGTTGGAATGGCTAAATGTTGCACTCAACAAGAAGATGTTCTTCGCCCTGTCTCCTTGCCTCTATCACTTTCTCATTGAAGTAAGCGATTCCATGCGGTTTCATCATGGAACTTGGATGGTGGCAGTGACGAGGTAACTGGTCACGGCACTGCACTGCCCAAACTGGGCCACTTACGTGTGCTGTGCTGCAACCTGCACAATGATAGCACCTGGTTATTAGGTCTTGATCTATATGACACTGCACTTAGTTCTTACCAGCTGAAAGCATTCATTCTCCGAGAGTACCATGAGGTGGACCGCTGCGTTCGACAGACAGTCCGCGCCACGTAGTAGTGCTCTATGATTTTTCTAGAAACCCACACGCGTGCTGTCCGCGCGCCGTGTCCCGCTTAATACAGTAGACGGCCTGAAGACGCCATCGCGTCTCTTCCGCTCCTTAGGTCCTATGCATATTAGATTATAAATTAAATAACTGTTAGAACAGGAATAACCACCGACGGCCGCCATGGCCCACGCACAATGGTCCATATGAAGGACTAAGTGCGGAAACCATAACCCAAAGAAGAAGAAGAAGAAGAAGAACTGTTAGAACATTTAACAACTTAACTTTATTAACTAACGCTATAACATAAATTAACTACTTATTTATTTATCCTAATTGAACTTGAACCAGGGGTCACATTATTGAACAAGACTTTTTGTCGTCATCCACTTTTCCTTCTCTCAGTTCTTTAGCTTTTTGTGCAAGGTAGGTGTTTTCATCTCTTTTTTGCATCCAGTCTGGCAGTGGTTTGTCCCAGTCAGCTGGTGGTGCATCACGTTTTTTCCAGATATCATTTCTGTAATGGGCCCTTAGTCTTTCCATTCTTCGTGCTTTCTCACTTGCTATTAAGGCTTCCTGTAAATAAATAGACTAACATTTTAATATACTATTGTAACTGGGATAATAAGAGGAACTTACTATCCCAGTTTGCTCATTTTGTATGAAAACCATTCTACATATTCATATTTTTGGTCAAGCATGAACATTCAGTAAAAACCATTTCAACTGCATCCATTGCAGGATCACTAATCATACAGAAAAGATTCATTCTATCTAAAAAAAACCGGCAAACTTGTTAACCTGTTACTTAATTAAACTTTTCAAATAGAATAATTTATTTATACATACAGCAGCCTTTATATCCCTGTTATCTTGCCATTTGCAGCAATTGTCGTAGTCTTTCTTCCACTGGTTGCAGTCCAGAGTCTCACCATAGACAAAATACTGTTGGAATCGGCCTTTGAAGCTTGTGCAATCTTTATATTCATCCTTGTATAGCTGACATTCTCTTATCTGAAATAAATGTAGGAATAACACCTAGTTTAAGAAAATCACACCATATTATAATTAATGTAAGAGAAGAAATGTTCCCTACTATGAATTGTTCCCTGCTGTTGATGATGGTCAGAGGATTGTCTTAATTTTAATGATTAGTTCTATGCAATAAGAGGCAATCCTATTGACACATATACCATCAACTGGCTGATACACGTTTTTTTTTTCCAAATTCATAATACAGAAGACTAGTCAAGTTTATTTACTAAACGAGTACAGATTCTTGAGTAAAAAGAATACGATACTGACCACCCATTTATCCTCCGGTTCTTGCTCTTCTTCGTTTTTTATTGCTTCCTGAGTTTCTTTTTCAATTTCTTGAACGGTTTCTGTCATGTTTTTATTTATTATCATAAGACCTTATCATGCAATAAAAGTTATAACCTTAAATGCCCCCTTACATAACCTCTAAACTTTGTACATGATTTTTATCAAATTATTTTGTTTGTATAAAGTACTATCAATTATGATTTAACAGCAATTACATTATTCACAAATGTGTGATTATTTAATATTATATGTTAGCTTTTCGCAATATCAAAATATACAACCAGATGACATTTGACAGACAACAATTTATTGACTTTACCGCCTTACCGTCAGTCACACTCCATGCACAGACTACATCGTAGTTCTCTATGTAGTCTGTGGACTACATAGAGAACTACGCACTCATGTAGTCATTTCGCACATTTGACTGCATTTGACACTACTTTACAGACAGGGGCAACTTTTAGCAGCCGACAAAGATTAGCAATTATAGCGCAAGGCGTTTTAATTTTCATAAAATCGACTAAAACATCCAGAACTTACCTAAGGCCACTTTGTGATTTATGACTGAAGGCTCCACACCTTAAAACATTTTGGATTAAATGGTGTAAGCTCCACACGCTGACACGCTTACCAAAGAATTCCACCTGGGCCCCCGGTCCTGGGGAGGCGCCAAATCTCGAGACGCGCTTTTAATAAAATCCTAAACTCTATAAGCTAAAGTATGTTCAGTAAGATAAAGGCAGTTTGTAGTTGGAGGGGGCCTCCCCCTCCGTATGTAAAATATAAACGTAGGGTGCTATGCTAATAATTTAAAAGCTAACGAAGCGAGATCTTGAATCCAACATTCTTGTTTCTCTAACTTTTCTGCAAAAGTCTACAAAGTATCTCCTATAATAACTATGAATTGTCTAAAGAAAACCAAACCGTTCGGCGTTCCGAAGAGAGGTGCTATTTTCGAGCTCACTCTTGTTCCTGCGTTCTCAAACTTTTCGGTATACCGGTGTGAGTATTTAGTTTTGCCACCACGGGCTTCAGACAGGCTTAGTCCGCCACTGACGTTATACGTTAGAGGCACAGAGCGTTAGTCTTGGGTTATGTGGCATAAAGCGCTTGTTGGTGGTCCAATCGCGTGTCGGTTTTTGAACACAAATCAAAGGATGCCTGCGCAAGCGCTTGCGATGAATCCACAAGTTTGTACGTTTGTAATTTACGGCAAGTGCCAAGCCTGTGGATCCGGTATTACGCTAGCTCAAGATCAGAGGGGGGCAATATTTGAACGAAGAATGAATATTGAACGCACCCTCCGTCCGTCCTCACACCGTCACACGAGCTTCACACGCTAGTCTCTATCAAAACCATGTCAAAACACTCGCGTCGCCGTGATGACAGCAGCTGATTTATCGTGTCATGCATGGTTGACGTTAATCCTGTCAAGTCATGTCAAATTGAAATCTGACTGAAATTGAAATTTCCTATTTCTGACATATTCAGATTTTTGTGAACTTTGCACTTAAACCGAAGATTACCATTACAAGAGTTTTAAAACTATTTTTCCAACAAACAGTCTGAACGAGATCTACTGTGTTTCATGTTGAAGTGTTTTTAATTTCTCGAAGATGTCTCTAAATAAACTGGTTGGTGGCGACTGTGGAGGTAACAACTCCTTAGTTCAGCTATCAAATATAGTTCGTCGTGATGCTTCTCTCTCACAGCCACTCTCTCAAGCTGACAGATTCGTTAACGAATTCATGGCACAAAATTCACAGATACCACAAACCTTCAACATGAACGCTTTGCTCAACAACTTACCTATGGAAAATGTAATGAAAAGTGGCGCCTCTACATCGTCATATGTACCAGATGTTAGTACTCAGATGAACAGGTCATGGAATGCAGGTCCATCCACTTCATATATGTCACATGCTATGATGCCAAGTTTTCACATGATGCAGCAACCAATGTTTCATCCACAGCCCATGTCACAGTCAAATGTTCCAATGCAATATGTATATGAGGCAGATGTTGAAACTATGACAGATGAAGATGTGAAAGGTAAAGCTCAAGAATATGTTAATACTGTGAAGGATGATGATGAGATGGCTTACAGTCAATTTATGTCTTTTATGAAGAAAATAAGTGCAGGAGAGCTTAATCTCGGTGAATCTGCACAGAAAGACCAAAGAAAATTAAGCAGAGATGAAATATTGGATGAAATGGCTGAAAAATATAAGGAAGAGTGGGATAAACTCAGTGATGTTAATAATTATTGGGACACTGAAGCAGCAAATGGAATTTCTAAAGAATACTCATTCTCTGAAGGTAATGTTATGTTGGAGAATAGAAGTGCCCTTGAAATAGGCAAGGAAAAATTAAAAATGGGCGACATTCCTGGAGCTGTTCTGTGTTTTGAAGCTGCTGCACAACAACAGCCTGACTTAGCTGAGGCTTGGTTCCTTCTTGGAACTACACAAGCTGAAAATGAACAAGATCCTTTGGCAATAACAGCTTTGAAAAAATCATTAGAAATTAATCCAACACAATTGGAAGGATACATTACATTGGCAGCTGCATACACAAATGAAAATATGCCAAAGTTTGCATATATTTCTTTATTAGACTGGTTAAAAGCTAGCCCTAAATATTCTGATATTTTTCCTCAAGATGTGGATCCTAGGAAATTGGATGATAAGGAGTTAGCAGCTCATGTAAAATCATTATACCTCAAAGCAGTACAGTTGAATCTAAATCAAATTGACCCAGATGTACAGAATGCTCTGGGAGTGGTTTTTAACATCAGTCAAGAGTATGATAAAGCTGTAGATTGTTTCAAGACAGCTTTAATGGTGGCAAGTGATAATGCAAAACTTTGGAACAGACTAGGGGCTACTTTGGCCAACAGTGATAAATCTGAGCAAGCTGTGGATGCTTACCACCAAGCCTTGAATTTGGAGCCTGGATTTATCAGAGCTAGGTATAATGTTGGTATCACATGCATGAATTTGGGAGCCCACAGGCAGGCTGCGGAGCATTTCCTAGTGGCCCTGAACCAGCAGCATAAAGCTATGAGCATGTTTCCAGAATCTTTTTCAACTGACACCAGTTCATCTACAATTTGGACGACATTAAGGATGGTATGCTCGTTTATGGGGGAACATGATGTTGCTAAATTGGTAGATGACAGAAATTTCAGGGAACTTAACAAGTTTTTTGATCTGGAATAAAAAAAATCAGTTCCTACTTTTGGTTAGGGGATAAGTTTATATTTGTAAATATGTATATTATGATTAATTTTTAAATGTATCTTATTAGAATATAATATTATGATTTATTGAAATCTGCTTTACTTTCCATGAGTAATTTATCTATGGGGGAAATTTTGGGTCTTATGTGCCTCATTTTAATTTGGGACTGAGTAATAATAAAGTATTTTCTATTTTTATAAGCTTTTGTTTTATTTATTTCTTTGTATAACTATTTTTACATGCAGAAAACTGCAATCTGTGTCACTTAGGGGGCAGCCTTGTGGGTGCTTATTGTAAAACCAGCAAGGTTTCTGCTGTACCTTTATAATTTTTTGCTTTAACTTTCTTTTTTTAGCACTGCTACCAACTTCATTAATTGTTTTTGGATACCTCAATCCCACTTTTCCAGATTGAACTTCAAAAATGTTATGATTATTCTTGAGAAGTGTTTGTATTCCTCCACATTCAGATTTCAATATATTTAGTTGTTCTTTAGGTATAAGTTGAACTAGTTCATTAAGTTCTGCTATCCTTCCAATAGACCAATTGGAGTCTGACTCTCTGCATCCCTCCAGCAAGTATCTGCTAATACAGTCAACAATTGAATCTATTACATTTTTATCTATTTGTGTACAATTTCTAACTTTTTCAACTGGATCTCGAGCTTTGAAATCGTTTTCATTATTTTTATCTTGTGATGATTTTTGTAGTGTTAACTCATCTATTTTATTGCAGTACTCTTTATATTCCTTCTCTCGATACATTCTGCCACTACTAACCAAGCATATTCTCTTGGTACTTGGAATCTTAAGTCTATCTGTGTCTATGTTAAAACCACAAGCTTCACATAACTGTGATATGTAATCTAAATAATCATGGTATTGGCTTTTATATGAGTTTCTACGCTGATATTTGCTTCCATCAAAGTTAAAGGCACAACAAGGAAGTAGAAAGAAATTGCATTTATAAGAACTCTTTGCTGTGATAATTGGTATCCATGGGGTTAGCTCATCAGAATGATTGCCAATAATCCAGTCCGTATCGGGAAATATTGATGTATCTGATGGTGTAATCGTTTTCTCCTACAATAAAATATAACATTTTTAACTCAAATATATTAAAATTGTATTATCAAACTGAAATATTTTTGCTATCATAGGAAATATTCATACCAGTTTTTTTTTTTTGTATAACTGAGTTCATAAGAGAGGTTCTATTGAAATATATTATTGCGATCACATTGTAATGTGTTTTATTCTTACCTTTAATATGACATTAGAGGGATACATATCCCAAATATTTCTTTTTCGAACATCTAAACCTAGTCCAATGTGTCCTTCCTTGGTTAGTATGTACACCAGTAAACCATTCCCACATCCTAGATCTACAAATGATTTCTTTGTATTGGTTCCATCTCGTTCCCAGAGGAGTAATAGATATGTAGCTATTGCCACATCTTCATACACAAACTTTGATGCATCTGTACATTCTGGCCAAATCTGTAAAATTAACAAACCATTAAAAACTTTCAAATAAGTGTCTTTAACTTCTAAAGTAGTAATTATTTTATTTACCTTGACCATTTCTTTTCCATATTTCAACTTTAAATCATTGTACTTTTCATAATATTTAGTTTGGGACACTAGTGATAAAGATTCACTGCATATCTTAGCTTTGGTGTTATGGTTAGTGGATTCTGAACCCCACTTTATAAGTTGTGGTAGTAGTATGTTGACAAGCCAGTTGTATGACTTAGAATTTTCATCTGAAATAAAAGAAATCTAAATTACAAGAACCCCTTTTTGAAACATCCCTTACCATTGTGATTGTGAAATAATAAGTACATACCATTTGAAGCACTTAACACTATTTGACTGTTATTTAATTCAATTGTATAAGAGAAATCAGGACATAAGTTCTGTTCTTGGTTTGTTGGTGTGACATCATAGAATGTGACTAAGCATTTATCTTTTTGTAAGCAGACAAGCTGGTACGCCTGATTATCGGTGTAGTTTTTCGGAAGCAGTTCCATCAAGAGGACTTCAATCGCGCCGTCAGCATCAGAAGTGGCGTCAGAGGACTGATTTTCAACATTTAGTTCAAGAAGAATATAAGTTTTATGTTTTTCACTATTGTCATTAGTAACTAATTCATGTAGCCGACCTATAGTTGGTGGCAGTTCACATGTAGGAAGTTTAGGTTTATAACAATATTTAAACCACAATTTGTTGCCCCATAACCTCCTGTTGACAACATGAGGTTTAGTAACTAAAATATTGATAGATTCCCAGAATGAATCTGGAGTCAGCGTAGTGCGAATAGATTTAGAAGTCTCTTTCATTGTTGCTGGTAAAATAGCCAAGCTCGAAACGTTACACTGATTTTATATTAAAAAGTAAAGTACTTTACGATACTACCGTAAAGTAATAGTTTATTAGAACTTGCTTGTTGATAAACAGCTGTGAAGGTATAATAACACAGTCAATCCATGAAGTTATTTATCTATATCTTCATGAGTCAATCACAGTACTATGCTGACCATGCTGACATTGCTGACCACAGAATACATTTACTCTGACACATAAATAAAATGTACTCTGTGCTCCTGCTCTGACAGCACACCGACAAAACGAAACTGACCACAAACTGACAGCCGCAGTCGAAACATGACATTTAGGAGTACGTTCAACAACAACAACAACAACAGCTGATTTCAGATAGTGTGGCCGTTTGTTCCGCCGCCGTCAGTTTTTGGGCCACACACCACAGTGTGGGCCAAAAAATGTTGTAATATTCGTTGGTTTACCAAAATAATGATAGTCTGGTTGCTTTAAAAGAGCTGTTTATTATTATTTGCTTATTAATGAGTTGTTAGAAGACCCAAAGTGAAATCAATAAAATTCAAACAATGAATTTTTAGTCATCTCTTCTGCATTTTAGGGCTTTGTGATCATAGCTATATCTAGTCTATATCATTACATAAAATAAATATAACAGCACCGCGACCGTTCCATTTCACACACAAATTCAGTCATCTTACTTAGTCTGTGAGTCCATCCATATTTTCCCCAAAAGTCCTGAAATTGAAATCTCATGATGTGTCACTGTGTGTCACTTTGATTCTTTAAGATCTGTGCAGGGCATATTTTTGAAAATATTTTTATAATTTTGTTTTCTACTTTATAATTTAGTTTTCAAGATTTGATATTGGTGTTTAGGAGCTGCTTAATGATATTGATAAATTAAATAATAAAAATAGGCAGGTGTATGGTGTATGTAGGTAATGTCATACACTGAGCTCGAACATGGCTATCAAGGGTTGCGGCAAGCTACTCAGCCTCAATTTTATGTCGGAGATGATGGAAATCTTGTACCGATAAGATCATCAGTAAGTTTGCATTTTCATGTAGATATTGTTGTTGTCAAGTTAAACACAAAGACTATGCAGATACTTCAGAGCAATGACCTTTTGCACTGTGGTATAAAATTGTTATAGTGTTATGTAAACTAAAACAGGTATAAAATAACAATCCAAACACACATAGTAGTAAGGTCACCTAAGTGAAACGAATCCAGATTAAATATTGGTTCAGCTAATATTATCATTGTCCATTTCCCCACTGATGTAGCACTGATAACACTACTGAGCACACAACTGCTTGAATGTTGAGTGCAGGACGGCTACACCTAATTATCCTATATTATATGGACACAATAGATTATTATATTTATAGCTGTACATGCTGACAATGACAAGTGAGGTAATGTAGTATGTTAATTTATGTCAAGTTTATCTTAGTTATCAAGTGTAGAGTAGTGTCAACCAATCGGTGGCAAGGTTGCCTGTCTGGCTTATCATATGCTGTGATAGGAGTCAAGTGTATCATAGATAGTGTGTGGTGATGGAGTGGCAGTGGCTTAAAGATTGGTGGCGTCTCAAAAGATGGAGGAAGGACAAGAAGGGCCAGAATGATGATGACATATGTTACTGTGATGACTGTCTGCCTGATGTAAGATGATGGTGGCTTTTGTTATGTCACTCATAATTAATTAATCACTTCATTAAAATAATTTATTCAAATGTTGAAATTTTTGTTTGTGCTATTTGAATTTAAAATTTATGCTGTTGTGTGTAACAGGACAAAGACATTATGATTTATCTATGCAACTTGAATGGCTTCTTTGGCATACACATGCTAATACCTATTCCTTAGTTACTGAATTTAGTAGTGTCATACTGTGTGTATCTCTCCTACCCCACTCTTAAGGAGGACGCTTCATGTGAGACTAACTTCAGATTTGTTAATGTTTTTATTTAATTGCCAACAGTACCGCAGTTTGTATTGTGGATTGAGTGGAGCAGAGACTAAGTGATGCTTGAACTACAGTACTAAACATGTTTATAATATAAGTGCAAATTAAAATAGGTGTGTAACTTGCTCAGAATAGTTAACTTTCAGAGATAGGGGAGGCAAAATACCGCTTGGTAAAGTCACGGGAAAACTGAATCATTTTACTTTATTATTTTATATTTTGATATTTGAACACAAAACAAATTCTAAATACACATAAATGCATTGTCTGTGACAATTGTTTTTGTCTACTTTTAGATTCTCCATAGCTTTAAATACAGAGTATGTTCAAATTAGTCCTGTCCAACAATTTGTTGTTAAATATATTAAGTGAATTTGAAAGGAAATGTTAGACTTTGGAAATGCCACAATGGTTAAGGACTACTTCTTTAACCATTCTGGGTTTTTATCTATCATAAGGAGTGCATATACCCCAAAAAATACTTATTTCAGTCTTTTAATTTTACCCAAGTATTAGTCTCTTAAAAGCTGTTGTTACAGAAACTAGTTAAATATTGCAACTACCGGTCTTTGGTACAGTTAAATAGTATCCTTCTATTCTGTAGCACATCCACAACTATTGTTCTCCTTTTTTGCAATCAAATGGCAATATAGTATAGCCATTGCAGTGTTTACAATTTTCTCTTGTTCTAGGCTTCCCTGAAAACATTTAAGGCTCCCACAAACAGGCGCGACGCGACAGCACGACACAAAGGCGCCGCTCGTCGCGCGGCACGCGGTGCCTTTGTATACGCTATCGCGTCGCGCCAGTGTTGTACGAGGCTTTATTTATTTTCTCTGAAATAAGTCAGGCTTCATTAGCTACTCCGTAGAGTTCTAGAAGAAGTTGTGTTTCTCTCTCTTTCTATCAGACAGGATTTAATTTTCTTCAAGTGAAAGTGGTGGTGGCTAGTTAAAGGATTAATATTTAGCCTCCATGTTCATTATTTATTAAAATGGAGTATTTGGTTATGAATTAAACTTATGTATGCACATTGATAAACTAGGGCGAGTTGGATCTGTGCGAGTCGCTGGACCCGCACAGCGATGGCGGGGGTAAGAAGGTGGTGGTCGGCGTCTGCGCCATGGCCAAGAAGTCGCAGTCAAAGCCCATGAAGGAGATCCTCACGCGCCTCGACGAGTTCGAGTACATCAAGATGCTGGTCTTCCCAGAGGAGGTTATCCTTAAGGTTCTCCATTTTGTCTAACACAACTAGTGGAACAAAATATTCTGTAGATGAGGGGGGTTGAATGTCAACAATTGGCTGAGTATAGAGTTTAATTATTGTGCCGTCAGTAATTTTCATATAATGCTTAAAAGTTGTCTGCTGATGCTTAAGCAATAAATTAATGACAGTGATATACGAGTTTGAAAGTTAGCCAGAACAAATAAGTATTCAGTAAGAAGTATTGTAATAAAAGATAAAAATTGAAACTGGTACACAGTAGATATATTTTGTTTTACTATTTGTCACACAATTTATTTTCATAATTAACATCTATTAGAATTCTTCTTCATTGGTTTAACTAATCGTTTATAATACACATACCTACATACATGCGCACAATACTAACGTTTACACGTTGTAATGTTCTGTTTCCATTGAATGGCTTCATATACACTAGCTTTGTTTGTGTGGTCGGTGTCAAGTAGCGAATTAGTCAGTAATGGTGTATTCATAGTCTTCGCTGTTCGCGCATTCGTGCATTTAGTTGGAGAAAGGGTAAGACGTATCGATTGAACTCTGAACTCGCTGTTATTGTATTAATTCGCATTTTCTATCTACACAATAATTAATATTATGGTATATTTTGCAGAAACCGGTAGAAGAGTGGCCCATCTGTGACTGTCTTATTTCCTTTCACTCGAAGGGCTTCCCTTTAGACAAGGCCATTCAATACGAGAAGTTACGGAAGCCCTATGTTATAAACAATCTTCACATGCAGTATGATATTCAGGTATGTATAGTATAGCTACAGCATGTAATTATGTTCATTTGCCGTCAGGAGTTGTTACTTGATACTTGCACGTAACTTACAGGATCGAAGAAAAGTATACGCGATATTAGAGGGTGAAGGTATTGAGATACCGAGATATGCAGTGTTAGATAGAGATTCACCGGACCCGAAACGTAAGTCTTTGTTTATGTTCTCGTATGCGTGCTAGAAAGTTCCGCGAATTATGTGCTGTTATGAGAATATTCAGTGGCGTAACTATAGGGTGGCAGGGCTGGCAAAATGCCACGGGCCCACGGCCATACGGGGCCCACGGCCCGAAAGGCCTCCGGCCCGAGAGGCCCCCGGCCCGAGAGGCCCCCGGCCCGAGAGGCCGCGAGCTCAGAAGTAACCAACAACAAAACAACTAAACAACAACGAAATTAATAATGTTTTAAACAATATTTACATTGTTTTTAAAAATATATAGGTAAGTACTTAAAATCAACTAGGTATGGAACATTATGGGACAAGACAGGCTACGTAACTTAGCTATTCTGTCTATTGAAAATTCTATGGTCCGATCTTTAAACTTTGCTGATGTTTATTGTATACTTTTGCGGAACAGAAAGCTCGGAGAAAAGAATTTTATTAATAACTATATTGTTAAGATTAAATTGTTATTTTTTATAAATATGTAATACCTATGCTTTTGAAAATAAAATTTACTTTTAAAATGCACAGAGTATGCTGTTGGGTAACTACTTCAGTAATATATTAAAATTAAATTACAACACGACGATTTTTACTGCCCCCCCCTCCAATGAATTTGCCACGGGCCTCAGGTGGTATAGTTACGCCACTGAGAGTATTCCAAGTGTTCGGGTTGCGATAAATGCGTAGGTATGGAATTCTTAGAGAATAATAAATAGGTAACCTCCCTTTTCTAAGTTACCAGCTGTTTCATAAGTAATGAACGATTTCGGTATCGTTTCCTTTACATCGTAGTATAGCCTATTGGACTTAGGATCCTCTCAGGTATATAGGGAGTTGCCATCACTTGGCTGTAATATTGACTTAGGGTACCTACTTGCAACATAACCATTACCAATCTTTGCAGCATTTCGTTGGGGAAGTCCATCTTCAGATATTGACGGTCGGTATGGTGTATATTTTTAAGTTGGCTAGGAAAAAAGCTAGAAATCGTCAAACCCTGTGCTTACACTAACTTAGGATCAACGCTACTTATTTATTATTTATCTTCCTCTCCTATCACCCGCCATCTCAGGGTGCTTACTTTGTCATCTCATCCTTTAAAGCCTTTCTTTATAAAGCGGTGCAGTCGTATAACGGACGCAAAATGTCGACCGTCCAATAGAGAGCATTTTTGACCGTATTTCCTTAAAATCGAATACAGTCATTGGGGTCCTCATGCATATATATGGCAGCCACAGCTTTCTTAGGAATCCCTTTACCTGCCAGTCAATCTTGGCAATGTGTTACAAGAGCCAAATATTTCCAGATCACGAGCTGGTGGAGTCGGAAGACCACGTCGAAGTTAACGGCGTGGTATTTAACAAACCTTTCGTGGAGAAGCCGGTGTCAGCCGAAGATCATAATATTTATATTTACTACCCCACTTCCGCCGGTGGAGGCAGCCAGCGACTCTTTAGAAAGGTAAGAAACACCTGGCTTGTGAATAATTTTCCCAGTACCATATTTATTTCAGAATAAACTTATCCTGATTTCACCTGCATAAAAAAATCACATGCTCCATTCTAAGACTTGTTTACGAGTTAAGAGTTATAACCACCAGACTGTTTACTCTATTATGTTGCATATTAGAGTATTAACACATCACTGCATTATCAATGACTGGCTTGTTACATGTTTTGCAAAAAAAAAAAAAATAACATTGATTTCCTCAATTGCAGATAGGAAGTCGAAGTAGTATATACTCACCAGAATCAAGAGTGCGGAAAACAGGGTCGTTTATTTATGAAGATTTTATGCCCACTGATGGTGAGTTGTGATCAAAACGCATTATTGACGTGAGTAATAATGCTATGTGGTTTTAGTTCCACGGATGATACGCCATCATTTGTCGACGGCATGGTAAGAAGCGAGTACTAAGATTAGTGGGAGGATGGACAAAAGCTACGGACATAACATCATACTGCGAACATCTGGATTTCCAGGAGTTGCGGAGATCACATGCCAGCCTTTCCCCGTTAAACCAGAACATCATTTGAATGAAGATCCGCGCAACATGCGCTCGCAGAACCTAGAACCTGCTGCTATCAAAGCTATCCCTGGAAAAAGTTAAGATTACGAAGAGGAAGGGCCTCCGTTAAGTTATTACGCGTATTTCGCATGCGCCGTACTGATGCGCGTGAGCGTCAAATTACATTCACAATTGCGGCGAGACTACGTGACTGAAACGCCATCAAGGTGTTACTTATTGAATGACGAAACTCCACAGATAACTCATAGAAATCGAAACCTTATTTTGATCAAAATAAATTCCATATTCCATTGCTGCATGCTTCCTAAAGGTTGCCCGCGTTACGCGCCGTGGGCGGCGTGCGAAGAACGCGTGGCTTACCGGATGCCCTAAAGAGTATTATTTGCGACATTTATATACAAATCCGAATGTTTCTAGGTACCGACGTAAAAGTATACACTGTGGGTCCCGACTACGCGCATGCAGAGGCCCGCAAATCTCCGGCATTAGACGGCAAAGTTGAGAGGGACTCGGAGGGCAAAGAGATCAGATATCCTGTCATATTGTCCAATCAGGAGAAGCTTATATCCAGGAAAGTTTGTCTCGCCTTCAAACAAACTGTTTGCGGGTTTGATTTACTTAGGTAAGTACCTTAGATTAAAACTCAAATCTATATCATATCATAAAAAGAAAACATTCTCGATTATTTGCACTCAGAATAAATAATTATCTTTAAGGTGTGGCAGTAAATACGGTGCCGTATCTAAATAATTAATCGTCCCGATGCGGGATCGATACGGCTAGCCATAAAGGTTACGCGGAGTGACGTCATTTAGGTCGAGAATTCATTAATTAACCTTGTAACCAAATCGTTATGGCTGTTTGAAGCGCCATCGGTACTGAATAATACAGTAACTTAATTACTTTTTATTCGTGAAAACCCTGTAAGACATAAATAACACTACTTTAAGTCCTTTTTTTGTACCACATGTTTTGGAAGGACGTTTATTGTGCGTTCAGCGTATCGATAAGGAGCGGACTCCCCCGCAGGTTTCTTGATAACTTGGAACTTGGTGAATAGATTATAACTTCTAAACAAGCGTACACCATCGTCGACCGCATCGTTGCATGCCATATCAGGTGAAGTAGGGGTTAGTCGGGAACCTAAAAAAATCTTGTTGACTCAATGTTGAGTGTAGGCCTCATTATTGTGCAAAATTGCTACGATTTCCTCCACCTCCGTGTCCTGGAGTGGCGACTGCGTATCCGCAATCTTAGCGTGGGACGTCCCTCAGCTAGATGGATGACGACCTTGAAAAGGTGACTGGGACAGACTAAATGCGGAAGACAGAGGGCAGGAGTTTGTGGCGCAGCTTGAGAGTGGCCTATGTCCAGATTTGGACTGCGATAAGCTGAGTTGATTGATTCCTCTCTTTTAACAAAGCTAAAGTCTGCCATACTAAATCAGGACCAAACTTTCAGAGCAAACGGTAAATCCTTTGTCTGCGACGTAAACGGATTTTCATTCGTGAAGAACTCAAACAAATACTACGATGACTGCGCGAAAATCTTGGGTAATATGATCTTGAGGGAGCTAGCGCCCACGTTGCACATACCGTGGTCGGTACCCTTCCAACTGGACGATCCGCCTATAGTGCCTACGACCTTCGGCAAGATGATGGAACTGAGGTGTGTTGTGGCCGTCATCAGGCATGGGGACCGTACGCCTAAGCAGAAGATGAAGGTTGAGGTGCGGCATCAGAGGTATGTTATACTTTCATTATAAAGGTTCGTGAGTGATTTTTGTTAGTATTTTTGTTTCTAACTGGGGGCATCGCACCACTTCTTATAGCAGTATTATTTGTATTTTACATCAATGTGGGAAAGAGATAGAGAAATTTGTGTGACCAGGGTGTTCAGAGTAACGATTTGTTAAAAATCTTCTGTTTTATGAATTATTTTCCTCTTACCTTTGAATTTTATTTCGTCCTCTAGCCGTCATTCGTCATCTAATTCTAATGATTCCACAAAGGGTGTAAAGTTCCATCTCCTTCCCACACTAAAGTAGGATTAAAATAATACTGCTATAAGAGGTGGCAGTAGGCATTCCCAAAAATTTAAACGTTAAAGAAACTATTGATGTTCTGGACTTAGAAAACATATTTTACTGGTGGTAAAAATAGTTTCTAGATTTAAAATTATGTTTGATGGGAAATATGACAAATATAAGCCCCGATTTTGACATTCAGAGTCACAAATAAACCGAATACAACTTTCTTTCCAGATTCTTCGAAATATTCGAGAAATACGACGGTTTCAAACGCGGCCATGTGAAGCTAAAGAAGCCCAAACAGCTGCAGGAGATCCTGGATATAGCGCGCGCGTTGCTGTCAGACATACAGACAAGACACGCGGACCCTGAGATTGAGGAGAAGCAGGGAAAACTTGAACAACTCAAGAGTGTTCTGGAAATGTAAGTTGTTGACACTGTTTACAGAACCATGTGGAGAATATAGCTCACTAAATCCCATTTCTAAGGCTCTCAAACCCGATGTGGGAGAAAACTCATCAGCCTTGCTGCTCCAAATACTTAGGATGGTATTTATTAGCAGCATCACATTCATGAGCTGTATTGCTTTATTTATTTATTTAACCATTTATGTACACACATATATATAAACAGACAAGAAGAAAGGAACAGAAAAATAGGAACAAAGGTGATGCTTTAGTGCTGTTTCAAAGACCAATTCACTCGCCAAGGATTATACCACCTGAAAGGTACCGGAAACACGCACATGAGGATGTGCGTGTTCCCTTTTCGGGAGAAGCTTCTGCCTAGCTACAGAATTGCTCAAAAGAGTTTTCTATTATGATGTGGCACCATGAGCAGTGGAGAAAATAATTTTATTAAAAGAAAGTCAGTTTAGGATGATTTCCACAGTCGGCTCGCATCGCATCGGATAGGAAAGCATACGAACGGATGCGGCAACAGCCAAACGCTTCCGGCAGGATGTCGACGCATATGATCTCCGTACCGTCGCTTGCGAACGTATCCGTTTCTGCGCCTAGTCAAATAGTTTTATTCCTACCGTGTTAACGTGTTCTAATTTTTGAAAATGGTTGTTGTTGAAGTAGTATTGTTGGCTATTGTATTAGAAGAAGAGAAATTAATCATAAAACACAAGAGGAAAAGAGCGATTTAATATCGTTTAAAGTTTGTAAAATCCATTCCGATCCGATGCAATGCGAGCTGTTTCGTGGAAATCATTCTTTATTCAATTCAAGCCTACATTTTCTTTCAAACTACAATTACTGTGAATTGTTACTTTTTATCTTGCGTCTCACGATCTATATGAAATTAATTTGTGTCGTCGGCAACGCTGTCACAAACGACGTGCAAACAAACTTTTAATGCTTAGCATTCATGACTCTCGCCAATAATTTAACTACCCCATTACTTTATCACCGAATCTTTTTCGTATCCGTTGCTCCCAGGTATGGCCATTTCTCCGGCATCAACCGCAAAGTACAGATGAAGTACCAGCCCCGCGGGCGACCGCGCGGCTCCAGTTCGGACGACGGTAACGCGCCGACGCACCACGGTCCGCTTCACGCACTTTACACCGCTTTACTGTATCATGCATTGGGATCACTTTCAAATCTATCTACTATAATTATTATTATTTACAGTCACACACGACAACTGTCCATAAATAGTTTTTGTTCTGTCTTAATATTTTGATATACGTTCGTATATTTTTAAATTTATGAGCATAATATTTCATTGCAAATTGGAGGAATCATTATACAGGTAGTATAGGTTTACCTAGTTTCGGAATTCGGGGTTGAATTGCACAGTTTCCCAGCTTGCAATTTGTATTTCAGTATCTTGTGTCCATACTACATATTAAATAAAATGGCAATTCAGATACCAGCTGAAGGACATGAAAAAAGCCGACTAAAATATTGCCTATGCTGAAGATTATGGACATTGGTTGTTAAAAAAAAAAAACGAATCTGCCAAAATACATCTTTACATTGGCATTTCTAATATATCAACGTCGCGAAGTGCAGTGCATTAACTCAGTCATTCCAATTGCATTGCTGGTCATAAGCTCTCTAAATGTCGCGCTACAGCGCCCGTTTCAGCCTTATGCATCCAATGAGCATTTGTTGTGTAAAATACAGATGTGACGTGCTAAAATTAACGAAATTTTTAGTTACGATTTTTAGATCACAATGCATAGTACAGAATTATTTTTAAGTTACCAGCTTAAGTACCATACGCCTGTAAAAAGTTTCATTTGACGTGCTGCCCCGTTGTCGAGTTTTGCATTGAGCATTGCATTTACTTAAGCTAGTTAAAACTATAAAAATGCGAAGCAAGAAGCTACTTGCAGTATAGCTTAGCTATCTGTGTAGGTATACAATTTGTATGTAGAATTCGACGTTGATTTACTATCTAGCTCTCAAAGTAAAAGTATAAGAGTAAGCCCGCACTGCAAAATCTCGTCGTTTGATTTTTCCTGGCATTTTATACTCTGTGTACAGTCGCCAGCAGTTCAAGCTACACGAAACTGTCAAATTTCTCCAAACGATTTTAAACCTTAAAATATTGAAGGTTAAGTTCAAAATCGAATGAGAAAATCTGTCAGTTTGTGGTTACTTGCTGTGCTGGCGACTGTACAAAGATTTTGTAAACAAAATACGCACGGGTTTTTACGCAGTACGGGCTAACTTTTAAGGTTACAGAGTAGATAGAAGTACTGTAAAAGTAGAGGTAGAATATTGATTACGTTGCAACAACGAGTCATTCAAATTAATATAGGTAAGAAAACAAGCATTTTAATCCAACTAAATTTTTCGTCGGTTTGCAGACGAAACGCTTTTTATAGATTTGACACACTCGTGTTTGACAGCACCTACTGGTAAGTGATGTACACTTTACACTTTTACCGTTTGCTGATTATGTTTGTGTGTAGTCACTGTACATAATGACATCACTCAGTTCTTACACGGTTTTGATTTAATGCTGGCACTATACTTGGCTTATTTCTGAAAATATTTGCGTTGTTTCACTAATACGAAATGGAAACTTACTGAGAGATTAATTTTATGGAAATATGGTGTTTTGACTGCCTCGTTGGTCTAGTGGTCGCAAGCGCTACTGCTGAGCATGAGGTCTCGGGTTCAATTCCCGGGTCGGGCAAAGTGTTATTGGGTTTTTCCATCTGGAATTTCTCAGTAGCAGCCCGGAGTCTGGATTTGTGCCCGGTTGATGGCAATAGGCTCGCCGCCTATTACATGGGACTTAAACATAACTGGCGAAATGTGGGTGTACTATAGGTACACCTCTGCCTAACCCTTCGGGGAATACAGGCGTGATGTTATGTGTGATGTGTGTGTTATGGTGTATTTTTTATAAGTTAAATAAAGCAAATATTTTCATAGTTAGGCAAGTGCCAAAACAGTAATAAATAACCAATAATCTTTGCAATAATACACGTGTGACCGTAACCTTGTTGATAACAATGATAATAAGATTTACCGAAACGTATTGGCTTGGTTGTGTTTGCTCAAACCTCTGTGTTCGAGGCAGTTAGCATGGCTTTGAGAGTGCATACTCATACATGGCGCAAATATTTGGTTTGAAGTTCCAGAAGTAATTTATGATGCTTTGAGTAGATTTAGTAGGAGTGTGAGTTTTGCAAAGTATTTAATATTGTGTAATCATGAATGTATCAAGAAATATAGTGGAAAGAAGATCCGGACTCATCTCCAATGCAATACCACTCACCCAAGTCAATGATAAATTCTCAACATCAAATTGTTTAAATAGGAGTACAGGAATAGAACAGTTCAGTTAAAATACCCTGTGGATCAAGAGTTTTAATTCTATTTTCAGCTGATAACAAGGTTATGTTAGTTTGGTGGTGGGAAAAAAAATAGTGGTAATACTAAATTTCTTTAACGTGTAAATTGTACTAACATATCATACTTGTGCAGTAGGAGGCGGTGGAGAACCATCCTTAGTTCTGATCCTCAAATGGGGCGGAGAGCTGACGCCGGCCGGCCGCATACAGGCGGAGGAGCTCGGCCGCATGTTCCGCTGCATGTACCCCGGCGGGCAGGGCCGGCACATACCCGGTGTGTATCGTTATCATCATTTAAAATACTATCCCCTTTATTTATAAACGTTGCTTAAAGTTAGACGTTTAAACGTCAAAAATGTATAGTTAAACAGTCGCTAATTACTTAACTTGAAGCAACGTTTATGAATTAACTCCTATGAATGTAAGGGATTTTTCAATAGTAAGATAATTTTTATTTGAGGATTAAATATTGCAGTGTCAATGTTTTGTATCAAAAATATGTCTAACTGTCATATTTATGCTCCAGATAATATATATATCTGATTATTGATTTTATTTGACTGCCTCGTTGGTCTAGTGGTCGCAAGCGCTGCTGCTGAGCATGAGGTCCTGGGTTCGATTCCCGGGTCGGCCAAAGTGTTATCGGGTTTTTCCATCTGGAATTTCTCGGTAGCAGCTCGGAGTCTGGATTTGTACGGCGAAATGTGGGTGTGCTATAGGTACACCTCTGCCTAACCCTTCAGGGAATACAGGCGTGATGTTATGTATGTATGTGTATTGAAAAAGCCGCTAATGAAAATATGCAGTTTCCTAGGGACAAGTGCACTATAAATTATTACGCTAGCACCCTAAGAATAGAAGATCACTCAATGCTATGTTATTTTTCCACATACACACGGACGGTGTCGCGGACAATGTTATATTAATATATGGTGGTATTTTTATCATTTGCGAGTTCCACGCGGACGAAGTCGCCGGAAAAAGCTAATGCCAATTAAGAGGCCAAATAATGCTCTGTGCTCACAGTTCCGTTCAAAACGGTTATGATACTAGTAATATCAGCCTATTATTGTGCTATTGCATGGCAAAGGCCTCTTCTCATACAGAGAAGACATGATACTGAGATATTTGGTCTAGTAAGATCGGCAAAACACTACAGTTTTATCGATGAAGTAACAGGTTACAAAAAGTAAGCAGCGTCCTGCATTACCACACCCATACTTAATATTATAAATGCGAAAGTATTTAACGTCATGCCTTGACGGCTGAACGGATTTAGATGAAGTTTGGCACACAGGAAGACCATGACCTGGGTTAGGACATGGGATTCTTTTTAGCCCGGTATCACGATCCTGTGACATAATTCCCGACCTTGACGCGGGCGAAGCTGCGGGCAAACGTCTACATTTTTAAAGAAACTCCCTTATAATTCCTCCAACCATTCCAGGCGAGGGTGGTACCCAGGGTCTCGGCCTTCTCCGTCTCCACTCCACCTTCCGCCACGACCTGAAGATCTACGCCTCAGACGAAGGTCGCGTGCAGATGACCGCGGCGGCCTTCGCGAAGGGCCTGCTGGCCTTGGAAGGAGAACTGACCCCTATACTTGTGCAGATGGTCAAGTCTGCTAACACGAATGGACTGCTGGATAACGACTGTGATTCGTCTAAGGTTCAGAATATGTGAGTACCTTTTATTTTAGCAACTAATTATTTAAGTAGAAAATTGCAATTAAAATTAAAAGTTGATCATAAGAAAAATAATCAAACAAACAAGTGTGGAGATCAGCATTTTAAAACAAACTAGCTGTGCCCGCGACTTCGTTCGCGTGGATGTCGCAAAACAATAATGTGTCGCTTAGAAAAGGTGTAGTTACCAGTCCTCCCTTGAAAAGGAAGAATTTTCCGATCTTGCCTAGTGGGAAGTGCTACCTGGGGTTCTCTACCACAGCCCTTTCTAATACAGACACGGTCACTTTGATTTTTGGGAATAAATAAAAATCAAGGCGCCTGCTGTACTCAATAAATCGACTATCCGCCTTGCGGAGTCTGCTGAAGCGTTATCATGGTGAAAAAGGATCACGTTTTAAGAGCGCTGTTGAAAATTAACATAATCTTTAAAAACTTGTGTAATTATAAAAATGCTTCTCTGTACATGATGTTAGAGAGTTTGCTTGCCCTTCGAAAGAGCTCCTCCTTACATAAAGTTGCCCGTGTGAAAAGCAACCCGTTTACTCTGGTTATGGCCGCCATTTTGAATTTTTGATTTTGGCACCGGCCGCCTTCGAAAACTACGAATATGACACCCATGACGAAAATATTTGACATAATTTTGATTTAGCCCTCTTTTTACTACCGAAAACCATAAAAAATACACCTACACTTTAAAATTAATATAGTATATGCTTCCATGTTGAAAAAAAACTAATAACAAAAAAAAACCGGTTTCCATAAAAAACACTACAAACTGCAAAATAACTTTAGTTTGGGAAGTTGTTGGCAAGAAATTACCGGCTTCTGAAACCAAAGGTTTTTGACACTGAAGCGTTTTGTTTTTGAAGTTGGTTGTATTTTTTGTAAAAAAAACTCTTTCAAACAAAAAAATAGCCTCCGAGTAAATTGGCTGTGTGACATACGGACGGACAGACGGACAGGACGAAATGATAAGAGTTTCTATGTGCCATTTGGCTACGGCACCCTAATAACAGACGAATTGAGAACTTCTTCCTTTTTGAAGTCGGTTTTAAAGATGCCATAAAGAATCATCAGTTTTTCTTCTAAATGAGATTCGGTTGCATAAAACTGAGGAAGAACTTGAAATCCAGATTTCCAGAACCAAATAGTTCAAGAGCCATGTCCAAGGTCCAGAACTCCAGAACAGCATCTACGCATCTACCAAACTACATTTGTTCGACAATTTTAATACATCAAATTATTTCTGTATAAGAATGAGGGTCACGCTTCTGCAGAAAATCTTAACACCGCGATCTGCCGCGACAAATCACTCAGCACCATGATCGCGCATCCGTATTGTTCAAACATGGCACGCCAACGGTCATTTACAGCGTTTTTATTTTGCGCCTGAACCAACACGTATCACACTTCTGATGACGGAGAAGGTACGTCTCTCTCGTTATCATCGGCCATATTTTAACTGCTGTGGGCGTACTTTGGGAATTGTTGGTTATTGCGCAATAGAAAAACCGTTTGCAGTTCAAATCAAATTCTAATGTACCAACAATTAATCACACTAGCGAATCACACACTGTAGGTACACGACACAACTATACAGAACGCGCGACAGTTTCTAACCGTGTTCACTGCTTAAACGCCAACAACAAACTCTGCTTTTACTCTGGTCAAGCGTTATGTTATAAACTCTGTCGAGTGCCACCTGGTGGCGCTGGCGTCCCGATTAGTCAAAGTCAAACTATTGATTTAACGTATTTCCGACATTATAAAAGCTAGAAAAAAATACAGAAATTTAAAAAGAATTTCTGTTGGTTCCTTTATATCCTTGTATCCTTTAACACACCATATATTTTTTTAAATATAGTTTCATTGTACTGAAACGCGTCGTCTACAGATTTATTATATGTATTAGTATAGCTATAACCCCGAAACGTGAGTTTGTGAGTTCGATCCCGAACTTGAACCAATATTACTTCTAGTCTCGGCAGTCAGCTTCCAGAGCGTGGTGATCATTTAGCGCATTATTTTACTCGACAAAGGAGTCCTTTTGCTGGAAGACGGTCCCAACTTTAGATTACTTCAAACAATTTTTCATTGCTTGAGAATTTTTTACATATATCTACTTCTTTCTACTGACCTTTTCAAGTAATAATTTCCTCCTGTTCTTTTAAACCAGGGCAAAGGCTCGTCTTCACGAGGCAATGCAGGTGGACCGCGACTTCACAGACGAAGACCGCGCGCGCATCAACCCGTGCGACTCCGTGAGCATCAACACGGCGATGGATTTCGTGAAGAATCCGGTGCGGTGCTGTGCGCACGTGCAAACGCTCATACAGCACCTCATGCACATTGTTGTTATTAAAAAAGATGATCCGAAGACTAAAGGTATACTATTGCAATATTTTAATCATTAATCCGAAATAGCGTCGTAAATGATCTTTGCTGCTAAAAATAAAAAAAATACCGAGTGACATTAAACTAACCATAGATAATGAACCCTTACAAAAATCAACAAGTGAAAAATATTTAGGCCTAACCCTGGATCCAAGACTAACCTAGCCAAACCACAAAAAAAATACGAACTACAATTTGTTCACTTACGGGGCCACTAGGTAGACTTTCTGGTTGTATTCCACACAAGATCAGAAACATGATTTATTATGCGCATTTTTATTATGCGCGCAGAATGCTTGGTTGAAGTATGGGACTGCGCCGCTAAAACCTACATAAACCAGATACAAGTGATAAAAAATTAAGAAATTAAAACTCTGTACAATTACCACTACCTAACATCAACTAAACCAATATATAAAGACACTAAACTATTCAACATACAACAACTATATACAGGTGATATTTTTTTTCCGTCTGGAAAAAATAGGGAAGTATAATAGGTGAACGGAGTAGAAGTCTGTCAGTTTATTTTTTATTTTTCTACACACAAAGAAATTAATCTAGCAATAAATACATTTGAAGTAATCTTTTCATACTAGAATAATAAAAACAGAAATTTTGAAAAAAAAAACGATTGAAAAATCGAAATTCTAATCATACGACCCTGCGTATGATTAGAATTTCGATTTTTTAATAGTATTTTTTTTTTTTTATATATTTCTGTTTTTATTATTCTAGTATGAAAAGATTACTTCAAACGTTACTTCAAATGATGAACTAACTTAATACGCGGAATTTATCAATGAATTGGCAGCGCGATCCTATTCTTTGAAGCCAGCCGACAGGTACTCGCCGCAGTAGTTATCGTAAACATGAACGAATATTCAAATGTAGAGTACCTAGCAATGGTGCGATTTTATATCCTGTCTGCTGAAAACTTAGACGGTGCGAGGCAAATGTACGCAGAAGAAGAATACCAGAAGAACATCATTTATCATATAATATCACCATATCATGGATCATGGGCAGTTTCAGCTGTCATGCCAGAGGCAGGGGCCAATGGCCCCTGCCAGACGCTACGACATCAACGTAGAGATACGGCGCGGCGGTGTGGCTATTTATTATGTCTTTAACATATCTTGGGACCCTGAGGTCCCGGACCTTTGGAAGGCGTACAAGGGGCCGACGACAACTCGCAGACGCCCGTTAGATAATTTTAATGAAATGAGGCACCAACCGACGGTTATCCCTGTACGCACTATGCAAGTGTACACAAGTACAATCCCTGTTTAGTGTAGGACTATTGCAGGATATGGAATTAAAGGCATTAGACTATAGATTTAGGTGGCTAAAGTGGACCACCAGTGAACTATGGAAAGACTATAGCCCCTGCCTGACCAATGTTATCTAAACAATACACAGATAAAACGCCAGGGGGTGACTTGCACACTCAATAATGGCCCCCCGGGAACTTCGCTTTATTATTATCGACTCACGGAGTCAACCTTATAACTGTACGATTTATTTGTATATTTCATATTTATGTTAGGTGAACTGTTTTGTGTTCTTTAAGAGAATAAATTCTTTAAACCGAATATGTTACAAGCTTTTTTTGTATGTTATGCTCGCATTTCACTTGGCGTATTTATGGTAATATTCGTGTTATTTCGCTAGTACAAAATCAACTTTATTACAGTGAACATAGGGTATATCTTGTGGTGCCCCAGTAGCGCTATTATTTGGACGAATACAACAAGTGAAGTGAAGTGGCGGCACATTTATTAAGCGTTTATTTGTCTCGTTGAGAGCTAACCCATACCGATACCAATAAGCCCATAATATTGACAGATAAGGATAAACATTTTTTATGCTAATGCGCGCAAGAATGTGTGAACGCGGTTATAAATTGTCTCAGTGCAACGGTGCACGCGCTACTTCAATGAAAAACAACACAGAGCTTTAGACGCCGTAAAACTAATGTTTTTACATGTGATTACATCGCTCAAATCAGAATCACTGTGTCGATATAGTTAAACTGAGAATTTAACGGATACGAAGGGTTTTTGGGAACTTGCTCTCAAACAAATCACACAATAATTAAATACAAAATACTTTTCACCAGACACAATACTCTACCATGGTGAAACATGGGAGTTGATGGGTCGCCGATGGGGCAAGATCGAGAAGGACTTCTGCACTAAAAACAAGTCGTACGACATATCCAAGATACCGGATATCTACGACTGCATCAAATACGATCTGCAACACAACCAGCATACGCTGCAATTCGATCTGGCAGAGGAACTGTATATCTATGCCAAGTACTTGGCTGATATTGTTATACCTCAGGTGAGTGATAATAGTATTTTAAAAATCTTGAGCCTAGTCTTTAGCGCAGTATAATGCAACACTGAGGGACGTTGGAAGCTTTTGGACGAAACCTTTGCCCAGCATTGGGACAGAACAGGATGAACGAACCCCAAAACCATACCATTAGATTTACTGATGTTGATAGTTGCTGTTTCATTCATTCATTTCATTTATTTCTGTAACAATTTTTACATTGTATCGAAATTTTACACAAAATTATATAAAATAAAAGAATTACAACATAAATAATTATTTTAACAATAACCAAATTAATTAATTAAAAACTAAAACATTTGCAATTCCTTGTTATAATTTGTTAAATGTAAAAAAAAAAAAAACAAATAAACTAAAGATTTCACCATTACACATAGCAAAAATATAATCTAATGTCAATAAAAATAGTGATGTTATAAATTATATGTCAAATAAAGAATATAAAAACTAAATAAATCAGATTCATCCATTACACAACCAAACCGTCAAACGGTTTCATTCAATCTTCATCGAGCCTTTCATCTTTCTGTAAGCCCTAAGATAAGTTGAAGAGTTATACTTTTTCTATAGAACCAACAAAAAAGTTTCGAAAACTTAAGTTTTTTTTTTTGTGTAATACAGGAATACGGGCTGACTATGCAAGAGAAACTAACGATAGGCCAGGGGATTTGTACGCCACTGCTTAAGAAAATAAGAGCAGACCTGCAGAGGAATATTGAAGAGTCGGGAGAAGAGACTGTTAATAGATTGAACCCCAGGTAAGGTCATATTTTAACCTCTGTTCTAGCGCATAAAGCAGGTTCACACTTTTTGTGAAAAATCTACACTGTAGTTACATGACAACTATATGGAACGCGCGACAGTTTCTAAACGTGTTCACTGCTCAACCGCCACCAACAAACTGATCAAGCGTTATGTTATAGACACTGTCGAGCGCCATCTGGTGGCGCTGGCGTCCCAATTAGTCAAAGTCAAACGTTATACGTTTGTCTTGATGTATGTTCCGTATTGGCGCAAAAACGGCTAAACGGATTTAGAGGAAATTTGGTACACAGATAGTTAACACATAGGGTACTTTTAATCCCGGCAGTACGTTCCCGTGGTATATTTTCCAACATCCACGCGGGCGTAGCCGCGGGCAAAAGCTAGTGGCTACTATTTGGGATAAATAACTGGTCAGTTTCGAAGCTGAGTAATTTGATGCGCTTGGAGTCCCAAATAATTTCCATTTATTGCCACTTAGTCAACTATTAACTTTAACGTTACTTAATCTTATCTGCTTTTGAGTGACAATTCGCAATAAAAACGCTCTACATTTTTTTCGTTGCAATGGAATTTGAATTTTGTCATGTCATTGTGGTCGAGGTTTCAGAAGTTCGTGGCTAAGTATTAACAGCCGCACGTTTCAATCGATTAGGTTAAACTACGTTTGCCGCTGTCGGTTCGTGGATCGGTGACCATCTTTACATACCGTCGCTCCATGTAAAATACTGTTATTAACGGGGATGCGCCAAGGTAGCCCGCGAAATTCAAATTTTCTTACGTTTTTTGCAATTTGCAGGTCACTGTCAGGTTGTATGGTGATCTAAATATGATTCGCGACCGTAACAAATATGGCTTTACAGAATTATAATGATTAAAGTCAGCAATGCAACTTCGTAAGTTAGAATTGCCCTCAAATGTCATGATTTCATGAAATAGTCATTCAATAGGGTAATATGAACTTAAAGAGATGTATTACTGATTCTAATGATTATAATTCTGTAAAGCCATATTTGTTACGGTCGCGAATCATATTTTAATCAAAATATAACATGACCGTGACCTGCAAAATTGCAAAAGACGTAACAAAATTTGAATTTCGCGAGCTACCCTGAAGGTTCCGCCTTAAGCTGCATCCGGTTAGACTGGAAGCCGACCCAACATAGTTGGGAAAATGCAGGCAGATGATGATGGCTTGTAGTTCAGACATTTTAAATACAAGTACTCCTAAAATGGGGCAAGACACTGGCAGTTTTCACACAACAATTTAGTCAAGATTTTTCTCTTTCTCTCAGGTACAGTCACGGCGTGTCATCTCCGGGTCGTCACGTGCGCACGCGGCTGTACTTCACGAGCGAGAGTCACGTGCACTCTCTTCTTACTGTACTTAGATTCGGCGGTCTACTAGATGTGAGTGTTTTTAATGTTATCTATTCTATCACACACACACACCATGACACCCTTCGAAACATGGACATGCAGCTATTTTTTTTTCCTTAAAAAATCATGATCATTTTTTTGTGGGTTTTTTGATAATAGGTACAGTAAGCTTATACAGTACATTATTGCCACGAACTGCAAAAGGGGTATTGATGGACGAACGCGCAAATGTGGGCCGAAGCCGTGGAACGGGATCCTGTCATTTTGCCGAAAAGATTTTGACAAAATTGCACTACCCAAACAAATTTTAGCAACCTTTTTTTATACCAATGCAATATTTGGAATGATTTTAGTATGCACTTTTTCATTTGGTCAATTTTTTACTTGGTAGAATATTACCAAGGATAATGTCATTAAGGGATTTGGTCTTTAATCAAATGATTTATTACAGCAAACAATCTTTAGACAATAAACATTTAGTCAAATGATTTGGTATGGCAAAAAATGTAAAGACAAAAATAAGTTTGCTTCAAAATGCAAGGGTGGGATTGGATGCAAGAGCGAGAGAAGCGAGCTCGGGACTTGGGTCACCCCGACTCAGACAGGTTAGGCTAGAAGGAGATATGGGGAATTAGATAGGAGAATATGGATGGCGGGGTCTGAAAGACTCCGCCATCCATATTCTTTCGTGGTTATTTTTTTTTAAACCACCCAGAGAAGAGCCCCGCCAAGCGGAGCTCCGTCGACTACGCCTTAAAATAGAAACGGTAAATTGAAAACTAACGATACTAAATATTTGGCTTATTTTATTTTGCGTAAAATATGTTATACCAACTGAAATATTTGACTACATTAAAATTGGTAAAAGTACTAGTTGGTAAGCAAGTTATTGTTTAAACGTTCACTTGCCAAACATTAATTAGGTTTGCGTTACATTTATTTGTGAAGAGTTTATTTGCTAAGTAATAATTTGGCAAATGAAATTATGCGGAAAATTGTTTGGGAAGTGATAATTTGCCAATTTTTGAAATGAAACAGGGTAACCCCCGAGGAACACATACGTGAGTCCATCAATGCCTGGTTGCAGCCAAGAATGTATAGTACTTTTTTCAAATAATGCGCGGAAATTCAAACTAAGTAATTTAATTATAAATTCCAGAATCAATGATGGAAAAAGATAACTTTTCTCGCGCCAAAATGTTAATTTGTTTCTTTTTCACTTTAGACAGCTCTATTTGCTAAGCCATTTCGAGATTTAAATAAAATCTTTGATAAGTTACCTCCTTGGTTGCCATGGGTCGAAGTAAAAAGTTCGATCCATTTTTAAATTACACGACAGATATATTAGGTCCCTAAATATGAAATTGATGTTTTATATGGAAAAAGCAAAACTTTTTTTTTAATTAATCAGTCAAAGTAGGTACCGTTGTGATCTATGCACTTTTGCCATTTTATAGGGAGTTCATTGATTCCTTTGCTGAAAAAATTGCGGGAGCGAGAATCAACAAAATCTTTGAAGGTGTTTTGGACTGCCTCATCTGAATTGATTTTTTTTCCAATTAAGAAATTATCCAAATTCCGAAAAAAGTGGTAATCGGTTGAAGGAAGGTCCGGGGTGTATGGTGGGTGACGGAGACATTCCATTCCTAGCTCCTCTAGTTTCGCCACCGTCTGTTGTGCAGTGTGTGGTCTAGCGTTGTCCTGAAGCAGCAGTGGGCTAGAGCGGTTGACCAATCTCGGCTGTTTAACGGCTAGCTTTTCCATCATGGTTTCCAATTGCCGGCAATATAGATCTGCCGTAATCGTCTGACCAGATCTTAGGAAGCTGTAGTGGATGACACCAACGCTGGTCCACCAGACACTAACCAGTACCTTTTTTGAGTCAACTTTCGCTTGGGGCAGGATTTAACCGGTTCTCCTGGCTTTAACCACTGTGAAGAGCGTTGTCGATTATTGTATAGGATCCATTTTTCATCACAAGTCATTCAAAATCCCCTCGTTATTGTGACGGTTGAGTAACGTGACGCAGCAGTCGACTCGTGTTTGTTGGTTTGCTTCACTTAGTTCATGCGGTACCCATTTTTCAAGCTTTTTCACTTTTCCAATTTGTTTCAAATGATTCAAAATGGTTTTATCACTCACACCGAAGCCTGCAGCTAACTCTGACGTGGTTTGAGATGGATCCGCTTCCACGATCACTTTCAATTCCTCATTGACAACAAGGGCCTCCGGCCGTCCACGAGGTTTGTTCTGGAGGTCAAAATTTCCAGAACGAAAGCGTTGGAACCAAAAACGTACTGTGTTTTCTTTTAAAATGGCTTCTCCGTACACATTATTAATCCTTCGAGCTGTTTCTGCATCGCTTGTGCCACGATGGAATTCGTATTCGAAAATTATGAGATATTTTATGTTTTCCATATTGACCACAGAACGATGCCAAAGCAAAATTAAAGGGCGCGAAAACAAATGAATTATTACATTCGAAAAACAAATAGACACGCTTTAACTTGAAATAAATTTGAATTTGGAATTCTTAACCAAACGCCGGCTTTTTGAGATCAAAGTGGCCAGTTTTATAAAACATCAATTTCATATGTAAGGACCTAATACTCGTATGAGTTTTCATAGTAATTTATTCGGCCGCTAAACACGCAATTTATGGATTTTCATACTATTTAAAGGAAATAGCACACATCAAATCGGAAAGGCATCGACACCGTATCAACTCGAGCCATTTGTATGAAACTCCCTACTGCAACGCACACTAATCGGAATGGTAACGTAATCGCCTCGCCTCGAGGTCGGTGAGCCGTAAGCGTGGCGTCGCCTAGCCGTAGCCGAGTCGACGTATCGGAGCTGCTGATGTGCTTTGATTACGTGCTTACGTTAGGTTGACGCCTGTTTGACGGCGAGGCGAAAGGCGATTCGGTGCCGATCCCGTTTAAAGTTGATATATGTGCTATGACCTTAATATTGCCGGCCACTGCCGCTGCTCGCAAGTATTTGACCAGTACAGCATTTTTAAATTATCTCGAAGAAGGTTGCCAAAGTAATGCTCGAATTTCCAAGCATGTTTGAGAAAAAAATATTTACGTGCTCCAAAATCTACTCTTTGGGATTACAATATGTCACATTCATTATAAATGTCCTGTTCCTTATGTCCTTAACTGCCGTTTTTTAACATGATAGGGTCTTTACATTGATAAGCATACTTGTACATGTCCCTCCTTTCTTAAAAGCTTTTACTTTCGGCAATTTTCGTTCATTACATTTATCTTTGACGTTATATATTACCATATACCAATTAATTTACCTGTCAATGCGTTATATTTAATTATTTTTACCTAATGTGGTATAGTAATTTTATTCTAGGTGCATCGTCTTCACATATAGTTATATAATTAATGTATGCATCATATTGTAAAACATGTTTAAAAGATTAACGATGGAGTTTCTTGCCCATTCTTTTCCATACGAAACTACCTTTTGGAAGGGGCAACTAGAATCAATTCAATTTTTTTGTAAATGTTGACGTTCTAAAGTTCCTTTTATGTGCCTATTTGAAATAAATGATTTGACTTTGGCATATTAAAAGGTAAAAAATTACTCTATGTATTGCAGGACTTACTGCTAAAATATACATTTTATTAACTGGAACTGTAAAACTGTCTCTATTGATTTTAGACTCTGTTTCTTACACGTTAATGAGGAAAATGCTTTGCATTTAAAATAGCTGCAATAAAATCTCTAATGTTTATTTTACAGGTATTAAAAGACGAGCAATGGCGTCGCGCGATGGAGTATGTGTCAACTGTGTCGGAACTCAACTACATGTCGCAAATTGTCGTCATGCTCTACGAGGATCCTACCAAAGATCCGTACTCAGAGGAGAGGTGAGATGACACTTATTCTTATAGAGATTCTTCTATTAATACGATAAGCTAAATCAGGAGTCTTTTGAATCAGAAGTTAACTCCCACTCCAAGCGAATAATTAGTCCGAAATTCTAAAGACTAGAGGTCTCGTTTTCTGAAGAAATCGTGCACCGGAAATTAAAGATGAGTCGGAATCTCACAGGCATTTTCTACGAAATAAAGACTGAAACATATTGATTATGAATTGCAATAACTACACTATGTCCTCTAGGTTATTCGATTTTTGACAGCTGCCTTACAAACTACCTGTTCCAGATTACGTGCAAGTTGACTTTAAAATGACATGACATTTTAAAGTCGAACTTTCACGTAAACATCATCTGTTAAAAAGTGAAAAACCTAGTGGACAGAGTGTAATAGCGTGACACTGAAAAATTTAGTTTTGATAGTTATATACCACCTGTTATAACCCCTAATCCAGTGTTATTATTCCAATTCATAATATTTTTTTATTGCAACACAGCAATATTTCATAATTTAATTTACTAATATTGATAAATTTATCAAAACAGCGAAATATTTGGCAGCCATTTGCGACGTTGCCAACTTTCTGCATGCAGCCACTTAATTAGAAAAGTCTATACTTATAGGCTTTAAGCTGCTAGTCTCTACAACGTTAAAGTTCATTCAATTGCCAGACCAACCACTTGACACATTATGTTCGTATCAGGTTCCACGTGGAGCTGCACTTCAGTCCTGGCGTGAACTGCTGCGTGCAGAAGAACTTACCCCCCGGGCCGGGCTTCAGGCCGCACAGTCGCAACCACTCCACTACCAATAACTCCGTACGTATTACTTGCTTGTCGAGGAAGCAAATCATACTTGAGTAGGTATGATAAGACGGATAAAAAATCTGAAAAGAGAGAATATGTCTCGAACAAAAACAGCATCACCGTCGACATGTAATCATCAATCAATAAAAATAAATGTATTCCGATAAGACATATTACTTGTTGGAATTTATTTTTAATATTTGTTCACAGCAGAGTTCGTCAGATGAGGTGAAATGTATCGAAGAAGAAGGTGAAGACGACAATATGGCCAGTCAAGAAACGCTGCAACCGGTTAGTGGCTTTATAGAAACTAGGAACAGATTTTAATGTTGATTGCCTGTCGGTCATGTACAGACTGTAATTCGGAGAGTGTGCGCAGGAGCTCCACGAACTAATCCCATCTACTAATCTAATCACTCATACTCCATAGAAAAGGGAGGATCCTCCGACCAGACGGTTGTCGTGTCTGGTGGGCAACTGCCCGACGATTGATGTCGGGACGTTGTATATATGCTAGTTGCGCAGTAAACTCTGCTTGCGCGATGCAGGATTTTACGTGACGTCATGTGGCTTTGTAGATGTCGTCACACCACCATCGCCCTTTTACTATCGGACTACCAGACGTACTGCAGGGTACCATCCGCACTTGGTTGATATCCCGACCAGTCGTACTCAGCGCTTCTCCTCCACATTTATTATGAGCACAGCCAAAGTGTGGAACTCTCTGCCAGCGTCTGTGTTCCCTTCCCCATTTAACCCGTCTGCCACCAAAGCGAGAGGGAACAGGCATCTTCTGGGTACACTCGTCCCTTCATAGACCTCATCCATTGCTTCCCATCAGGCGTGAGCAAGGTCAAGAGCAAGCCCATTCAGCAATAAAAAAAAAATAAGTAAAGAAGAATTATTGTTTTTAATTATCTGTAATCATTTTCGTGATATTGCAGGATGCTGACGAACTTGATAACACATTCTCGCCGAAAAAATTGTCGAAGTCAAAAATAAGGCCTTCGGATCCTATACCTATTTGGTAAGTTATTTTTCGTTTAAATCTTGCTTTTCATTGATAGTCCTTACTCATGGTACCCTCACGGAAATCTATTTAAAACATTAGTTTTATAAAAAAAAACTGTGCGTATCCCACACCGTTTTTATGAAAGACTTAACTTTTTTCTCTTCTGACAATTATCTGAGTAAACCCTTCGACACCTCTGAAATCATCCTACAGTCCTACTGTAAGTGCTTTTCTCATACAATCATACTACCCTAGAGTGCTACAAAAATCTTTTGGCGCCTGAATGACATTTTTAGGGGGGCGTTGTTGGTAAACATTTGAGATATTGTCACAGAAATTGTATTGACAAAACAAGATAGTGGTGTTAGTTCCGATTTCGGCCGCGAGCCAAAGGAAACTTGTAGCGTTGGTCATAATTATTGCTATTTAAATATTTTGAACTGTTCTTGGAGATATAAATGTGCCTGTGATGTGTAGCGACAATTACAGCAGCCTGCACTACACCGTGAGCGGGCACGAAGCGTCCACGCTGGCCGCGCGCCTCAACGCCGAGCTGCGCGCGCGCAGCCAGGCCGATCCTGATACCAACACGCACGCACAGGTTAGCTAGAGTAGAATGGAACCCCATAAACACGTTTTGTTCATGCAGAGATCCAGAATTTTAAAATAACTGCCCAATAGACTTGATGGCCGAAAATCAGTACAATGCGATAAAAATGCATTATTCATCAATTAACTCTGACTCTATGACTTGTCGTTCATAACTGAATTTATCAAAAGTTTTCATAATATGTCCGTTGGTTACTTGACTGCCCGAAGTGCATATTTCTGTCACAAGACTCATCTAACTCTCGCACTTTAAATGATCACTATAAAAGTAGTACAGTAGTACATTAAGAAAAAAACAGAAATGTCTTAACATGTAGCTTATCAAATATACTACCCTATACCTTAGTCGGTCATTAGAAGCATTGTCTAATCATTGTACCCTTTCGCCACGTACTCCAATACTAATACCAACCCTATTCCTTTCAGGGTGACGAAAAAGAACCAAAAGACGTGGAAGAAGCGCCGCCCCGTGCTCGCTCCTACGACCAACACAAACAGAGTCACGACAACGGTAAGTATTGGCGCGGACCACGGCATGGCTACACTAATACCTACCCACTAATTACAACAACCATGTTCTTACTTGTTTATGGGAAATAAAATTCAAACTCGGCGCAACCGCATTATAGTATACGCCAATGTTTTTAGCAGGTGCGGTCATAAAATGCGAGAGCGAGATGACACGAAACTCAGTGCAGAATTTAAGTATAAAGTAAGACCGCAACTGCCACGAGTATTGGCGTTTAGGATAAAACAAAAGAGTTCTATTTTGTTTGAATTAAGAACGCGTCAAGTTAGCACGTTTTCCAGAGACAAGTGAAAGTGTCTAAGAAGCATTTGGCTTTGGTCCAACGTAGACGTTTGTCGAACGTGTACGTAGCGTCTATACAGCGTTATCGATCGAACGTAAGCATTAACGTCACGATCACGCTGTGTAGACCTCAAGTATACATTTGACGGCCGCCTACGCTGTACTTAAGCTCAGTACGTAGACACACAAAGAATATGGTTTTCCCCCCTAAAAGACTCCCGAGTGCCGTGTTCCTGTACATAATGATGTTCTGTGTATATTATGTTGTGACGTCATGGATTAAGAGACCTCCACACATTCACCTTTGTAACCCATGGGCCAGGATCTACAAAGCTGAATAAACAAGCTATGACGCTTGACGTGTGAAACGGAGTTATGTTAGAAAGAGAAGAGAAAGTCGATGTTGTAAGATTATGTTGCATTGAAAGGGAATTATATTAAATCTCCAATTTGGTAATTGAAAGTAGTGATTTGAACACAGAAAATAAATTCACGCTATTTTCGAGATATAATTAGTTGATTTGCGTAGTTTCGTTTAGCCACAGTAACATAATATTTAATGTCTATGTAATTAAATGTTGAGAATCCAATTGCTCTCATCAGTTCTCATAAGAACATTTATTTATCGTTGCCGTTGGTTATTCGTATTGTTTTAAAACTGACATTTAGTGGGGACAGTGGGGTGTTCCATAACTTTCGTTGTTTTAATTTATATTTATCTGAGCCTATGAAGTATGTCCGCCCTGATTTCTAAATAGACTATTATTTAAGTAGATACAGATACTCATATATGTATTATTATCTAGATTTATTTACAAAGCCGTAGAAACTTTCACAAATTATATTTTAGTTTGCTTCGTACATGGATTGCAGTAAAATATTATGCCTACACATTTACTTTTTGCTTTTCACAAGTGTCACAAAGTTTTTTAACCTGAAAATGATATAACCGCCTGATTTTGACGTTTCCATAAAAGATTATGACAAAAATCCTGTTATAGACCGCTAATCGCCACATTCCCTATGACACATTATGAAATCATGGGAGCTTCAATTTAATTGGAATGTTTGTCTTAACTTGATATTTGATCATCAAATCTAAGAGCCATACCTCACCGGGATTCCATGGAGTCGACGCCAGGTCGCGCTGTCAAGAAAATATATACAGCTATTTAGTGGGTGGCTCACCTGGCGTCCGCTTGTTCACGCAACCAACCATACATTTTGTTGGCGACGCGACCCGGCTGCGCCGCATCGACGTCCCGGTGAAGTATTGCTCTTAAAGTTGTCATCATCCAAATTGCTTTTTCTCAATTATATTGCGTCGACTTCCAGTCCTACTCATCATTATCTTGCTCATCCTTCTGACTACGTTAAATGAAGCGACTATTGTCTGACCTCCGGGTCTGGCAATACTCATATTCTAAGACAAGGCAACACTCTTTTGGCCTTCTATAAGGGCAAGTATTTAATGAAACCCCAAATAATTTCCATCTTGATCAGATCGGTCTTCGAAGCGCATTTGTAAAAAAAACCTACGTTTTTAGAAGGCCAATAAGTTTTTAGAGGATCAATTAAATATTTCGTTTCTAAAAGTAGTATACACAATACAATATTTGACTGCAATTCGTGTAGTAAGTGTTGGCGGGTATGTGACGTGTGTGTCGCGACAGAGTCGGAGGCGGCGCTGGGCGGCGCCGTGGGCGCGCGCTACCAGAGCCTGCAGTCCGTGCCGCAGACAGGTCAGTGCACACGCCAGGGGAGGGACTTACCATTCACATGCGCTCAGGGATAACTTGTGCTGTTGAGGGTAGAAGGCTGAGAAAATGTTGTACGCCTAGTTCTTATGGCAATTGGACACTATTTATCTACTTAATAAAAATATTAAATTCATTCATTCGCTGACAGACAACCCACTGCCGAAACCGCTGGGTCTAGCAGGGAATTCTGCACAAGAGTTCCTTATAGCAAAATTGAGCGTTAAGGAAAGATTTTTCAAAATACATCCCCTTGAGGGGTTAAATAGAGGATGCAAATTAGTCATTTTTGCCGGTGGGATATACTATCGGTCACACGGCTTGTGTATATCTAAGTCTAGTGACAACAAAGTAGACTAGACCGCTAATACATTGAACATTCTGCATCACAAACAACAGAAAATAATACACATTTATTTAGCTAATAAATAAGAGGTCATAATACGGATAATATAGATGTTTTCATGATAGCTTCTGTGAATTAAAGAAACTTTACTGGCGCTTGGGCTGCATGCCAAATAACATCGGGGACCGTTATGATGGCGGTGTAATTTTTGCTAACTGCTAATAATCAAGTAGGTATAATCATTCGTACAGCATCCAAAATGAATTATAATGTACTAACTGCTGCCCGCGGTTCCCTTGCGTGGATGTCGGAAATTCTACACGAGAACGTGCTACCGGGACAAAAAGTAGCTGCTATTTTTATAACATCAGCTATCTGCCAGTGAAAGTGCCGTCAAAATCGGTCCAGCTGTTTCAGAGATAAGCTGGAACAAACAGACAGACCGACTTTTTTTTTTTTTATAACTACCGCATTATTCTTTCATATGTATTTAGTAAAAACACCATTATTTTGATATTACAAACAGATACTTAAATTTTATTTATTTGTATAGATGTGACAACTGCTATAAACAAGCAGCTAGACAACATTTTTTTAACCTTTTATCTGCCATAGTACAAATGAGCTCTCTGTTCACGATGCTAATGCTATTTCAGTATGGTGTCTATTGGTGAATAAATTCCAAATGTTGGTGGTTTGGCCCCGACTCCTGAAAATGTTACATGTGTGCGCGTCCTACTATCATCGGTATAGGGTTCTAAATTAGGCTCTTATTATAGCTGTAGCAAATCTGTTTCGTCCCAAAAGTGACCATCTAGAACCTTTACAAAGTATTATTTGGGTAAAAGGTACAGGTAAGCAAGCATGCTCGCATGTCCGGCTACAGATAAAATCTGTTAGTGCTATAGTATACAAGAAATAGATACTATTCTCATTGGTATGTAACTATAATTCATATTCGTTTAGCAGTTAAGTGTATACGGTTGTATGGCACGCTCGTTTATCGTGTCCGTGTGGTTTACTACTTGTTACTGAGTTGTAGAAGAGCGCCGCGCGCCGCTCGCCGCAGTAGCTCACTCTGGCCGGCGATCTTGTGTGTGTTTGCGTTGCATCCTCGCTCCCCGCGTGTGTGTGCGCACGTTTGACTATTGTTTGGCACCTGCATGCTGTTGATGTTGATACTGATCTTCACTAACACGTTTTTACGATGTTCTATGTTGTTATACAATGATACAAATCAATGTTATGCAAACGTAACTTTCTGGTTTGCGTCTCCTCCTCCGATCACATCGGCATGTGAGCGCGGCAGGAGGCGCGCGACGTGGAGCGTTGCGTGTCCCGGCGCCGACAGACGATCGTCAAACTACTGCGCGGGTTGGGGTCCCTTCTGTTTAGTGTGATGTCAAATGCGATGTCCCTATTGCAAATCTATCGCTACTACGAGCACGCTTTGACCAGTATCTATATATTTATTTATTCTGTCTTTATTAATAACTAATTTATTTTTCTCTCTATCACCGCCCTGTCTACTAACGACGTCGCCTTCCACATAATGTCACCCCCACTGTTCGTGTAACCCCCACTAACGCGCTCCATCCGGGGCAGCCGCGCGGCCGCACCCTCCCACACTAATCGTGACGCCGTCCGGCTCCGCGTCGAGCCCGAGCCCGACGGACGAGCCCGTAACCCCCCTTATTAACATGGGCGGCGTCGAGTCCTCCACTAACGAGCTCCCGCTATCCGCCATCACGTTCCGCGCGTCGTGGCCGCACTTGGCGGACGGCCACGTGGCCCCCGGCCATAGCCAAGAGTGTAGCACCCCGCGGGACGCAGGGCGGCGCCAGCGGCACAGCATCGCCGGCCAGATGAGCTACCTCAAGATGCTGGGGCTGGGCGCGCGCGGCAAGCTGTCGGCCGCGGGCCTGTTCAGCACGGCTGTCATCTCCGGCTCCAGCTCCGCGCCCAACCTGCGCGTCATGATCCCCACGACGGCCTCCAGCAACGGTGAGTGACGTCACGCTCCCCCGCCCCCGCCGCACTGCCCCGCCTTACGCTAGTTCTGTCGCAGCGGCCGTAGAGGGCTTCGGCGGAGTGCCGGCCATCCGGCCGCTGGAGACGCTGCACAACGCGCTGTCGCTGCGCCAGCTGGACGTGTTCCTGGAGCGCGTCACGGCGGCGCCCGTGCTGCTGGGCACGCCGCCCGCGCCCGCCGCGCCGCCGCTCAAGCAACCGTCGCCCACCAACAGTGAGTACACAACACACCGTCCCCCGCGGCCGTCCACTGAGCTATGCACTAAAACCGACCACCCCCAGGTGTAGGCTGGAGCGGCCCCTCGTCGCTGATGTCGTCGTCGGGCGAGCTGCCCAGCGCCCTGTCGTCCGCCGGGCCCTCGTCGCCCAACTCCAACTACGCCTCCAACTCTGAACATAAGACTACGTCCACCGAGAGGTATACAGAGACAAATGGCTAAATACTTAGAAAAATGTTAACCAGCTTGAATGCGTTTTCCGAACATTCTGTTCATTTTATTTTGGTTTTAATTTGTCTAACGTGTTCTGGAAGATGTCTTCGATTTCTGTTGGTTACAGCGCGATCACTTGACTAGATCTGTATTATAAACACTTCATATATCTGCTAATGTTGCTTGATGTTAGTTTTACTGTTTTCTGTTTCTTGTTAAATGTAATCTATAGGACTATAGTTATATCTCATTTGAGAGTGAGACTTTTGAACTGAACCTTAACTTGACCTTTTACCTTTTAATCTGCAAGTGGACAATATGTTTGAAACGTTTCGTCCACTTGCGGAGTCTATTCGGAACCATTTTGTTTTCACGCGGCGTCAGTTCACGGTATCTCATACCATACATCATATTGTTGGTGCTTATATCATTCATTGTCGGGAGTTGTTGAGAGCGAGGCGCAGCCGAACACAGGCTGGTAACTAAACATTATGGATTCCAGTAGCAATTGGAGTAAAAATGTGCCGAGCAAGCTCCCTCAGTGGGAGGGCGAGGCGGCGACGTTGTGCGCGTTGGACGCGACCCTGCACCCATTCATGCCGCACTCCAACGTAGCAGGTACCTCACGCTAACTCATATAGCTCGACTCAGAACAACGACCGCCCAAACGCGCGCTACTGTTACACATTATTCACTTTTGAAAATATATTGAAAGTTATTTGTAATAACGTGTAGCAACCTCCCGTGGGCTTTTAGTTGTTGTTCAAATAAATTGTATAAAAAGTTGCGGAGCTGACCGGTGGATATCTAGGTATATCTGTCTATGTGTAATATATTGATACCCAAATATATTATAAACGTTGCACAATTTCGTCGCTTGTTACCGAATACTCCATTTAATAATGAACAGAACTATTATAATAATACCATCTGTTAATTTATGTTTCATTGTTGCATGATTACGAAATGCATGTGCTGTACTCTCTGCTGATTACTTCAACTTCAAAGCAAAATATTTATTTGAGAATGATCAAATAGCTTAGAAACATTCAATGCAAAAAAACAATGACTAACAATGAAATGAAGTTTGCATGATAAATTAATATCTAATTATTTATTTATTTTATAATACAATATTCCAATATTTAAGTATGTATGTATATTTTTTCATGCAAACCATAATATTAACCGCTCTATCACATTGCAGTACCCACTGACAACAATAAAAAAATATTTAAATTGGTAAAAACCGTAACAACTTTCTTAGAAATAATAAAAGGGGTTTTACAAATCCATTTCGGTCATGCAGTACATACATAAGTTAGATTCAGATTATAATAAAATCTAAGATCAAAACATTTCTTCTTTTTAGATAACTCTGGGACCAAAAAATGCGAAAATAAAAGTTTACTTTAACGAGGTTTGATAGTAGAAAATAAATTTAGTTGTAAAAATATATGTAAATATTGAGCGGTGTCGCGCTTCGGTGTAGAGCTTCACAAAATAGTGACTTTACTCTGATATACCCGACAGCCAAGGGCGGATCCAAGATTTATTTCTGGGAGTGGCACATGGGCCAGACAGTCAAGAAGTGTCTCCCACATCTAGTATTTCACTATGCTGTTTTTGGGATCCATTATTTTTCAATAACATAATAACTACAAAAAAAAGTGTGCAGTCGAGTTACTTCCGTCAAGAACGAAGTTCCTTGCGCGATATTCACATGCACATACACTCGTAAATAATAGAAAGAGAGAGAGAGAGATAGTGTAAGTTTTTAGAAGCTCTCATTAAGTTGGCCGGGATCTTGGATTTTCACCCTAGAAAACCATGAAAGCGACACCCATGATGATTTTTTATATTTTTCTTAGCCGTTTGGGGGGGGCGTGTTCCTATGCCCCCTCCCCTGGATCCGACCTTGCCGACAACGGTAAAATCTGAAGTACTACGCCCTCAGAGAGTTCTCCACTCCATCCAATCCATCGATTTAGACACTTATGGAAAACGAAAGATTTCACACTAGCCACTTAAAAATACGTATAAAGTCCCAAAATGGGGGAGTTGCCAGTTGAAATAAATAAGGCTGTATATCAGTATTGAAGTCTTGTGTTCTAAGCTCTGTTGGTTATAACAAATGTTTCTTTCGGCGCAATGTTCCAGGTTCATCTATTAGCGGCGACGTGACGCCGGTGTCCATAGCCTCCGAGCTGGACTTCAACAGCAACGAGGCTACTGCCGGATCTATCACTGATCACGACCTATTGGTACGTAATAGCTAGTATACATGGTGTAAGGGACATCGACGGGCAAACTGTTACGATGAATTAAGCACATGATTCTAGAACCCCCAACATAGTAATTCTACGATTATTAGTAACGTGGATGTCGGAAATTATCCCACGGGAACGTACTATCGAGATAAAAAGTATCCTACGTGTTAATCCAGGTTATAAACTGTGTTCCAAATTCCATTCAAATCCGTTCAGTAGTTTTTGCGTGAAAGAGTAAAAAACATCCATCCATCCTCACAAACTTTCACATTTATAATATGAGTAGGAAATAGAATTAAAAAAAAAACAGCTGTTTTATACAAAAGTGCAATATTTATATGCTGTCCAAGTAGCAAAAAGTTGCTCTATAAATGTCATTAAAGACAAAAAAAAATATATATATAAAGGCCATATTAACGCTAATAAGATTGTGTTTGGGCACAAATTATAAGGACTAAAACCTTGTAGAGATTTTATAGTTACCATATGCTAATCCCCCTTAAACTCGCCATGTAAAGGCATATTGTATGGCTGATTAACTATAAATAGGCAAGACATTTTCTTGTATTTAACAAATTACCCTTACAACCGCTAACACAATTCGGCTATAAGAGAAATTTCTCGCGTTGTAGCAAACGCAATACGAATATGAGAAATTCATGATTTATTCACGAGTCATTTGCCTCAATACGTGATTTATAAAAGATAATAATTGCCTGCATTACTAGACATTGACCACATCGTTCTTTTTTCGTATATTGTACTGGAAGTTTGTGTGGAAAAGCAGATTTGTGAGAATTGTGGGTCAGTTTTAAGGCATTTTTAATGCGCCTCGTTAATTCTATCTTTTTTTAATTTTAAAATCTATTTTACTTTTGTGAGTTCCTGTTAATTGCTACTATAAGAAGGATTAGCAAATCAAATGTTTTTATAAGTCATTTAAGTCATGTATGTGTATGTGTCAACCATATTGGATGATTTTAGGGTTCAATCTCCATTATTATTTATAATAAAATTTTGTGAATACCTACTGCTTTGCACTCTTTTTTAATCTACAGTACCCAGATAGACCTAATATAGCTGTGGACCGTTTCTTAACAAATGACGATTTCCACGAATTGTTTTCTGAAGTGATAATATAGCCTTGGCAAAGCACACATTTTATAATAAGAGAAGAATTGAATTTTTTCCAGTCATTTAAATCCATTTTTACAATACCGAGTCCCTATTATGTTATCGATTTTAAAATATTATGGCTGACGATAAACTTATGTAAAGGCAAAGTGAAGCATACTAAAATAACGTTCTTGTACCTGTTACATAGAGGTGCAGTCAATACTTTGTTTATTTATAGAAGCTATATAACTTGCCTTTTTGCATTAGCTTATAAGCTGCATTCAAATAAACATTATAAGGGAATAGGTTTTATAATAGCCCTATTAATTTTACAAATAGTATGAGGCCAATGCGACTACAAGGCTAAATTATTATATGTCTGAAAAGCTATATTATATGCTTCTATTTGTTCAATGTTTTTTAAGGGACATATACATTGGTTATATGAACGTATAAAAAATAACCGACTTCAAAAAAAAAACACTAAAAGACGTGAAAAATAACTTTAATTTCGGAAGTCGGTGTCTTTGGTTTTGTATTTTTGTTTTTGGCCACCGACTTCCGAATTAAAGTTATGTTTCACGTATTTTAGTGTTTATTTTGGAATTCGGTTATTTTTTTGTAAAAAGGTTTTTATTTTTCACTTTTTAGTTGCGGTACCTACCCCACACAAATTCGTATACCACTACTTGGTGTATAAATATCAGTGACAGGAAATTATTAATACATCATCCATATAAACTAAGTGGAAAAAATATGCAGTATTAAGGATAACTCAAAAACTGCGGGCCAGACCGTGATCAAATTTAAATGGGACCACATGTGAAGCACCACCTATCAAATAAAAAAAGAATCATCCAAATCGGTTCACCCAGAAAAAAGTTCTGAGCTAATACATAAAAAAAAAAGAAAAAAAAAAAACTCAAAGACGCATTGAGAACCTCCTCCTTTTTGTGAAGTCGGTTAAAAAGATAAGGTTATAAGACCGATATACCATATTAGCAAAAAACACTTAAAACATGCTTTTAAAAAGAGAGTTGTAAAACTAATGCTGTTATAAAACATGTACAATCGTTGTTACCTTATAAATCATTCGTTATATAGCTCTTTTGCTAATTGGGTGGTGGTCTAGAATGATGTACTGAATTTATAGTAACAGTTTGCGCGTCGAGTCTCTTATACCCTGTATTATAATGAGGTGTGATGTACACGAAGAGGAGTACCTACAGTGTTGCTGACATTGAATAATAGAAATTTTCACACCAACTTTGCATTTATGACACTGATAATAAAGTGTATTTTGCAATGTCATCAGAAAATTCTTGATCTGAGAGAAGCTTAGGGGTGTGGTACCCCACAGTGTGTGCCTAGCGCGGTTACAACGACAGCCGCAAACTATCAAACATATCAAAATGCCGTTTGCATCCATAGAGTTTTTCATAGCGGTTTCACGATTGATACTATTTTTTTTCTGAACCTTACCGAACCCGATGAAGGGGTGTTATCGCCCACTTTAAGAAAGACTGGTTGTATACTCATAACACGTGTATAATCAAACCTAGCAAAAATATGTTGATTTGATTTGATTTGGTACTGCTGAATAAATTCATGAAGACATGCCATATGAGTTAACTACAAATCATGCTATAACATTCTGCATCACGATGTAAATTAAGAATTTTGGAGTTTTGCTTCACAGACGTGTTATTCGCATTTAATCAATTAATAATAGCGAGCTTGCTTTGGTGTTCCTTTATAATTGATTTTATTTGATTGGATGAAAATTGTAAGTATAAAGTATTGAAGAAAAGTATTAAATACGTGTCCTACATTATCCTGTACCCTTTTGCAGAGTGCTGAAGGTGAAGACGATGAAGAAACCCTATCAATAGACCCGTGCGGCTCCCCTGTGAAAATGATCAAGAACGATCTGAGCCCACAAACTTACGCTGCAATCAACTCCCTAAGACTGGACAACAGTCAGCCGTCCAGTAGTAAATACTCTACGGAGTTCTTCGGGCTAAGCTTACAACAAACGAAAGAATGTCTTCATAAAGACATGCCATCAAGTAGTAAAAATTATAATGTAGATAACGAACTTAAACAAAAGGTTTCTAAGGAAAATACACAGTGTATATCCAATGTTGATTCGCTTAATTTGCAAAGCAAAGACGGCAAAGGTAAAGTAAAAAAGAATGAAATTCTGAATAATGGAAGTAGGAGGTATAGCGACAGTACTGCACAAAAAAGTAATGTAAGCTCCCAAGCGACTGTGTCTGGCAGTAGATTCAAGACGACTCTAGTAACAGACGATCAGTTAAGGCCAAACACTTCTACAGACAGCGCCAATAACTCGACAAACGATCCGAGCGTGCCCCTCGTGACGAAAGCTAAAAGTACTACCGTTAAACCAGGCTTTACTATATCCGAATAGTATTGTTAGTCATCAGCTCCTCCATACAGTCGTTCGACGCGTTTTGAAATTATACATTTAAACAATTTCAAATGTCGACAGTATATTTCATTCAGAGCGTCCCTTTTCGTTCGTTACCTTCAATGTCCTGCTTCAACATGGACCGTGAGCCGTGGCATGCCCGAAAAATGGCTCTGGAAAATGTTCGCATGAATCGTCTGCATGGAGTTGAGATATCTAGATAGACGTGTTTTAGTTCCAGTAGTATTAAATGCATTCAGTGTAGTTGTATCATAATAATCTCATAAGGGCAGCACAGAATAGTACCTAACTGCTGTTAGTAGCCTTTTTGGTATTTTAACCTGTGCATGCAGTTTATTTATTGATGAATCTTATTTTTACACTTGTTGCTGTGATTATCCTAATGATTTTTCCTATTCTCATATTTTTTTATGCTTTGTATATTCAGTGTAATAAAGTTATTAATAAAAACATTTTATACATAGGTTTTACAAATTGTGATAACTGTCATATTACTAAGTTATTTGTATATGCTGAGGTTACAATAAAATGTTTTTTGTATCAATGTTTTGTGTTCATAGATGTAGCTTGATTGAATCAGAGTCAGAGGCAATGTAGTGAATCAATAGTTGAATATTCTGTAAAATAGTGCTCTCCGTTTTGCCTTACCGGTTCGTTTGATTGTGCGCAAAAAACAATTTTCAAAAAGTTATGAGATATTGATATATTGAATGTATTAGTTAAGAATTTACATCAAAATATAATAATTGATAAAGAAGGCTATTTTTTAAATTAAATGAACACCTGTAAACAAGACTACACAAAAGTAGCTATAGCTTCATACACCCGCCAAACTGACGTCAGAATAGCGGGTGTATGATGAAACTATTGCAAAATTTCCTCTCCCACGAGGTAGCTACGTATTTGCAGTATAAGCTGACTTCTCATCGTATGAAAAGCCTATACAATGTGACGTCTGCTAAAACTGTAAATGTATAGCTTGATATGTCGTCGTGTGTACTATATTATTTATCACTAGAGGCCCGCCCCTGCTTTGCACAGATTTTACGATTTGAAAAAACATCGAAATGGTAGACGGCAGGGGTAGTCCACCCCGGTCCTGGGGTCCCTCAAATCTCGAGAAATACTTTAAAGGCAGTTTGTAGTTGCGAGGCATACACATAAATGAACGTTGACGCAGTGCGATGCGCGCTCGAAAACGGACGTGTTTCCACTGTGCACGGCACGAATTTTATTCGCGTGTTGCGCGGCTGTAGCCGCTGCCCGTAATCACAATGAGTTCAAAAAAACTTATAGTGAATGAATTGCTGGCATTCCTGGTCCATGCCATCGACTACATGGACGAGGTGAGCATCCTGCAGATATGCCGGTCCAATTTCAAGGAGGACGACGTCAGCAGCGGAAAGCTGTTGCTGTTCCAGTCTCTTGGAAAGTTAGACCAGATGCCCTCTCGGCGCAGAGATGGAACCGAGAAGAGTCTTTAGGATATCATCGATATGTTGAAGAAGACTGACCCGGACGACGTGCCGGATTTCGTGGCGAAGGAGCTGAGTAAATTGCCTCCCGTCACATTCGATCACGTCGACGTTACACGGCTGCTTAAGGACATCACTTCCTTGAAGGCGGAGATGACCAAAATGCAGTCCAGAATGGAGGTATCGGAAAAAACCAATACTGAATTACGTGCAGAAATAGCATTATTGCGCAACGTTGGTTCGGTATTTGGGTCACCTGAGGCCTCTAAGGTGAATACACGTCGAGGGGCGCAAAATGCGACCATCGGCAGTTTTGAATCGGCGAACACAAGTGCGTCACTAGCTGCCGATAACGCTGAGCAAGCGCCGCCCGCCGCCGTCATCGCCCGCGCCACAACACCGGCTGCGGAAACGTCACACGTAGGTACGTCGACCCCTAAACGTGCCTATGCTGCTATCGTCACCAGCGGCAAATCTGATGCGTCGCAGCCTAAGCGACAAACCAGAAAAGGGGATAAACCGAAAGTGGGTGCTCAACGTGCCTTGACTGTGGTCTGTAGCTCCGTGCCAAGAACAGCACAAGTTGATGAGGAAGGCTTCACTAAAGTCGAAAGGAAAAAGATGAAGAAGCCCTGTTCCCGTAACCTGTGTGGTACCGCACCGAGTGGACCCAACATGCTGCTGCGTCCTGCTGTGCCTACGACGCAGCTGTACCTTTCGCGTCTGCATCACTCCACTACAACTGAGGAAGTCGTGCAGTACGTCAAAGTGAAGACCAACTGGACTCTGAGGGTTGAAAGGTTGGAATCGCGCCACAATATCAACTTTAAGTCATTCGTGGTGCGAGTTCCAACCCACCATCTACAGGCCTGCATGAAGGAGGACTTTTGGCCGAAGGGTGTCGTGTATCGACGTTTCCGAGGACGGTTACGCGACACCACGCAGCGAAACACGACGCCGTCAACATTGCGTGTGTAGTTATATTTATGTTATAGGGTTTAAAATTATGTATTAGTTTATTATTTTTGTTTTATTAAATGTAAATGTGTGTATTTTATGTATGGGCCCTCAGTTGCCTGAAATAAAATGATTGATTGATTGATTGATATACTAGCTGTACCCGGCCTGGCTTCGCACAGGGAGCACTAAGTATCTAACATCTACCCTAAATCTCAAAAACTAGGGCATCTAGCGAAGATCTGTTTTCTCCCAAATTTAGTCGCAATTTTTTGCCAAGTCACAGATTTAGTCGGAGTGTAATTAAAAAGATATTAGAGAATTAAATTTCTCCATACATTGCTACAACCAAGTACAAAATACTTTAAATAGTTTCTAGACAGTATGTATGATGTCATATGGTGGAAAGTTTGTTTCGAAATATATGAATATAAAGTTATTCTATAATTTGAACCCACCAAAAGAAAGCTGTATTCATTACTTCTAAAAAGATCTACAATAAATATTTGTAATTATTTATCGAACAAAATGTGCACTTAGTCGCTGGCAGATAGATCGCTGCTCTCGGTTTCATTTACAACAACACAAACTCCACAAAGTACCTACAAACAAGGTGAATAGGGATGCAGGGGTGAATCGGGACGAAACTTTAAAATGGATTTTATCATTGAAATAATATAGTTTGTTGCCAACAAGGGCACTGCAACAAGGGCAATCATCAATTTTAATACAGTAAACACATTGAGTCCTTTTTGGGCAATAAACTATATTATTTCAATGTTAAAATCGCTTCGAAATGGGTTCGAACTCTTGTGGCATATCCAACCCGCCGACATTTTAATCTTTTTTTCAAAGCTTCCGCCCACGGTGCGTCTAGTATATGGCTGGGTAGGGGACACATATATAAACAAAAAAATGTCAAATAATGGGGTACCTACCCTTTTTTTTTTTTTGGGTGGGAAATCATCAAATGACCTATCCCGCTCTGGGCGGAGCGGAAGGGCGTGTCAGACTCTTACTGACTAAAACCCACCCGTGTTCCTTCAGTTGCCTGTGCGCCAGGGCCACGGTAACTCTTTCGAACAATCCGCGACCCCGGCAGGCATCGGCCCTGTCGGACCCCGTCAATTATGCTGACATCTCTTTGAGGCGCGCGTGGAACACAACGCGCCGTCGACCCGGGCCTGGTCCTTGCCGGACGGCGAGCTGCCCATTGCTCGCCGTCCGCAGGCCCGCGCCTACGGTGGCCGGGAGTCGGCTACCGACTCCCGACGCCCAGGGTGTCTCCTCCTGCGGCGACTAGGGGCGTGAGGGCGCAACGATTGCCGCACCCTCACGCGCTCCGCCTCCTCCTTCGCGAGCATTACTGCTTCACAGAAGGAGGTGACGGCTTCCCATTCCCTCTCGCTCCGTACCATGGCCTGTACCAGGGCTGGACGCGAGAGATCGCCGCCGCCGATCGCCGCCACGAGGACACGGCGGTGCTCCACCCAAGCTGGGCAGACCTCCACCGTATGCTCCACCGTGTCCTCCGGTCGATCCACACAATGCCAACACCCGGGCGTTTCCTCCCGCCTTATCCGAAACAGGAACCTCCCGAAACAGCCATGTCCGGTGAGGACCTGCGTCAGGTGGAAGGTGAGGACGCCGTGGCGCCTCTCAAGCCACTCCTCAAAGAGGGGACTTACCGCCGCAATTGTGGCGTGCCCAGCGCTGGGTTGCGACAGTCGCACTCTCCATGCCGCCATGAGATCCCGCCGGAGCTCTGTCCGCTGTGCCGCGATTTCTCGCGGCTGCGAAGTAACGCCCCGGCGTTTCGCCTCCTCGCGCCACTCCCAAATGTGCGCGAGGACTTTTGCCTCCAGATCCCATGGCGGCAATCCGGCAAGGAGGCTCGCCGCCTCGCAGGAGACCGTGCGGTATCCTCGGACCAGCCGGATGGCCATGACCCTTTGGGACGCGTTCAACCGGCGTGCTGGTCGGAAACTCAATGAACGCGCCCACACCGGTGCCCCGTAAAGGGCCATGGACCGCACGACCCCCGCGTAGAGCCTCCGGCAGGAGGCGTTTGGACCCCCTAGATTGGGCAGGAGCCGCTTCAAGGCAGCCCCGGCCCGGTCCAGTCTGGGAGCCAAACGTCGGAAATGCTTAACGAAGTTCCACCGGCTGTCGAGGACGAGTCCCAGGTACCTCATCGTCGACTCGACGCCGATGTGAATCCCTCCCGCCATTATTTGGGAACCCGACAGTGGCGCGTTCCGAGGGCCATGAAAACACATGGCCTCGGACTTGTGCAGTGCCACCTCAAGTCCCAATTGCCGGATCCTCTCAATGACTGTCGCAACCCCGCGTGTCCTTAATTCGGCCGCCGCCTGGTGCGACCTCCCCTGCGCCAGGACCAGCGTGTCGTCAGCGTAACAAACGACGCTGACGCCGCTAGGGAGGTCGGCGCGCAGCACCCAGTCGTACCCGATGTCCCACAGATGCGGTCCCAGGACCGATCCCTGTGGGACACCGCACGACATCTCTCGCCGGTTCCATTCTCCCTGGTGACCGGGGTAGATGATGGCCCTGTCCGTCAGATAGGCCTCGACTATGCGACAGAGGTAGGTCGGCACCCGGTGATACCAGAGTGCCTCCCTGATGCAACTCCAGGGCAGGGTATTGAAGGCATTGGCGATGTCTAGAGACACCGCCAAGACGACCCCACCCCGGGCCACAGCATCCCCCGTCGTGAGAGCTCGCACGCGCATGATGGTGTCCACCGTAGAGCGCCCCCTGCGGAAACCAAACTGGCTGTCCGCCAGATCCGGCCCCACCCGCACCAGCCGCCCGACGAGGCGGTCTGCAATGACTCTTTCAAAGAGCTTACCCACCTCGTCGAGCAGCACGATGGGCCGGTAAGCGGACGGAGAGTCCGCAGGGCGCCCCGTCTTCTTAATGAGGACCAGTTTCCCCGTCTTCCAACGAATTGGAAACTGGCCCCTCTCCATGCATGCGCTTAGGAGCCCTCTTAGTCGAGGCCCGAGAGCCTCCAAGGCCAGGACCCAGGCTTTTCCAGGTAGCCCGTCGGGTCCTGGGGCGGTATTTTTGGCACTCAGCCTACGTACCGCCACTCTCTACTCTACCTCGGTCACCTCAGGAGCATCGTCGTCGTCGTCGGTTACGTGGTCCACAGTTGGCACCGCAGGAGGCGGAGCCATGGGCGGAGGAGTATGCTCCCCTCGCGAAGGGAACAGAGCACTCACCACGTCCTCTACAAGCTGAGGCCGGAGACTCTGCGTCAGGGGGGGGAGCCCATGGGCGAAGTTTCTCCCGCACCATTTTGTATGGGCGTCCCCACGGGTCCCTGTTCAGAGTCCCCAGCAACTCCTCACGGGCCAGTCCCCTGGCCCGCAGTATCTCCGCTCGGAGGGCGGTCTTCGCCGCTCTGTAACCCTCATACAGCTCCGCCTGAATGGCTTCCGTATCCGGAGGGCGGATACGGAGCCTGCGGTGCCTGGTGCCTACCTTAAAGTGTCAATTTCCAGATATATTTGGAGGTAAATATCGCCATAAAATATGAGAGAACTATGAAAATCTAAAAAAATGAAGTAATTACGGGTGTATACGCATTTTGCTACTGTAATAATAGACGATTGCGATTATTTAAGGCGGAACCTTCAGGGTAGCCCGTGAAATTCAAAATTTGTCATGTTTTTTGCAATTTGCAGGTCACTGTCAGGTTGTATTTTGATTAAAATATGATTCGCGACCGTAACAAATATGGCTTTACAGAATTATAATCATTACAATCAGCAATACAACTCCTTAAGTTAGAATTGCCCTCAAATATCATGATTTCATGAAATAGTCATTCAATAGGGTAATATGAACTTATAGAGATGTATTGCTGATTCTAATGATTATAATTCTGTAAAGCCATATTTGATACGGTCGCGAATCATATTTAGATCACCATTCAACCTGATACTGACCTGCAAATTGCAAAAAACCTAAGAAATCGCGAAGATTTTTCGGGCTACCTTGGCGCATACTCCTTAACGTTACGAATTATGGTATAGAACTAACTAGGTATACCTTGACAAACAAAATAGCGTTACTTTGCGATGTAATACGATTAGTATCATACATAAGTAACTAATTAAGTATAGCGGCTTTTTCGTGCAAATATTTATACTGTCTTCTAATAAATAGTAAAATCAACCTGAGAACTATATAAACTACTAAATATTTTAATACAATGGAATTCGTATAGACACGTAATTATAGTTCTCATAGGGCGATGTGTACATCCAAATATATCGGAAACGTGACACTAGAGTACCATTGACATTTTTGTTTGTTTAAGTGTCCCCTACCCATATTTAATATTATTATACTTCCGAAGTGCGCAGAAACGTAAAAAAAAAAATGGCGGTAGTTCGAAAGGTGTAGCACGATTCAAACTTAATGGCGGCTGTGAAGTGCGCTATTTGCTGTGCAGTATTTCACCCCTATCCCCCGCTGACACGTGAATTGGTTACTGCGCAGCGACTCGCCTCATGTTCTGAGCCGCCAATCCGTCATTAAGTTTGAATCTTACTCTATGTCAGCTTCCATAGAAAAATGTTCGAACCCCTTTTGTCCCGATTCACCTCGTTTGACGGTACTTCCTATGGCTAAGCGTGCACTACGATTTTTAAAGTGCGATGTAAAATCGCAAACGAAAAAAAAAATTCTAGCGAATTCTCAAGCGATCTTTTCCGCAGTGCGTGCATATTGGTATTGTTCACAGATTTGCGATTATTATTCGCAACGATTTAAAATTCGTGTGCGCGCTTAGCCTTAATGTTGAAAAGAAAATGTAACCTATTCGGTGTGCAAGAATTTCCGAGCTCGCTCTAGAGGAACACGCGCGCGCTCTACGTGTAGGAACACGTATTCAAGTATCTCCTATTTCTGTATGAATGGTCAAAAGAAAACCTTTGCGAGGCAGTGCGCTTAAAATCTTCGGTCGCTCTTACATCCGGAGTAAATTCTCTTAATGATGGTGAAAACCGCATCCAAAATTCGTTGCGTTGTTTAGAAGAACAACGTAGTTACACAGACGACACGAAAAGCGATTAATTTTTTTAGTATGTATTAATACCTAGAAAGAAGAGGTAGGGACAATAATCGTACCTTGTCATTTAGACCATTTCTGAGCAATACAAAACGCGGTCCTGATTCTCATCGTCTTGCGACACAATTTTTCCGTATATGAATCGTTAGGCTTCATCCTGCCTGTTGCTCTTGATAACCACAACTTTTAAACATCATTTTGTCTCTGTCAGCTTCGAGCATTTGACAAAAACAGAATTGTACGCGAGACTACGTTCCACGGACTTAAAAATATCGCGACGGGATATTCTCGCGCACTCGATTTTCAACTCTCGGTTGAAACGAGCGTAGAAAATCTAATAGAGTGCATACCAGCGCGTCGAAAATACACACTGTTGGATTTTCAACTAGGCGCGGCGGCGCTAAGCAGTGCGTTGAAAAAATCCCGCCGCGATATTTTTACGTCCGTGCGTACGTGATCTAAAGGCTCCTTCAAACAGGCGCGACACAAAAGCAACGCCCTCTCGTTAGAGGGGCGCGACGAGCTATGCCTTTGTGTCGCGTGCGATTCACGTCGCGTGTTGCGCCTGTTTTAAAGGAGCCCTAAGGCTCCCCACAAACAGGCGCGACGCGACACAAGGGCACCGCTCATCGCGCGACACGTGGTGCCTTTGTGTCGCCTCGTGCCAGTGCGTACGAGCCTTTAATGGCCGACTAATGTGTGAATGTGTGCGTACAGCCACTGGCCGACAGTTTTTTGGTAGCGCGCATCTGCCCGACTTTTTTTGTTCGTACATGGCTTAGCCTAAGTAACGTTTATCAGATCTTGGCCTTACACAGACCGCCTTTCGGTTTTTGCTTATCGAAACTCATTTTCAGACCACTGAGAATGACTTGTTTGTAGATTGTCACTACAACTTGCTAATTTTTAATGCTTTTAATCTTGCAATGTATGTATGTTTTTCTTGGTGGAATCTTGCAACTGAATTTTAAATCAGTTATCTTCAACTGATTGAGCTGAAATTTGGTATAAGTACACGTTTATTTTAGATGACAATGCATTTTTATGATGCATGACCTGGCTGCTGCACCCAGGATTGGCTCCAGTCGAGGGAACTCCTCAACGGTCAACAGCAGAAATATTTTTTTATATACGCATAAAAAGTATGATATCTCGTTCTAGTCTATCATAATCTGGGTGCTGCACCCAGGACTGCCTCCAGACGAAAGAACTCCTTAGTGATCAACAGCACAGGCACGAAATGTTGTTTATTTATTCATTAAATTATGACGATAGCCCGTTATAAAGTGTGGCATGACTTGGATAGTGCAAGTCGGATGGCTTCACACCATGACCTGTGTAAGGCCGCGTTTGGGTTCTTTGGATTTGTCTTTACAAGTACCTTTCAAGAGAAGGTGATATAACGGATATTTAAAGAAATTCCAATGCTACAAAGTAACAAAAGGTATTTTTTTTTTTTAAAACAAACTTATCCGCTGAGACGCTTTTGGTATGAAAAGCATACCAGACTTTTCTAACACTAAATTGTACTCACGCGGTTAGGTATTCCCACTAAATTGTACACGTCATCTGACGCGTCGGCTCGCGCGCCGACTGTTTGTAAACAAACCCGATAAGCGGCGTCATTTCTTGGTATTCTGCGACCGTTGTATTTTTTTATGAATGCTAGTGAGTAGGGCTATATTGAAGTGTGCGTTGTATTTGAATATACGATGTTTTCGTTTGTAGACGACTGTTTAAGACGAACAAAGACACTTTTTATAAAACTTTAATATTTTCTGAGGCGTGAACGTCCTTGCCGCAAGCTTCTAAGAAAATATTAAAGGTTTATGTTGACGAAAGTTTTATGTAGTTCTTTTTAGGGGTTGGATTTTAAAACGAGTCGCCTGAATTTGAGCGTATTGGTGGTGTAGGGGGCTTAAGGGAGTTAGTCTTAATCCCCCCAAAATAATTTTGGCTGCCGGAGTTGCGTCTAAATATTTTTAAACAATTCCCAAAAAATCTTAAATACTATTGCAATTATTCAAAACGGAACGTAATTTTTATGCTTTAGTACAGTTACAGGATATAATTCTTAGGTAATTAATAGCAATGTATTACTCCGAGTTGGCACAATCCGACTTCATTGTGTCATTGGGTTAGGTTAGATGGCTAAGGCGGGAGCGCAGCGCAGCTAAGCACCCGCCTTAGCCATCGTGGTTATATTAGGTCTTTACCTATGAAATTGCCGTTCTGCAGTACTGGCCATTTCAAATCAAAATAATTTTTGTTTGGCTAAGAATTCTAATTTCAAATTAATTTTATTTTAAAAACATGGTTTTTTTTTTCTAAAAGTAGTCATTTCTTTATTGATTAGTGTTACATTTTCATCGCATTTCAATCTTTTTCGTCATCATGGATACGTTAAAAATTCGAGTAATTATGGAATATGAGTACCGTCGTGGCAGCAACGCGGCACAAGCGGCACGCAACATCAACGACGTTTACGGAGCTAACACTACAAACCAACGCACCACCTGTTATTGGTTTGCTCGCTTCCGTTCTGGAAATTTCGACCTGAAAAATGAACCTCGCGGTCGTCCGAAGACTTTGGTCGACAATGACGAATTAAAGGCGATTGTGGAAGCTGATGATACACAATCTACGGCTGAATTAGCAGCAGCTTTCGACGTTAGCGTCAAAACAATATTGGTCCATTTGCGTCAAATTGGCAAGGTAAAAAAGCTTGACAAATGGGTGCCCCACGAACTCAATGATCGCCAGCGCGAAGTACGCGTCGAGACGTGCCTTGCACTGCTCAACAGACACACAAATGAAGGAATTTTGAACCGCATTGTTACCTGCGATGAAAAATGGATTCTGTTTGATAACCGTAAGCGCTCAGCAAGTTGGTTGGATCCTGGTTCAGCACCTAAACAATGCGCTAAACGAAAACTTACCCCTAGAAAAGTGATGGTCACTGTTTGGTGGTCTAGCGCCGGTGTGATTCATCACAGCTTCTTACCAAACGGGGTGAGCATTACTGCAGATGTGTACTGTGAAGAACTGAACACAATGATGGAGAAGCTGGCGCATCTCCAACCAGCATTGGTCAATCGCTCGTCTCCGCTGCTCCTGCACGACAACGCGCGACCTCATACTGCACAGCAGACGGTCTCCAAGTTGCAAGAACTGGGGTTGGAAGCTCTCCGTCATCCGCCCTACTCACCAGACCTTGCGCCTACAGACTACTACTTTTTCCAGAATTTGGATAACTTCTTGGCGGGAAAAAAATTTAATACCCGAGAGGCAGTACAAAATGCCTTTGAAGAATTTGTTGCCTCCCGTCCAGCTGATTTCTTTAAGAAGGGCATCAATAAACTGCCACTGCGATGGCAAAGATGCATTGATTGCATGGGTGATTACTTCGATTAATACAAATAAAAAATTCATGAAAAAAATTCGTTTAAATTTTTTCATACAAAACGGCAATTTCATAGGTAAAGACCTATTATTTTTTTAAACCACCCAGAAATAGGAGCCCGTCGACTCATAATAATTGTAGCCAGTTTTTTTTTTTTTTTTGTTATGCGTCGTCATATTGAGGGCCATTGGGTTCTCAGTATGATTGATTATTTTTGAATGTTTGTGGCGGCGAAATAACGTAAAATACAGGAAAGATCCACTCATGGAATTAATAAAAGCGATAAAACATGTTTATATAGTGGAATAAACAATTTTTGTACATATTCTGTTAAAAGCTTGTTTTTAAAATGTTTTTTTGCTCAAGTACTTACATTTTTTCCTGAGTGGTTTCCTACATTATGTACTTTGAAATAAATTAATATCATCTTTTATGAGTCTATTTATTGACGTAGAATATAACCAATGACAAATGACACAACCATAGAGGTAGGTATATAACATTCGTCCACATCCTAATAAGCTACGACATCTCCTCGATAAGTCGTCGTGGCTTCGTGGTGGTGCGCCCACTGCGCCTTGCTGGCGCTCCCTGCAAGACAGCCGTGGTCAGTGGGAGGCTAGGTGTCTCAGCACTGGCTTATGGAGTGCCCGCTTGATTCTGTATGCCTGATGAACTTGGAACGATGTGCTCCATCACATTTGGATTAATATCAGGCGAGTCTTGAGTAGCCTGACAGGAGGACCAAATTGATGGTTGGGTTAGTTGAGGCGTTGGGTGAGGTGACTCTGGCTGATTGCTAAGTGTGGATAATGGTGACCGCTGTCTGATAGGTGTGGAAAAAGCTAGTGAATTAGGCGTAGGTGTGAATGGAGGCAAAGGACGAGAATGAGGTGTGGACTGAGGTGTTAGTGGGTGTTCAAAAGGCGTTGACGAAGGTAATGGAGGAAGATCAGTATCAGCTGGACTGATTTGGTCTGTTAAACGGAAACGCACATGATCTGCATGATATCTCCTCTCTACACCGTCTGAAGTGTTCACAGCGTAAGAATATCTGTGCGTACGCCTTGATATTGTAGCAGGTACCCATCGGGATCCATCTCGGGTGCGAACAAAAACGCTGTCTCCTGTTTTAAAAGATGGGGTTAGTTTCTCAGACTCAATGTTTGCCTGTATATGTTTGTGTTGCAGAGTTCTTTTAGGGTCAGGCCGCGCGTTGTCCAGAGCACAATGCAACCGACGCCCAAACAAAATTTCACCTGGGCTCTTACCGTTGGTACTATGAGGTGTTAAACGGTAGGAAAATAAGAAGTTTTCTAGCCTCCTTCTCAAGGTCATGCCATCGCTCGCACTTGATGACATTCTAGTTTTGAAAGTACGAACCAGGCGTTCTGCCAAGCCATTAGTCCTCGGGTGATATGGAGATGACTTAATATGATACCCTTGTCTCTGCAATAATTTTGGAATTCCCGGGAGGTAAACTGTGTCCCGTTATCCGACACCAAGAATTGTGGAAGACCAAACGTTGTAAATATAGAGTCTAACTCTTCACACAGTTTTTTTGTAGTTATTTGGTTCATGGGCTTGATCTCAATCCATTTTGAGAGTGCATCTGCTAGAACAAACTAGTATTTTCCTTCAAATGGTCCCGCAAAATCGACATGAAGTCTTTCCCATGGGTTGTCAGGAACGGACCAGGAATACACAGGCAATTCAGGGTTATTTGGCCGGTTTTCTTGGCATTTACGACAGTATTTGATGTACTCTTCAATATCATCGTCGATCGATGGCCACCATACGTGAAAACGTGCGAGTGCTTTCATTGCACAAGTTCCTGGGTGCCCTGTGTGCAGGTATTTCAAAGTAACTTTCCTGAGTGTATTCGGAATGATTAATCGACCTTGCCACATCAAAATCTTATTTTCGATGGACAACTCGTTACGTTTCCGAGCTTAGGGTTATAAGACGTCGGAATATGAATTTTCCCGCCAACCTGACTTAATGTTCTCCGATATTTGTTTGAAAATATGATCATTTCTTGACGCATCCCTTATTATTTCTTCTGTCAACGCTATATCTGAAACACTGTTATGTTTTAGTTCAGCTATTATTCTGTGTACTGTCAATTCTACACGGGACGGCCTCTCATCAGGATTGGACATCCTGGAAAAGAAATCAGCTATAAAATTAAGTTGTCCTTTTGTGAAGACGATGTCATAATCATAGCTACCAATGATCAAAGCCCAACGTATTAAGCGATTATTAACAAGCTTCGGTAAATTGCGCTGTGGGCCTTATACGTGAATCAAGGGTTTATGATCAGTAACAAGTGTGAATTTTGTGCCACGTAAATATTGGTCAAACTTTTGGATGCCGAAAAATATGGCTAATGCTTCTCGATCAATAACTGAATATTTAGTCTCCGCTGATCTCAGCTTTCTTGACGCAAAAGCGATAGGTTGAATTTGATCATTCGCTTTATGAAATAATACGGCACCAACACCCTTTTCTGAAGCGTCACACGCTAAAAACAACGGACGCTTCTCGTCAAAGGCCACGAGTGGTTTTGATTCATAAATCAACATTTTAGTATTTTCAAACGCTGTATTTTCTTTATCTGTCCATCGCCACTTTTGGCGCGCGCCAGTTAGTGCATGCAGGTCCGCGCAAAAGCTGTGTAGGTGAGGTATGAATTTCTCATAGAAATTTACGAGGCCAAGGAATGACCGTAGTTCTTGAGCGTTAGTAGGCGGTGTCGCTTTTGTTATTGCTTCAATCTTCGATTTGGTTGGTCGTATTCCTTCCTTGTTGATTGTGTGTCCTAGGTACTCGATATCTCTTTGAAAGAATGAACATTTTGTTAAGTTGACTTTTAAGCCAGCCCGTTGTAATTTGTCAAACACAGTAGAAAGTGTTTCGAGATGTTCAGCGTCATCCTTCCCTGTTAAGGCGATATCATCAAAGTAAATCGCTACGTTTGGTATACCACCAAGTACTTCTTCAAGGTAGTGTTGAAAAATCGAGGGTGCTGTTGATATTCCAAAGGGCATCCTATTGTATTGGTAATATCCTTTGTGAGTAGATATTGTCAGGTACTTTTTTGACTCTGGAGCGATCTCGAATTGCAAGTACGCATCTTTTAAGTCGATTTTCGAAAACTTAACTCCGTTTGCAAGGTTTTGTCGTAATTGGTCAAATAGCGGGACTGGATGAGCGTGTGTTACCATGGCAGGGTTAATAGTGCTGCGAAAATCACCGCAAATTCTGATTTGGCCATTTGTTTTGACCACGTTGACTGTGGGTGTTGCCCATTCCAAGGGGGTCATATTTGGATCAACTTTGGTAACTATTCCCTCTTCCACTAAACGCTGAAGTTCTCTTTCTATGTTTTTGCACATAGCGAACTTAACGGGTCGGGCAGGGACGTGTAGGTATAGGTACGGTACCATGTTTAATATGGATGTTAACGGCGTAATTTTTAACTTTTCCTAGTTTGTTGTCAAAAAGAGATGAGAATGTGTCTAATACCTGTTTAAGTGTTCTGGAATCTCGTTGAGTAGGCTTAACCGAATAGACGGGTTCTGGAAACGTCATGTCGTACATCTCGCTCCACTGGAGACCAAAAAGCATGGGGTTGGCGTTTTCCATAACTACAACGCGCAAAATTTTCTGTCTTCCAAGGATTTCAACCGTTACGTCTGTAAGTCCTTTTGGTTTGAGTTTGAGGTTCCCATAGGCACGTAGTTTCGGTGCCTTTGTTAAAGGGGGTGTTCCAATACGTTTCCAAAATTCTGTGCTAATGATGGAGTATACTGATCCCGGGTCCCAGTCCAACGTACATCTGACACCGTTGAGTGTGACGTCAATGCGCTTGCTGTCTTTGTTCCTTTTGCGCTCAATCTTGAAGATATCGTCACTATCGTATGAGCTTGTAGAAGGTTCTGATAAACACTCGTCGCTGGCAGTGTTCCTAATTTTATGTATTTTCTTTTCTCCCAGTCTTGATACAGCAATCTTCAAAATGCCCTTGCGTTTGACATTCCTTGCAAGTATGGTCTTTTGCCTTACAATCGCCCACTTTATGCCTATCATATGCACCGCATCGACGGCACTGATCTGGACCAATTCTGCGTAAAGACGTACTCTGTTTGTTGTGATCGCAATTGAAATTTTTAACACCTAATTGTTAGTTTGTTACAGTTGTTGCTGGTGTTCGCCGAGTTGGTAGACTCCGTACCAGGTGTTGCTGGTGTGGGAACCGCCGCTGTCGGTCGCTGCTGTTGTAACACGAGTTGCTGCAAAACGTCTGAAATTTGCTGTTGTTGCTCCCGTTGTAATTGTATAAATTCTTTAAATTGTTCCGCATTCATTTTGGCTACTTAATCCTCGTCGCCAATGAAATAAATTAATATCATATTTTATGAGTATTTATTGACGTAGAATATAACCAATGACAAATGACACACCCATAGAGGTAGGTATTTAACATACTTGTACTTTAAAATTACCTACTGTACTGCTAATATTATCTTGTGAAAACTCAAGTGCGTGAATACAAGAATGGGGTACTTAAATCTATACATACATATAAATAAAAATCAATCGCCAAAAATGGTGCAGCACCTATTTGGCTAATTTTTTATTTTTTTGTTGTGTTTGTGATTGTCAAGACAAGGTTTTTACGAATGATTTTTTTCGGAAAATTCATCATCATCAGGAAAGACGGAAATTGGGATGCTATTTTTGTAGGTATGAAATTCACCCTGAGAGACGCCGCGCCGGGCACGAACAGCTTGTATAAAACAAAACTAAATATCAGGCTTTGGCTCTTTAATTAATATCATAAAGTATATCACACATACTGTAATTTAAAGCTCACAATAAGCTAAGCTTAACTTAAAACTGATGACCAGACCAATCACATTTATATTAAAAGCTACACATATAACTAAAGTACTGGTTTTATTCAGATTTAACAGATTTAGGTGCCATGTTGACCATAGCAAGGAGAGTGTTGAAAATGCCCCTGTGTTGAACACCTGGCATGAGCAACATCATGGTAGACAGGATGTACATCAGGAATGTATTGTTGATGGAAGACGCCACCCATGCCAATGTCACCAACAAACTGAGGGAAAGTATGTAGTACTGAAACAAAAGAAATGACGCTGTTAGAATCAATTATATTTACAACCAATTGAAAAGGGTGGTTAGTTTACACTCTCTATCAAGCAGTTATGAAATTAGTTTTGTCTACTATGTTCAATTTTATTTTTAAATATTTTAGAGTAAAATATGAACAACTGGTCCGAACTGGTGTGTTCACATCAATATTTATTAACTGTTTAGTTACTTAGTACAATAGTTGATACCAATAAAATGGTTGACCATCAATTTTATTAACAGATTTTTCTTCTTACTACAGTGATTGTATAATTTTCACTACAAAATCGACTTACCAGATAAGGGCTGGTTTCCCTCAAAGAATAGAATTGGCGAACATTATGCAAACTTTTATTGTAATTGGTTACAATACTTTTGCAAACGTCTTCAAATGTTTTTTCATGTTGTCCAGTCCACGAAGAAGGTCCATAAAGAGAATTACAGATAACGGGCACAATAAAGTCCACGAAATTCAGGAATAGGCCAATAACAGCGAATGTTGCGAGAGAATTGAGATCCAGTAGCCAAATAAGAAAATATATAAAAGAGACGGAGCCAATTATAGCACATGGATGCCATTGCTGTTCCCACAAGATAATAGACTTCAGCGGAAGAACAGCCATGCGCCAACCTTCCAGAAACCTCTTCAGCTTCTTCACCTGCTGCTCCTGTGAAAAAATATGTTCATAATTTTATAATCTAGTTTTGCTTGATTTACTAGGTACCTGCATTTTATTTTGTTGCGTCATTATGTTTCTTTCTCAATAACCGAACATTGTTGGAGTACTTTCTATAAGCATACCAAAGAAAAGTTTAAATCTTGGGTTTATTTTCTTGTTTTGAGTCATGAAGACGCGATGAATTTTTTTATTCAAAAATATTGGTACAATTTGCGCTTACCTGATTTTCAGAAACTGTATATTCTGCCATTTCGTTATTTAATAGTTGTAGTTATTAAAATTGCTGGAAAAATATGTGATTTGCAAAAAAATTAACCACACAACGCACTTTCAAAACAATAAAATCAAATCAATCGAAACCGACCGCACGAAGAATAAAAGTGATGGTGCTATTTTCTGATGGATCTTTCAAATTGCTAACCGAATAGTTGTTGCTGCAGGGCAGAAAAAGAAGGAAATAGAATACTGAAACATTTTAAATTAGTCGGATTCTAATATGTCAAAATAGCATACAATCATGATATCATTAATTCCAGATGGCAGCACTGCAATATTTTGTCTTGTGCCACACTGAATTTTCTTCTTTTTTTTTTTCTATAGTCGATTATTTATAAAAAAGATACAGTGCAAAAATGTACTCTGTGCTGTGCAACGAGATTACATTCAATAATTTATTGCATTGCATTACTTATTTTAGTTAAAGTAATAAAACGAATAAATGCTCTTTGTTTGCTGGCTGATGGCTGGCTATGGTTGGTAGTGGTAATAGGCTTTCAATAAAGTCTCTAGACTCTAATACATGGTATAATATTTTATATAAATGTAGTATGTACTCTGTGTGTGTAATTAGTTGATTACGCAACGCATTTTTTTGGGGTATACTTTTCTACTCGATATTAATTGAATTTCAATTTCATTATTACGTAGATAATCTTATTTTCTTCGATGTACGATTACAATTTTTTGAGGCCTTGAATTTTGCTACCACTAACCGAGGACTTTATTGTCGTAGGAACGAATTAAAATGAAACACTTTGATTATTTTTTATAGATATTTAATAAAATAAAGCTTATAAAAGTATAAAAACAAAAATATTATCAGTTCCCTTGTAGCATTTACCAATTATATTAATACCATAATATTTTTCACAAGAATAAAATCATTTCAATATTTTGTTTCAAAGTTTCATTATCTATTGGACCCTGCGGAAGTAGCGTTTTGCAGGTGTTTTGGCGTTCTCGTGGGTCAGGGTCTGGAATATAAGTAAATAATATTAACTACTAATTACAAACAGTTTTAGGCAAGATAAAATGAAACTAACAAGGAAAAGTTGTTATAAAACTATAGCATTATCTAACCAAGTCTGCAAATATTTGAACTACATGATTCTTGGTGGTATTTGCACAAAAAATCGGAAGATGTTGGAACTTTAGGCGTAACTGGTTATAAAAATATTATCTTGAATTATTATTTTAAGATAATATTTTTATACTTACCAGTTATTAAGGCAATGATGATAATATACTATGATGTATCTCAAGGAGAAAAACTCTACTTTTGGACATAGTACCACTGTACCTATACTTTTATTAAAAACATTGTTTTGTTCACAACCTATTTTAATTATGTAGTATTACTTACAACAATGCACTCATCTTCAGTGAAGTCATACTGGCGACCACAGTTAGCACCTGTATCTTCTACTACTGACTTGGTTTGCATTTGTTTGTCATTGATTAGCGTTGTAACACTCTGAAAATAAGTTACATTCATAGATCAAACAGAATATAAACCACAGCATTCTATGAACCCACTAGTTGGTACATAGGATGTATAGTTGGTTTATGACATTAACCTTGACTGTGGCGTTAGGCATATTTTCCTCATACTCTTCTCCTAATTTGAACTTGTTCTCAACAGTCCTCAACAAAGATGAGTTTTTGATAGTCATATGGTCACCATCCACTGATATTTCCATCAGCGGTGACGACATTGACATCATTTTACGTCCCATGTAAGGTACACCTGTAACAATAGTAAATTCTCATTGTTTATTTTAGATAAGTTTATTAAAAAACTTTATCTAAATATATTGTTAAGTTTATTGGATACAGAATATAAAATAAAAGTTATATTCTGTATCCAAATTAATATTAGAATTTTAATTAACAAAATAGTTGCTAAGTAAATAGTTTGCTGAGAAATAAATATTTAGGTACTCACCTACAGCAGTGAAATAGTCTTCAATGTCCTCATTCTTGTAGTGTTGGTATTTTCCAGTAATCGACGTCATTTTTCTGTTTCTAACTTTTCTACCGTTTGTGTCTCTACCTACTTAGACCTGCCTGAATCTAAAAGAATGTTTCAGAAAAATCAAAATTAATTAAATAGTTATCTTATCACCTTGGACAACGCTTTAAAATTATCTAAGCTTATCACCTTAATTTATCAATCACGTACGTTGCAAAGTTTGATAATACATAAAAATTAAGATATTGTACTTAATATGTACAAATGCAAATCCTGAGATTTGAACCACTAATTAAGGTAAAATGAAATAATGATCACACACTGTACCTATACGTGCACAGCCTTAACGAAGAAAATAGAATAATCTGTAATTAATGTGTAGATTAATTTTGTGAGTTTAAAAATATCTTTTGTCCGCTTTTGCTACTGTCAGTTAGAAACACGATAAACAACAACAACAACATGACCAATCAGAACTACAGATAGTGAGGGGTACCTACACGTGAAGGTATCGATAACACCGTGACCTTAAAAAATTACGTCATGCTTTTTTTTCATATTGTTGTTAGGTCAAAATAAAAAAAAATGTGTGTAATAGGTATTGAAGCATTTAACTAATGTTTATTTAAAAAAAAAACCTAATGGTCTATTGTTTACTTTAAAATACTTATACTAGTGGTTTACGACAGTTATCGCTAGCGATAGCACATGGTGAAATGTGGTGGTAATTGGCTAAAATTTTATGAAACTATTTAGCCTTTCAGAAATTGTACAAAGTATGTACAAGCACTGCCATTTCAACTTTCAACGTTTGTGTTGAAAAGATGAATAGGTCGGTGGATCACAAACACAGTCACAGTCACAGTAGGTAGCAGATCCAGTTGAAGCCCCCCCCCCCCCCCCCCCCAAGTTTCTGAGTCCACCTCTGCATCCTCAGCATTCATGTCCCCTAACTAAACAGCAGCATAGGCTTACAAGATACAAATGAGTTTTCCCAAATAAAGAAAGTACAAAATCTCGCTACATTACCAAAGTTTATAGTATAAAGCGCAGCTTTTTTTCGCTAAAGACAGGTTGAAGGGATTGGATCCCATGTTTATCACCACCGAAATACAGGGCGGGCCCGTTCAATAGCCGAACAGAGCGGCCGCTCCAGGCGACAAACCAGAAGGGGTGCCGACTAAGGCCTGCATTCACCATCATTGTAAGCTAAAGATACACAGAGTATAGTACCAAGGTGCTATACTACAGCAAGTGGTCAGACCAAGTAACTGCCCTCACTGGACTCTCTGTTACGACTGCCCTGAGAGCAGCCGAGAACCGGACGAAGTGGAGGAACAACATCTAGAAAGCCAAGAAGGCCTTTCAGGGACATGACCTTCAGTAATGAAGTACGCGACCAAGAAGTGTTCGGTGAAAACTGGTATCGGAGCATTTGTGCACTGTATCCGATCAGCACCCCCATTACGTAACACACTTTCTATTATAATCCGACGCATTTTGAAGGATATTGCTAATCCATTGCTTCATAAGTTTGAAGAATTAATCTGTGTCGACAACGTAAATCATGCAATTAATGTTTTTGAATTGTCAAAATGAAAGGTATTGTCATTGTTTGAACCCGCGCAGACTACAGACTTTTTATCGGCCGATAGTTTGGTTGGGTTAGGCTACTAGCGCAGCACACTGGGCCAACTAAACAGTAGGGTTGAGTCGGCTGACTGCTCTCGAACGATTTTACAACGGAGGAGAAGGATCAAGAAGAGAACTCGAGAGTTTTGGGTGCATCACATCCGCAGTGATATTCTAGATTAGTGCATGGAAAATTTTACATGATAAATTCCAAACTACTAGAAATCGAAAAAAAATACCTATTAACGAATGAGCATAACCAGCTTCAAATAATGAACTATGGGCAGGGTCGGCCGACTAAACAATCGGAAAATGTGCGCGCGTTGAAGAGCACCATATTTATTTAGCAGTCGGCTGGCACGGCCGCGGCAGGCAGTTCTATTTAAAGGCAATGGTGTAGCCCATCAAACTTTTTATCGGCCGATACTGAATCGTTTTAATGTGCGTACTTGCATATATCTTCATACTGGTTAAGAAACCGACCAAACTATCGGCCGATAGAAAGACCTCGCCATCTTCCGTTAGGAATAATAATGTTTTGTGCTGACCGTCCCCGCCAGACACGGCGGTCGGCGACGCGACGGACGGCGGAGCCGTATACAGAAAATAGCTTTCCACACAACACTAGTAACATCAAATGCTCACAGTCGATAAAAGTTTGTTCTGAAACTACGATGATAAAATCTTAGCTATTTCATTTAAAGTAGTCTTTAATAGTAAGTTATTTAGAGTTTATCGTAAAAAAATGAATCGGCCAAAAATGAAACTAGGTCCAGATTTTTATTACATTTGTAACAAAACACAATAAATTGAATCTATTGGTTTTTTACTTTTTATATGTTTCGAATTTCATCGGGTGTGGATTTTTTTTTGGTGGGACAGATAATTAATTGTAAATGGGATGTGACAACAAGAGCGGAGAAGTATGAGCGAGATGTGATTTTTATGTTTTGATCACAAATACAATTGAGATTAGTGCAAATATTAATATATGTGATTTCTAGAATGTGGTGACATATTAAGTTGTAGTGAAAGAGTGCTTTATATTTACTAAATAGTTATATTTCATAGGACTCCGACTTTTGCTCCAGTTTAGCTTGTAGTCATTTACAAGTGTTGATCGATTATTGACACGATATTATTTAGTTACTTTATAAGCACGAACGTTCAATCGAAAATGGGTGAAAAAGAGGATTATTTGACATCGTACCGATTGTTTTTTGAAAACTTTGCCGCTAATGTTAACCCTGAGGACCAGTTGCCCGTGCACATAGCAGGGTACACCATCACCGAGTCGGAGTTGGCCGGTGAGGTTCTCTACTGGACGACTCAGTATTTGAGCGAAAAGTAAGTGCTTATTGATACCATTGTTCAAACTAAGCAGGTACCAGTGTCTGTGCAGTCTTTCAGCTTACTAGAAACATCTTATATATAATAATATCACAACCGTAAATGCAATGTTGAATCACTGTGATAATGAGTTTTATAGAGAAAGAAAAGACTTGATTTTCTTATACAATGTTGTTTTTGTTATGCATCTTCTTTGCTACAATGTCTGTTTCCTTACCTGCTTATTTATATTTAAAATTTAGAATTAATTTAATTTTTTGCATTATCACGCAATTTTGTCAGTGAATCTCTTATCACAGTATTTGATATATTAATTGTTTATTTGCAACATAACTTGCATTATTCAACTTTGCTAATTACTTTAATAAAAAAAATTGCATCTCAAGTTGGTAAAACAGGTTTTGTGTCTACAGCTCCAATAAAAAAAAAATAACTAAAAAAACATACAATACTACCTGTTGTAGTGCTATACTCTAGAATTTTTCTTCTGGTATTTCATTATAAATGTTTTAACAAAAAAAAAAAATTAACTGTACTTCCTAGCACGTAGAAGTAGAGGTTCACATACAACTTAGGGTAGGGGAGGGTACTTATTATTTTGTTCCATAAAATTCTTGAAAAATTCCCACCTTTAAGTTTACATTTCTTGATGAAAAGAAATGTAAACTTAAAGGTGGGAATTTTTCTTCTATGTGCTAGGAAGTCCAGTTATTTTTTTTTTTTTTATCAATCAATCAGTCATCATCATCGGTTTCAAAAACCGAGCACTCAGAATGATCAGTTGTAGGAATGCCTGATAGCTTCAGTCCCAAATAATAATAATTAGTGCATATTCAGATATAGCTGGTAAACAATTAAGAATTTGATTCTTCGAATTGGTAGTCTCTTCACTAGAGGGCTGGCTTATTTTTTGGCCAAAGAATCAGCATCGCCATACAACGTAGCAATGCTGCTAGCCTTTGGGGCACTTTTCCTGTTGACAGTGATGTGGACCAATTTTTTGATGCCCTATGATTCCTTCCCCTACCTTTTTTATGTATACTTGTACATATTCTTATTCTAGGAATGTTAGCTTTTAAATTATGAAAATATTTAATAAAATAATTTATTGATTAAAAATTATAAGAATTTGTATTGAAATCACACATATACCAAGACAATTTCATTCTGTATTTAGAAGATTAAACTTGTTATATGGTGTGGTGCAAAATTTGCATTGGATCTTCAAGAGCCTGGAGAAACTGGCCCATGTTCATCAATGGTTTTTCATAAAAGCAATACCTGAACTTTGGCAGAGACTTAAATATGCAATTTCTGAACTCCATATTCATGGTAAGCACAGCTTGCTCATAACACAGCTTACCCACAAATTGTTTGCCTTTTACTGACCGCCTTATTATTTCGAATTCATTTGTGGGAATAAATATATGAATGACAGTCATGTTGTGACTATCTTATATTTGGACTAGTTTACAGGGCCCTATTTCTTATTAAGCATGCATTATTATTCTTCTGCAGAAAGGTATACTTAAGGGGACTACATAACCTAAACGCAAATTTATAATGCCTAAAAATATATGATCCACTACAGTAACCAAAATCAGAAAAATATATGATATTCTTCTGGATATGTGCTAGTTAGATAGTGTGTTGAAAACATAATACAATTAACTTGATATGATAGAAAAAAATCACGAAGATACCTCTAAAAAAATATTTTAATGGTTAAAAACCATACTAATATACATGCAAACATTCAGATTTTGTGTCAGATTATTCTACAAGTAACATACTAACGTAATAGTGTTTAAATTGTTTAGTCCAATGAATAGATTTTTTGTAAATCCTTAATTGCTTCATATTTTGCAATAAATTACCAGCGTTGTGTCATCGCGCGTCTCTTTCTTTTCTATGCAATCCGACAATGACCGCGCTTTAGCTCATGTAAGCCTCTTAATACAAAGTCTAGGTAATACGGGCTGGTGTCCGCAACTCCACGTCAATGCGCGTATTCTATCTAGGTGAGCTTTCAACACTATCTGAGCTATAAGGTTGCCGCTGTTTATTACTAAAACTTTCATACTAATAATATAATTTTGCAGTGCTGTGTTAATATTGTGTACAATATATATTTTTAAATCTGTTGCAACACATAAGACAATGGTAGGTAATTTCCCTATTCTATTTTGTGTCAGGATTTATAATTATTATGTAAACACACATTTTACTTGGTGTTTTCATAACTTACATACTATGATAATGAATTAATGAGTTATGAAAACGTGTGTGACTAGTATACTACCTACTTTAGGTAGTTATAGAACTACCTAAAGTAAGTAGTATAATCTAGTCATATTTAACAATGAGCCTGTCAATAGGCCATTAACCTTAAAAGAGTTCCAAGGGCCTGTGCCACCTTTTGTTCCTGACTCATTAACTAAACATTTGAGCAGGTGTTTATTTAGTTGGTCATGCCTTTTGTTTACATAACACACAACAGTCAACACCGAATAATTTCACGATATCAGATTAATAGTAATGCGCCTGTCGGTATACTATTGTAGTCTTTGGCCTGTCGTGGTCATAATTGCGTACAATTATGGAGGTGGGTATAAAAAAATCCTGCTTGCGTAACAGATTTATGGTTGGCTGGTCATATGGGACGCGTTACTCATCCCGGCCGCGTGGTTGTGACTTGTGATCACACAGTAACCGCAAGTAAGCTGAGTACCTGCTTACGCACCTTACCACTTTGTAATGCGGAAAACTACGGTGTGTCTTAGTCATATCGGTCAATCAGATTTCAAAGAAAAAATTTGAAACGTGCCTATGTGTACAACTGTACATACTCATGTTTCGTGTAGAATTGTAGATGGGTATTTCCTGCCCCTTGCAAGCTCCCGGACCCAAGTCCCCAAACACCTGTTCAAACCGTTACCTAACATCTACACTTACATACTATCTAAATTACCCGTCGTTTAACAGGTCAGACAGTAAACAATATTCCGTGATCATATTGCAAAACGTATATTACGTGAATATGATGTGTTAATTTTTCCCTCATCTACAAGTGAACTAGACTAGAAAGATTTTACAATCGTTGGTATAACAAGTTCGCATGCACTAGTTTACGAGCCTGTTTAAAGAATATTAAAAAGAATTAAACAATCACGCGGAAATTAGGAAGTGAGGTGTTAGTCAGGAGGTCAGTTATTTGCCAGATTAAGCCAAGTTAGTTTCAAAAGCTGATCCAATGATTCATTCCCGCTGAGCACTTTACTTGAACCTAACAACTACCGCCTTGTCTTATAGTTAACATGTAATTTGCTAGACGCTCCATTTAACCCGACGTATGCTGTAACGCGGCGTAAATTGTGTGTTACGGTGCCGCTGACCATTTAGTCTTGCATAATATCTCACACACCGATACCAACATCCTACAATTATATTTTTTAATTAAGTAAGCTTTGTTTTACTGCTGTAATGCCGCCGCATCAATTTTTTTTTTACTGCTGAGAGTCACGAAATAATAAAGTTTAGTCAGTCGTAACGATTTTTATTTGTTTTGGGCTGTATTGAGCAGTTCTATGAATCTAGAAAGCTTCAGGCTGAAGAAGCCTAGAATACTTCTAAGGTCTAATAAAAAGTCAAGCGGCTGCTCAGACTTTTTATGTCTCTCTCCCTTTGTATTGTCTCACTGTAGGCCTCCCTTCCCTTACGAAATATTCACAGTTCGCAGTCTTGCGGTCTGATACCAATGTTAGTGTGGAAACAGAAATAGTTTTGAAATGGCTTGCTATCAGTAACTTATATTCTAATTATCCATTCAAAACGACATTAACATAAAGAGCTATACGCTGCGTTGCAGTATACATGTATTTTTCTATTAGAATTGATGGAAAGTGCATTTTAATCTGACAAACAAAAGAATTTAACACCGCAGGAGACAGTAAACTCGTGAGAAAAACATTTGAATGTTATATCAATAAAGCGTCAGCAGGCTTTGTTTGAAACTCTAAACTCGTGAGACGAGGAGAACAACAATGATTTATCTGACACCTGCTCAGTCTAACCGTATAAATACTAAGGCTTATTATAAAACTATCTATAAATCGATTGGCCCAATATGTCTAGAACGAAGCAAGCTTAAAATAGATTTGCGAAACTTGGCACTCTGTGAAGGCTGAGGTCATAAAATCGAGTCATCTGCCCATGATTGCTTGGCCGCAGAAAATGTTATGATTGCATCTTTAATTCGTGTCACCTTGGTTCGTTACTTTCTCCCGAGGAAAATACCGATTGTTAGATCGTATTTAATTTCTCTAGGGCCTGTGGGTTGAGGTCGTAGGATTGGTACCCTCGATGCATAAATTGGCGCGCGAGACCGCGTGGGTAGATGCGGATGTTCGTGATAGTAACGCGAACCCGTGTCAACGCTCTGCGCAGTGTTTACTCCTCAAATATTCACAGTTAATTGCCGAAAGGAATTTGGCCAATTTTTTTGTTTACCAAACAAACAAACAAACCTCGCTTCAGAGCGACCGTGACCGCCTTACATCTGATTAATTATTCTAGCAATAAATTAATTGGAGAACTCGGAACTCGGCCATATTTTTGAATAAGTATACAAGCCTTTGAAATATTAAAATGTTTGTAAAGATTCTTACGCAAATATGAAAAGACAGCAATGAAGTACTTATGTAAGTCCCACAATATATCAAGTTGATACGGGCTGCGTTACTTCCTACATAACTTCATACTTTTGTTTTGAATCCTAATGAACCACCACTACCACGAGCACAAGATAAAGTCGCGCTATGTCCTTCTTAATAAACATAAACTACGGTATTTAGTATACGACAGTTATGTCTGAAATATTGTGTCAACTCAGAGAGAATGTATGTACATGCATTCGTTTTAAGAACGGGGTCAGCCACCTCTTTATGTATTGTACAGACAGACGTACACGTCCGCTTTTTATTTTATAGTTACAACGGCAACCAAACTGAGGGAACTAACATATGTTCCAGCGATGTGAATGCCCGCTGGTTTGTTTACCAACTGTTTTCATTGATCCGATATTCAACTATGTTGTCTACTGTACTATGTATATCTTCTGGCTGAACTAACAGAGCGGTTGTTGCTAGTCTGTTTTCCATCTCTAGCGCTTTCAAGTTGCACAATGTTGTCTTCTAATTATTCACTGAAGCGTGTTTTCAGGGGATTTCCATCCTGTGGAGCAGATTCCTTATTCATGGCGACTATGGCGAGTTTGCAGTCCTTTTTAATTTTCTTAAATCTATGTAAAAAAAATAAAAATTTTAGGAACTTTGAACATGCGGCCAAGCGCTGTGTGAAGACAGAAACGTGAATTACGATAATAGTCACGACAAAAAAAATGAAACTAAATCGTTATTCAAAACGTGTACCTTGATTCCATCCTGAATTCATGATACATGTAAAAGTTATATCAAAAGATAAGGCTTATTGTTTTTTAGGGCATGTTGAGAAAACATTTTATAATTTCGTTTTTATTTTTAAAATATATGTAAGTATAAAATAATAATAGTATCTGGTAGAATATAAAATAAAATCTAGTAGTTCAAGCGCACGCACCGGCCGCGGCCAGCCATTGCCCGCCGAGACGCACTACAAAACACACCGCACTACAAGAGGGCCTTAATTGTATTTAATGCATTATTTTACGGACTAACCATTCCTATCCCACTTTTTCCCGGCGAGATTCGATATTTTAATCAGGCGAACTATTGTTGCTATATGGCCCGACAGCCGTCTATACTCCGCAATCTTCAAGAAAAACAGGTTTTCGCAAAGTTAAGAAGGATGCTGCTTCGGCCTGCCTGTCTACCTGAATTCCTAAGTCGCCCTGGCCTCTTGCGCCACCCACGGAAGAGAAGATTCGTTGCTCTATTCTTAGCAAGTACCACACGGCACTACATGCAATGACTTATATACTATTTTAAACATATTGAAGTCATACGTGAGAACCTATTGTGAGAAAGCATGATGGAGGTTGGAGTAATACATAATAAATAGTTGAAGGTTGCCCTTTGCTTGCCAACGGGTACTGAGTTACTGACCGTTTAGAAAACATTTTTATCTTATCAACATCATTCAATTGTAAACTAGGCATGTACTTGCACTCATATCTCGGTTTTTTATTCATGTGCTCATATTATGTTATGTACTTTCCTATCAGGTTCACCTGTTCTATAAATATTGATTTAGTTACCCGAGATAGAATACATAGATTACAATATAACAGTGTTTTCCAGGTATAGCTTTTCGAGGTGCATGAATAATAAATGAATGCGTTGTCTCGCCTAAAAGTGGAAGAGTGGGTTGCACTGCTAGACATTATAGTTTCTAACATATAAATATAACTTAAGTATATCTATGGTTTCTGAATATCGACACTCAAAACACCTTTCGAGATTAAATCAAAACACTTATTACTTATAATTATGTCGCCTTCATGGTCGGGGTCACATAAAATTAATTGGCGAAACTTCACAATGTGCGTGTGAAATTCTGACAGTGTGAAAAATCCGTTCAAGTATATGCAACAAAAATGTAAAATCCAATATCCAGCCTTTATTTTACACCTGCGTAAAGTTTTACTTTTCGAGTTAGAATCCCAAAAATATCCCCACTCAACGCAGTAGGGATCATCTCTAGCGGTCTCAAGTTGTACAATGTTGTCTTCTAATTATTCACTCAAGCTTGTTTTCAGGAGATTTCCATCCTATGGAGCAGATTCCTAATTCGTTTAATGCTTTATTTTGCCGACTGACCATTCACATTCCACTTTTTCCCGAGCTGTTTCGATATTTTAACCAGGCGACAACAGTTCGGCGGATTAAAATATAGAATATGCTATATTATACTATTCGAGTTTGAATTCCAGAAAAATCCCTACTGCGTTGTCTAATATTTATTGTTACTTGGTCTTCAAAAATACTCTTGGTTACACCATAGAAATTAGCTATGTAGCACTAACATATTTAGGTTCCAACCAGTTTGGTCCTCTTGGATGTGCTGCAGCCGCCGCAGACCTATGTCAAAGTTTTCGCAGATTTCGGTTGCCTTGCCGTAATATTCTCATTTAGTCATTGCAGTTGTACGCGGTATGACAAAAACTAATTTATCAATCAAATGAAGCAAATAAAAACAACCCATTCTGTTTTTGCCAAACACCGGCAAAAATTACCGATTTTTTGGATAAAAAGTTTATTGGATTGTTGATGTTTGAGAGATTAAAAAGGTGAATCATAAAAACCAAATCTTAGGAAAGTTTTGAAATAGCAACAGAGATGTAGACGTGATAATATGCTCTGAATTACCGAATAGGATTGTTACGCATTTAGCGGCTGTTTTTTACCTCTCACAGCTGTTAGCACTTTCGGCCATTGTTGTTGGCTTCGCGGATGTTCATGTAGCTGAATAAAAGCCTATTGTATACCATAAACTTTTTGCTGCAGTATGAAGTAATTGGCTGAATATAAACTAGTTTTTCTTTTATCGGACGAAATGATAGCGGTATCAGTTTGTCGCAATCGTTGTTTGTATTGTTTTGTTATAGATTTCTGATTCCGGTATCTTGTGATTACCTAATATTACCTACCTTTTACTTAAGAAATGTTATAAATTGACTCGGCTTATGTTGCCCTTAGCAAGCTCGTCACTTTCTCTGCTATCCATCTCCATCCCCATCGCCTAGTATTGGATCTTGAAAGACCGACCCTAGTAAATGATGTGAAGCGCAGAATGTTGTAATTAGAGCGAAAAGTTATTGTTGTTGCAGTCTATTCTGTGGCTTTTATTCATAATTGCTCTTCATCTTACTGATCAGTGTCAATATTCCGTACTTTTTAACCGACTTCAAAAAAAGGTTCTCAATTCGACTCTGTTTATTTTTTATTTTTTTATGTTTGTTAGCTCAGAACTTTTTTCTGGGTGAACCGATTTGGATGTTTTTTTTTTATTTGATAGCTGTTGCTTCACATGTGATCCCATTTATATTTAATCAAGGGCTGACCAGTAGTTTTTGAGTTATCTTTAATACTGCATATTTTTTCCACTTAGTTTATATTGATGATGTGTTGATATTTTCCTGTCACTGTTATTTACATACCACTACTTGGTACCGCAACTAAAAGTGAAAAATAAAAACTTTTGCAAAAAAACAACCGACTTCCAAAAAAAAAAACACTAAAAGACGTGAAAAATAATTTACGTTTCAAAAACGAAAAAACAAAATCAAAGACACCGACTTCCGAAATTAAAATTATTTTTCACGTCTTTTAGTGTTTCTTTTTGGAAGTCTGTTGTTTTTTTTTACTATTCATTCGGGTAAATGTGTTTCCAGGATGAAAGTACCTGTCCTCATTCTGGTGGCCAATTTACAGCCATGCCCGAAAAGTACCTCTGAAAACGTATCACGTTCTCAGTGTATACTGAAAATATTTTATTCCCATCCTCATACTTACCACTTTTTCGTAGAATGTACTGTGCTGTGTAGGACGTGTTTTTCACAATATTGGTAGGTATATGTCACTAAATATGATTGTAATTTGTTTTCAGACAATGTCCGCTGACACTGATGACTCCGCTGCGGCGGATCATACTTGACGAGGTGCAAGTAGCATCGAAGAAACAACCCAACGAATTTGGGTACAAATCCGACGATTCAGGTATGTTGTACATCTTTCTAGCTTCACCTACCATTCGAACCAATCGAACGCCTGTTATGGAAGTGTTTATATTAACCTTTCCCACATAATCAAAATTACCATCTTTGTACTATTTGGAAACTCGCACTTTCGCAACATATCCATATCTAAAGATATTTTAACTGTTTAGGTGTATTTTAGTTACAAATTGCTATAAAGTCTCATCCTTTGCCATTGAAGGCAACGTTTGCATCTTCGCACCACCACCATTTCCAAAGTGCATTATAATTCCTTTCAGTTGAATAGGTCTTGAAAACATCCGCAGAAGACAGATTTATATGTATAAACGCGTCCCATATTTTATTCCGTGTATAACGCTCTCTTCTTTATTTATGGAAGCTTCTTGCGTTACTCCGTTCGATTGAATCTGCTGACTAGTAATGGATAGACATCCTACACGATATCGATCTTTCACTTGTCCTACTTCAGGAGATTCCGTTTAACTCGTGGCTGGCTTTTTGCTACGTATTTAAACTCACCATGAAATTACTTTTCTAAGGGAATTATTAGTAAGGGAATAATAATATGGTAATCGTGAGCCTCTTCTTTGAAGATAAATACTGAAATCACAAATCCTGCTTAAGGCGGTACCCCGACCAAAACTTTGCCATAGTGCGTTATTCAGAGGCTATTAACTCATTCACTATGGGTTATAAACTACATCTAAAAGCACATTATTAATGTTCGATATCCTATCATCACATTGCACGTTCTTATTTGTTTTTACGTGTTATAAATACATTTAAAATCTCCTTATAAAAAAGTAGCTAAAATTATTGATTGCATGCATCTTTTGCTAAAGGTGACGTTCTATTAATTTGAGTATTACACTAATGGATAGATAATTTAAAAATCTAAATTATTCACGTTTTATTTTATTTCAAAACATCGCTTGTCTTTTTTTATTAAAATAATTTCATTTTTTTTGTGAATTCTATGATAAATGAGCGTGCGCAGGGAGCGAGACAAAGCGAGACTCAGCGTCGGGACAGAGAAGGACTGAACGCTCAAGGTCGTTTGGTCGGGGAAGCGCCTTAAATACGTGAAGATTATGCCAATGTTTCTCCAAAACCAGTTTCTGAAATCGCCTCTTATAAAGTAGCCATTTATGTTGTAATATGATTATGTTACGATCCATCAAATACTTAGATGCTCCGACGTAATAACCACAATTGTGTCGATTGAGGAACAAAACCACTTGGCAAGAATCTTATTTGTACTTACGTAATCTTACAAGACAAGTGGCAATTTCATAGAGAGGTGCGTTTGTGTGTAATGTTACCATTGTTTAGGGCACCTAGATGAGTACTGTAGAGATAATGATATCATACAATCCCTTGTTTATTGTGTTACGTCATTTCTACTGACGGCACTCGGTCCACTCAACTCTAGTCTAAATATAATCTAATCGAAATTCGCCCGATTAATTTTAAATGCACTTCAGCTCTGTGGGGCATCGGTCGTAGTATTGAAGAAAGAGGTCACATGAATATAGAGGAAGATGTTATAGCAGGAAAGGGCACGAACACATGAATGTAATCTTGACTCATTGTTTATCCTGACTCTTACATTCATTGTTGTCCTGTTTTAATTAGCCTCATTTGTAAAGCATCGACGTACGTCAATAGTTGAAAAGGGATCGTAGGTGAATATCAAATCGGTTTGAATGAACGTTTAACACTGTATTAGAATACGTTATCGATAATATCCATGACGGCCCACGAACGTCACGTCGATGCCTTTAATTAATGACAATATAAGTGAATAGGTAATATACTTACCCAACATATACTTAGAAGCCGCAGTCGTTTAAGACAATAAACACATGGCTCGAGGAAAAGAATATTATTTCCTTGTAATAATACGTCAATAGAGGCTATAGTGTTATGATTGTTGTAAATGTTGGTTTATCTCGTGACTGTAGAGTCATGAAGATATTATTCTAAAAGGTCACAAAGAAAGAGTTACCTTACATTGTCGAAATGACGACTGTGTAAATAGTGACACGACCCTGCTTGGCACGGTTTTTACGACTTGAAAAACATTGTTTTTTTATATTATATTTATGTTTAATATAATTAATGTATTCGACACATAAACCTTTCCGAATAAATTCTCTACATGATGACAACCACATCAAAATCCGTTGCGCAGTTTAACAGAACAACGCGGCCACACAGACAGACACGAAAAGCGACTTTAATTTTTACTAATGTATAGATCACTAAGTCAAGGATTATGTTAACTTATGACTAACCAAAATTATATAATATCACAATGATAGACATAATGGCATTACAAAGCGTTGCTTTGCCCTCGCTAACCCACACTTCGGGCATCTCTAACCAGAGGGCCTAGACAAAGTAACATTCGATTAACGATAACGCTAGTAGAAAAGCTAAAATGTATGGGGTTGACATAAGCTATCGAAATGTCACGTGATCATAGGTCAACGAATAAAAATTAGCTAGACAATGTTAACAACATTCGATTATGAAATGAATCGACAGCGTCGAAAGATTAGGTACTTCCACAGAGATGCATAGCCAAGGGACACTTTTTGACGAGCGTTATCACTAGTTTTTGGAATCATTAGCGAAAGCGATAGCGATTGTAGAAATAGAATCGCTCCGAAGCGAATGCCATTTGTCTAGGCCCTCAGGAATATATTGAATCCTACATTATATCGATAAGACTATTTTCCTGCACGAAACGTTGTCCTGGATTCGTTTATAAATATGATTTAATTATTTATTTTCCTATATTCAGTCAGCGATATTGGAACTGTTAACCTTGATTTGATATGGCTCCACGCCGACCACATTTTTTTCAAACCGCACCGAAACGCAGTTCGAAGGTACCTATACCTTTTTCCCCTCTTTGCTGGAAAATATGTTAGCAAAGGTAACGCCCGGTTGTATACGGGCATTGCCTATAATAAAGCAGATACCGACATAGATAATCATTACTAAATCTGGGACCGACGGATTGACATGCCCTTGAAAGGCACGTCTGAACTGAATGAGTTAAAACTCCGCTCCGTTTATAGAATAGAAACACTGCAATTTTAGCCAGAGACCAGTTGTCCTCCAAATCGACAACCCTTTTGAGACAACTCCTCACAGCCATCTAACTGTTCTCCACCTTCATACAATTAAACAAACACTTCAAAATAAATACAACAAACAGACATACAAATGCCTAATTGGAGAGCAATTTCGTATATTTAAGTACCTATTATTTGAAAATTTCGCATGCTGTAAGGTAATATGTATCGATTCCATCTTTTCTGCATACCTACATTATAAACAAAATAATAATTTCTGTTTCAGTGTACATAGCCCTGCGGCTAATGCAAGCAGTGACAGCTCGCGTCAACGATGTCTGCCTCCGATACCTGGACAACTCCAAGTTGGACACCCTGCCGCCCCCACCGCCCCTCGACCAGCGCGACCTCAAGACTGTCTCATGTGCCACAAAGAACTCACGACGCGTCATGGAAGACCGACATGTGGAAATTGGGAATTTAGAAGCGCTTTTTGGAATTGATGTAAGTTATTTTAAGCGTTGTGTTCAATGCTCGTGCCTTCTCTGTATGAGAAGAGGCCTTTTGCCCTGCAGTGGTACAAAAATAGGCTGGTATTATTATCCTGCAGGTGTCGAAACTAGATGTAGAAAAGATGTCGGCGTGATGATAAAACAAAACCAACAGAGAACATTGCGCTTGGGAACTCATTCGGTCAGTTCTTCCAAGCTAATGAAACTGGTGAAGAGTGCTCCATTTTTGGGACTGCGTATTGTTGTAACGTTGAAAAAGTGCTCATACTCAGCCTAATTTGAGTTTTTAGTTTGATGAGCATTTGCATCTTGTAGTGAGACCGCTAACATAAAGTCCGCTCTACACTCACGGCGTGAACGCTCGCGAAAGCCGTGAAACGCGAGTGTATAGGCCATATGGTTTTTTTGTTCGCGCTTGATTCACGGTGCGCGAACGCATCTACACTCGCAGCTCCCCCCAGTTGTGCACGAAACGTAGTCGGAAGTGGTCCTGCGTATTTCATTACTAAGCTTTTAGAAAAAATGGGTACGAAGTCGTTGTCTTCCACCATCTTCTTTTTCTCCATCACGTTATTATTTATTTGTTATTTAAATAAAATAAAGATAATTGTAGTACGCTACTACAGCACATAGCGTCACAGCAGCAGCTACAGCCACATCGTCGTCCATTTCAACGAAGTTCGCGAACGAAACTGCGAAACTTTGCGCGTGTGGAGGGAAGGACACGTCTTCGCGCGAAGTTCGCGGGGCGAACCGTGGCGTGAATTCACAGCGAGATTCGCGCGCGAGTGTACGGCGGGCTTAAATAACAAGCAGTCAAAATACCGCAAAGATGATCCCAGAATATATTTTATAGTACGTATTTTACCACGTTGCTCTAGTGGTCGCAAGCTGCTGCTGAGCACGAGGTCCTGGGTTCTATGTCCAGGTCGGGCAAACGGCATTGGGTTTTCCCATCAGGAACGTCTCAGTAGCAGCCCGGAGTCTGCAATAAGCTCACTCCCTTACACGGGACTTAAACATAACTGGCGAAATGCGGGTGTACTAGGTATAGATACACCTCAGCCTAACCCTTCGGGGAATACAAGCGTGATGTTATGTTATGTGTGTATTTTCATATTGGGCACTGGAATGCGCCTTGTATAAGTTTATGAATTCCTAGTACTTATGAATGGCGCATGTTATGATTTTATAGGACAAAGTACCGTACGGTGCATTGTGACCGGCGTTGGTATGAATTGTTACTTCCTTACCTATTTATTGATTAGAAAATATTGAGGTAACGTAACGATAACGGTACCTTAGTATTGGATATGGTTAAATAGTAAAAATGTCCAGCGACACATAATCTCATCTCGTTTAAATCTATCGTACCCTCGACGCTGACCTTTACACAATGTCGCATTTAAGCTTTGCATATCGAATTGCCATACATTCCTTTCTTCCTCCGTACACAACATATGCCCATTGACTTGGAGTTGCGGACACCAGCCCGTATTACTTATTACATATCTTACTTCCTAATATTAACTGTTTTGAGCCATAATAGATATAATTGTGTTACGCAGGATTCAAGAGGTTAAGGGAAGGTCTACATTGTCTCGATACTCTCGATAGGCATTATCTACCAAGTAAATAAAAAACTGAAACGGCATTTCTATAAAATTATCTACCAACCAACCAACCAATTACCACCAACCACCAATTATTAACCAGCGTTCTCTGTCTCGCATATGGTCGTAGCATTATGCTGAGCGACTGTCATTTTGCGTGGATGTGACGTATATTTTCCCCCAACTCGTTCTTTATTTTTGTATTTGTGTTTTTTCTTTGCGTCATGTTTACCGCAAATAAACGTATTTTCTTTTTTTTACCAATATGTTTACCGGAGCTTATCCGGAGAGGATGAAACAGGCCAATAGCATAGCAGTATTTCTTCATTTATAAAAGTTTACAGCAGTTAACATCATCTGCCTATCCTGTTCCCAACTATTTGGTGGGTCGGCTTCAGTCTTGCCGGATGCCTGAATACCAGTATTTTACATGGAGCGACTACCTATCTGACCTCCACAAACCAGTTCCTGGGTAATATGATACCCCTTGATAAGACTGGTTGTCTGAATTTCGGGCTTCTGACGACCCGTAACGACTGTCAAAGATCCACGAATGACAGCCGGGACCAACGGTATAACGTACTTTCTGAGACACGGTTACACCAGTCCATGCCCCCATAAAACCGTTATCACGGGTTGTCTGTGGGAGCAGACCATACAAAAATAAAGTTAACGCCTCAAGTTATTACTTCATATTCGTTAAATGTCCCAATCAATACTAATAAAATAACTGATCTTTTCAGACGACAGAATCGACAAGTTTCTACGCAGTGTACGATGGCCATGCCGGCTCGGCGGCGGCGACGTACTGCGCGGCTCACCTACATCAGTACGTGGTGGAAAGTCCACACTTCAGCACCGACCTGCGACGAGCCATGAGAGACGCGTTCCTCAAGACCGATGCCGAGTTCATACGGAAAAGCAATCAGGAGGTAATCACTTAGCACAATGGTTGAAGAGAATAAGAACAGAGTAATACGACAGAAGTGGGCTAATCCTACTTCCTACTAATATTATAAACTAGCTGCTGTCCGCGGCTTCGCTCGCGTGGACGTCGGAAATTATTCTACAGGAACGTGCAGCCGGGATAAAAATGTAGCCTATGTTACTCCTTATAATATCAGCTATCTGCCAGTGAAAATCGCGTCAAAATCGCTCCAGCCGATTCGGAGATTAGCTGGAACAAACAGACAGACAAAAAAATAAAAAATAAGTATTTTGGTATATGTACCGTGTATACATCCATATGCATTTAGTAAAAAGCGGTTATTTTAATAATAGGTTGGGGAAAAAGTTTCTTCGCATTTCTTAAGAAAATTCAAAACATTTTTTAATATAGTTTATTTACATTTAACTAAAGTCTGTGGGTACCATTTTGTTCGATAACTTTTTGCAATCTTGTAGGTAGGGACATGATCCCATTGCTATAGAAATTTTGGGACTTCTGATCAAAATACCGCGACAAGTGGTTTTGGCAGTCCTCTCGTGATGTTAACCTGACACTGCCTAAAGAATTCTGAAGAGACCGAAACAGGTGGAAATCTGAAGGTGCAAGGTCAGGACTATACGGCGGATGCATTAACACCTCCCAGCCAAACTCTCTTAATTTTTGCTGAGTGGCTAAAGATGTGTGAGGTCTAGCGTTATCATGATGAAAAACCACACCCCTTCTGTTGATTAATTCCGGCCGCTTTCTCTCAACTTCTTGCTTTAATCTCATCAGTTGTTCGCAGTAGAGTTCAGAATCGATGGTCCTGCCTGGTGGTAACAGCTCATAATGAATAATGCCCTTCCAATCCCACCACACACACAGCATCACCTTGTTGCGAGTTAATCCGGGTTTCGCTACAGTCTGTGAAGCCTGACCGGCCTTTGACCACAACCTTTTTCGCACGTTCTTGTCGTATGTGATCCACTTTTCATCACCAGTTACAAGCTTCTTCAAAAATGGTTCGGTTTCATTACGTCGTAATAAAGAATCACAAATGAGTACACGGTTCATTAGGTTTCTTTCAGTGAGCTCGTGAGGTACCCAAATATCGAGCTTTTTTGTGTACCCAGTTTTTTTCAAATGTGCCAAAATTGTTTTGTGGTCAATTCCCAGTTCTTCAGCTACGTCGTAACTACTGATACGCCGATCTTGCTCCAGTTTTTCAAAAATGGCATCCATTTTATCCGTAATAGGGCGACCAGAGCGACGTGCATCTTTGACATCAAAATTTCCGGATTGAAAACGCTTAAACCAAAATTGTGCTACTCTCACAAACACTGCACTAGGTCCATAAACATCGCAAATTTTTTTCGCGGCTTGCGTTGCATTTTTACCTGTTTCGTAGTAAAATTTTAAAATGTATCGAATTTCTTCATTAGATTCACTCATCTTGACAGTACGAAAAACAAATGAAAATCACACATATTCCTAATTTGAATTTGGAATTATGTTTTTTAAAATTTAAGCTTTCAATGATACCAAAACCAGCCAGATACAAATAGTATAGTCAAAGAGATTTTATTACAAGTTCATACACATACTATAATGCGAAAAGACTTTTTCTCCAACCTAATATTACAAACAGACACTCCAATTTTATTTATCTGTATAGATGTGAAAGTTTGTGACGATGGATGGATGGATGGATGGATGTTTGTTACTCTTTCACGCAAAAACTACTGAACGGATTTGGAACACATTATAGTTTATAACCTGGATTAACCTGTAGGATACTTTTTATCCCGGTAGTAAGTTCCCGTGGGATAATTTCCGACATCCACGCGGGCGAAGCCGCGGGCAAAAGCTAGTAGCTTTATAATGGGGCCTATAAGAGAAGGCACGTGCGATCGCACTTAAAGCTCTTCACGAGTGTATGGTCTGTTCCAAAAGTATGTGATGAAAGTATAAACAAACTCTTTGTAGGTTATATTCTTACGCAATCACTAACTAAAGGGAAGTACTAACACATTCATTTAGAAGGTTTCAACTTTAACTATATCTCACCAATTTTATTTTATAATTGAATAATCATGACGAAAAATTTGGTTTTAAAATTAACCTCAATTGTCGATTGAAAACCATCTTTATGGTGATATTAAGTTAGAATTTCGAGTTTAAGTATTCAAATAATCAAAGCAAGGCATTCAATTTATTATTATTTATTACTTAATTTGTAATTGGCACTACAAATTGGCATCCAGAGGTACGTTTTCTGATCCATTTGTTTACATTTTCATCAGATACTTTTGGAACAGACTGTAGATTGCATACGTCAGTTTGTAACTGCGCGACTTTATGAACGCAATTAAAAGAACACAAGTAGGTATATTAATTTTAAACGCTTGAAAACGAAACCCCGAATATTTCGGTGACCTCTGTCTACCATTGCAAAATCCGTTAAACTCTCTGCTGAAATGTAACTTTAACCAAAAGTTGCATAACATTGATTAAGACGTCTTGTCTTCGTAGTTCTCAGAAATAAGTAAGTTTCTTAAGGTTACACTACTGAGTCATCTTTCCATACTAACATCGTCGTATGAAGTTTACTCCACTGTTTGGCAGTGTAAGAGTACTCGTATAATTATAGAAAATTATATTTACTTACCTCGTCATTATTTAGCCCAGTAAGGACAGAGAAAAAAAATATGGTTTGATAGTTATGAGCGTCGAAACTTCCATATTTCAACGCATCTTTGGGCGTAAATCATCGTCTATTTCACAAAATAAATAAATAAAAACTAAATAGCATGCATATTAGCCACACCCACCAACGAGTTCGAGCCTTCGACTAGTGCAACCTTAAGTTGCGTTTACACGGGGAAGTAAAATTATAATTCTCGATAATTATGACGCTTTGAAGTATCGGCAACATCGAACAATTTACTACGTCAACATTAGTAGTAGAACTAGTAGATGTAAGAATCGCGGAGAATTTCACAATTTTCTCCCTACTACTATGGTCAACTCTCCCATGCGTTAGAGAGATTTGATCCACAGACCATAAAAAAAATGTTTATTGCTCAAGTATATGGATTAATAAATAAACACCCCTTTTTTACATCTATGTTTTACAAATAAAAGCTTTGACTTCGACTTTATTCGCCTATGTAACTTTGCCTGCGTGAGCGCACCTTTAGCTTCGACTTGATATTGTTTTGTTTTAGCTGTTATTCTATGCTCGGCTTATTTTTGAATACATTATAGCGTTACAATAAGATTATCGCGGTCACGTAGGGACGCGGAAATGTATCTGATAAATATTGTATTGGATTATTGTAATACCCTGTCTGATGTCATATATTCTAGAAATGTTGACAAATACGCTTCTTAGAAAGTTATTAAAAAATACAAAAAGTTACTGCGTACTTGCTCCCGTAGGTATTGTTTAAAAAGTAATTTAAATCATCTCGAGTAGGTTGTTAAAGTGTAGCTTTTAAGAAGCTACTCGAGATTTTGACTTCAAAAGTACGTGATATTCAAATGACGGGTCCACGTTCAAGATCGATTTCGAATAACCACATTAGCTGTCAAGGGGCGTCCATTAATTACTTGAGATGATTATTGCGATCAAAGAGATGGCAATGTCAAGGATCGTTATCGGTTACGATAGGATTAACTCTTTTGTTTATTTTTTTATTTTCTTTGTTATTTTTACAGAAGTTATCAACATGGAAAATGTAACATAGACAATCACGTTTGGAAAATTAGAACTATAATTTTTTACCTCATATCCTTTTTAACTAATTATAATACCTTACCCTCTTGAACACAACTCATATCAATGTACCATTCTAACTGGGGAAAATAGGCTTTTATTTTTGCCGTTTTGCCTTTTAAGCTGTGTTGTTGACACAGGCGGGAATTGTAATAAAATTGCTGGTTACGGTTTGTAAAAATGCTCTCTGTAAAACCACACAAACTGTTAGTACCTAGTAGTCAAAGCAAAAATTAATCCCGTATTGACCTCAAAGGTTTATACATGTGTCTCTTGTTCAAAAATCAGCCCGGGGTAATTTTTCATGGGTTTGCAGATTTTTCAGATTGTCAGAATCTGGCAAGAGTTCTTTTGATTTGAATGTAGTTTCAATATTAGTTGACCTTGCAGCGTGCATGCGGCGGCAGCACCGCAGTAGCGGTGGCGGTGCGCGGGCGCCGGCTGCTGGCGGCGTGGGCGGGGGACTCGCTGGCACTGCTCGCCAAGCGCATGCGCCTCATGCAGCTCGTGCGACCGCACAAGCCTGGCCGACAGGTGCGCACACACATACATAAACTCACGCCTTTTTCCTATTGGGGTAGGCAGAAACTACAGAACGTCACCTGCTACGATCCAAGCATACTCCCTTTGCTTCGTTTACGCTCATACATCTGGATTGGCGACTTTTACCATGCAGGTCATCAGTCCACTTCAGTGACACCTAACATTGCTACGAAATAAAATAAAAATTTTTTTTACAAATTGATACCATGGACGTGCGGTTCATTGTACTACATTGTAATGGAAGCGAAATTCAAAATTACTTACGTTTTTTGCATTGTCAAGTTGTATATTGACTTAAATAGGATTCGCGACCGTTAAAAATATAGGTTTACAGAATTATAATCATTAGAATCCGCAATAGAACTCCTTAAGTTAAAATTGGCCTCAAATGTCATGATTTCAAGAAATAGTCATTCTATAGGGTAATATGAACTTGGAGAGATGTATGATTTTTATGATTATAATTCTGTATTTAAAAAAATATTTGTTACGTCCGCGAATTATATTTAGATCGACATACAACCTGATACTGACCTGCAAATTGCAAAAAACATAAGACAATTTGAATTTCGCGGGCTACCCTGACGCTTTCGCCTCAAACTCAATCATCTTTAAAACGAGTTTAATAAAACTGAAGTGTTAATCGACTTGTACAAGCGATAATGGTCGCAATTTGCAGTAATATGTTATTTTAATCACAGTCCTCTCTATTATTGCCGTTAGTGACGGTGAAAGACACCTATTTTAACATTCATTTAGAATTGTATATTCCTAATAATTGTACATGTCATAGATTTTTGTAGTTATAAAACGAACTTTAATGCCTTACCATATAAAATAAGTTCGCAGCAGAGGATCGCCAAGGTGCGAACAACTCATAAGGGGCCATTCAATTATTACGTAAGCAGAATTAAAGTAATTTTTAACCCCCTTCTCCCCCTTGTCAGCAAAAGTAAGTAAAGCTCTTATACTCCCCTCTTAGGCTGACGTAAACATTGCTATTTTTTTAAATCTGTTCTGGTTTCTTTATTGTTATTCATAAGTCTAGAAATAAGGAATTTATAGACTATTTTACTGCCCATTTAAGTAATTTCCCTACTTGATTTCTTTCCAACTTAACCATAAAACACCGTTTAAGAGCGAGTAAGAAATATCAATTATTTTGGGGAATCCCTGAACATGCTTTTCGCTTTCGAACAAGTAGGGTTGCCATATTTGCCTAAATCAGAATTACTAAATTATGCAGAAAAATCAGAAAATGTAAAAAAATATTGCTGACGTAATCACCATCCATTCCCCCCCATCCCCATGTCATCAAAAATAAGCAAAGCAAAGACCCGCCCACCCCCCTTTGGTGCTTACGTAATACTTGAATGGTCCCTAATTAGAAATCAGTCCAGAGATAATAAAATAAATACTAAAATGGATAGGAAGTAATTGGCAATAAATAGTTGGTCCGTTCCATTTCAGTTTTATTACATCTGCCACGTGACAGAGGAACAAACACTGTGGGCAAACACCGACACTTTGTACTAGCGAACTAATGTTATCTGACTAATCTTGACTAATGGGTCACAATAAAAAATAAACTATTGTTACGTGGCTTCCGGGAGTCCCATGTGCACATACATATTAAGGCGGAACCTTCAGAGTAGCCCGCGAAATTCAATTTTTGTTACGTTTTTTGCAATTTGCAGGTCACTGTCAGGTTGTATCTTGATTAAAATATGATTCGTGACCGTAACAAATATGGCTTTACAGAATTATAATCATTAGAATCAGCAATACATCTCTATAAGTTCATATTACCCTATTGAATGACTATTTCATGAAATCATGACATTTGAGGGCAATACTAACCTAAGGAGTTGTATTGCTGATTCTAATGATTATAGTTCTGTAAAGCCATTTTCGATACGGTCGCGAATCATATTTAGATCACCATACAACCTGATTCTAACATGCAAATTACAAAAAACGTAAGAAAATTTGAATTTCGCGGGCTACCTTGGCGCATCCCCCTTAATTACCATTACTACTAACAAAGCACCGGCTTTTTCGTTTCGATTATTGACTTAGGCTGAGCCAATCGGGGCACAACAACACTGCTAGACGTAGTGATAAGGCGTTGTCAATGTTAGATTGACTGACAATAATAGAAAGAGCTGCTTTTCCCTGCAGACTTGCAGAGTTACCCGAAAATCGTACCTAAACTAAAATACGACAAAGGCCTCTTTCCTACAACATATATTTATTAAGAAGAATGTTACAATATGCCTATGTTTTGCAGGACGAAAGAGAACGAATAGAGTCTTCAGGAGGCACAGTCATGTACTGGGGAACTTGGCGGGTAAACGGACAACTGGCTGTCTCCAGAGCTATCGGTAAGTGGAAATATTTTAAAATTAAGGCTGTTATGATGCTTGTACTCGGTGCATGTAACATCAGCAAGATCAGCTCCTGAGCGGGTAAATGTAAGTCCTGGCCAATTCCCGTAATTAAAAACGTTAAAATTCTAGTCACAATCTTATTGCATCGGGCTTAGCATGACGCTGTCTATCTCTTCGAAGAATAGACACGGCTATTCCCATACAAAGTGACATTTCGTTTCTCCATTTTTGACATCGCACCGTAAAAATCCTTCTAAAATCTGTGTATCTACCGATCGTTGTCTACGTCCTTTTTAATGTAGACTATTTCAGAAGACAGTTGTCTAAGGTAGTGAAGACAATTTGATTTTTTAATCGCCATGCTAAAGACAGTTATAGACTTTTTACTCGACGGCCACAAAGTATAAAAATGGAATGGAAAAAAGGAACTTTTCACTTTTTGTATGGAAAATGTGAAAAATGATTACCAACATTTTGAGTTTTAGGGGTATAAGGGCTTCATAGAGGGGGTCGAAATTTTCATTATTTTTGCGATAGGACACACCATTTTCGAGATATAAGTAAGCAAAATAAAAGATAAACGCGAAAAAATTATTGAATTTCGTAAAAAGTGCAGTTGACTCTTTCTACTTTGCTGCCGTCGTACTGTCTTCACGAAACGTCATTTTTGTCTATTCTTCCGTCGACAAGCCGGTGCTTGTGCTAAGCCTGCAGCGGCAATCGAATGTCATATAAGCTTGTCAACAATATGGAAAAAATTGAAGTATTTTTGGCAGAGTAGTATGTCAAATTGCCAATACTTTTAAAAATACGGAATTTGCCCCTCTGTATACTCCCGTGTCAAAATGTGCATAGGTCTGGGTGACTTGCTGAAATAGCACGAAGTAAACTTCTTGTTCCTGAACTTGTTCTAAAATCCTTTCTGCCCAGACTGTTTATTTACCATCCAAACTTTTTTAGGTTCCGTCCCTTCGTTTTAGCTCTACTTTGTCAAATTATATTTATACTTGTGGTATTCAGCAAGCATACTCCGTGTTGTGGCGAAATGTGGGTGTGCTATATAGGTGCACCTCTGCCTAGCCCTTCGGGGTATACGGGCGTGATGTTATGTGTGTTATGTGTACTCCGTCTTACCGCATATTCACTTGCGATCAGGCGCTTATGCGGACAAAAGTAATACTTATCCAAAATGAAAAAGGTTACTCTCCTCTCATCCTTCCGAAATCCCGCAATCTAGTCGCACGTTAAACAAGCGAACAAAATGCGTATTTTTACGTTGTAGTACGTTGTAAAAAGTCCGCGTTACGTTCCCAACGACAGTTTCACGAGAGCGCGCCGCGTATTTAACTTTTATAGTCGACATAAACTTTTACTATACTCCTATTGCCGTCCATGTTTTCATCGTCCCTTTAACAAGAACTCGAACAAACGTGATGTTCCTATCGTTGACGCTAATTACCTTCAGCACAATTACCGAGCTTTTTTAATTGGCAGACTTTTCATTATTTTTTAATCATGTGATTTTTCTCATGCGGCTCTGCGGTTAAGGAAATTTATTTGCACGAGATGTGTATCATTTCGCACTAGTTGTTAGGGACGATTTAGCGGAGTGGTTGTTGACTATCTAGGTATGTAGGTATGAAATTGATTGCTCGTGGGAATTTTGGCTCGTCTGTTAACCTGTACATGGCCGCCGCCGCTGGGAGCAGGGTGCAAGAGAGTGCACTTGCACCTCCCTGGCTTCAAACTAAAATATAGATGTAAAAACATTAAGAACTAAAAAAATATACGAAAACGCCTAATACAATAATAGAGAACCTATTCGAGGCGAGATCCTAAAATTTTCCTAAATTCTAAAGCTTTTGTGCATTAGTCAACAAAGTACCGAACTCCTATTTCCGAAAATCTAATCGACCTTAGACTGAGTGCTAACATTATTGAGCTTGCTTCGCTCGCTCTTGCATCCTAACCTATCTTGATTCTTATGCTTCTTTATATAAATCGACATAGTTTGACCTCTTTCTGTATGGATGGACAAAATAAAACCTAATCCATTCGAGGCGAGATGCAAAAATGATCGAGCTCACTTTGCTCGCTCTTGCATCCTACATTATCTTTAGCATTTCTGCATAAGTCGACAAAGTTACTCCTTATATGAATAGACGAACGATAACTTAACATATCCGACGTGAAGTGCAAAAATTATCGAGCTCGCTTCGTGGAGCTGAAGATGCACCCCCTATAAATAAACTTGCCGGCGCCCATGGACCGGTATAAACATAATATGAAGTTCTAAACTTAATGGATAGGATAGCTGTTGTGTGTTTTTTAATTTGCCATATCTATTTTATTTTCAATCCAGAGATCCATCAGGTAAGTTAGTGCAGTCCAATGCTGACAGAAGTTGCTCTTTAACACTCGGTTTTCGGCCTTCTGCATCCTATCTCACCCAGCTAAGATCAAGGACTAAGTAAGAAAATCTACCAAAACAAAAGTTAGCTATTGGAAGTCACAGAGCATAGTAAAAGACAAAGAACTACAAGAATGTTGTGGACATTAACAGCAAATATCAAAAAGCAAACATGGTAAACATTGAAAAGGGTTCCGGCTCCCTTGTAGGAGTTGTAGGCGTAAAAGTGGAAAGTTAATAGGTCGTTTTATTGTTATCGGCGGGCGGGTGCGAGCCATTTCTCACGCGGGATGCGAACGGCGTGTGCCGATCATTAAGCCGTTCATACGAACCCCGCAGATGGGACGAGCCTTTATTCGGTAAACAACGCTAATGATGCTACCGATTGCGATGAATAGACGGGTTCGTATTAATTTTTGGCGGTTCTGTTTTACAATGAAGTTGGTTTGTTAACTCGTTAGGGTTGCCAGAGAGGTCATGTCGTGCAGCCAATCTCAATTTCGAGGGTGATACTTTGCTAAGTATGACATTGCACACATGTATTTCCGTTCGCATTCCGGCATTGGCTGTGTGAAGTACTGTAATAGTGTGCCTCTTGCTTTATTTTCTTCTTCTTTTTTTTTCTGTATGACCTTTATTCACCGTAATTCATGCATCCTAGTTTTTAATCATTGTTGAAGGTTTTTGTATAAATAAAGATTTTTATTATTTCTTTATTTGTAGCAACTTTTCGCTTAGTAATCTGGCATGCGCTTTCGATCGTCTATGATTTCGGAAACTAGATTTGAAGTAAGTGTTTATAAGCAGTTTTGACTAGTGTTAATATACATATAGTTAATAGATAGGGTAGTAGCGAATAATAAATCAAAGGTAAAAGGTATCTAAACTACGCTGATTTATAGTGCGTACTTAAATTCTATTGTATTGTCACTCTGTCTGTCCACTGATCTAGGTCCAACAATATTTTAGGTAGTACTACTCTGACAAAGACTAATTATGATGTCAAGTAAAATAAAATATAATCAGATAGCAAACTATACAGTGCTTGCAATAAAATCATGATCTTAATCACTATAATTATATCGAAAGCTTTGACCTTGACCATGAATATACAGACAAATAAACGAGAACAATAATAAGTAATCAAAACAAGCGCTGAAAGGAACAATACTTAATAAATTATGATTCATCAAAATAATATCAATGTCACGCATGTCATATTTGAATATAATTGTCAGGATACCAATATACCATTCATAACGAGTGTGGTAGGAATACTTATTGAAAGACAAAAGGTCGAGCATATAACATTTGGAAGTCAATAAGCAACATTTTGTAGCTTAACAATTGTTTAAAAAAAGATTCATTCGGATTTCAACATTTGTTCAATCAATCTTTGTTTTAGTTGACATTTGTAACACTATAAATTAAAATATAGAATAGATACTCTTTATTATGTACACCATAAAAATTACAGATATAAATGTAGAAATTTTGCATAGGGTGACACAATGGGCGGTCTTATCGCTAAAAGCGATCTTTTACAGACAACCTTAGAAAAAAAAATTCAATTACTTTTATTTTATATATTCTATTTCATATTTATGTTCATAGCTTACTTTGCCTTGGCATTTATTCCAGACAGAATTTTGATTTAAAAATATGTCTCCTACATTTTCAAACTTGAGAGATTGTATTGATTTTTGAAGTCTGTTTGATTTTGCTTTTTATCTCAGCCTTTCTTTATAACAATAGTATGAATGTCTGAGCGGTGTTGGCGCCGCGGTGTCGCCAGGCGGGTCCCACCCTCGCGTGAGGCACTCCCTTCGGAACAACCCCAGACCCCACTGCACTATACCGCTATATCGATCACCTCGGACACGCACTGTTTAGGGATGCACGGGAGTGCAAGGAGGTGCAGTGTCGATAAAAAAAAATAAGATCGACTTTTTTTTTTAATTCTCTGTTTACAAGCAAATAAGTAATAACTATGTTTTCTATTTATAAGTATTGTATTAATTTGTAACTGGAGGTTAACACAGCATTTAGCTGATGTTTCGTATCTGATGTGCAATGTTTCTGTTAATTGTATAATATTTTATTATGCAGCTGAATAATTCTCGGTTCTAATTGGCAAATTAGGTAATGATTGTGATTATGATTACCAATAAGTTTTAATCGGGCGAGTGGTTCTATTTTTAACCGACGAAAAAAAAAAAAGGAGGAGGTGGTCAAGTCGGCCCGTATATATTTTTTTTTTTTTTTTTTTTGTAATATTTATTCCTAGAAACATACTACATATCTATTACCTGCATTCATAGAAATTATTGACAAAATTAAATATCGATAATCCCATCCCTATCAAGGACACTAAAGGGCGACGACGGCATAGTAACATAATAATGTTGACAATTTCTTCACAGCTCTGGCCTGAGTCCCATATCCCCACGTATCGGGATGAAACTCATCGATTTTGCGTTCCATGGGAGATTAATCCCCAAACGTTTACTCTATCCCCCTTCACACCGAAAAGCTATCCTCCTCAGATTTTCACGCAAGATTAGTTTGGTGCGGATTGACTTGTATCGGATGCTCATATTGCTGCCACATTGTCGTTATCATATTGTGTATCTTATCAAGTACCTTTTATAGTTGTAGAGAATTGCGGTAATTTATTGTTATTGTGTGAATTGCGGTAATTAATCAACATATATTTATAATGGGCTTGTTGAATATGCATTTGTTTACGAATTGCAGCCCATTAGCATTTACGTTTAACTAGGGCACGTCCCTTTTTGATGTCGATATTTTTTACATACCTAAGTTTTTTTTCTATTGTTTTAGCCGATAGCGTTATTGTATTTCTTGTTACTATGGCCAAGCAGTGTCGTTACACTTTGACTGTACTTACAAAGGAGGTTGTTTACTATACAAGCATAGATTTAAGTTGTTAGTGAAACCATTACTGCGGTGCACGAAGGCGATAAGCTAATAGCGAGGTGTAACCTGTTGTTTCTTAAACCACTGACTAGGTTGCATGTGGCTTTAACCTCATATTAGAACATTTTTTATAACATTTATTGAAGAGAATTTTAAACGTATAGGAAAAAGTAAAATTAATCTGTACGCGGCTTGACTTCCGAAAAATCATACAACACAACTTGGAATAGGTGACTTACATGATCATTGCGTCATGATTATTGATAAGGATATTACAGTCTCCAAGAGTTTACTGCCAAAGTTCCTTATAATTATCTTTAAACACAATAATATTACTATTTAACCCTTAGCTTTATAAACCATTTCCTTTCAATATAAATTCCTTCACATACTAAAAACAGCAATCTTTTTGTCTAGGTGACGCACAATACAAACCGTACGTGACTGCCCGGCCTGAGATCGCGACAGTGGAGTTGGATGGTGACGAAGACTTCGTGGTGGTGGCCTGCGATGGCCTGTGGGACTTCGTCAGTGAAGACGACGTGGCGCTGGCAGTGTACAGGCAGGTGGCTGCTGATCCTGGTAAGTGAATGGTCAAAGACTTAATCAGTTTTTTAATACTTTCGGGACGGTAAAAACAGTTGGAAAGGTCGAATGTGAGGTGCATTGTCGTTTATGTGGTGTACCGTCAATGTTAATTACCCTATTTGGAACATAAGCAAATAATAATGTCTTAGTTTGTACAATATTGTGCACTAACGACACCATTTATTTACATGGCTGCACAGATTTTTATCTTTACTTAAATTTTACGTTTGCTAAAGCCAGCTGCAATTTGGCAAGCGTTGTGTGAATGCATTTACGTGTGCAATATTAATTAAGGCTGAAACAGGTATGCTTACGTTTAAATGCGGTGTTTGCTATCTCTCTAACGCGCCGCCGACCTTGAGCCTCATGCTTACACAATAACGTGAGTCACCGCGACTCACTAGACAGGATAAAATGACAATTATTGGCGTCAAAACAAGCTACCTGCAAGGTTTTCAATTGAATTGTGTATACTTATTCGTAGGCACACGATTCGCTTCAGCTATTTACAGAATCGCTGCAAAACAATAACTTGTTGAAAAACACGTACAGTCTTATTACAAAACAAGGCTTTTCTTTAGACATGATTTAAACCATTGAGCCTGTGTTTGAAATAAAACCTTGTAGAAATCGAAACAGAAAGAAATAAAGAAAGGAAAATTGGTTTATTTGTCACAGAAACACGTACATACTTTAAAAAAAAAATTGGGCCCGTCTTTGGGGACTGCCGATAGAAGTGAAAACTAAGTAACTTTTAAACCCGCTCATAGGAAGCGTGCGGTGACGATGACGCGAGTTCCATGATTTTTGTTCACCCAAAAAGTGCTCAACGCGCTTAAAGAAGTTTTCACAATAATTAGCTCTGATAATAATGAAAAATAAAAACAAACAAAATAGATCTATAGTCAATATAAAATAATATAATACAAAATACAATTCCTTTTACAAAACTGACAACTAAGTCCTCTTAGGTTGTCAATTTTGTAGTTCGAAATATAAAAACTGGCTGCTCGGGCTAAAGTTAGATCGTGTTTTGTAATAAGACGGCTAATGTGTCGTATTGATGTTCAATTTTTGTCGCATAATGACATGATCAGGTAACAAATCGCTTGGCTGACGGCATCAGTTGGCACGAATCAAGTGTGATTATGTTGTCACAAAGGGTCACATGATTATGTCGCGTGCGCTCGTGAACCGAGTGCCCTCGTTGGAACATTCAGCGGAGATCTTTGACACATATTATCCCCCGTGTTTCTCCGTCCTCCCGCTCGATTGAAGCCCGTAGTCAGAGCTCAGGGAGGGTCTAAGTATTATGGTTAGAACAATAACTTTGGCGCCCTCAAATCTCTGTGAAGTGTCTTTAACGCGACGCTCACGGCGATAAGAGCTTTCTCGTTGTTCAAAAGAATCTTCCTTTGTTTTGTAAATATGAAAGTTTGTGTTGTGCCACTGTTGAACAAAATAGGGATGGTGTGAGATTTCTTTTTAATAATTGAACCCAAGGGGAAAAGGTGTGTTTTCAGCTCGAATTGTCGATTAGATTCCTCACTCTTTCAGGCTTTAGATTATACTTACCTACAGGTATTGTTCGTATTTTTTTTACACTTTTTTTTACAACATTGTACGAATTTAAAGCTCTCGCAATTTACTTACCTGAACGAAAATTAACAGTCTTGTAAGCTGGATGTTGCTGTCAGCTTTGTGGAAAAATAGGGTGCAGTAATGCTCCATAATGTAACAATCCGACCTGTCAACGCATTATGTTATCATCGCATTTAATGTCGGAGGGATCCCTCCAACCCACCAACTGTCAGGGCTTCTATTGGCTTTGTACTCCACCAATATCTTAATTAATCCAATATTCTAGTTAACAGGATATTTCATTTAACAATACAGTTATTGTGGAGGTTAAATCCTCTTAGAATTGTTTTTGGGAGAATGAGGTCACGGCTTTGAGAACAACCATACTTCACTGTCAAAAAGGAAACTCTAGAAAGTCCCCCAGAAATGTCTCTGGTTACTTTTGTAAATGCTTAAGAGCTTACAGTTTATTGTTTCAAAACGTTTCTTCTTCCATTCTCGTTGTCAAATTATGAAGATTAATGTTTAGAGTCATAACGGTTCAGGTGTATTCAAACGGAAAGCAGACACCTGTAGACCCGGTACTTAGGTAGTAACTCACAAGTTTCTTTATTTGAATAGGTCTTGCGAAAAAACCGGTCGAACAATAAGAGTGTATTTATGTTCCGTAACGAGATTGCTGCGGTGCCTAGATTTCAGCCGGCCTGCGGTCAGGCCGCGCCGCCGCAACCCCACAATATTATGTCGTAATTGCGTCGGAAGTGGGGAAGTGGAGAAATTGGATACTTTGTTTTGCCCCATGCTGCAGCCCTGCCCTGCCGCGCCCCCACCTTCTCTCGAAACCGATACGAAGCCTTTCTAATTATTACTTTTCTAAATGCATGTAAATACAGCAGTTTCCAATTGATTTAAAATTATATGAGTAAATAAAATCTAACAGGAAATAGTTCTAAATTATATGCAATCTATTCTCGCTGTAATTAACTTTCCAGTGCAGAAATCGATGATCTCATTCCTGCAAATTCTAGTTGATTTAAGGCGGAACCTTCAGGGTAGCCCGCGAATTTCAAATTTTCTTAGGTTTTTTGCAATTTTCAGGTCGCTGTCAGGTTGTATTTTGATTAAAATATGATTCGCGACCGTAACAACTAAGATTCTACAGAGTTGTAATCATTAGAATCAGCAATACATCTCTATAAGTTAATATGGGTAATATTAACTTATAGAGATGTATTATTGAATCTAATGATTATAATTCTATAAAGCCATATTTGATACGGTCGCGAATCATAATAGGTCTTTACCTATGAAATTGCCGTTTTGTATGAAAAAATTTAAACGATTTTTTTCATGAATTTTTTATTTGTATTAATCGAAGTAATCACCCATGCAATCAATGCATCTTTGCCATCGCAGTGGCAGTTTATTGATGCCCTTCTTAAAGAAATCAGCTGGACGGGAGGCAACAAATTCTTCAAAGGCATTTTGTACTGCCTCTCGGGTATTAAATTTTTTTCCCGCCAAGAAGTTATCCAAATTCTGGAAAAAGTAGTAGTCTGTAGGCGCAAGGTCTGGTGAGTAGGGCGGATGACGGAGAGCTTCCAACCCCAGTTCTTGCAACTTGGAGACCGTCTGCTGTGCAGTATGAGGTCGCGCGTTGTCGTGCAGGAGCAGCGGAGACGAGCGATTGACCAATGCTGGTTGGAGATGCGCCAGCTTCTCCATCATTGTGTTCAGTTCTTCACAGTACACATCTGCAGTAATGCTCACCCCGTTTGGTAAGAAGCTGTGATGAATCACACCGGCGCTAGACCACCAAACAGTGACCATCACTTTTCTAGGGGTAAGTTTTCGTTTAGGGCATTGTTTAGGTGCTGAACCAGGATCCAACCAGCTTGCTGAGCGCTTACGGTTATCAAACAGAATCCATTTTTCATCGCAGGTAACAATGCGGTTCAAAATTCCTTCATTTGTGTGTCTGTTGAGCAGTGCAAGGCACGTCTCGACGCGTACTTCGCGCTGGCGATCATTGAGTTCGTGGGGCACCCATTTGTCAAGCTTTTTTACCTTGCCAATTTGACGCAAATGGACCAATATTGTTTTGACGCTAACGTCGAAAGCTGCTGCTAATTCAGCCGTAGATTGTGTATCATCAGCTTCCACAATCGCCTTTAATTCGTCATTGTCGACCAAAGTCTTCGGACGACCGCGAGGTTCATTTTTCAAGTCGAAATTTCCAGAACGGAAGCGAGCAAACCAATAACAGGTGGTGCGTTGGTTTGTAGTGTTAGCTCCGTAAACGTCGTTGATGTTGCGTGCCGCTTGTGCCGCGTTGCTGCCACGACGGTACTCATATTCCATAATTACTCGAATTTTTAACGTATCCATGATGACGAAAAAGATTGAAATGCGATGAAAATGTAACACTAATCAATAAAGAAATGACTACTTTTAGAAAAAAAAATCCATGTTTTTAAAATAAAATTAATTTGAAATTAGAATTCTTAGCCAAACAAAAATTATTTTGATTTGAAATGGCCAGTACTGCAGAACGGCAATTTCATAGGTAAAGACCTAATATTTAGATCACCATTAAACCTGATACTGACCTGCAAATTGCAAAAAATGTAAGAAAAATTGAATTTCGCGGGCTACTTTGGCGCATGCCCCTTAACTGGCATACCATTGATTTGTGAGTTTGTATCAAACTAAATTCGTTCGTGTCCTTACAGTTTTACGCTTCGATGGACAGCAGACCCGTCTCATTGGATTAAGCGATTTAAATGTTTAAACTGTCGCGAGCGGCATATTCAAATAGGGGAGGCCACTCGTCACTAATACACCCCGGGGCTTTGGATTAAGACCCTCGGTGTTATGGTCATTTTAATTTAGCTCTTATTGCGAAACATGAAGGCTTACATTTGACCCTTATATCCATTGAAGTAGGCTTTTTGTGTCATTGGTCAGATGTAAGTCCTCTCGTAACACTTTCTCCGCTTGCAATACTATTCGCATGGACACTTAATAGTCGTCTGTCATGTGAGAGAATTTATGTTGACATTAGCTATTAGCGGGGCTGTATGAAGTTATGAGCTTATCATATGACGCTTAAGTGTTGTCAAATTGTTGTTTGAAGAGCTGTGCTGACAATGCATCTTAAATTGGGTGCAAGTCGTGTGTGGTTGTGTTGACGGCCCGCGGTCTGGCTGTCGCGATGCCTGCACGATAACATTGTGTGCAGATGTTGATAGAGCGATAAACGATTGATACGCTGGGTGGACAAGCACGCACCAGTGCGTTCCTAGCTTTAGTCTGTAAACTAATTGAATAACTTGGAAAATTGTTGAAATGTTATCACGTTTTGTGTTGCTAATGGATTCAATTAGCCTAGCTAGAACACAATAATTTTTGTTGCATAATTTAGTACACTATACGTACCTACAGTCAGGTTGCTTATCAACCAGCTTTTATTTTCTTTTGGAATACACCCCCCCCCCCTCCCCTCCCTCCTTTTCTTTTCCTTTTAAGTTGCTGCGGTCACAATATGAGCAAGAAATAACATAATATATTAACTGCCACATTATTTACTTTCATTCCATCGCAACCACGTCCGCGACTCCAAGAATGTTGAAAATGTGTTGAATTTCTTAACTAAACAAAGTTATTTGTTCTTGTAAATCACGAATGCGTGGCCGCAGTATTTTGTGTATTAGTTGGCAGCACAGTCCAACACGCGGTGACCTTGACACTGTTGGACCAATCTTCGTTATCTGCCAACTTTCATTCATTATCTTGTTAGGAATATGATACGAGTCGGATGTCTCGTTTTAATATGACAATGTGTACGTTTACAGCATGTTTTATTTAGAGCTGTATTAATACTTAAATGTTGGGTTGATTTGGTATTGATTTATGCCTAGCTCGTAATTATTTCAAATAAACTCTTTAGATAATACAAGCCAACAATTTTGGTCGATCAAGACCCGCGGGGTGTTTGTATAACACAATGACAATGCCTTTCATTTTAACAATTCAACAAGCAAAGTATTAGCAATTTCCGTCAAAATCCTTCAGATTGAAAAACAAACGAACAGATCCGAAGTCTGTTTTAACATCACCAGAATATCGGAAGTAGGCAGAACGAATCATCTGTTAATCATTCCATGCAGATGCAAATCGTAATTTTACAGTAGCAGATTGAGAGGGAAGGGGTCGCTTTGTAAATATGTCAGAGGCAATCTGTCACTCAGCTGATTGTATCAGCATTCATACTGGACCCTATCTCGCCACCAAATAAGGTTTAAATTGGTGCTTAGCCACTAACAATAGATCTGTTTTAACCCTTCAAAGAGGAATGTTTGATTTAATTAAGCCTATAAAAACCTAAAGCAAAATACTAATTGTTTTTATAATCGGTAACGTGTATTCATCGCGCAACTCTCTCCCAATACCAATTATCGCCACTCTACCAAACATTTAAGCCCTTCCCGTTGTACCACATTACCTACCGTTTTACGGTTCAAGTCGTTGATGTGTCATTCACACGTACCTACCTACATGTTTTATTATAAGAGACGTAAGTATCGTTAAGGTTATTACAGGAACTGCCGGCCTAAATACACTTAATCAAGATAATTGTACTCTTAGACAATTACTGTACCTCTCTGACATAGTAGCGGATATAATTGTTCGGAATTACCAAAAGAAAATGCTAAATAAACGTAGCGATTAAAAGAGAATGTGTATTGATTAATGAGAGTGAGCCCTACTTGTTAAACAAGCCGTGGACTATTGCGAGCTCATTAGCATGTACGCTAGAGATTGTACTTTGTAGACAAGAATGGCCCTTTTCTATATCCTCGGTAGAATGCACTGTAAAATGGAACACAATAATTTGAGTTCAGAATTTTCTGAAACAAAAAAGGTTTCCACTGTGAATTAAGATCAAGCTATGCTATATTATCCACTATAGACTCTATACAAATTGCGATCTCAAAGTAATAAAGTCTGAATCACAATAATAAAAATTGAATTAATGTCATATTTCGTTACTATGAAATTTGTTAAGCTCTTCAGTTAATTACTTAATTAAACGTACTTCATTATACTTTCTTAGTGTACAGTCGAAAGTGTATATGATTTGTTCGTTTGTTCCCTACGAAAGTATAGTGGGTAGTTTCACTCCACATGACATATCGGCTGATTGGATGCGTTGCGCGAGCGAGGTGCGCAGGCGACGCTCGATGATTTGCATTGTAAACACGACGACGGTCGGTCACCGGCGCATGCCTCGCTTCACTAATGGCCTGCTCATCATCACACCTACCACTATATTATTTTTAGTATTCGAATCTAATAATAGATAAGAGAAACACTGGATAAACTCAGCCTGGCACCGACAGTTCATAGAAAGTAGTTTGGGCAGGCTTAGATCTAGAAGGCGTTATGTATTTGTAGAAAGCAATGACTTATGTCTAGATTAAATAATTACTTATTTAATCTAGGCATAAGTCATAGCTTACGCCTAGAAAGCACGTGAAAATACGTGTTACCAAATAATTTAAATTCTATTTACATAGAATTATAATTTGGTAACACATATGTTAAGGCTTGTCTTCACAGTATGATTTCAAAAGCCTCTCTGACTGACAACGTTTTCAGCAAAAACGAATTTCAAGTTGATGAGAGAGTATAATAATAATTAATTTATGATTTCATGGTTTCAAACTCCCAAAATAAACGTAAGCCGACGCAATTCATCACCATATTAAAACAAAATTTTAATAATTCTGTGCACTTGCCACAATATTGTCGAAGGGATCCTTTATCTGTAATGATTATGTATTTCGCAGTCGAGTGGTCTCGCAGCACGAGGGGTGAGTTCGCAATAAAAGTGCAGAGTTTGTTCACGAGGAGGGCTCACTCGTTACTCCCGCCTTCTCTTTGACATCCGCATTTTTATTGTGCAACCCCTAGTCCTCACCGCGTCGACTACACACTACACTTGCGATCTTAGAATTACAAATGTATTTAGAATACATTAAGAGACTCTTGCGTGATAAAGTTTTGATATATGCTCGTTGTTTCCATTACTTACACAAAGCGCGGAAAGTTGGGGCGTTCTAATAGTTTCTCTATTTGTATGTTTATGTATTCGAATGATAACAACAGAAAACTTTACCAATACAAATCCGATGATCATAAATATTTTTCCTTTCATGTAATCCTGTTGCAATTTCCATTACAAATGCTTTATGTTCTTTTTCGATCTCATTGTATGATGTTGCTGACCTATTAATCCGCCAGCAGTTAAAAATAACTCCAGTTAAAATTAAAACATTCAATTCTTGTGAAAGGAGGCGAGGACTGACTTCCTCAATTTGTCTCTTTTTGTCATTACAACCGGTCCCCTTCCAAGGGCTGATAAAGAACACCGTAATCCTTTCAATCGAATAACGGCGGATTACTGAGGCGCAATTTATGCGGGCTATGTGAATCCGCCAGCTTAAGTCGTATTCAGAATTTAAATAAAAGTGTAGAATCATCACGACGAGTACGTCGATGACGCGTAATATGGTAACATTGCACATTTTAATTTTACTTCGTCGTAAATTGTCTGTTGGATCGCGGCCAAATGTACAGCGTTTCATTCCGGAGTTCCGGGCCACGTGGGTGGCATAGTTCGCCCGCTGTTTCATATCACTAATGATATCAGTGACAATAAGATTGCATATTATGATAGGCGTTTGTGATCATATGTTACAACCACTTTATGCGCGATATGTCAGCCGTTGACCTTACTAACGTTGTGTCAATATTTATACATGTGGAGTTTCTTTTGAGAGAATAGTAGAGTTATTTCAGTTGTTTTTAGTTTCCGTTTTTCTATAATTTGTCTGCGAATTTCTTATTTATTGCCAGTTCTTTAGCAGTTTGTTTCGCAAGGATAGCTCATGAATTATTCCGGGGTATACCCGTATTGTCAAAAACAGATTTTGGTATGAAAATAGAGTATTGTGGTGTGGTATACATTTGCTGGAAGACAAGAGGACAACGAATCCCTCCATAAATTATGTAATGGAATTGCGGATCAGATACGGGGCGGGCCACGACCTGTCTGCTCCGGTTATCCGATCGTTTTATTCGACCGAGTCCCTTCGGGCTTGCCTGCATCGCCGTCAGGTGTTTTGACCCTAATGCCATGTGTTTCCTTTCATATCCTATATTTTTTGTTGAATTTTCATTATCACAGCCTTGTAGAACCATCATCAGTTATTAATATGAAAGTTATTGAGTGATTTAGTGATGATGACGATAAAATTTACTAGCATATGGTAGAACATTAGACAAGTATTCTACAATATTACAAACGGTACCCACTATATCGTAGGAGCTTACATTATATTTATTTTATGGTGCCTAACGACGACTACCTACTTATTCATTATGTGCAGTATACATGCAGCTCTGTGAAGTGTTGATTAGCACTTACTTGATGTTTTAAGTAGAGGTACGTTAGTAATGTAAACACTGATTTGTATAGAGGTTAACGACATGTAATGTGTTGAAACGTAATGTTAGCTGAGTTTACATGTTGCAAGGGAGAAAGTGGGCGTGGTTTCGGGGGCGTCTGCGCAGCCTGGCTTACCAGTTTCCGTCGTAGTATCACGAGGTTTCTTCTCCGCCATTAGTCCTGGTATCGTTGTGGTCGGCATGTAAGTCTGTCACGAAGAGCGAAACTATCTAATTGAGTTCACACATGAACAATGCTGCAGAATGCATCGCGCCCACTCCCAGCATAGCTCGGCTGCATTCGTTCACTTACGTCATTTTACTGTGCTTAATTATTTTCAATTAATTTATGTGCTGTAGTAATGAAGTAAATTGAGTAACGGAAAAAGATAAACATTTGAACACAATGTGTCTTAATAAAACCCTAATACATGAGTTTTAATTAATACTATTGGTAAAACAAATAATTTTCCGTTAAAATTCAACGAGGGTTCATTGAGAGTCCCTCCTTGTCTATACTCTGCTATGCCCAATAAAGACTTAATTAGATGAACCTGTAAACAGGAGACTCATTCAAAAATGTTTCATTAGAATTTCAGTAAGATTTGAAACGCTTTACGGACCTTCATCTTGCTTTGGGTTGAAGCCACACTAGTGGGTACTGGTCACTGTCAGCCTATATCATCCCACTGTTGGGCAATGGCCCTATGATCCCAGCTCTTTCGACCCAGCAACCGCACATTGCAACACCTTTATGTCTACTATAGTTTATGCGCTCAGGCGTTTTAGTGGCCAGAAAACCTTTTATAGAGGCCAGAAACAACTTTTTATTGCTCCACATGTGATCAATTTGTATGTTGATTAAGTACTAAAATACGTTTTATTCTCTCAGCAAAATCTGTCAAGCAGAACTCATAATTATCATGCCTCCCGTGGCTAAACGTCACAAGTAAACACAAAAATGATTATACACTGCAAGTCATGCGCCGTATGTTGTCGCTCCATTCACAGGATAATCTGCTATAAATTAAAATCTGCCGCCATATAAGGTGGGCTTTTTTATTTTCGAAATCGCAAAGCAGGTTTTTTGTCGAATAAATATTTGCATGGAATGGTACTAGTTTGCTAAACAGTCTGTGTTTGTCGATCTCAGTTCGGTTTGATCCATGTTTGCGCTTCGCCATTGTGCTGCCATGCCAGTGGCCAGACGGTGTAATCTGACAACCGATCCACTGGCGAAAGCCATTTGCGGTTTGTTGAATTTGGAACGAAATCCTCCTGAATTTCACAGGATGGATCTCTGAAAAATATACGGTCTGTGCGGTCATGCTGAGAAATTCTCACCTCTATATGAAACGTTTAATTTCTACTTGAATTCATTTTTGGCCAGCTTTACCATGTGTGCGCTTGCCACCACGATACGGTTCGTGCGACGCACTTCCACAATAGACTGCTGTTTTTTCGAACGCCAGTTGAATGACCGAACAATTTTTGTACGATCGGCCTCCAAATTATTACAGATGTAAAGTCATCGTTCAGGAGACTGACGGCCTATGGAACTTATATTAATAGTTAAAACTTACTTATCGTATGCTGTCAATGTTCGTTAATACTTACACTTATTAATAAATAACACACGCATGAGTAATGTCCCATAATTGGCGACAGAGGCTATCGCCACTAAATAAAGACGCCGTGACATCCGCCCAACTAACTGTACAGAAATGTTATCTTATAGACAAGTACCTACTATTGATTGAATAGCTTTCAGTCCAATTTGATATTTTACTTCATATTAATTGACAATAACTCATTGATTTGGAAGCATGTTTCCTGGGATGGCTGTGCGCAGTGCATTCAAAGGTCTGGAAGAAACTAAGTTGCTCTACGGCTCTATTGATGGATTGTGCAAAATATTGTTGGATTGAAGCAAGCATGACTCATGTCGACTTTATAATAGCTCCAACTAGACATTTATGAGGCGTGGAACCGACTGCGCCGCGAGCATCGCCGCCTCATTCGGAATTCAGTATGACCCGATGTGGACCAAACTTCACCTTATCCGGCCAACTCGTAATGTCTCCATTGTTTACCAGATTGGTTAATTCACGAATACTTAATATCCACCACCGTTCGTTCAATAACCGACCGTCAAATGGACATGGATCGTATTTCGCATGCTCCAAGACTTTAAATGATCTGAAATCAAAGTCCTACTTACGTCTAATCATCCATATCAAAACGAAATTTTATGCTTGTGCAAGAAATTGCTTACAATTATTATATTTTTGGTTTCGGCGAAAGCCAGGCTTTATTTAGAAAGGCTAATTGTTCCATGAGAGTAGTCGACTGCGAGGTAATTTATTGCAAGTTATACACGGCACTTGTTCATTCGCAACTATTTTGTAGTTAGATGTTAATCACACTTGGATTTTGCATGCCTGGCTACGGATGTAGGAAAAGTCTGAATTGTTTTCAAATTCATCAATAACTGCTGCGATGACAAATTATGATATATATTTTGCACCAACTGTTTCGTGCTAAATGGCGAAGTATCTGTAGAGCGATCAAAATATGTATATGTTTTGGGCTCAGAAAACATACTTACATGATGTGGATTTAATGTAATCATTCGAATTTTGGTTATGTTAGAGATTTTGCTGAAAGCACCAGGAAAATACACTCGTTGCCCGCTGTCATTGTTTATAGTTTTTTAAATGTGATGGGGATGACATGGATAAATTGCTGTATTCATAACAACAGTTACTAAGTGAAATTGAACGGGTATTGCATTGGTACATTTGGATCTAATTAGATCTTACGAAATTGGTCAATCATCTCCAGTTATTTGTTTTGTATCTACTCTACCTAGATTCGATAGCTAATCAAAGTGCAAACAAAGTTTCTGTATTTCTGTTTGTACAATTGTCTCTAGTAGAGTGAAGTGACTGAGGACTGTAGTTACGTCAGTTTTGCCGTAATTTCACGGCTTGCGCCTTTGAACTGTTCCTTGTAGAAAAGTGAAGTGCGAAGTTTCGGCGAGCCGGCGCGGCGCAAGACGCGGCGGAGCGTGGCCGCCGGGGTCGTCGGCTGATGGTCGCCATCTTCCAGCGCCGATGTAGCTATACTATCGGCGTCGCGCAACTTATGAGACTTGAGATATACTCGCAGTTGAGTATAAAATGTATGTCCGAATGAATGCTGAATCGTATACACGGAGAGCGACTATTTCAACCAAAAAAATAAAAATCTGTTCATTGATTGTCAAATTCTGGGGGTTTTCTCAATCATGAACTTTTTGACAATCTGGCACTCCAGAAATAAGATTTGCGAGAAGTGGATTCTGGAGGTTTCTGTGAACGGCGACAGGCGGTAGCATCTGGAGGGCGCATTGCGCGGGCGTCGGAGGGGCGGCGGGGTGCGCTGGGGCGCTGCACCGGGCTCGCGCGGCACCACTCGCCAGTCCCCGAGACACCGGCCGCGCGAACGGCCACCGCGATACCGCACGCTTTGTGAGCCCCCGTGACGTTCAGTTTAGTGACACCGCCCGCCCAGGACCAGCGGCGCTCGCACCTCTGTGCTGACACATGTGAGTCTAGCCACTAGACAGCGATCACACCCGCGCGCCGCCCCGCACCCCGCACCACCGCCGTCGCGCCGGTATGACCTAGCGCTGCCGGCCGGCTTTTCACATAACCTCTTTGTGGTGCTTTTTTTTCAACTAACATTTTCAGTGATTGGTGATGTTGATTGTAGCAATTCTTTGCAGTTTTAGGGTTAACCCTTATTATGTTTGACTGCTATTTGGCGGACTATAAGTTAAAGATGTTAAGTAGACAATAGGTATTCAGTTTTTTTTAATAAATTAAGTACCTAACACCTATTATACTATCTTCACACAAATTGTTTATTATCCTGAAGATAATAAGATGTTGTGATGAGAATGTATGGTGAGAAAATTGTGAAAACAATTTTTTTCAGATTCGGAGACAAAAGAGAGCTACATCTCATTTTATATGCGTGCGCGCCTTCACTTATGTATGAAAAATTCAATTAAAATCACGAATGGTCAAGCATCGAGTGGGTGGTTAAAGCTTTGCGTGACAGCGTCTACTCATAGCGGCACGAGTGGCATGACTAATTAATTAAACTAATCCCTAAGAGCAAGATGGTAGACAGCGGTGCCATAACAAACGGTCGCAACGAATGGTTAGTTTTCGATTAGATTAATTAATGCAATTCCCGTTGGGCGGAGGCGCGAGCACGCAAGCGCCAAGTGGGTAGCAAGTAGCACGGACAAGTCGGCCGGCCGTCCGGGCCGCGCCGGCCGCAGCAGCGCCGCCTGTGCCGGACGCCGCCGCACGCGGAGGTCTACGAACCTACCGTGGAAATGGGATTATTGCACGACGGACTTAATGCTATTTCGCGCTCGTTCAGCGTGGTTCTGCTCTGCAATGAATAACGAATTCGATCGATTCTAATTCCGTACAATTTTACATTATTTTATCCAAATCCCAACAGCCAACCCTGTAGTAATAAAGTTTCAAGAATAGTTTTCTCTAAACGCACAGAAATCTTATAAAAGAGATCCGCATATACCGAGCGGCTTGCGAATCGCGTGCTTAATTATGTTTTTGTACTTAATAATAAAATGTCGCACGACAAAAATCGCATCATCTGGAATTCTGGTTTAGTTTTTGCATAGTAAAAGTTTCTAATTATAAAGTCGTATCGTAAACATGCTAGCCGGCTAGCGGAAGGATTGGAACCGTTACGATCATCAACAATTCACTAACACGTAACAACTTTGCACATGCAACCTGATTTTGAAGTACATTATGTATTGTATGTAATTTAAATTACATACTGTAAAGCAAATACCAATTAAGTACTTAAAATTATGTATACACACTACATCTTAAACTCGTGTAACTTCTCACCACATTCGATCCATATCGTCTTCCACTTACCTATCACCTGAGAGAACATTCATTTACTACATGTATGATTCATTCGATTCATTAATAAAAGTAACCCCGACCCGCGACCCCCGATAACTATTAAAATAATGCCAATTCAGATAAGAAGTAATTGATGAAAAAGAATTTTATCTTCAAGATAGGGCAAATACCAAGTATTTTATCTTTCACAACAGTTGACGCTATAGAAAACAATATGTGGGTTCTTAGCACTTCATTGAAACTAATCCAATGTTTTCAAATTAAAAAGTCAAGACATAAAGTTTTGTTGCTAATTTGCAATGAGTTATACCATTTCTGGTGACATATTGTGGCTTTCTAGCAATATTTCGGTGTTGGTGCAATCGGCCCCATTGCGGCCGGTCAGACTGCTCGAGACAGATGTATGTCCTATTGATCTGTCGTAATGCAGACCACCTGATCGATCGGCGCTAATCTCTCCCGGTGCACTCCGAAACGTGTCTGTGGCTACCTAGCGCTTTACACTCACTTCAATTATCCGGTATCCGCCATGGCAATCTCTCTCTAGTCTTCTTGACACTAGCCGAAATTACACAAAATCTGTCGATAGATTTCGACACAAAGCCATATAAATTGCATACAGATAAACAAAATCAATGTCACTGTGATAGGTTTAAATGCAAAATAAAATGATACAACCTGAATCTGTCAGATGAGAGTTATTATATGTTTTGTGTATTATTTTTTGTCGGGCACTGCCGCGCAATATGGTATTCAAGATGGCTCATCGTTCACAGTAGGTATTCGGCGCTATTATAAAAACAGCAGCCATGAATCATACAGTGGCGAGAACTGAGCTGATTCGAATCTTTATTAAGGACCTCTGGGAAACTACAGTGCGATCATGTGAACGATACACCGAGGGAGAGGGTTTTTGCAATATCTAAACATTGTTCTGTACCATTTGCATACTAGTGCTGTTGGCCTATACCTACCTTCATTGTTTAGGCTATCTGTTCGTTATTATCTAGTATCTGCATGTTAAATACTTTGTTTGTGGGCTGGATTCCCAGACTATTACCGTTCGTATTCGTACCGTCATTAGATACAGTTGCACGTGAAATATTCTCTATTCGAGAGCACAATTCGGTGTTACCGGGCGCAGTTGAGACGGCACTCGCCAGTTATGATGAGAAATCACGGCAATCCCGCTAGGCTCCGCTACGGTACTTTCTATGGCTGTTGATCTCCATTTAATGCGTTTCGTCTTGCCAATGCGGTCAATTAATCACTTACACAGTGTTTAAGTATTGTACTGCGTTTTACTTTGGTAAATGAATGACAGTAAAAGATAAAGTTGTTACAAACCTATGTTGTTTTGCCAAGTGCTGTTACTCAAATTAACTCATGAAATGATAAATTAGTCAGTTTACAGTTGTAATAACAGAAACCTAACGAGGAGTAAGTACTTACTGTCAAAAAAGATGTGGTGGCCTAATCGAAGTGCCAAAACTACCGACGGTAGGGACCTATTTGTTTCATCAGCTGCCGAAATTAAGTCTAATAAAGTTCTCATCCCGACAAGTGTTCATTTACGTCGTGTGACTGAGTAACCACACGATATCGAATTTTAATATCATACACGAGGACATGTGGTAACCACATTGTTAGCCGATGCTAGATTGAATCATAAGATTAGGGACTAGAACACGCTTTGGCTTGTTGTGACTGCGCGCAGGGCGGTGAGGTGACGTCATAGACAGCTGTAGGGCGGGTGACGTCACGTCTCGTCGCGGCCGTTGACCCGCTTCAACCCTCGAGCGCGCCGCGCACCGCGCCTACACAGTACATAGTGTACCTCACTACCCACAATCATGAATAAGTTATTGTATTATACGACCTGGACGCAGTGCCGACCTGGGGCAACCTGCACTGAATATATTCTCAATTTTATTTTAAGCCTGGCTTTATAAAAAGCTTTTTTGAATTTTCGCTTTGCAAGCTGGCCTTGTTATTCTCCGAGTAGGGTTGCCAGGTGTCCGGCTTTTTACAATCGTGTCCGGCCAAATATATACAAGTCCGGTCTGTCTGGCTTTTGTTAGGCTATTGGTCAACCCCCTCGGTCTCTTATTAGGTATAAAGTGGAGTAACGATACTAAATTATTTTATTTTTGTAAACTGGTTAGTTACACCTACCTATAATTTATTTACTAATGACAAGGCTGATTTATTGATTATTTTAGTTACTTTCAATGTAACTAAAGAAGTTACAAATTACTTTAGTAAGAACAAAATGTGATTCATTATAACATACGTAATCATGAGTAGAGTGAATCTTAAATGATTAACTGTAATAAATACACAAATAAAAGTTTTTTTTTATTATTTTTTTATACCAACCTGTCAGGCTTTCCGGGCCAAATCTCCGGCTAAATATGAATCTGTGTCTGGCTTTTATATTTTTGGGCCTGGCAACCCTATCACGAGGCACTTATTGCAGCGAGTACCTATCTGTATTTTACATCATGTCACCGGCCTTTCAAAGTAGCGGTTCATGTTTATTTTTATGAGCATTAAAGTTACTTTGTACATATAAACTAAATGATACCAGACTGTTGCAATTTTAAGCAAATTAAGGCAAAGCGATTATTTCCACTATGTAATAAATTTACTTGGCAGACTATGACATGGCTATGTCTCTGGATCTTCAGAAATGCCTCTTGCCTCCTGCGGGGTAATTGCAAAACACACTATCAGTAGCAGGCTTTCATATTGACAGTTCAACAACATTCATTACGTTATTTACGTTGTTATGCAGTTTGTTTTATGAAGCGATGTATTAGTAATATCCTTCAAAATTATTCAGATTGTGATTGATAGTGTGTTACGCAAATAGAGTGATTAGTTGATTTTCCTATAATTCCAATATAAATTTGGAAATAAATAACTTTTTTACGATATGACTACAATTTTCATAGCGCATTAATTTCCGCAATGATTCTTACCGTTATCAAGCAATTGCCTACGATATCAAACACCTCATGGCAACTGATACCCGTAATACGAGGAACAGTTATCACCGGTATCGATTTTTACTGCAGTTTATGGAATTACCTAGAATACACGTTTTTGTAATGGCGGTGTAATATCGCACGACCCCTGCGTTTTGCCACCCCACCTGATTCTGGGAATTTCTCGTGGGAGTTCTATTGTCGTTAATAAGTGCGAAAATGCTATCCCTTCTTCCCTTGCGCCGCGAAAGAGATTGCAATGAATACTTTTAACACATCCCTGCGTGTAAAACTGACTCTAGAAACCCACATCACTACGCCAAGCCTTCTTGCTCTTTTCTTGTGCAGCTTTTAATATCCATTATGCTAGGCTTGTTAATTAGAAACAACAGAGTAATTATAATTGATTGGATATTTCGATGTATTGTCTAATAACATCTTACTATCGCGCTGATCTTAATTTCTCATTCACGTACGGTAGTTAACATCCAGATTGGTTGGTACAGCGGTGTACAATAAAAAACTGTACAGTAATTTAGTCTTTATGTAAATATGATATAAACTGCAATATGGCGAGCACTTTTACCGCTTTTACAGTGTTCTGTATCAAGCGTCACGCAAAGTGATCACCCATCATACTAATTTCTACCACCTTTATGCATACTCTTTAAGATTATATATAATAGAGAGTATGTGGTTGGTAATTAGATGCTTTCGTTTTTGTCATTTCACCGTACATAGTTCTTCGTAACTAACTTTCTCGTTTTTGCTCGGAAACTGCTATGAAAATGATAAGATCTCTCCGAATGTCTTGGAAAATCATCAAGTGGCCGTAGATTTGAACTTGCTGTATCTGAATTAGCTTTTGAACAAGTTATGAAATAGCAAACCTCACCTTCAGCATCTTTATTATAATTGAATTTCGATGGAAGAGTATAAAATCAAAAATGTTATCAAAAAGGAATCGTTACTTACATGTCCTTGAAAATCATTGTTTGCTTCATTGCGTAGGAGGAATGTTGCATTCACGTCAGTGGTTGCAAACATAAAAGCTTGCTAGAAATAGCATTGATTTTTCCTCACAATGTGACACATATGTTTTGTTTATTTAGTGGCGGTATTACTTATCGAATTTATTACGTCATCAGAGTAGTAGACTAGCCATGGGGCATGGGTGCATATTGTAGATTGCATGCACGTTCCCACCATTCCTTGAACGAAGGGCTGGCAGTAGACTTGCTACGTGAGGAAATGTCCCCCGGCGCGAACAACTATTTATATCGATTATGAGCTCCATGTTGAGCTGCACTTTATTCGAATTTAGTCACAGAAACAAACAAATAAGATAATAAACAGCCGCCACTGAAGTGTTTGTCAAACAAATAGGTTGTGCGCTGTGAAAATATTCTTATAGTCAAGAGGATCATCTTACTCGAGTCAACAGCACACGATGGAGTGGGCTGGCACGCGAGTGCGGCTTTCCTCCATATCTTAGTCATTGATAAACAATAAACAAAATGACAAGCTTTCTAGCGTCTACTCGTAAAAGTAAGTGGAAAGCAACTGGCGGTGCTAACGTTTACATTAATTGGCTTTATAGCCAACAAACGGAGCCGAGTCAGCTTCGCCATCGCGAGGGGAGGCTGACTGGGCCGCTCATTAGTGTACTGAAGTGGATCACAGTTTTAATTGCTGCCGATAACTACCTGTAAAACTACTACTATTACGTACTTATACTAACTCAAAGAGACTAGCGTAATTGCTGCATTTGCACTCAAAAAGCGTTTAGTCGGAATAACAAATTTTCCGAAGTAATTATGTTTATACACTCTGCACTTTGATTCTTTGCTTCCAATGGGTAGTGTTTATCTTTATTTTATTAATTCGTTTTCTAATAAATGTCGGCGATGTTATTTATATTCTGTAGAGTAGTTTTCTTTATCCCGGTCGCGATCGGACTGTATACGCGTGTGAGTAATGGTGTCTGGTATAGCCGTATAGGCGAGTCGTGACTGCGAGTCCAGACCAGACTAACACGATATAAATTAACTCTATTTGTACATTCTTTTTTTGCGGGTTTACTACTCATGGACATGCTAAAACGTGATCTTGTAATTAAGAATAATTTTATGCAAATTACCAAAATTTTTACTATATCATACGATCATACCAGACGTGCTCAGCGGTTTGAACAAAACGTGAAATGAAATGCTTACATTTGCAAGATTGTAATGATGGAATAGAAATAAAACAAAAAGCTTAAAGGCTCCCCAGACAGGTGCGAAGCGACTCTAGTAGAATAATTTCTATGAAAACTTATGGAAATTATTCTAGAGTCGCGTCGACCTTGTCTGCGGCAGCCTTTAATCGAGAAAGGATAGGTTTTTCCTTCGCATGACAATAATTACTGGACTTAAATCAACAAACATAAAAGACATTAGAATACAAAAAAAAACAGAACTGCCATCAACTACTATCAAAACACCATATTTTAAGAACACCATTAACGTCGCGCTTGTTTTTTTTCACGAAGCTTACAGTAGAGTCAACACAAAAACGTGCTTCGGGAAAGTAAAACTGTTTCCGATTTAAGGCGAGTAATCTATAGTTATACAAAAGTGTTACATTCCTTAAAAATAGTCGTGCGTTCCACACGTGGCTCGAGGCATGCTACAACTCAGCGCCCTTCTATGCCACGCTTTATTTATCCGTAGTCCGCACAGTTCCGTAATAATTATGTAACCCGTACATGTGAAGAACACGTTACTTGGAAATCCGGAAGAAGTGGAAGCTATAGATAAAACAATCTGTTGTAATTAATTGTTATAACATAACATAAAATCTTAATAGCTTCATTTCAATTCAAATCTGTAAATTATGTAAAGACACGTGTTAGAAATGTTGAAAAGATTACCATTTAAATAACCTTAGCCATTTTTGAAACTCCTTATCCGGTGTGTACGATGTCCAGTGGACATCATGTAAGAACACTTGCACAAAATAATGCACCTATAAATAGAGCGCACCTGGTATAATATTCTTCACGCATTCTATATCGTTATGATCATGTGCTTAAGTTTAGTCCTAATGGCAGGATACGTGACGGCAAAATTGTGAATATTAATATTCATGTGTCAGGTTTATTAACGCGATCCGAGGTGTGTTGCATGTGGGGCGTGCTCGCTCATACCCATATTTACATTTCGTGCACAGGAGCGGCTTGATTTACTGGCCCTCCGCCGGTCGGGGACTTAAATTAGTGCGCTGTCATATGTCACGCGATATTTTATTTTGTTTCTCTGGCACTGTACGCCTGCCAGCTTATTTCGCTCGAAATCTCCATTCTGGAGTTCGTCACGAGCTATTTATAAACGCGCCATATTTAGAGGAGTTCCTTCACGCCCTGTTTTATCGCCGCTTTGCACCTTTCATAGGAAATGTCAGTATCTACAAGATGTTTTAGGAAATGTAAAGGGTTTGTCAGTAGTTAGATGTAAACATCGCTTTCTAATAAACGTTTCCCCGAAACAGTTCAGCAACCTGATTTCATTTTGTGTGTCACTCGAGATGTTATTAGAAACAGGAGAAGTGACAAGATTGATAGTAGCTACGTTGGTCAATAACGATTCAGGCGTGGGGCGCACTTCAAAAGAGTCGAGGGTGATTGATGCCTAAGTATCCCCTTGACGGAACACAGAACTCCCACAAAGTCTACGTGTGTCTACTAAAGCCAATTTGTGGCGTAGGACCGAGATTGGCACTCGTTGACAAATTGATATCGACATGTGTTACTTTATCTAAGTTTTACTACTAAATAGCGGTGTTGTTCTGTTGTCTTGTTGTTGGCCGAATGATTACCTTTAGTATTTACCACAGTCACGCACGCCTGAGACGACGGCAGCTGGACTCTCCAGAGCTTTTCTGCCGTCCTTGTAGAGCTAAGTAGAGAATGTGCTTTTTAAGCTTTTAAACTGTGATGGACGCTTTTCCATCAAACACTGCCTTTCATCGAAAACTGAAATTGATCAAAATAATAAATTACACATCATGCATCTCTGCACTGAAAGCGACGAAGCGCGCGGCGCCAAGCGTCGCGACGACTGGTCGCCGTTTGTTCTAAGCCTTCTTTTTGCTACGCAATGTAATGTTATTTATTCTACAACAAGAAGCCAGAAACGTAACCTCCAATTAATTGATCCGAACATTTCGTTCACATATTATGTTACTCAACAAAATTTATTTTTGGTCACACAATAAAAAGTTAGTAATAAAATTGTCTTATAAGGAACAATATAGCATAGCACTGCTTATTTAGGTATACCTAATAGATAGACAATAGAGTATCCGGCGGGTCACGTAGTAAGATGATGTAAGCGGCGATTTCCTGCGAGCTGCGCAAAGCACTGCTGGATGAGCGTGTGGCGTGCGCTTGCCTGCTAATTAGTCGCGCTGACGTCATCCGTGGGGATCGTGGCTTCGGCTCGCCATTACCGGAGGCCTTCGCGCGGAAACGACAACGACCGACGCTTTCTCTGCGGCTGCAGCAACTCTACACACTGCCCACTGGCCCGCTATCAACCACCTGTCAAGGTCAAAACTACCCAACCCCAATATACGTTTGTTGTAAGACCAAAACTTAAAACACATTACCAACAAAACGCTTATTTACAATCTCTTTTAAATCTAATGAATAGCTATTACACGTTACAAAGAACAGTGAAAGAAGTGTGCAGAGAGGCGTCGATCTAACGATCGCGTTTGATAAAAAATAGGCGGAGTTCAGGCGCGTCGCTAAGCGTGACTCATCTTAATGGCTGCAATTACGACAGCATCGCGCTGTCTACCAAGAGTCGTCACGTCCCAATCGCCACTTGCTAAAGGCAAAATTATTAAATTGATGCGTTGGGAACAAAAAAATTCTCTACCAGGCTATAAATCGGACCAGTCTTCTGACTTCTGTCACAACTCACAACATCCTTCCGTATTGTGTCTGACAGTCTGGAACGTTCCACCCGGAATTTACACCGGCAGTCTGCGCCGGTCACTACCGCTACCGACGATTATCCAAATCTATTGGAAACAATTGAAGGTCAATCCCCGATTGAAGTTTCGATGCAGTGTTGCACGTCTACATCAACCAAGAAAGAAAAACCTTTTTCAATCAACTAATGAGGTCGGTTAGGATTGTAAGAAGTAATATAAAAAGTTTATTATCGGTAGGTACGACTGACTAACCGCTAATTCCGTGAAAACTAGATTTTCTGTTTTCTTATTAGAGATAATGATTTCTTGTAATACAAGGCTAAACAGGAATAAGTTAAAGAAGCAATACCAGTAATGTTTCTTTTGTAAATGTGATCCTTATGTAACATTACACGAACATTCATATTCGAATTTTCATAAACGGTGACATAATACCATTACTTTCGTATTTGTCTCAACTGGTCCTCTATCACGGTCGTCCAGTTCGAAATCAGGCTGAAGAAATAAGTGGTTCCTCACAAAGCCTAGCCTACTCTCAAAAGCTAAATGGCAACCAACGTAGAGGTATTTAAAGTTCTATTTAGTAACTGAGAGACGAAATCGTGAATCATGGGTAACTTTAAATGTCACGCGCCTCTCTGTGAAAGGACCTACACTCGCTGCAGTAAATGCCGTCACGATCTTGTTTTGGAGTGTCGTAAAAACTGGTACCCTTATGCTCTTACATTCAGTTGACTTTGGGTATCTTCCAACTTTATTGACCCGTACGTAATGGCTGAGGATTTCTCCGTGCATTTGGAAATTCTACAAGCATTGGATGAATCAGCCGAGTGACGTCAGGTTTGTTTGCGATTTGCCCTCTCGCCCCATTTCCTACTTTCTACTACGTGGTCGCAGAACGCATCACCACCGCAATTACAATTGCAACGAAACCCACGTAAAAATTATACACATTTTCTACAAATTTTACTTTTCTGCTCTTTGCGCCAAGTCTGGGTCCCATTAGTGAAACGTGATGCATTAAATATTGCAATACTTCAGTACCTACAGGTTTCGACAAGCACTCTAGAACTATATTTCGTTGATTTACAACATTTGTAAATAGTCGATTGACCTACGTTTTCCTTTCATTCAGTATATTGTATCTGTAACATGTTATTGTAATAAGATGCGAAACACTTGCATCCGATTTCATCGAAGTCGTTGACCGGAGTGGATGTACGCCGGAATGTGTAGCGCATTTGGAACTTAGTTTAATAATGTGTTGGTATTTACACGTCGTAAGATGCGCCCTGAATACCAATCCCTAGAAATGTTAACTTCTCTACATGTATGATTCAACACTATATTCGTTATTGGTTATCTGTAGTTTAGTGTGGTGTGGTGGTACTTGTCCCCATTTCAAGGTCTAGCTTACTAATTTCTGCACTTATATTCTTACGAGATTAGTCGAGCTGTTAATGGGATTATAACGTAAATCGTAGATATCAAATTGCTAATTTAACGCCAGTAGATAAACGCCATAGAAACCTCGGATACTGTTGACTTAGTTGACATATTGACTCTATTGACTTTTGGCGAAGATATCTGAATTAATGTTTTGTCTGTTATACAATATTCTTGTAGCTCGTTGAATGCATTACTCCGCGTCGTCGCGCGTCCTACAGTTTTCACAGAATTAAAGTTAATTACATTAAGCTGGCATCGATGCAATGTAATCAGAAACTTGTATCTCACTTGATTGCTATTTCGACACTGAACAATGAAGCTTTTTCGAAAAACAATGGACTACTAAATAACATTCTCTGCTTAACGAAACGGAACTTGATTTCAGTATCAATTTGAACTCCTACATTCGGCCCACGATCGGCGTAGTTATTCAACTCGAACATTTTTGACAGTCTACAGAATGGCTTTCATTATGAGCATTAATAAAGGCGGGGTTTTAAGTAGTAGTTTAATTGTAATGAATATATTTGAGGAGTGGTATCGGCAGTGTTATCGTGTGGCTAGTTACTGCGAGTCTGCAGGATAACTCACGCTGTCCTCCCACGCGACAATCGCGGGATAAAACCAGCGTGTAGGCTGCCTGAATATCTTACAGCACTCCACTTTGAAAGCTCGCCGTTAATTATTATCCGATCTTTGGCGAGCTTGTTGCTGTGAATGGGTGATAACTCGCCGGTGATACGTGTCGAACAAGAAAATGATGTTGCTAATTATGTGTAGAATATTTATCTCTAGTTTGGGCTCTAAATTATTTTCTTACTATAAGGTACTTTAATCTCTATATGTACGCTATATGTTTGAGGACATGATTGATTTATTTATTATTTATTTATAGTTAATTAAAACGGTAAAACACCAATTACATTAATTAACATAGAAACAATTATGACGTTGACAATAATAAGTTCAGAAACAGAACAGAACCGAGAGAGTTCAGAACAGTTGAGTGAAGCTTCATATATATATATAATAAGTATTGTTAAGTAAATATTGTATTTTCTCCGTAAGTGATTGTGTAAATCTTTTGAGAAAATAAATGTCTAAAACCGTAAACCGTATATGATGCATGACTAATCATTGATTTCTTATCCCTCAAGGAAATTGCCGCGGTGATACTTTATTTATTAAATTTTATAGACAACGCAAACGCAGCAACGTGTAATTTTCCAATTACTGTTTATCGTTTAAAATCTCCTTAGCTGTCTGTTCCTGTTATCTAATTTAATATAACGGTAACGGTACTCATCGTTGGTGGTATGCCCGCTTTATTAGCGTTTGACGTGTGATTTCTTTTTATTTTCAAAGAAAAAGGAATGTTTAAGGAGATATAAATAGCCGAAGGCCACCTCCCGGTCTCGGTTTATACTTTTATGCCTGCATTTAGTCGATTGCAGAAAAGCTCGGGGATTTATCTAGAAGCGCATGAGTTGCATGGCCCAAACAGGTTCTGTTACAAGATAGCTCCACACCCACATATTCGCCATCCTCCTGACCCGACACGTAACCCTCGCTGAGTCATTTTCAGTATTCACTATACTTTCCATTCGGATCTTCAAAGTATGTTAATTCAGTGGGCATACTATACATGCCAGCCATATATGCCTTCTATATATAGATACGTTGGTTTCTTGAAACTGTGTACTTCTACATAGTCGGTGAATCAAATTTGACGCTGACCATTTCTTAGGGTGCTAAAAATAACGCATGTGTTATCCTCAATAATTTAGCGAGAACAATGCATCATTCAGTTGGGCTGAGTTAACAAATAGAGTCGCGTGCTTTAGTGATTCATTCGGAACTGTAGGTCAGCATATAAATTGTATGTATTTTTTCAAGGAAATAAATAAGCAAGACGAATTAGGACTGCAGGATGTTTTATTTAGAAAGATTTCTAGTATCAAAACGTTGACTTAAATAATATATACGGAAGATTTGGCCTTCCGTGTAGATATTTAAGGAAGTCGAAGCTTTTATTGGTCATTAAATCTGAAGTAACTACATCAGATCAATCATTATAATCACTATGATATGATTCACAATATGGTATGTTCAGTTCAAACATATTGTTACAGTTTTTACTCCAACACGTGATTGCTCCGTGGTTATAAAAAATATCAAAACCGACTTATTCTTCAGGAAAAGTTGCCCGTTAATGTTTAGGCACGTAATTTTCTAGAACATGTTGAGTTATTATGGAATATTACTTAAGGAAAAAGTACATATAGCTACATTAGGTTCTGAAACCGAAATGGGCCCATTTAAGGAAGTTTCCAAGCCCACATTGTTTCATTGCGAAAAATGGATGGCGCTGTAAATATTTTCTTTTCTTTTTCGTAGTTTTGTTTTGTCTCATAAGCTTACAAAACACTGGGAATTATGACGAGACAGTTTTTAATACATTTGATCAACTGAACTATGAGGTAACAATTTGAGAAAACCACCACCACTGAACCGACCCATACTTTACTTCTGTTCTTTCTTTCATCTTTATTCACTACTTATAAAGATATAAAAAACGGTATGTCCTAACATTCTCACGATGTTAAAGCCAGCTCTGGCCCATGATGGCGACGAACAGTTGGTTTGCAATTAACGTGCGGTTACAATTTTTCGCTGTCACATTGTAAAATTCCTTTAATTAATCCATGACATCATCACACGCTTTAACTATACAGTATTTAATTGTGGGAAGGGCTTCAGTACTGTTAATTGAACATAAATAAATATCATTACTCCAAAGATCGACGACCCGAAGTCCTTAAATTTATTCAAGCAATACGTTCAGAGTTCAAATTAGACAAGTGAAAATGCGAAGTGTGAATGCGTACTTGTGCATGAGCGAATTCAAATTTAGTTTGTTCTGGTATCTGCATAGAACAGGCGTCGTCATTAGAGCGGCGACGCATTCTTCCGTGATTCTTGTGGTCTTTTTGCATTCCACGTGTTTATATGCGAGTGGAAGCGAGCATCGAGGCACGCTCCATTTGCGTCGCCCTCCACTTCCTTACGTTACACGACTATATAAATATGACTTACATGCTTGCTACAATTCGTATACTTATTTCAATTGTACCCAATACTTTCTCGAGCGAATGTTCCCAAGAAGTACTTGTATGTCTCTCGATTCCCAAGAAGGGCATGATTTCTCAGATTGAACAGTACCAGTTGGTCGGCTTTCGGCAGAAAGTTTTTGTTGGCACAGCGTTGCGTGCAGGTTTCGTAATGTATTTACCACCAATGCAGCACAGCCTACTTGTCTGTCGTAATTGCAATAACTTGTCCTTGATTTATTTGACGATAAAGAAGAAATAATCGGTGATGCAAATCTTTATTTTTGGCGAAGTTTTAAGACCCGGTTTGCGAAAGTTATACCGGTGTTACTATAAAAAGCCTCTTGCCTGAAAAAAAGTCGACGGTTTACTTTCCTTAAGCATTGTCAATTTCTTGTAAATCGCAGGATGTGGGGTAAGTTTTTGATAAAAGGACAAAAAGCAATAGCTTGCCATCAAATGTTTATGGCTTCTATTTAGAAACGTTCAAAGTAAGCAGTTAAACTGCGCTTTGAAGTGCTCAACACTGGTGTATGTCATTTTGTAGTTTAAGTGCGGCTGTTTTTATTTGTTTTTGTCGTGCAAAGAAACTTGAGATTACTTTAGATTTCCAACGAAAATCTGGATTCTGTTACATATCTAACGTGTCCAAAGGTGGAAATCCCGACCGTAGCTTAGGATCCATGTTGTCCGCAGCATGGGTATGTTTCACAAGTTATGTCGGTCGTAATATCTTGGATGTTAACGACAGTTCTCGCGAAATGTACAGAAATAACCGCCTCCCCACACTGCGAACGCTTCGATAATTCTGTCAGTGCTGTACCAATGCACTTCGCTGCTGGGGACGACGCCACAATTTTATTTTAACCGGCTTTCAATATTGAACGCATCCAATCTTGCAACTAGATTATTTCTGTCTGTGTGAGGTGTGACGAGAGACTTTCTTTTGTAATTTAATCGTTACGACCCGTGTCCGCTTACACTTTTGCTTCCATTTCTATTTAACTTTCAATCACATTTTATTAAGCCGTATCATGCAATTCCCTGTTGTAAGACAATTTAACAAAAAGAAAATGTATCGTTTTCCTAATACCACCTAAATATTTATTACTAAGTGGGACTGGTTCGAAATTCCGAATATTTACCTTCAACGTAGTCCCAATTTATAAATGCCTTATTAATTCAGGCACGAAATTATACTTTTACATTGAATCAATAAATCAAGTGCTGCTTAATGAATGTCCATTTTGTGTTTTCCTACGTAGTTTAGCCCCAATTAGGTGTATACCGAGATAAGCGTCAATCGAAAATCATTTGCCGGAGCTTTTAGCCTTAGCTAGATTACTTGGCTTAGTAAATCTTGATACAAGTTTATTTTTAACTTAGAAACTGGATCTGTAGGCTCGCTAAAGTGACTCGCTAGATAATAGCTACGCTGACAAGTTAGTAACTTCTAATCAAAGTGGACGTGTCTGGTAATTGAATAATTAATTATAGCCTTTTCAGAGGGCCAGCACTGGCACGGTCGATGTTATTGCGAAACGCTCGGAGAGGACCTATTTACTGTGTAAATGCACGTTCTGTCTGAGACGATCGAATAACTGATTTAACAGATTGTTTTCAGATTTATGCTGTTGCTTAAAGCTTTGTATTTCTAAAGAATTAACGATTTGTTTCTGAAGAATTATATAACTTTGATCAAAGATTTCAAGTCGTTGTTTACTTAACGAAGTTTAAGTAATTTGGCAACGGTTTATCTACTTGACTTTCGTCTGATCTTGGTGGGTCACAAAGTCACAATTGAATTATGTACTAGAAACTTTGTTCTTTTGACCTTGTATTTGTAGGACGATTGGAAAAGGTACTTGCAACAAAAACACGTTCACTAGGTGAACGGTTACGTTCCACTTCGTACGCTATTGTTTTATTTGCGGTAAACATTAAATTCCCGTGTCCAGTAGACTGTTGCAATTCGTAGAATTATAAATAACAACTTTGGAGGAAATGAGCGAACGTTTTTAGTCAAGTATCAAAATCATTTAGTCGTCAATATTTTTTTTATTTTCTGGCTGTTGAACTTTTACTTATATCAATGTATTGGAGATGTACTCAATTATTGTTAAGTCTTGTGAAAAAGAATAAAAAAATACATGGGTATTTTTTTAATATTTTGCGTTTTGTTTGACCCCAATGGACCATTGTGATGCTAGAATCGATTTCTCTCGGCCTCGGCCTTCTGCACGCAGTTGTCTGTACGCGTTCATGTATCACGCAAAAATACATATCTATTGATGCAGACTTTGTTTAAAAAAGATAACCCGTATTAGGCTAGTAAACAAATTTGAGCGGAAAAAAATGCAGCGGCCCGATCGAGGGGCGCTGCGTTTTTCGCTCTTTCAGCATATACATATATTGCAAAAGTGCTAAATATGCGAAAAAAAAACGTGCTTCATCGGGGCAATAACGCGGGCGAAATTCTGCTATTTCCTTTAGTTTCTGTTAAAAAAATAACCACTCCGGGTATGTGTCCCTAGCCGTTCTAACACACAACTTCCGAGTGTGCTCCGCGCGGTCAATGTTATCAAACATTCCACGAATTCCCACGGTCGGTTTCGATCATTGTGCTATGTAGACTATTATTACATCACGCCTCGTAATTACGTTATTGGCTACAAGTATGGGTTAACGACTTAATTACAATATAGGTACATATGGCGATGTAATACCGATGCTCTTATAAGGCCGTCTAGTTCAATTCTCACCATGTTTGTAAGTAATTGGCTGAAGCTCCTCGTTGGTTTTGATTTGGAATTATCTATTCTAGTAATTTCTACATTTAATTCTGTTTTTATAGCGGCAACATCTCATCATGAATTATGAGCCATTACAAAAGTTGCATATATCCACCATAGCCCCCTTTGCATGAATCTAAAGCAATTAAAGTGTTTTCTTGCACGGAAAAAGAAACATGCTCTAGAACATACTAGTTAGCTAAGCTACATGATAAATAATCACCGGTAGGGCCTCTCAAGCGGATACCATCAACAATCCACCAAGTGATTATAACCACATCCCTTCGCAAACTCATTCTTTGTAACGGTATGTGAAGGAACCCCATACTCAGCACTTGTTTATGAGATGTTTACTTGATTGATTCAACTGAACATAGAACAACAGTTTTCAACATTCTAACCGCTCATAATAGTGATCATTGTGATACCGGATACATTTATCATAATGCTCATTAGTAATGATTTGATTTATTAACTGTAATTAGTAAATACAGCGGGGTAATTGCGTAACACACTACCAGTAGGAGTGGCTTTTATTTTGACAGTACAACAACATTCATTGCGTTATTTACGTTGTTGAGCAGACAAAGAGCAATGGCAAACTCCCAAAGACATTTTTGTTGATTTTTTTTTGCGTGTGCCTATCAAACATAATAAGTATGTAAAAGTACAGAGTTTGAATTCCTAAACAGTTTTGGCTTCGGTTATACTTTTAAAGGAAGTCAGGAATTAAAGATATTCCAGTTTGAAGTTCTAAAGGTTATGTCTTGTCAACAACAGTCCCTAATCCTTATTTCCTTATCCTTATCCTTACTATCCTTACTAATTCCTTATTCCTTACTAATATTATAAATGCGAAAGTAACTCTGTCTGTCTGTCTGTCTGTCTGTCGCGCTTTCACGCCAAAACTACTGAACCGATTTAAATGAAATTTGGTACACAGTTATTCTAGAGCCTGAGAAAGGACATAGGCTACTTTTTAATGCAAAAAAAGGGTTGTAAGGGGTCGAAAGGGGGGGATGAAAAGTTGTATGGACGTATTGTAATTTTTCGAGCTAGAAGCTTGAAACTTATTTTTTAGGCTGTTGATTCGATATATTAAAAAAAAATATGACATTCATAGTTTGTAAAAAATTTAACCCCAAGGGTGTAAAATAACAATAGGGAATAGGGGATGAAAGTTTATGTGGAAATATGTAAGGTTTATGTGAATGTTTTATAAGTTTACAACAAGAGACAAAATATTAAAGCTATTGTGCTACACTAGCTATTATACTACATACACAGACACTATTCCACGCGGACGAAGTCGCGGGCACAGCTAGTCGAAAAATAAGTATAAAAATACCTACTTACCACTTAAAATATAATTGATAGAAATGCATTTTTTTGCAAAATAAACTACGGACTAAGTACGTCTTCAGAATTATAAGTCTAGCCACAGTTATTTGTTCTGCACAGAATACTATTACTCGTTGGCGTTCTGTACCTGTAGTTGTGTGATTAATATGTTCGTAAATTATAATTTGATTTGAACTGCAAACAGTTCTTCTATTGACCAATAACCAACACTTCCCATAGTACGCCCACAGTAGTTAAACTATGGCTGATGATAAAGAGAGACGTGCCTTCTCCGCAATAGGGTATATACAAAAAAAGACTACTAAAAAAAACTATACAAAAAACAAAAAAAATACATATTATGTATTTTTTTAAATAAATATTGCACATCATCCCTAACCACAATGTCATCAAGAAAACCTGCGGGTGCTAATTTATTTGGTTGATGTCTGGCCCAGTCTAGATACCATAACTACAGTCATTGTATGAGCGCAACATCCAACAGTTCGTCTTCCAACAAAACAACTATAACAGTAGGTACTCTATTATTCCTGCTCGACCCGTTATATTTGGGTCAGCTTCTTCACTATCAGAAACCTCTCTTTGTAAGTTGTTATTAACTGCAGCCATTGCAAGATCTCTGCTTCCCATCGTGGTAATCAAATCGTTGCACACACAACAAAATCCAAGATATCAGGCAGAATCGTAATCCAGAGTCACAGAAAAATGTCGTCGTATAGGCAAATAATCAGAATCCCAAGGCAAGCACTAGTCACCCAGTCAACAGTAAATCTCAGAGTCCATAAGCAGAAGCAGTCGATAAAGTAGAAAATCACGGGGAAGCGATGGAAAACTCAAAGTAACGAGACACGCGCAATCAACAAACGACAAGTTGTCAGAAAAATTTACTCTGTGGTTGTCAGTAGGCCGGCCGATTGATTGACAGAAGAAATGTCATGTTTTTATTGTTGGTGATGTTGCCATACTCGAATTGTACTGCGATATCATTTCCGTGATGTCAAATGATGTCAAGTCAAATAATGACCGATTTATTCTAAGCACAAACAATTATTTTTATTTTCATATTTATATTCTGATGCAGAAATGTATTTCCAAAGTATCGTGAAGCAAAGCATTTTATGTAACTTGACCGAGATTTTTACTACATGGCAACATTAAAAGTTCAGCTAGCCAAAAGTCATGAAGTCATGCCAGAAAAACAAAACTAAGCCATGATTATTTTTATCATCAATAAACTAGTCTACTAAGTTTTCATTTTTTTGCCAGACTTCGATAAGCTAAAAGCTTGATTTGATAAAACTTAGTAAATTATTTCGTCGGTATCTATCACGGTGACATAAGTAGACTCTTAGTTTTCTATCAACAATTTTCTCGCCATTGTTTTTTTCGAACATATGAAGCAATGGATAAGCAATTGGCTTCAAAATGATTCAGATTGTGATTGATAGTGTGTTACGCAGTTAGGTGTTGGAATCAATGCTTCTATTACACCAGTAATTTAAGATTAGTACTAATTAAAAGTAACAATTGTTTCGTACAAATGGATTATTTAAGCGAGTCGAGTGGAGGAAGCTTTCAATAAACTTACCTAACTTTCGAAAACATAAAATGGACATCGTTGACAAATCGATAACAAATAAATTGATACGGCTATTATATTATGTGGAAATCAAATAAGTAACACCATAGCACCCGATATTCAATACTTCAATAATATCGGATACCGTGTTTATGAAAACGGTACTTACCTAACTTTTCACGAAAATGTGTATAATATGCAAGATCAAAGAGTATTTATGTTCGATATAAAGCCCCATAATAAATGTTTATTTTTAGCGAAATCTTCGCGCCTGCGGTTGTGGTATAGCATGTATAATGTTGTTTCATACAATTTGCGAGTGTACGTGCCCCGTCACACAGGATACTCGCGACAACACCTTGGCCGGCTTGCAGTTTCCGCTGCTTACTTTACAATCAACCATTTTATATTGCAACATCTAAATACGACTGCGGCTTTAATACTCTTTTTGTCGGCCATTTCATCAGCTATGTTTAGTTTAGCCACATCAACGAATAGCCTAAATACGATTCCGTAATTTACGTATGCATTCTTGTTGTAATCACTTTTATTATTTTCTCCTCTGAGTTTCTGAAACAAACATGTAATCAATAAGGATGGATATTTCTAAATTGAATAGTAGAATTAATTGCGCGAAACGATAAGTAATTGTTATCGAACCTCGTTTTTGTATATAGCAATTACAGTTTGGCGGTGAATCACCACCTGGCTGCGTAATATTTTTTTAGCAACAGCGTTTTGTTGAGTAACTTACTCAGCAACATACATTACCTTTGTGTGTGAATATGTGAATACCTAATTCCGTTGCGGCTCATTTAATTTAAAAGCTACAAGCGTGATTCGATGGCCCGTGAAGTAACTTCTATGTGATTAAGATTAAGATATTGATTTAGATTTACACATTTATTCGTCTTCTTAAACAGTATTTGTAAAGACTTTGTTAGGATCGAACCATGCCTTTTATTCCTACTTTATTTCCAGATTGTTTATTTTTTCAAACCGTGTGATATTCAAGCGTGAAAAATTTACTTTGTATTTTGAAACAATAAAATTGTAGTCTGCAATATATTTGACGAAACATGTGTTTCTTCTGACACCAACATACCGATGTTTCGTAAATAAAAATACATTTCACACAGTTTCTGTTATTGATGGCATTGCCGAGATATCGAAATGCACAATTTAATTCTTGCCTGTCATTCGTCTGATCGTAAACTCTCGCGCGGATTTCGCAGTGGCTTTCGCCAATTAATGTATCAAATCCCTCACGGAGCGACTTTTGAGTGTGTTATTAATCTTATTGGGTGTAAACAAGCCCGTATGCGTCGCGGCGCCGCGGTGAGTCAGACAATCGCGATGTGGGCTGCCACAGGGCATTGTGCCGCGCTAGGCTGTGGGGCGCTTGCATTGTATGATTGTATGTAAAGGAGGCGCAGGCGGGCGCCCACCGACGCACTCCGTCTACGAGAAAGCACCGATTGCTTGTCATTGTCAACCATTTGAAATCTACACCCAGCAAACTCATTGACAGATTTTCAATCAGTGTCAGTGCCAACACAGTCATATTCTCTTCCCAAATACACTGGCTTTCAAAATTAAGTATCACACTTTTAAAATTGCAAAGTAGGTACACAAGATATATTTTCGAAATAAAAAGGATTACATTTTTTTTATTTTTTATATAAAAGCTGTAGTCGATAACTTTATTTTAAAGAATGGCTGAAAAAAACGTTATAAACAAAAACACCTTTTCAAATTGCTGTCTTACTTTTGACTTTTTGTTTCTGTTTTTGTTTTCACATTTATTTCCTGATCGATGAATTTTGATTCAAAAACCAAGGTGTACGTAAACGTTAGTTAACATGCCTCTTTCACCTGAAGAATGTGCAAGAATCATGGCTTTTCTGGAACTAGGCATCGGTATGCGTTGTACTGCAAGAATGGAGGGTGCAACATCTAGAACGGTCCGGCAGGTGAAGAGAAGCTACAAAGAAAATGGAAACCATCTGAGGAGACCTTGTAATAGCAAACCCAGGTGCACCCAGTACCCAAGAAGACCGCTATAATGTCTCCATTGTGTTCAGAAATCGCCACCTCAATGCAGTTGCAAGTCCAGCAACAGCTTCTTCAGACCCGAAGAGACTATATTAGTGACAGTACAGTTAGAAGAAGACTTGCATAAGCCACAAAGGCCAGCAAGTGGCATCAAACTCGAGAGAGGGCATCGAGTAGTAAGACTGCGGTACACCCGTGAACACATACAGTGGAGTGAAGAAGAATCGGCAAGAGTTTTGTTCACTGATGAGTCTCGATTTTCACTATTCACATCCGATGGAAGGCGAAGAGTGTACAGGCGACCTGGTGAGCGATAAATTCAAGCCTGCTTCACAGAAAGAGTCCAATACGGTGGAGGCTCTGTACACGTATGGGCTGGCATCTCTTCAGAAGGTAGCACAGAGCTGGTGGCCATAGAAAATGGCACCCTGACTGGTGAAAGATATGCTCAAGAGATTGTTAATGAGGATGCAGGGCCATATTTAGTAAATATGGGTGATGGATCGATACTGATGCAGGATAACGCTCGGCCACACACCGCTCGTGTCGTACAAGAGTACATTCAGGAGGTTGGTATTGGTATCAACTTGATGGCTTGGCCATCAAGAAGTCCTGATCTCAACCCGATCGAGCACGCCTGGAATGAGCTGGGGAGACTGGACAGAAGTCGCAAATAGTCTAAAACAGGCCCTGATGAGAGAATGGGAGAATATACCCCCACATCGCCTCCGAAACCTCGTCTCTAGTATGCTAAACCGCCTCGAAGCTGGAATCAGAGCCAGTGGATGCAATACCATTTATTAAAATGTAAAATAAAGCGTAAAACATACCTACTTATAAAATTATGTTGTTTGAGATTTTTGCTTTTGCCAGTAGGTTAAATATGGCTATTTTTTGGTTTTTATCTTTTTTAAGTTAAAAACGTTACTAATGTGTAATTAACTATAATTTCAAAGAAAGTTGATGAAATTTGCTATGGAAGGTTTTTTTTTATTATTCATAGTTTAGGAAAAATTGCAATTTTATAAGTGTGGGACTAACTTTTGAAGGCCAGCGTATAATCCCATTGTTTCTATAACGTTCAATTACCCTAATCGATCGCTTCGCTTTCATTCAATAAACACGGTGCTGTTGTTTGTTTATCTGGTGGCTCGCGTCTTTCTCTCACGATTTCTGTCGTGATGAAGAGTCTCGCAGATCCACGAAACGATAACTTTCCTCCATTCGTGAGTAGATCTTAACATTTAAACTCCCGGACAAGAGTTAATATTTATGTGTAATTAATTTTATTTTACTTACCTCTCATCTTCACGCTCTCCTTGCCTTATAGGGCGAATAGACAGAACTAAACATTATCACTAGGTATATCAGAAGACACTGATGCGGCCTCATACAAATAATTAGTTGTAGGTATATTTATGTAGAGAGCATAGGTGGTGCCACTGTTAACCGCAGTATTTCCTCAACCAAGAATGAGATACCCTGCCTCTGGCTTGTTTCAAGGCCAGCAACCAACAACGTAACGATTCACTGCATGTTCATAAATCCCAACAGAGTTTTGGGTCGCCATTCATGTGATAAATTGAAGACTTAATAAGGAGCTAATGAGGATTTGGAAAACCAAGAAAAGGAAAAAAATACGGATTTCTATGTCTTGGGACTAGACCAAAATCAAAAATTGACATTTCATTCGGTGGCCATTCCATCCATTTTCATTTCTTTTTGCTTCAAATGGGAAGTTACGCTAGTTATAGACTTAAAATCCGTGGCTTTAATGACCGCCGCGGACCGGGTAAGAAGTTAAGAAGCATGCAGCATAAAATAGCATAATACCCTTGACCCGGCGTGGGAGGGAGACGCGGGTATTTTTAACCGAACAGGTCAACAACCGGCGGCCGGTGTTCCTCCTGCAAGGTTGCAAGATTGCAATTTGAAGACGGTAATTATAAATTATCGCTATCATCATCAGAAATATTAGCTGTTTCAGCTTAGTATCTTGATAAATACATCTGGTTATTTATACATATCCTACTCAAAATGTTGTTAGTACACAATGCAAACGTGTTATTTATTTACGCAGCTGTCGACGGTACTACATTTGAATTTGTGTGCTAATAAGTCGTAGGCGCTATCTGGAATTGGCCAATCTTGTTACGAATACATAATCAAACCGTATCTTAAGTAATAAATACTAATAAATTGTCGTAGTACAATGGACAAGTAACAGGTACACGAATTCGCTGTCATCGGTCGTGACTCCAACGAAGCGTATCCGTTTATTTCTAGACTATTTTTGTTTACCCTGTCTTACGAATGTTCTTTGTACATCATCAAAGTGATTTCGATAGAAAACCATCTCAGGCGCAACTATTTTGTTTTTTCTTCTACCTATTAATAACTTTGTTTGGTACTGATATTTTTGTTTTGCACTTAGGTTTAATCAAGCTTACTAGTAATTAATTTTGAGATACGATCAAAATGAGAGTCAATAGATCGTTTTTGATAAACCACCCGTGGTATTCAATATGGGTGCACTGTACTCTTTCCAATTCGACGTTTCTATTTATCTTTATAGAATCTTTAATTGTGATCAGGGTTGGGGAGTAGCCTGCAATTTGGTCGAGATAATTCGATAACCGAAGTGTATGTAGGATTCGGAAATTGCAATGATTGCGTCGAAGCTCGGCTGAGTAGATGAAGAGATGCGCAGTGTGCGCCGCCCGCCCGGCGCATGTTGCTGATATTCGCAATGCAATTACCGATAGGGCTGTCATTTTGACACGTCGCGTCCATCGATGCACATCTGCATTTACTATAGGAAAAAGTCCATATTTCCTTGAAGGTTTGGAGTGGCTATGTAACGTCATAATTCGCACAATTTTATCAACGCTTAGGTATAAACGTACACCTACCTGCAGTACCTGCTTGCAAAACTGAAAAACTGAAAATACAATGCTTATTTATATAAGCTTACCTTCAAAACATTTCCGAGCATTGGATAAATATTTGCGGATTGATCAGGAGAGTGAAATATCGTGTCGCTACGAAAATAGTACACGTCACGATTGAATTGTCAACCCTGTCGGTCCCCGCCTCACCTCGTCCACACCTCAACCCTGCTGGTTTGCTACGCCCTCACAAATATTTGCCGCGCTACAAGAATTTTGCATTAGCACCTACCGGACTGACCGCTCGTAGCGTTTATTGAACTGTACGTACTTTATCAATATTATACGTAATATGTACGTGTATCCGATAAATCGGCTGCGTACTCACTGTAGCGTTCACCTGTTGGGAAAATCAATCAGCTTTAATGGAAAACAATATGACTTTCGCTGTAGGAGCAACTATAGAATCGCATATTACAACGGGCCTCAATTAAATAGACAGCTGAATATAAGTTACGGCATTCACATGGATGAATCATACTTGACAAACAGAGATGACCTCGGTGGCAAGCCATCCACACAAATTATCTCCTCGTACAACTAAGCATTCGTTTAAGATTGCTCGTGCACATTGTGGAGATAAATTCTTCATAAGTTTTCGTAGGTATCGCAAAAGCAGAGCACACCACAAATGCTTATGAATTTAACTTTCAAAGTACCTATTCATTTTCCGTATTTTGAATCTGGAAGTAAGGGAACACGGATAGTAGCAGCTGTTTCTTGCCACCTGTCACCTCGCTCGCACATTTAGGGCTCGGGCAGGAATGAACTTAATAATAACACCCGGTAATGAAAGTAGATGATCTGCTAGCCTAATTTTGAAGAGATTGCTTGATTAAAAGGTCATAAGTACATCCATTATCAAAAAAAAAAGGGTGCAGCAAAATGTTATTCAATGCAATATCGGACTGAATCGAACTTATCAACACCAGATAAGTTGGTTTCTGATATCGCAAATCGCGTTCAAAATAATAAATACGAAAGAATTACAATTTACAGATTTTCAGGTTTTCAAAAACGTCATTGGCCGACCACATCGACTCGTGATTAGACATTCGTGCAATTTTCTTTAGTCCGAGGTAGTGCGTGAGCACCACAAATCTCTGTACTGTTATCTGATTCACTGAAACCTGGGGGAAACTGGGGCTTGTGGCAATATTACTACCACGCAGATCCGTCGTTTTGAAAAGTTAAGCAGTTCATGCTGTGATTGTATCTTAGATGGTCTCCCATTATTTTCTAGATCCATTGGGGTTTCACGTTCAGCGGGCTTAGCATGACGCTGCCTATCTCTTCGAAGAATAGACACGGCCATTCCCATACAAAGTGACATTTCGTTTCTCCATTTTTGAAATCGCACCGTAAAAATCCTTCTAAAATCTGTCATTTTCTCTTTCGTTTCTGCCGATCGTTGTATGTCCTTTTTAACGTAGGCTATTTCAGAAGAAAGTTGTCTAAGGTAGTGAAGACAATTTGATTTTTTAATCGCCATGCTAAAGACAGTTATAGACTTTTTACTCGACGGCCACAAAGTATAAAAATGGAATGGAAAAAAGGAACTTTTCACTTTTTGTATGGAAAATGTGAAAAATGATTACCTACATTTTGAGTTTTAGGGGTATAAGGGCTTCATAGAGGGGGTCGAAATTTTCATTATTTTTGCGATAGGACACACCATTTTCGAGATATTAGTAAAATAAAAGGTGAACGTGATTAAATTACTGAATTTCGTAAAAAGTGCAGTTGACTCTTTCTACTTTGCTGCCGTCGTACTGTCTTCACGAAACGTCATTTTTGTCTATTCTTCCTTCGACAAGACGGTGCTTGTGCTAAGCCTTCAGCAGTTGGTTTTGGTCAGACCAGTCGAGTTCGAGAATCTGACTGCTGGTCGAATACCTTATTTTTATTACCCCTCTGTAATTTGGATGCGAATGCTGAAGCCTACTCGTTCCCTGCTAAGAAACTACCTTTCATATAATTATATCCAGCCGCACCTGGTTAGCAAGACTCAACCGTAACATATGAAGTAGTTACAAAAAGCCATTACAAGCCGGTGACATTATATCAAACAATTTCTGTACAGGTGGATGTGAAATTGTTTTAAACTACATATTATACAAAATGCCCGAGTTATGTCCGTAGCGAGTGCATTGACACTCGGCGAGTGGCAGAACGTGGACGATGTAGAGCTGCTATTATTTTATCTGGTTATTAACCTGTAATGGGAATAAAGATGCGGAGGCAGCGTTATCAGATAACGACAATGCTTGTTTAATTACATAAAACTAATTAGTTAGGTAGTTATGCCTTTTTGCTCTTGCGTGGCGCAAATTTTTACTGCCACTAACACGGTCAAAACAAAAAACAACCGACTTCCAAAAAAAAACACTATAAGACGTGAAAAATAACTTTAATTTCGGAAGTCGGTGTTTTTGGTTTTGTATTTTGGTTTTTGGCCACCGACTTCCGAAATTAAAGTTATTTTTGACGTCTTTCAGTGTTTTTTTTTGGAAGTCGGTTGTTTTTTTGTAAAAAAGTTTTTATTTTTCACTTTTTAGTTGCGGTACCTACCCCACACAAATTCGTATACCACTACTTGGTATGTAAATAACAGTGACAGGAAATTAATAACACATCATCGATATACACTAAGTGGAAAAAATATGCAGTATTAAGGGTAACTCAAAAACTACTGGTCAGACCTTGATCGAATTTAAATGGGACCACATGTGAAGCACCAGCTATAAAATAAAAAAAGAATCATCCAAAGCGGTTCACCCAGAAAAAAGTTCTGAGTTAACAAACATTAAAAAAAAAACATACAGACGAAATGTGAACCTCCTCCTTTTTTTGAAGTCGGTTGAAAAGTATCCATAGATGATTCAAATTAACTGATAAATCGCGCATTTTCCCTTGAAGTTTTCCGATAAATTTTACCTGTTTATCGCTATTTATGTTTTGATTAACCTCATTTCCTTAAATAGCTCATACAGTCATACCCATGATAGGTAATATACATACATAACAGCAGTGGCTAATTAAGTAAGCAGGCGTTTGAATGGGACTACATTGGATAATATCGAGGGCGACAAGTGGTACTGGTTGCGTGGGATGAAACTTTTGCATATAAATGCGATATGCAGGCGTGATTTGTCGCTCCATAGCCTGGACCAGTCGCCTGCGCTAAATGCTAAACTGTGTAATAACTCTGAAAACAGTCCATAACATAACTTGTCCGGGAATAATACACAATCAATAATATGTAAGTTTTACACAAGTAGGTACCTACGTAACCATAATGTAGGATTTATTCCAGTTCCCGTATTACGAACGTGCGTCATTTGTGCAGTTTGTAGCCCTAACAATTTAAACAGCTTCCCGGAACATTATATTCAGCAAATTCAGCAATTGACACGATTCTCATCTTTCACTGCAAGTCGGTACTTTACATGCACCGCACTGGTTTAATAATTTGTCGGGGAAAAGTTTTTTCGTATTTTATAGTGGTAAAGTTGTAGTAAAATCTCTTTGGCTACACTGTTTGTATCTAGCTGGTTTTGATACCATTAAATAGATGACATTTTTAAAAAGAAACATAAAAGGTAAAACCATTTCCCGCCAATTTTCAATTGTTTTTCTGTCTGCCAAAATGAGTGAATCTAACGAAGAAATTCGATACATTTTGAAGTTTTATTACAAAAAGGGACACATCGTGCGACACAAGCAGAGAAAAAAATATGTGACGTTTAAGGACTTAACGCCATGTAAATAGCATTGTCAGTAAGAGTAGCACAAAGTTGGTTCTAGCGTTTTCAGTCCGCGAATTTTGATGTCAACCATGCAACTCGCTCCGGTCGCCCTGTTACGGGTGAAGCCGATGCGATTTTTGAAAAAGTTGAATCTTACGACATAACTGAAGGGTTAGGGGTTGACCACAAAACAGATTTGGACCATTTTTAAAAGACTAGGCATACGAAAAAGTTCGATATTTGGGTGCCACGCGAGCACTTAGTCTTGAATGTATATAAAATACGAAAGAACTTTTTCCCCGACCTAATATTTAGGTCGCTTTGTGTTTGAACGCACGCAGCCCTCTGATCCACATTTCCTCTGTATGATTAGTGAAATTATGCCACATGTGGACAGGATGCCTGGAACTGCTTGCAAATGTTGTATCCTTGCGTCGTTATATCTAGAGTTGTCTTCTTGTTCTATATTAAGCTTTGATTTTGAGCTGCCTCCACAAATAGAAATGTATGCCCTTTTCCAAGAAATGCCAGATTTGGGAAAATAAAAAATGTAAATTAATGTCAAACTTAATACACTACTACTTTACTTTCTACGTATAGTTAATTTGTTTTAACTACGCAACGTTAGAATATTTGTTTGTCTGTCAATCTCTCCATCCGGCTAACTTCACTAACTGCGTAATACGTGCTAATGTTATTTTAATGAGATATTCTTTCTCCTCATTGTCGGTTTTCAAAGGGTTCTCAGAATCACGTGGAAATCACGGAGAGAACTTAAGAGTTGTGATCATTAATCTATGATAACATTGTAGTTGTAAAGTTAGTCTATTTAAATAAGAATCGGATTTAGATTCAATTTTGTTAACAAAAGTCTTGGAAAACCTTTAAGTGGTAAACGCGACGGGAGTTTACATATGAAAGTGGTGAGTAGTGGCGAGAGAGTGGCGACATGGACTGCCCAGCAGCCTTCCAATTACGAGAGCATTCGAATCGGGTGCTGCGAGCGTTAATTAGAAGGATCCCCGGTGGCACGGCCACGTATAACTCCATATAACTCTTCGTGAAGCATGCCTGTAAACCAATTACCGGCCAACTGATGAACGTTGAGCGTGCACGAAAGTTCCCACTCAATTTCATTACGCTTGGCTGTGCGCACTAACAATTAGAGAGGTTTCTATAATCGCGATTTATTCATTGATTAGCAAAGAGGTGGCTTTAATTATGTATGCGTAAATCGTTGCATATTAATTATTACGTCTCGGAATGTTTAAGTAAAAATTGTTAAAGAAGAGGAGTTATTTATTTTGTGCTCTCGAGAACAGAATGGCTGCTTCTCATAATATATCGTTAATTGTATCGAGGCTCAGTCAAAGCTTTTAGCGGCGATAGACGTCTGATGTTTGTCGTATGTCGCGCCGTCTCATCGGAGCTGATTATACAGATTGTATTTCCATTTCCAAAGTAGATCGTCTCTAAGTAGTTCTGTCAAGTTTGTTTGCCTACCATCATGCTTGTGTAAATAACAGCCAGCATCCTCCCCTCGCTGCTTTAACACTCGACAAGCTTATTTACGTATACGTTTAATTAACACTTCACCGGGAGTGGATCCAACGCTGCGTATTGGAGTAAGCGGGCTATGAGTAGCGCAGTTGCTGATATCTTCACAGAAATTATCTAAAGTGGTTTGCAATGGTGGTATATAGCATTATAGTAGTGATATAACACGTATCGACTGTACAGTTAGACCGCAGACGCCAGGGTTTGATTCCTGCACATTGCACAATGCGCTCACATTCCGTACGCGCTGCTCGTATTCTTCATACCACAGAACGTTCTATTCGATTTCTTTGATAATATCTTCTTGGAATCAGCTCTGTAATAAATCTTTGTGCCCTATGTCCAACCGCTATGTATCCTTCTTTAAATCGATATCTTTCTTAGAATAATGAATGTCAGTATGATGTTTTAAATTCTTTGAACAGTAATCGATTTTTATCAAACGCATCATTGTAATATTGAAACATGTGTTATACGGTTTTCTGATAAAGAGCGTACTAACAAAAGTAATTACATTTTGTATCTATAGTTGAATGCAGATTATTTTCTAAAGGCTCTCGTGGTAAAAAGTAGAATAAAATTGAAAGCTGTAATAGGTTTCATTTTGTGCAGTCTACCTCCCCATGAAAGGGGGATACCGGAGCTTTTTGTTGAGGTTTCCCTGTGAAACATGTATACATAAATCAGTTTAGCCGCTATATTAAAATGCGGGCGAACCTTTTAGTGCATCATAGAATAAAATATACTACGTTGCTGAATTTTATTTTATGTTCAGCAAAGTGTATAAATCTTTCAGGTTTTAAGTTGAATAAATAATGACATTGGTGACTTTTATTCCGGTTTTTAATATAGTGTCAGTATTTTTGTGTTCGATGTGCTGCAGTTTAAGCTGACGTGTTTGTTGTGAGCTGGTTGCAAACATAACCTATTTTACTTCTGTTCCAAAAACGAAACGTTGCCAAAATCTTTAATGTTGTTTTGCTTGTATTGAAGCATTGCGGCAGCCAGCAGGGCCATTAAGGTATTTCATAAATATTTAGATATGCAATCCGGAACCTGGAATGGTAATTTAGTTTTCAATGAGTACCAATAATAACTGTTTTTAACTGGGTCGTAATCATAATAGAGGCTACATTTATTGTGTAGCCAGCGGACATGGAAATAATCTTTGCCGTCTACCGTCTGCCGGTCGGCTTTGCACGCTGCGTTGAGCCTTGCTGGAAAATTGCACTTGATCCCTCCCACCGCCCCACCCACCGCGCGTCTGCTCTCACTGCTCTCTATATTTGATTTCCGACCTACTACAATTATCTATCTACATCGTGATACCATTAATATTCATGAGAATCCAGCTCCGTAAATACTGTCTTGCTTCAGACAATACATTGCAGATTCGAATGTAACTTAAACCAAATCCCACAAACTAGCTTGCAAATAGACATTATAAATAACGGCTGCTATAATTGTAGGAATTCCTCGATATCGTCAGCGGCGGTGGTTCGCGGTCGCGGGGCTTAGTATGCGCCGATGGGCCGTGATCGGTTTTTGCTTCGAGTTGTAGTGTAGGGAACAATGGCCGACGACGTGCATTCCATCCGCACCACCGTTAGCCGGCGGCAGTAATCGCCGCAATGATCACCTCGACCGCTGCGAGCTACTTGCGCCACGATCGACATGATACACCTAACTAATAAACATTTACCGCTTCCGCGCACCGTAAGAAAAACTCATTCCTTAAACAATACACAGTTTACAACTTGGGACGAGGACACTTGCTTTATGACCATGCGAAGTTCTAAAACGCATCCGTTATGAACCTACGTAGTCCAAAGAGCTTTTATTAGCCTAAAAAGCTCTTAAGGCGTCTAAATATATTTTGGATCTATAAATCAAATTAACAACTTTCTACGGACTTAGATCGAAATAAGAGTAGACGGGGCGCGGTTGGCTTCGAGCCAGACCAAACAGGGTAAAAAGCAAGGGCGGCGGCGACGACCGCGCCCCGAAATAGCGAGCAAAGTCAAGGCGTGCGCTTAGACGACGAACGAACGGGCGGTTGAAGCACATCATTGCACGAATTGCTGCTACATGCTTTTAAATTCCAGTTAGACACGCCCTGCGACAGGGCGCGCCTACTGGTCGAGTTACCTTCCACGGAAAAAAGAAACAACCCGTGTAAACTAATTAAATTATGTGTGCCTGTCATGATACCAACGCTTCAATAACTACTATAAAACATAACGACCTAAATGTAGCAAAAAAACAAGGTGGAGCCCGTAATATATTCGCAGACATAGCGCAATGTCTGGCTGTTCTAAAATGACCTACAAAAATGTTTTCTATTAACGTGTTGACGCCGCGATGACAATGTTCTCCTGAGAATTTAACATATTACGTTCACAATTATCACTCGTATTTTCATGAAAGTTAATAGAAAATTGAATCCAAGGTCGGGCTCTCCGGTGAGAGTGGGCGGCGCGTATGAGCCACGGGACATAGCCTGCGCCTTTCAGCGTCATTTTAATGTGGTGTCACCGCCGCTTTTAATGTGGTGTCACCGCTGTAGACTGTAGGAATAATATATTTATTGATTAATAATCATCAATTTCTTTGGAAATTGGTTCACCTAAGAATTTTTCAGAATATTTCATATGAAAATTGATAGATGGAAAAAAAAACCAAAGTTATTATTCAATAAATATATCCATTCCTACAGTCGCGAATTGCATTTTGATCAACATACGACGTAAAACAGCTGCAATTTGCAAAAAACCAAAGTAATTTTGAATTTGCCGGGCTACAACTAAGGATTCCCCTTTAGGTATATTGTCAGTCGTTTTACACGTGCAGCCTGTGGACCAAATTTACGCAGCGGGCGAACAGCGCACTGTGCGTGCAGTACAGCAATGCTTTCAGGATGCTGTTAGGGTTTCCGCGGTGTTGTAGTGCCTCGACTATGTTTGCTGAGGCGCGGACTAATGATTCTTTCGCGTTTTTTTTTTAAATGTTATATACTGGACTTTGTCTGAAATAAAAATAATTATTATTATTAATAGGGATTGGCAGAATACGTAACTCAGTTGAATCAAGGTCAATCTAATTATTCTACAGTATGTCTCAATTCAAAATACCTAAAAGGAATGGTGCGGCGGCATTTATATCAAAGAAGGCCTATTACGTACTAGTTTTATGGGACACAATAGCGGTGCAGGGGCCAGTCAGGCAGTGACTCACGCGCACCAAGCTTGAGACAGAACAAGGACATCCTCACATACAGCCAGCGCTGTGGCAAATCGAAACATAAACATGGTTACTCCATATCCGTCGGTGCTATTCACCATTGTGCCACAACAAATTGCAGACATAATAGACTTCGCAACACTTTAAGTTTTGTGCTAGATGACACATAGATATTTTAAGGATAATAACACTATTAAGAAATTCTGTCGGTCGTTAATGTGTTCTTTGTGGTGGAAATATGCCTAATAAGATTTTAATTGGTCGTTGTTTTTCTCTCAATATGGATAGTTTATATACAGTATTTTGAAGATGTGTTTTGTTTTGTGCAGATGACTTGAAGGCGGTGACGAAGCGTCTGATCCTGCAGGCCAAGCGGCAGGGCTCCGCTGACAATATCTCCATAATCGTGGTGTTCCTGAAGGACCCGCGTGACATTGCCGCAGACAACCGCCCGCCCATGGATCTTGGGTGAGCCTGATTGTTATAATATGCTTTTTGGTTTCAGTTATGAATGTGTAGGATATTCCTCCTTCTATCTCCTGATTTTAACTGTGAGTCGTCTTTTAAGATCTTCGAGACAATCTTCGACAGCAGTAGGATTTATCTATGTTCTTAAAACATTCCCCGTAATACCTCCTAACCTCTTATTAGATATATGTCTGAGTTACTCAAAAAATATTCCAAAACTTTCAACCATTTCTTTATTTAAGACTGAAAGAATTTCATCAGGGTCATGTTTTGCTGTAATAATAGAACGCAAAAAGAATGCTTTGAAAGTGTTCACTTGTCGTATCCATAGCCTGTAACTATTTTAGTTGCCTACTCGTAGTTTCAAAGACATAAACGATATGACTGATTGACGACAATACCTGTTTTTAGAACTTTTGTAACGTGTTACTAATGGCGTTAACTTACCACATGTCACGGGCGGATATTATTAATCCCTATTTTTAGTTCATGCTATCATTTTATGATGTCATATACTTAATGTTAGGTGCAGGCATCTCCAATGTTAACAAATTCGTTAATAGCGTCTAAATTAGAAGCCTCCTGCCTAAATATTTCGTCAAAAATACCAGTTCTAGCGATATTCGACCGTTAACCGGTTACAGTAATTCGTACATATGGAGCTCGTATAAAAATATAGACGTACGAATGAGATTATCTTGAACCAGACGACCTTGGATGTTGTCAGCCTATCTTCTAACACGAGTCTTGAAAATGAAAGTTTATGTCACTTTCTTTGAATAATTAATTTCTTTTTGGCAGACGTTACTTGAATGAATTCAGCTAATTTCCATAATCATTTAAATAATTATGTTTGTATAAAGGATTATTGGATAAGCCTGATTATAAGACTCCCAGATTGTAGTTCTGGGAACGAGTGGCTTTTGTATTTCGTAGATCTTAAGTTAAGCAGTCCCTATCTACAACGGATTAATGAGATATCTATATGTATTTATAATGTGGTTTGGAGCTCCAATGTCAATATTTAAGCTAGAAGAAACGTTGCTTAAGCAAAATACTTGTTTTATTTGACCTTTTTAGTAAAACTGATTTAAATGTAGGCTGGACAACGCGATGATGAACGCTCCGCCGTTCACTATCGAGACGGAGGCGTGTCGGCGGCAGGTGGACGCAGCTGCTGCTGCGGCCGCGGCCGCCGCCGATGCCGAGGCCGAAGAGTGTGCGGAGGCCGAAGCAGAGGCCGAGGCCGCGGACAATGGCGTGGACAACTCCGATAGCGACAGCGAGGATCTCGGCCCCGAGACCGCTGTCGATATTGACGCAGATGACGTAGACGCGGAAGCGAGGAATCAAGAACCACAACCACCTACCCCACCTGCACATACTGGTGAGTCTCTTATCCCTAGTTTTAGTTCTAACCTACATAATATCTCCATCTCATGCCATTCTAAAGAAAGACATCTAAGTTAAACATGCCGAATAACATCCCCAAAAACCTGAAATCCCTAAAATCCTCATCGGGAATCTTCGTTGTTGTCAAGTTTGGTGACTGCAGAAGTAGCTATTTCGTTCTGTTTGCTTTAGCGAATTCTGATACTGGCATCACAGGATAGGATAATGTTTCAATCTTTTTTGAGACGACACACTGTAAGTGCAATAGCTGAATGATACGCTTTTGAAATACCAGGTTCTTTATCTGCGCGGAACATAGTCTAGATGATGAGCATAAGAGAGATTTGGGTATGTAAACGCACCCACAACAATAGAAAGTGTAAATTATTACCAACTCCCCAATTTGACGAATTTCACTGCGGTAATGTCGGCCCCTATCTCATCTGACCTAATTTCGGGACGGTCACGGGCGAACTGTCGACCTTCCCGCTAAACCCTTCAGCCATTACGAAATGATTTCCCGAATTTGGAGCCGTGTCGATAGCGACGAAGCCGGAACGTGTCGGGTAGAGATCATGACTCGCTACTCTGGGCGAATGACAGGTAGCCGGATAGCCTACGTTTCATAACAACCAACTTCCTCAAGCATGACTCGACTGAGTCATACTACGCAATATTGTGCGGGATGACAAACAGTTTGTTAATGCCTTTTACCATACGGGAATATTTTTCTTAAAACGTACATTGTGAGTGAACACAAATAAATCAATTAATACGCATTATTTAGATTAATGAATAAATAAAGTCTTAGAATTTTGTTAACATATAGCTCATCATCATCATGTGCTTTTTTCCAACTATGGGAGGTCGGCTTCAAGTCAAACCGGATGCAGCTAAATACCAGTACTTTACATGGAGCGACTGTCTATCTTACCTCCACAGCCCAGTTACTGGGTAATACGATACCCCTTGCAATAGTAAGACAGATTGTCAGAATTGCGTGCTTCTGACGAAATCCGGGACCAACAGCTAAACGTGCTTTCCGAGGCACGGAGAGGTCTCAGTATATAAAGATGGTCACCCATCCATAGACCCACCGCGGCAAGAGTAGCTTAACCTGATCGATAGACGCGTGCGGCTGATATTGCTGTTTATATTTAGAATAACGTAGTTGGTGGTAGACGATAGTTCTAAAATCTGTTAATATTTCAAACTTCAACAATAGAAATAAATAATGATCTGTCGGTTACAATGAATATTGAATACGACCACACAAAGTTGATATAAAATGCGCTATATGAAGCCAATCTCAAGTATTCTCAAGCCTCACACACTCATGAGCCACATTTCAATAGGAGCAAAAGAAAAAGTAAAGAATCGTGTGTGTCACGCTTTATTGATTGGTACACACATTCACCCACATCCATGCCGCGCTGCGTCCGTGTGTAGCCAGTGTACATCGTGTACATTTTCTTTATGCGATTGTATGCAGATGAATCGATCGCTGATTCAGATTAGATTACGAACTTGGAAGTTCGGAATGAGTGCTTTCGCCCGAAATGAGGGTCGAAACGTATTTTTTTTTTTTTGGTTTTTTGTACAAATATGAGATGGTACCTACTTAAATCATTTCCATATTTTTTTTTACAAATGGTAATATAATTCGTGAAAAGCCACTCATTCACATTAAAATAGGCGAATGATGACTCCAACGCCGCCGCCGCGCCTGTTAGCTTTTAGGTGGTTACGGAAATTGTATTTTCAAGTGCCTAGGTACTATTTGAATAAAGCTATTAGTAAGTTGTATAATTATTAGACTTCCTCTGTGATAATGATTGTGTACTTAAATAAAAAAAGGTTTTTTTACCTGAAAACTTACTTGCTAGTTGCAAGTGTTTACACATCACAAAATAAAGACTATCTTGTTTGGCTCATTAAGCGTCGCTAATGAGACACAATTGATTTTCTATTATTATAGCCCTCTAGCGGGCTACCTAGGCCTGATTATCTTAATATGTTACCCATTCACTAAAATTCCTCGCTAAATAAAACCTAAAAACTTTTTTACTTACCTTCAAAACCTACCTCGTTATATTTAAAACCCTTTTGAAAGTTCGTTGATTAATAAGACTACGAGTGATGTTATTGTTTACGTTCATAATTATTAGAGTCCTACAAATAAAGAACTGATGGGAACGCGGGAATCATCGAATTTGGCGGGCGTGATTTTTCTTTCGTTTTAATAAAAATTCTAAAAAACGTTTGCGATTGGAGATAAGTTGTGTAGATTTATGTAAATATTCATTAAATTAGACAGTGTAATTATTTGTAAATATATTTCTTCATATTTAGGGTAAGTCTTATTTTTATTTTTTCTGGCCAGTGGGCATAATGGACAATGAACCGCCTGATCCGGGGGGCACAGTCCCCTCGGTTGGTCATAATGTTATTATTTACGAATCCAGTATGGATACAGACTCGTCCTTAACCAAATCGGAGCGGAAAAGGACTAGAGCTCCACGCAAAATATGCAAAAATTGCAATAAAAGAAGACGAAATGGTCACTCAACAGGAATAAATAACTCCGAAACCAATTGCTATTGTGATAATGACTCGGTAGTCACATTCAGTCCAAAAATAACATCAGACGTACCGGTACATTCATTTTCAGTTCACCAAGAAGCCACTCCACGTTCTGTGGATGGTCCCCAGACTGAAAACCTCTTAAAGTCAGATCTTCCTCAGAAGGCGCCACAGGTTGCTAGGGCTTTGTACGAAGCCACAGACCTGTCACCATACGTTGTACACATCCAAAAAAATGTTGATACACCAAACTCGGCTCAATCATTACACCCAATAACTATAGGGCACTTTCTTAAAAAACGCGGGTTTAACAACATCATTAACGGTTCATTAAAACGCATTGGTCGAAATAGAATATCACTAAGCTTCTCCCGTTACGTAGATGCAAACTCTTTTCTAAATGACCCAAGTTTGGCTAAGGAGAAATTAAAGGCATTTGTTCCATCAATTAATGTGTGTCGTATTGGAATTGTTAAAGGCGTACCTACCGAATGGTCTCCTGAGGAAATAATGGAAAATATATCTGTCCCCGCTGGATGCGGGAAAGTCATCAAAGCTAGGCGTCTTAATTACAAAATACACGAACCGACCCCTGTGTGGAAACCATCCCAAACAGTCGTGCTCACCTTTGACGGACAAATTTTACCAAAACGTGTGTTTTGTTGTTACAATTCCATGTCAGTGGAATTGTATACATTCCCAACAATTCAATGTTATAATTGTTGTCGTTTTGGCCATACAAAGGTACAATGCAGGTCGAACCCTCAGTGCTTCAAGTGTGGGGAGAAACATTCTGCTGATACTTGCGGTATTGAAGACGAGACTAATAGTAAATGCTGTCATTGCGGTGGCACTCATTACGCCATCAATAAAAAATGCCCAGAATTTGAGAGACAAAAATCAATTAAGCATTATATGGCCCATAGCTGCGTGTCGTATGCTGAAGCATCGCAGTTACATCCACCAATCTCAAAATTGTATGCAGATGTGGTAACATCTGCCCCATCACATACCACAAAAAATTCTTTCTTTTCACAACCTTTGCCCCAATCACTTAACACACCAATTGTCTCCTCACAAAGAAAAACGGTATTTCTGAAACCTCGGGATCCTCCAAAAACAGCTAAGGGGTATGACCGGGCAGCTCATCAAGCATTAATCAGTAATGAAGTTTCTGTGTCAGGGAATGGTGTTGCATTCCAAAATAAAACAACAAATAATAATGAGAGTCAAATTTTAAATTTAATAATCATGTTAATTAATACCTTATCTAAAAATAATAATATTGAACCGTCCAACGTTGCCACTGTAATTGATACACTGTCTAACTTATTCAACCATCATAATGGATCCAAATCTACCCAAGATTGTCCAGTGGAACTGTCGCAGCATTGTGAATAAAAAATCTGATCTGTCCTACATATTGAACAAATACGATCCCTTTGTAGTCGCTCTCTGTGAGACATGGCTTAAACCAGGTTTCTCTTTTAGAATTCCTGGCTATGCGTGTCTAAGAACAGACAGAAGCGATGGGTATGGCGGCGTCGCCATACTTATTAAAAATAACTTGTCTTTTCAAGCTTTTTCTCTTCCAAGTCTCAGTGACGACATATCTGCTGTTGCTGCAATTGTAAATAAAATCTGTTTAGTATGTATATATTATTCTCGTCCCACTGTAAATATTCTTTCTGAAATAAGTAATCTTCTTTCAGTTTTACCTAAACCATTTTTGGTAATGGGCGACTTTAATACACAACATCAGTCCTGGGGTAGCTCTAGTTCCAATTCCTATGGGGAAAAGTTATTAGAAATTCTAGACTCTAATAATTTGTGTATTTTAAATACATGTCTCCCAACACGCCAATCGAATCCAGATGAGGGAATAAGTGCCCCTGACCTCTCAATCTGCACACCTGAGTTAGCATCGACATTATCCTGGTCTCCTTTACCGTCTTCTTATGGTAGTGATCATTACCCTTTAATCATTTCTTTTCCACATAAAAAACCAGATGCTTGCAATCCAACACCACGATTAAAGTATAGACTTCAAAATGCGGATTGGGATACATACAAAAATTGTGTAGAAGAAAGAATTCTTGCTTTAACTAACTCCTTACAACTACATGATCCTCAGTTATTATCTAATCAAATAACAAGAACTTTAATAGAGGTGGCTGATAATACTTTCCCTATTAAGAATGGTGCTACAGGCAAAATTCCTTCACCACCTTGGTGGGATGCTGAATGTACTCAGGCCATTAAAAAAAGAAAAGAAGCAGAAAAAAATTATGGCCATACTATGACTCGTCACAATTTTGAGATATACCTAGATGCTGCTCGTACAACTCGTAAGCTCCTTAGGAAAAAGAAATTTGAAGGTTGGCAAAGATTCTGTGCATCTATCTCACCAGAAGTTAACGCATCTCTAGTATGGCAAAATATTAGGAGATTCAGGTCAGCATTCAGTGACACAACAGCCTCAAAACTCCCATTAGAATTAGCCAACGAGTTTATGGATCATTTAGCTCCTCCGTCAGTCCCAGAACAGAGATCTTTAATGCACTTTCCCTATGTTCCTATTCCTAATTCTGAGTTGAATTCCCCGTTCACACTAAGTGAGTTGAAGGGAGTCCTTTCACATGTTAAGGATTCAGCTCCTGGTGAAGATGGTATACCATATTCATTTATAGTTAATCTGTCCGACTCTGTTCTTTTAATATATTTAAATCTCATCAATACAGCTTTGATATCTGGCAACATTCCATCAAGTTGGAAGTCTCAAACAATTATTCCTATTCTGAAACCAAACAAACCTTCTTCCAATGTTACTTCGTACCGACCAATTGCACTTTCTACAGTTCTTGTTAAAATTGTTGAACATCTCATTAAGCATCGTTTGGAGTGGTTTTTGGAAAGCAAAAACTTGCTAGCTACATCACAGTTTGGTTTTAGGAAGGGTAAAAGTACGATGGACAGCCTTAGTGTGTTCACAACTGATATTCGCTTAGCCTTCTCTTCTAATAACTCTGTAATTGCTGCTTTCCTTGATATTAGCTCAGCTTACGATAATGTCCTGGTATCAGTCCTAGAACAAAAGCTGAACTCATTACAAGTTCCAACAATGCTGTCTAAGTTCATAATTAACATGCTTTCAGAGAGATCTTTAAATCTTCATATTGAAGGGTATTCATTTACCCGTTTAGTATGGAAAGGTCTCCCTCAAGGTTCTGTACTTAGTCCAATTCTCTACAATATTTACACTTATGATTTGGAATCCTCTCTAAATGAGTCAGTACATGTCCTTCAGTATGCAGATGATTTACTTCTTTATTTATCTGGTAACTCTGTTGCAAATATTTGTACTTCCTTAACCTCTTCTTTATGCTTACTCAAGACTTGGCTAGAAACCAATGGTCTACACCTGTCAATTGATAAAAGCAACATTGTGTTGTTTACTAGAATGCGTAAGCCTCCTATAGTTACCGTAAGGTATAATAATATCCCTATGCCCGTTAAAAACCAGGCTAAATTTTTAGGCCTCATTTTGGATACACATCTTACTGGTTTACCACACTGTGATTATATAGCTGCTAAATGCGAACGAAATATCAACATAATTAGATGTCTTGCTGGTGTTTGGTGGGGAGCACATCCCTTTTCATTAAAACTACTGTACAACACCTTGATTAGAAGCGTATTGGATTATGGGACTTTTTTGCTGGAACCTGCTAATGTTGCTGGTCTTAAGAAACTGGACAGTGTTCAGTCCAAGGCACTTAGAGTGGTTTCAGGTGCAATGAAAAGCAGTCCTATTAATTGTCTTCAGGTGGAATGTGGAGACCCACCACTTCATTTGCGACGTCAATATTTGGCTGATAGATTTATGGCTCGGTGTTTTCAATTTACATATCATCCTTTGCGAAATAAACTTTCCACTCTCTCTGAAGAAGTAATTTCATCCACTTACTGGAGGCACAAAGCTACTCCGTGTTTAGTTAAAAGTTTTAGAAAATACAATTTAATTGAAGCTCCTTGTCACCAATCTGAATTTCTTCCTATATTTCACTGTAATTACAGTTCATTAATTATGTCACCAAATATACATTATAACCTTAGCATTTACCGAGATGACGTATGTCATAATCTTAACTTCAACTTCACTATGGATAGAGACTGGAAGGGCTGTCAGCTCTTGTTTACAGATGCTTCGAAGCATGGAAGAGACTCATGTGTGGGAGTAGGTGTATACCACTCCCAATATAATATTGTCCAAAAAATAAAGCTCCCGCCCGAATCATCTGTATTTACGGGAGAATGTTACGGTCTATTCAAAGCTGTCGAATATATACTTGTGATGGGGTTACGGAATTCACTCATATTAACTGATGCAAGGAGTGCCTTGCAATCTTTGGCCAGATTCCCTTTCTATTCTCATAATCCCTATATTATATTTGAAACACGTGAACTCCTATATAGGTGTTCTATTAAGGGGTATTCAGTGCATTTTGCGTGGATACCCTCGCATTGTGGCATTCTAGGTAATGAGAGAGCTGACCAGTTAGCTAATGATGCCGTATTGTGTGGAGACGTTTTCCCGTACAAAAATAACACCCAAGATCTGGCAGCTCTGCCCAAGGTTTATCTACAGGAATCCTGGGGTCAGCTTTGGTCCGGGCAATCAGTGAAAGGGAAATTTTATCGTACTATTCAGCCATCCATTTTTGTTAAACCTTGGTTTAGCAAGTACAAGCTAAGCAAAAAGATTACAACAATATTCATACGTATGCGATTGGGTCACGTGTGCACTCCTGCTCATCTTGCCAGGCTTGGCATTGTACAGAACCCTGCGTGTGAATGTGGCGCTGAAGTGGGAGATCTGAACCACCTTATTTTTTCCTATGACCACTCCTCACTATTCCAAAGTCTTGTTTCCCTCCGAGTCCCTTTACCCACTTCGATCTCATGTATTTTATTTAATTTTAATGTAGATATTTATAAAACAATAGCTCTTTTCCTTGTAAATAATGATATAGCTATTTAAACACTAATTTATGTACTTACTTAATTTACCATGTAGTTCTAAGTTTTTGCACCAAGTCGGCCTTTTTGTTGGGCCACCTGGTGACGTTAAATGGTTACAGTTTTCTGTTGTATTATATTTCCCTACAGTTAACTTATCATAATTTATTAATTTTATGTAATAACAACTAATCTCCTTTCCATTTCCAAATTTCCCGTTGTAATACTTTATCATTTCGCGAATACTTGTTTCTTACGTTTTTGTTATTTATTAAAATATTGTTAGTGGCAATAAGCACGAATAGTGCAAAGCCAAAGGAAGAAAAAAAAAAAAAAAAAAATAAAGAACTGCCTATGATAACACCAGTTTTAATATTATGTATAAAACGAAGGCTTGGTTATTAATTATTATGTCAAGGAGAATAATAATAAAATGGGAATTATTATAAAATGACACGGCATTCCCTATCGGGTGCAAGCGGGCGCCCCGCGCGCCGCAGCCACTTCGCCCTCGCGCCGCTGCCGTCCCGCTCGCTCGCCTCGTCCCTCTCGCAGTCGCTCATTGTACGTCCAACGGATCTGTGCTACTCTCGAAAGTCGCTGCTATTGTAATCAGGGCTTTGTCTATATTTTTACGGCTCGAATATTACACCGCCAGTGAAGATAATAATCTGTGCAGTGAAATTACCGTTCACGGTATGTGGTTGTTAGCGAATGTTGTTGATTATTTTCACATACCGAACGGTTTGTGAAAGGTTATTTCTGTGTTGATTCATGCGGAGCGGTGTTCTGGAAATAGATCGGTTCGCCCGAAGGCGCATCCCTCGGTGGTCGGTGAGCGCAGGATTCCCGGAGGTTCACTCACATGTTCTCTACACTGTCCAAGTTCGATCTCGGGCGTGTCTCCGCTGGCCGTTCTCGTTCTCGAAATGGCGTCCGCGAATGTCTCGCGAGTTTGAAATCGCGACGACCGGTAAAATATCGTTGCTAGCACGCCGCTCGTAAACAACACCCGGCGTTCATGATTTAATGCGGCTAGCCCAAAAGCTGATGTTTTTGTCTCCAATCGAACGAATGAGTTTTTTTTCTGTCAAGGGTGTGTCACCTGTTGATATCGTGAATTGCGAGACGAGGGGTGAATGTTGCGTGCTTGCCAGGTGTTCAGCGAATCCCAATTGTAGTGTTGTAAATATCATAAATACAGTGTGTTCTTGGTGTTGTGTGCAGTGGAGGAGGGCCACGTTGACGGTTCTGTGGCGGATAATGTAGCTGAGAGCGGCGAAGACTCCGAAGACGAGTGGAACTACTTCAAGGGCGAGGGCGAGCGTGAGAAGAACCCCAGCGAGGAGCCCGACGAGCAGCCACGCTCCGAGACACCCTGCCAGGACAATGTGAGCTCATTTATGCATATTACGACACTACCTATTCAATGAATGTATGTTTTAACTCTAGATCACAATGTGTGTATTTACAGTGAAAGAAAGAACAAACATCTGCATTCCGAAACGGTGGAATGAAACATTGACAGTTGTGTGTAATAAAATAAATATCCTTACAATAACTCTGTACAAGCAGTTTGTAGACTAAAGTTGTTGTGTATGTTCATACATTTTACTCCAACGAGTTCCATAGCTATAAACAAGTGAGACATTATTCATGTTGACCTTGAAATCATGATTCAATCTGTATGGTTGTGACTAAATTACCAAGTAGAAATCATATTGTAGGTTATGTAGGGAGAGCATTACTAATTGATGTATTTGTAAATGTTTCAGTCGGCTTGGGAAAGCAGCTCTGTAGACATGAACAGTTCACCATTGAATCCTGACGCCCCAGTGTTTATCCCTGGGAGCGTGACTGGTTCAGACGTCCTGCTCGCAGAGTCACCTCGCAAGCCAGTGCCGATGGATGACATAGAGCTCCCGGATGAGGCACAGTTCGACACAGGAGCTGAAGTGAGGCCAGCAGAATTACTAGACTTGGATAACTGTGATCAGCTTAATGGCCATCATGTGAGTATTATTTTTAGTTATTTATTTATATTATCTTGAGGTAAAGTTCAAGGATTATTATCCACCATGAGTAGGTAATGTAAATGTGACTAAAAATGTAATGTGAACATTACAAAAGAGAAAGTTTTACAAACACCTAAATGCCTATTCAAGTGAGAGAGTGTGAGAACAATGGCTTGCCTAATTGATTTGTGAAATGGCTGTTTGATAGTAACTATTACATAGCTTGCATAATTATATCAACACAGGCTATAATATCCATTATCCTGTACCTAAAACAGGTAGTCTCAGGGCCACACACAACTTACCACTTTCATGAACACAAACTAGAATTTTCTGTGAGTAATGACTTGCTTTAGTTAAAGTTTATGTATTTCTTATCAGCTGTTGTATTATCGCATTTATGTGGAGTTGTGGCCTATTAGTAACAATAGATTATTTGACAGGAGTGTAATAATCTTTGGAACAAAATTATAAAGTTATCAAGAAATGTTCAACAAAGTGTTAGTTACCCCGAGTTAAAAGGAGTGCAAGGAAAATGGCCAAAACTGTGTTTAATTAGCAGTTTGCTTGCTGAGAATTCATGGTTTTTGTTTACACAAATTCAATTAATGTTCAGATAAAATGTGTACTCAATTAAAGTCATTAGTACTGAAGCATGAGTGTCATGGGAACCATCGCAGTTTATTACACAGAATTATGATAGATGAACTTTGTGTTTAATGTAAGTTTTTCCTCAAAAATTTTAAACAAGTTATATATGTAGGTAGTCAGTTATATAGTGGTGACTAAATAAAATTATTTATGTGTATTGTAAACTGCATTATTAAACTTAGTAAAGTTGTATGGTAAATTAGGTATGAAAGTTGATATTTCTAGAAATAGTTAACAACAGCAGCTGTGTGCCCCATAGTTTAATTTAGTACTTTATCAATGTTGTCAGAAAGTATAGAAATATTATGTCAGTAATTAAGTTGTAATTTTCACTTGTTTTCATATTGTTATGCAATAACACACCGAGGTGAATGGGTTAGTTAGCCTGCGTTCATTGGTTATCTCCTTTTCTACATTTTAGTATACGCGACAGGAACCAAAACAATACAGGCGTCTGTGCATACATTAAATATTCTAAAAACACTATAATGTAGAAAGTTTCTTATGCGTCAAGTTTAGTTATAATGATCAAACTCACTCAATGACTCATAAAATAATGTTTATTTTCAGAATGTATCAATAGATGAAGCTGTTAAAGAACGCTTGAATGGAAATGATAAGTGTAACATGGACAGTTTGGGCTTTGGATTCAATGTTGGCATTGAAACTGATAAAGTCAAGGAAAGTGGTCTCATACAAGACTTTGAGAGAATACAGAAAGACACAACTGACTTTTGCAATATTCAGGTTTGTTTTTATTTATTTCTTTTCATGTTATTGTAGCCTAAAGTCAGAGCACGAGACAGATGTTTGCAGTAAAATATGAGTAAGGTTTTTTTATGGTAATTCTTTTGTGTATTTGCATTTAAAAAGTACCAATTTCTTTTGGAAGCATGGCAGTAAACTATTCCAGCTAATAAGGCTAGTAATTTCCAAAGATAATCTCAGAAATAACTTTTCAATATCTTTAACCCAAGTGATTATTTTAGTTTATTTATTGAAGTTTCTGTTTCGTTCTTGCTCAGCATAGTCAGAAATGTAGGAATATAAGCAATGTGCAGTTTAAATAAACAAGTGTTTACTTTATAATTTATTTAATTTTCAGGTATTCCAGACACACACAGAAACTAATCCTTTTGCCGTTGAAGGCAATGAGGAACTATTTGAAAGGCTGAAAAATAAAGAAAGAGATCCAATGAGTATGAGTTTCTACCAAGAAAAAGATGATGATACCTGTGAGAGACTCTCCAAAAATGAATCACACGTTGATCTCAACGCTGTGCAGCCCTTACCTGACAGTGATGATGAAGATATCCAGCCAAACGGTATCTATGAAAATGATAAAGAGAACATCTCTCCAGATCAACACACAGATTTGTCAGAACTAGAAAGAGATATTCTAGAACCAAACAATGACATCATTAGGTTTGAAGACAGGCCTGGCCTCCCACAAAATATCGGTAACTTCGATCAAGGAAATAATTTCGCAGATTATGTAACTAGCTCTCACAACATTGAAAGTTATTCAAATATTGAATTTGAATCTAACAACTTAAATCAAGATACCGTGTTGCAAACAGATACCCCTGAATCTCACAAGTTACTCTTTGAACAAATACCTGAAATACCTGATGGCAAGAGTTCAGAATTAGGATTTACAAATGATGAGACACAAGACCCCTCAGAAAGTGAGAAAGATGTCAGACCTTTCACACCTCAAGATGAAACATCACAAGACATTGAAATGGAAAGCAAACTTGAAGATTCACCCTGTCTTGAAACAGCACCACAGTTAAACCTAGAAGACATGAAGGATGATGATCAAGTAGAATCTCACCATTTGCTCGAGTCCGAGCAAGTGGCCTCTCCTATACCTACAGATATCCAACACGCACATTCTACTGAACAGCTTCCAGTATCTCCTGCACCACTCGAGGAATTAAAACCCGAAGAATCGAAATCACCAGAACCTGTTACAGATATTGATGAAATTGTTGCAGTGGAACTTGTAGATATTCAACAAATGGCAGAATCAGCATGTGAACAAGTGACAGTTTCAGTTGAAGTTGACACTGAAATCGAAACAGCAACAAAAGTCAGTGAGGAAACTGAAAATGTTGAACAAATTATTTCTGAGATAGAAACGTCACTTGAAGCACCTGAAATTAAGCTCGACACTGACCACCTCCCATCAGAAGTTTCCCACGCTATCGATGACGAGCTGGCAGCAGAGTCTCCTCTGCCGTCCAAGTCTCCTCTTCCAGCTGAAACTATTCTTCCCAGTGAGTCCCCATTGCCGACGGAGTCCCCTCTTCCAAGTGAGTCTTCGATTCCGAACGAGTCGCATTTACAAGTGGAGGAGTCGCTACCACGAGAGTCCCCGCTGCCCGCGGAGTTGTCCCTGCCAACAGAATCACCTCTACCGGAGGATACGCTGCTGCAGGCCGAGACTGTGCAGGTTAGCGAGTCTCCGCTGCTAGGAGAATCTCCATCTCCATTACCAAGCGAAAACATTCCACCAAAGGAGTCTCCACTACCGATTGAGTTCGAAGCTACTAGAGAATCTCCGGTGCCTGTCGAGAGCCTGCAGCTCACTGAGTCCCCGCTGCCTACACACTCGCCGCTACCTGCACACTCGCCGTTACCTGCACACTCACCATTGCCTACAGAGTCTGATTTGTTGCGAGAATCACCACTACCAAGCAAATCCCCACTACCAAGTGAGCCGTTGTTGCTAAGTGAATCCTTGCTGCCGAGCGAGTCTGTGCTGCCGAGTGAATCTCCTCTACCGAGCGAGTCTCCGATGCCGAGTGAATCTCCTCTACCGAGCGAGTCTCCGATGCCGAGTGAATCTCCTCTGCCGAGCGCCGTGGAGCCGCCGCAATCGATCGATACTGAAGCGTTCGAAGCATTCGAAGCGTTCGAAACCATCGCCGACGCCTCCCCGGCCCCCGAGCCAGCCGCCTCCCCGGCCCCCGAGCCAGCCGCCTCCCCGTTACCGGCCGACGTCCCTCTGCCGCGCGAGTCCCCGCTGCCCATGGAGTCCCCCGTGCCAGTGGAGTTCCCGGTCCGCGTGGAGTCTCCCGCGCCCGTGGAGGCCTCCGCGCCTGTGGATGTCTCCGCGCCCGCACAGTCCCCCGCGCCCCTGGAGCCCGTGTTGTCGCTGTCGCCCGTGCCCGCTGACGTCGCCACCTCGCCGCCTTCCGCCCAGGCGCGCCTTGCCTCTCCCGCACCGCAGGAGCGCGCGCCCTCCCCGCCCGCGCCCTCCGCGCCCGCGCCCGATCTGCTGCCTGACGAGCCCGCGCCGTACTCGCGCCTCGAACTCGTCACTGACGTCGACATCGGTATTCCAGAGTCCAGAGCTCAGGAGATCTGCGTGCCCGTCACTAGCGAGATCCAACTAGAAGAGGCCGTCCAGCCGCCGGCCGCGGCCACCCCGCCGCCCACGCCTGCCGTGGAGCCGGCCGCGCCGCTCAGCGATACGCCGATGGCCGCCGACAGCGCGGCCATCGGCGCCGAAGTCGCGCTCGCAGCCGCTGCCGTCGCCGCGGCTGGTGCGGCCGCCGCTGCAGGCGTGGCTGCGGTCAAAGCTAAGCCGACCGCTGCGAAAAAGTCACCCACGACCCCGACCGCCAAATCAGACTCGCGTACGCCGAGGTCCGCTCCCAAATCTGCGACACCCGCGCGCACACCGACGGCTACAACTCCGGCGCCAATCAAAAGGCCCGGCACCGCGCCCACCGCGCGCACGCCCACCGGCAAGGCTCCCGCGTCCGCCACCAGGGTGCCTTCTGCGACCAAGACCACGCTCGGTTCCAAGCCTGCCACCCCGGCCAGCAAGCCCGCCACGCCGAGCGCGCGCACCAGCACGCTGGCCGCGCGGCCCACCCCGCCGGCCGCTAAGGCGCCGATACCCGCGAAGGCGGCCGCTCCCGCGCGCTCTTCGCTCACCAAACCCGCGGCCGCCAAGCCGGCGCCCCTGACTGCGCGCCCGGCCAGCACGACACGCGCGGCCCCGGCGGCCCGCCCGGCGCCCAGGCCCGCGACGACGACCGCGCGGCCCACCGCTCTGAAGTCCGACGCGGCCGCCAAGCCTGCCGCGCCGCGTGCAACCGCCCCGCGCCCCGCTCTGTCGGCGGCGAGGCCGCAGCCGAGACCTGCCGACAGGAAACCGATCCCGAACGGCGACGCCAAGGACGCGAAACCAGCTGCGAAGCCCACGCCCCGCCCTGCGCCCATCACGCGGCCCGCGCCGCGCCCCACGCCACGCGCGCCCTCCAGCACGGCTGCGCCCCCTGCCAGGTCAGTCACTCGAGCATCTAGTTATGAAGTTAGCTGTGTTATGTTTATAGAATTACTAGAGATTCGGTGCAATCTACTGATGGCGACATGTATAAATATCGACATTTCTAATATAGCATAATTATATTCAATAGAAATGCTTAAAATCGAATTGAAATTCGTTGCATAGTTTAGAACAGCGCGGTCACACAGACAGACTAGAAAAGCGACTTTAATTTATAATATGTATAGATAGAGAGTAAACGGCTGTATTTTCCTTAGGCCAAGCGCACCGAAGCCGGCGCCGCGCGCTCCGCTGGACAAGCAGAGCAAGGATCTCGCCAACAAACGCATCACAGCCAAGGCCGCGCCGCCCAGGACCGCTCTCCCGAAGGTGAGCCTAGAACACCCTTCCAATTGATATTATGTCCATGCAAAAACTTTTCCCAATCATTGTTGGGTCAATTTGTTTTTACAAGCTTTTATTTAACTTGCAATGTTTGTATGTATGTGTGTGTTCGGGTTAAATTTTTCAAGCTGAATTAAAACCACTTCCTCTTATCCTACGGAGTTGAAGTTTCGCAAGTTGATTCTGTTTCGACACAATGCATTTTTATGATGCATGACATGATTCTACACCCAGGATTGGCTCCAGACATTCAAACCACTTAATGGTCAACGGTACAGACACGAATTTGAATATATGCATTTAATTATGATAGTTGCTTCTAAAGTACACCATGACCTGGCTGCTGCACTCAGGATTGGCTCCAGCCGAGGGAACTCCTCAGCGGTCAACAGCAGAGACAATTTTTTTTATGTATATGCATACAATAAATTATGGCAGCTCATTCTTAAGGTTTGCCATGATCTGGCTGCTGCACCCAAGATTGGTTCCATACGAGAGATCTCCTCAGTGGTCTCGGTGGTCACAGGCACGAAATTTTGTATAATGTACTAATTTGATTATGATAGTATATTTTAAAGTATGGCATGACTTGGATAGTGCAACTCGGATGCCTTCATATCATGACTTATGTGCCATTACACAAGCCATGCTAAAAGTGTTTGGGTTCATTAGATTTGTTTTTACAAGTACCTTTCAAGAGAAGGTGATAGAACGGAAATTTTAAGAAATTCTAATGCTAAAAATTACAAAATAAAATGCAAGTAAAAACCTTTTTTAAAACAAGCTTTTATTAAACTAAAAAGTACTAAATAAAACTTACGTTAACATAGAACTTTAATATTTTCTTAAAAGTTTGAGGCGTGAACGTCCTTCTTACAATTTAAGATAAGCCGCAAGCTTCTGAGAAAATGTTAAAGTTCTATGTCAACTTAAGTTTTATTTAGTACTTTTTAGTTTAATAAAAGCTTGTTTTAAAAAAAGTTTTTACTTACTTTTTATTCCACCTGATCCTCCACCATTCATATTTTTGCTTCTGAACATTTCTATGACGTTTTTTTTTCGTATTTTATATAAAAATTGCGTGTAAACACCTGCCCTACATGGATCGTTGTTCATTTCAGTCGGGTAACACAGGCCAAAAGAAGGCCGTGACAAAGAGAACAACAGACGCAGTGAAGAAGGAGGTGGTGTCGAACGGCCTGTCCAACGGCGACGCGCTCAGCAAGCCGCCCCCGAGCCCGCCGGCCGCGGACAACGCTCTGCTGCCTGACGTCATCGCGTAGGCACGACAACAAAAACGATTCCTATTATTTCCGCTTGAATTTTGTGATTTTCTATAAGTGTATGATAGTTTTAACGTCGTTCGAGGCGGCGAGTCGTTAGGTGCGGGAGTCTGCTCCCAATTTTATATTATAGAGTCGCTTTTTATAGACGTGTATGTTGCCGATTCGTTGTACGCGGAGCGGAGCGAGCGGTCGTACGAACGCGACCGCTCGCCCCGCTCCGGCTTTAAACGGTTATTATCCATTATAATGATTATAAGTCTGTTTTAGAATTTTATATTACCAACGAATGATTGATTAAATCTGGCTTTTAATTTATTTTCTTTGTATAACCGTATTATTTAAATAAAATGTGAGGAAGGACTGAGACATTGTTTTATTTATGAGTAAATTTTTACTACTGGACACAGTGAATGATATTGAAACACAATTGGAATAATTAGCATTGTTTACTTATTGCTAGTGCTTTCTTAAGAAAAATTCAATATCCATGTATACTTAAAATATGGTGTTACAAAGAAAACTGGAACATAGTATATTACTGAAATAAATGTTTATCACCCTTTTATGTTATTTTCTTTCTAAGCTAATATTTTAATTTAAAGTTTCATGTTTGGAAAGCGCAGGTCAGTATCTCTCAGATTGTCCTCTATCCATCGCTCGGCTTGTTGAGTCATCTCCTCATCGAAGTAGTCGCGCCAACCTCCCGCTTTGCCTAGCGAAAGAAAAAGATTGTCAACAACAAAAGTAGATTATAATTTGACGATTCTAACGAACACTGGACGCCTAGATATCAATTCGTTAACTGATACACTGGACACTATTGCACAATAAGTGTTTTGAGTTTCAAGTGTTACATATACAACAAAAGTTAAATATACGCTAGTTTTTATTCATAGAATGAGTTGTTTATCTCCTAAAGAGGAAGTCAAGGTTCCGCTTCGTAGTAGCGTACCTTTTCTGATAAAACCTTGTTCGCCGGGTATCTGAATCCCGAGCACCTTCATGACGTCAAAGTTGACAGACTTGTTGTTCTTGAAATTGTCGATGCTGAGGTGGTCGCACAGGCGATCTATTTGTTCGTCTGTGTACTGTTTGTCGAAGAATTTGACTACACGGCGAACGGATGTCGGCAGGTCCTGAGGAAGAAATAACAGACCTTTTTATTAAATAACAAAACATCACACCTGATTCAAGGGCGGATCCAGGATTTATTTCTGGGCCCTGGCACACGGGCAAAACAGATAAGAAATGACCCCCATATCTAGTATTGCACTATGCTATTTTTGGGATTCTTTATTTTTCAATGCTATTGGTACATATAAGAATAACTACAAAAAATTATAAAATTTTAGCACCACGCCTCTGATTGGATAGTTTTTCTATAGACTATAGAGGTATGAGGAACAGGGTGTAAAGTTCACTCACACCTCCATAGAAAAGGGAGGATCCTCTGATGCAGGATTTTGCGTGACGTCAATATGACGTGTAGCTCGCGTATGTGGCGATGTAGATACCGCTACAAAACCTTAGATACAGCAATAAAAGTTAGGTATATAGAGGTATGAGGAACAGGGTGTAAAGTTCACTCAATACTCTATAGAAAAGGGAGGATCCTCCGACCAGACGGGTGTTGTGTCTGGTGGGCAACTGCCCGACGGTTGATGTCGAACGTTGTATATATGCTAGTCGCGCGGTAAACTCTGCTTGGGCGATGGAGGATTTGCGTGACGTCAGTATGACGTGTAGCTCGCATGTGGCGATGTTGATACCGCTACAGGTACTTTGTCGACAGAGGTAGTAAAGTTTAAGAATTAAGAGAACCTGAGGGCCTAGACAAATGGCATTCGCTTCGGAGCGATTCTATTTCTACAATCGCTATCGCTTTCGCTAATGATTCCAAAAACTATCAATAACGCTCGTCAAAAAGTGTCCCTTGGCTATGCATCTCTGTGGAAGTACATAATCTTTCGACGCTGTCGATTCATTTCATAATCGAATGTTGTTTACATTGTCTAGCTAATTTTTTATTCGTTGACCTATGATCACGTGACATTTCGATAGCTTATGTCAAGCCCATACATTTTAGCTTTTCTACTAGCGATATCGTTAATCGAATGTTACTTTGTCTAGGCCCTCTGTGCTGCAAGAGTGAGCGAAGCGAGCTCAATAATTGTAGCACCCCACCTCGAATTCGTTTGGTTAGTTTTCCTTTTGACCATTCACAGTATTAGATAAATAATTTTCATGAGTTCAGGAAAGCTGTATAAACTTCGGAAGCTCGAGGCCTCTCGCGTACCGCGCTATCTTTTTAGCATTATATTTTTTATGTTATCCTGAAATCCTCTTACCGACTGAGACTCTAGGCCGGTTCACTGTTGGCTTAGCAAACCTTTGGGCCCGAGCACGAACTGATTGTACCACCAGCAACCTAAGTAGTTACGCCACTGCTGCTAAAGATATAGTAGGTACTTCTTCAATGTTCATCATTGAAGCAATGTCTTGATGGATATGCATTCAGGCGAGACGTTTCGATTTTATTTTACTTAAACCGTTGGGGGGGGGGGGGGGGGTGGAGGGGATACGTACCCTTTTGCCCCCCCTGGATCCACCCTTGCCTGTATTCCCCATAAGGTTAGGCAGAAGTGTAAATTACCTACACTTACATTTTTTCAGTTATGTTACGTCTTATGTAATAGAGGCGAGCTTATTGTCATTAACCGGGCACGCACTGTTCAGTCGGTCCTTTTTGTTGAAAAAACCCAGCACTGCCTGTCCTGGGACTCGAACATCATCATTCATTAATTTCTGGTTCAGTGGGTCATTGTTTCAGTTTTAACCATGGTCTGGCAGTTTAAGTAGTTTATGCGGCCTACCCAAATGTCCTTTCTTTGGTATTGTTCGTCGAATCGTTGAGCTCCTTAAATTCCCAGTTCAGCTGCACGGTTACTGACAAATGCGTGCACTGACGGGACAGGTCCACTCAATCTGTGTGGTTCTTTCTTCAAAAGACCATTTCAGACACTAATCAACATGGTCTTCACATGCTCTGACCAAGATTATGTCTGGACTATAAAAGAGACTGACCTCTGAATTTGTTTCGGCCTTTCTTCTCAGAGTAGTCAGATAGGAAACGCCGACTTCATGCAGTTTAAAAAATATGATTGACGTGTAAACGTGTTTGTACAAACCTACTTACAGAAATAAAATCATTTATCATTTGAACCTACGGCTTCGCGTTCGTTGAGTGGCAGTGATTTGTTTTTGTTGCCAGTTTAATAATTTAGTTTATTATCATTCTATGCTTCTGAAAAATAACCAGGTTACTTACTTACTTACCTTTGAAAGCTCTTCGTAGAATAAGAACAGCATATTGGGGTGGTCTCTCTTCTCCCAGGCTTCTTTTAGATGTTCAAAAAATGGTGTCCAGTGATCTGAAGTAAAACGCTTGGATATAAATAGATAAATTGGCACCTTTATACTACAAAGGGGTAGGCAGATGCAATGACAGTTCCGGATAAGGCGGCGAAACGCTCGGGTGTTACCATTGTGTGGATCGCCCGGAGGTCACGGTGGAACTTACGGTGGTGGTCTGCCCTGCTTGGACGGAGCACCGCCGTGTCCTCGCGGTGGCGATCGGCGGCGGTGATTTCTCGCGTCCGCCTCTGGTTCAGGCCATGGTACGGAGTGAGAGGGCATGGGAAGCCGTCACCTCCTGCTGGGAAGCAGTAATGCTCGCGAAGGAGGAGGCGGAGCGCGTGAGGAAGAGGCAATCGTTGCGCCCTCACGCCCCTAGTCGCCGGGAATCGCAAGCCGATTCCCGGCCACCATAAGCGCGGTTTTGCGGACGGCGAGCAATGGGTAGCTCGCCATCCGGTACGGACCAGGCCCGGGTCACCGTCGACAGCGCGTTGTGTTCCACGCGCGCCTCAAAGAGATGTCAGCACCAGTTGACGGGGTCCGCTAGGGCCGATGCCTGCCAGGGTCGCAGATTGTTCGAAAAAGTCGTCGTGGCCTCTGACACAGGCAGCTGAAGGAACACGTGTAGGTTTTAGTCAGTAAAAGTCTGACATGCCCTCCCGCTCGGCCCAGAGCAGGAGAAGTTATTTGATGATTTCCCACCCATAAAGAAAAAGCCGGTGCAATGACTAAATATTACATAAGACGCAGAAGACCTATGCTGGATATATCATATCCAGCCGGACTTCTTCTTTAGCCTTTCCACCACCCACGCCACGAGGATGCCAATCAAATTAAATCAAATATATTTATTACGAGTAATAATAATATTGGACGGTAACCCCCAAACTAGGCATTTGCCTATACCTTGGGGTCAATAAACAATTACAGGGCTCCTTTTCGACATCGCACACGTCCAATCGAGTTAATAGAATAATATTATTAGGATGTTAGAAAGTTTTTCAGTCCATCATAAACTTAGAATCGAACTCTGGACCGTTGCGTTCTGCAGTTACGGTATAGTGACCGCATAGTTATTTATTTTAATTACGGATATGAATAATATCGATAGATATTTTGGTACGATGTAGTGATTAACTATTTCCTTGGAGCAGTAAATTATACAACACTAGGTGCAATAATAAAACATGAACTCACGTAAGTCCTTTATAAAGAAGTTCCAATATGTTTTGAACTCTCCGGTGTACCCTAGAGTCCTCATCAGTTTGTTCAAATGATAAAACGACACGGCGACATCCCTCGGGTCACGGGCTATGTAGACCATTTTCGCCTCATCGAGTAATGTAGGAGGCAGCAGAGATAAAGGCATGTGCGACTTGATGAACCTCGGAGATGGCGTCGCAGCGAGCAGTTCAGTGCCTGGTTGACAGATCGCTTCCAGTAACTCCAGGTTCTCTTTGCTGTGACTGTTCTCTTCTATAAACTTCTCTTCGTTTTTAGGATGTACGCATATTGCAAACCTGGAAGAAGTGCATACCGCATATCTTTTTTTTGGACACTATAATCACAATAACAGTTTGACCAAACATTTCTAAGCCGTAGGTACAATAGGCTTGATTTATAAAGAGAAAGCGTCAACGTTGTTTCTTCTAATAAATTGTGGGAATATTCAGTTAGTCACATAAAATCTGATAGGTTGGTAGGTACCTACCTGCTTTACTTCCCGAAGTTAGAGACAAACCTAAACAAAGATAACAATTTGTCTTCTTCAAGTATCATTTTCAGTACCTATCTAGGATAACCGTTTTTCGTTGCTGACAGTACCTACCTAAATAGTTAACTTTTTGCAACCCTTCCAACGAGCATAATAAATCGTATAATGGTTATTGGATATTTATTTTTTAAGGTTCCGTACCTCAAAAGCAAAAAATTAATCCCAATACCAGAATCCGGATCTAACGTTACCTCACAAATTCTAAATAGCGAAAAATCATTTTTCATGCCCCCCTGTTTACCACAGGACGTATTCAAAATAATTAAATCATTAAAAAATACAAATAGCGTTGGTCATGACGGAATATCTACGAAGATTCTTAAATCAGTTTGTGCAGAAATATGTATGCATCTAAGTCATCTCATTAATTTAACCATTAGCACGGGCATCTTTCCTGATGCTTTAAAAAAATCAATAGTTAAACCATTGTTTAAAAAGGGAAATAAAGACGACATAGAAAATTACAGACCAATCGCGATTTTATGTGTTATCTCCAAAATTTATGAAAAATTCATATACAAAGAATTAAGCAAATATTTGGAAAAAAATAATCTATTAGTAAACGAGCAAAAAGGATTTAGAGAAAATCAAACTATTAATATGGCGTTGTATGATTTTCTGTATAGAGTTATGCTAAATGTTGATAAGACCAACCCTGTTTGCACAGTATTCTGTGACATGACCCAAGCGTTCGATTACGTTAGGCATGATATTCTCCTAGATAAAATGGAGGCATACGGTATTAGAGGCAACGTTCTAAATTTATTTAAATCATACCTGGAAAATAGAAAGCAACTCACGGAAATATCCTCAATAAATACAAAAACTAAACGTGAAGAAATATTCCAATCACGTGAACGTGGCATTAAATATGGAGTTCCTCAAGGCAGTGTGTTGGGCCCTCCACTATTCATATTATATATAAATGACCTACCTAAATCTGTTGATCAACCTGTGACCCTCTTTGCTGACGACAGTACCATAACAATTCAATGCGATACTAAAGAAAAATATAAAAGTGACATTAATAATTCTCTTAAATCAATAATAAAATATTTGGATAATAATAATTTGAAAATAAATCTCAATAAAACTAATATTATGCACTTCAGTCAACGCTTACCAACTTTATCTGATCTCAAGGTTCAATATAATGACAAAATAATTGAAGAAGTCAACACTGCAAAATTCCTCGGTGTGACTATTGACAAAAAGTTAAATTGGAAAGAACACGTTGAAATTTTAAGCAAAAAAATTAGTAACTCTGCTTATGCCCTACACAAATTAGTTCCTGTGCTTAACACTGACGCGTTGCTAACAGCTTACCATGGCCTAGTTTCATCGCATCTAAGGTACGGAATTATACTTTGGGGCAATTCGACTGACAAGGATATACCTTTCAAAGCCCAAACACGGTGTATTAGGACGATGTTTAAATTAGATTCGACCGACAGTTGTAAACCGTATTTCATTAATTATAACATACTGACGTTACCGTGTCTGTATATATTCGAAGTTGTCATGTTTGTAAAATGTAATCCACAATTATTTCCACGTATGGCAGACAAAGTCAGTCGCAACAGACGCGATAACAGTATGCTTTGCTCACATGGTTCCAAAACAGCATTAATGCGGAAAAGTGTATTTTGCATGGCGCCTTTAATATTTAACAAACTTCCAAAGACATGGAGGGAACTAAGTGCGCACAAACTAAAAAAGCGGCTAAAATTATATCTAGTTGGGAAAGCATACTACAGTATTTTAGAATTTTTAAACGAGAAAATGTAATATTTATGTAAAATTTAAAATTAGATTATAGGACAATTTAATTCAAATTTGTAATTTACTAATTTAATAATATTTTTAGCTTCGTTTGAATGACTTTTGTTTCATAAGTATATATTTGTATGCCCCAAAGGCCGAACATGATGGATCTTTTTGTTTATGAACAACCTGCATATCTTGTATGTATACTCATGTTTTCACAAATAAATGTCTTGTCTTGTCTTGTCTTGTCTTGTCTTGTCCTTATATTATAGGATCACTTCGTTGTCCGTCTGTCTGTCTATCTGTCAGTATGTCAAAACCCTTTTTCTCAAAAACGCATTGGGGTGTGAAGTTGTAATTAATGTCAAATACGTCCCTTATAGCTCAAAAAAATATCAAACTTCTAATTAAACGCAATAAAAAAATATGGTCATTTATGCGACATATTTTGATACTCGCAAATAAACAAAAACGTATAGGATACCTTCCTACTTCCCGTTGACCTAGAATCATGAAATTTAGCAAAAAGCATGGTCTCACAGCGCAAGTGAAGAAAAAGTCCGAAAATCGTTCATTTGTAGTTTTATCATTTTTTTTTTTGCGATTACAAACTTACATTTGCAGTTTGAGAATTGCCTGTGACGTATAGATGTATGGGAGAACATGTTTTGCAACAAAAATGTTAAGTTTTAATTTAATACTAATTTTAATTAGGTAAATATTAATTTAAATTTAATATTTTTTAATTTATTTGATTTTGAGATAAATTCATTCCAAATACGGAACCCTTCATTGTGCGTGTTCCGATACGCACTTGGCCGGTTTTTTATTTATTGATATGGCACTTCCACGACTTAAGTACTCACTAAAATATACACAAACAAAATTCACACACCTCTTACAGTTTTAGGTATTGTGAATTCGTCACTTTCTGTAGACATGCTAGAATTGAATGATAAGTATAATATGTAGGTAGGTGATAGGTCTAGGTATCAATGTAATTATACTTGTTGTTACTTACTCTAAAAAGGGAAAACGTTTAGTCAGTGACGTGGCGTTAGATTTTTCGTAATCCAAATCATTCGCTACCATCCAAACCAACTCTTGTGTCCATGTAGTTCCTAAAACATAATCGGATTGATAAAATCTTTCGTCTGACGAATAATAATTTAAAGGGTCTGGGTTAACGGTGTAGGCATGCAGCTTTGTCTCTGGGTTGACAACGCAGCTGCGATGCCTGTGGGGAGTAGGTATTGTAGAGGTTCACATAGGGGGCGGTGCCCACTTGCATCAGTGCTATTTTGTACAAATCTCACCGTGAAAACTTAGGTGAACTGACAGTGACTTGATGCTGTGGATTGACACTATTGACAGCTCACTTTAAGATCACTTCTAAGTATTCACGGTGAAATATCTACAGAATAGACCGGCAGGTGAGTGGCCTGCTTGTTTAACACCCAAAAACTTAAAAGTAAACTAGAATATTTATGAAAAATGCTTTGAATAGTCAATACCTGATCGTGGAAAACTAGTGACGAAAACATCAGTTGATCTTAACGGCATGTTGTACATTTTCGCAGCCTCTTGCTTGTATTTTTGAGGGAAGAAGTATTTCTTTGGGCCGACGCGGACGAATCCTGTCATCTCGGCTGGATTTAGAAAAATAACACTCACACAAAAAATATTTTCCGTATAAGTACGTTAGGTATATCACCTACATAAATTTATCTAATGTCGGTATTCTATTTCTAAAGTAATTAAAACTAACTTGATTCTATATTCATCGAACAAAGCTAAAAAAAAAACCTTTTCATTTGATTTGTTCTATTGGCCCTTGGTACAATCACTGTGAATGGAAATATTAAGTCCGGGGAAACCAACTTAGTAGACTTTATGGGCAGTTTCCTTAATTTAAGACGTTTTAGTTTCCTTAATTAATTTACTCAATAAAATGCATTTATTGAATACCTACTAGCTTCTGCTTGCGGCTTTGTTCGCGTGAAAGTCGTAAGACACCACAATTTCCTAAAATAACAGTCACATTGTTATAAAACATTGCTGAGGCCTGACGGTATACAGGAATGTTAAAACGCGGTACATTTGTAGTTTTGGTCTCAGCAGCCAAAATATGAAGATAGTCAGGACTGGTGACGCGGGAGCAAGCGATGTACAGTTGTCCGTGTGAGAAGCAGCTCGTCCTGAAGCCGACACCCGCAGCCTTTAGTAGTAATTTCCCATTGCTTGTGAAGTTTTCCGTTTTTTAACCCCCAACGCAAAAAGAGGGGTGTTATAAGTTTGATCGCTATGTGTGTGTCTGTGTGTCTGTCTGTGGCACCGTAGGTCTTAAACGGGTGAACCGATTTGAATGCGGATTTTTTATTTGAAAGCAGGTTTTCTAGTGATGGTTCTTAGACATGTTTTATCAAAATCGGTTCAGCCGTTTCAAAGTAATCAGCTGTTTTGTTAGCTGCGGTAAGGATCTTAGACGCATAATGGGTATTTACTTTACTTTCAAACATGTGTGACCTAAAATTTTAAACACCCATGTACGCCATATAAATATGCAAGATTATGGAATTCTTGGTCCGATGCTATAGCCAGGATATCCAGCACACCAGTAAACACTTGAAAAAATAATAGCAGATATATCGTGTTTGGTTTCGTTTTGATCAATATTTAATTCTACATACAATACAATGGTGGCAACATGATGAGCTGATGCTGCAGCCAGGATATCCAGCACACTGGTACACTCTTGAAAAAATAATAGCAGATATATCGTGTTTGGACTTCTTTTGATCAGTATTTAATTCTACATACAATGCAATGGTGGCAACATGATAATAATAACACCATGTAAATATACTGGTTTAGCTATTACTATCACTATTTCAAGGCTCAGATAAAACAAATATCAAACAATGTGTGTGTGTGTATGTTTGTTTGTACAATTAATACTAGTATTATGATACTAGTATAAATCCTGGGCCCGCAGTCTCGACATAGATAGCAACGCTGTCGCAAACCGCCGATCGCTAAATAATAACGAAAGTAAACGCTTGCCTTAGCGATGCTTACGTCAAATGCAAGTCTCTACATACTACATACGAGATACTGTGCAAAATTTAACATATCCTTGACAAAACGGTGTTGATATCGGATTTAACGATATTTGGTAGTCTCGACTCTCAAAGTTGTAGATTGGAATCGGTGTATGACAGAACATTGTCGCAAAATGTATGGTTTTCATAATGTTTACGGATAAAGTTTGCGGGCGTTTTTGGCAGCCCGCAAAGTGATTTGATAACATCGTAAACTATAATGTTTTGGTGTTTGCAAGTAATTATTAACAAAAATTATGTAGAATGGGCGGACTCGAAGCTGGGTCTGTGTTTCTATACCGACGAGGCTTTTAACTTCACCTATTTATTGGATCCGGTCATACTACATGCGAACGGGCGTCGCCGACAATCACCGCATTAGAGGGAGCCATAGAGATTTAAATATGATTAAGGGGAACGAATCGTCCGATCTTCGTTTATAAATAAATAACACACAATCGCAAATCATTTTTTTAAATTTTATTTAATCTCCAATATCGAAATCCTCTCCTAAGTTCACACATTTTAATTCTAGACACTGTTAACACATTATCAGTGCACTCAGCAGTTTAATAAAGTGGCTCAACAATAAGATTTTTTTATTATAAATCTCCAAAAGATCCGTGAAAGCCATGAATATAAATTGCACTAGTCAAACTGTAGGAAAACAATAGGTATAATTATCACAAATTTCTAGGGATCTTAATTGGCAGCCAGTAAACCGGGAAGGCACAGGCAGAGGACATTTATTTGAAAGACACAATTACATCGGCATGTATGCTGCATAATTTATTAAAAAACTTAAGCTGCCGACAATATTGGTTGCTTTGCATGGTTTGGTACTTTCTGTTTGAAGGTTTGGTGTCTCATTGCTAATCTTCCCATGCCTTCACATCCTTGAAGTAAAAGTAGCCATATTTGTAAAAACTAATAAAAATGTACTTTCAACCTCAAATAAATCTATAAAAAATGGTAGAGATATGAGATCTCAATAGATAGATAGAAAACTGTTTATTAAGTACTCCATAGCTCATTACTCATAGCGCTCCCAGACTTAAAAATTTAACACCCAACTAGATTTTCTACAAAAAATTGATCGTATCGAAGCAAGTTGGTTGGAAATGCTAGTAAATTAATAGATAGTCAATCAAATGAAGGGTCTGACTTACATAAGCGGCGGTACCCCGCCGCTACATTATAGCGCCATTTTAACGTGCAAACCTTATCGTGCCATCCATCAATTTCTATACCTAATTAAAATATATGGTGTTACTCAATCGAATTTGATGGCTCAACGATAGGCATTATTTTTGACTTTTTAAATGTTCGCTTTTCTTTTTTGCGTTAAGGGTTGGGTTTTTTAATTTTTTTTATTTAATTTTTTAGTTTACTTTGTGTAACCATAACATTACAGAGTCTCGTTCGTCGTCACACGCCCAGTCATATTTCGCACAGAAGAAAACTATGGCAGAAAGTTACTGCGAAAAAATATCTACGACAGTTTCTATCTATACCTACATTAGAAATATTTTTCGCAGAATGAAAAATGATACCAACTGATGACAGAACTTGTGTAGTTTCTGTCATCAGTTGATGATGAGTCATGCTGGTGATCAGTTGTTGATGTGAAACAACTCTTTCATTTTCGTTTAGTGCAATACATAGGCGAAATATTACATTGCATTTCTATACTTATAATAAAATTGTATCGAAACAAAACTGTACATGGTTTTTTTAACCGACTTCAAAAAAAAGGTTTTTTTTTTAAATGTATGTTCCCCGATTACTCGACTACGGTTGGACCGATTTGAAAAATTCTATTTTAGTTTACTTTCTAGGTCCCATTGTAATCAGGTTAGGCTCTGATGATGGAATCCTGGAGAAATCGAGAGAACTCTTCAAATATTATAGGCACACTGTATAAAAATGAAGGAACTTATAAGGAAAAGGGACTATAAAGGCTCAGGATGTAGTACGCAGAGAACTACTTTATAAAAGTCAAAGTCAAAGTCAAATCATTTATTTCAAATAGGCACATAAAAGGCACTTTTGAACGTCAAAATTTACAAAAAAATAGAATTGATTCTAGTTGCCCCTTCCAAAAGGTAGTTTCGTATGGAGAAGAATGGGCAAGAAACACGGCCGTTACTCTTTTTAAAAATGTTTTCCAATATTATGTATACATTCATTATATGTGAAGACGATGCACCTAAAATAAAATTACTATACTACAATAGGTAAAAATAATTAAATATAACGCATGACAGGTAAATTAATTATGAGTTAGATACATGGTGCTCACATATTTACAAATATTGAAAAGTAAATGTTTTTTCCAAAATTTCACAAGTAATATTTTGGGTGTGAGTTAAAGTAGTTACATAATGTAAAAAACAATGTCATAAAAATTATAAATTATACAATTAAATTAACAACCACTTTTTTATTTTATTTTAGATGGGTTCGCTCTTGACTCTAGTCTAGGCCAGAAATGACAGAGATAAAGTCGACGGGTCAAGTCGAGTTTGATTTTGTCTAGACTCTAGATTGTCCTATGGAGCAGGACCAGCATGTTTCCAAGCATTCTTATCTAGGATATAATCCTCTAATTTGTAATATGCTTGTTTACAAAGTGTACTTTTAATATGAGTTTTAATAATATAATTGATACACATGACATTGAAAAACAATGCAAGGACAATAAAATTAACGCCTGATAGTCAACAGACGCCAACAGTGGGACTGATGTTGTAACACAGACAAGTGATTTGGGTATTTTTTATAGTAACTCGTACATTTGCTCTTTGAAAGCACCATTTGGTGAAGTGGAATTGATGATGAAGACCATAGATGACGAAGCCACCGGAACTACTAAATAATAAGTATTTCTCGGGTTGCGATTCGATTACTTTATTATGGTTGCTAAGCGATTTATGCTCGTCACAATGCATATGGTGAAGTAGAGCATCTGCTCTACTTCACCATATGCATACCATATGTTGCATGGAGTTCTCCTCAACAATTAACGTCCCTGCATCCGGAAAAGGTATACTAAAAAAGGCGATGAGCTGATGTCATTAGGCTATTGTAACTTAGATAAACTACAAACTGACCCACAAAAAAAGCGGAAATTAAAAACAAACATTACTTAAATTAAATTTTATTACACAGCAAGTAGTGGTTTATGAATTTGTGTGGGGTAGGTACCACAAATAAATCGTGAAAAATAAAAACTAGTTTAAATTTTTGTCTGTTTATCTGTTTGTCAGCATCACGAAAAAACTACCGGATAAATTTTGTTCAAATTTTGCATAGATATTTCCTAATAAGTCTAGTTAGTCCTATAAATTATCACGCTATTTACTATGGGGGATGAGCGATATTGCAATTCATTCGAATTCTTCTATAACACTTAAAACAAAACATTACGCATGTATCCTTCTATAGTTTACCGCAAATTGTAAAAAGACGAGCCAAAATATTGCAGATAATTATATAGCAATAACCTTTTAAATGATTATCATCTCGCTATACCTTTATGGAGCTAAGCAGTCAATCATGACACAGGTGACACACATGACATGGGGCAATAACGGCAGGTACCTCAATCGTTGTCGCTACAAGAAAACGGTCTTAGACGACTGTTCTGAACGTTTTGAAACATTTTGATCTGCATTCACAGATTTTGAAAAAAAATACAGTCAGCAAGAAAATGGTCAATGTTCACCAAAAAATTATTGACCTATCCTGTTTCTTATAAGGATCAAAACCCTCTATCGGAACAACTGAGGTTTGAGTACTAGCAAAGTCATAAATCGCAAAATAACTTCCCATTTTGGGTAAATAGTGTGATGATATAGAAACTCATTAAAGTTTCTATGGTTTTAAAATAAAACTGAATGTCATAATTACATTCTGTCAAATACGACTGTAATCTTTTTCCTTGTATTTTGCTGATTCTAAAGGTTTTATCTTATTCATCAATTTAATCAGCAAAATGTTCTAAATAAAATGGAGAGATTCTTACGTCCCGAAAAACTAGACATTGATCCGTCTGATAGCTCCGCCTCGAAGGATTGGGAACACTGGAAGAGGACATTCGAAAGTTTTTTGTCACATTGCGAAAATGGTACGAAATATAGTAAAATTATCCTAGACTTACTCATAAATCATGTATCCGCTCGAATTTACTCGTTTATCAGTGAGTGCACCACTTATGAAAAAGCTATTAACACACTCAATCAAATTTTCATCAAAGAAAAAAATATAATATATGCTAGACATATGCTGGCAACAAGAAAGCAACAGAGTGAAGAAAATATCGATGCATTTATTCAGGTACTAAAATTAATGGCAAAAGACTGCAAATTTGAAAAAGTGGATGCTGAAACGAATAAACATGATAGTATAAGAGATGCATTTATTTCTGGCATCAAGTCAAACAAAATAAGACAACGATTACTTGAAAATCTGTCATTAACACTCGACCAAGCCTACAATCAGGCCTTGTCGTTGGAAATGGCCGAATTGAGCTCACAAAACTACAATACTGCAAATATAAGTGTTGTTCAAAGTTTAAAAGAAGACAAGGAACCTATAGCAGCAGCGTTTACTAAGCGAAAGTGTTTCTTCTGTGGAGGGCGTGCGCATCCTAGAAAGGATTGTCCAGCTGTCGATGCCAACTGCCAGATTTGTGATAAGAAGGGACACTATGCTAATGTATGTCGAAGCAAGAAACTTAATACTGTTGCGGTTCTAGGTAAGCAAGATACAAACAATAACAGTTCTGCATGTATTGTAGCAGCATCACCAGATTCTTTGAAGAAAGCAACTGTAACAGCCTACATCCAAGGAATTCGTTCCCAAGCATTAATTGATACGGGCAGTTCTATCAGCTTTATGAATGAAGCCTTCTTTAAATTGTGTCGACTAAAGAAGAGAACTTGTAACCAAACGATTTCAATGGCTTCAACTACACTGACATCTCAAGTAGAGGGACAAACCTGCTTCTCGGCTAAAATTGGAGATCATAATTATGAAGGTCTGAATTTACTTATTGTAAAAAACCTGTGCGCTGATCTTATTATTGGTCATGACATACTAGAGAAGCATTCTTCACTTGAGTTCTGTTTTGGAGGTTCAAAAGATCCAATTAAGGTATGCAGTGTTGCTGCAGCAACTGTACCTGCTGTTCCTTTGTTTTCGAATGTTTCTCCCGAATGCAAGCCTGTCGCCATAAAATCTCGAAAATACAGTGAGGATGATAAAAAGTTTATTGGAGATGAAATAAGAAAACTTTTGGCTAAAGGAATTATTGAAGAAAGTATGTCACCCTGGAGAGCTCCAAGTCCTCATTTCACAGAATACTAATCATAAGAAACGTCTCGTTATCGATTATTCTCGAACAATAAATAGGTACACACATTTAGATGCATACCCACTTCCAAACATACACTCGGCGTCACAAAAATCGCACCTGTTTAAGAATTCCCTTCAAAGTCATTTTAACCCTATTAATCAATGGTAGACATATGACTGTAAGGTATCATTGGAAAGGCAATTCATTTAAATTTCAGAATAAATCAATGGATTTGGTTTTTTGTTTACCAGGGAATAAAAAAAAGCAAGCAAATGCAAATGATTAAAAAGCTAAATTTTATTTTATCAGCAAAAATTACAAAGAAGTCCTTAAAAACAACTTAAAACCTAGTGTTACCCCCTCTAGCCCTGATGACTGCTTCCATGCGTCCTCTCATGGACCGAATTAATGTGACAACAGTCTCTTGAGGAATGTTGTCCCATTCTGCAACGACGGCATCTTGGAGGTCTTGGAGAGTGGTAGGGGCAGGATCACGTGCCCGTACTCGCCGTTTCAGTTCATCCCAAAGATGCTCAATAGGGTTCAGGTCTGGACTTCGCGCCGGCCAGCGCATAACAGGGATTCCAACTTCTTGCAGGTAGTCTCTTACAATTAAAGCGGTGTGACAGCGGGCGTTATCGTGCATTAACGTGAACCCACTGCCAACAAAACCAGCATAAGGGACAACCTGCTCCTCTAAGATCTCTGTTATGTACCGAGCAGCAGTCAGCGACCCTTGCCCGCGAGCACTTCCAGCCCGAGAAACGCACACAAGGTTCGTTTTACCCTCGATTGACATGCCGCCCCAGAACATGCACGAGCCACCCCCGTATTCCACTGTCTCTTGAATACAGGCTTGCGCGAATCGTTCCCCTTGCCTCCTATACACTCTTCGACGCCTGTCGTTGCAGAAAAGACACACCCTCGTCTCATCCGAGAAGAGCACAGCCCTCCATTGGTCTATTGTCCAATCCACATGGTCACGGGCAAATTGCAACCGGTCTCTCCTATGCTGTGCAGTTAATTTTGGCCCTGTAGCAGCCCTATGAGCTGCAATTTTCTTCTCCCGCATTCTTCTTCTAATCGTGGAGACGCTTACAGAAGTTCTGCGAGCTGATCGCAGTTGTTGTTGCAGCTCAACAGCATTGGAGAACCGATTACGTAAAGACGTCGAAACAATGAAGCGATCGTCTCTTTCGGATGTGCACCGTTGTCTTCCAGATCCACGTCTTCGGATATAGCCACCAGTCTCTTGGAAGCGTTGGAACACTCGTCGAACGGCAAAACGACTCAAGTTCAGTTGCCGAGCAACATCACATTGCCGCATCCCTGATTGCAGTAGTGCAATGACTTGAGCGGCTTCATCTGCAGTGGTATCCATCTTCTGGGGTATTTTTCTTGCTGTAGCTGTTCACGTGTGTTCACTTTAAAGGTTGAATAGCGAATGACTCACATTTTTTTTTTTTTTTTTTTTTTTTTTTTTTTCCTATTGGGCAGCTCGTAGTTGTGACCACTAAGGTCCTGGCTACTTAACCGGGCAAAGCTCACATTTAACCCGGGTCGCCCGTTTTATACCCTTGTAGGGAGGTGCAATTAGTGGCCGTTGTAATGCGTATTTTGACAACATTTTTTTTAACGTTACGTGCTAATGAGATCTGTTGTGTTTAGGAATTCTAACTGTTGTTAATTTAAAGGTCGTTAAACATACTTTCAATTGATACCAATATTAATAAGGTTTAATGTATTCGTTACTGGCGGGACATGTTTTAAACTTATTTTCGAAGAGGTGCGATTTTTGTGACGCCGAGTGTAGAAGAAATGGTGACACAGATTTCAAAATATCGTGTGTTTAGCGCTATAGACTTACAAAGCGCATATCATCAAGTCCCGATTCTGCCAAAGGAGCGTCACTTTACTGCTTTTGAAGCACTTGGAAATCTTTACCAATTTCGGCGTATTCCATTTGGTGTCACTAACGGAGTGTCAAGTTTCCAAAGAACCATAGACTGAGTTATTCGCAAAGAACAGCTTAAAGGAACGTATGCGTATTTAGATGACTTTACACATACCGTGATGTCATCTAAATACGCAATTTATACGGTTTTACTGTATTGCAGAAAAGAGCTCATTGATCCATTTATAAATTAAGTCAGAGACAATCTCTCAGAGAGATAAATGAGATAAGGAGATTAATGACTGTGCCTTCTCAATATATTTATGAAAATCTTTTATATGCCCATAAAAATATAAAATTGTTTAAAATATACAGTGATATCCATAATATAAGTACTAGGAACAAACAAATTTGTTGTATCTACAACAAGGCTCAAGCAAATAGGTGCCTCATTCAGGTGTCAATGTATACGCTTTTATAATAAACTTCCAAGCTACGTTCAAGATCTAAGTCTTAATAAATTCAAATCATTAATTAAACGTAAGTTGTACCAGAAAGCCTTTTATACCGTTAGGGATTATATTGAGGACAAAAAGGCTTAGGATGGAGTAGCTCCAATTTTTGCATACTGAATGTTTTTTTATTATTTCTTTTTTTGCTAATTACATATATTTTGACATTTGATAATTATAATACATATACACAATATCATGACCATTTACTTTGTGAAGTATAGTATTATTATTTGATTATTGTGAATGTGAGGACTATGTGGGTCACATTTTTTTTCATTTTTTTTTTCACTTTCTCAGGTAGTTTTAATGATAATCTGGCAGTTTGAGTGCTTTTTGCGGCTTACCCAAATGTCCTTTCTTTGGTATTATTGTTCATCGAGTGGTTGAGCTCCTTAAGTTCTGAGTTGAGCTCCACGATTAATGACAAATGCGTGCACTGACTGGACAGGTCACTCATTCTGTGTGGTTTTTCCTCAAAAGACCATTTCGGCCACAAATCTACATGGTCTTCACATGATCTGACCAAGATTATGTCTGGACTTTAAACGAGACTGTGACCTCTGAGTTCGTCTCGGGCTTTCTTCTCAGTAGTCAGATAGGAATCGCCGACCTCATCTAGTTTTACAAACCTACTTATAGAAATAAACTAATTTATCATTTAATACAAATCCAATCCCCTCTGTTATCCCCCTGTAAGCAGATTTGTTACAAAGAGGATAGGGTTAACGCTGCCCAGCCGAGTCGGATTCGACGATTGACCTCTTTCTCGAAGTTGGACCTACCTAACTGAACAGTTTGCCCTAGGTAAACATAATCGTCCACTACTTCGAGTGTAGAGTCTCCGATCTTCATTAGGATGGATGATATAATATGGGCATTTAACATGGTCTTCATTTTGTCCATTTTTATTTTAAGACTTACTCTTTCGGAAGCTCTGAGGTCTTCGAGCTTCCATAGTCTCAGCCATGACTACTACACAGATTTAACCTTTTAAATAATTACTATCCCGGAGCTATGCAGTCAAACATGACATAATATAAGAGCGACTATTTTAGTAAATTTTCAACAGAGCAAATAGCTTAGCGGTTCGACGACTGCTTTGCAAACCTATGTTCGATTCCCAACAACACGTATTTTTTTTTTGAGAAATTACGTGATTTTGCACGGGATTTCTCATTAATAGTCACCTAACCATATATGTACTTTATGTTTATGTGTACGTTTTACGAACTATCATATTATAATAGTATAACGAAATGTAAAAACAGGAAGAAAAAAAAAACAACTCAAGAACTCGTCAAGAATAATCTGCAAGAAAGCATCAGTCAGTATAGTGTTGTGCTATTAGGTACTGTATACAGGAACGCAGGCGTTCATTAATTCACTACAAAAAAAATTAAAAACCCCCAACGCAAAAAAGAAAAGCGAACATTTAAAAAGTCAAAAATAATGCCTATCGTTGAGCCATCAAATTCAATTGAGTAACACCATATATTTTAATAAGGTATAGAAATTGATGGATGGCACGATAAGGTTTGCTCGTTAAAATGGCGCTATAATGTCGCGGCGGGGTACCGCCGCTTATGTAAGTCAGACCCTTCATTTGATTGACTATCTATTAATTTACTAGCATTTCCAACCAACTTGCTTCGATACGATAATTTTTTTGTAGAAAATCTAGTTGGGTGTTAAATTTTTAAGTCTGGGAACGCTATGAGTAATGAGTATGCGGTATCCTATTTTAGCTATTTTTATTGCTTTAAGCTTAGCGGTACCCCGCCGCGACATTATAGCGCCATTTCAACGAGCAAACCTTATCGTGCCATCCATCAATTTCAATACCTAATTAAAATATATGTTGTTACTCAATCGAATTTGATGTACGTACATTTACATGGTGTTATTATTATCATGTTGCCACCATTGCATTGTATGTAGAATTAAATACTGATCAAAATTGATGTACGTACATTTACATGGTGTTATTATTATCATGTTGCCACCATTGCATTGTATGTAGAATTAAATACTGATCAAAACAAGCCCAAACACGACATATCTGCTATTATTTTTGCAAGAGTGTACCAGTGTGCTGGATATCCTGGCTGCAGCATCAGCTCATCATGTTGCCACCATTGTATTGTATGTACTCGTGGAATTAAATACTGATCAAAACGAAACCAAACACGATATATCTGCTATTATTTTTTCAAGTGTAGTGGTGTGCTGGATATCCTGGCTATGGCATCGGACCAAGAATTCCATAACCTTCCATATTTATGTAGCGTACATGGGTGTTTAAAATGTTAGGTCACACATATGTGTGAAAGTAAAGTAAATACCTATTATGCGTCTAAGATCCTAGATCCTTACCGCAGCTAACAAAAGAGCTGATTACCTTGAAACGGCTCAACCGATTTTGATAAAACATGTCTAAGAACTATCACTAGAAAACCTGCTTTCAAATAAAAAAAACCGCATTCAAATCGGTTCACCTGTTTAAGACATACGGTGCCACAGACAGACACACAGACACACACACATACATAGCGGTCAAACTTATAACACCCCTCTTTTTGCGTCGGGGCTTAAAAATGATGAGCATGCGTAGCATGACCACTATAGAAATTAGAAACAGAAGAAACGGAAGACAAAATGACAGATTGTAGAAAGATTTCTACGGCGGTGTCAAAATTCAAAAAAAGAATGACTTTTTGTTAAGAAAGTGATTTGTCTTCTCCTAGTAGAGTAGAGATAGAAGTGGTCATGCTAGGCATGCTGTGTTCTATTGTCCCAGTTTACGAATTGTAACAAGTCAATTAACTGGTAAAATACTCATGTTAGATTACATTTCTGCTATAACGAGTAGGGCGTTACGTATTATGTCAATACACGGTTATTTATCAAGTACCCGGTGATAATAGACCTGGGGGTCTGCAGGTACCTATGACAAAAGTTTCCGTTCCATATGTGCGGCAAAATCGTTAAAGCATGTTGCAGGAAAATAAAGGTAGAACTGAAAGGGGCCAAGGATAGCTCCCTGTGGAACCCATTGTTGCTGCCTTAGGTCAGCCTGCTGTTTATTCACCGAGAATCCTACGAGTATTCAACTTGAGTCTAATTAAACTGAAAGGGCGACGCGTACTCTCGGTCATTATTACACTTTAAGGTCATAGCACATATATCAACTCGGAAAGGGATCGTCACCGTATCGCCTTTCGCCTCGCCGTCAAACAGGCATCAAAGTAACGTAAGCACGTAACCAAAGCAGATCAGCAGCTCCGATACGTCGACTCGGCTACGGCTAGGCGACACCGCGCTTACGGTTCGCCGACCGAATGACAGCAGGTGTGGCAACAGCGGGCCAGGGTACTGGCCCGCGAGGAGTCGCTGGGGACTCTGAACAGGGACCCGTGGCGATACCCATATAAAATAATGTGGGAGAAACTCCACCCATGGGCTCCCCCGCTGACGCAGAGTGTCCGTCCCCAGCTCGTGGAGGGCATGGTGGGCGCTCTGTTCCCTTCGCGAGGGGAGCATACTCCTCCGCCCATGGCTCCGTCTCCTGCGGTGCTCACTGTGGACCACACAACGGACGACGACGATGCTCCTGAGGTGACGGAGGTAGAGTTGAGAGTGGCGGTACGTAGGCTGAGTGCCAAAAATACCGCCCCAGGACTCGACGGCCTACCTGGAAAAGCCTTCCTGCCCTTGGAGGCTCTCGGGCTTCGACTTAGAGGGCTCCTAAGCGCATGCTTGGAGGGGGGCCAGTTCCCACTTCGTTGGAAGACGGGGAAACTGGTCCTCATTAAGAAGACGGGGCGCCCTGCGGACTCCCCGTCCGCTTACCGGCCCATCGTGCTGCTCGACAAGGTGGGCAAAGAAAGAAGGTTTGAAAGAGTCATTGCAGACCACCTCGTCGGGCGGCTGGTGCGGGTGGGGCCGGATTTGGCGGAGAGCCAGTTTGGTTTCCACAGGGGGCGCTCTACGGTGGACGCCATCATGCACGTGCGAGCCCTCACGACGGGGGATGCTGTGGCCCGGGGTGGGGTCATCTTGGCGGTGTCTCTAGACATCGCCAATGCCTTCAATACCCTGCCCTGGAGTTGCATCAGGGAGGCACTCCGGTTTGCCGGGAGGACATTGCGTAGCATACGCTTGCAGTGCGCAGCTTGGGAGGAGCCACGCCGTGACCTTGTATCGGAAGTGGGTAGCAACCTGTCGCTGCCGACTGTTATTAATTCTATGGTCGGCAGCGCAGCGTCGTGGGACGCGGTGATCTCCTTCTGGGAAAATGTCATGTCGCATAAGGAGGCAGTGGAAAGGGAGAGGGAGATGTCGAGTGCTCTCCCGGCTCATACCAGGCGCACCGGGCGTTGGCAGAGGGCAAATAATGCCCTCTTCCGGCCCCCCTAAATGGATCCAGGGACGGCGGACGCCGCCCCCTATTATATAAGACCCAAGGTGGTGGCCCGTGATGTTCCACGCGCGCCCTTCTTAGACGTCGCGGGGGGAGTCAAACACCTTACTCCCCCCGTTTGACTAGACGGGGCCCGCTGAGGCGGGCCGGCCGGCACCAGTCGGGGGCTGCGTTGAAGAGTGCTTAAGTGCCCCCGTAGCCCCCGTTGCAAGTGTGCGAGGGAACACGGGGTGGTTTTAGTTAGTAGAAGTCTGACAGACCCCTTCGCCTGCCCCAGGGCGGAGGACATTCATGAGGATTTCCACCCCGACAAAAAAACCAAAAGTGAGGCACTCCGGTATCACCGGATGCTGACCTACCTCTGCCGTATAGTCGAGGCCTATCTGACGGACAGGGCCGTCACCTACTCGTACCCCGGTCACCAGGGAGAATGGAACCGGCGAGAGATGTCGTGCGGTGTCCCACAAGGATCGGTCCTGGGGCCGCATCTGTGGGACATCGGGTACGACTGGGTGCTGCGCGCCTACCTCCCTAGCGGCGTCAGCGTCGTTTGTTACGCTGATGACACGCTGGTCTTGGCGCAGGGGAGGTCGCACCAGGCGGCGGTGGACATAATGACACGCGGAGTTGCGACAGTCATTGAGAGGATCCGACAATTGTGACTCGAGGTCCTCGGAACGCGCCACTGTCGGGTTCCCAAATAACGGCAGCACGGGTTCACATCGGCGTCGAGTCGACGATGAAGTACCTGGGAATCGTCCTGAACAGCCGGTGGAACTTCGTTGAGCATTTCCGACGTTTGGCTCCCAGATTGAACCGGGCCGGGGCTGCCTTGAAGCGGCTCCTGCCCAATCTAGGGGGTCCAAACGCCTCCTGCCGGAGGCTCTACGCGGGGGTCGTGTGGTCCATGGCCCTTTACGAGGCACCGGTGTGGGCGCGTTCATTGAAGCGCTGACCAGCCCGCCGGTTGAACGCGTCCCAGAGGGTCATGGCCATCTGGCTGGTCCGGGGATACCGCACGGTCTCTTGCGAGGTGGCGAGCTTCCTTGCCGGATTACCGCCATGAGATCTGGAGGCAAAGTCCTCGCGCACATTTGAGAGTGGCGCGGGGAGGCGAAACGCCGGGGCGTAACTCCGCTGCCGCGAGAAATCGCGGCACAGCGGACAGAGCTCCGGCGGGATCTCATGCCGGCATGGCAACCCAGCGCTGAGCACGCCACAATTGCGGCGGTAAGTCTCCTCTTTGAGGAATGATGCCCCACCCAAAAAAAAAAAAATGGTGTGGCAACAGGTCGCGCGAGGGGTGAGAGGGGCAAGGGTGGACGAAGATACGTAAGCTAGGGTACGGAGAGACGTAAGCACGGGAACTGCAAGTTGACCACGCACCGCACCGGTTCGTGAGCTTGCCCCGAGGCGACGCCATTACGGTACGATTCCGATTAGTATGCGTTGCAGTAGAGAGTTACATACAAAAAATACTGAATGGCTCGAGTTGATACCATGACGATCACTTTCCGATCTGATCTGTGCATGTCCTTTAGGTGGGTAATTTATGTACCTACATATAATGCGTGTTGATAAATAATAACTAAACCAAATTCCTAACTGAGTAAATAAATAATTCTAACGAACGTTAGGTACTTAATTAGCAGATATACAAGCTAGATCTGTGCTATAAACGTTAACTTTAAAAATAAATTATTATGTTTATTTATACAAAATAAATAACAAAGCGTTTCTGAGTAACTATCGTATCGTAATAATGAAACTAGATTAAGTTATCGTCTCTAAAGTAACTGAAACTAAACCTTGGTCTCATTTGTATACGCTAAATAAAAAAATCTTCATACTAATTAGCTTACCAGTAAAACATTCCAACAATTCTTTCGTCAGTCCTGGCTCCACATCTTCTATTTCCAAAGGAAACTGATTTTCTGAATCCATTTCAACACTTTCTAATGATCAATTGAAAAACGTTGTCTTTTAAAATATAGTGACAGTACACACAACCTGCTGCGCCTGAGACTGTGGGCTGCTGTGCTGTGGGCGCAGTACTGCGAGTGCGAGTACTGCAAGTTTCGAATGAAAAGTACAAACACGTTTGTTTCCTTGTGTAGCTATCTCACGAAGTCCGCTCAGCCTTGGCTGTACCTACGTAGTGACGTGACCCGATATGCGTATTTGTGTGTGAATCTAGGTAATTAGCAATAAAAATGTCACGTGGATAAAAAAAAAAAATGTTTTTGAAGAACAAAAATGATTGTTTAAAATACATTACAGAAAAATATGAAAGTAGGGCAATAAAAAAACTCAAATGCAATCTAATAAAGAATTCTAATCTGTATCTGATATAACAGATACAGATTAAAATTCCGTTTTTTTTTTGTAATTAATTCCGAGTCACTGTTGCTGTCGCGGGAAACATAATCTTGCAAATGAATTATTAAATTAAATTAAATTAAAAGTGCTTGACGGTGTGTTTGAGAGACAACTTAGTAAACATCTTAAAATACACGATGCTCAGTTCGGCTTTAGGCCGCAGTTATCGACTGAGTGTGCTATTCTGTGCCTCAAGCATACTGTCAGGTACTATACGGAGAGAAGTACACCGGTATATGCGGCCTTTCTAGACCTTTCCAAGGCATTTGACCTGGTCAGGTATGACATATTGTAGTGTAAGCTGCGAGAAGCGGGAGTGCCTGATGCCATAACAAATATGTTTCAGTATTGGTATGGTCACCAAACCAATCATGTTAGATGGGCCAACGAGTTGTCTGAGGAATACAGGTTGGAATGCGGGGTGAGACAGGGCGGATTGACCTCGCCAGCGCTTTTCAACCTGTATGTCAACCAGCTGACAGCTGATTGTCGAGCTCAGTAGCACGCATGTCGGCTGTTCTATTGACGGTCTGAGTGTGAATAGTATTAGTTATGCGGACGACATGGTGCTGCTGAGCCCGTCAGTTAGCGCTCTCAGGAAGTTGTTGGCGATTTGCGAGGCTTATACAGAGGCACATGGACTTATGTATAACGTGCAGAAAAGCAAACTACTTGTGTTTGGGGTGAAACGTAGAAAACCAGCACATATCCCACCGGTTATGTTAAATGGTGGGCTCTTGATAGGGTGCTAGATTTTAAGTACTTAGGACACATAGTTACTGAGGACTTAAAAGATGATGCCGACATGGAAAGAGAACGGACGGCGTTGGCTGTCCGATGCAATATGTTGGCCCGCAGGTTTCCTCGTTGTACACCAGAAGCGAAAATAACTCTTTTTAAGGCGTTTTGCCAATCCTTGTACACGTGCACTCTGTGGGTTCGATACGCAAAGGGCATATAACGCCCTCAGAGTTCAATATAATAATGCCTTCAGAATGTTGTTGGGGCTTCCACGTTACTGCAGTGCATCTGGGATGTTTGCCGAAGCAAATACTGATGGTTTCAGTACCATCCTGCGAAAAAGGATTGCGTCCATGATGCGCAGAGTTCGTGGCAGCGTCAACGACATTCTGAAAGTCATCAGTGATAAGCCGTGTTGCACCATTATGGCGCATTGGGTGCATGTCGTGCATGTACCCGGTGCGTCAAGTGAGTGCAACAGGTATTTCGATTAAGAATTTGAGTTCCATTTTTACTAAAATAGCATAAGTACTGTGTATTACTAACATTATATGGATCAAGGTCCGAATTCATATATTTTAATTTTATTTTAATTTATTTTAAATGGAAATCTAGGTCTCAAATATTTTAAACATTCTTTTTCAATTTTTTCGACATGTTCACATGTTTTATGCCATGTTTCGACATGTTCACATGTTTTATGCCATGTTTCGCTGCTAATGTGATTCAAGCTATCAATTATCAGCTTTTCAGTGCCAACGAGAATTTGTGGAATACATTCTACGATGCAATATAATTTTTTCAACACATTTGCTCAAAAAATGCATTTACGGTGCCTGTATACATTGTTCGAAAGTTTAAAATTACGCACTATACAACGGAGCGTGCGATAAAACAGGTACTCACACCTAAGTACATGTTTTACCGCATGCTCCGTTGTATAGCGCCGTGCGTATCCTTTAGGGTTTATTTTTAATTTCCATAAAAAATATGTAAGAATTCCACCAAGGAGTTTCACATTACGAGAATAAATAAGCTGAATAATCGAACCTCCTTGGAAGCGCTTTTGCTCAAAACGTTTGTTTCGCTTTAATACTAAAGAGAAAATGAGACGAAAGATGTAGTTCTAATTTTCTCCAGGCGCACGTGGCGCCATTTGCAAGTCGCGCCATTTTCATATTAGAAACTTCAAAGATTGTTGCAACTTTCCGACTGATATTTATAAACAAAGTAATAATATATGAGTTCAAGCGAGGAATCCGATATTAATATTGTACTTTTTTCTCGCAAATGTGTTGAAAAACGTTTTTATGGTAATAATGAGTACCGTAAAACGGGGTGAATAGGAACGCAGGGGTGAATCGTAACGAAACTTTAAAAGGAATTTTAACATTTAAATAATATAATTTGTTGCCAACAGGGACACGTAATCGGTTAATTATAATACAGTATACACGTTAGAGTCCTTTTTGGCGACAGACTATAATATTTCAATGTTAAAATCCCTTTTAAAGTTTCGTTACGATTCACCCCTGCGTTCCTATTGACCCCGTTTTACCGGTACTATAAACAAGTAATACATTATTTTATGTATCATCAATAGTTTTCGCAACACACGCCAAATAATGACCTTTATGCGCAAATTTTTGATACCTTGGGTTATATTATTGCAAGTTTCGCAGTGATCTCTATTTTTTTAATGAATAAGATACACCCACGTTACTCGCTGATAATGTAGCTATCCATTGCTGAAAGATTTTTTCAAATCGGTCCAGTAGTTTTTAAGTTTATCCGTTACATACAAAAATACAAATCTTTCCTCTTCATAATATTATAATTAATAAGTATAAGTATAGATATATTGATATTATATATTATTAGTTTAGATTATAATCCTGCAAGGGTTCCGTTTTTTCATGAACCCTGAAAATGACAGTGTCCAATAAATGTAAATAATACTAGGGTACTATTTCAACGACAAGGTGAAGCGGGATATAAACAAACATTGAAATCTACAAAATAATGTCGCCTTGTTCCTTAGAAATAAACATAGGGTCATTTCTTAATAAGTGAAGCTAAGAAGATGTGAACCCGAGAAATTAGTTGAAACAAAGTGTAAAGTATAAAGTATAACTTGTTCCTTTTGTTCTATTCCTAGTGGTCGAAAAAGGGTCGGACATCTGTGATCAACTGATCATTGTAACTATAAGGGCCTAAAAAAACATGAACATCAAAAATATTATTTTGTATTTTCGTTTCATTGGTCGATGCAAAAGGGGGCGTTGAACAGATGTGGTCATCGTGTTCACTGGATTTTGTTTTCGAACTGCTTAGTTATGCCTTTCCTCGATAGTACAGACACGAAGTTTACACTTCAGGAACATGAGTCGAAATACGAAAAATAAAGTTGGTTTTCCCGTATAAGTCAATCAGCTGATTACGCATTTTTTATGGCAAGACTGTTTTTTTTTTTAAATTTTTGGTCCATGTTTCTTGGGGAAAGTTGTTCAGTTTTATGGATACAATCACCCCTTGAAATAGTGTCAGCAAACATTTTTACACCCTAAGTGTATAGATTACAAAAATCAACATTAAATAATTTATAGAACTAGGTTAATTATATAATAACTAGGTTAGATAAATGAAATAGGTTATATAATAAAATACAAAAAAAACACATTATAAAAATCTCATCCACGGGGAACTTGATTCTTGTATACGCGGCAACACTGAATGGCCTATAAGGTTCATGTTATTTTATGTTGAAATTTCGAAATTATACGATACTTAATGATGGTATGTGATCCCAGTGTCCTTCTTATTACTTGTAGTATTATTTTTGTACAGTTTCACTACGCAAACTGGCATTTTACTTCGGATTATGCCCAAAATTTAATAAAACATTTGGCACATACAGCTTGCAGTGTGACTGGCTCGGGTACGCCGATTTCGACGTAGTATTTTTTGCCGCAATTGACAAGTACTCCGGCGGTATCTAGTCGAGCGCAGCGAGACTAATCATTTATCTATGACCACTTCTATGTCTACTCTACGAATAGAACACAAATCACTTTCTTATTAAAAGTCATTCTTTTTTTGAATTTAGTGATCGCGCCGTTGAAATCTTTCTTAAATCTGTCATTTTGTCTTTCGTTTCTTCTGTTTCTATAGTGGCCATGCTACGCATGCAGCAGTCGAATTGGCCATAAACACTGTACGCGCTGCTGAATGGGTCGCACACACCTTGGTGGTTAGCTTGAATGATAGGTAGCTAAAGATGATGGTTTATTGAATATATTTAACTACCATGTAAGTACTGCTATATGAATGTTGTGTGAATGAGTACAGCTGACTGTGAACGCTGATTGTGTACTGTCGCGTTACACTATGATTTGTGCAAGGCGACCGACGGAAAAGCGCTGTTCTGTGCAATGCGCGCGTGCCATGTACGATACATGACTCGTACAAACACTAAGTCAGCATTTGGAATATATTCTTCTTTAGTGTGTACGAGTAGGTACTAAGTTTTTTCATAAATAGTGTACTGTCTTTTTATCCCTTCTTCCCCTCTGCTCAACTAGATTGCTCAACTGCATAAAGTTGAGCAGTGGGTAATACCAACGGCTCAACGGGTAATTGCTCAACTATGGATAGTTGAGTAGTGGGTAATACCCAATGATCAACTAAAACTGCACAATTATATTAATTATACACTAGAAATAAAAACTTCAAATCTCATTCTTAATATACTTCCGCCGCTACTGAGAAATCTTAAATTTAAAAACAAAAATATTTCTTCTTACAAGTTATGTGTTAACGAACATAGTAAAAAAACTTTCAGTAATTAGGTACCCTTAATATACGTCACCCACTACTATGAAATTTTAAAAGTAAAATCAAATTTTATTATTATCGATTCGATTATTATTTCTTCTTTTTTCTTACATGTGTTATCGTAATTTTTCGAGAACGTGCCCAATTGAGATTTCTGAATTAATTAGTTGTATTTGTATGTAAATAATTATATTATCATTATGTATATACTTCTTTCTTCTCCTGTTCGCAGTTTTATCTACAGTAAGCACGTCAATGTCAGTTAGTATTTTTAATAATCTTAACAATGTCTTGGTGTTTCTGTTTATTGATTTGTTTAGTTTTGAATGCCAACCTTCGAGCACATTGTTGGTTCTATGTCGCTCTCCTAACATACTGATTATTTTTATATAGTCCTTTTTCTTTAAAATGTTGTCCACATACTTCATAAAGGGCTGCACTAACAGTTTTGTATTTTCATATTCTGTTTTAATGTAATGCCAACCTTCCATTATTTTTTCCTCAATTATTAATGGCAACACGGAGCAGAGACGAACGATCCTTTTTTCGTGTTTTGTTTTCTGACAGCCCAATTTTTTAGCGTTTCGCCAAATCATTTTAGTCCAGTGGTAGTAACAACCTTTAATAGTAAAAGTAGGCCATACTTCTTTTATTGCATTCATCATCCCAGTCTCAAAATCGCAGTGAAGTTTTTCAATATTCAGTTCTGGTAATTGCGATTTTAAAATATAAAATAAATATTTATAACTTCTCTGTTTTTTGTCGGACATTAAGGCAAATATAAATGGCTTAACATGTATTGATTCCGAAGAACTGCCCATATCCCCATGTATAGTAAATAGTTGGGTAAAAGGATTGGGGCAGCTACTAAAAGTTCCATCGACAAAAAACTCTGTCACATTTTTAAGTTGTTCTTTATTTCCAGGAGAACAAAACACCAAAATTCGCGTTTGATCGTCATGAAAATCAGCTAAAAGGAATTCGAGATATTTTTTCGGCACATCGACTTCGTGTATATTATTGAAAATGCTCTTTTTAGTTTCAACCGATTTATATCGAGCATCATAAAGACGATGTTTGATGCTCGTTAGAGGTATGCTATCTATGATCTCCTTTTTATGCCCATCACGATTCATCTATAGTGATTCTATAGTATCGCCTTTTCAATTGAGGGATTGGGCGATCAGAACAGATTGCTGCCTTCTTAAGTTTATCTTTTTCTATCATTACTTTATTATGATGGTTATTTTTTGGACATGAATGATCCGTGGACTTAAGAATTTTTGTAGCCTAAAAGAAAGAAGGAAACGATAAAAAATGAACTGCATAAATTGTACCGACCTACTAAGTAAAAATAAAAATAAACTCACCTTAACTGTTATAGTCCCTTACCCTTTGCATTTAGGTTTTCTATAAGTGGAACATCTTAGCCAACAATCCAGCCAGTCTGACCAATTTTGTAGTCTCTTAGTCTATGATAATGATGATTTTTGTAAAGCACAGCTTTTCCTCCGTTATGATCGATGATTTTCATCTCGTCGTCCTCGCTTGGTGCTGAACCGTAATAAATAAATTAGTAAGCAACTATACTATTTTTCAATCAACTCAGCCTATCGCAGTCCACTGCAGGACATACGCCTCTCCCAGGCTGCGCCACAACACCCTGTCCTCCGCCTTCCGCATCCAGTCTGTCCTAGCCACCTTTTTGAGGTCGTCGGTCCATCTAGTTGGGGGACGTCTCACACTACGCTTGCCGATACGCGGTCGCCACTCGCAGGACTCATCTGCTCCACCGGCAATCGGTCCTCCGACGAACATGGCTAGCCCACTGCCACTTCAGCTTGCCTACTCTGCAAGCTATGTCGGTAACTACGGTTCTTTTCCGGACAACTTCATTTCTAATTTTATCCTTCAAAGAAATCCCGAGTATAGCCCGCTCCATAGCGCGCTGAGCGACCTTAAATTTGTGGACCAGCCCGTCGTCAGTATCCACGTTTCGGCACCGTATGTTATAACGAGCAGGATGCACTGGTTGAAGACCTTAGTCTTCAAGCATTGCGGGAGCGGCAACGAGAAGACTTGACGGAGTTTTCCAAATGCTGCCCAACCCAACTGGATCCTTCTGTCAGCTTCTTTCTCAAAGTTGTGTCTACCGAGCTGGATGACTTGCCCTAGGTAGACATACTCCTTCACAACTTCCAGAAGCGACCCTTCGATGTGGATTGGACTCGGCAAGACGTGCGAATTGTACATGATTTTCATCTTGTCAAAATTCATGCCGAGGCCAACCCGCTAAGAGGCTCCATTTAGGCTATGCAGTATCTGGTCTAACTGTTCCAGCATCTCTGCCATTATGACGAGAAACCCAAACTATTATTGAGACATCTATTTCAAAATTTTATACACTACACATAAATACTAAGTACTTATTTATTTATTTTTCACTACACGAGGTTGTCGGAGTCGAATCTTCACCATCCATTTGAATATATTTAATTTAATAGTTTGCGGAAATGGAAAAATCAGTGCACGGGTTAAAATGATCTATTTACGCATTAATAAACTAAATAATGGAACTCTCATTAAATCAATATAAAACATTTACAATGATTGACAATGACAATGTCAATTACAAATAAGTGTAATACATATTCAATTAAATAGGTCTTACCAATAGATTATAATATAAGGGGCCAGTACCTCAAGAGCAGTTGAGCAGTTTAAGTTATATGTTCGATTTTATAATAGAGGCTGTACTATGACGTGTTAAAGCCATCATTGTTCCAGTGTGAAAGAGAGACGGAGCTATATATGACCGATAGCACTATCCCTTTTTCTCAATGGAACCATGATGGTATTAGCACGTCATACTCGTAGTAAGGCAGCAGGATGACCTACTGATCTACCAAGTTGAGCAGAAAATAGTTGAGCTGTAGAGCAGAAAATGTTCGGTAATATAAACTATGTCCTACTGCTCAATTGCTTAACTAGTTGAACAATCTCGTTGAGCAGTTGGGAAGAAGTGCTTAGATATAAAATCTATGGTTGTTTCGCACGTGGGTTGAATGAATATAGCTTTCATCCATGTACACGATTGGCCGACATTGAGAACGATATTCTGTCATCTTTTTTAATATTTCAAGCGCCACATGTGTATGTCATGTCATGACGCTCTATCAGAACCACAGAACATAATTATATACGCTCAAAACTTTACGGTTGCTATCTGTTTTACGCCACTTGTATGCCTATAATTTGTACCATCACTTGCGAAGTGTTTCGAGACAGCCGGCAAAGCCGATTTTATCATTCAAAACCAATTAAGTTTGATTTCTGGACGTTATGAAAACTATATATCGTGCGCTGAACATCATCTGCTGTGAAACTATCGAGAAATGTGTTATTGTCTCTCATGTCTTTTTTCATAGAAGTGAACTTTGAAGAAGATGGTATTTCTTTCTCTTCTTTAAATATATGTCGCATCATGGGTGGCCGAGATGCGAAACATCGGGCCTTCTTTACGATCCAACATAGTTTAGGTAGGTGTGGGCACTGTAGTGGGTACTCGAACGAAAAGATAATTCCAATTTAAAATAACTTTAATAAACTAGCGAACGAAATAAACACGTGGGACGGAAATAAACACGTGCGTTGGTACTGAGCGTTTGCCAAGACTGTCCGAGCTCGACTGTCGACTGTAGAAGTGTAGACTAGACTGGCGCTCTCCCTATATAAAATGTACTCTGTGACTGTCGCCACACTCGGTCTCTCCACCAGTCCTCGCTGCATCCCCTCCACCGACGATCGTGTCCAAGCGGTAGGGCTCGCTTGCGTTTCCGATCACTTCATTATTCGTTTATGAATCAAATCGTTAGATGGCGCTGTCCGCTCTATTGTGGCGCCATCTATCCACGACATATATAACATCATTGTCCGTTGCACAGTTTTTGTACTAATCCCTGGAGCTTTAGCTGTGTGGTTTGAAATATTTCTTAAATAAAACAAATCACAGTTAGGCTATGCATGTGATACGGTAAATTCATATTCGTTCTGCAGATAATGATAAAGGCTAGCTATCATGCTTCGACCCTGTAACAAACCCAATTGAAAATTAATGACTATAATATTGAATGTAATTTGCACGCCTGCTTGCAGACAGAATACAATAAATTTTAGGCTTTAAGATCTTCCCTTGTTAAACAATGTTTTCTGGCAAATCAATATTTTGAATTAGAATTTGAAAATTTGACGGACGGACAGACGGAAATTCACGGACATTCATTCATTTTACTATTTCACAAACGTAACTTAAGTATCTAATAGAAAAGTTCAAACGGAATCTTGCTAAGACGGCCTAAAAACACACTTTGGTACCTACATACCTACTAAAACTAAAGTACGAAACAAATAAGGGAGACGCAAACAAACACACGGACGGAAACAAAGCAAGAAATCTCCTTGGTTTTCTTACCATTATCTGTACACACAGTACAACAGTTTGTCATCTTTAAAAACAATTTCAAATTATTAAAATAAAAGGTCCACGTCGTATTCCTACCGGTGGCACACCTTAACTTTGTCCGCTTGCAGAGCTGGCTCACACCGGTTTGTATCAGCGCGGGCGCCGGCGCACGCCCTGCACGCCTTGTCGGTGACAGGTCACGCACACTTAGGTGTGCGTGTAGTAGTGTACCCGCGCACGGCGTTAGTATGAAGCTTTCGTTCCGCTCGGTTTTTTATTCATGTGCTAGGGTTGCCCACTGACTGTGTCTCTTGGGTTGTAGCTGTACTTTTAAGTCCGACGTCAATGATGGGAGTTTAAAACCATCTTCAATTCAATGTATGCCATCTTCAATTCATCCATTCAATTCGATGGGTCGCATTCTTGTTTAAAACTTTGCTATTTGTTGAAGGTAGTATGCCCTGTACATTAAAATGTTTTTCACAAATTCGGTAGCTTGTGGTGTAAGGTATATCATCTCGGCACAATAGCCGAAGCTATTCGTATAGTTATTTTTTTAAAAAATATATTACCATTTATTCGGGTTCAAAAAGAAAATACTTTCTATAGAAAAGTTACATAAAAAAGTGAAAGATAAAAACTTGTTTGCAAAAAAAAACCGAAGTCCAAAAAAAACACAAAAAAAGTGACAAATAACTTTAATTTCGGAAGTCGGTGGCAAAAACGAAAATACAAAACCAAAGACACCTGGCATATTGAACCGTATGACGTAAGACCAACAAAAAGTAACTGCTGTAAATCGTTGAGGAATTCCCTCGACTGTCTATGGTCTCCATCATCAGACCTGTAATGGCACTTATAGCGTATATGGGTGCAAAGTTCTCATCAATATAAATTAATTAAATCCAAACACAAGGTAGCTACTGTAAACCGTTGAAGAGTTCCCTTAACTGTCCTTCGTCTTTATCATCAGACCTCTAATGACAGTCACAACCCATCTAGGTGTAAAGTTCTGATCAATACAAATTAATCAAGCTCAAACACAAGCTAACTGCTGTAAATCGTTGAAGAGTTCCTTCGACTGTCTTTCGGCTCTATCATCAGATCGACTCCAGACCATCATTAAATTGTAGTGCTTTAAAATACTTAATGAAAAAATTAACAAACGTACTAATCGCCTCTACGATTTTCGAAGGTTCCCCTCGATTTCTCTGGGATGCCATCATCAGATCCTGGTTTCCTTATCATGGTACCACCCTTGAGATATCTCCTTTTCAACAAAAAAATAATCATCAAAATCGGTTCATGAACGGACGGCGAACACACAACAAAAAAAATAGGGGGGAATAAAGAAACCCCCTCCTTTATTGAAGTCGGTTAAATTTGTATGTGGTTAAAGTTGTTTGTGTTTTAATTGTAAGTCGGCTAAGCGATCCATAGATAATTTAAGAGATTTATGTGAGTGTTCTGATTTGGTGGCCCTACAAGAGACCTGGCTACTTTCCCATGATATTCCAATGTTAGGATCAATAAGCCCAGACTTTAAATATACCGGTAAGTCGGCTATAGACACCTCCAAGGGCCTATTGAGAGGAAGACCTCATGGTGGGGTAGCCATTCTCTGGAGGAAGGGCATCTTTGAGTCGGTATCTGTTGTGGACTGTGGTAGCCCTCGCTTAGTGGCCATCACAGCCTCATTTAGGGGTCGTACTATTCTTGTTTTCTCTGTGTGTATACCTAGAAATTATCCAGATAACTTACCTATTTTCACAGATGTCTTCAGTGAGATAAGTGCTACGATAGCAAGCTGTGATATAGAAAATGTTTTTATGCTGGGCGACTTCAATGCTCACCCTCATGAGTTGTTTTATAGAGAGTTAATTAATTTTTGTACTGACCAATCCTGGATTTGTGCTGATATAGAGAAACGGGGGGTTGATAGTGATACGTACACTTTTATAAGTGATGTTTACGGGACTAGTAGGTGGTTCTCTTTTCGAAACCGCGACTCAGCCCCGCCCCCCCCCCCCCCCCGTCCGATCACCATGTTCGGCAAGCCTATTCCTTGTTCCTCCAGTAAAACCGGTTCCTCCGTAGGGCAACCGGCTCTCCTTGGTTCGTTCGGAACGAGATCCTCCAGCTCGATCTTAAAATCCTCACTATCAGACAATTCATGAAGCGCATTTCCAAGCGTTTCTTTGATTCCGCGGCCTCACATCGCAACCCGCTGGTTGTCAAGGCCGCCAGTTATACCCCCTCCCGTATCAGTTATACCCGCCGTCCAAGGCATGTCCTCACCGACCCCGATGACCCCATAACCCTCCCTGTAGCTTTAATTTCCCCGATTAATAATAATATTATAAATTCGATCCAGCCTGTCCCACCTTGCTGCCCTCCCCTCAGTGACGCCCTAAGCCAAGACCCGTACTCCACAGGGGGTGCCCTTAGCGTGCGGTCACCTCTAAATTAAGTAATTCGCCCCTGGCTGGAGGCTTTAAGTTAGTAGCTTAAGGCACCACAGGACAGACCGGTTAAGTAGCCAGGACCTCAGAGGTCACAACTACGAGTTCCCAATTAGGAAAAAAAAAAAAATGGAAGTGGATGGGCGTGGGTGAGACCAAGGATCCGAGGTCGAATTCAGACTTATTGTTTCCACTATACGCTTACAGATTTTCGACTTATTTTCTATTGAGTCTTCTATAAAGCCTTCTGCAACCGTATTGGACTTCCATCCGCCGTGACGTTTTAAAGTGGTGAGATCGGCTCCGGGATCAACCAAGAGCGTTGCCGAAGTTCTCCGAAAGCAGTGACCCATGTATAGTTGAGGCTCTTCCAGTTTTAAGAAAGTGGCCATTTCTCGCGGTATAGCACCTACTTTATTTACTCCCATAGGCTGTCATGAGCATTTATTATTATGGTATTGTATGAAAAATCGGTCGGTTTTTATATTGGCTGGACGTAAATTTTGGTATTTTTCTATAATAGTTACATTATTCTTCGCGTACGACAAAATACCTGTCAAGGTTCGTCTTCGTATTTTTCAATTTTACTAACAGTAATTTATCTGAATGCTTTTCGATATTATTAACTCTTAGCTGTAATAGCTCGTTAATGCGACACGCTCCACTAATTCCTATGATCAGTACAACCTGTAATGAAAATATTACGTAATTAATATGCATAATTTTACATTTACAGCATCTTTTACATATCGTAATAAATATTTTAACAGTAAGTATTGCTAAGCCAGACTAGGATTCATTGCGCCTCCAAAAATTAGTAGTAGGCAGTAAGTACCTTTATACATAACAGTCTACACACAAATTTTAATAACTAACAACATAGATTCATAGGTACCACTTACTTTAGCGGCAAAAAAAATGCAGTCCGGAGCTTCATTAAGTTTTTTTTCTAAATAATTTAAATTTCTAAATTTTATGTTAGGGGCTGTGAAAATTTTGGACTTTTTAGCCGTAAGCCCAACTGACATTCTTTTTAGAAAAGATACGAGTTTTGCGTATGTTTCAATATGCACGTTATGTTTTGTTTTTAAAGTAGCTTTCAACATTGAGTAAATACTCCACATTGTCGATGATCGCCTCGTCTGTGATAAATCTAAAAAATAAGATAGTAACACCGTCTCCGAAAAACTGCTTGCGCCCAATGTAAGTCTCCATTCATTGAAGACATGGTATGCATTCAGATATTTCTCGCGAGACTTCTCAGGTAGGAAACTTAATTCTGCATTAATAACTTGTTGTTTTAAATCTTCCGGTGTTGAAATACTGTTCTCGTCGCTAGTTTCACTCATATTTTACGATTATTTTAATATTTTTTAACTTATTCAACTCTTTACGCCACTCACGAAATTTTATTCCCGCTCTTTTATTTAAATTAAGGCGTGTTCGGAAATAGCACCCATGATATTTTATTATTCAAAATATATTACGTAACATTATTGAAACTAGAAATAAATATTTAAAGGTTAAATATCAGTTTTATTTGCAGTAAATACTTATTTTCGTTTAAATACAACAATAAGTTAAAAATTCAATCAATTACATTAAAAGACATAATTATCTTTTTGCAAAATTTCTTTAGTTAGTACGAAATTCCGAACGTGTTTGTCTTTGAGGTCGAATTCAAAATCGGAACTTCGAAAGGGCTGGTCTTTGTCTCTCTCTCTCTTTCTAATGGCGGGAAAGAGATAGAGTGTGAATGTTTCGAATTGTATGATTAACCCAAAGCTGAATAAGATATTCGCCGCTTTCTGAAAAAAATAATAAAAAAGTTACTTGGTCTCACTCAGTGAGCAAAATGCGATTTTGCTCACTGATTTCAGGCAGCAAAACCTACATGTTTGAGCTACTGAAGTGAAAATTAATTTTCACTTGCTCAAACATGTAGGTTGTTGTTAATGTAATTGATTGAATTTTTAACTTACATACATACACATACATAACATCACGCCTGTATTCCCCGAAGGGTTAGGCAGAGGTGTACCTATAGCACACCCACATTCCGCCAGTTATGTTTAAGTCCCATGTAATAGGGGGCGAGCCTATTGCCATCAACCGGGCACAAATCCAGACTCCGGGCTGCTACCGAGAAATTCCAGATGGAAAAACCCGATAACACTTTGCCCGACCCGGGAATCGAACCTAGGACCTCATGCTCAGCAGTAGCGCTTGCCACCACTTGACCAAGGCAGATTTTTAACTTATTGTTGTATTTAAACGAAAATAAGCGTTTACTGCAAATAAAACTGATATTTAACCTGTAAATATTTATTTCTAGTTTCAATAATGTTACGTAATATATTTTAATATAAATCAGCACTCGCAGCAAAAAACGACTGTGCTCTCTTGTTGCACAAATAACTATTTTCTTTTTGTTGTATTATGTTTAGATAATACTCATTACGTCTGCGGAGTTTCGCCAGCTAATTTAGTTTGACCCTGTCTAGGTGATAATTATCATTTAAAAGGTTTGATCTGTAATTATCTGCAGCAGGTCCAACGTTTTGGCTCGTCTTTTTGCAATTTGCTACAGCCGAATACGAACAAATTGCAATATTGCTCATTGCTTATCCTCCATAGCAAATAGCGTGATAATTTCTAGCCTACAGACTGACCAGACTTATAGGGAACATCTATGCAAAAGAACAAAATCTATCCGGTCGTTTTTCGTGATGCTGGAACATACATTCGGACAAACAGAAGAAAAAAAATAATGACATTGGAATCGTTCCCAGGCCTCAAAAACTACTTAAAAAAACAACAATGGACAGTTTTGACTTCGCTACGATTTTATTATATGTTTACGGATGTATAGATATTTTGCTAATTACATGGGTAACTAGTTACCTAATTACCTCTGTCTCGAGTGAAAATTCTCATGATGTCGAAATCATTGACGCACACACGGCATAGTAGGTAGTCACACAAGTTTGTCTACTGAATTCATTAGCAAACATGAATATTTACGAAGCCCGAAAATATAAACTTGAATGCTCTGAGTGATTAATACATTTTTAGACTCGCTCTTGACTTGGGCATGCTATCCGGATATCCGTCGTATATATTATCCGGATATCATTAGTCTTAAAACAAATAATACGGATCTAGTTCCGTTTTAACCGACTTCTAAAAAGGAGGAGGTTATTTGTTCGGCTGTATGTATGTATTTTTTAGAACGAAGTTTCTTATCGCGCGTTGCGAAAGGGGGCTAGACGGAAAAAATTAAGACCAAAAGTTGTAACGACACTTTTTGTAACGACACTTTTTTTGTAACGACACTTTTTTATAGTTGTAAGCCGTGCGGCGTGCGCGTGTTTCTGTCTGTCTCTCTCTCTCTCTCTCATAGAAAGCAAGCCAGTATTTTTTTTTTTTAAATGGAACTTCTTTCCATCCGGGTGTCCCTTGACACCTCTCAAGTTTTTTATTTTATGTATGTTTACCGATTTCTCCGTCAATTGTGAACCGATTTTGAAAATTATTTTTTGGTTTGAAAGGGTATGCTTTCGAGGTGGTCCCATTGTCACCAAGCCAGAATCTGATGAGGGGATCCTATGGAAAACGAGGGAAATCATCAAATTTTATAGGCACGCCTATAGCGATTTGTGTATTATTTATAGTAACTCCTGCTTTTGCTCTCGGAAAGCACCATTTGGTGAAGTGGAATTGATGATGAAGACCAGAGGTGGCCACCGGAACTACTCATTGTGGTTCCGATTCGATTACTTTAATATGGTTGCTAAGCAAGTTAAGCTTATCACAATACATATGGTGAAATCGAGCTAATGGTGGCTTCACCAGCAGCACTAGTTCATCTCATTTTTACCAGAACTCCTCAATAATTAACGTCCCTGCATCGGGAAAAGCAATATTTTGTAAAAGGTGATGAGCAGTTGAAATCAGGCTATACGAGTAATAACTTAGATAAATTAATAACTGACTCACAAAAAAGTGAAAAATAAAAACATTTTACAAAAACTTTTTTACAAAAAAACAACCGACTTCCAAAAAAAACACTAAAAGACGTGAAAAATAACTTTAATTTCGGAAGTCGGTGCCTTTGGTTTTGTATTTTCGTGTTTGGCCACCGACTTCCGAAATTAAAGTTATTTTTCACGTCTTTTAGTGTTTTTTTTGGAAGTCGGTTGTTTTTTTGTAAAAAAGTTTTTATTTTTCACTTTTTAGTTGCGGTACCTACCCCACACAAATTCGTATACCACTACTTGGTGTGTAAATAACAGTGACAGGAAATTATTAACACATCATCCATATAAACTAAGTGGAAAAAATCTGCAGTATTAAGGATAACTCAAAAACTACTGGTCAGACCTTGATTAAATTTAAATGGGACCACATGTGAAGCACCACCTATCAAATAAAAAAAGAATCATCCAAATCGGTTCACCCAGAAAAAAGTTATGAGCTAACACACATAAAAAAAAAAAAAAAAAAAAAAAAAAAAAAAAAAACATACAGACGAATTGAGAACCTCCTCCTTTTTGTGAAGTCGGTTAAAAAATAAAACGACCGACTCCTAAAAAAAACACTGCGAAGTGAAAAATAGCTTTAATTTCGGAAGTCGGTGGCAAAAAACTAAAATACAGATCCAAAGAGACTGACTTCCCAAATTTTTCACTTTGCAGTGTTTCCTTTAGGAGTCGGTTGTTTTTTTTTAATATTTTATTTCATCATAATCAGTAATAATATAACATTTCAAATTGTGTTCTAGTAAAAAAGGTATTCGCAATCGTGAAATTGTGAAAATTCATGCGATACTTTCACAATTACACAATTATTAGATTGATTAAAAAGATAACTAAAAATAGTGTTTTTGGGCCAAACCCCGGAGCTCGACTTTCGTTGACGACGGCAATGATGTTAATAACGATAAAATGAAATAAAAGATTATCTATACTCATTATTTTAAGTAGCTGCACCTGATAACAACGGCCGCTGGCCGCAGTTACTTGAAACTACGAGCTTAGAAAATATTTTTATTTTGTTTTATCGTCATTAGATATCGATTCCCATCACGTCTATAAAGTTTCGACAGCTAATTTGATATGACCACGTATATTAGGTTCATGCAGTGATGCTACAAACTCATGAAGAAAGAGACTCCACTATACTCGGCTTAGTTTAGAAAGTCTTACCGTAATTTCCTTCGATAACTTAAATTCCTATAGCGACACCCATGAAGTATTTATAAAAAATCACGTCGGCTTCCGAATCCAAGGTTCATATTTCTGGTCACACACTATGAGTGCAAGGAAAGGATTACCTGATCGTAGATATGTGGCCACGAAGATATCGCCTGCTATGGCAGCAAATAAACTAAAGCTATATCTTTGCAGATGGCTATCCTATCTTATCAAATCCTCCAGCTGTTGCCATGCATGTCTACCGATAACAGAATGAAAACCATAGTTATAACTTAATTAGGTAAGGATATTATAAAACTAGCGAATCGCCTATGCTTTACCTACGACTTGACAAAAAATCAAGATTTATTTATTACAAGCTGACCCGACAGACTTTGTCCTGTCTTAACTATGAATGTCATATGTCGTTTAGTTTTAGTTTTGACTATTGACTAAAACTAAAACTATCGACTCATTTATCAACCGATCCATCTGTGTTGAACGATATTTGCAGGGCGCATTCTGTCAATCGCTGACAGTTATTTCAAACAACTGACAGTTATGTAAAATTAATATTGGCGTTAAGTTTTCTTAAATTTTGTAACATTCCGATCAACTTCCTTATTTTTTTATTTCATAGGATCCTTCACCTGGCAATAACGAACACAACAAAAAAAAAAGAAGTGAAATCGGTCCAGCCGTTCACGCGTGATGGCGTGGCCAAGGGAAATAGGGATTCATTTTTATATATATAGATATATCGCCGTTCCCGGAGAATAAAATGATAACTGCCATTATTTTAGTATTAGTGTTATGTCATTTTTGGGATCTGTGTTTTTGTCAGTTTTGGAAACTAGCGAATCGCCTCTGCTTCAAACGGTTTTTAAGACTTGACAAAACATCGAGATTTCTTTATTCCTTACGATCTCTTTGCGGAAACTGTGTCTTCAGTTTCTCTCTCCTCATTTGGTTAAACTTGTAAATTATAGCAGGCCTTTCTGTCCTACAGGTACCACGTGGATTCAAGAGTTGGTTTGGCTGCTAGTTAACGATTTGGATTACGAAACGGTAGCGAAAATTCCGCTCACAGAAAGATACCCCTTCTTCGAGTAAGTAATTCCGTTCCGCCGTTAAGGCGGGAAAAGGTAACTTACAGACAGCTAGACAAACCGACAGACAGAGTTATTTTCGCATTTATAATATTAGTAACAAAAATGAAACGTCTCCTTTGTCATTACAATGTATCCACATTGTAATGACGAAGGAGACGTTTCATTTTTGTATGGAACTTTGGGTAGGACGTGTACATTCCAGAAAATCTTGTGAAATGTATCTCTAAACATGTAAAAGGCAATGATTTAAAGAATTAAATTGTATTGTAGAAGTACAAAAATCGGGAGGGGTTCACATCGGCGTCGAGTCGACGATGAGGTACCTGGGACTCGTCCTCGACAGCCGGTGGAACTTCGTTGAGCATTTCCGACGTTTGGCTCCCAGACTGGACCGGGCCGGGGCTGCCTTGAAGCGGCTCCTGCCCAATCTAGGGGGTCCAAATGCCTCCTGCCGGAGGCTCTACGCGGGGGTCGTGCGGTCCATGGCCCTTTACGGGGCACCGGTGTGGGCGCGTTCAATGAGACTCCGACCAGCACGCCGGTTGAACGCGTCCCAAAGGGTCATGGCCATCCAGCTGGTCCGAGGATACCGCACGGTCTCCTGCGAGGCGGCGGGCCTCCTTGCCGGATTGCCGCCATGGAATCTGGAGGCAAAAGTCCTCGCCCACATTTGGGAGTGGCGCGAGGAGGCGAAACGCCGGGGCGTAACTCCGCTGCCGCGAGAGATCGCGGCACAGCGGACAGAGCTCCGGCGGTATCTCATGGCGGCATGGAGAGTGCGACTGTCGCAATCCAGCGCTGGGCACGCCACAATTGCGGCGGTAAGTCCCCTCTTTGAGGTGTGGCTTGAGAGGCGCCACGGCGTCCTCACCTTCCGCCTGACGCAGGTCCTCACCGGACATAGCTGTTTCGGGAGGTTCCTGTTTCGGATAAGGCGGGAGGAAACGCCCGGTTGTTGGCATTGTGTGGATCGACCGGAGGACACGGTGGAGCATACGGTGGAAGTCTGTTCAGCTTGGGCAGAGCACCGCCGTGTCCCCGTGGCGGCGATCGGCGGCGGCGATCTCTCGCGTCCGGCCCTGGTACAGGCCATGGTACGGAGCGAGAGGGAGTGGGAAGCCGTCACCTCCTTCTGCGAAGCAGTAATGCTCGCGAAGGAGGAGGCGGAGCGCGTGAGGGTGCGGCAATCGTTGCGCCCTCACGCCCCTAGTCGCCGTAGGAGGAGGAGACACAATGGGTCCAGGGACGACGGACTTGGGGACGTCCGTCGCCCCCCATACATCAGGACCCGAGGCGGCGGCGCGTAGTGTTCCACGCGCGCCCCTCTTAGACGTCGCGGGGGGAGTCAAACACCTCACTCCCCCCGCTCGACCGGACGGGGCCCGCAGAGGCGGGCCGGCACCAGTCGGGGGTTGCGGAAGATTCGTATGTTCCCGCGACCCCCGGCGCAGGTGTGAGATGGAACACCGGGGTGGTTTTTAGTCAGTAAGAGTCTGACAGACCCCTCCGCCCCCCCAGGGCGGGGGACATCCATGAGGATTTTCCACCCCGGATCAAAAAAAAAAAAAAAAAAAAAAGGAGGAGGAGACACCCTGGGCGTCGGGAGTCAATTGCCGACTCCCGGCCACCGTAGGCGCGGGCTTGCGGACGGCGAGCAATGGGCAGCTCGCCGTCCGGTAAGGACCAGGCCCGGGTCGACGGCGCGTCGTGTTCTACGCGCGCCTCAAAGAGATGTCAGCATCATTGAAGGGGTCCGATAGGGCCGATGCCTGCCGGGGTCGCGGATTGTTCGAAAGAGTTACCGTGGCCCTGGCGCACAGGCAACTGAAGGAACACGGGTGAGTTTTAGTTAGTAAGATTCTGACACGCCCTTCCGCTCCGTCCAGAGCGGGAGAGGTCATTTGATGATTTCCCACCCAAAAAAAATAAAAAAAGAAGTACAAAAATAAAATTGAAAATGTTTGACATTTGTTGTGAGAAAAATGGAGACATAATGCCAGATGACTATGACATTAATGTCATCTTTCATTAAACCTAAAACGGGGATATTTTATGATGACAACGACACTCTCGACAGTGTATGTCAAAATAAAGCGTTCGGAAATCGGACTTACACTGGCCAAGTAGATTTTATTAATAGAACTAGGATATTATTACATGTATCCATTAATAACACATTAGAAATAGGTGTAATAGAAGAATTAATAATACAGCGATACCTTTTTATAAATATATTTAATATTTTTTGTATTAACGGTTTCACATTAATTTCAGATCCATTCGGATTTCAGAACGCACGTTGTCAGGACGCCGCCATAGTGTGGCCCAACAATGCCAATAATTGAAAAACTTTAATTTGTGTGTACAACAAAGATAACATTCTGAAATTCACGGAATAATATTTTTCCTAAATTCATGGTTTTATCCCCGTTTTTTTATATAATGTACAAGTGCTAGCCAAAAATGAAACATCTCCTTTACGCTCGCCACAGACTATTCATGTTCTTCAACAAGAAATGGCAAGAAAACTTACTGAAGAGGTCGGAGGACAAAGTCAAGGCTCAAGCTCTGATAGAAAAAATAGCTAAACCTATAAAGGGGAGGCTGTTGGCAGCTCCATCTCCTTGCTTCATCAAGACGCACCTGCGCATGAGCCTGCTGCCACCCAAACTCCTGAACACTGCTAAGATGTTGTATGTGGCGAGGCAGAGATGAACAGAGAACGATGAGAAGAACAAAGATGTGGCGGTGTCGTGCTTCCACACTCCAAATTGTTCCAAATAGTAGTTTGAAACTATAAATAACTTATGATGATAATGAACTATGTTATACTATGTTTCTTCTACCGGTGCAGCACCTCCCGGCTTTCCTTTTCTCGTCATGACTTTCGCCTTTATTTAAGCGATTATTAACCTATTTTTAGGATCAATAAAATTCCACTGATCAAGTATATTTTGTTTACACTTAATATTATCTCATATCATTCAACCCGTCACTCTTTCACTGCCGTCATTCATGTCAGCCTGCTATGGAAGCAAATAAACAAAAGCTATATCTTTGCAGTTGGCTATCCTATCTTATCAAATCCTCCAGCTGTTGCCATGCATATGTTGTACCGATAACAGAAAGAAAACAATAGTTATAACTTAATTAACTAACTAGCGAATCGCCTATGCTTTACGACTTGACAAAAAATAGAGATTTATTTATTATATGTAAGTTTAATATTAATGATTTATATACTTTTTTTTTTAAACGATAAGTTTTCCTATAATACTCAGCTCCCATCTACAAACAAGACACCTACAAAATAATGGCTCTTAATGATAAAAGTAAACTAAATGTTAATAAAAATAAAAAAGTTAAATTATGTTAAATCTACTCAATGTCCTCGGCAAACTCTATGAGAGGCTTATTTATAAGCGACTCAGAGACTATGCCGAGACAAAGGGTCTCATTCCCAACGAAAACTTCGGTTTTCGAAACCAACACTCTTGCGTACAACAGGTCCACATCGAACACATAAGCGTTGGTTTCCAACGTGGTTCGATGCTGGGTGCTGTTTTCTTCGATATAGCGAAAGCGTTCGACAAAGTCTGGCACAATGGCTTATTATATAAGCTATATCAACTTAAAGTCTCGTAGTCATCTTACGAGAATTTTTGTTGAATCGCACCTTCCGCTATCACATCGAAGGAGGGCTATCCTCTCTCCGCCCCATTCGCGCCGGAGTCCCTCTGGGCTCCGTGCTCGCCCCTCTCATTTTCACGCTATTCACCAGCGATATCCCCAAAAGTAAAAAGGCTCAGTTGGCTCTGTTCGCAGACGATACGGACATTTACTATACCGACCTCGGGCACGATACGATATCTCGCACTCTAAACCTCAGTCAACCAGCTCGGTGACTGGTTTAGAAAGTGGAGAAACGAAGTCAATCCCGACAAAAGTCAAGCGGTTCTCATTTCGAGACCGCGACTGCATCCCACCCTCCCTAGTCCGATCACCATGTTCGGCAAGCCTATCCCTTGGGAGAAGCGAGCCAAATACTTGGGAGTAATCCTGGACAAGCACTTCTCCTTCGCTGAGCACATAAAGCAGGCACGTTCGCGCGCCGCTTTCACTCTCGGTAGACTCCATTCCCTACTGAATGCACGCAGCAAATTGTCACTCAAGTGCAAATTGCGCATGTACACAGCGTGCATTCGCCCAATCATGACCTATGCGAGTGTAGTTTTCGCTCACAAAACCCCACCACATCCATAGGATGCAGGCCCTCCAAAACCGGTATCTCCGTAGGGCAATCGGTTTCCTTTGGTTCGTTCGGAACGAGATCCTCCATCTCGATCTTAAAATCCCCACTATACATCAATTCATGAAACGCATTTCCAAGCGTTTCTTTGATTCCGCGGCCTCACATCGCAACCCTCTGGTTGTCGAGGCTGCCAGTTATACCCCCTCCCGTATCAGTCGTACAAGGCATGTCCTAGCCGACCCCGATGACCCCATAACCCTCCTCCAGGAGAACAGTAGGGCCACCAGTACAGTGCACAAACACAGACCGCCATCGCTCCGACCTCGCCGTCGAGGTCCCTCGCGACGCCCCCTACGTAATTATCCCCCCCGACTCTTGCTCGACGAAGCACCAGCCTGCGCTGTAGCTGAGCTTGTAGCTTTAAATTCCCCGTATAATAATAATGTTATGAATTCGATCCAGCCTGTCCTACCTTACTGTCCTCCCATCAGTGACGCCCTAAGCCGAGGTTCGTACCCCACAGGGGTGCTCTTAGCGTGCGGTCACTTAGAAATTAAGAAATTCGCCCCTGGCTGGAGGCTTTAAGTTAGCTTAAGGCACCCACAGGACAGTCCGGTTAAGTAGCCACGACCTCCAAGGGACGAGTCTACGAGTTGCAATGTTAGGAAAAAAAAAAGGACGCTTCTGACGTATCCAATTACAGGCCTATTTCGTTGGCCACGATAGTCGCCAAGGTGTTGGACAGTTTGCTTGATCAACAGTTGGCTAAACACGTTGCACTCCATGACGCGCAATTTGGCTTTAAATCTGGTTTATCCACGAAAAGTGTCATTCTGTGCCCCAAGCAAACTGTTCAATATTATACTTCCCGAAAAACACATGTTTTTGCTTGTTTTTTGGACCTTTCAAAGGCGTTCGACCTGGTGTCGTACGAGGTACTATGGGATAAGTTGCGGAGTGATACAACACTACCGAACGAAATTAAATCCTTGTTTCATTACTGGTACTACCACCAGAGGAATAGTGTCAGATGGGCGGAGGCTCAGTCGGATGTGCACGAGTTGGAGTGCGGGTTGAGGCAGGGGGGGGGGTTAAGTTCACCACGCCACTTCAATTTGTACATAATCCAGCTAATCGGTGAGCGTAGCAGCACCAAAATTGGATGCCATGTTGACAACGTTTGTTTGAATATTATTAGTTATGCGGATGACATGGTGCTACTAAGCCCATCGATCGGCACTTTGAGGAAAGTGGTGGCTATTTGTGAATCCTATGCATTGTCCCATGGGCTAAAGTACAATATTAAGAAGAGCGAACTGTTATGTTTAAAGCGAGTGCTATAAACTATTCTGATATTCCCGGTGTCTCGCTCTGTGGCACTCCTTTAGCATGGGTGACTATGTTTAAGTACTTAGGTCATTGGGTCACTGATGATCTTAAGGACAATATGGATATAGAGAGGGAGTGCAGGTCGTTGGCTGTTCGATATAATCTGCTGGTTTGAAGATTTGCACTTTGTACAAATCAAGATAAAGTCACTCTTTTCAAAGCTTTCTGTCAGACTTTGTACACGTGCAGTCTTTGGACCCGTTTTACGCAGAGGACATACAGCGATCTGCGCGTCCAATAACGCGTTTAGGATACTTTTGGGGCTGTCGTGGCGTTGTAGTGTGTCCACAATTTTAGCGGAGGCGCGCAAAGACGATTTTTACGCGATAATAAGAAAAAGGATCGCCTCCATGGCCGGCCGGCTATGCGCTACCACCACCGGCCTCCTGAGCTTGTTCTCAGATCGGTGGGACTCCCCTCTGCTGCGCCACTGGGTCCACACCAGTTGATATTTAAAGTATTATCTCCTTATTACTAACACTAGTTATTAAGTTATTTTGTTGATACTAACACTATGGACACATGACTGAAATAAAGAATTTGAATTTGAATAAACCTTCCAGTTTTTTTTTCTAAATTATGGTGAAAACCGTATCAAAATCTGTTGTGTAATTCAGAAGAACAATGTGGTTACATAGACTGACACGAAAAGGACTTTGATTTTTTTACTATGATTCGATATATAATGCCATAAAAAGATTGCTCCACCTATAAAAAAAATATTCTATGGCTCAGAAGTTCAGAACAGTCTCAGCCACTTTTAGGTGGCCCCAGCGCACTTGAAGCAGCCAGCAAATACAAAACTAAGCCCTCAGCGACTACATTAAACACGGCTCTTTGTTGTTAATTTGTTATCAGAACATTGAGATTACGTAGTTGGCACTTCGATATCTGCAGATACTTGCGGGTGGCATATCGCATTGATAAGTTATATAAACATTTTTAAAGATATAGATATTGCATATATGTCCGAATATTTAGTCTTTAGTCTTTGCATATATTTCATATCTTGAGGTTGTATTGTGTCCAATACCAATGGAGGACCAAAAAGAATTGCCATTTCCTTATGAATACGAGGAGCTGAAGCCTGAGGAACAAGAATTAATCAAAACTACTTTTGGTTGTAAGTTGTTTGTAATTTTACGTGTGTCTTGAAGGCCAAAGGTAAAGTTTCTTGAATCCAAGTTGCTGAAAAAAAAGTAGATAGAAAGTAGAAAGAAAGAAAGAAAGAAAGAAAAAGAAAGAAAGAGACAGACAAGCCTCTTGTTGCCTGTGGTAATAAAGTTCGGTGAAGTGACACTGGCCGATTTGCAGGCCATGCCACGAATACCAACTGCAGATGTTGGAAAAATAAGGTCCATAAATAGTGAACACAGATCGGCCAGATTACATACGCAGAAGAAGCGGCTTACCTATGTCTGTCAGCTGTGAACGGAAAATAACTAACAATGATAAGGAAAATAGTCGTTAACACAAATCACAGCCAGCAAATAGTAATATGAGCGTTTGAGAAGATAAATGATACAATGTTTTTGTTGTCGTAAGAGGCGTCAACGATATTATATCCAAACTAACTAGCAATGATGTACAATGATTGTTCTATGTGTTTCCTCCAGCCATGCCTGCAAGCTACATCCGTCTGGGTCCCAAAGGTTACCTGGTGTTCAAACCTTACAAGAATGATGCCGCGAACATTTACAACATGCCCCTGAGACCTAGTGACGTATTTGTCGCCAGTTATCAGCGATCTGGTGGGTACATAGTTAGAGTTACATCTAATTAGTTAGTCTAGTACTAAAAAAAACCGGCCAAGTGCGAGTCGGACTCGCACACGAAGGATTCCGTACCACCGTAGAAGAATATGTAACACTATTTCTTTTTTGAACACAATTCTTGTATAAAATAAAGTTAAAAATTAAAGGGGGTTCCCTTAATTTTTTACTTTATTTTATTTTTTGTTATAGCTGCACTAGAAATACACACTGAAAATTTAAATAGTGTACCTATTACGGTTCATTAGATACAGCTCGCTGCCAGACGGACGGACGGACCGACGAACGGACGGACGGACGGACAGACGGCGGAGCCTTAGTAATAGGGTTCTGTTGGCACCCTTTCGGTACGGTAGCCTAACGAAAGGATTTTTTGCTGAAAAATTAATAATGTACTCGAATCTCCGTTCGGTTTTCTCAACAATGTACATTTATTTCCCTTTTACCATAAAATTCCACTCTTAACTCATTTATGTATTTCTTATTGGACTAAAATGTTTTTTTAGGAACTACATTGACCCAAGAACTAGTTTGGTTGATTGCTACTGATTTGAATTACGAAAAAGCGACAGAGGTACCCCTTACCCACCGATACCCTTTCTTGGAGTGAGTACACAAATTAAGATTTTATTCTTAAACACATACGGAAAATAAGGTACTGTGGCAAAGAAACATTTTTCTTTCATTCTTACAGATATATGTATATATATTTACTGAAGACGTAAGTTATATATTGCTGGACTTTAACCCTAAAATGATTGATTACAGCGGCTTTATGTTCTTTGACGAAGACACGAAAGAAGAATACGTGGACAAAATCGCGAAAACAGAAGAAGTCTTTGATAGAGAGAAGTTTAGTGAATTATTCAGTTTCTTGGCTAAGCCAGTGAGTCCAATGCTGGCTGCAGCTCCATTGACGGCTACTCGCTTCATCAAGACACACTTACCTATGACCCTGCTACCCCCCAAACTCTTGGGTACTGCGAAGATGGTGTATGTGGCTCGGGACCCAAGAGATGTAGCTGTATCTTGCTACCACCACGCCAAATTGTTTAAGATGTCCGGCTGCCAGGGAGATTTCAAAGACTTCTGGAATCTATTCCGTAAGGACCTGTGTAAGTAGAGAAAATTTATGCTGTGCACTTGCTCCTTATGATGACGTCCTGTCATTGCAATGATCAATGGAACAAGTCTAGGACCTAATGGGACCTATTCTGTGTTAGGTTTGTTCCATTGGGCTCTACATGACACACGAAAACGCGGCAGATCTTGACGGAGATGTCAGGATGAGCTTGACTCTTTAGAAGTGTAGTCTTACTGACGACCTCGTTCTGTAGTCGGGCAAAATTATCATGCCCTACTTTCACGTTCCCAGCTTCAGTGGTTTAAGCTATGCGTTGATAAATTGGTTCAGTTATTATAGATTTTGGTACCCCCAATTCTTATGAAGAAGAAAGCACACTTATAAGGATTTTGTAATAATACGTAAACGTGTACTTATTCATTCACAGTTTCACTGTTGCCCTATTTCGAGCACGTCAAAGAAGCTTGGGAGAAGCGAGATGATCCCAACATGCTGTTCTTGTTCTATGAAGATCTTTCAAAGGTAATACATGTTTTATTGTTTCCCGAGTTAAGCAGAGCCATAAGATGATTAGATCTTTGATAACATTATCATGGACATGCGTCAGCGTCAAGTGTAATATCAGTAGTTGGTTGTCAACACAAAGAAGTGCACAGTCATCATTTTCACGTAATATTGTGCAGTACGGCAACAAGATTATATCATAAATACACGCTTTTTGATAACTAATCGGTGGTCTATGGTCCTTGAATTTGGCAGATCACCAATTCTTTTTCGTTACCTGCCCATCTTCCATGGTAAAACGCAATAAAACTCTGTATAAGTAAGGCTCACCACCAACAGTGAAAGGCAGATTCGCAGCAATTTCATGACAACGAATGCCTACTCATATTTTGGTAGGTGTTTTTAGAACAAGGACTTGACTGATCGTGGTGGGACTAGCTGTGATCACCTCAAAATATCATGAAAAAATTAGAATGCCATAAATAACCACATTAAATTATATTTCAGGACTTGCCGGCATCCATTCGGCGTGTCGCAGACTTCTTCGGCAAACAACTTAATGAAGAACAAATGTATCGCCTCTGCGATCACCTGAGCATCGAAAACTTTAAGAATAATAAGTCTGTGAACTTTGAAGATATGAGGGAATTAGGACTTCTTGCAAAGAACGAAACTTTTATAAGGAAAGGTAAGTCGTTTTTCCTGCACTGCTACTGAGCAGCACTATTAATTGTTTAAGTATGATACCAATGGTGATTCATGATCAATGATATGATCCTTCTCTATATGATAAGAGTCTGTGGCGTGACGTATTGTGCATTTGTGAGCGCACCTTAGAATATGTGGCGTCGCCTGTATTATGTTTATTTAAGTATTTCTAGGTTAGTCAGGAACGCACCCTTGAGAGGCTTACAAGAGCTAAAGCGCGGTCACTGTCGGATTGCATAGAAAAGAAAGAGACGCGCGATGACACAACGCTGGTCATGTAGTCCCCTTAAGTGGCAACACTAAGCCACAATCCAGGGTGCTACCCACAACATTCCCGTTTACGCAAGTACTGCTCATGTTTATAATAATATCTTGAAAATTTTAGTAAGTAACGTTTACATTTTTGTTTACTTATGTAGTCTTTACCCATTTAACATTTTTCTTTTCTATTTTTATAATGTTTTTATCTTCTCAATTTATATATCTGTCGGAAATACGTTAAATCAATCGTTTGACATTGACTAATCGGGACGCCAGCGCCACCAGGCGGCGCTCGATAGATTCTATAACAGTGGGGTTCCCAAACTCTTTTGTTTCATAGACCACTTTCAAAATTTTGCTGGATCCGGTAGACCCCCTGCAGCTACATTACTACCAATTTCTAAATCTCAACAAAAAAATAAAGATTAGATCTACCTATGGAAACTTGCGTTGTGGCTGCGTTACAACGACGAATTAACCGTTTTCGAAAAAAAAACGTCTCTTTATTCGATACTATGTCACAATCACTACTTTTAACATTCATTATAGCATATCTTATGCATTTAGCATTTTTCCCAATTAATACTAAATTTTTAGCAGTGAACCAATTTTGTACCTGCAGTAAGGCGTTATTAAACGGCGTCAAAATTTGATGCACGTTTATTTATCTTAAAAATTCAGGAAGTAACGTCAGCAAATATTACCATTTGTGGTTGGGTTTTAGGGTTCCGTAGTCTAACAAGGAACCCTTATAGTTTCGTCATCTCCGTCTGTCTGTCTGTCTGAGATTTTGCTAAGTGACCGTTAGTACTAGAAAGCTGTAATTTTGTAGGAGTGTGTATATCAATTACGCCGACAAAGTGGTAAAATATTTTTTTGGAAAATTTCTTTTCTTAGTGTAGCTCCCGTACATGTGAAGTGGGGATGAATATTTTTTTCGTCATTTACCCCATTACGTGGGGTATCGTTGAATAGGTCTTTCAAAATGACTTGGGGGTAGCAAAAATTATTTTTCGATTTAATGCTCCATTTACGAAATATTAAACGTTAAAGTGAAAATTTTTGGTCCAGTAGGGCGTCCCCCCCCCCTCTACAAACTAAACTGCAGACTTGAAAAATCTGGAAAAATTCACGATGATTGTGCATTTCATGAACTTTAAAGAAATATCATAGTGGTTAAGATAACTTTATTAGTTTAGCAGTAATAGTCGTTGAACTTGGGTGTTGGATAACTTTGTACCAAATACAAAATTCTTAGTATTAATCCTTTAAAATGATTATAACGGGCTACTACGGAACCCCACACTGTGCGTGGCCCGACACGCACTTGGCCGGGTTTTAATAAATGGGGTAGATTATTAATATATACTAAAAAGAGGAAACTACCCAATATCCAGCCCTATGGTACACCTTTTCCATCAAGGGAGAGGATAACGTCATCGCCGACGCTATCGCATTTGACCAGAGGGCCTAGACAAAGTAACATTCGATTAACGATAACGCTAGTAGAAAAGCTAAAATGTATGGGGTTGACATAAGCTATCGAAATGTCACGTGATCATAGGTCAACGAATAAAAATTTGCTAGACAATGTTAACAACATTCGGTTATGAAATGAATCGACAGCGTCGAAAGATTAGGTACTTCCACAGAGATGCATAGTCAAGGGACACTTTTTGACGAGCGTTATTGCTAGTTTTTGGAATCATTAGCGAAAGCGATAGCGATTGTAGAAATAGAATCGTTCCGAAGCGAATGCCATTTGTCTAGGCCCTCTGGACTACAAAGCCCTCCCCAAATACAAAACTCAAACTCGAGAGTTATCTTTCCTGCGCACTCAAGGGTCAAGCCTGCCATTGACCAATGTTAATATTCGATATCTCTGTCACCGGTGACGTGTCCATGGGTACATCTCGTCCCTGTCTTACCCCTTTCTTTCGAAGAGAAGCTTTTAATGAGGTTTACAACCTTAGTCATCCCTGTGCACGAGCTAGCACTAGCTTTTTGGCCTTCTGTGAATAGGGATTGCAAAGAGTGAGATTTCGAACTACCGTCTGGTCGCTTCAAACATGTCCATTTTGACATCATGGCCCCCCTGCAGATTTGCAGCGTCTACCGATATTGTTTGACAGCTATTGATAGAGTTACTAGATGGCCTGAAGTCTGGTCAATGCAAACTATCACTGCGAAGTAGGTACCAGAAACCTTTACACGAGAATAAGTTACCCATTTCGGTATACCGTCAGTCACTACGACAGACCAAGGCACTCAGTTTGAGTCTGATCTGTTCCGCCAATTGACGACGCGCTTCGCCACTAAGCGAATTAGAATAACGGCATAGCATCCCTGCGCCAAAGGCATGATTGAGCATGTTCATCGCCAACTCAAGGCTACTCTCATGTGCCACCAAGATTTTCAGATACGTGCTCTGCCTTTTCTTGGCATGCGATCCACTTTCAAAGAAGACCTGAAAGCTACAGCTGCTGAATTGGTTTACAGAGATACACTTCGGTTGCCCAGCGAAATGCTTGTTCCAGTTTCCGAAACTGACACTTTTCTCTTCGTGTGAAAGATCTGTCGTCAGCAACTCACGTTTCTCTTCGTGACGATACAGTCAGACGCCCCTTACAACCACCATATACAGGTCCATACCAAGTCACTGATCCCGCCAGTGATGGCAAAATAATGACTTTTGACATTAAGGGTAAAAATGACGCTGTAAATATTGATCATGACGCGATTGCGAGGACTGGCATGTTCCATGTAAGCTGGCTTGACGAGCCGGCTTTCATGGAACACGCCAGTCTTACAGCCCTTGATCCTCCTCCGAAAACAAGACCCACACACATATCCACATTAAAACTAAAACAGTTAGATCCATCTCCAAACGCAGACGCCAATAAAACAACCACTACAAAACTGCCATATACCACTCGGTCTGGCACACGAGTCAAATTCAAGGATTTCTCCGATTTCTGTTAATTCGGTTCATCGTTCTCCGTGGGGGGTAGGTGTGGCGTCACATATTGTGCATTTGTGAGCGCACCTTAGAATACGTGGAGCCACCTGTATTATGTTTATTTAAGTATTTATAAGTTATTCCGGAACGCACCCTTGTTAAGTGGCAACACTAAGGCACAATCCGGGGCGCTACCCATAACGTTCCTCAAGTAGCATCTATTATTACTTGTCTACCGTCGTGGGACACGGACTAGATTTTTAGTCATTAGTTTATTTTGTCCCTACTAGTTTAATTAGTTATGTGACTGTGTTAAATAGTGCAACTAACTTTAAACTATAAGACGTGTGTGGCAATTATAATATAAACTGCAAGTTGGAGTTTCACTTCCGCTCTTCGATTACAACTACCTCCAATACGCGTAGGAGGAGACAGCTAGACAGGTAGTCTAGCTGTCTCCACTTATGTCTCCAAAAAGCTTTTGCTCTACAGGGTGGCAAATTAGGGTTGTTTTATTAACTATGCTACCGAAGTATTAACAGCATAGGTTTATACATAACATAACATACCATCAGGACTGTAGGTATTCCCCAAAGGATTAGGCAGAGGTGTACCTACACCTATAGTAGGTACTGTGGGAGTCCTACGTGTGCCTAACAATCATTGGGGGATCGTAGAGGTAAAGCAATACACGCAGTACTCCTTAGAACGTAAATATATTTTATCAAGGAATTATACATCGGCAGGCCCTAGCTCTGCCTGTCTACCAATTAAATAAACTACCATCACTTTTCCTATAAATCTTATTTTAAACTCGCTTGACTGTTCGAGGCAAACCAACGATAATATATATCCAGCCAGTCAACATAAGGTTGACACATGCAGACAACCTCTAAAGTACATCCACATTTCGTAATAGGGATCGAGCACAGAAATATAAAAAAATAACGGGTGGAGTCTATTGCCATCAACCGGGCATAAATCCAGATCCTCGGCTGCTACTTATGAATTCCTAATGGAAAAACCCAAAAACACTTTGCTCGACCTGGAAATCCAACCCAGAACCTCGTGCTCAGCAGTAGCGCTCGCGGCCACCAGACAAACGAGGCAGAACGAGTTTATACCTACCTAAGTATTACTTTATTGGTCGGATGTTAATCGTGGAATTATCTTTTTTTTTCAGGTAAAACCGGAGGCTGGCGTGCATATTTCGACGAGGAGATGACGCAACAAGCTGATCGCTGGATCGAAGAGAATCTGCTAGATACTGATTTGCGCTTCCCACACATGAAACATTAACAGCTTTTATTAACAAAAGGAATTGTTTTATTTTCTTGCCAATTAATGTTAATATATTATTTTATTTATGGTTTCAATATTACTGTTTTCCTGTAATACTGCTTATTAGAAAAACGAACTGTTTTAAGTTATTGCCCATTAAAGTTAATATATTATATTATTTTATTTATTTATTTAATATTAACGTTTTCCTGGCACACTGCGTCTTCTAAGAAAATGTTCAAAATCTTAAATTCTTTTTCAACACGGTTGAGAAGTGGCTTTAATTGCACCGCTTTTAAGTTCACAATGCATAAGTATTTTACACGCGTACTTTTTACTTTGCATTACCACTCTAGTGCGCCACAGATAATTACAGTACTAGTCGATTGTTTTGTAAAATCAGAAAAGACCCTTCATGATAAAAGATTTTATTTCTGTAAGTAGGTTTGTACAAACACTTTTAATCCAATAAGCCAAATAAGCCAATCATGTTTAAAAAACTAGATGAGGTTGGCGTTTCCTATCTGACTACTTTGAGAGGAAAGGCCGAAACCAACTCGGAGGTCGTCTCTTTTGAAGTCCAGAGATAATCTTGGACAGGTCATGTGAAAACCATGTAGATTGGTGTCTGAAATGGTCTTTTGAGGAAAAACCATGCAGATTGAGTGGACCTGTCCAGTCAGTGCACGCATTTGTCAGTAAACGTTCAGCTCAAATCAGAACTTAAGGAGCTCAAAGATTCGACGAACAATACCAAAGAAAGGAGAGTTGGGTAGGCCGCAGAAATTACTCAAACTGCCAGACCACGATTAAAACTAATTGAGAATAGAAAGAAAAAACAACAATGACGCACATAGTGTTCACATTCACAATATTAACATTATTATTAAACACGTTCACATTATTATTAAAATAGTAAGGGAAATTATATGTGCGGCAACAAAAGTTTTCTTTAGCACCTGCAACCTAGCGTCTTTTTTATATGTAGGCGACGAGTTAATAGAACAGCTTCAATTATATTAATTCATCATCTTTACTATTCCAACAGAATATCAAAAAACCAGCGTCAATTTACGAGCGTAAATTAATATGACTCCGAGCTACCGATAAATATATTTACTTCTGAATTGATAACTCAAGTGACTAATGTTGTAAGTGAGCTACTAAGCGAGCTCGGGACTTAGGGCACCCCGACTCGGACAGGTTAGGTTAGAAGGGAATAGCGGGGTCTAAAAGACCCCACCATCCCCTTCGTGGTAATTTTTTTTAAACCACCCAGAAGTAGGAGCCCCGCAAAGCGGGGCTCCGTCGACTACCCTTGTCATTATTCATAATGCGCGGGCATTATGAATAATGCCCCTATTTATTACTTGGTCCATAAAGTTGCTTAAGAATTATCACCATGCTGCGTCATATTAACAGTAGCTCGTTTTACAATATATATTCACTTGAAAACCATTTATTAGACGCTAAAAGTTTGTCGCTTACCTATTAATTATTTAGACAACTAAATATATTTGAAGACGAGAATGACATTTTAAAGAAGCTGCCTTAATTAGCACCCAAATAGTAATAATATTTTACAAAGTAAATATTCATGTCAATGTGTATATAAAATTCATCAATGTCAAAATGCAGGTATATCGAAATCCGGAAATAAACTTGGTCAAATATTTATTTATTTATTAAAACTTTATGCACGAGTAAAAAAAATACTGTACAAAGGCGGACTTAATGCCTGAGCTCTATCACTCGATGAACAATTCCGAAGAAAGGACATTTATAAATTCATGTATTCAATCTAGCCTGTATGCTACTCAAATTCACAGACAGTTTTCTCTTTAAATGTCATCAAAAATATCATAAGTTAAATCATGTAAATCAATAGAAATAAAAATGACATTATTAATTCTAAAACACTTGTATAAAATGTTTGTTGCTTGGGGGTACATTGGAGTAGCTTAATTATTCCCAAGCCTTTTTGTCTTCCAAGTAATCTTTAACTTTTATAGAAACCTGTGTCATAAAGTCATAACACATTAATGATTTAAATTTATTGAGGCTCAGTTCTTTAGCATGGCTTGGGAGTTTGTTGTAAAAACATATAATTTGGCACTTTAATGAATTACAAATTTTTTGGGGCTTAGTCGTGGGCACAATAAGTAAATCTTTGTTTCTAGTATTTATGTTATGAATGTCGTTGTTTACAATATAGACAATTTTTTTTTTTTACCTAAATCAGGGTCTCATATACATATTGAGATACGACTGTCGTTATGTTTATTTCCTTAAATTTATCTCTCAGTGAATGCCTACAACTAAGGTTATAAATTGCTCGAATCGCTCGTTTTTGCAGCACAAATATAGCCTGTATGTCGGCTGCATTTCCCCATAGTAAAATGCCGTAGGTTCGACATTACACTATGGAAAAACTAAAATATACTAATCGAGCTGTGTGTGAATCAGTCAAATGACGGATTTTATAGACCATGTTGGCAGCAGAGCTGAGCCGCTACACCAATTTGGTTATACGTGGGCCCCACTGTAGCTTTGAGTCCAAAGTAATACCTAAGAACACTGGCGTCCACAAGATCCAATTCCGCCCCATTTACTAGTACTTTAGTTTTCACCTGCTTTACGTTAGGTGTCAGAAATCTAACACATTTAGTTTGTTTCTCGTTTAAAAGTAAACTATTAACACTAAACCAATGCACTATTTTAGCGACAGCATTATTTACATCGTCAGTAACTATCTGTTATTGTTTAAGCTTAAATAAAAGTGAAATGTCATCTGCAAATAACACTATTTCATGACTTATTTACAAGGCAAGGTGAGCCAATTGAGCCCCGCGGAACTCCCATACTGACAATAGAACGCGGGGATCGTTTGCCGTTAACTCTTTGGATCCTATTTTAACCAAATAAGAAATAAGAAGATCCAAAGCAGTGTTTCCAACACGAACATCTAATGCTTTGTTATGCCTGATTTTTTTGTGAATATACAATCATCAAAAGTATCTAGTGATCAAGCACATTTCTGTTAGTTACAAAAAATCAGGTTTCATAATTATATTTTTATAACTTCTATGCTTAGATAAATGATTGGTCTCGCTGCGCTCGACTAGATACTGCGTTATCCAAAAACAATAGCTCCGTGAATGCGGCAACTCAGTATTGTAGTGTGTACCCAAAAATGTCAAGTGGCGATGTCTTACGTGTAAGACATCGCCACTTGACATTTGTCAGTTGACATTTTTTTTTTTTTTTTTTTTTTTGGTTTATGGCTTCGCACGGTTTGTGCATTTAGCCAATGTCACGTTTAGTTAGTATGAATAAAACAAAGTTAGGGAAACGAAAATATCATTATTAAAAATTATAACGGGATTTAGGATAGGACGGATACATCTATAGGATCAGTATTATTTAAATACAGTGATATAATAAAGGATAATGAGCTAAATACAATGACGAAAAATTACAACTTAATATTATTTAAAGTAATGAATGAGACTATGCATTTATATACAGGAAAGCTATTTGTGCAAAGTAAAGAAAGTATTGAGGTAGGAAAAGGAGTACGGAGAGACAAGAGGTTACTGAGAAAGGATGAACGGTCATATAAAGGACAGGAGAAAAAAATGTGATCTAAGTCGCCTACGTCTGCGCCACACAGGCAAATGGGGTCGTTGATAATATGAAGTTTGGCAAGATGGGCTGGAGAGCAGACATGACCCAGTCTCATCCGTATTAGAATGGAGGTCTCCATCTTGCCAAACTTTGCCCTGCTAAACCACGGTTTTTCCGGAACGTCGGGTTGAATAAGTGAGAAATAACGACCCTTCGATTTGCTTCCGATATCCCAAGCCACCTTCCAGGTGTCCCGAAGAAAAGTCTTTGGTAACGTCACGAGGTCACAGCAAAAATTAGTATACGGAACTAAGTCCCCACACTGCACCGCATCACCGGCGAGTGTATCAGCCACTTCATTGCCTTGGATTCCAGCATGAGCCGGGATCCACCCAAATTGTAGTGAATTACCCTCTGAGATGGTTCTGTACGCAAATTCTCTTATTAAATAAATTATAGGCAACTGCGATTTGTGTTCGAATGGGGATTTATTGATGGCTAGAAGAGCACTTTGGGAATCAGTAAAAATAATAGTTTTTTTGAGCTTTAAAACACGGATATATTCTATGGCCTTTAAAATGCCGAAACATTCCCCCGTAAAAACAGAAGTCTCTGGAGGCAGTTTTATTTTTTGTACGATGTTGTATTGGGAATGGTAAGTACCTATTCCAACACAACCCGTCGGAGAACGCTTGGCAGCGTCCGTAAATATATGGTGGTACTCTAAGTGTTCAGCTAAAAAATTATTAAAACTTAAATGGCAATCGGCATCTGATTTACTTACACAGTTATATTTTATGATGGGACTGAATTGTAAACTCTCATAGCTACTATTAAATAGGGGAAGTTTATTGGAGCGGTGAATAGGGGAAGAAAGAGAAAGGAATTTTTTATAGCTTACAACTAAACAAGGAGCACGTTTATGGGACCAGTAATTTGAAGATTCAATTTGCAACACTAAAGAGTCCAATTTGGGAATGAGAGGATGGGTTGAGATCTGAAGAATCCGGAACAAATATTTGTCAGATAAGAATTGTCTTCTAAGATATAAAGGAGCTTCCCCGCATTCAACTTGGAGTGCATTAATGGGACTAGACTTCATGGCACCCGAAATAATGCGTAATGCCTTAGACTGGATGCGATCCAATTTTTTAAAAGCCATAACACTAGCAGGTTCTAAAACGAACAAACCATAATCCAGAGTGCTTCTGATGATTGCGTTGTAAACGAGTTTCAAAGAAAAGGGATGGGCACCCCACCACACACCAGAGAGGCATCTAAGCATGTTAAGGTGATTTTCACATTTGTTGACAATATAATCACAATGAGGAACACCACTTAATTTAGAATCGATTATTAAACCCAGGTATCTGAATTTATCTTTTACTGGAATAGGTATTTCCTTATAAAAGAGATTTACTTCGGGAATATTTCTCTTCCGGGTGAATAAAACAGCTGCGCTTTTAGACGTGGATAAATCCAAACCGTTTAGATGTAACCATGACTCTAAAGTAGTTAAAGCAGAATTGATAACAAAGGTAGCTTGTTCAACAGATTGGCTTGAAGAATACAATAACAAATCGTCGGCATATTGAAGGACCTTAACATGGTTAGTCAAGGAGGAGTCCAAATCAAATGTATAAATATTGTATAGAAGGGGACTCAGCACAGAACCCTGTGGGAGACCTCTCCACACAAGACGAGATACCTCATGATCTCCTATTAACATGTTAACAGAGCGTTCACTCAGGATATTAATAATGAAATTGGACAAATTTAATGGGACTTGTAAGGCTATTAATTTATTTTGTAAAACTGATAAGACAACATTATCATAAGCTGCATTAATATCAAGGAAAACTGCAACGGTAGAATGGTTGTTAGAGAAGGATAACCGAATATCGGACGTGAAAATACTTAAACAGTCAGTTGTACTTTTACCTTTTCTAAAACCATATTGTGATTCTGCCAAAAGACCCTTACTTTCAACATACCATTCTAAGCGATTTTTAATTACGTGTTCCGCTAGTTTCATTAGAATTGAAGACAAAACTATGGGACGGTATGAAGAAACATCAGATGAAATTTTATTTGGTTTAAGGAATGGCAACACCATTTGACGTTTCCATTCAACAGGGATGTTACCTGTATTCATAATAGAATTAATAAGCTGTAGATAATATCTGAGGATGTCATCATTTAAATTAGCAAAAAAGGAATACGGTATGCCATCAATGCCTGGCGCAGAATCCTTAGTTTTATGAATAACACCCTTTAATTCAGTGAGAGTGAATGGAAGACCTAGCGTCGTATGGGTGTCTTGGATATTGGATACGAGAGACAGGTTAAGGTTAATACCCTCAGGAACAAAAGGAGGAGCTAATTTATCTAAAAATTTACTGGCTAAAGAATCGGGTATAGGAGAAGGGTTGTTATAAATGGACCTAAATCTACGAATATTGCGCCAGACAATCGTAGGGTGAGTATTCGGTGAAATTGATGAGCAAAATGTACGCCAAGATTCGAATTTTTTCTTCTTAAAAACTTTATAAGTTTCATTTATTAAGTTAGTAACTATATCAAAATTAACATCAGACATATGAAGGTTATAATTGTATTCAGCCTCTTTACGTTTGTTAATCAATTCTGTGCACTCTGAGTCCCACCACGGAGGCGAAGGGATTGCAGTAATATTGTTATTTTTTACAGGAAATACTTCATCTGCCGCTGCAATTAAAATGAGTGCTAAAGCTTCAGCACAACTATTTTCATTACCATCAGAAATAACAGGCAAGGAGCAAAGTTTTCCGTCTACATTGTTTCTAAATTTGTCCCAGTCATTACAATTTCTATTAGGAAGTTTATGTTTTAAGCTTGATCTCCTTAGTGGTGTATTTGATTTGGGAAGAGGATAAGAAATAACTATTGGAAAATGATCACTACCATACGTAGAGGTTAGAGTATGCCAAGTTAATGAAGAGGCTAAGTTTGGAGAACAGATAGAAAGGTCGATTGCGCTTCGGTTCTGATTGGGATCTGAACGACGTGTGGCAGCTCCTGAGTTCAAGATGCATAAGTTATGTAAGTCTATTATATCTAGTAATTCATCGCCATAACAATTAGAAGTTGAACAACCCCATGATTGGTGATGGCAATTAAAGTCTCCCAATATTAAGAATGGCTTTGGAAGAAAGGAAAAAAGATTATTAATTTCTTGAAGAACAGAAGAAGAAGGGTGAGGAATGTAAATAGAAACAAGACAAGTATGATGCACTTTAATAGCTACAATTGAAATTTCCTCACTATGAGGAGGCAAGGTAATAATAGAGAAAGGGATAGAATTCTTAATAAGTATAGCTACTCCACCATACCCATCAGATCTATCCTCTCTAATGGTTAAATAACCGTTAATTTTAAAAATATGACTAGGTTTGAGCCAAGTCTCTGCTAAAGCAAAGGCAAATGGCTCATGTTTATTTAAAAGATATATAACATCACTCTTTTTGCTTATGAGACTGCGGCAGTTCCACTGGATTATTTTGGATGTGTTGTCCATTATGGGTGGAGTGAGAAACATTAAAAGAAGGGGCAACGTTGGACGGTGAAATGTTGAACTGAGACAGAAGATTGTGTAATGCGCAAAGAAAATCGTTTATGGAAAAATTTGTGTCTTTTGTTTCATTAATATGATTATTAGAAAAACCACAACCATTTGATGGTTGAGGAATGTCAAAATCTTTAATAATGGCATTGTGAGCCACCTTATTATAACCTTGTACAGATTTGGGAGGAGAGCGTGGTTTGAGAAAGACAGTCTTTTTATAGCTACTTGAAGCGGGCATTCTATTAGCTGAAGAGATTGAGGGAGAATCTGCAAATTTTTTGGAAGGTGAAGATAAAAGTGTATCAGCATATGATTTAGTTACAGGTGCATATACTTTAGCTGCTTCAGCATAAGATACTGAACTTTGTGCCATGTATGATTTAATTAATTTTTGCCTAGAAAATTCTGGGCAAGACTTATTAGTAGCATAGTGATAACCCGAGCAAAGGCAGCAAGATGCACTTTCTTGTTCTCTTTCGCAACTGTCCCCAGTGTGGCCTTGGCCACATTTATAACAACGAGGTTTCGACCTGCACTGAATTTTAGTGTGACCAAAACGACAGCAACTGAAGCACTGTACAGTAGGGAAAATATATAAATCTACAGGTAATGCATTATAACACATAAAAATCCTTTTTGGTAGAACCTGCCCATCAAAGGTAACAACTATGGATTGGGATGGTTTCCAAAGAGTTGTACCATCAACAATGGTTTTAAAATTGAGGCGTCTGACTTTTAAAATTGGACCGCAACCAATTGGTACTGTTATATTATCAATAACTTCCTCCGGAGACCATTCCGCAGGAACACCACGCACTAAACCCATTCTAGTAACATTAAAAGTAGGTATAAAAGCTTTATAATTATTTGTCTCAAGACTATTGTTCGCAATAAAGGAGTTTGCGTCCAGGAAATTTGAAAAAGATAGGGATATTTTATTGCGCCCTATTTTTTTGACGCTACCATTTATTACATTTTGAAAGGCATTGTGTTTTAAGAACTTGCCAAATGTGATTGGGTGCAATGTCGTTCCATCATCTGGTGAAATGGTTTTTTTTTGAACATGAATTACAAAAGGTGAGCTGTCAGTTTTATCATAAGATTTTCGACCTATCTGGGTGGGAACAATTATGGACGGAGCAGGAACATCAGATATTGTATTATTAGGCACATCGGTGGAAACAATAATTTCGGTGCAGTTAGGCTGTAATGTAGTAATTGGTGTTGAGTCCGTGCAACCACAACCCGAAGACTCAGAACCGTGGTTTTTACGGGTACGGCGGCGTTTATTGCAGTGTTTGCAAACATGCACACGACTTCTTTTTAAGTGACGAGCCGAAGACGACCCATCGGTATCCATGCCCGATTCATTAGAGATAGTAACATAATTGCCTGCCGGGGGCACAAAGACCCCCGGGTCAGGCGGCTCGTTCATTTTCCCGCTAAATAATAAAAAAGAAACTTACCACTATCGAAGAAACTAAACAAAACTAGAATGAAAATACAAGTAAAAGAAAATAGAACACTAAAAACTACAACTACTGATCTTATAAAACAGGTTTTTTTTAATTTTAAAATTAATCTCAAAAAGGACGCGTCCACCAAGTTGAAGTTTCCCGCGCTTTTTCCGTCAGTTGACATTGACAACTAGTGTGCGTGAAGAGTTGTGTTACCAGCTGCTCAACTGTTACCCGAGTTAATGGGAAAAATATTTTATGCTATGGTCTATTGGTTAAGTTATAAATGTAGCTCAGAAAATACTTAAAAATGAACAATAAATTAAAAGCGAATGTATAAATACATTTGTGTATAGGTTAGGTGTAGGTTTCTTCTTTAGAAAAATGTAAGGTATGTATATCAATGATTAGAAGATTAAAAATTTAATTAATTATTAAAAAATATTCTAATGTGTTCTCACGTATCCTTCATCCCCTTGAAGACTTTTTTCGCAAATATTTTCCATGCACAGATACGAAGTTTACATTTCAGGAACATGGGTCGAAATACGAAAAAAAAAGTTTTTTTTCCCGTAGCGTAGTCAGCTGATTGTGCATTTTTTATGGGAAGATGGATTCTTTTTTCATTTTTCGGCCCCTGTTCCTTAAAGTTATTTAGTTTTATGGATAGAATCACCCCTTGAAATAGTGTCAGCCAACATTTTTACAAGTTATGTGTATAGATTACAAAAATAAACATTAAATAATTTATAGAACTAGGTTAAATATATAATAACTAGGTTAGATAAATGAAATAGGTTATATAACAAAATACAAAAACAATAAATTCACATCATAAAAATCTCAACCACGGGGAACCTGTTTCTTGTATATGTGGCAACACTGAATGGCGTTTAGGGTTCATGTTAGTTTATGTTGAAATTTCGAAATTACTTCGATACTTAATGATGGTGTGTGATCCCAGTGTCCTTCTTATTTCTAGTAGTATTATTTTTACACAGTTTCACTACTCAAACTGGCAATTTACTTCGGATTATGCCCAAAATTTTATAAAACATTCAGCACGTGTACGCCACACACAGCTTGGAGTTTGACTGGCTCGGGTACGCCGACTTCGGCGTAGTATTTGTTGCCGCATTTGACAAGTACGCCGGCGGTATCTAGTCGACCGCATCGAGACCAATCATTTATCTAAGCTTCTATGGATACTTTTTAGTAAATTTCGTCTTTTGAAAAGGGAATAATTTTTGAATTTCGGTCAAAAGATGAAAATCTTCTGTCACGTCGTATTCCAATATAATTCTGCAACGGGTTTGAGGCCAGATCAGCAAAATTTCTGCTATACTTCTGAGTGGAATCAATACAAAAGAACGTTATTATGGAGAGAAGACGTCATTTGAGCCGAGCATCACTGGCAGCGTGGCAGAGTGACTTGGATGACGTTTGGACACGCAGACAAGATCGTTACATACAAATTACTGCTCGACGAAATCGTACAATGATCGCGATGATATTGGTTACGAAGTTTCATAGCTCTTCTTCAGGGATGTTAATAAGTGATTAAACCATAAGAAATCGCTTGCATGAAGCCAATCACCGTTCCCGAAGGCCGCTTCGTGTACCGCCTATTGAGCCCCTCAATCGCAGAGCACGTTTACAATGGGCTCGTGAACACAGAAATAGGGCTGATTTATGTGTTTTTCTGACGAATCTCGCTTTGGTATGAGGCTAGATATTAGACGTACACGGTATTGGAAGACCCGTGGACGCCAAGAATGTTTAAAATCATGTTGTCACGTTGCAAAATCGAAAAATAACGCAACAAGTAGCGACATCTTGTGTCAGGACAGACAGGCTCGAAAGAACGTAGCTTCTGTAACACTAGAGAAACCTAGAGAAATTATATCAAATAAATTAAATACAAGATTATTAGTTAATTTAAATAAATAAACATACAGACATGATTTCCCAAATTTTATTTAAAACAATGCGAAATAACCAATAGACAAGAATTCTATTTCGAAGCTTCTAGAAGGATTGTGACATTGATCAGGAGAGAGGTCAAGACCCGTTTCGGTGTGACACGATGTGAATAGGATTTGGAATAGGGACTCAGCTCTGAAGGACCAGACTGTACCCAAATAACCCGATGGGTTTCCAATAAGTCCCATTCGAAGCTGAATCCGGTGAGTATTCAACCGTATTCTTGGTTCATGCGGGATGGCTTGGTTCGTACATGTGTTTTCTGACACGGGTGTATTGTTACAGGTCTGGCTATTTATGCTAGCCTTTTCTTTTATCGATTATTCTGATGCATAATTGAGACGTGATGCTTTAGCCCCGTGGTCTGATGATTGGAATGGATCCAGGTGCAGGCAACATTGAGGTGTGGTCATCCGTTAGTCAGGAAGGCCTTACTTAGCCGAATATCGGTGATGAGGGAAGTTCGCCGCTCCAGGTAGTGAAGCGTCATTATCAATACCCGTAGGTTTCTAAGCTAATATTTTAATTTAAAGTTTCATGTGTGGAAAGCACAGGTCAGTATCTCGCAGATTGTCCTCTATCCATCGCTCGGCTTGTTTAGTCATCTCCTCATCGAAGTGGTCGCGCCATCCTCCCACTTTTCCTACGAAAAGAGTCAATATCAAAAGTAAATAGGTATCCAGACCCACCTATACACGGTGACATTTGAATCACAGTTTTGCTAGAACAAACGTTGTTCAGACCATGGTCTACTACCATTCAATAGCATCAAATATGTTATTAAAACAAATTAAACTAGGCGTTCTCAAATAAATTAGTCTTATGTTACTCAAACGTATTCAAACATTAACCGTAATATCAAAGTACTCATCGCGGTAGCGATATGGTATTCAAAAGAGTTATGACGAGTCCACGTGGACTACAAGGATGTCCGGTTAATGTGGGCCGAAATGCAAATTAATCATTAGTCAATGATATGCAATCGCACAAAGTACCGCTCCGCCCATTATTTTTTTTGTTTACTACCGCGGGCAGCCTGAGCCGCCCGGGCGGTAGCCTGTCTAGCGAAATCTCTCGAATAAGCGACGCATATGCATCCGATGTATTTACGTCACAGGCACGCATCGCGCGTTTTTTGTGAAAATGTTTTCTAACTATTCGAATGATATGGTACGTTTTTACGCAATTGCTGGTGACAATCTGGTGGAAGATAGGCGCAAGTACTCTCAACCAGATCATTTAGCACCGCTGCGCAGGGGAGGGATCTTGAACCCGCAGATTCCCACACCTGCTACAATACTGGCAGCTACACAGCGGCTACTGGATCACGGCCAATTAAATTTACTTCAGCTAGAATTTCTGACGGTCCTAAGCCCGCTAAGTATGAAAGAAAAATTGGAGTCAATGTTGTCTTGGTGCTAACGGAGCTAACCAGGTTTTGTGGTAAGTTTTTTGTCTTGTTCCTGTAATATCCCAACAAATAAATAATACCTAATAATGTCACGTTAGATACAATAGGTACCAGTACCTAGAGGAAAGAATTAAAACCATGTCTGATAGTACCTACCGTAAGTTCGCACCTAGAACAAGATGATAAAATTAGAGGTTTGCCACGTTGCCGCGACGTCGCGCGTCGGTGCGGTAAGTCGCGTCGTGCAATCGTGCATAGCCAGAAAATACCTACCAATGTTTACTATAGCCAAAGCCATACCAAGCCATAAAAATCTGTTTTAAAGTAGCCACTTTTCAGTGATAAAATATCTACCGAAGTTACGAGTAACTTTTAACTTCGGTATTTTCTAGTAAGACGTAAAAAAATAAGTTCTTACTAAATTTCGTTTATGGAGTATACATTAATATATTTCCCTGTAAACAATGCCGTGCGTGAGCCGCAACTACTTTGAGTCGCGAGCGCCGCAGTGTCTGTGTAGGGAGTAACGCTAATCCCGGCTTTTTTTACTTTGTCTTTTTTGTGTTTTTTTCGAAAAACAATATCGCGATTTTTTATTGGTTACAAGCTGACCCGACAGACGTTGTCGTGTCTTAACTAAGATATTGAAATACTTTGTTGATAATTATAATTACACATTTATAGAATGCCTAAATTAAACAGAACGCCACCCTCTACTCCTACTATAGAGGTACAACGTGCTTCATCAAACCCTGACATTGCGGCTCCACCGATTGAATGTGAGTTCATCAACACACAAAAAAGATCAACAAAGCGCCCGTGTTTAGACTTCAGTCCCACAAGCGAACTTGAGGATTTTAGAGTGGGTTGCACCAAGAGCTACGTTATAGTTTCCGTCAAAGTTAATTTTAACAGTAACTATAACAATGACCATAGAATTGAACTACCTACTGTTGCACCATCATGTAAAGTGTAAAAGTTAAAGTTAAATGGGTGACAAGTAGGGATGGACGTTGAATCAACGAACTAGTAGAATCAACCGTTGATCTTCTATCAACGTATTAACGTTAACTATTTATGAATCAACTAGTTGAATTCCTCAACGACGTTTATGAATTTGACTCGTTTATTATTCGACTAAATCCGAGAACAAACGGAACGAACTGAGCAAATTAAAAAACTTACTCCTACTGGAGCGGAGGTGTGATACATTGAATGAAGATCTTTCTACATTAGCGTTTAATATCAGGTCACTAGATGACTAGATGTAGCTCGGAGACTCGTTGAACGTCGAAGCGTTGAATAAAAAGTAAAAAAAAAATGTTCAATGAATGAACGGTTTAGTTTGTTTGTAAGTTGACAAGACATTAGTGCACGTTAACTCGTTGACGAATTTAACTAGTTGATCTACTAGTTGATGAACGTAAATCAACGTTGACGTTTCGTTAACTAAAAAACTGTCAACGACCCATCACTAGTGACAAGTGACAAGACGTCTTATTTCCCCAGAATGTACATGGGTAATTTTTTTGATAAGGGCAACACTGCAAGCTTGTTATCATCTCATCACGCTTTCAAAATTAACCAAATTGAAACTTATTTTTTCGGCAGGGTTATTAATTATACGCGTGGTATTTAAATTCTGCTGCAAAATATTATAAGTAGAGAAAGATAAAACTTAAGTTAAAAAAGAATAGCAATATGCTCCACAGCTTCAATACAAAGTGACTAGGTATTGCTTTCATATTTTTTTAAATATTGTTTATTCGGTTCCTCGTTCCTCCTACTTAATAAAATACAACGTAAGGTCTTCTTACACACACAACAGAATTATGCGAATTAGTGTTAAAATTAATTAAAAGCCTGTGATGTCCTACTGCAGAGCAAAGGCCTCCCTAATCTCTTTCCACTTCTCTCTGTTTAAACCTGCTAAGGACCAGTTTTTGTTGAAGGAGTCCATCTCATCACGCCACTTCCGTCTGGGCCTGCCGCGATGTCGCTTGCCATTAAGAGGGACCCATGGGGTCGTAAATTTGGCTCATTGGTCGTCTGATATGCAGCAGATGTGTCCAGCCTAATTCCATTTTAGTGTGGCAGCTTTCCAAGTGACATCAATTATCTTTGTGATGGAACGGATGGTCGTATAGCTAAACCGGTCTGTTAGTTTGTTACCCAGAATACCATAGCCATCCATAGCCCTTTGGCAAACCTCAAACCTTTGGCGAACACGTCTATGAGTCTTCTCTTAGGGCACAACGGAAGATCGTCCTTCAATAGATCTTTCATGGCCCAATAGCTCTTCCAGGCATTGTCGGCGCGTCTTGGATCTTCTTTGTTTTGTCTTGCCTGGAAAGAGACTATTTTTCCAAGATAGAGATACTCATCAACGTATTCAACCTCCCCGACCCGCCACAGTGATCCTGCGTTGCACGTTGTTCATCATCAACTTGCTCTTTGACATATTCATTTGAATTCCGACCTCTAGACTTGCCGTCCTAAGATCGTCTAGTATCTGAGTCAACACGGAGGCTGAAGACGAAAATTAAAATTAATTTTATTATTACTTAAATACCTTTGATTTATAATATCTATATATCGACTACTTAAAAATACCACATGGGTGAACGTCCAATAATGTAAAACTATAATCCATCCATATTCTGATGTTTATATGATTAGTTTATTAATAAGATAACTGACATATATTTTCAGAGAAAGAAGTGCAAGGTAGAAGTTACTAGATTACAAATCCTTGCCGAAAAACACATTTTTGATGTGCATAAAAACAGACCGGACTAGCACAAAACAAAAAAAAACAAGCATGTCCGCTTTAGCGTCCGACCCCCCGACTGTTGCCGAAAATATTTTCCGGTCTAACGTCCAACCCCTCAACTGTGACTTATTCGGTTTACTGCGTTCAAATCGATTTAAATACCACTGGCACACTGTACTGTTGCAAAAAAATTCCACCAGGTGGCTCCTTATTAGTTTCCGCGTACAATAGTATGCTATAATCTGTGGCGACCATAAATATTTTTTGCAAAATAAAAGTTTTAAGTCAGCGCTCCGCCATTTTGGATGACGAACGATGCGCGCTCCGTACATATTATGTGTTGATGGCGTAGTTAATAACCCAATGTATTAGTGTTATATATCATAAAAATCCTCATTAATCAAGGTTTACGAATATCTATATGTGTCATAGGTTTTGAATCAGTTTTATTGTGTTAAACTCGTTGTGAAAAATTGAGGCCGTAGCGACACGCTACGCGCCGGCATTTTCGTGTTAAATTACGTGTGTTTTACTAAATAATTTACTAAAGTAATGCTTGTAATATGGACATAAGTTAATTATTAGTATTTTAAAACGCTCAGAACGTTTTAATACTATGAAGATAGTTCAAGATCACGAATAATCTAATTCGTTCCGCAGTACAATTTGTAATCAGCAACAGTTGAGGCGTGGACGTTCACGAATTTAACAGATAAGGGTTCAGACGAATGTTTAACCGCGCATACGCTTCGTTGTTTTTCCAATTCTTTTGGTATGCCGGTACTGAATTGTTGTAAAGTATATATAATTATTGCATACAAATGATTGCCTATCATTTCAAATATAATTACACAAAAATCATGTAAAATAAATTAAATCCTATTTATAAACACACGTTTCGCAGAACCCTTATCTGGACCTCGCAGGGGGCATGAAATTGTTGCGGGAATGGGGTGTTTGTTTTGGTGTATTGTGCTACTCTGAGCAAACCAAGTACGGACATATGGGTATCAAAAAAAAGCTTAGATAGTCTAGTTTAATAATAAATAGGTTTTATTGACACAAACTACCAATTAATGTACAAAATTTCAGTAAGAACAAATATTTTACGGAAATTCAACACATATTTTTAGTTTAACATTTTTTTACAGTTCTTTCGACTATGAAGTCGTAATGTAGTTTTAACACTTGTTGATTCTGTATGGTTTCAGCTACACACACGATTTTTTATTAAGGTATAAGTTCGGTAGTTTTCAAGTTATTACACTTTATGTTAGAAATGACCGGTGCGCGGTGCCGGTACCCGGGCGACTATAGTCGCCGTGACGTATGACAGGCCTGCAGGCGTTTGACGTGGACGTTATAGCGGATGGGAAAACATTGAAAAGGAATTCAATGCTCCACTCTAAAGAAATGATGACACAAACCGTAACTATAGCCCTTAACCGCCCGAAGTTGAGTGGTTAATGTTATCGTTATTTGTGACGTAATTTTAACAATTGTTAAAATGGTGCAACCTGTATTACGGATAACCGGAGATTTGACGGCTGACAAGGCATTGGTTATCGTTAAAGTTAGTTGGTGCAACTCACTCTTAAAGAGGAAATTCGTGCAATGCTTACTAAATGGAACACAAATCAGGAAACTATTTTGCAAAATTTTATGTCTAAAATAACGCTTGAGTTAGTAGAATTAAAAGCAAAAAATGATAAACTACAGAACATCAAGACTGAGATTGAGGACTGCTAATTTAATGAATGCCAAATACGAGGAGATTAGAACTAGTGTGGGAAGGCTGGGAAGTGAACGCTCAGAGCAACGTAAATATATAGACCAGCTAGAAAAACAAATGAAAGATTATCAAGAAAAAAAAAAAGGTCTGCCGTAATCGAGCTGCGTAACATCTCTCCAAAGCCAAATGATAACGCAAGTGACTTAACGGAAATAGTTGTGCGTGTATGTAGATCATTGGAAGTGCAGGTAAAACCGGAAGAGATTCGGGACCTTTATCGAGTGCAGACTAGCCAAGGCCCATCTAAGCATATTATTGCAGAATTTCAATCAGTCACTCTGAAAAACACAGTACTTCGTGCTGCGCGTGATTTTAACAAAGGAAAGCTACCCTCCGAAAAATTAAATAGTGAGCATTCTGGCTTTAATGGTGAACGCACCCCTATCTACATCGCTGATCGTCTTCCAGCAACTGCCAGGAAGCTTTTCTATGACGCACGAAAATTTGCTAAAAGTAATGGATGCCAGTACTGTTGGACGGCAAATGGGAAAATTTTTATTCGCAAGAAAGAAGGGGTAAAACCGGGACTTATAATCTATGAATCCAGCTTTCAAAACATACTGCATGGATAATAAGTGATTTCTTAATTGTTCAAGTAACTTTAGCTTCCATATTATGTAAGCATAATCTTATTTGTTATTTTTTAACCTTTTGTATCTTCTCTACACAATCACATAAACACACAACTCTAAAAATTACCACTCAACTATACAACTCAATCACCTACTCGTACATTCAAAACACTCACAAATCACAAAGTTTATTAATTTTCGGATATTGTTCTCATCTTATTATACAATATAGTGTGCAATATCGAACATATTGTTTATCCCAGGTTATATTAGGGAATAATAATGATCAGTTCTGTAATGCCCTAAAGTTAAAAATTAGACTAAACGTGAAACCTTTAAGTGCACTTGACATTAAATTAAATAAAAATGAATAATGTAAATGATATAATAAATAACTTGGATACATATGGGTCCCACGAATCCTATAGTTGTTCCCCTGATAAATGCCATCAGATTTTAGGAAACCCCAATAAAACAATAAATATGCTGCATCTAAATATACGTAGTATTAACAAGAATTTCAATAGCGTCCTTGTGTTATTATCATCTTTAAAAATCAGGTGTGACGTGATCATTTTCTCGGAATGTTGGCTGAACAAAAATACTAATATACCAATTCTGCAGGGATACTCGGCATATTCATCTACAAATAGCCTAAATAAAAACGACGGTCTAGTTCAGACGTTCTCTCAGATTTACAACATAACATTGTGGAGCTGGAGTTTGTTGATGCAAACTGCCTAATTTGCAAACTCACTGATATCGTAATTATTGCTGAGTACAGGCCGCCATCCTTTCGCAAAATAGACAACTTTTTAAACAGTCTCAATACTGTATTAGCATTGGTATCCTCCCATAAAAATATATTTCTGGTGGGAGACATGAACATTAACATTAGCACAACTAATAATGATCCTAATTATAACGAATACATGAATATGACTGCATCACATGGACTCTTACCGGCCTTCACTGTCCCTACCAGAGAAAAAAATTACCTGGATCACGTCATAATTAAAGTGTTGAAATTGGTAGTATCTTTTATCTTGGACAGTCACATTACCGACCATGTCCCAGTGCTAGTTTGTATAAAAGACGAAACAAAACATCAAACGTCTAAAGTTCTTTCGAAAGTAGATCTGCTTAGGGTTGTTACTGAAATTGAAAAAACCGATTTCAGTACTATCTTATCTACTGGCAATCCTAATTGGGCTACTGAATTTCTTATTAACACAATTGTCTCTATAATACATAAAAATACCATCACCAGGTGCATTCCTTCTAGGCTGAGAATAATCAAGCCCTGGATCACTCCGGGGCTACTAAGATGCATTAGGAATAGGGACAACATGCATAGAGAACACAAAAAGACACCGGACAATTATACTTTAAAATTAACCTATACACGTTACCGCAACTTTTGCAATAAGCTTCTACATAGGCTAAAAATTAATCACGAAAAAAATGAATTGGTGGAAGCTAAAAATAATCCTAAAAAGACCTGGAATATCATAAACACAATCATTAATAAACAAATCTCTAGATCTCCTCCTATGGAGTTATTATCTATGTCCAACCTAGACTGCAAGTCTTCATTAAACTTAGTAAATAATTACTTTGCGAATATTGGCAAGGAACTTGCAGCTAAGCATACAAATACTGGTACGTTACATGAGTCATATGTTAGGGACGACGCTCAGGTGAACTCAATTGTTCTTCTCCCTCCGGATCACGCTGAAGTTGAAAATATTATAATGGGTCTTCGTGCAGATTCTGCCCCGGGGTGGGATGGAATCAGTTCACGGCTTCTTAAAATGAGTAGACAGACTCTTGTGCCACTCGTCGCTCACATATGCGGTCTTTGTATCTCTGAAGGTGTATTTCCCAAAGTTTTAAAGAGAGCGGTCGTTCACCCTATCCACAAGGGAGGTGACAGAGGCAGTGTCAACAATTACAGACCAATTTCGGTCCTTCCGGCATTGTCAAAGGTTCTTGAAAGGGTCCTGAACAATCGTCTTGTGTCTTTCCTTGAAAACCATAATATTCTCTCCAGCAATCAATTTGGTTTTCGTAGGGGGAAGTCATGTGAAGACGCTTTCTCGGCCTTGATTGACGAAGTTGTTGAGACACTAGATAAAAAATCTAAGTGCCTGGGTTTATTCTTGGACCTATCTAAGGCATTTGACACTGTCTCTGTCCCCATCCTACTTAGAAAATTGGAGAGAATTGGAGTTAGAGGCCCTGCACTTGCTATCTGTCTGAGAAAACCCAGTGTGTTAAAGTCACCGCATACGTCAGTGATGAGTGCGGATTGTCCTTCGGAGTGCCCCAAGGTTCCATCTTGGGTCCTACACTTTTTTTGGTCTATGTAAATAATCTATGTGATTTGATACTCCCTAATTGTTCCATTTACACATATGCGGATGATACGGCCCTTTTAGTTCATGCTAAAAATTGGGATGAAGCCCGAGAGAGAGCAGAATCTGTTCTTGGTATAGTTATGTCTTGGCTATCGGCGAATCGCCTAACCCTAAATGTGGATAAAACAAACTTCATCACCTTTTCCCTAAAATCTACTTCACAACCTGACCACACAGTTTCAGTTAAAGCTCATACAAATTGTAATGCTTTCCCAAACCAATGCTCCTGCCTCCCCCTGATAAGGAAAACCACTGTGAAGTATCTTGGAGTAATAATAGACAACCTGGTATCATGGAATGCTCAGATTAGGGCATTGTCTGGCAGGGTTAGGAAACTAATTGCTGTGTTTAAAAGCCTGCGGTATAGTGCTGACCCAGATACCTTACGCATGGTTTATTTCTCCCTCTGCCAGTCAATATTAACTTATGGCATATTGGTCTGGGGCGGTGCTTCAAAGACAAGTATGATACAACTGGAAAGGGCACAGAGAGCTGTCCTCAAGGTTATGACCTTTAAGCATTATCGGTATAGTACGGCTCAATTGTATAAAGAATGTCAGGTCTTGACCGTGAGACAGCTCTTTGTGCTAAACTGTACGTTGCACAAACATGCTTCGTTACAGTTGGATCTCAATCACCTGACAAAACGCGGGACTAGAAACGTGTGTCCCATAGAGAGGCACAGAACGAAACTTGCAGAACGTCATTTTAGAATCCTTGGTAGTCGTATATACAACTTTGTGAACAAACAATGTAACATATACACGTTCAATAAATTTGATTGTAAAGGTAAGGTCTGTAAATGGATAATGAGCCTTAACTATGACGATGTTGAAAAAATTCTCAATGCCTAGATCTAACCCACACCTCCTTTCGCCCAAACAGTACCCTGTCCGACACATCCTGGAATACACCGACCTTACAACACAACACAACGAAAACAAAAACACACGGACACACACACCCTTAGACACACCCTCTAACACATACACACACACACACGCATACAGAAATACACACGCATACAAACTAATACACACACGCACACACACACACACACACATACAAACTATACAAATGGTTTTTCTTTTTAATTAGTTTATTTTAGTTTCTGTATAAAATCTTTATTTTCATTATTTTCTGTCTGTAGTACCTACACTGTGAAACTCCGAACATTTATTTATCTAACCGGTGTGAACTTGAGAGCCCTGACACCCATAACACAAGTTCAATCTTAGCTTGGGTGTTAGAGGTTTATAACTCTGTAGTACCGTACAATTTATATTGAAAAAAAAAAAAAAAATTGCAGGTGGTAAAATTTTAAATTGTAAAACTGGAAATAAAGATTATTATTATTATTATTATAACTATGAATGTCATAAGTCGTTTAGTTTTAGTTTTGACTATTGACTAAAACTAAAACTATCGACTCATCTACCAACCGATCCATCTGTGTTAAACGATATTTGCAACGCGCATTCTGTCAATCGCTGACAGTTATTTCAAATAACTGTCAGTTATGTAAAATTAATATTGGCGTTAAATTTTCTTAAATTTTGTAACGTTCCGATCAACTTCCTTATTTTTTTATTTCATAAGGTCCTTCTCCAGACAATAAGGAACACAACAAAAAAAAAAATTGTGATATCGGTCCAGCCGCTTCCGCGTGATGGCGTGACCAAGGGAAATAGGGTTTCATTTTTATATATATAGACTATAGAATGGTAGTAGACCAAGGTCTGAACAACGTTTGTTCAAACAAAACTGTGATTCAAATGTCACCGTGTATAAATCAACACGTTAACAGATAGGTACACTGGAAACTACGGCACAGTGAATGTGTTCACTTTCAAGTGTTGCACGTACAACAAAAGTAAAATACACGCTAGTTTCTGTTCTTCTGTTCATAGAACGAGGTAGGCCTCCTAAAAAGAAAGTCAAATTTCGGCTTTGTAGCGTACCTTTTCTGATAACACCCTGTTCACCGGGTATCTGAAGCCCGAGCACCTTCATGCCGTCATAGTTGACAGACTTGTTGTTCATGAAATTCTCGAAGCTGAGGTGCTCGCACAGGCGATCTATCTGTTCATCTGTGTACTGTTTGTCGAAAAACTTGGCTACACGGCGAACGGATGTCGGCAGGTCCTGAGAAAGAAATAACACACCTTTTACTAAATAACAAACATCACACCTGTTTTCAAGGGTAGATCCAGGATTTAGTTCTGGCACATGGGCCAAACAGAAAGAAGTCCCCCCATTGTATTGCACTATGTTGTTTTTGGGTTTTTTTTTTTTTTCAATGATATAACCTACAATAATAAATAATAAAAAATGGCACCCCGCCTCTGATGGGATAGATTTTCTTTAGACCATAGATACAGCAATAATAGTTACTTTGTCGACAGAGGTAGTAAAGTTTAAGAAGTAAGAGAACCTGAGGGCCTAGACAAAGTAACATTTGATTAACGATGACGCTATTAAAAAAACCAAAACATGTATGGGATTGACTTAGGCTATCGAAATATCACGTGATCATATGTTATCGAATAAAAATTTGCTAAACAATGTTAACATCATTCGATTCTATGAAACTAATCGACAGCGTCGAACTATTACTTCCATAGACATGCGTAGCCCACTGGCACTTTTTGACAAGCATTATCGCTAGTTTTCGATTCGTATGATGGAAACATTAGCGAAAGCGATAGCAATTGTAGAATTAGAATCGCTCTGAAGCGAATGTCATTTGTCTAGGCCCTCTGTGCTGCAAGAGCGAACGTAGCGAGCTCAATAATTTTAGCACCCCACCTCCAATTGGTTTGGTTAGTTTTACTTTTGATCATTCACAGTATTAGTAAATGCTCAGTTCCTATAAACAAAAAACGAATCGTTTGGCTTACGTATGGTAGCATTTTTTATCGCCAAACCTGGTAAATAAATAGATTCATAAGCTTATTTTACCTGTGGTAGCTACTCCCATATGGGTGGGTCTACTATGCAAACCTATGAGTTCTTTGCTTCATTATTGGAAAAGATACAACAGTCTTAATTTTAACCAATAATGGACAGGAAATTATAGGAATCGGCCATAAATAATTGTCATGAGTTGAGGAAAGCTGTAAAACTTCGGAGGCGCGAGGCCCCTCGAACCGTGCTATCTCTTTAGCATTATATTTTCTATGTTATCCTGAAATCTTAGCAGACCTTTGGGCCCGAGTACGCACTGACTGTACCACTTTCAACCAAAGTAGTTACGCCACTGCTGCTGAAGATATAGTAGGTACTTCTTCAGCGTTCATCATTGAAGCAATGTCTTGGTGGATATGCATTCAGGCCAGTCCATTTAGACGTTTTGATATTATTTTACTTAAACCGTATGGGGTGGCATACCCCCGTGGACCCCCCCCCCCGGATCCACCATTGCCTGTATTCCCCAAAAGGTTAGGCAGAAGTGTACACTATTTTTTTTCTGATATGTGACGTATTATGTAATAGGGGCGAGCCTATTGCATGTACGCACTTTTCAGTCGGTCCTTTTTGTTTACCAGTCAACCTTATGGTGATGCAGAGACAAAACATGGCAGGTGCAACATAAGGGATAGGTAACATGAAAAATAATAAATACTAATACATAGATAAATATATTCATATAACGAAAATAAACTTAGTCAAGAGAATATCATTCTATGCTTCTGAAAAATAACCAGGTTAATAAAACTTACCTTTGAAAGCTCTTCGTAGAATAAGAACATCATATTAGGGTGGTCTCTCTTCTCCCAGGCTTCTTTAAGATGTTCAAAGAATGGTGTACTGTGATCTAAAACAAAACGATTGGATATAAATAGATGAATTGGTACCTTTATACTACAAAGGGGTAGGTAGGCAGGTGCAATTACTAAATATTACATAAAACGCAAAAGACCTGTGCTGGATATATATTATATACAAATTAATTTATTTAATAATAGTATTGGACAGAGACCCCCAAACTAGGCATTTGCCTATATCTTGGGGTCAATAAACAATTACAGGGCACCTTTTCGACATCGCAAACTTCAAATCTAGTTAATAGGATAATATTATTAGGATGTTAGAAAGTTTTTCACTGCATAATAAACTTAGAGTCGAACTCTGGACCGTCGCGTTCTGAAGTTGCGGTAATTATACCGAAGGAGTAATGTAATTATGCGGTCATTAGACCGTATAGTAATTCATTTTAATTACGGATATGAATAAAATCGATAGTTATTTTGCTACGATTTCCTTGTAAGTAAATTATACCATATATATTCATTCAGGGTAAAAGGACGCAGTGGGCAAAAGTACGCAGTGCTGTTTTCTCTGAGGGGTGAAAAGGGTGGGGACACTGGATCTTACAGAATGTGTGCGCAAGGGCCGCCACATTGTGTCATAAGCCGCCTAGCGATGCGTTTCACATTTCCGAGATAAAGTGCAAAAAAAAAATCACCAGTCCTGTAGTTTTTCTCTGCTGGAAAAAGTTTGTGGAAATGGAGCATTCGTAAGAAGTAAACGATATGCAGAGGATTTTACTTTTTCTTTTATTATACCCAAGTGTGTACTTTTTCCTACATGCGTACTTTTGTGGCAAAGGTACGCAGCCTGACCACGCCCCATTTTAGCTTAATATTATAAAAGACCATTTGATCTATCGTCGAATATTTGTTGCGTTTTAGGAGCCTAATAGTTATGCTACAGATAGCACAAATAAACGATCCTAATATTGTAATCGTTTCGGCTCAGTGGAGCCAAATAATAAGTGCGTCCTTTTGCCCCGAATGACTACCCCGTTTAATAAACACTAGGTGCAATAGTAAAACATGAACTCGCGTAAGTCCTTTATAAAGAAGTTCCAATATGTTTTGAGGTCTCCAGTGTATCCTCGAAACCTCATCAGTCGGTTCAAATGATAAAAAGACACGACGACATCTCTCGGGTCACGGGCTACGTAGACCATTTTGGCCTCGTCGAGCAATGTGGGTGGCAGCAGAGATAAAGGCATGTGAGACTTGATGAACCTCGGAGATGGCGTCGCAGCGAGCCGTTCAGTGCCTGGTTGACAGATCGCTTCCAGTAACTCCAGGTTCTCTTTGCTGTGCCTGTTCTCTTCTATAAACTTGTCCTTGTTTTCAGGATGTACGCATATTGAAAACCTGGAAGAGTTACATAACACTTATTCTTTTTTGACACTATATTCGTAAAAGCAGTTTGACCAAATATTCCTAAGCCGTAGATACAATAGGTTTGATTTATAAAGAGAAAGCGTCAACGTTGTCTGTTCTAATAAATTGTTGAAATATTCAGCTAATTACATAAAACCCGATAGGTTGGTAGGTACCTACCTGCTTTACTTCCCGAAGTTAGAGACCAAACTGAAAAAAGATAGCTCGTTGTCTTCTACAAGTATCAGTTTCAGTACCTACCTACCTAGGATAAATGTTTTTGTTGCTGACTGTAACTAAATAGTAAACTTTTTGCAACCCTTCCAACGAGCTTAATAAATCCTTTTAAGGATATTGGACGGCTATGTTTTAGGGTTTTACCTCAAAAGGAAAAGCGGAACCCTTATAGAATGACTTCGTTGTTCGACTGTCTATTTGTCTGTCCGTCTGTCAAAACCCTTTTTCTCAAGAATGCGTAGAGGTATGAAGTTGAAATTGTAGCGGTATCAACATCGCCACATGCGAGCTAAACGTCATACTGACGTCACGCAAATCCTGCATCGCGCAAGCAGAGTTTACCGCGCGACTAGAATATATACAACGTCCCGACATCAACCGTCGGGCAATTGCCCACCAGACACAACACCCGTCTGGTCGGAGGATCCTCCCTTTTCTATAGAGTATGAGTGAACTTTACACCCTGTTCCTCATATCACTATACTGGTGACCCCGAACTTGAACGTCAGCGCAGCCTTCGTGCAACTATTACAGCGTGACGTCATCATCACATCAGCATCACTTCCGCAAGCTTTTAGAGCGGTTAGTCACACAGCCAGCCAGCACCCACGGCTTCAACGGGTATTTTGACCACCAGCATGCAGCGACCGCGCATACCTGGTCATCACCCTCAGCCTCATCAAGCAACCTTGGCACAGCACACTGCACTTTCGGCCGGTCAACAAGAAGAGCTCTTAATCCCTCTCCTGGTCGACGCCAGCAGTCAGTCTCAACCCGGCTCTGTACCACATCCGACGCACTGGAGCATAACGCAGCGCCACCCCGACTTACTGGGGTACCACCGCAGACAGTTCCGACTCACCGTGAACTATGCGGCACCCGGTTCCGACTCACTGGAACCTCAACTGGCCCTGGCAAGCATCGCAAGATACAAGACTCAGCCCACTATCGACCTCCGGTCTCCGGGGGGGAGTGATGTAGCGGTATCAACATCGCCACATGCGAGCTACACGTCATACTGACGTCACGCAAATCCTGCATCACGCAAGCAGAGTTTACCGCGCGACTAGCATATATACAACGTCCCGACATCAACCGTCGGGCAGTTGCCCACCAGACACAACACCCGTCTGGTCGGAGGATCCTCTTCTTCTCTGTTTCTGGTTCTGTGTGTTGTGTTTCTGGGTTCTATAGAGTATGAGTGAACTTTACACCCTGTTCCTCATACCTCTATAAAATTAATATCAAATACGTAGGTCGGCTGCCCATTGGTGCTCTTCAAAATAATCAAGCACATATTTTGATACTCGCAAATATATCAAAACCTATAGAATACCTACCTACTTCCTGTTGACCTATTTTTTTTTTTTGTGTGGGAAATCATCAAATGACCACTCCCGCTCTGGGCGGAGCGGAAGGGCGTGTCAGACTCTTGCCGACTAAAATCCACCCGTGTTCCTTCAGTTGCCTGTGCGCCAGGGCTACGGTAACTCTTTCGAACAATCCGCGACCCCGGCAGGCATCGGCCCTATCGGACCCCGTCATTTATGTTGACATCTCTTTGAGGCGCGCGTGGAACACAACGCGCCGTCGACCTGGGCCTGGTCTTTACCGGACGGCAAACTGCCCATTGCTCGCCGTCCGCAAGCCCGCGCCTACGGTGGCCGGGAGTCGGCTATTGACTCCCGACGCCCAGGGTGTCTCCTCCTGCGGCGACTAGGGGTGTGAGGGCGCAACGATTGCCTCACTCTCACGCGGTCCACCCGCTCCGCTGTTGACGTAGAATCGTGAAATTGGCAAGAAGCAAGGTCTCACAGCACAAGTAAAAGTCCTAAAATCGTTAATTTGTAAGATAAGATAAGATAATATTTATTTGCTTAAACATGTGTCATACACACAAGAAAAGACATGCATATAGGATGGTAACAACATTATCAGGTACAGACATGTTTGCCACATGATGTGACGTACAAATCTCAAGAAATATTATTAATTAAAACATTCTCTTAAAATAACAGTAAATTAAGTAGGTAATTAAAGAATAATAATAATATTGTAATAAATTTAAAATAACAAAAAAAAAAACAGAATATAAAAAACAAAAATAAGTTAATAAGACCTGTAAACAATAATCATGTCAAATCAAATAAGCAACTATGTCCATACAAATCTTTCCTTTAGGAACTCCTTAATGTTATAGTATGCTTGATTTACTAAATATGTCTTAAGTTTTCTTTTCAAGTCCACATTATTAAGCTCCTTCCAACTTTCAGGCAACTTATTGTAAACAATTGGACCCATATGAAAAACACTTTTGCGCATAAGTGCAGTAGGACTGCACTTATGCGCAAAAGGGAAGTACACATAGTTGGGTTTGGTCACGCCTGTTCCTGGGAAATTGACCTGCTGTGCGCGGAAATAATTTAGGATTATTCCTGACAAACATAACAATTTCAAGAATAAATAAAAATGGCAATGTTAAAAGTTTATGCATTAGAAAATAGGGTTTGCAGCCTTCTGTGGTTTTCAAATTAAACATTGCTCTAAGGCATCTCTTTTGAGCTTTAAATGCTACTTCCCTATTAGTCGAGTAGCCCCAAAAGATAACACCATATCTGAGAACGGATTCAGCCAGACCGTAGTAAGCGGTTAATAACGCCTCCCTATTGACATTTCGTGACAGCAAGTACAATGCATAGGCACTACTACTAATTCTTTTACTCAGAGAATCTATGTGATCCTTCCAATTTAATTGTCGGTCAATAATTAGTCCCAGAAACCTAGTTGTATTAACTGTGACAATTATTATATTATTATATGTTATGTCAAGATTAGAAAATGTCAAGGTACGCTGGCTAAAATGCATAATTACTGTCTTACTTAAATTAATTTTTAAATTATTATTGTCTAACCATTGTATAGTATTGATCAATGTATTATTAATGTCATATTTATTATTACAGGGTATAGTTATAGTACTGTCGTCCGCGTAAAGGGTCACAGGGTGGTCAATTGACTTTGGAAAGTCATTTATGTAAAGAGTAAAAAGTGGAGGCCCTAAAAAACTTCCTTGCGGAACTCCGTAGGTAACGGTTCGTTCCTCCGATAGAATGTTTTCTTCGTTTTTGGTTTTAGTATTTAGTCTATTTATTTCAGTTATTTGTTTTCTGGCGCGCAAATATGATTTAATAAGTTCAAGAACATTCCCTCTAACACCGTACGCATCAAGTTTTTTTTGTAAAATATCATGTTGGACATAATCGAATGCCTGAGTCATGTCACAAAATAGAGCACAGACTGGACTATTTTTATCCATATTTTCCATAATTGAGTGCAAAAAGTCATAAACTGCCATATTTATTGTTTTCTTTTTTCTAAATCCTTTTTGTTCGTTACAGAGAATATTGTTCAATTCTAAATAAAAACTAAGTTGATTATAAATATAGTATTCAATTACTTTAGAGAACATCGGTATTAGAGCAATCGGCCTGTAGCATTCCATTAGTTCCCTGTCTTGTTTTTTAAACAATGGCTTTATTACCGATTCTTTTTATGCATCTGGAAAAATACCTTCACTTATACACAAGTTTATAATATGACTGAGAGGGTGACTTATTTCATCCGCTACTGTTTTTAGTATTTTTGTACTGATCCCGTCATAACCCACACTATTTGTATTATTTAACGCTGGAATGATTTTCGATACGTCATTCGGCAAACTTGGAGCGATAAACATAGAATCCTTTCTGTTCCGAATATTTTTAGTTACTCTAAGCCCTGAATTTATCGAGGGTTGGATTTTCTCAATAAAATAATCATTAAATGAATTAGAAATATGGTTTGGCTCCGAGATAATTTCATCATTAATTCTAATTTTGGGGATATTATTCTTTGGTATATTTAATTTTGATTCATTTATAATTTGCCAGGTAGTTTTGGATTTATTTATTGATTTCTTTATTTTGTAATTATTTTGTGCTTTCTGTGTTAAATTTACAATTCTTTTAAATAGTTTTGAGTAATTCTTAAATTGCGTTTTATTCTGTTGAGTAGGTTTTATTCGATACTGCCACAATAATTGTCGTTTCTTCTCGCTGCATTTTTTTATACCACGTGATACCCATTTTTGTTTATTGTAGACAGTAACCGATATAAGGTTTTCGGGGAAACACTGGTCGTATAACAAAATGAAAATTTCTACGAACTCATCATATATGCTACATTTGGGTCCTTGGCTGCATAGACGTCTGAAAAAGTTAGGTTTTGCAGATAACCTCTAAACTTATTGATGTTGTCGTTATTGTAGTCACGTCTTCTCTTAGTCTACCGTTTAAAAGTACATACGTTATTAATTGGACATTTCAATAACTGCGCAGTATGGTCAGACAACGCTAACTCCAATACTGTGGCTTTACAGGACTTTATAAAATTATGCGCAAAATTGTCTATACATGTTTTGCTCTTAAGACGCGTCGGTTGATGAAGAGCTAGTTTTAAGTTAAAGCTCAATAACATATTTTCAAATTCTGTTGATTGCCTTTTTTTTAAAGAACATCTACATTAAAATCACCTACTAAAACAATATTTTTATAATTATTTTTCACTATAGTCTGTAATATTATTTCTAATTTATTCATACATTCGTTGAAGTTTTTAGCATTAGGCACTCTATAAATACAAGCACAAACAATCCTATGAGTAACAAGTTCAATGCCACAGCATTCAAAGATAGCCGTTGATGACATTTTTGCTATTTTGGGCAACTCTCTCCATTGATGGCCTGACTTCACCAGTATGCATGCACCCCCTCTCTTGCTTGCTTTTCTACTGAAAGAGGCCGCCAAGCAGTAATTCTTTAAGTTAATGTGTTTCGTCATACCCTTCCATCATGAAATGATCCGTAATGCATAGAACGTCCACGTTTATTTTTCTATCTAGCAATTCATTCAAGCTGACTGCAAGGGCGTCACATTTCGCCAGCAGGCCTGCAATGTTTTGGTGCAAGATATGTAGATGTTTAGTCAAGAAAAAAATTGTCATCTGTTGTAGTTCCTTCGTAATTGTCGATACCATTTTGTTGTATGTCAGCGTAATTATAAGTAATTTCAGTAAATCATTCCCACAAATCGTTAAATATCGTACGTAGTCCAAGATTATTGATAGTCCCTGAGTATATATTAAACATGCTGTCGTCATATTTCAGATTGAGGTTGCTGTCTAAAAGGTATGCATGTCCATGCGTCTTTATATCCAGGTATAAAAGATTATTGAATGTTTCTACTCTACAGTTGAATAAAGTAGCGTCAAAGGAATACTTATATGTAGGCAAACAAATAATTATGTTAGTATTTCTTATATCTTGAACTATACTTCTTAAATGGAAGATAATATCATAATAGTCATTAGTTTTCTTGAAGTCTTCTTGCCCAAGGAGTATGATGCTGCAATCTTCCATAGTATAACTTTTTAATTTGGTACCCAGTTCATCCAGGAGCTGATTTGTATTTCCATTTGATTATAAATAATGCAATAGATTGCAGTTATTATGACATGCATTATCGGCAGTTAACAATACATTATGTTTATTACTGCTACTTATTATGCATATTTTGGGCCTAGTCTAGCGGTGTAGCCTAGTCTAGGCCTAGTCTTAGCGGTGTGGCTGTTTGGTTCTGTAATAGACGGGGAGTGATTATTATCTGCCTGTAGGTTGTTTTTTACTGTTGTTTTAGCTGATTTTTTGGCATCTATCATAAGTTCTTGTTCTTCATTACTTTTTTTTTAATTACAATTTTCAATTTTTAATCATTTTATTTCCTCCTGTGAATATTTTAATTGAGATTTAAGTATGGTAATCTCGTCTTTTAGTTTTTGTATTTGAGCGTTGTCTTCGTCTTCTGATATGTCAGGCATACTACTTTTTGTGCAATTCAATGTTTGTGAAATGCTCGTAGTAACGTTGCTATCCTCTTCCTGTTGTTCTGAACGTGTGCGAGTGTGCCGGAACGTGATATTCTCCAGGAAAGTGAGAAAGTTACAAAAACTATCTCGCCCGGTGAGATTCGAACTTGAACACCTGTGTTTTCTGATCTGGTCGTCTTGCCGCTTGGTCCGACGGTATTAGTAATTAGGGTTGAAATTATCGTGTGCAGTGTGTTTGTATGATGTATCACGATTTATTAAACGGACACTAGATGTCACTGGTGCTCCTAATTTTATAATTCTAATATGTTATCTGATCTAACAACACTGTTTAGAACATGGTAATACTCAATGTTGGTATTATTGGTCTGCCGAAAGATGGCGTTGTATTCAAACAGTTTCAAATAAAAAACGGAACTTTTTATATAGGACATTTTAGAAATCACTATGCCAAAGTATTTTTAGACAATCGTTCTAAGTGATATTTTTTATATTGAGTCAGAATGTCATAATTAAGTTCACGAAGCACTTACAACGTCCTGATTCCCATTATGCAAGTCACTGTTTGGGTTTATTGAAATGTAGTGTTATCGCTTATTTTTTTGCGATTTCAACCTTACGTTTGCAGTTGAAGAATTGACCGTGACGACCGTATGACCGTATAGATGAATGTGAGATGTTTTTGGGATAAATTCATTTCAAATATGGAACCGTTCATTGTGTGTGGTCCGATGCGCACTTGGCCGGGTTTTTTATTTATTGATATGGCACTTCCCCGACTTAAGTAGTCACTAAAACATACACATACAAAATTTTCATACTTGCAGTTTTAGATTTTGTGAATTCGTTACTTACACTATACATACTAGAATTGAATGATAGGTAGGTAGTTTAAGTAATCATACTTGTTGTTACTTACTCTATATAAAGATAACGTTTGCTCAGTGGCGTGGCGTTAGATTTTTCGTAATCCAAATCATTTGCTACCATCCAAACCAACTCTTGTGTCCATGTAGTTCCTAAAACATAATTGGATTGATAAAATCTTTCGTCTGACGAATAATAATTTAAAGGGTCTGGGTTAACGGTGTAGGCATGCAGCTTTGTCTCTGGGTTGACAACGCACCTGCGATGCCTGTGCGAAGTAGGAATTGTAGAGGTTCACATAGGTGGTGGTGCCCACTTGCATCTGATCTATTCTGTAACAATCTCTTAGGTGGTAAACCTTCGGAGAAGTGACAGTGACTTGATGCTGGGGATTGACAATATTGACAGCTCACATTAAGCTCACTTCCCCTAAGTATTCACAGAATAGACCGGCAGGTGAGTGACTTGCTTGTTTACCACCCAAAAACTTAAAAAGAAACTAGAATATTTATGAAAAATGTTTTGAATAGTCAATACCTGATCGTGGATAACTAGTGACGAAAACATCAGTTGGTCTTAGCGGCATGTTGTAGATTTTCGCAGCCTCTTGCTTGTATTTTTGAGGGAAGAAGTATTTCTTTGGGCCGACGCGGACGAACCCTGTCTTCTCGCCTGGATTTATAAAAATAGCACTCATTCAGTGATTTGTATAAGCAAAATAAATTCTTCCATATAAATTAGCTTACCAGTAAAGCAGTCCAACAATTCTTTCGTCAGTCCTGGCTCCACATCTTCTATTTTCAAAGGAAACTTGTTTTCTGAATCCATTTCAACACTTTCTAATGATCAATTGAAATACGTGGTCTTTTAAAATATTACTAAACAAGAAAATATTTATTTACGCGTGTCGAAATAATTGTTCCGTTTCAAATGGCGCGATAAAGTGTTATAGTTGACAATCTGTTGCGCTTGAGACTGTGGGCGCAATAGCCAATACTGCGAGATTATTTTAAAGATAAAGATAAAGATCCATTTATTTGTATAAACATGTGTAACATGATACATAAATATGCACGTATGGATGGAAATGTGTTTAAAATTGCTGGTTCAACATGTTTTGCCATAGTCAGCGTACAAAATATTTAGAGTAGGAAATAAATGTCAAAATTCAATAAATTCAAATTGAATAAATATAAAAATATACAGTCAATACGAAAATATAGTCAAGAAATTCAAAAGAATTAAAATAATAAAATTTAAATAACTAAAACAATAAAATTAAAATAACTAAAACAATAAAATAAAATAACTAAAACAATAAAATTAAAATAACTAAAACAATAAGATTAAAATAACTAAAACAATAAAATAACTAAAACAATAAAATTAAAGAGAGGAGTCTGGATTTGTGCCCGGTTGATGGCAATAGGCTCGCCCCCTATTACATGGGACTTGAACATAACTGGCGAAATGTGGGTGTGCTATAGGTACACCTCTGCGTAACCCTTCGGGGAATACAGGCGTGATGTTATGTTATGTTTATGTTATAAAATTAAAATAATTAATAGAATAAAATTACTTCAACTAATATAATAAATAGAATATTAATTATGATCATTCAAAATTTGTCATTCAAGAACTCCATTTTGACATTATAATATCCCTTACTATTAGCATTTTTTTTTTGTTCTCTCTTGAATGAATTAATATTCATTATCTTAATGGCATCAGGAATCTTATTATATATTAATGGGGCCATGCCTATTACACTTTTCCTTAGAAATGCTGTTTTGGCGGGGACTGATTGCACCCAAAGTCTGTACTTCTCACGTCTATTTCTATCTGAATGATTAGTCAATAGAGGAAACAAATGAGGATTAGTTTTTACAAATAGCGATATGCCAAATACTGACGGAAGTGTTAGAATTCTATGCTGTTTAAAAATTGATTTGCAACTGTCTGTAGATTGCAACCCAAACATAGCCCGTATACAACGCTTTTGTGCTTTGAACGCAGTGTCCTTTTGAGTTGAATTGCCCCAGAAAATTATTCCAAATCTTAACACTGATTCAACAAGCCCATAATAAGCCGCAAGTAAAGTATCTGTTTTGCCAGTCGGTGCCAACTTATAAAGAGCATATGAAGAAGTACTATTTTTAATCCCAAAAAATCGGGCTGTTTCAGCTTCTTGTATTATATTATGTTTGTATACTAAATTAATTTTTTATGAATTACGTAAATTTTCTCGTTGTCTAAAATGCATTATGTTGGTTTTACTTAGATTAATTTTCAAATTATTAATAGTAAACCAGGTAATTATAGAATTTAATGAATCAGTAGAGTCAGAATAGTAATTAAGCAAAATTTTAGGTGCTATGGTTACAGTACTGTCGTCAGCGAACAATGACATGGGTTCCTTAGTTGCATTTGGTACATCATTAATGTATAGTAGGAACAAAGGGGGGCCCAGTACACTTCCCTGGGGAACACCATAAGTGACATATCGTTTATCAGAGGAGAAAATCTGTTCCCTTTTAGTTTTACTATTAAATTTAGAAATTTGCGTTAATTGTTGGCGGTCTGATAAATATGATTTTATCAATTCTAGGACGTTACCTCTTATACTTCTTTCTGCTTCAAGTTTGTCTTGCAGAATATTGTGGTCTACATAATCAAATGCTTGTGACATGTCACAATAAATAGAACAAACAAGTAAAGATTTGTCAACTTGTGAAGAAACAACGTACCTATAAAAAGTCATAAACCACCATGTTGATGTTTCTATTTTTCCTAAAGCCTTTTTGCTCATCACAGAGGATTTCATTGTGGTCTAAGTAGCTATTGATTTCACTGTAAATATATTTCTCAAAGATTTTTGAAAATACGGAAATTAGTGCTATAGGCCTATAGTTCTCCATTAAGTATTTACTACCTTTTTTAAAAATATGTTTAATAATAGTCACTTTTAGGTATTTTGGAAATGTCCCACTTTGTATACAAAGATTCAGATATGACTTAAGTGATGAGAGATATCTTCATTCACGGCTTTGATGACTTTAGTCGAAATACCGTCATTCCCTACACAGCTAGTATTTTTAAGATTTCTTATATTTTCTGCATATGATATGGTAAACAGGGTGATAAAAACATTGAGTTCAGTTTCGGATTAATTAGGACTGTGGATTCTTTTCCAGCACCTGGAATGGGATTTACGTTTTCAATGAAATAGTTATTAAACGCATTGGCAATTTCTGTAGGATTTGTTGCTACTTTATCATTAATTTTTAATTCTGTTGTTGATTCTATTGGAATATTAAATTTATTTATAATTGTAATTTGCCATGCAGTTTCACTTTTATTAGTCGATGTTTTTATTTTGTAATTGTTTTGAGCACGTTTAGTAAGGTTTATAATCCGTTTTAGAAGTTTTGAATATGTTGAATATTTTTGTTTGTTAGTCAATGTTGGTTTCCGTCTGAAATTCCAGAGTAATTCTCTTTTATTCCTACTACAGGTCTTAATTCCACGTGATATCCATCTTAGTTTTGTATTTACTTGCACAGTAATTTTAGTTTGCGGAAAACACAATTCATAAATAAATTTAAAAGTTTCTATAAAATTATGATATGCTACTGATGGATCATCTGTGTTATATACTTCACTAAAAGAAAGGTTCTTTATATATTTTTTTAAATTTATGTATATTTTCTGACCTAAAATCGCGCTTCATTATATGCCAATACTTTAATTTAATTAATTTTGTAACTGGAAGCTTAATTAATTGGGCAGTGTGATATGATAAGCCAAATTCTAACACATCGGTCTTACACTTTTTTTTAAGGTCATGTGCAAAGTTGTCAATACAAGTTTTACTTGATAGTCTTGTGGGCTGTTTTAATGCTAATGCGAGATTATAATTTAACAATAAACATTCGAAATCTAATATGATACTATTGCACTTCATGATATCTATGCTAAAGTCACCGGCTATAATCCAGTTATGATTACTAATTTTAGAAATGTAATTTAGAACATTATTAAGCCTATCGAAAAACAAATTGAGATTGCTTTGAACCGGTACACGGTATACACAAACTATAATAAATTTATAATCAAGTAACTCGATTGCACAACATTCGATTACATTGCTTATGGACAATTTACTAATTTGGGCAAGTGCTTTCGGATCAAAGGTACATAACACCTTGTTTAGCCTTAGGAATAAGTCCGCTCAGCCTGAATTTTATGTAGAGACGTGTCCCGATATGCGTATTTGTGGGTGTGAATCTAGGTAAACATCCTAACCCCTTGGTATCGGTAGTCCTAGGAAGCAATAAAAATCTCACGTGGATTAAATTTTAAATTTTATTTGAAGAACGAAAGTGATTGTTTAAAATATATTATTGGAGAAAAATATGCAAGTAGGGTATTAAAAAATAAACATGCAATCTAATATAAGTAGTATTTTAATCTGTATCTGATAAATAATCAAATTCCGAGTCGCTATTGATTTCGTCGGTATCATCTTGCAAATTAATTATTAATTCGAAATCTAGGTCCATATATATTAAATATTCTTTTTCGATTTTTCGACATGTTCAGATGTTTTATGCCATGCATCGACATGTTCAGATGTTTTATGCCATGCATCGACATGTTCACATGTTTTATGCCATGTTTCGCTGCTAATGTGATTCAAGCTTTCACAAATCAGTTTTTCAATGCTAACGAGATTTAGTTGTCTTTTTTTTTTATAATAATAAATTTTATTGAAACGAAAAACTAGTTTACAAAAACTCTGTGTTCGCATTAGTATAATACTGTGTCGCAGTCATTAACCGCCCACCTCCAAAAAGTCGGGGCAAACGCAAAACTAAAAGACTAAAATTACTTATACTAAAAAAAAAAGAGAAATTTAAGTAATTTTACGTGAGATTGTGTGTTTGTATGAAAGGATTGTGTAGTTTTGTGGGTGGATTACATATGTGAGTGTGCGTGTGTGTGTGTGTGTGTGTGTGTGTGTGTGTGTGTATGTGTGTGTGTTGTGTGTGTGTGTACGTGCATGTGTGTGTGGGTGGGAGAGTGATGTCGGTTTGTGCAGGGGGTGTGTGTCTGCTCATGTTATTATACATATAAAGGGCAATTGGAAAGTGAGTTTAAGTTTTTACTAATATTTCTAATTCTTCATAGGTGAGTGTATGAAGCCATTTATCCGTGATCCTTCGACATTCTCTCAGGGTCAGTGGATATATATTGAGCTGTTCATTTACTTGATTATACAAAGTCGAGCTAAGAAAGTGATATTGCCGCCTAACAACTTGAACTCTGGCAGATTCCATCTGGCAGACTCTGTTAGATCTTCGTTTTTGGCTGACGACAACAGGATCGAATGGAAGGTCTAAGTGTTTATGCAGCACTACCGCAAGAAGAAATGTGTGTTTGACTGTTGGTAACTCGCACAGAGCATACAGTTCAGCAGTTGGAAATCGGACAGGTTTGTGAGTCATGACCTTTAATACTTCCCTCTGTGCCCGTTCCAGACGGAGCATTAGGCACTTCCCAGACCCACCCCATGCTGCAATACAATATTTTAGGATGGAATATGCCAAAGCGAAATATACTGTTCGTAGTGTGGCAAAATCAGCTGATGTTCGCAGGTTTTTAAAAACAAATATTAATTTTCTGACCCTGGAAACCAGAGCCTCAATTTGATCCTTCCATGTCAGCGTACTATCTATTATAACAACCAAGTATTTAATACTATGGGTGCGCGTAATCTGAGCACAGCCAGTGCAATCAGTCGATATTAACCCGCATTTATGCGCCGTCAGAGTATAGGGACAAGGAGGTTGAGAGGCTCTACTTGGGGCAAATGTAATGAACTTGGTTTTTTCTATATTGAGGGTTAGCAGGTTTTTATTCAGCCATTTCATTGCAACAAGCAGAGCGGACTCTGCATAAGAGCGGGTTTCCAGCCCATCCTTACCATGAATGAGCATGACGGTATCGTCCGCGTAAGTTATAATTTCAGCGTTAGTTATAGCCAGATTACATAGGTCATTTATGTAAATAAGAAACAGGGTAGGTCCAAGGACACTACCCTGCGGGACCCCGTAGGTTAAATATTGCTGTTTGCTAACGTGATTTCCTATCTTTACGGTTTGAGACCGCTCACTCAGGTAACTCCTAAAAATGTTTAGGCACACTCCTCTGACACCAATCCGTTCCAACTTTTCAAGCAAGAGGGGGACAGAGACTGTGTCAAAAGCTTTTGAAAGGTCTAGGAAAATTGCTATTATTTTGAGTTTATTATTTATATTTTTTGCTATAGTTCCAGTTACTTCTAAGACTGCATCTTTTGTGCTTCTACCTGATCGAAAGCCGTATTGGTTCGCTGAAATTATATTCTGTGACTTAAGATAATTAAGTAGTCGATTATTTATATTTTTTTCTAAAATTTTGGACAAAATTGTAAGAACAGAGATAGGTCTGTAGTTATTCACACTGTCCCCACTCTTGTAGATGGGATGTACAAGTGCCCTTTTAAAGACCGCCGGGAACACAACTGATGCGAGTACACGGTTAAATATGTGCGACATAATAGGGATTAAGGTGTCGCGAGCAGCCCTAATCAAGGTAGCAGAAATGCCATCCCAACCCACGGCGCAATTGGCCTTGAGGCCAAGGATGATTCGTTCAATCTGTTCACAGTCTGTTGAGAAAATGGCCATGGAGTTAGGACACGCATTGTTGTCAGAGGAGTATGTACAGTGTGCATTAGTTATTTTTGACGCAAGGGTCTTCCCCACATTTGCAAAGAAGTCATTCACATTATCCACTGAATCTAATGGATCTGGAGTAATGGATAAAAGTTCAGTGGCAGTAGCTTTGTTGTTTTGAAGATTAGAGATCGATTTAATAAGATTCCAAGTAGCCTTAGGACTCCTGCGATGTCTCTCAAACTCAGTTCGTTCATATTCCCGTTTAATCTTTTTAAGTAAATTATTGCAGAAGTTTCTGTAACGCTTGAATGTCACTTGTAGTGTACTATTATTAGGGTCTCGATTTGATTTAAGGCAAAGATTATCCCTGTTTCGTATACATCTCAAAAGCCCCGGTGTGATCCAGGGTTTTGTAATCCTTTTTTTACTTGGGATAGTGCGAGTAACAGAGTTGTTATTGACCACAGTTGAAACAATATTAACAAATTCAGTAGCAGCCGCAGTTGCATCATCACAGTTCCTCACTGAAGAAAAATCTACAGTTTTTATAATTGCAACGCATGCATCCACGTCTACTCGGCGCGATGATGAAGGGGTTTTAGTTATATTAAGGACTAAGGTTATAGCAGGTTTGTTCGATTTGATAACTACGTGGTCTAGACAGGCGTTGTTACGTGTGGGAAACAAATGTGCAGGAAGCATTGCATGGGATGCCACTGTGTTTAGATACGCGTCAGCATTCATATCATTAGTATTTTGGGAGATATTTATATTGATATCACCAATTATAACAATAGTCTTAAACGACATTAACGAGTGCAGAGTTATATCCAGACATTCAATAAAGTTCTTAGTATTACGGAACGACGGAGATCGATATGTTGCCAAAAGGGCTATTTCTGTACCGAATTTTAAAATCAAGCAATTCGCATCTGTTAAAATCGGTATTTCGACAGTGACTCGTAGGTTTTGCCTAACATATACAACAATACCGACGTTTTGGTTAGCGTGGTCGGACTGGAATGATTCGAATCCCGGTATAGTAGGAAGGTAAGGGCATTTGCGTAACCAACACTCTGATAAGACAATAGCATCGAAATATACTAACATATTCCACGATCGAAAATATTTTTTTGCAATGCTCCAAATATTTTCTATTGCATTTAATTCCGGGTGTTAGGGAGGAAGGCGCAGAATTTCAAACTCTTTGTTCCTAATAAAACCATAAATTTTATATGTGATGTAATTATCTTGGTTTTTAGGATTTCGTACGTCCTAATTAAAAACGGAACCTCTGTAAGTCCATCTGTCAATTTGTTCCTAATCTACTGAACTGTTAGGTTGAAAATATATAAATTTCTGTGACCCAAACACGGACGTGTAACGTAAATAAATGAATTTTGAATATGGCGGTCACTTTTGGGGGGCTAATTATAATATCAAAAACAAAAGTTTTGCAAACTGTGCCGTGTGACATATCAAATGAAAGGACTTGTGAGGGTCTCAAGCTTTTGTATAATTTTAAAATAAACAGTTTAGAAGTTATTTAGGAAAATATATGATACTATTTCCCCCACTTAGCTATCTCCGAAACTACTGAACCTAATATTTAGAAAAAAATACATAAATTAGTTCCTTATTTACAGATTACAGGAAACATAGGAAGTTTAGGGTCTTACAATAAAATGGTAAATCTTTCAATATTGTGAGTACAAACCTACAATTGCAGTTGTGAACAATTGCAGTGCTACAATTGCAGAATGTAAGGGGGAAAATGTTTTACAACTACAATGTCGAGTTTGTTCTTGGGATCTGGGAACATGGTAGTAGTTAACCCGCAAAGAATAATTACCCACCCAGTCACCCTGTACAGGGTGACTGGTGACCTATTCCTTCCGGGTCGTGATAGTGTGACCCATTGGCAACAATTAAGCACCCCATAAAGCCTAGATGAAAATTGAAGGGATTCGAGAAACCCAATTTTTTATGAATTTTGTTAAATTTCCTGATGATTTTTGAAAATGGTTAATCAACTTCTTCCATAAACTTCTAACTATTTGATGTTTCAGAACATTTAGATACATCGAAAGGTTTGTTAAGGTGTTAGGTACCCAATAAAATAGCAATGAAGGCTAAGGAATTTGAGATTTTAGAGAAAAGTGGTATTTAGTGACGAATTCTGGGAATTTTTGAAAAATACATAAAATTTGTGTGTACTCGATTTGCATGATTTTTTGCCTATGCTTTATGGGGTGCTTAATTGTTGCAAATGGGTCACACTATCATGTCCTAGAAGGAATATGTCAAATTACAAGTCTCCCTGTATATATTACACACACATTTCACCGTCATAAGTAATAGGGGGTGAGCCTATTGCCAGCAACCGGGAACAAATGCAGGGCTGCTACTAAGAAATTCCTGATGGAAAAACCCAATAACACTTCAACCCGACCTTGGAATCGCAGCCAGGACCTCATGCTTAGTAGTAGTACTTGCGGCCCCTAGACCGATGAAGCAATCTTATTTAAACGACCATCTATAATAAATTGCCCAAATCATGGAGAACATTAAATATATCTGCTCTTAAAAGTAAATTGAAGAGTTTACTAACCGAAAGAGCATTTTACAGTATAGCAGAGTTTATGAAAGAGGATAATTTTTCTTCGTTTTTGAGATGACGATGTTGTATTTTATTGACATGTTATTGTGATTTATTGTATTTTTTTGTGGAATAATTGTAATTTGGAATTGATATTTTAATGACAGTAATTCATATTTTTTATTGACTAATTTATTTAATGATTACTTTGACATTTAATTTTATCTAAAAAATGTGCTTGCTGAAGTGTCATGATACGTAATATTTAATGAATACTGATGATTTAATAAGTACCTATATAATTTCAATAATGTAATTTTGATGAATATTATCACGGTATAAGCACCATCTCTTCCTACCAATTTGTACGCCACTTTATGCGGCTGAACATGTTAGAACTTTTCTGTATCTTTTATTATCTTGCATGCAATATATCATGTACACCATGTTTAAACAAATAAAATTTTACTTACTTACTTAACGTAAATACAATCTGAATTAGACTAGCTATAGATAAACAGCCATAATCTGCGGAAACTCCCCATGCTATCAGATTACGGATTATTATCAGATATGCATTGGCATTGGGATTGAGTTGCTCCAATTTATTGAATACTGAATATTTTTTATTACTTTTGCTATTTCTTTATTGCACGACTCATGATGCGAAGCATCAGAGAGTGCTGTACGATCGAAAAAAAAATTTCGCCTCATTTTGGCGGCTATTTTTATTATTATAGCCTTGTTAGTTCACGGAATCAAGATATTTTGCATACTATTGTCGAGATAATTTAATGGAGATTAATTTCATACTTTTTAAAAATTGATTTACTGCAATAGAATTGGAAAAAAACACCAAAATAGGTCAAAAAAAAATCCTGTCCTGTCCGTGTGAAACCCGGAAACACTGTAACTTGTGAAAAAATCCATTATTTGAGTTTTTTTTTTTTTTTAATTCTAATCGACAATTGTAGGTCACTGAATGCAAATGGCTAATTAATTCAGTGTCGTTTAATTACAATTAATAAAAAACGAAAACTACAAGACTGTACATCTATTTGTATTTATATTTTTATTTTTTATAGAATTGAATGAGATTATGAGGCGTGCACTTTTGGATTTTCCAATATTTTTATTTTTTGAGTGAATGTGAAGAAGAAGACCGTGACAAAGAAAACAACAGACGCAGTGAAGAAGGAGGTGTTGTCGAACGGCCTGCCCAACGGCGACGCCAGGGGGTGGACACATAGAACATTAAGCACCTTGTGAAGAACTTAGGGCCATCTGTAATACTGAACTGGGAAATATGTCTTCAGAAGTATCAAAAAGTGCCGATAGATGTCACTACTATCACAATAAAACAAAAATAAAATGTTTTAGATAAACAAACAAATTTACTTAATTACTTAAAAAATATAGTACATTTTAAATTACTAAATAATATAATTATTAACTGTGCTAGTTGTAGTTTGTACACGTAGGGTATTTATATCTGTACACCACAGAGTATACACAGACAATAAATATGGCTGCCGGATCGTGCGTCGGTGCGTCTGCGCTTGTTTTTGCTTCCTCATTTATTTTGTGTGTAATTAGTGGTTTTCCAAGTGTTTTCTATACGTGGAGTGGAAATTACTCCTCTGTCCTGATACGTAGACTACTACCTGAAAATCAGTACTTAATTTTTTGCTGCCGTGTGAAGAAATTGTATTACGCCGGCTGAGATAAAAATAATCTAAGTACGCCGAGTACCTAATTCACGAGAAAAGACGCTAAAATAACTTCAGGACTAGCTTGTTTTATTCCAATTTCCAACACATTATTTTACCTTCACCTACGTCAGTGGTAGCTACTTATGTAGTATGACGAAAATTGCTTACCACTGGTAAGCTATTTTCGTCATACTACATAGGTAGTATCCATTCAAAACTTCTATAGCTATTTATATGTAGGTACCTATAGATTGGGATTTAGTTTCTGTTCAGAAATATAGACGGCGCTTAAAACTGTCATGCATAAAAGATTCAAGAGACGGCTCTCTTAACCTATACTACTTAAACTACTCTTTGAGCGAGCGACGCGCTCAGCAAGCCGCCCCCAAGCCCGCCGGCCGCGGACAACGCTCTGCTGCCTGACGTCATTGCGTAGGCACGACACAACAAAAACAATTGATTTTATTTTCGCTTGAATGTTATGATTTTCTATAAGTTTATGATAGTTTTGCCGTCGTTGGAGGCGGCGAGTCGTTAGATGCGGGTGTCTGCTCCCAATTTTATAAAAGAGTCGCTTTTTAGAGACGTATGTTGCCAAATTGTTGTACGCGGTGCGGAGCGAGCGGTCGCGTTCGTACGACCGCTCGCCCCGCTCCGGCTTTAAACGGTTAATATCCATTATAATGATATAGCCTCTTTTAGAATTTTATATTACCAACGAATGATTAATTCAATCTGGCTTTTAATTTATTTTCTTTGTATAAACGTATTATTCAAATAAAATGTGAGGAAGGACTGAGACATTGTTATATTTATGAGTAAATTTTTACTACCGGCCACAGTGAATGATATTGAAACACAATTGGAATAAATAGTATTGTTTACTTATTGCTACTACTTTCTTATAAAATTTTCAATATCCATGTAGACTTAAAATATGGTGTTACAAAGAAAAGTGGAATATAGTATATTACTGAAATAAATGTTTATCACCCTTTTATGTTATTTTCTTTCAAAGCCAATATTTTAATTTAAAGTTTCATCTGTGGAAAGCGCAGGTCAGTATCTCGCAGATTGTCCTCTATCCATCGTTCGGCTTGTTGAGTCATCTCCTCATCGAAGTGGTCGCGCCATCCTCCCACTTTTCCTACAAAAAGTAAAAAAAAAGTCAACATCAAAAATAATAAAGGTATCCAGACCTACGTTTATCAACACGTTAACAGATACACTGGAAACTACTTTTTTCGTCGTCTACCCCATTGTGTGGGGTATCGTTGAATAGGTCTTCTAAAATTACTTAGGAATTGCTAAAATATTTTTTCGATTTAATGCTCCATTCACGAAATATTAAACTTTAAAGTGTAAAATTTTGTTCGAGTCGGGCGCCCCCCCCCCCCTCTCAAAGCTAAACTGCTGGCTTGAAAAATTCACGATGATAGTGTATTTCATGAACTTTAAAGAAAAATCATAGCGGTTAAGATAACTTTATTAGTTTAGCAGTAATAGTCGTTGAACTTGGGTGTTGGATAATTTTGTACCAAATACAAAATCCTTAGCATTAATCCTTTAAAGTGACAAAGATTAAGTAGTTGCTTGTTTATAACGGGTAAAGACTTGCATTGAATAACAAAATATGAAATAAAAAAACAAAAAAAAAACCATAATAAATTATCATAAGTTTCAGACTAAAGAACAACAGAATCGTACTATATTGTGATAACGGGCTACTACGGAACCCTACACTGTGCGTGGCCCGACACGCACTTGGTCGGTTTTCTTATTCTTAGAACGAGGTAGGCCTAATTTAATCTCCTAAAGAGAAAGTCAAGTTTCGGCTTTGTAGCGTACCTTTTCTGATAAAACCCTGTTCACCGGGTATCTGAATCCCGAGCACCTTCATGACGTCATAGTTGACAGACTTGTTGTTCTTGAAATTCTCGATGCTGAGGTGGTCGCACAAGCGATCTATCTGTTCATCTGTGTACTGTTTGTCGAAGAACTTGGCTACACGGCGAATAGATGTCGGCAGGTCCTGGGAAAGAAATAAATACATCTTTATTAATAACAAAATATCACTCCTGTATTTCCCGAAACTACAGTTATAGCTCAGGAATCTTTTGGAGTTTGGCGTAAATCGCAACTAATCCGCCATCTTGTTTTTCAACACATTTTAGAAAACATTGCAGTAAATGTTTACCAGTAGCGCCACCATGTCAACGTCATTCAAGCTTGGAGCTCCAAACGAACTTGTAACATTGTACGTAGCCTTACGTAGGTACGTTCAAGTCCCATGTAATAGGGGGCGAGCCTATTGTCAATAACCGGGCACAAGCCTCAGACAGCCTTTTGCTACTGAAAAAACCCAATAATCAGCCTAGCCTGTTCCGGGAATCGAACCTAGGGCCTCGCGTTAGTTAAGCAGCAGTGATTTTGTTTGTTGTCAGCACGTTGAATAAGATTCAATGCATTTGGAAAAAAATACGTTATCAAACTTACCTTTGAAAGCTCTTCGTAGAATAAAAACAGCATATTGGGGTGGTGTCTTTTCTCCCAGGCTTCTTTAAGATGTTCAAAGAATGGTGCCCCGTTTTCTAAAGCAAAATGCTTGGTTATAAAAAGTTGAATTGGTACCTTTATACTACAAAGAGGTAGGCAGACGCAATGGCTATATATTACAAGCCCTATGCTGCACGGGATAGGCGTAGCAAGCCCTAGGATCTTCTTTAGTCTTTATTAATCCGCGAGCATGCCAATCAAATTTATTAAAAATAAGATTGTACAAGAACCGGTTGGACGGTGACCCCCAAACTAGGCATTAGTCATTTGCATCTTGGGGGTCAATAAATGATTATAGAGCTCTTTTTTGAAATCGCACACTTCTAATCTAGCTCATAATTATGGTAATATTATTAGGATCTTAGAAAGTTTTTCACTCCATCATAAACTTAGAATCGAACTCTGGACCGTCGCGTTCTGCAGCTACGGCATAATGAGCGCATAGTAATTTGTTTTAATTACGGATATGAATAATATCGATAGTTATTTTTTTTCGGATGGCTGCTAGTATTTACATACGTACACCGGGCGATCAGCAAATTACTTACTTAAATAATTTTTGTTATACCTTGCAATCAGTAAATTATAACTAAATAGTCTGCATAACAATGTCATCATGTACCCATGTCTATTGTGAGTTAAGTTTATGTTGCTAGCTTTTATTAATACACATCTGTCATATGCTTTGAAAGGTGAATCACTAGTCTCATAGAGTACCTCAATTATAAGGAGTTGATGTAACTTAGGATAAGTGCAATTTGTTCATTGTTCCATGTTCCATATTTGAAAATGAAATTAATTATAGTTATTTTGCTACGATGTAGTACCTATTTTCTTGTAGCAATAAATTATACCATAACTCGTTTAATAAACACTACGCAATAATAAAATATGAACTCACGCAAGTCCTTTATAAAGAAGTTCAAATATGCTTTTAAGTCTCCTTTGTACCCTTGCGTTCTCAACAGCCTGTTGAGATGGTAGAACGACACGACGACATCCCTGGGGTCACGGGCTACGTAGACCATTTTCGCCTCATCGAGTAATGTAGGAGGCAGCAGTGATAAAGGCATGTGGGACTTGATGAACCTCGGAGATGGCGTCGCAGCGAGCTGTTCAGTGCCTGGTTGACAGACCGCTTCCAGTAACTCCAGGTTCTCTTTGCTGTGACTGTTCTCTTCTATGAATTTCGCTTTGTTTACAGGATGGACGGTTATTGAAAATCTGGAAGATTTACCGTTTATCATTTTTATGACACTTTCTAATCACCAAGACAGATTGTCCAAAGATTAGCCGGACTAGTCGCCGAACGGCTTGATTTAGAAAGTGAAAGCGTCAACGTTGTCCGTTGTTAAAAATATCGTCTAGTTACAGAAAAATACCTTTTTTACTAAAAAAAAAACGACGTCCAAAAAAACACAAAAAACGTGAAAAATTACTTTAATTTCGGAAGTCGGTAGCCAAAAACGAAAATACAAAACCAAAGTCAAAGTCAAAACGTTTATTGCGAACTAAGTGTTACAATGTTGGTGTTATCTTATGTTAGTACTTATGACTTAGCAGCCTTTTACAAGCATTGCAATTATCATTCGCCTGCCCTTATCATTCTAAATTAGCATGCATTTAACATTTTTAAACTTAATAAAATTATACAATAAAATTGAGAAATTTTAGTTACGTCAAAATTAAATGTCAATAATAATGACACCGACTTCCGAAATTAAAGTTATTTTTACGTTTTTTTGTGGTTTTTTTTGGAAGTCGGTTATTTTTTTTAACCGACTTTCCCAAAAAGGAGGAGGTTCTCAATTCGTCTGTATGTTTTTTTTTTTTTTTTAATGTGTGTTAGCTCATAACTTTTTTCTGGGTGAACCGATTTGGATGATTCTTTTTTTATTTGATAGCTGGTGCTTCACATGTAGTCCCATTTAAATTTGATCAAGGTCTGACCAGCAGTTTTGGAGTTATCCTTAATAATGCATATTTTTTCCACTTAGTTTATATGGATGAAGTGTTGATAATTTCCTGTCACGGTTATTTACATACCAATTAGTGGAATACGAATTTGTGTGGCGTAGGTACCGCAACTAAAAAGTGAAAAATAAAAACTTTTTTACAAAAAAACAACCGACTTCCAAAAAAAACACTAAAAGACGTGAAAAATAACTTTTATTTCGGAAGGCGGTGGCCAAAAACGAAAATACAAAACCAAAGGCACCGACTTCCGAAATAAAAGTTATTTTTCACGTCTTTTAGTGTTTTTTTTTGGAAGTCGGTTGTTTTTTTGTAAAAAAGTTTTTGTAAGAAAGTTTTTATTTTTCACTTTTTAGTTGTGATACCTACGCCACACAAATTCGTATACCACTACTTGATATACAAATAACAGTGACAGGAAATTATTAAAACATCATCAATATAAACTAAGTGGATAAAATATGCAGTATTAAGAATAACTTAAAAACTACTGGTCGGAACTTGATCAAATTTAAATGGGACTACATGTAAAGCACCAGCTATTAAATAAAACAAGAATCATCCAAATCCGTTCACCCAAAAAAAAGTTCTGAGCTAACACACATAAAAAAAAATACAGTCGAATTGAGAACCTCCACAACATAACATCACGCCTGTATTCCCCGAAGGGTTAGGCAGAGGTGTACCTATGGCACACCCACATTTCGCCAGTTATGTTTAAGTCCCATGTAATAGGGGGCGAGCCTATTGCCATCAACCGGGCACAAATCCAGAACCTCCTCCTTGTTTTGAAGTCGGTTAAAAACGGGAAAGGTAGGTACTAAAGTTTTCGAAGTTAGACACTAAACTAGAAAGACAGCAAGTTCAGCAAATTGTCTTGATCCAGTACACATACATACATACATAAACTCACGCCTTCTTCCCATGGGGGTAGGCAGAAACTACGCAACGCCACCTGCTACGATCCATACACACTCCTTTTGCGTCGTTTACGTTCATACATCTGGTCATACACGCACGCCGGTTGTGAGTATTACGCACCTGACCTTTCTGAAGAACATCACCAATAAGGTCACTATATCTTCCTAGGGCGTCCCCTGCCGGCGTTTCCACTCACATCTAATCCAGTATCTGTATTTATTTATTTACACTTCTCGCAGATAATGATGTACAAAGGCGTACATGAATAATAGGCATTCCCTACCAGTCAACCAGGGTTAGTCTAAACATAAGGTGGCAGGTCCTCTGTTTAACAGGAGTGAATAATAATAATAAAATATTGAAAAGATAACATAATAAACATAACATAACATCACGCCTGTATTCCCCTAAGGGTTAGGCAGAGGTGTACCTATAGTACACCCACATTTCGCCAGTTATGTTTAAGTCCAGAAAAGATAACATAATTAATTATAAATAAAATTAGTACCTATATAAGTAGGTACATAAATATATTTTGTCATAGTATTTCAATGGGTTAACCGTACCATACATAAATATGCAACTGTTCCATACTGATCCCAAACTCAAACTCAAAGCATTTATTTCAAATAAACCAATTACAGGCACTTTTGAATTGTCAAGGGTCGGTCAGTCAGAAAGATGAAGCTCATTCTAAAGCGTAGTAGGTACCAAAGGAGAACAACGGGCAAGAAACTCCGTGGATACTCTTTTAAATCAAAATATGGTTACAAAATATTGGTAACATCATTCATGTTGAAATTATGCATGTGAGAACGATGCAGAACGTTAAAAGCGTCCGTAATAAAAAGACAAAAACAATTCAAATATTAAATTAAATTAAAATAAGCCGAGGCAGCTAAGAAATGCCCAGTCACTGCTGACGGCGCCCGTTCACGAACATGACGCTTGGATTAGCACCATTCAGCTCAACCATTTTGAAGGGAACTTAAAGATCCAACACACACGCCCCCACCAGCGAGACATTTGAGTAGTCCCTAGTCCCAACTCGCCGGTCCGTACATATGGATAGATACAAGGCGCGGGCGACTTGGGACTAGGGATCAGTATGGATGAAGCTAATTATAAGTCGTCTAATAGACATGCTTGAATGATACTTTAGTAATCACACTTGTTGTTACTTACTCTAAAAAGGGGTAACGTTCAGTCAGTGGCGTGGCGTTCGATTTTTCGTAATCCAAATCATTTGCTACCATCCAAACCAACTCTTGCGTCCATGTAGTTCCTAAAACAGAAAGGGAAATAATGATATCTTTCGACCTAAGTACCTACGAATTTCGAGAGACATTTTAGTATTTTCGAGGTTCAGAGAGTTATGTAGGTGCCGGCGGTGACGGGCACATAATGCGTTTCAGTTTTTCTACTGCAGATGTAGGCTACATCTGAAACGCCTTATGCCGCTGCGTATGCCTATGGCTACATCATGTACGGGTCGATAGGCAACAGTGACCATTTACCATCAAGCAGGTTACCTGCTTATTTGCCGCCCCATACCTACACAAGCATATCGGATATGTGCGACTTGAACACGTGGAGAGGATTCCGTTCGATGAACATGTTAGTTACCCACGAAAATCATTTTATGTAAAGTAGGTTGCACAGACTAACATAACGCTTTTACTGTTAAAAAGTTGTCAGATCTAATGGAGAGTCAAGCCCCTAACTCTACAAGGCTTAACTCTACAATTCTTCATCTTAGTCAAAATGTACGGCTCGGCCGTTCGCGGCCGTTTCGCGGCCGTCGCACAGGCACGCCTATTGGGCTTATGGTAAGAAATTAAGTCACTTGGTCCTTAATGTTGTGTGGTAAGAAATTAAGTCACTTGGTCCTTAATGTTGTGTCATGCAATAGTTCATGTAAGGTTTGTAGAGTTAGGGGCTTGGCTCTACATTATATCTAATAGGTAGGATTTCATTTATTTTAGTAGGTTCATTTATTTTAGTAGGTTCATTTATTTATGTAATGAAAAACATACAGTAGCACAATAAAAACAATCATAAAATCGTAAATATACTATTTTAAACAATTATGCTACCCACTACTTTCTCCACAGATCACAATAAAAAGTATTTAAAAACTAGCCAATAACACAGATACAATATCTAAAATGACATTATCCTAGAACTCATATCTGGATTTTTAAATTTATAAAAAAGGAAAGTAAATTTGTGTGCATACAATAGTAAACATTACGTCATTGTATAGAATAGAATACACTTTATTATGTACACCATAAACTTACAGATATAAATGTAGAAATTTTCGGAGGGTGACACAGTGGGCGATCTTATCGCTAAAAGCGATCTTTACATCATTTTAGAATACTTTGCTGATCCTTAAGGGTTGCTTGGATTTGCTTCTTAAATGAATTTTTACTAAGAAAAAGAATGTCGAATGAATTAAACTCATTATTGTATGTCTCAACCACACGATGAAGTGGTGAACGCGAGCCAGCGTTGGATGTAAATAGACGTCGAGTGCGTACCTCACGTACATGAACTGTTCGAGGAACCAGGTAACACAGACTCCTGACTAAGTCCGGACAATCAAAATTATTGCGGCATATATTGAACAGAGTCATAACTTCCAGAAGTTTCCGTCTTGACTTTAAGGTCAGAAGATCATTTCATCATCTTTTTAAGAAGTAAGTGGTATGACATTTTATTAAGATAACATCTAAAATTCATTGCACGAAGGCATTTACGTTGTACTAGTTCTAGTTGTTCAATATATTTTACGTAAAAAGGGTTCTAACTAGGTACTGCAAACTCTAACTGTGGCCTAAACAATGATTTGTATAAGTGCAAAAAGGTGGAAGGTTGAAGAAAATCCCTCGAAGATCTCATGAGAAACAACATTTTTTTCTATATGAATATCCAGATGGAGCTTCGAATCTAGCAGAACACCAAGATCGCGGAGAAAAATTACTTTACTAATTGGCGTATAAGCAAGACGATAGTCGATTTTTCTTTTTGGTAAATGTTATAACGTGACACTTTGGAAGACTGAGGTAAAGCTTATTGGAGGAGCAGTAGATAGAGAAACGGTCTAAATCCTGCTGGAAGTTAACACAATCCACTTTATCAGAAATAATTTTATAGACCTTTAAATCGTCCGCGTAGAGAAGAAATTTTGAATTCTGAAAAGTCTTTTATGTCATTAATGTATAAAATGAATAATTAAGGGCCTAAAATGGAACCTTGTGGTACACCTGAGCTGACCCGAAATGAGCCAGATTCAAAGCCATTAACAACAATCTTTTGTATTCTGTTAGTTATGTAAGATATAAACCACCTTAAAAGCTCCCCTCTAATTCCATTGTATGTGATTTTATTAAGTAGTAGTGTGTGGTCAAGTTTATCGATACCTTTGTGAAAATCTGTGAACACTGCATCAATCTGCTGCCTATTATCGAGACTTTCAAACAGTTGGGACGTGAAAATGAGGAGATTGCTAATGCAAGATCTGTCTTTAAGAAAGCCATGCTGTTCTTTTATTAAAATACTGCGAATAGCTTGGTTGCTCTATTTCTTTTTATTTTAGCGGTGATATTCTACTGATATTACACAGATGTGTTAAAATCATAACCCTTACTTCTAGCATAGTCGGGTAAAAAAGGTATTTCTTGCACGCCAGCAGTGACTTTCTACATAGCCAACGAAAAAGAGTTTCTTCTTTGTGGTTTATGTATATGTATTATTTAGTACATGCTAATCTAGCTTTCATAAAAAATGGAACTAGGTATACCGATTATCTGTAAGAAATACAGACTTTCACCTCCCTTTAAGGGAGTTGGAGGTTGAAAGTTTCAGATTTCTTATTGTGTTTTTGTTGTTCGTGTACAAATCCTAGCCTGCATGCCCAATTTCAGCTTTATAGGACCTCAGGAAGTGCCCTAAAGGTTTTGATGAGCGAGTGAGTGAGTCAGTTAGTGACGAAATCGACGTATTTTAGATATTATTATAATCCAAAGTTTAAAAGCTAGACACATGAAACTTGAAGTGTTTTTTAAATCTGCTAATTACATTTTATCCTGAGAATTTGGGCTGCCTAGCATCATCGTGGCCGAAGCTATGAATGAAACTACGACGAAACGCTTCGAAAAAAGGTAGTTAATGCCGCTGCTTTTTGTTTGTGGCTCGTCTCAGTGGGGGTACTAAGGTGCCCACAGATCCCAAGAACAAACAACTAGGATACGAACAACTACAATAAGAAACATATTCTTTCAAACATTCTAACTGCAATTTATTGTAAGTTTGTACACACACTATTGATATATTACCATGTTATTTTAAGACCCTAGACTTCTTATAGGTTATCCTGTTATCTGTAGGTAAAGAACTAATTTCTGTATTTTTTTAAAAAAAATTGACTCAGTAGTTCCGGAGATAAGCGTGGAAATGGTCAATTTTCACATATTATCTTAAATAACTTCAAAACTGTTTATTATAAAATTTTACAACCAATATATTTGAGACCCTCACAACAACACCTTTCATTAGATATGTCACACGTAGTCTGCCCCCAAAAGTGACCCTCATATTCAAAATTCGTTTATTTACATTACACGTCCGTTTTTGGGTCATAGAAATTCATATGTGTACCAAATTTCAACTTAATCAGTCCAGTGGATTCAGAGCAAATTGGCTGTGACAGACGGACAGACAAACAGACAGATACACGAGTGATCCTATAAGAGTTCCGTTTTTTAATTAGGATGCACGGAATCGTAATAAAACAAAACAACACACAAAAAAAAAGAAGATCACAAGAAGACATAGAAAAATCAAGATTACATATAAAATTGATGGCTTTTTAGATGGATGGATTTTTAGGGTTCTGTAGGTCCTTATGTCAACATCAGGACGTACGGAACCTTAAAAATTATGTTATTTAGTACTTACCTGATCGCGGATAACTAGTGACGAAAACATCAGTTGGTCTTAGCGGCATGTTGTAGATTTTCGCAGCCTCTTGCTTGTATGTTTGAGGGAAGAAGTATTTCTTTGGGCCGACGCGGACGAACCCTGTCTTCTCGCCTGGATTTAGAAAATATGACAACCATTAGCTAAACACTAGCACACCTTGCAGTCGGTTTCCGCAATTTAAGACGTGGTCCAAATAATTTATTTTAAAAAATTGCATTTATCTACATATATATTGCGCCCATATTTCATTATACTGAAATCAAAGAGAACTATTTCGCATTTCATCAATTTGTATCATTTTTCCTTCTGCGAAAAATATCTATAAATATTTCTATTGTAGGTAATAGAAACTGACCTAGGTATTTTTTCGCAGTAACTTTCTGCCATAGCATTCTTCTGTATGAAATAACTCATTCATTACGACGAACAAGACGCTGTAATGTTATGGTTACACAAAGTAGGCTAAAAATGACCAGTGTTCTATTGTCCCACAAGTGACGACTTAAGGTTACACTAGTCAGTCATTCTTCCATACTAACGTCGTCGTATGGAGATTACTCCACTGTTTGACACTGTGCAAGAAATATAAAAAATTATATATACTTGTTTCGTCATTATCTAGCCCTGTACGGACACATAATTAAAAATAAAAAATTGGTTTGATAGTTATGAACGTTGAAACTACCATATTTCAACGCACCTTTGGTCGTAAATAAATAGCACCCGAAGTTTGAAATGGCAAAATTGTTACGGTACAGGGATAGATAATTTATTCAAGATTTTAAATAACTTTATGTTGATTATATTAAGTAGTTTTTTTCATAACATCTATACGCCCAAAGGTCTGTTCGTAAAATTTTACGCTAGTTTTCGTTATAAATCATCGTCTGTGTAACTAAATAAATATTTAAAACTAAATAAACAATACTAAATGAATAAAACTAAATAAATAAATAAATACACTAAATATCATACATATTAGCCACACCCAGCAACTAGTTCGAGCCGTCGACTAGTGCCACCTTAAGGCTCCGTGCACGAAAATAACCCTTTTTTGTCAATTTCTTATCTAATTGTGAGAAAGCTTGAAATAATTGAACCAATATGTCTAAGTGACTATAAAAGTAGTTTTCGTGGTGCTCAACCATTCGCGTCAATCAGATGTGATTGACGCGAATGGTTTAGCGTCACGAAAAATAAACTATATTTTCGAGAGCGCAAAAGTGATGAGACTATTAACAGGTCCTGTTAATAGTTTCATCACTTTTACGGTCTCGAAAATATGGTTTATTTTGCCTTTGATTTACTTAATGAAGATATTGTATTATCATAAAATTTGAATTTAATGTTAGGAATAGCTGAAGAATAATATGTAATTTTTATTTTTATTCAAACGGTTTGATTATGCAATCAGTCATGTATTTTTTCCTATTATTAATGATAGGAAAACATACATTACCGACTGGTTTTTTTTCGTTTTTTTTTTTTTCAAAATTACTTTTCGGCTATATTTTGTATCGAACTTAAACAAAATTGGTCCAACCACGTGCAAATAGACCATATCATATTTTAATTATATTTTGTAATGTTCAAAATCAAACGTGGTTTCTAGTAAAAAAAATATCAAACGTCAGTCTCGCGTCATTTTTGGAAAATTTCTTGCTAATATTAGTGATTTTCTATGAATACTTCATTTATTTGAAAACTCCCTATCAGCCACTCAAAACAAAAAACTCCATTTTACAAATCACAAATAATTTTGTTTGAATTCTTTTCCCTTTCTTACAAATAAAGCACAAAGTAGAAGCACGTCCTACAGCAAAGAGAAGTATCTAAAAAAAAGATAAAAATGGGTATAAAAAGATGGCATACTTCCAAACTCCATCCTTATAGTCTAACATATAAAAAAAATGCTATGAAAATTCGTTCAGGGGCAGTAATATCTACAATGAAATATATTACAATATTGAAAAATACTTGGCTGTCTTGACTTGACTTCAGTTTCAATTATTGAGTTCCATCATTGAAGAACTGAAGTTATTTTTCACTTTTCGACCACCGAACATCGAACTAGTGAAAATTATAACTTGGCAGACTAAGATAGAGTAGGGTAGACTATGGTAAAATCCAACTATACATTATTTTATTGTCTTTTTTCTTTTGTTGATGTTTAACATACATTAAAAAAAAATAAGTTTAGTGTTAGCCAACTATCCTGACTTGTGATGAAGCTCTATTGGCAGTAGAAGGTATTTCTAAAAGCAACCTATTACTTCATGTTTGTAAGATGTTTAAAAGAATATTGTATTAAGATTTTTATATTTTACATTATCTATTTGTTTCGCTTTCCTGTCAAACTTTGCAACAGAGAACTTGAAGGGAGAAATGCTATAATTGAATATTATTGTTCATGCATACATGGGCGCAGAACACTGGGAGTATGCGCTCATATTATGACTTTCATATATTACTTAGGTTGGTTGAGAAATAATCCAGAATCTATGAACCTGAATTTTTAAATACGGTACTGTTATGAGATATGGAAATTGAATAAAAGCTATGTAAAATATTTTGTGATTTTTTTGGACTCTCCTTACACTCATTCATCAACAAAAAATAAATAAAATAATAACAACAATTTAAAAAAAAACTTTATGTACAGTTGGAACTTAGTCTACACTCCTCTATCTTAGCATACTCTATTTTATTTAACAATGCTAATGATCAAACAATCAAGTTATAACAATTCTTAGTAGTTCGATGTTCGGTGGTCGAACAAATGAAAAAAAACTTCAGTTCTTCGATGATGGAATTCACTAATTGAAGTTAACTCATAGCCAAGTATTTCTCAATATTGTAATATATTCATTGTAGATATTACTGCCCCTGAACGATTTTTTATCGGTTGTTTTTTTGGGATATATATTTGTAATAACCCTAATCTACTCTTTGCTGTAGGACGTGGGTTAATTTTGTAAGGACCGTGCCCCTTCTTCTTTGATCAAAATCAGTCGATTTCATACACGACCCCTCTCTTAAGCAGTCGTGTACTTACCTTCTTAATGAAACTATACTCGAAAGGTTTAGGTAGTTAAATAAAGGTAAAGAAATCGTAAAAAAGGGTTTTTTATAGTTGACACTTTCTTGTTTAAAAATACGTTACAACAAAATTAAAGTTATTTGCGATTTATACGATAGTTTCCTCTTTTATGTTAAACTTTATCATTTATTCATAAACTACTCTTCGTACATGTAGTTGCTTGAGCACCATTTTTTTGTTAGATTTATAAAATAGTATAATATTTTGTAATCTGTCTATTGTAAAGAACCCAAAAAGACAGGTTCCCTAAACCTTTTAGAAAACATAACGAATTAGATAACGTTGCTAAATTGAAGAGTACACCTGTGACGTAGTATGGCAAATGAAGTAGCAGGTATTACGTTTAGTCGGTTAACCAGATGCCTTTTATGTTGTGGATGAATTAGAAAAAATATTAAATGGTGTGACTGTATTGCGGCTGCCACCATACCACTGTGAGCGCAATTCAATTGAGTTAATATGGGCTCAAGTTAAAGGGTTTGTAGCCGAGAAAAATGAAACTTTTAAAATGACCTAAACATTCTTTTGCCAGAGGCTTTAGCTAATGTGACTTCTGAGAATTGGAAAAGTTGCGAGGATCATGTAATAAAAGAAGAACAAAAAATGTTTAAATTAGACAACAGATTCAGAATAGAGCATTATTATGGGACTCAAAAGAATATGATTTTAACATTTGAAATAAAAGGTTTAACATCTATGAGTCACGTGGTTTTTTTTGTTTACCTTTATTTAACTACCTAAACCTTTCGAGTAAAGTTATCGTAAATTAAACTAACTGTAACTAAACTATGGCCTCATTTTTATACGCAAAATATTTTTCCAAACAAATTAGCTTACCAGTAAAACATTCCAACAATTCTTTCGTCAGTCCTGGCTCCACGTCTTCTATTTTCAAAGGAAACTGGTTTTCTGAATCCATTTCAACACTTTCTAATGATTAATTTACGTTATCTTTTGTAATTATTACAAACAAAAGAAAATATTTATTTACTCGTATCAAAATATTTTTTTCCGGTTCAAATGGCTCGATAAAGTGAGAGTGCACCCAAGCTGCTGCACCTGAGACTGTGGGCACAGTACTGCGAGATTCGAATCAATAGCACTTTTATACAAGCTTTTGAATCTAGCGACACTAGGCCTATAGTCTCAAGCGCAGCTTTTGATTCGAATCACGCAGTACTACGCCGGCAGTCTCAGGCGCAGCTTGTGTGCACTCTCACTTTATCGCGACATTTGGAAAGGAACAATTATTATGATACGCGTAAATAAATAATTTCTTGTTTTGTAATTTGACAAAAAACATCGTAAATTGCTTATTAGAAAGTGTTTTAATGGATTCAGAAAACCAGTTTCCCTCGGAGATAGAAGATGTGGAGCCAGGACTGACTAAAAAAAATGTTGGAATATTTTACTAGTTAGCTAATTTAAATGAAAAATTTCTTCTGCGTATACAAATGAGACCATAGCACACTTACCTACAGCTAGTTTAATTGAAGATATTTTAACTAGTTTTATTAAGTATGTACAAATAACTGCTTTAGTCGTCACGTTTATTACAATAGTTACTTAGAAACACTTTTTTTTCTATAAATAACCAGAATAATTTATTTCAGTAGGTACCTATAAAGTTAACGTTTATAATTATAACACAGATCTAGCTGGTCAACACGCATTATAAATAAATTACCCACGTAAAGTGTAATGACCGAGAGAACGCGTCGCCCTTTCATTTTAATTAGGTTCGAGTTGAGTAGTGGTAGGATTCTTGATGAATAAACAGCAGGCTGATCTAAGGCAAAAACAATGGGTTCTTTGTCCCCTTTCATTTCTGTCTTTATTTTGCCTCGAACATGCTTGAACGATTTTGCCACACACATGGAACGGAAACTTTTGTCATAGGTACACACCGACCCCCCAGGTCTATTATCACTGGGTACTTGATTAATAACCGAGTATTGAGATAATAACGCCATAATCATTATAATCAAAATGTAATCTAACATTAGTATTTTATCCCTTCATTGACTTCTTACAATCCGCAAAGTGGGCCAATAGAACACTGGTCATTAGTTTAGTCTACTTTGTGTAACCATAACATTACAGCGTCTTGTTCGTTGTAATGTATGAGTTATTTCACACAAAAGAAAGCTGATGAAACTGAATTATATGTTTTGGGTAATTTTAAATATGGTTTGCTAGACGCAAAAAGGGGGGTTGAATAGCATCAACACAATCTTAATCCAGGACAGAGTAATTTGGCCAATGCTCACCTAGATTTATGTTCTTGTTCTTTCTTGAAATTGGAGGCGAATTCTTCCAGGAGTCCGCTCGATTATGTTGATGTAGATTTACGCAAACGTATTACTTTACGCGATTTGCTAGCGAATGGTTATTTAGAAATCCTTCAAAGGGGTTGAAAGAAATTGCGTTTTAAGTTTGAGTTCGCACGAAGCGCTAGGAGAGAGGGTCTGAATGGCTACCCAGGACGAGCGGTGATTTGGAACTGAGATTCCTTCGTCGTTCAAAATGGCATGTCGCTCCGATATGTGTCGAATAAAAACCTTCTCACCACTGAACTTAGACAAGTGGCGTGAGCATCCTCCCCCCTTTGAAAATCCGTAAGGTTTTCGAAAGAAGGAAAACGAAAACAATAAGGCAAGTATGTTAAGTTAAAGCGGGAAGGAATCATAAATTGACTTAAATAAAGTATAATGCGTATAAATTGTAGTGTATTCAATATATATGTATAATAAAATGCGGTTGTGACAGTGTTAATTATTAAGTTGAATTACTGAGATTGCAGAGGGCACAACTTAATGACGGGACGTTTAAAAGGTCCAGAAGCCGGACGTATTAAAGCTACACGCACGACTCCATCCCTTCCACCCCTCCAGGATATACTTGTTCAATAACGCCGGTAGGCCAACGAAGAGGATGAATGAGAATAAATGTACCCGGCAGATTAGGTACGTCAGGGATATTCCATTTATTCCTCAGTTAAAGCGTGTGTAAATAATTGACATGCCATTTTTTCCAATACCTTTGCACCAAACTATGTAACAGTTTTTTCCTTTAGTCAACCTCATAGGCAGGCAATGACAATCAATAAGTTGTATTGAGAAAGTGTGCAAGCGTTAGACTAATGTGTGGCTGGTTGGAAGGCAAACACAATGGACGCGAATCAGAACACACTGAATCTGAATCAGCACTGTCAGCAATTCTTCATAACACAGTATTTTTTGCCCAATGCAACGATGTAAATGAGTTTTTATGCAGTTTATGATGCTTTCCCATATTCCTCCCCAGTGGGGTGCGCGTGCGCCATTTGATTTTATGGTAATTTAATTCCGTTTGGAAGGCGGTAGAAGCTGACTTAAAAGAGAGAGTTGTATAACTCGTCCAATTGACGCTTTGCACCAATTTACCCTTTACACCTTTGACCCCGTTTCCAAGAATGACAATGAGTTGAGAAAGAAACAAGCCAAAATAATGATTTTGTCTCTATCAATACCATTGAACAAAGAGTCTATTATCTTGAGGGTTTCATTTACAAGTTATCATTAATTCAGTAAAAGGCTTTCTAGGACTTACTTCGCTCGATGTGCCAATAGTTTTCACTGGAGATGAAGTTACAAACTGTGTAAATGTACTAGGAACTGATTCATCGTCTTTTTCCACAAAAGCTCTCATAAAATGTGATTAAACTATTTCTGATTCTAACCACTCACTGGAATACTTGTTCCTTACGATGAACACTTTCCCATTTCCATTAATATTATAGCAATACATTTTTGTACAGGACTCCATAAGTTTTTTATCATTATCATCGTATATTCTGATATTTTTGTCATAGTGGCATTGTACATTTTTTTATGTTTGCCAGCTACTTTTAATGTCACAAACAAATCAAGATTAGTGACTAAATCACGAAACATTTTCACAAAAACTCGTAAATCGTACAAAACTCTAATTAGGGGTAGTCCATATGTAATGGTACGTAAAAACGAACTAAGGTCATCGTTTGACATTTCCTACCCTCTTGATGCTTTCTATTTTATTTGATTTAAGCTAAGTAAATCATTTTTTTTAAGATCAACGCGGACTCTCTTTCTGATTTTGCAAGCGGGGAAGGGATCAATTTTATTTTCTCACCTTCTTACGCCCTCATTTTGGTGGAATTTGGGAGGCTGGTGTGAAATCGGCTAAATACCATATCAAACGTGTGATGGGCAATTCCCATTTAACTATTGAAGAGCTGTCTACCGTTTTTGCACATGTAGAATCCATTCTGAATAGTCGTCCGCTTTGCCCTTTATCCTCCTCGCCTGATGATCTTCTTTGCCTCACTCCTGGTCACTTTCTTATTGGCCGGCCCCTCACTGCTCTTCCATCACCTGCCTTAGACGACCGCAATTCCAACAATCTTAACGCTACCAACGAATACAGCAAATTCATCAACATTTTTGGCGTCGGTGGCAGTTTGAATAAATAGCTGACATACAGCAATGTAGCAAGTGGAGAGTCGATAAATCAAGCTTGAACATCGGTGATTTAGTCCTTCTGAAGGAGGATAATGCGCCGCCTCTGTGTTGGAGACTGGGACGAGTGCAGAAGTTGTTTCTCGAGTTGCTGATGTGAAGACCCAACGGGGAGTTGTACGACTTCCTTTACTTCGCCTCTGTCCTCTGCCTTCCTCAGATGAAATAAAGGGTTGAAAACTGATGATTTCAACGGCGGGAGGATGTTGGCGCCTAGTGCTACATTCATAGCAACAATCTTTAGTTCATATGAGACGCTGTAAATAGTTAGGAGTTGACTTTTTTTCTTAGTTTTTATGAAGTACCCCACACTACCTTTTATAATATATTCATTTTGCACTACGTTGATCGCTCCACCAAAATTGTATTGTGTAGGGTTCCGTAGTAGCCCGTTAACACAATATAGTACGATTCTGTTGTTCTTTATTCTGAATATAATGAAAACGTACGGCCAGCGCCATCTAGCGGCAGTATTGTGAAACTTATGATAATTTATTATGTTTTTTGTTTTTGTTTTTTTATTTCATATTTTGTTTTTCAATGCAAGTCTTTACCCGTTATAAACAAGCAATTATGTACTTCATCTTAGTCACTTTAAAGGATTAATGCTTTTGTATTTGGATTTTGTATTTGGTACAAAATTATCCAACACCCAAGATAAGATATGTTTTATTTGCATAAAACATGGTATAAAAGGTGGTATTAGAAAATATAGATCAAACATGTTTTGCTTAAAACTAAAGCGTGCAAACTTACTTACTAAAAATGCATTATGAAGTTCAACGTCTATTACTGCTAAACTAATAAATTTATCTTAACCGCTATAATTTTCCATTAAAGTTCACGAAATGCATTATCATTGTGAATTTTCCAGATTTGTTAAGCCAGCAGTTTAGCTTTTAGAAGGGGGCGGGGGGGAACGCCCTACTGGAACAAAAATTTGCACTTTAAAGTTTAATATTCCGTAAATGGAGCATTAAATCGAAAAATAACTTTAGAAACCCCCAAAACATTTTAGAAAACCTTGTTTATCGATACCCAACACGATGAGATAGACGACGAAAAAAATATTCATTCCCACTTCACAGGTAGGGGAGCTACCCTAAAAAAAAAAATTTTACAATATTTTATTTTACCACTTTGTCGTCGTAATTGATATACACAATCCTACAAAATTACAGCTTTCTAGTACTAACGGTCTCTTAGCAAAACCTCGGACAGACAGACGGACATGACGAAACTATAAGGGTTCCTTGTCAGAACTACGGAATCCTAAAAACCTATTATGTGTCGTAATACAAGTACAGGGTGGGCCAGAAAGGCGTACGATTTTAAAAACACTCTTGCGTTTGAAGCTTTAGAGAGGGGACTGCGCGGGTGGTGGGGTTAAGTAGCTCGGTTCCCGGAAATTTAGTCGCGATGGATCACTTCACCGGAGCGCAACGTGCATTCTGCGTTAAACATTATTACAAAAATCGCGATTCGTGCGTTATTGTTCGGCGTTTATTTCGGCGTGAGTTTGGATTACATGACCTAAATCAGTGTCCGAAAGAAAGTGTGATTCGATCGTGGGTCAGAAAGTTCGAAGATACTGGTTCGACTCTCAAACAGAAGCCTGCGGGACGCCCAAGGTCAACAAGAACGGAAGACACAATTGAACAAGTTAGAGCTTCAGTTCAACGTAATCCTGCTCTATCGACTCGAAAGCGTTCAGCCGAACTTGTGGTATCCAGAACATCTTTGCGTCGCATTTTGTTGAAAGATCTGAAATTGCACCCGTATAAAATTCAACTTGTGCTGGAATTACAGCCAAATGATCTGCCAAATGATGCCTCTTTGGCGGTCGTAAACGAGATGTTTGCTGGGAAACTGATATCGCGCCGAGGTGACATTGCATGGCCTCCTAGAAGTCCGGATCTAACGCCACTGGACTTTTTTTTGTGGGGATACCTAAAAAGTAGAGTCTACTCCAATAACCCAGCCACGATTAACCAGTTGAAGACCAATATCCGGGAAGAAATGGCAGCTATTCCCCGTGCAATGTGCCAGCGAGTTTTTACCAATTTGAGGTTCAGATTCGAAGAATGTTTGCAGCGGGATGGTGCACACCTGGATGACGTTATTTTTAAGAAATGAATTTCCCAGATGTAAATTTTTATAAAAATAAAAATTTGTATGTGAATTGTACTAAGTTTTTTTTTAATCATTTTTTCAAATTCGCATTTCTTTCTGGCCCACCCTGTATAAAAATATCCGGGGGTTTCATTTATGTCCATTGAGAGACACAATCTATACATTTCCAGTATAAGCTGACCTCTCATTGTACGGAAATCCTATACAATGCGAGGTCAGCTTATACTGGAAATGTATAGCTTGATATGTAGCCGTGTGTACCTACAAAAACGTCTATTTTGACTTTATTTTACAATACAATAGTGGTTACGCCTGCACGTTAATTGTGTAGGCGTTCAGTGTTTGTGTGTGTCGTGTTTGCTATTTTAAAGGGCCAGGCGGCGTACGGAATTTTATTTTGCTTGTCAGAAGAGAACAAATGAATATTGAACTAAATAAGACAACATGACTAATACAGGAAAAAGATTACTCTCTTTGTAATACGTGATTTCTTTTGACGTACCAATTATGCTGTTTTTATGGATTTGTATTTAATCTTAATGTAGGTTCCATGGTTGTAATTAATTTTCTATCGATATAGTCAGAAGTGCAGGGGAAAATCCCTAATGCAATGGAACCTCGGGTAATTAAAATTACGCATGGACCCGGTAATGGGTCGACCCACCGCCACCGGGACCACGGGTAACGAGTGAAATAAAATTCCGTAGGTACGGCGCCGCGGCGCGTTGGACTAAATAAATTTAATTTGTGACAATACCGTCTCGAATTATATTTTTAGGCCAATATTTGGTCAGTGGGTCGTCTTCGTCTTATCATCATCGTCGCAAAATTGTACGCTCCGCATATTTTTGTTGTTGGATACAGCTTATATAAAAAGATTGTATTAGTATGCAGATTTCAAAAATGTACATACGTATCCTTAAGTCCGTATTTCACGATTTCAGCCCACCGTGCGACGGTTTCGATGTCAAAAAATCAATTACTTTAACAGAACCACGTCCACTACAACTAAATGAGTTGCAGTACACGTTGATGGTGTATTTGGCATGGACCTTTCGATCTCTTTGCTTATTTGCTCTGTTAAATTTAATGATTATTCTCTGCTGCTGGTAATCACTGAGTACTACGGCATCATCATCGCCGTCGTCAACGAAAGTCGAGCTTCCGGCTTTTGCCCAAATATACTTTTGAATTATCTTTATGATCAATCTAGCAATTGTGTCATTAGAATCTAATGACACAATTGCTAGATTGATCTAATGATTAGATGGATTACTGAAGATACCGCATGAATTTTTACAATTTCACGATTGCGAATACCTATTTTACTAAAACACAATGTAGAATGTAATATTATTACTGATTTTGATGAAATAAAATATAAAAATAAACTATCCGTATTATTCGTTTTGTCCGGATAGTAAAAGTAATGATATCTGGATAATATATCCAACAGATATCCGGATAGCATGCCCTAATCAAGAGCGAGTGTAGGAATTTATTAATCACTCGGAACATTCAAGCTTATATTTTCTGTCTAAGTAAATATTGATGTTTGCTAATGAATTCAGTAAACAAACTTCTGCTACTACCTACTATTCCGTGTGTGTGTCAATCATTTTGAAATCATGAGAATTTTCACTCGAGACAGACGTAATTAGGTAGTTAGTTACCCATACTTAGCTAAATACCTATACAGGGTGTTTGGCAGAACGTTGAACGTAAGAAAATGGTGGATACGTGGGGTCATCTGCTACTTACTCAGCCTTAATTTATTTGGCCCTTGACCCCTGTTTTTTTTTTTTTTTGCTTTATTCTAGTTTCACCACTTTCTAAACTTTAAAGTGTAATTTGTAAAAATGGGTAAAACAGGTAACATTTTGTTTTTTTTTAAATCTTTATCTTTCTGTAAGTTTGAGGACTCATAACTTTTTTCTATCTATGTAACATCTGAATAAAGCAATAATTTTATAAGAATCAATCAACAATAAAGATTTAAAAAAAAAAAAATGCCTGTTTTACCCATTTTTAATAAAAATTACACTTTAAAGTTTAGAAAGTGGTGAAACTAGAAGAAAGAAAACATTTTTTTTTTTAATTATCCAGGGGGCCAAGGCCAAATAAATTAGGGCTGAGTAAGTAGCAGATGACCCCACCTATCTGTAGCGGTATCTATATCGACTTCCGGTCTCCGGGGGGGAGTGATGTAGCGGTATCAACATCGCCACATGCGAGCTACACGTCATACTGACGTCACGCAAATCCTGCATCGCGCAAGCAGAGTTTACCGCGCGACTAGCATATATACAACGTCCCGACATCAACCGTCGGGCAGTTGCCCACCAGACACAACACCCTGTCTGGTCGGAAGATCCTCCCTTTTGCCATAGAGTATGAGTGAGCTTTACACCCTGTTCCTCATACCTCTATATCCACCATTTTCGTATGTTCAACGTTCTGCCAAACACCCTGTATATCTTTAAACATAATATAATAAAATCGTAGCGAAGTCAAAATATCGTTTGTTTTATTAAGTAATTTTTGCGAGGCCTGGGAACGCCTCTAAGACCATTTTTTTTTTTAGTTTTTGTCTGTTTGTCTGAATTGTATAATAATAATTATAATTTATTACAAATATGTTCCAGCATCACGCAAAAACTACCGGATAGATTTTGTTCAAATTTTGCATAAATATTTTGCACATAATTTTAATAATTTATAGCCTAACTGACCAGACTTATAGGATTCCCTATAAGTCTGGTCTGCCTGTTGGCTATTCTATAATTCTTTAAATTATCACGCTATTTGCTATGGGGGATGAAAAATATTGCAGTTTGTTCGTATTCTCCTATAGTTTACCGCAAATTGTAATAAGACGACCCAAAAGGATAGACTATTGCAGATAATTACAGATTAAACATTATAAATGATAATCATCACCTATACCTTGATGGAGCTAAGCAGTCAATCTTGACATACAGGGTCAAATTAAATTAGCTGGCGAAATTAAATTAGCTGGCGAAATTAAATTAGCTGGCGAAATTCCACAGACGTGATGAGTATCGATATCTAAACATGATAAAACAATAAATAAATAAATGTAATGTTTTCTGTGGGGTAATCGCCAGCAGTAAGGGTAGTCACTTGAAAAATCATCTTAAAATAATTAAAAACCGTTTTTTTTTGGGTAAACTTTACAGGCGTGTAGGATATCGATATTTAACACGATAAAACAAAAGTGAATGGATTTTCTCAACTCATACTTCAAGTAACAACACTTTCAGAGGTCGCTGATTCCCAAAAAAACATCAAATCTTTTTATTTTATCGGGTTTAGATATCCATTCATACCTATCACGTCTGCAATGTTGGGGTAATAAGGGCAGGTACCTTAATCGTTGTCGCTACAAGAAAACTGTTCTGAGGGCCTAGACAAAGTAACATTCGATTAACGATAACGCTAGTAGAAAAGCTAAAATGTATGGGGTTGACATAAGCTATCGAAATGTCACGTGATCATAGGTCAACGAATAAAAATTAGCTAGACAATGTAAACAACATTCGATTATGAAATGAATCGACAGCGTCGAAAGATTAGGTACTTCCACAGAGATGCATAGCCAAGGGACACTTTTTGACGAGCGTCATTGCTAGTTTTTGGAATCATTAGCGAAAGCGATAGCGATTGTAGAAATAGAATCGCTCCGAACCGAATGCCATTTGTCTAGGCCCTCTGTTCTCAAAAAAAATGTACAGTCGACGATGTAGAGACGACTTCTTTGCAAACCTATGTTCGATTTTCGAATCGAACATAGGTTTGCAAAGAAGTCGTCAAAACAATTGGTATTTTTTGTGCTTTTTTTTACATTTTGTTATACTATTATGACATTATTCGTAAAACGTACACAGAAAAACATCTGAGGCCTCTTCTGTCATCTTTGGTTATCATTAAAATAAATAAACTGTATTTATGGTTAGGTGATCGTTAATAAGAAATCCCGTGTGTTTACAATCTAGTGTATAAATATTATTACAGTGATAGCTGTTCGTCAGGAATAATCTGTAAGAAAGCATCAGTCAGTGTATCAGTCTTCTGCCTTTACCTATACTCTATTTGGAATAAGATTATAAATTTAAATGAACCTTTTTAACAACCCGTTCAACCGATTTTGACTTCTATTTTGTAGACACAAGGATGGTAATAAAAGCAATAACATGGTTACAATACCAACTGTTTACTGCAGCTGCCATTTGTCATGCCACCAACGCAATAGAAGTCAAAATCGGTTGAACGACCTGTAAAAAAGGTCTATCTAATCTTATTTCAAATGGAGTGTATACAGAAACGCAGGCGTTCATTAATTTTGTTACTAAAAACGAAAATCTTTGCAAGCAATGGAAAATTAGTACTGAAGGTTTTGTTTTTTTTTTTGTTTTTTTTTTTTTTGCGTTGGAAATCATCAAATGACCTCTCCCGCTCTGGGCGGAGCGGAAAGGCGTGTAAGACTCTTACTGACTAAAACCCACCCATGTTCCTTCAGTTGCCTGTGCGCCAGGGCCACGGTAACTCTTTCGAACAATCCGCGACCCCGGCAGGCATCGGCCCTATCGGACCCCGTCAAGTATGCTGACATCTCTTTGAGGCGCGCGTGGAAGACAACGCGCCATCGACCCGGGCCTGGTCCTTACCGGACGGCGAGCTGCCCATTGCTCGCCGTCCAGAGGCCCGCGCCTACGGTGGCCGGGAGTCGGCTATTGACTCCCGACGCCCAGGGTGTCTCCTCCTGCGGCGACTAGGGGCGTGAGGGCGCAATGATTGCCTCTTCCTCACGCGCTCCGCCTCCTCCTTCGCGAGCATTACTGCTTCGCACAAGAAGGTGACTGCTTCCCATTCCCTCTCGCTCCGTACCATGGCCTGAACCAGGGCCGGACGCGAGAGATCGCCGCCGCCGATCGCCGCCACGAGGACACGGCGGTGTTCCGCCCAAGCCGGGCAGACCTCCACCGTATGCTTCACCGTGTCCTCCGGTCGATCCACACAATGAAAACACCCGGGCGTTTCCTCGCGCCTTATCCGAAAAAGGAACCTCCCGAAACAGCCATGTCCGGTGAGGACCTGCGTCGGCGGAAGGTGAGGACGCCGTGGCACCTCTCAAGCCACTCCTCAAAGAGGGGACTTACCGTCGCAATTGTGGCGTGCCCTACTACTGAAGGCTGCAGGTGTCGACTTCGGGACGAGCTGCTTCGAACACGGACAACTGTACGTCACTTGCTCCCGCATCACCAGTCCTGACTCTTTTCATAATTTGGCTGCTGATACCAAAACTACAAACGTAGAAAAGGAAAACACAGGAAAGACACAAAAAAATAAAAGGAAAAGCAGGATTTTTTTATAAAAATGGGGCTGATAATTTAGTATTTTGTGGTGTCTTACGTCAAACGCGAACGAAGTCGCAGGCAGAAGCAAGTGTATTTTCAGTTATTCAGTGTAATGATTAGAAAGATATGTGTGAAAGATGCTATGGCTAGAAAGGGAGGACCTACTGAGATGCCGACTGATAGAGAAGTATGGAAGAAACAGACACGTTGCACCGACCGGCAATGAATTGGGATAAGAGCAGGCGAATGATGATGATGTTGATGATTAGAAAGATCAAGACATCGTTTATTACTACATTTGTTACATTTCACTGTTCAATAAATTATTTAATATAGCCATACTATGAAGACACACTATGTGGAAGACTTACATCACTTATTAATGGATTGTGTTAGATATGAGTCTCAAAGAAAAGATCTGTTTGAGGTCTTGAGGTTGAACCGACTTGATATGGGTATATTTCATAAAATTTTGTCTCAACCAAATGTTGATGATGCGAAGAGTCTGTTCAGGTTCATGGCCCAGATGTAATCTGTAGCAGTAGGTATGTATGTTTAGGGTACGATGGGACTGGCATACGCATTGCCGTCATAAAAGTCCCTAATTGATCATGGTTTTTATTTATTTATATTTGTTTTCTAAACAATTTTGTATTGATTTATCTTCTTATTAATATTTTATTTTAAAATTTTATTTATCAATAAACCTCTAGTGGGATATAAGGATGTCCGTATGTGTGTCCGTGGCATCACAACGGGCCCTATCAGAATACCAGCGCTGCGGTACTTATTTTTTTTTAAATATCGCAGCTTTAAGCTGAGATAGGAGCCTTTTTGGCCTCGCACAGGTTTATTTTTTTTATTTTTTATTAATTGTTTATTGTTTTTTTATTGTTAATTTTGTTAGTTTTAAATGCTCCTTTTTTATTTAATTTTTTACTCTTTGTATTTCCTGTGCGTGTTCCAAATAAAATATTTTTCTTTTCTTTCTTTCTTTCTTCTTTCTAATTAAAAGAAGAATTTAAAAAAAAAATAGCATAATTCCAAAAAAAAAAAAATGCCAAGTAAACCAAAAATTTGATAACTACGAACAATTTTTGTTACAAAGTGATTTGTAAATAAAATAATAACTTTTGTAATCATAATAATAATTTGTAATATTCTATAATAAATTATTATTTTTCTTACAATTTTTTTTTTTTTTTTTTTACATTCTAATATTAAAAAATATAATTTATATGTACCTATTTAATGAAATAAAGGAAATAATAATTGTAATACTAATACTAATAATGCAAGCAATGCACAAAAGCAATAAATGTAACTGTAGGTCAATTAAAGTTTCTTTGAAGTCGGAAGTGAGGGCCACTATTCAAGGTCGTTCCAATACAATCGAAAATGACGCGTGAGGCGATCTAGCACCTTGAGATGCATATTAAAATGTTACCGGCTGCACTGCAGAGCCAGTTTTATTCTATTTCACGAAGTCCGTTTGACTATCTTTGTAGTTGTGCATGCTCATTGTTTTAGTGTGCGTAAGCTCAGGACCGCTCTATCGTGCGTGACCGTGACGAGGTCTAGTGCCACAGTATAATAAAGTAAGAAGTACCTATTACGTCTGCATACAAATCGGCCGAAACGACGCGCTTCAATATCTCGGTGTACACCAGTATTCAACAGTTGCGCGTGCGCGTCAATTACGTAAAGATTGACGTGAAATATGGCACGAAATTATCGACTGTATCGTTCAGGGTATGATTGACTGTTTGAATTCACCAATGTCGATACCAGTTTTTCACGTGATAACGTCTTATAAATCGATTAACGCCGGCTGCACGCACGAAAAAGCATGTCTCATTGTCAAGTTCCGCCTGAGCCGATGACATTATCACGTAAAATTATAGTCCGTAAACCGACTTTATAGACAACCATTTTTTTTTATTACTAACTCTGTCAGCAAGGTAAGCCTATAAAAATAACATTATTTTTAGTTTTTATTTATTTTTATTATGTAGGTATTTCTATATTTATTGAAGCGTAGCGAGCATAACTTCCTTGACAGGTACTTATTAGGTGAGTATCTCTCTTTTTCGATGCGATTGATGCCCGATTGAAGGAACAAAATATACCTATACTTACTAGCTTTTGCTCGCAGCTTCATCCGCGTGGATTTCAGTCTGTCACAGAGTCTTTATCGTGCGTCCCGCGATCAAAAACACGTTCGTGAAATCTAAACAATTCGTCCTATATTCTTCCAAATGATTCGGTGCAAAATGAATTTTTTATTTACATATACCTAATTTCCTTGACGATAAGTAAATTTATTTCGATAAGGATTTAACCTACTTAAATTACTCAAGACAAATTAGCATATTTGTTTCATACAACTCTGTCATATTTTATTAATTTGTGATTTAATCTGAGTATTTATATATGTAAACATATGTCATCGCGGCCGTTTTATGGGCCTTTTTATGTAAATTTAGTTGAACCTGAATAAATAGATAATATCTTGCTTTTATCAGCCATCCGAATGGCTTCGATTGTTGTGCCGAAATGATTTAACAAACAAACCTTACACTACGAGCTACCGGATTTGTGAAAAACATTTCAATGTACAGGGCATACTACCTTCAACAAATAGCAAAGTTTTAAACAAGAATGCACTCCGATGACTTATAAAGTACCTACAGTTACAAACCAAAAGACACAATCAGTGGGCAACCCTAGTGCGTGTTTATCTACCGAGTGGCCGTAAGCAATTATTTCAAGGACACTGCCGATATGTAATACTGCTTACTTTATTATACTGTGCTAATGCTTATTGTGTTCACGTTAGATGTTTAACACCGAGTACCGTCAGCATGGAAACTAAGCGAAGACGAGTTGTTCATAGTGAGGTAAGATGAATGACATACCTACGATAAAAGACAATTTAAAAATTTTCTTTTGCTTTTTTAGTAATACTTTTGGCATTTTAGTTTTTAATGTGCGTTTTGTCTGTACAAAATAAACAAGTTTTCTTTGTTTCTATATTATTTTATTAACAATAAAAATAAAAAAAATGTTACAGGGTCGAAGCATGATAGCTAGCGTTTATCATTATCTGAAGAACGAATATGAATTTACCGTATCACATGCAGAGTCTAACTGTGATTTGTCTCATTTAAGAAATATTTCGCAGCGCTCAGCTGAAATTACAGGGGTTAGTATAAAAACTGTGCAACGGATATTAAAATAAGAGAAAAAATTACCATCTTCTTCAAAATTCGCTTTTCCTATGAAAAAAAGACGTAAGCGAGACAATAAGACATGTATCAATAGTTTCACAGCAGATGATGTTCAGCGCACGATACATAGTTTAAAAAGAATATTTAAAATATTTGGACCTAGATTTCGAATTAATAGGTAATTAATTTGCAAGATGATTCCGACGAAAGCAACAGTGACCCGGAATTTGATTATTTATCAGATACAGATTAAAATATCTACTATATAAGATTGCATTTTTGTTTTTTTTGTAATACTTTAATATTTTTCAACTTCTATTAATATATATATTTAAATGTTCAAATAAAAGTAATTCCACTTGAGATTTTTATTGCTAACTACCTAGGTTCACACACACAAATACGCACATCGGGACACGTCACTACGTACAACCGAGGCTGAGCGGGCTTCATGAGATAGCTACACAAGCAAACAAATTCATAAGGGCAAACAACCTTTGATTCGAAACTCGCACTCGCAGTACTGCGCCCGCAGTCCAAGGCGCAGCAGCTTGTGTGCACTCTCATTTTATCGCGCCATTTAGAACGGAACAATTATTTCGACACGCGTATAAATATTTTCTTGTTTTGTAATATTTTAAAAGACAACGTAAATTGATCATTGATCATAATAAAGAGTATTCTATTCTATCATTAGAAAGTGTTGAAATGGATTCAGAAAACCAGTTTCCTTTGGAAATAGAAGATGTGGAGCCAGGACTGACGAAAGAATTGTTGGAATGTTTTACTGGTAAGCTAATTTGTATAGAAGAAATTATTTTGCGTATAAAAATGAGCCTATGGTTTAGTTACAGACGATAACTTAATCTAGTTTCATTAGGTAGATAGGTACATAACTGCCAGCTCGTTTATTACGATATGCCATATTTACTCAGAAACGCTTTGTTATTTATTTTCTATAAATAAACATAATAATTTATATTTAAATTTAACGTTCATAACACAGATCTAGCTAGTATATCTGCTAATTAAGTAACTAACGTTTATTAGAGTTATTTATTTACTCAGGGATTTGGTTTAGTTCTTGTTTATCAACACGCATTATACATAAATTACCCAACCAAAGTGTAATGACCGAGAGTACGCGTCGCCCTTTCATTTTAATTAGACTCAAGTTGAATAGTGGTAAGATTCTCGGTGAATAAACAGCAGGCTGACCTAAGGCAACACCAATGGGTTCCACAGGGAGCTATCCTTGGCCCCTTTCAGTTCTGTCTTTATTTGCCTGGAACATGCTTGAACGATTTTGCTGCACATATGGAACGAAAACTTTTGTCATAGGTACCTGCAGACCCCCAGGTCTATTACTACTGAATACTTAATAAATAACCGTTTACTGACATAATACCTAACGCCATAACGACTGTAGCCAAAATGTTATCTAACATTAGTATTTTATCAGTTCATTGACTTGTTACAATTCGTAAAGTGGGACAATAGAACACTGGTCATTTTTAGACTACTTTGTGTAACCATAACATTACAGCGTCTCGTTCGTCGTAATGAATGAGTTATTTCACACAGAAGAAAGCTATGGCATAAAGTTACTGCGAAAAAATATTTAGGACAGTTTCTACGTATTACATAAAATAGAAATAATAATAAATATTTTCTATTATCGCAGAATGAAAAAAATACAAAACTGATGACAGAAACTATAAATGTAAAACAAATCTTTGCTTTGAGTTTAGTTCATACCTATTATATTGCATTTCTATAAATTCGTAGCGAAGTCAAAACTGTACATAGTTTTTAGAGTTTCGTAGTCAACAAGGAATCCTTATAGTTTCGCCATGTCCGTCCGTCTGTCCGCAGCTTAGCTCGGAGACTCTTAGTACTAAAAAACTGCAACTTGGCATGGATATACATTTGCATTTGGCATTAATCACGCCGATGGTGGAGGTACCCTAAAAAAAATCTTGTAGGGTACCTCCTCCACACTTAAAGTGGGGATGCTTTTTTTTTCTCGTCAACCCGTTGTGTGGGATGTCGTTGAATAGGTCTTTCAAAAATATTGCGGGTTTGTAAAATCAATTTTTCGAATAAAGGTTTCCGTTTGTAAAATGGTGCTAATTTTTGTTAGAGTCATGTGATGTGTCCCCCCTGGCAGATAAATGGTTGTTTTTGGATATGTGAAAAAATTCACGGTAGTAGTATATACTTATAATGAAGTTAAAAGGAAAACTATCTCAGCTATGTAAGCTTTACAAATTACATTTGCAGTTGGAACGTATCAGAGAACATGTTTTTCAACTATAATGTTATTTTTGTTCTTGGGATAAATTCATCCCAACTACGGAAAACTTCATAGTGTGTGGTACACGCACTTGGCCGGTTATTATATATTTTTTTGAGGTCTGGGATCGATTCTAATGAGGAAAATACTTTTTTAGAATTTTTGTCTGTTTGTATGAATGTATGTCTCAGCATCAAGCAAAAACAACCGGATACATATTAGCTAAATTTTGCATAGATATTCCCTATACATCTATATCCCTATAAGGCTATATATTATCACGCTATTTGCTATAGGGGATGAACAATATTGCCATTTGTTCGTATTGTTCTATAGTTTACCGCAAATTGTAAAAAGACGAGCAGAGGTTAAGGCGAACAGTATTAACCTTTTAAATGATTATCATCACGCCATACCTTTGTGGAGCTAAGCAGTCAATCATGAAATATACAGGGTGGATTTTTGAGATGAGTCAATAAGTACCTTAATCGTTGTCGCTACAAGAAATACTGTTTTTAACTTTTTGAAACACCTTGATCTGCATTCACAGATTTAAAAAGAAAACATTACAGTCAACAAGAAAATGAGTAATCTTCATAAAAAAAAATTGATGCTACCTATCCTGTTTCTTGTAAGGATCAAAAACTCTATTTTTGATATCCCATAAATTTCGTAGGACATGAGCCTAAGATGACAGAGAACATTATAATAGGTCTTTACCTATGAAATTGCCGTTTTGTATGAAAAAATTTAAACGAATTTTTTTCATGAATTTTTTATTTGTATTAATCGAAGTAATCACCCATGCAATCAATGCATCTTTGCCATCGCAGTGGCAGTTTATTGATGCCCTTCTTAAAGAAATCAGCTGGACGGGAGGCAACAAATTCTTCAAAGGCATTTTGTACTGCCTCTCGGGTATTAAATTTTTTTCCCGCCAAGAAGTTATCCAAATTCTGGAAAAAGTAGTAGTCTGTAGGCGCAAGGTCTGGTGAGTAGGGCGGATGACGGAGAGCTTCCAACCCCAGTTCTTGCAACTTGGAGACCGTCTGCTGTGCAGTATGAGGTCGCGCGTTGTCGTGCAGGAGCAGCGGAGACGAGCGATTGACCAATGCTGGTTGGAGATGCGCCAGCTTCTCCATCATTGTGTTCAGTTCTTCACAGTACACATCTGCAGTAATGCTCACCCCGTTTGGTAAGAAGCTGTGATGAATCACACCGGCGCTAGACCACCAAACAGTGACCATCACTTTTCTAGGGGTAAGTTTTCGTTTAGGGCATTGTTTAGGTGCTGAACCAGGATCCAACCAACTTGCTGAGCGCTTACGGTTATCAAACAGAATCCATTTTTCATCGCAGGTAACAATGCGGTTCAAAATTCCTTCATTTGTGTGTCTGTTGAGCAGTGCAAGGCACGTCTCGACGCGTACTTCGCGCTGGCGATCATTGAGTTCGTGGGGCACCCATTTGTCAAGCTTTTTTACCTTGCCAATTTGACGCAAATGGACCAATATTGTTTTGACGCTAACTTCGAAAGCTGCTGCTAATTCAGCCGTAGATTGTGTATCATCAGCTTCCACAATCGCCTTTAATTCGTCATTGTCGACCCAAGTCTTCGGACGACCGCGAGGTTCATTTTTCAGGTCGAAATTTCCAGAACGGAAGCGAGCAAACCAATAACAGGTGGTGCGTTGGTTTGTAGTGTTAGCTCCGTAAACGTCGTTGATGTTGCGTGCCGCTTGTGCCGCGTTGCTGCCACGACGGTACTCATATTCCATAATTACTCGAATTTTTAACGTATCCATGATGACGAAAAAGATTGAAATGCGATGAAAATGTAACACTAATCAATAAAGAAATGACTACTTTTAGAAAAAAAAATCCATGTTTTTAAAATAAAATTAATTTGAAATTAGAATTCTTAGCCAAACAAAAATTATTTTGATTTGAAATGGCCAGTACTGCAGAACGGCAATTTCATAGGTAAAGACCTAATATAATACTCGTATTTAGATCAGTGTATGACAACAATCGAATTATTCCATTAGTTCATCGGGCTGAATATATTAGGCAACGAATATAGCAGACCAAAATGATAATATTTTATTTCACATAAACCTATATGGGCATTTATGAAACATCAGAAGCTAGGTGCACGGTTCCAATTGGTCGTATCCTATGGAGAAGAGCTGGCAAGGAACTCCACGGTTACTCTTTTAAAAATAATTGGCTTTTACAATATTTTCAAATTACAGGGTTAATAGGTATGGGAGGACAGTGTACGCCTGTCAATGAGTACCAGATATTTAACAAAATAGAAAATGGTCTATAAATCTAGTCTACAAGGCCAACAACGTTCTCACAATACAAAATAAACTATACAAACGATAAAATACATAATAAAAATAATAAACTATTTAAACCAAATGACATGATTGCTATTACAACTGTAACAAATCTGACTGTATATCCTGTCCACAAAAGCCAAGAATAAAGTGTTGAAGTTAGAATAATATACATACATAAACTCACGCTTTCTTCCCATGGGGGTAGGCAGAAACTACAGAACGCCACCTGCTACGATCCTTACATACTCCTTTTGCCTCATTTACGTTCATACATCTGGTCATTATCTTGGTTCTCCTACGGATCTCTTCATTTCTGATTCGATCACGTAGGGAAACTCCAAGCATAGCCCTCTCCATTTCCCTTTGGGTGGCTTTCAGCCTATTGTGAACGACCACGTTTCAGTACCATAGGTCATCACTGGCAACACGCACTGGTGCAAGACTTTCGTCTTGAGACACTGTGGCATGTGGGATGAGAAGATATTGCGTAGCTTCCCGAATGCTGTCAGCCGAGTCAGATTCGACGATTGACCGTTTCTTGAAGTTGCACCTGCCTAACCCAACAGTTTGGCCAAGGTAACCATGATCGTCCACTACTCCAAGTGTTGAGTCTCCGATCTTCATTAGGATGGATGATACATGGGTATTTGACATGACCTTAGTTTTCTCCATGTTCATTTAAAGACTTACCTCTTTCGGAAGCTCTAAGGTCATCGAGCCTCCATAGTCTCAGCCATGACTTCTACACCGTGGGCGAAACGAAGGTGGATGATGGACTCCCCATTGATGTTGATGCCAACCCCAGTCCAGAACCTTGAATGAAGAAATCCTCCAGCGCAGCGATAAACAGTTTCTAAGAGATTAAGTGTCCCTGTCTCACACCACGCTGCAGAAGGATAGGTTTCGAGGTCTGGTCCTGGAGTCAGACTGACATAGTAGCGTTTTCATACAAACACTTCAGCGCTTCGATGTACCGATACTCAATCTGGCTCCGTTGGAGAGACTGCAATACGGCCGAAGTCTCGATCGAATCGAAGGTTTTCTCGAAGTCCACAAATGATAAATGATTATATTTCTGTAAGTAGGTTTGTACAAACACTTTTAAATGACAACCATATTTTAAAAATTAGTTGACGTCGTCGTTTCCTATCTGACTACTCTGCAAAGAAAGGCCAATAAACTCTAGGTCACAGTGTCTTTTGAAGACCAGACATAATCTTGGACAAATCATGTGAAGACCATGTAGATTATTAGTGCTTGAAATGGTATTTTGAGGAAAACCACAGAGATTGAGTGGACCTGTCCAGTCAGTGCAAGCATTTATCAGTAAACTTCCAGCTCAACTCATAAGTTAAGGAGCTCAACGCTTCGACGAACAATACCAAAGAAAGGACATTTGGGTACGCCGCATAAATTACTCAAACTGCCAGACTATCAATGACCCACATAATCTTCACATTCACAATATTAAAATGTTATAATATGTTACAAAGTAAATATTCATGTCAATGTATATATAAATTTCATCAATGTTAGTGTGCAGGTATATAAAAATCCTTAAATAATCTTGATCAAATAATTTGAGGACCATGTAGGTTAGTGTCTGAAATGGTCAAAAGTAGAGAGCTAAGCAGAGAGGCAGGTGAGAGGCAGGTCAGAGGCAGGTCTCTTCGATCTTCTGCATAACCTGCGGCAGCGTATGAATATGATCTACAAAGCTAAAGCCTTTACGGAATCCGGTAGCAATAGCAACGGAATGTTTATCAGATACTTACAGATTTAACCTTTTAAATGATTATTATCCCAGACCTATGCAGTCAATCATGACATAATAATTATAAGAACGACTATTTTAGTCAACTTTCAACAGAGCAAATAGCTTAGCGGTTCGACAACTGCTTTGCAAACTTATGTTTGTTTACAATTTGATATTTTTGTGCTTCCTTTTTTTACATTTCGTGATACTATTATATTATAATAGTCTGTAAAACGTGTACAGAAAATAAAATATTTGGTTAGGTGACTATAATGACAAATCCTTTGTGTTTACAATCTATTGTTAAACTATTTTAGTGATAACTATTCGTAAGGAACAATCTGTAAGGAAACATCAGTCAGTGTAACAGTATTGAGAAATTAGGTAGTATACACAGGAACGCAAGCGTTCACTCATTCACTTAAAACGAAAACTTGGCAAACAATGGGAAATTACTACTGAAGGTTGCGGGAGTCGACCTCAGGACGAGCTGCTTCTCACACGGACAACTTTACGTCGCTTGCTCCCGCGTCATCAGTCCTGACCCTCTTCATATTTTGGCTGCTGAGACCAAAACTACAAACGTACCGCATTTTAACTTTCCTGTAAACTACCTAGTAGACAGGAAAGTTTTATAAAAATGTTACTGTTATTTTAGTAAATTGAGGTGTCTTACGGGTTTCACGCGAACCAAGTCGCGGACTGAAGCTAGTATTCAATAAATGCAATTTATTCAATAAATGCAATTTATTCATTAAATTAATTGACTCACGTCATAAATTGCGGAAACTGCCTGCAAGGTACTAAATTGGTTTCCCCGAAGGTAATATTTTCATTCGCAGTGATTGTATCAAGGTCCAATAGAACAAATCAATAAGTCAATTTTATATTTACAGCTTTGTTCGATGAATTACTTTAGAAATAGAATACCGACATGAGGTAGATTTATGTAGGTGAGATACCGAACATGACGGTTTTTTTTCATTTGTGTGACTGAATCGGTGTTTTTTTTCTAAATCCAGGCGAGAAGACAGGGTTCGTTCGCGTCGGCCCAAAGAAATACTTCTTCCCTCAAAAATACAAGCAAGAGGCTGCCAAAATCTACAACATGCCGCTAAGACCTACTGATGTTTTCGTCACTAGTTATCCACGATCAGGTATTTTAAAAAATTTCATAAATATTCTAGTTTGTTTTAAAGTTTTTGGGTGGTAAACAAGCAGGCCACTCACCTGCCGGTCTATTCTGTGAATACTTCGGGGAAGTGAGCTTAAAGTGAGCTGTCAATAGTGTCAATCCCCAGCATCAAGTCACTGTCACTTCTCCTAAGGTTTGCCACCTAAGAGATTGTTACAGAATAGCTCGGATGCAAGTGGGCACCACCACCAACATGAACCTCTACAATACCTACTTCGCACAGGCATCGCAGGTGCGTTGTCAACCCAGAGACAAAGCGGCATGCCTACACCGTTAACGCAGACCCTTTAAATTATTATTCGTCAGACGAAAGAATTTATCAATCCGATTATGTTTTAGGAACTACATGGACACAAGAGTTGGTTTGGATGGTAGCAAATGATTTGGATTACGAAAAGTCTAACGCCACCGCACTGACAGAACGTTATCCATTTTTAGAGTAAGTAACCCTAAATATGATTACTTAAACTACCTATCATTCAATAATTCTAGCATGTCTACAGTAAGTGACGAATTCACAATACCTAAAACTGTAAGTATGTGTGAATTCTGTTTGTGTATGTTTTAGTGAGTACTTACTTAAGCCGTGGAAATGCCATATCAATAAATAAAAAACTGACCAAGTGCGTACTGGACCACACACAATGAAGGGTTCCATAATTGGAATGGATTTATCCCAAAAACAAAATTAACATTGTAGGTGAAAAACCTATTCTCCCTTTCATCCATATTTGTCACGGTGAATTCTCTAACTTGAACGTAAGGTTGAAATCGCAAAAAAAAATGTATTAAAACTACAAATGAACGATTTTCGGACATTTTCCTTTACTTGTAGTGTGCGACCTTGCTTCTTGCAATTTTTATGATTCCAGTTCAATGGGAAGTAGATAACCTATCTAAATTAATGTCAAATACGTAGGTCTACCGTCCCTTAGAGCTCTTAAAAAATTAAGCTTCTAAGACAACGCACATTTTTCAATCTGACTTAGGTCAATAGAAGAAGACAGAGTGAGAATTAGCAATGCTTTAAGTTAGCAGACTATTATGAATAAGGGGGCCTATCTTTAGTTTTTTCCTATTGATACAAAATACCTAGGTACTAAGGTAACAATTGGAAAACTTTGCACTTGCTTAAGTGAGTAAAGTTGACTTCATTTTCTCATCAAAATTTAACAAAATAAAAACACATACAATTCAGTAAATATCAAGTTTAATTTATAATGATTATTACAAATTAAGTACTTAAAGAATCTTAAGTAGGTAGGAAATTATATTTAAAAAAGTATTAATTCGCAAAGAGAAAATAAAACATTCAGTGTGATGGATGAACCTGGTGACTATCTACCAATCTAGCTACATCCGGTTCAATATTGGTGAGTCTTAAATCTCCACGTTCGTTGATTTTCAAACGGTTTCTTTGTTTCGTCAAAATGTTTGTTACCACACTGAAGCTTTTTTCAACTAGATATGATGATGGAAAAGCGATAAGGTATTTTTCAGCAATGTTCCACAATGTAGGATGCTGTGTTTCAATGTTGCGTTGCAACTAGAACTTCTGATAGCCTTGGTTGAACTTCTGATTAAGCACTTCGTCTGTGCTGATGGTAATCAACTCTTCTTGCATTATCACATTGGCTTCTTCTATGGCTGTGGTATTGTACGGATTTATTATCCATTGAGGAATTTGTAAATTTAAAAGATCCTCAAACGTCTCCGTAAAATCCTTGTGTAATGCGTCCAAGTGAGTGACATATAATAAAATGTCATCTTCTTGAAGCATTTCTGGTAATTTTGACAAATGCGGAAACTGCGAATATTCTTTTCTGCCTAAATTTTGTTTATAAAGGATTAGTTTACCCACGAAGGCCGATATTATTGATTTTGTTTTAATCAAGTTAAGATCGTCACCCTGCAGCTGCAAATTAACTTTGTTGAACATTCCAAAGATATCAGTCCAGTAATAAAAATATCTGTTTTACAATTGTTCAGATTTTCTTTCAAATTCGGATCTTTTTCTTGTAAAAACTCCAACACAGATTCAAAAATGGCTGAAAATCTTTCTAAGCAAGAGCCTCTTGATAGCCAGCGAACTTCAGTGTGCAGAAGTAATCGAGTAAAGACTTCGTCGTTTTCCTCACATAGCTGAGCAAATAACCGAGAGTTCAAAGAATTGCTTCGAATCTTGTTGATAGCATTTATTACATATTGTAAAGACTTATGCAATCTAGGACTCAGCTTTTTTGATACTAAATGCTGCCTGTGAATCACGCAGTGAATGACCAGTACATCAGGCAGTTGTCGCTTTAAGTGAGCTATAAAACCACGATGACGACCAACCATAGACGGTGCACCATCAGTCGCAACAGAAACAATGCTCTTCCATGGAATAGCTTTGTCAGTAAAAAAATGTTCCACGGCCTGAAAAATCGATTCTCCTCTGGTATCAGTCTCTAAATATGTAGCAAAAAGCAGTTCTTGGCACATATTTTCATCTTTGATATATCTAACATATCCTAACAGAGCTTCATTGCCGGGTAATGTAGACTCGTCCAACTGGAGAGGGAATCTGTTGGTCTGTAAGAACTTGCATAATATTTTTTCCACATCGCGTCCCATCTCGTCTATGCGTCTCTGAACGGTGTTATTGCTCAAAGGTATTCTCTTTAAAATATCATGTACGGGTTTTTGCAATACATTGTTAAGTACCTCCGCAATGGCTGGTAAGATAAGCTGCTCTCCAATTGTGTGGGGTTTCCCCGATTTCGCTATTAGTAAAGATATATTATAGGACGCTCGTAAACCATCATCGTCTTTAATAGATGATGACGCAAACATCGATCTTATGTATGGCCTTTTGTCTAGTTTATCTTTAAGTACTTGAAAAAATTACAAGGGCTTACTTTTTTTGTCAGCATGTACTCTTGATAAGTGGTCATCCATTTTTGAAGGCTTCATGGCATCGTTACTGAATACTTTTTCACATTTGAGACACATCGGCAAGTGTTGGTTTGATGGAGATCCAATAAATCCGAACTTCAAATAGTACAAACTGTATTGTCTGCATTTTTTTTCGTGTCTGCCATTATAAAACTCTTAGTAATCCTGCAAATAATAGGTCTTTACCTATGAAATTGCCGTTTTGTATGAAAAAATTTAAACGAATTTTTTTCATGAATTTTTTATTTGTATTAATCGAAGTAATCACCCATGCAATCAATGCATCTTTGCCATCGCAGTGGCAGTTTATTGATGCCCTTCTTAAAGAAATCAGCTGGACGGGAGGCAACAAATTCTTCAAAGGCATTTTGTACTGCCTCTCGGGTATTAATTTTTTTTCCCGCCAAGAAGTTATCCAAATTCTGGAAAAAGTAGTAGTCTGTAGGCGCAAGGTCTGGTGAGTAGGGCGGATGACGGAGAGCTTCCAACCCCAGTTCTTGCAACTTGGAGACCGTCTGCTGTGCAGTATGAGGTCGCGCGTTGTCGTGCAGGAGCAGCGGAGACGAGCGATTGACCAATGCTGGTTGGAGATGCGCCAGCTTCTCCATCATTGTGTTCAGTTCTTCACAGTACACATCTGCAGTAATGCTCACCCCGTTTGGTAAGAAGCTGTGATGAATCACACCGGCGCTAGACCACCAAACAGTGACCATCACTTTTCTAGGGGTAAGTTTTCGTTTAGGGCATTGTTTAGGTGCTGAACCAGGATCCAACCAACTTGCTGAGCGCTTACGGTTATCAAACAGAATCCATTTTTCATCGCAGGTAACAATGCGGTTCAAAATTCCTTCATTTGTGTGTCTGTTGAGCAGTGCAAGGCACGTCTCGACGCGTACTTCGCGCTGGCGATCATTGAGTTCGTGGGGCACCCATTTGTCAAGCTTTTTTACCTTGCCAATTTGACGCAAATGGACCAATATTGTTTTGACGCTAACGTCGAAAGCTGCTGCTAATTCAGCCGTAGATTGTGTATCATCAGCTTCCACAATCGCCTTTAATTCGTCATTGTCGACCAAAGTCTTCGGACGACCGCGAGGTTCATTTTTCAGGTCGAAATTTCCAGAACTTCCGTTCTGGAAATTTTGACCTGGAAAAGAGCAAACCAATAACAGGTGGTGCGTTGGTTTGTAGTGTTAGCTCCGTAAACGTCGTTGATGTTGCGTGCCGCTTGTGCCGCGTTGCTGCCACGACGGTACTCATATTCCATAATTACTCGAATTTTTAACGTATCCATGATGACGAAAAAGATTGAAATGCGATGAAAATGTAACACTAATCAATAAAGAAATGACTACTTTTAGAAAAAAATATCCATGTTTTTAAAATAAAATTAATTTGAAATTAGAATTCTTAGCCAAACAAAAATTATTTTGATTTGAAATGGCCAGTACTGCAGAACGGCAATTTCATAGGTAAAGACCTAATACAAAAATAAAAAACAATAATAAACTGTTAAAGGAGGTGTTTTTTTTTCCATACAACTGTGGCCAAACAATGTACCTTAAGAACAAAGGTTCGAAAATACAGGAAAAAAGTCGCAGATTCTGAAAAAAAATATATTGGATTTATTTAGACATTTGTACCACCTGAAATTGTCGTTCAAAGATGTTTATAACTTGCAACCCAAGAATTTTCATCTGGCAATCTCGTGATACACTTCTTCCGATGATGCGTTTCGTAACTCTATTAAAAAAACGTAACAAAAAGAAATTAACCTAAAATGTACTGATTATTATTATATTTTTGTATTTAAAAACAGTTTTTGCCTAGCACCTTCTATTTGTGAAACAATTAGCGAACAAGAATTAAAAAAAATACGTTTATTTTACATTTCAGATTATTTGATCCGTTTGGTTAGCTTACGAAGAGGCCAAAAGACTATGCTCTAAGGCCGACAATTATCAATGTTTTTAATTATTTGTTGTTATTTACCATGGCTGTCATTCCGTTTCGGTTTCTCGCGTCTGTTCGTTGGTTTCCCGTCTCTGGAGTGCTATTTCGTGTGTGATTTCCCCTATTGTTGATTTGGCTATTTTTCCCTGGACTTTCGTTTGATTTCTTCCATCCTTACGACCTGGCTAACCCATTTGGACATTTTTATCACAGACCAATTAGATTTTTATAGAGGGTAGCCGATGACCGGCATCATAATATTATGACAGATGGAATTGTTTGACAACTGTCATTGCTGATAAAAACGTTTCGTTGAACGCAGCTATTATGGGAGGTAGTGATTTTTTGTATTCTTTTATTTCTTAATCTATCGGGTATTGAAGGATTTTAAATACTGCTAATAACACAATTTATTGCAAGGAATTTAACTTTTAATTTGTACCTCGGTACAAGTTTTGGCCAAAAAAAAAACACCTCCTTTACTGGTATTTTTTTACAATTGAAACAACTGAGGCAAACAATCTACAGATAGCTCAACTGATCACTATCACACAGTGGGGCAATGCTGATGCGCTGTGCCGGATAAAAACTGTTTGGTACTTACCCTGTAAATTTTTCATAAACTGCAGATATTGTATGGTTACGCTATTAACTCGCGTAGGAAGCTCAGCATTTTGTAAATTCTTTTTCAGTCACTTAACTTCACTTAATTTAGCTATGTAATAACTTTGTAATCTCTTGAAATAAATGAGTACTTATATGAGTTATTATCGTTCAAGCTCCAACGAATTTCAAAACGCAAATGAACTTTCAACCTAAGTGCAAGCTCGTTAAATAGTAAAATATCGGGAACATATTTGGACTTGCAACTTGATCATGAATTCGTTCGTATTAAATCGCGTAAGCGTCAAATAGAGAGCAAGTCAAAATGCGCCTGAAAGATGTACTTACGCTCGAACTCATTATCTTGCACAAACTTGTCCACACTGACTTGCCGAGTTTTTCATCTTGTACGAACTTGAGACTTTACATTACTACAACAATGCTATTTCCTACAAAAATATTAATTATTCTTAGTACACGTAACACAACATAAACAATACAGTACCTACCTACCTATCTTGAAAGTTTTAAATAAGAACTTGTGTTAATTTAATAGGGTTCGATTTTTAGACCTCCTCGCCCCCACAATCAGTTTTCGTTTATGTCGACCCCTAGGAAACCGATATCGACCCCAAGGGGTCGATATCGACCACTTTGGGAACCCCTGCTTTAGACGATTTATTATGCTCGTTGGAAGGGTTGCAAAAAGTTAACTATTTAGGTACGGTCAGCAACGAAAAATGGTTATCCTAGGTAGATAGGTACTGAAAATGATACTTGAAGAAGACAACTTGCTATGTTTCTTTAGTTTTATCTCTAACTTCGGGAAGTAAAGCAGGTAGGTACCTACCAACCTTTCGGATTTTATGTGATTAGCTGAATATTTCAACAACTTGTTAGAACAGACAACGTTGACGATTTCTCTTTATTAATCAAGCCTATTGTACCTACGGCTTAGGAATGTTTGATCAAACTGTTTTTTGTGATTATAGTGTCAAAAACAGATAAGCGTTATGTAACTCTTCCAGGTTTTCGATATGCGTACATCCTGTAAACAAAGAGAAGTTTATAGAAGAGAACAGTCACAGCAAAGAGAACCTGGAGTTACTGGAAGCGGTCTGTCAACCAGGCACTGAACAGCTCGCTGCGACGCCATCTCCGAGGTTCATCAAGTCTCACATGCCTTTATCTCTGCTGCCACCCACATTGCTCGACGAGGCCAAAATGGTCTACGTAGCCCGTGACCCCAGGGATGTCGTCGTGTCGTTTTATCATTTGAATAGACTGATAAGGACTCAAGGATACACCGGAGACCTCAAAACATATTGGAACTTCTTTATAAAGGACTTACGTGAGTTCATGTTTTATTATTGCACCTATTGTTTATTAAACGGGGTAGTCATTCGGGGCAAAAGGACGCACTTTTTCTTATTTGGCTCCACTGAGCCGAAACGATTAAAATATTAAGATCGTTTATTTGTGCTATCTGTAGCATATTAGGCTCCTATAATGCAAGAAATATTTGACGATAGATCAAATGGTCTTTTATATATTAAGCTAAAATGTGATTTGGTGAGGCTGCGTACCTTTTAATTTGAGTAAAATTGTGCTGTTTGAAAAATAAAAGGAAAAACAAAATCCGCTTCATATCATTATACTACTTTTCTCTTCTAATAGTGTTTTTGCAGCAATCGTTTTCTCCTCTGACACCAACTTTCTCCCTTACGGTTATTTTAAATATATTTGCGAGGAATTACGTCGCATTCTGAAACAAATTAATACTTATAATATATTTAAATAAAATAGCAACATTATGAAGAAAGGAAGTACCTATACTTAATTTTTATTTTTGATTCGAATTATTGTTTCTTTTTTGTTAATTTCGCAGACTTTTTTTGCTGTGTGGGAAATCATCAAATGACTTCTCCTGCTTTGGGCGGAGCGGGACGGCGTGTCAGACTCTTACTGACTAAAACCCACCCGTGTTCCTTCAGTTGCCTGTTCGCCAGGGCCCAGTAACTCTTTCGAACAATCCGCGACCCCGGCAGGCATCGGCCCTATCGGACCCCGTCAATACTGCTGACATCTCTCTGCCCATTGCTCGCCGTCCGCAAGCCCGCGCCTGCGGTAGCCGGGAATCGGCTATCGATTCGTGGCGCTAGCATTACCGCTTCGCAGAAGGAGGTGACAGCTTCCCATTCCCTCTCGCTCCGTACCATGGCCTGGACCAGGGCCGGACGCGAGATATCGCCACCGCCGATCACCCCCGCGAGGGCACGGTGGTCCTCCGCCCAAGCCGGGCAGAGCTCCACCGTAAATTTCGCAGACCTGACGTACGTGTTATTGCCCCCGTAGTTCTACCCTATACGGCCGCTGCCCGTTACAACAAAAAATCTTATAAGCACAAATTCAAGTGAGGTTAGGTTAAAACATTATTATTGAGTAAAACGTTGAGTAAGTACATTTACAAAAATAATTACTAACCTACCTTCAAAAGTACGAATGCTCCACTTTTTGCACCTTATGTCGCAAACGCGACACGCAACACTACGCGGCTTAGGACACAATACGACAGCCCTTGCGCGCACATTCTCAAGGAACCAGCGTCCGGCTCTTTCCACGCTCAGAGAAAACATCACTGCGTACTTTCGTCTACTGCGTCCTTTTACCCCGAATGACTCCATATGGTATAATATACTGCTTCTAGGAAATAGATAATAACTACATCATAGCAAAATAACTATCGATATTATTCATATCCGTAATTAAAATAAATTACTATACGCTCATTATACCGTAACTGCAGAACGCGACGGTCCAGAGTTCGATTCATAGTTTATAATGGAGTGAAAAACTTTCTAACATCCTAATAATTATTATGCTATTAACTAGATTGGAAGTGTGCGATGTCGAAAAGGAACCCAAGATACAGACAAATGCCTAATTTGGGGTTCACCGTCCAATATTATTATTAATAAATATATTGGATTTAATTTGTTTGGCATGCTCGCGGAATAATAATGGCTAAAGAAGAGGGCCGGCTGGATGATATATCAAGCACAGGTGTTTCGCGTCTTATGTAATATTTAGTCATTGCGTCTGCCTACCCCTTTGTAATATAAAAGTACCAATTCATCTATTTATATCCAAGCGTTTTGCTTTAGATCACTGGACACCATATTTTGAACATCTCAAAGAAGCCTGGGAGAAGAGAGACCACCCCAATATGCTGTTCTTATTCTACGAAGAGCTTTCAAAGGTAAGTTTTATTAACCTGGTTATTTTTCAGAGGAAAAGAATGATAATACACTAAACATACTGACAGTAAAAACAAATCACTGCTGCTCATCGAACGCGAGGCAGTGTTGGGTTTTTTTCAACAAAAAAGGACCGACTGAACAGCGTGCCCGGTTAATGACAATAGGGTCGCCTCTATTACATCAGACCTAACATATCTGAAAGATTTAAGTGTACTTTACACTTCTGCCTAACCATTCGGGGAATACAGGCAAGGGTGGATCCAGTAGGGGGAGGGTCACAGAGGTACGACGGTTTTAGTAAAATGATATCGAAACGACTAAATGGAATGATGAACGCTAAAGAAATACCTACTATATCTTCAGCAGCAGTGGCGTAACTACTTTGGTTGAAAGTGGTACAGTCACTGCGTGCTCGGGCCCTAAGGTCTGCTAAGCCACCAATGAACCAGCCTAGAGCATTAGTCGGCAAGAGGAGCAGGATAACATAACAAATATAATGCTAAAACGATAGCGCGGTCCGAGGGGCTTCGCGCGTCCGAAGTTTATACAGCTTTCCTGAACTCATGAAAATTATTTAGCTAATACTGTGAATGGTCAAAAGGAAAACTAACCAAACCAATTCGAGGTGGGGTGCTAAAATTATTGAGCTCGCTTTGCTCGCTCTTGCAGCACACTTTTTTTTAATTCTTAATCTTTACTACCTCTCTCGACAAAGTAACTCTTATTTCTGAATCTATGGTCTAAAGAAAATATATCCCATCAGAGGCGGGGTGCTAAAATTGAATATTTTTTTGTAGTAATTCTCATAGGTACCCACCCTTAACAGTAAAAATATTTAATCCCAAAAACAGCATAGTGCCATACCAGATATGGGGGACAGTTCTTATCTGTTTGGCCCATGTGCCAGGGCCCAGAAATAAATCCTGGATCCCCCCTTGAAAACAGGTGTGCTGTTTTATTATTTAATAAAAAGGTGTGTTATTTCTTTCTCAGGACCTGCCGACATCCGTTCGCCGTGTAGTCAAGTTCTTCGACAAACAGTACACAGATGAACAGATAGATCGCCTGTGCGACCACCTCAGCATCGACAATTTCAAAAACAACAACTCTGTCAACTATGACGTCATGAAGGTCCTCGGAATTCTGATACCCGGCGAACAGGGTTTTATCAGAAAAGGTACGCTACGAAGCCGAACCTTGACTTTCTCTTTAGGAGATAAACTCGTTCTATGAATAAATAAGTGCAAGTCGGATTCGAACGCGGATGGTTCCGTACTACCGTACAATATGTAACAATATATTCTTAAAACGTTGAAAAAAGCAAGTTTCTTGTATGGGGGAACCACTTAATTTTTTTTATTGTCGCCACAGTCTGGGAATCCGTCAAGTCTGTATCTATTACGGTTCAAAAGTTACAGCTCTGTCACAGACGGACGGGCCAACAGCGCAGCGGAGCCTTACCCAAGGGTCCCGTCGGCACCCTTTGGGTACGGAACCATAAACAAAAAGATTTCATGGAAAATATTTTGCCAAGACTTACATAACACTTTCACTGTTAAAAAATATCTGATTTAATGTAGAGCCAAACCCCTAGCTCTAGAAGGCTCAACTCTAAAAACCTTACATCTTGGTCAAAACGTACGGTTTGACCGTTTCGCAGCCGTCGCACAGATACTCCTGATGGACTTATAGTAAGAAATTAAGCCACTGCACACTGGTCTTTAATGTTGTATCATGCAATAGTTTAATGGAACGGCCAATCTATTCATTTTAACCAAGATGTAAGGTTTGTAGAGTAAGGCCTCGTAGAGTTAGGGGCTTGGCTCTACATTAGATCAGATTGTGTGCAAATCCTAGCGGATTTGCACACAATCCAATCAAGTCCTAGCGAGCTGAAATTTGGTAAGTAGGCTACTACATACCAAATTTCAGCTTGCTCGGACTTCGGGAAGCGCCCTAGAGGTTTGATGAGCGAGTGAGTGAAACAGTCAGTGACGAAATCGACGTATTTTAGATATTATTATAATCCAAAGCATAAAAGCTAGATATACGAAACTTAGTGTATTTTATTAGTCTGCTAACTACGTTTTATCCTATCATTATCCAGACCAAAGGTATAAGGTATGAAAATACGACGAAACGCTTCCAGAAAAGGTAGATAGTGCCCCCTGCTTTTTGTATTTGGCTCGTCTTGGCGGGGGGGGTCTTGGGGGGGGTCCATGTGTCCAGATCCCAAGAACAAACTTGACATTGTAGTGGCAGGGACATAGACGCCCTCCCGGGGTCGCGGATTGTTCGAAAGAGTTACCGTGGCCCTGGCGCACAGGCAACTGAAGGAACACGGGTGGGTTTTAGTCAGTAAGAGTCTGACACGCCCTTCCGCTGCGTCCAGAGCGAGAGAGGTCATTTGATGATTTCCCACCCAAAAAAAATAAAATATATATTATAAAAATAAAAAAGTAGTACTCACATTATTGAAAGATTTACCATGTAGTCTAGATAAGACCATAGACTTCTTCTAACTTTTCCTGTAATCTGTTATTAAAGAACTAATATCTGTATATTTAAAAAAATATTAGGCTCAGTAGGTTCGGAGATAAGGGGGGGGGGGGGATGGTAATTAATTTTTCATATATTTTATTAAATAAGTTAAAAGCTGTTTATTTTAAAATTATACAATAAATATATTTGAGACTAGTTTGAGACCCTCACAACAAGTCCTACGTCATACGATATGTCACACGGTACAGATCGCAAAACTTTTGTTTTAATTTCAATTCAAAATTTCATTTATTTACGTGAAAACCGTGTTTGGGTCTCAGAAATTCTTGTGTAGCAAGTTTCAACTTAATCAATCCAGTACATTAGGAACCAATTGACTGTGACAGGCAGACACACGAGCGACAAGGGTTCCGTTTAACATTAGGACGTACAGAACTCCTTAAACTAGCGTGTATTTAACTTTCGGTATGTGTAACACTTGAGACTGAACACATTTATTGTGCAATAGTGCCCAGTGTATCAGTTAACGAATTGATATCCAGGCATTCAGTGTTTGTTAGAATAATCAAATTATTATTTACTTTTGATGTTGACAATCTTTTTCTTGCTCTAGGCAAAGCGGGAGGTTGGCGCGACTACTTCGATGAGGAGATGACTCAACAAGCCGAGCGATGGATAGAGGACAATCTGCGAGATACTGACCTGCGCTTTCCACACATGAAACTTTAAATTAAAGTATTGGCTTAGAAATAAAATAACATAAAAGGGTGATAAACATTTATGTCAGTCATATTCCAGTTTTCTTTGTAACACCATAATTATATTAAGTTTAGTATACATGGATATTGAAAATTTTATAAGAAAGCACTAGTAATAAGTAAACAATACTATGTATTCGAATTGTGTTTCAATATCATTCACTGTGTCCGGTAATAAAAAAATACTCATAAAGACAAACAATGTCTCAGTCCTTACTCACGTTTTATTTAAATAATACGGATAAGCAAAGAAACTTTTAATCAATAATTCGTAGGTAATATAAAACTATTCTAAAACAGACTTTTAATCATTATATCGGATAATAACCGTTTAAAGCCGGAGCGGGACGAGCGGTCGCGTTCGTCCGACCGCTCGCTCCGCTCCGCGTACAACGAATCGGCAACGTACACGTCCATAAAAAGCGACTCTATAATATAAAATTGGGAGCAGACTCCCGCACCTAATGAGTCGCCGCCTCGTACGACGTTACGAGTAAAACACATAAAGAAAATCACAAAATTTGCGCTAGGCAAATAATAGGAATCGTTTTTGTTGTGTCGTGCCTACGCGATGACGTCAGGCAGCAGAGCGTTGTCCGCGGCCGGCGGGCTCGGCGGCGGCTTGCTGAGCGCGTCGCCGTTGAACAGGCCGCTTGCCACCATCTCCTTCTTCACTGCGTCTGCTGTACATTTTGTCACGGCTGTCTTCTGGTCTGTGTTACCCGACTGAAATTAACAATGATTCATGTAAGGTAGGTGATACACGCAAGTTTTATATAAAATACGTCACGGACAAGTTCAAAGATATCACATACCTGAAATGTTCAGAAGCAGAAATAGGCATGGTGGAGGATCAGATGGAAAATCTAGTTGACCAAACGATGGTTGGGAAAAGTTTTTGCATAGGCGTAATATCAATTGGTAGAGTATTCTAGGCTCACCTTCGGGAGAGCAGTCCTAGGTGGCGCGGCCTTGCCTGTGGTGCGTTAGCTGGCGAGATCCTTGCTCTGATTGTTCAGTGGAGCATGCCGCCGGCATCAGTTAAAAAAATCAATTACTTCAACAGCACCACGTCCACTGCAACTACAACCAGTTGCAGTGGACATCGATGGTGTATTAGGCATGGTCCTTTCGATCTCTTTGGTTATTTGCTCTGTTAAAGTTAATGATTGTTCAGTTTCTCTCTGCTGCTGATAATCACTGAGTATTACATCATCATCATCGCCGTCATCAATAATAGTTGAGCTTTGGGCTTTGGCAAAAAATATACTTTTAAATTAGTAATAAAATAATTATAGCCTTTATTTTTCTCAACTCAATTACTCTGTTAGTTTTATAACATAATATAAACTTCACACAAATATTAATCTAATTAACTACAGTAATGTCATATTATTGATTAATCTACACTCAAGAGCAATGAATCCGGGTCACTTAAAGAATGTTAAAAATCTCGGAAACTAAAAATGATAGGTTAATGCAATAAATTGTATTTAATAGACAATGTAATACACCTTAAATGAAAGTAAAAAAAATATGAGTCACCATACATTTTATTAACACAAAATTACATAAAGAAAAAAACTGCTGATCTCTCCTTAAAACAAAAATAGGAAACATGAAATTTTTGAACTTTATTACGATTTTCTTGAATTTTAATACTTAGTATTGCCTCCTCGTGCTTCCATTACTGCGTTTACGCGGTTTGGCATGCTGTACACCAAGTTCCTTATACGATTTTGGGGAATATTCTCCCATTCCTCTGTGAGAGCAATTTTGAGCTCACGAAGCGTGATTGGGGGAGGGTTTCGTTGTTTTACGCATCTGCCTAGCTCGTCCCAAGCATGCTCGATCGGGTTGATATCCGGGCTGCGCGCTGGCCACTCCATACGAGTAATGTTCATCTCTTGAAGGTAGTCATTCACAATCCTACCTGTATGAGGTCGGGCATTGTCATGCATAAATATAGCATCCTCACCTAAATTGACCATAAATGGACCAACGTGATCATTGAGGATTTCTTCCACATATCTTACGCTAGTTAAAGAGCCGTTTTCTATGATCACCAGCTCTGTGCGACTTTCAGAAGAAATTCCGGCCCACACAAGTACAGACCCACCACCGTAGGCTACTTTTTCTTCGATGCATGCTTGCTTGAATCTTTCCCCTGGTCTTCGATACACTCTGTGTCTTCCATCGTGCTTGTAGAGCATAAATTTTGATTCGTCGGAGAACATAACTTTTGACCAATCTTCAATACTCCAATTTACGTGGCTCTGGGCATATCTTAGTCTTGAAATACGATGCCCACGCTCCAGTTTAGGGCCGTTTGCAGGTCTAAGGGGTTTTAAGTTAGATTCAGCAAGCCGACGTCTTACTGTCCATGCACTTGGGTTACTTCCTCCGAGGCGTCGAAACTGATTTGTGAGTTCAGTTCCTGTGAGAAAGCGATTTTGAAGCATGGTGTTCACCAAGTATCGGTCTTCTCGTGCTGTGGTACACCTGGTTCTGCCCGTTCCTGGTCTGCGTAGGTTAGAACCAGTTTCTTCGTAACGTCGGAGAACTCTTTGTACTGTTGACAGCGACACACCGACAGTCCTGGCTGTATCGCGCTGACTCCGGCCGGTTTCCAGCATTGTAAGTATTCTGGTGCATTCTTCAGGCGTAAGCGACATAATTTCAGCTTGAATAATGAATATAGAGCACTATCAACATGGTTTATGTACCCACATAAATGACAGATTACAAACAAAAGCAAAACCAAATGCTGTAATTTCGTAGTTCCATCTTCGAAAGTGGCCCTTTTTCAAATTTGATTTTTTTATGATATAACTTTACAATAACTAAGAAGTTTTAATACCTTCATTTAAGGAGTATTACATTGTCTATTAAATACAATTTATTGCATTAACCTAGCATTTTTAGTTTCCGAGATTTTTAGGATTCTTTAAGTGACCCGGATTCATTGCTCTCGAGTGTATCTATTTAAATAAAAATGAATCGCCGAAATGTATGTACGCGCAAAACTTCCAAACGACTGCACTTAATCGGATAATTCTTTTTTTTTTTTGTTCGGTATTGTCAGGACACGGTTTGTAATTTTTTTTTTTTTATATTGAGTGAATGAGAGAGTAGTAGGGTAGGCAGGTAGGGTAGGTAGGTAGGTAGAGTAGGTAGGTAGGATAGGTAGGTAGGTAGGCAGGTAGGTAGGGTAGGGTAGGTAGGTAGGTATAGACGATACTCTGGTGTTACACCTTTGAGGAGACCATCCAGCTTTCTGAACTCGGGGTGGCAAAAGTCGTGGCGTCAATCCGCGGGCTGGGTCTGGAGATAGCGCCTCAGAAAACTGAGGCATTATGGTTTCATAAACTGCCGAGGAGCAGAGAGCCACCCAGCTCGTTGGTCCATGTTGGAGATGCGCAAGTCCAGATGGGCCGATACATAAAGTATCTTGGCCTCATCCTGGACGGTCTGTGGGGGTTCAAAGAGCACTTCGAATGCCTGGTTCCCCGGGTCAAGAAGGCAGTGGGTGCTTTGCATAGACTGCTGCCCAACCTTGGGGGACCTCGGGAAGAAGTTCGCCATGTCTATACGGGTGTCGTGCGATCGATGGTCCTTTACGGGGCGCCTGTTTGGTCAGGTAGACTGTCAGGCGTCCGACGCTGCAGGATTAAAGTCAATAGACTGCAGCGGAAATGGCCATTCGTATCGCACGGGGATACCGAACGATATCCTTTGAAGCAGCAACTCTCCTGCAACGCTCGCTCTCCGCCTCTGGACATCCTGGCGGATATGGACGCGAAGGTCTACTACCAGTTTTGCGATATCCGCCAAAGCGGGAATAGTGTACCAGGAAGCGCATTCGTAGGGCTGAGGCGGCGGGAACGACGACACGCGCTCGAGCGGTGGCGCGAGCGGCTACAGCAGTCGCAATATTCGCGCAAGCGCGTTGGCGAAGCCGTTCTGCCGCACTTCGAAGCCTGGCTGAATAGAGGGGAGTCTGGCAGGAGGCAGACTGGATTCCACAGAACACACGCTCGAGGAGTGCCCTGCTTAGGCCTCTGAGTAGCGGGTCCTGGTTGCCAGGATCGGGCGAGACCTGTCTCTGCCGGCAGTAGTGAGGGCTATGCTGGCAGAGACAGAGAATTGGACGAAAGTAGCCTCCTTCTGTGAGACCATGATGGTCAAGAAGGAGGCCGCCGAGCGGGATCGGGAGAAAGCTGATCCTGCTCGGAAAAGGAAGAGTCGGGAGGGCAACCACCTTGGCGCCTAATACGCTGAAATCCGCTTACCGATCAAGGTAGGTGGACCTTTGGGGTCGCAGGCACACAGTAGCGAGGTTCAGGGGAGGCCCCTTTACAGTCTTCCCAGGGATGTGCCTAACAGGCGTTGCACAGGGGTGGTTCTGAAATTGGTGTTTTAAGAAGAATCACCAACAGGACATAGAGGGTCCCCTCTATGTCTTGTTGGTGATCACCGACTAATTCAATAACGTTCACAAGATATAATAAACGTGAGATATACCAACTGTTGATATAATTTCTTTACATATAACATTTATATACTCTAAAACTTATTTCGTATAACGTTATTGGATCTAACGTTTATTTAATCGAAAATCATTAGGTCTGTCGTTTAAAATATATATTGATACCATCATTATGGTCAACACTCCGATTCAAAGCAATCCGACTAGCCTTCTAACCTAACCTATCTGTTAGGTTAGAAGGCTAAGGCGTACCTCACCGGGACGCCATGGCGGCGTTGCCAGGTCGCGCTGCCAATTAAACGTATAAAACTATATAGTGGGTGGCTCACCTGGTGTCTGCTTGGTTACGCAGCCAACCGTACATTTTGTTGGCGACGCGACCTGGATGCGCCACCATGGCATCCCGGTGAGGTATGGCTCTAAGGCGGGAGCTCCGCTTAACCTCCGCTAAGCCTTCAGGGTTAATTTTTTATAACCACCCAGAAATAGGAGCCCCGCACCGCGGGGCTCTGTCGAGCTAACTTGGCAGGTGGTAATCAGTTACTAGGTGTATCTACTCAGGTTACTAACTATGACAGAAATTCCAAAAAATAAGAACAAAATAACTTTAAATTATTTATTATACGAGTACATAATCTTGCTCAGTTAAATAAATTATTATTTAACTGAGCAAGATTATGCACTCAAAGTGACAACTAACAATGATATTTGTACTACAAAGGCTACAACTTATCAATAAAATTAGACTAAGTTATAATGTGTATAAATGTAATTTTGCTTTATATTTTTAACTAGGCGTTTTTATCATATTAGATTAAATAGGTTTTATGTGGTTTAAGTGGTTTAACAAACAATTTTATTTTCAATGTATGTTATGCTTAGAAAAAATTGTTATTTTAAAATTATATCAATCCTTTATTATATTAACTGATCATTATATCAAATAAAATTATAGATTCAGTTGTTTTAACTTGTAAATATTAAGATTTTGTAATTATATAATATATTACTTTCCCTCTAAAGATATCCGGATATTATATTCGATGGATATCCAGATAGCATGCCCTAGTCAAGAGCGAGACTAGGAATTTATTAATCACTCAGCACATTCAAGTTTATATTTTCTGTCTAAGTAAATATTGATGTTTGCTAATAAATTCAGTAGACAAACTTGTGACTAACATTTTTTTTTTATCGTGTGGAAATCCTCATGGATGTCCTCCACGCTGGGGTGGGTGGAGGGGTCTGTCAGACTCTTACTGACTAAAACCACACCGTGTTCTTCTGCTACCTTTAGCCGGGTGCTGGAATGCTAGCGCATTTCATCACGCTCCCCCGGTCAGTTGATGGCCCGCATGAATTCATGCGGACCCCGTCACCCTCAACAGCCGCATACGGCTACAATTCCTCTAGAAAGAGGCGCGCGCGGAACACGGCACGCCGCCGTCTCGGGCCTTTCACTGTTCAGGCAACAAAGTCCCCAAGTCTGTTATCTGCAGGCCTCACCCTAAGGCGGCTGGAGATCGTTCCGCGCCCTCCGGCGCCCGATGCGTCTGCTACGGATTGGAAGGGAGGTTTTATCTTCTCTCTCCCTTTCCGCCGCCTCCTTTGCGATCATCACTTCCTCACAGAAGGAGGCGACGGTGACCCACGCGCTCTCACTTCCAACCATGGACTGGACCATGTCAGGAAGCGAGAGAGTATCCGCAGCACCAACCGTCGCGACGAGGTCACGGCGCTGCACTGCCCAAGCAGGGCATTTTCCTCAAGGTTGTGCTGCATCCTGTCGTAGAGACAGTTGCAATGGAGGCATCCAGGTGTCGGTTCCCGGTCTATGGGCCACAGTTACTTTCCGAAGCACCCATGTCCGGACAATACCTGTGTTAGCCGGAAAGTAAGGGCGCCATGCCGTCTCTCCAGCCACTCCCTCATAAAGGGCCTTACCGCCTCTATAGTGTCGTGCCCTGCGCTGGGTCGCGCAAGTCGCTGCTCCCACTCCACCATCGCTGCTCCCACTCCACCAAACTTGTGTGACAACCTACTTACCGAGTCTGCGTCAATCAATTCGACATCATGTAAATTTTGACTCGAGACAGACGTAATTAGTAGTGTAAAATTGGGGGACCTGGATCAAGGAGATCCAGGTCTCCCCAATTCACCATTCATTTATTCATCATTCAATGTACAGCAAAATCACTAATCATCAATTTACAAATAATTTTATGAATGAAAACAATCATACATGCAAACGAAATGAAAACAGTTCGAAAGGTTTGTTCATCAGCAATAAAAAAAATACATTAAGTGTAACCGAAATACTCAGAAACATACACGTAATTAATAAGGATTGTTTACAATGTGAGCGACCACCCGTTCGGGGCGTCGCACGGCCAAACAGCGGTTAAGCTACTGAAATGAAACTACAATTTTCTTGTAATATAATGTTAGCAATTATTTAGTAGTTTATATTACATTTTAATTAATATAAACAATAACTTAATTGAATTAACATATGAATGTTCCTTCCAGTTTTCTTTTACAAGGATTGATAAAAAGTATTATTTAAATATGGTAGCAAGTCTTTTACACGTAAGTATATATTATCATTATTAATGTCCTTCACAATATGCTGAACACATATTTCCGCACTGCAGTGGCACATAGAATTATTTTCAAATTGGTATGCGTCGTAGATTTCGATCCGTATAACTTTAGCACCACCGTTGGAAATTGTTTTGTAAAAACTTATTAACTCTTTCTTGTTATCATACGTTGTATTTAGAGCAGGTGGGGTTCGGTGTTGTTCTTCCATATCCAAATAATTTATGGCTCTATCAACCACATCAGGATCCATTATTAATGGAGGTGAAGTTGGTGAATAAACCCAGCTTGGTATCTGAAACAGGACACATTATTTTTGTGGTACTGGTATCATTAAGACTATAACATAATTCAAAGTATTTTTTATTTATTGGGCACTTACCGACATTGTTGAATTAGTATATAACAGAAGCACACTAAAAGAAATAAAGAAGTAAAGTGAAGTTGTATCTTTTTTACTCCGATTTATATATGAAATTTGTTGTAGCTGATAGAGTTCAAAATAATGCAATCATATATAGAATATTCTTATGACTAGTGGTTACGTGCGGTTTTACTCACATCTTTATTTTGGTAGTTAAAATAACCGATATTTTTCTCTAAACAAAATAAAAACATTTAATCTTTCTATGTAGTGTGGAACAAAACCATAGGAAATTATTAGTATCTTACACTTAGGATGCGTTTACACTAGCCGTCCGAAATAATTCTTCACTTAATTTAATACAATAACACACGATTAAAATAAAAAATTGCATACAGTGTACCATGACCTTAATATTTCTTATATTTGGGCAAAATGCTGACAGAGCTCTACTGTTACTTGATGCTTAAGGTAAGTCACTATATCGATTATGCAGTCAGTGAATTTGTTTGTTCGTTGAAGATTTTTGTATGAAAAGAAATGTAGGTACGGCAAGTAATTAGAACGAGTGCAGTCATGGTACTTGTATAGTATATCAAGTTAATAAGATATCTTGTTTTGCTGTATAAGCATTTATTTTGTGGATGACATAATTTTGTTGTATATAAACCACACCGTTGCAAGACAAAATCAATAATCGCTCTCTCGAGGGAAGAATCACCACTTGCAGTCCTAGACGTTCCAACCAGAACCAGAAAAATACTTCATAATGTAAGTAAAACAATTAATAATAATTATTATTATTATTTTATTGTATTAGATGTCTGTTCATTATGTCAACACCAAGTTTAGCCGATTAATGAATGAATGATTGAATGAATGAATGCTTGAATGAATGAATGAATGATCGAATTAATGGTTGAATGATTGAATAAATGATTGAACGAATGACTGATTAAATGATTGAAAGATTAAAATTAATAAATGTTTTCTTTCATGAATGACAGAATGATTGAACGATTGAATAAATTAATAAATGCATAACAATTATACAAATTTAACTTTCATTATATAGCTTCTAATCTATCAATCAGAATCGTATGCTTTGGATTCGAACTCAAGACTTTGGACTTGGCACCTCAGTAGTCATATTTATCACTAGGCTATCACTGCTTATGATGTTTTCATGACTACACAATAGACTTAGTTCACTATCAGTTTAATTTAAATATTATTTATATATTGTTTCAGGTCCAAGTCCATGCCTCAATTGTTTTCTTCCGATGATGAATGTGATGTGACCCCGCAGTCGAAGCAACAGAAACCGTCCACAAGCAAGCGGTCCAAAACTGCTGATGGATCCAAGGCGTCTGGATCGAAGAAACCTCGAATTAACCCGGTTCCGATAGCCGATCATAAGTTGACGGCACGGGACCTGTTCGGTGGTGAAAGCGATGAGGAGGAAGAGAGGGGATCCACATCGAGTGGTAAAACATCACCCCCACTTTATTCCTATTTCACAAAGAGGGTTGCTAAAGGCTACGCTAGGAAAATAAGCGAAACAAAAACAGGGCCGTACTACGTCGAACTTAAGATTTATAACTGTAAAGAGATCGCAGACATACCACCGGTCAACAGGTGGCGCAACTCTATAGTTACAATTAAAACAAAAGTCGATGGAGATACTGAGATTTGGCGTCATCTTAAAGCGTTTACATCTTCAGTAGATAAAGATTTCCGCAACTGCCCAGTTACTCTTATTAATAACTCTTATTAAACTAATCACTAATTTTTCATTTTTCTATATATTTGTTCCTAAATGTAGTTTAGCTAAGTGTTCAATCACTCAAATAATATAAATATACCTAACTTATATCTATTGTTTTATTTCACAGTTGTACAGTTCAGAGACCGCAGAAGACCTATGAGTACAATTATGACTTGTACCAAATGCAAAACTGAAATACCACGAAATCAGTATGCATATCATAAAAGAACTAATGTTCACAAGACAAATAGCTTACTGAGTACTGAATTTAAAAATGTTTTTATTGTGGCAACAGCATTTAAAAATAGAATCGTAACTTTTCGTCTGAACTTAACCCAAGATGAGGATCACCTCACCTACGATGCTATCCCGAGTGACAGTCAGACATGTACACGTACAGGTCAGGATGATGAGTACCTCACCCCTGAGGCGATCCTGAATTCTATACATCCAAATATTGATAAATTAATATCTATGATACTAAAAACGTATGACTGTATAAAAGTAAATTTTGAGCTATATGCTAAGTTTCTCCTGATAAAATCTGAATATGAACAAATTGAGGTGAAATCTTTTAACACTAAATACGACATTATCTACAAAAATACATGCATACATGAGTTTTTTTTAAATAAAATACATGTCTTGATACAGAAAATGTCTGAATTTGAACATGTACAGTCAGGATGGACATACCTTTCGTTAAGTCATATTGAAATGAATATAAGTAAATATTGTCCTATGAGAGGCGGTACGTATATTGACTTGCCATCAATAATAAAAAATACTAAAAGTTGTTTGAATTTACGAAATAATGATGAATGTTGTTTCTTATGGTGTGTCGTAGCCGCATTATTTCCTTGTGTAAAAAATGTGTGTAGAACGACATCCTATCCACATTATAGCGAGATTCTCAATATACAAGGAATGTTATTACCTCCTTCACACAATGATATTAAACTTTTTGAATTGATTAATCCTACAATAAGTATTAGCGTATATGGCTTAGACAGCAAATGCATTGTTAGTGGACCTCTATATATGACAAATAAGAAAAAAGAGAATCATATTAATTTATTATATATTGAACGGAATGGTAAAGGACATTACTGTTTAATAAAAAATCTCATTCGATTGGTGCGGCGCCAGGTTACTCATCATCATGGTAAAGTATTTTTATGTGATTCATGTTTACAATTTTTTACAAATGAACAAAAATATGTTAATCACTCTTGTTCTAAAGTACTGACTATACTACCAGAAAAATATACCATATTGAAATTTAACAACTATGAAAGAAAACTTAAAATTAATTTTATTATTTATGCTGATTTTGAAAGTTTGATTATAAATTGCAATGAGAATAGTTCTAAAAATACTACCACATTGAAAATACATAAACCGTCAAGTTTTGCTTATTACCTATGTTGTTCTCATAATAAAAAACTTAATAAGTACGTCATATACAGAGGTAAAGATTGTGTCGAAGTTTTTATTAAACGTTTAGTAAAAGATGTTAAGCGATTAAACACAATTTTGTCGACTCATTTATCAATGAAACCTTTGACACATAACCAAAAACAAGAACATCAAAATGCAACTATGTGTCATATTTGTAATCAGGCGTTATCTGGAGATAAAGTCCATGATCATGATCATATTACTTCCGAGTATAGAGGAGCCGCTCATTCGAATTGTAATTTGATATACAGAGTGTGTCCATTCATACCGGTGGTATTTCATAATCTAAGTGGTTACGACTCGCATATATTTATTAGAGAGTTGGCTAAATATGAAGGCTCAATTAAAATAATACCAAAAACTAAAGAAAAATATCTGACAATAACTAAGATAATTAAAACAACAAAAGGCACTCGCTCAATACAGATTAAATTTATAGATTCATTTCATTTTCTTAGCTCAAGCCTGGATTCTTTAAGCAAAAGTCTATGGGAGAACGATTTTGTCAATTTGTCTAGAGAGTTTTCGGATAAAAGTAAACTTAAGTTATTACGTAAGAAAGGCATTTATCCATATGATTATATGGATGACTGGTCAAAATTTGATGAAAGACAACTACCTTCAAAAGCTAGTTTTTATAATAGTTTAACTATGGAATCTATAACAGATGATGAATATGCTCATGCTAAAGATATTTGGTATAATTTTAATATAAATACGCTGGGTGAGTATAATGATCTGTATTTGAAATGTGATGTTTTATTGTTATGTGACATATTTGAAAAGTTTAGAGAGACAAGTTTACATTTTTACAAACTAGATCCTGCTCACTATGTGACTTCACCTAGTTTAAGTTGGGATGCAATGCTTCTTTACACTAATGTTGAATTAGAGCTCATTAGCAACTTAGAAATTTATACATTTCTTGAAAAAGGCATACGCGGGGGTTTAGCACAATGCTTCCTTCGTCATGCTGAAGCAAATAACAAATATTTACCTCATTATAATGATACAAAACCTACAAGTTATTTAATATATCTGGATTGTAATAATCTTTATGGTTACGCAATGACTAAAAAGTTGCCTGTTTCAGAGTTCAGATTTTTAAGTCAGCATGAAATCGATATCTTTAATGTAATTCATATATCCGATGATAACTTATATGGTTTTATCTTAGAAGTAGATTTATCTTACCCGGATTGTATTCATGATCAGCATAAAGATTTACCATTTGCTGTAGATAAATTTGTACCCCCAGGAGGGAAAACAGCTAAATTAATTGCTAATCTATATGATAAATTTCATTATGTCATCCATTACGTACATTTAAAACAATGCATTAAAAATGGGCTAGTTTTAAAATAAAAATTCACCGTATACTTACATTCAGGCAAGATAACTTTTTGAAGAAATATATAGATCTTAATACCAATTTGCGCATCGTATCTAAAACTTCATTTGAAAAAGATTTTTTTAAACTTCTGAATAATGCAATATTCGGTAAAACTATAGAAAATAGAAGAAAACAAGTAGATATAAAACTGGTTACCAAATGGAATGATACGGAAAACTTAACAAATAAAAAGCTTTGTGCACAAAAATTGATTTCAAAACCTAATTTAAAAAGTGTATCAATATTTGCAGAGGATTTCGTAGCCATACAGTTGAATCGGGATAAAATAATACTAGATCGACCTATTTACATCGGATTTACAGTTTTAGAGTACGCTAAACAACACCTATATCAGTTCCACTATGATTTTATAAAAAAAAAATACGGAGACTGCGTTGAACTATGTTATACTGATACGGACAGTTTACTTTATTTAATTCATACAGACGACTTTTATTATGATATGCGTGATAATATAGCACAATTTGACACTAGTAATTTCCCAATAGATAATCAATATAGCATACCTAGAATCAACTCAAAAATCCCTGGGCTTTTTAAAGATGAAATGGGCGGTGATGTAATTACAGAATTTACGGGCTTAAGAGCAAAACTCTATTGTATTAACAGTTTGAAGACAAAGATAACAAAAGCGAAAGGTATGTCTAAGTCTGTCACTAAGCATTTAAAACTAACAGATTATAATGACTCTTTGTTATTAGATAAAAGTCAATCGTTTAAAATGAATATGATAAGATCTATCAAACATATATTGTACTCACAACAAGTTAGTAAACAAGTATTAAATAGAAATGATGACAAAGTTCAGATACTTGCAGATCACATTCACACCTTGCCTTGGGGGTATTGTGATGCGATGATCTAAACCAGTGTTCGTTAAAAATTTTATTGATCTTATTACGTTAAATTGAGCACCAATTATTATGTAATCCACATCTTGACATCCACTGTTCTAAATTATATTCATTCCAAATATATGATTTAAAATACTAAAATAAGAATAAATTAATGTATTGTATAGAAATGATGTATGATAATTATTTAGGAATAAGTTATGTAATATAAATAAATATATTATGCTACTATTACGATGAACTTATAATAAAATGATATGTCTCAAACAATGGACTTTTATTCAAACTTATTTAACTTCTTAAACGTTATTATTATCGTCATCAAATTTAAGTTCGTGCTTGTTCTATGATGAGGTTCATGTAGTATCGAGTATATAAGTGTACGTTAGATGGTAATTAGATTAATATACAATATGAAGTTGATCAAACAACCCATATCTCTCAATGTTAATATTATCAGATTAAGTGACTCTGTTCACCACATCAGACATAGCGTTTTATTACCAAATACCATTCGCTGCATAATATGTGGTCCATCAAACTGTGGCAAAACGAATGTTATGATTAGTTTACTGCTGCATGAAAATGGGGTCAAATTTAAAAATCTTTATCTTTATTCTAAAACTTCTTTTCAACCAAAATACCGTTTCTTGATCGAAGTATTAAAAAGAGTGCCACAGATTAACTATTTCGAGTTCAATGATGATAAAGATGTCATTTCTCCAAGTGAAGCTTTAACTAATTCTGTATTTATTTTTGATGATGTCGTGTGTGAAAATCAAGTAAATATCCGCAATTATTTCTGTATGGGTAGGCATAAACAAATAGATTGTTTCTATTTATCTCAAACCTATTCTAAAATTCCGAAGCAATTGTTACGTGACAATGTTAATTTTCTTATTATATTCAAACAAGATGATGTGAATTTAAAACATATCTATGAAGAGCATGTTAGTTCTGATTTACAATGGAAAGAGTTCAGAAATATTTGTCAAACTATTTGGAGTAAACCTTATAATTTTCTACTTATTAATAAAGAATCGTCATTAAATAACGGAAGGTACAGACAGAATTTTGATATGTTTTTTAAATTTGACTGACTATTTATAAGTACCTATATACCTACATATAAGTAATTAAAAAACAAAATCAAATTCAGTATAATTTGTTCTTTAGCTGAACACAGTTGATATAGTATAACATGGAGAAAAATATTAAAATAGAATTAATGAAGTCTGTAGACTCCATAAAGAATAAAATAAAACAAATGAAGGACCAGGAACATTCAATGAACTTGTCACTCGATAAAATGCTAAGACCTGTCACAGACCCCCTTAAAACTATAGTTGATTCGAATATAACTATGGAAAAAATAAAACATTTAGAAAATACAATACTCACTAATTCTGGAGATGTTGAAATGGATGAAATTAATACTAGCTCATCTACAAAGTTTGAGGACTGTTTCGAACCAAAACTTAATTCTGTACAATTGGTTAAAAAGTCTCCTACATTGAAATTACCAGATGATTTAGAAATTTCATTAGAGGGTCAGGATATCTATGATATTTATGATGGTGTAAATATACCGTTTGGAATAAGAAGTGAAAACAAAACTTTATTGGTGGGAAATTCAGTAGTGTCATTTTCTAAAATTGACAGTTTGAATAACGATAACGTCATTTTGATTAAAATCGGTGATAAATCTTACAATTTAACTCCTGGTCTGAAAGAACTTTTACTTCGACAAAAACCTGATTTAAAACTAATATCTAGCAAAGATAAACTTGTCTACAAAGATATATTGCATTATACAAACGTTCATAAGAGAGACTTCAATCCTAGAGGTCAAATAAAAGGTGATAAAGGAATAAAATATCGTGAAATAATCAGACCATTGTTTTCCGAAACGTCAAACGATAATATTCACACTAAAATTGGGGGATACTTGGCAATGTTAAAGAAATATAAAAAAAATACTGATCTGGTATATTGGGATGACCCTAACGAATTAGTTGAGAGATTGAAACTATTAGTTGCTTCAAAAGATGCTGGCAATACAAACCATGATAATGAAATACTATCGATAATCGAAGAATTAAAAGAAGCTGACATAATTAAAGAATAAATAGTAGCAATAACATGGTTTTCATTCAGTATCATTTTTGGATTCACTACAAATGTTTATATACTGAGTTTTGAATATGAGTAAAGCCGACGTGGTAAACGAAATTCATAAACATGCGAGGGTAAACTTTCCGCGAAGACATGTTATTATGAAAGATATAGATGACCTTTGGCAAGCAGACTTAATTGATATGCAATCAATTTCAAAAGAAAATAAAAATTACAGATTTATTCTTACTGTTATTGATACATTTTCGAAATACGCTTGGACCTTTCCTTTGAAAAGTAAGACCAAAGATGTTGTATTTAACTCTTTCAAGATTTTGTTGGATAAAGGGCGAGTCCCCAAAAATCTGCAAACTGATAATGGAACAGAATTTTATAATAATAAATTTCAAAAACTTATGAAATCTTATTGTATAAACCATTATTCAACCTTCTCAACAAAAAAGGCATCAATAGTCGAGCGTTTTATCAGAACATTAAAATCTAAACTGTATAAGGAATTTAGTTTAAAAGGTGACTATAACTGGATAGATAATAGTCTTAATAATGTTATCTATAAATACAATCACACCTATCATCGGACAATTGATGAAATCCCAGCAAACGTGGACAATACTAATAAAACATGCATATTAGAGAGATATTTCAGGTTGGTAAAAACCGGCATTCTAAAAAGTAAGTTTAAAGTGGGTGATTATGTACGTATCAGTAAATACAAAGGAACATTTGAAAAGGGGTATACTCCTAACTGGTCGACAGAAATATTTAAAATTCGAAAAATACAAAATACAACTCCTATTACCTACTTAATTGAAGATGCAATCAGAGGCCAACCCATTTTAGGTGCATTTTATGTGCAAGAGCTGCAAAAGACAAAACATCCCAATTTATATCTAGTCGAGAAAGTTCTTAGAAGTAAAGGAAATAGGGTTTTAGTAAAATGGTTAGGTTTGTCTTCTTCTGAAAACAGTTGGATTGATAAATCGAATATTTATTAAATGTTTAACTCATGATGCATCAGTCTTATCATGTGTATTGGAGAGAGCAGTCTTCTCAATTGGCTTATAAATAATTTACCATTTGAGTTACATTTACCAGGATACAATTATTGCGGGCCTGGCACTAAATTAATTAAAAGGCTTACACGGAGAGATAAAGGCGTTAATAAATTAGACGAATATTGTAAAGAACACGATATTGCCTATCATAAGTCTTCAAACTTAAAGGATCGTTACAAGGCAGATTTAGTTTTGATAAATATGGCAAAAGAGCGAGCAGTCGCCCCAGATGCGAGTGTAGGCGAAAAACTGGCAGCACGTTTAGTAAGCAGCACTATGTCAACAAAAATTAAAACTGGTTCTGGTCTAAATAAAAGGAACAAAAATTGTTCTTTAAAAATTTCATCTGGAAAAGGGTTGAAAAATAAATTTAAAAATGTTATTAACAAAACGAAAAGACACATGAAAAAATTAAAACCAAAATGCAAAAAAGTGGCAATAGAATTAGCTATGGCCGCTGTCAGAGAATTAGGTAATGATGCATCCATTAGACTTCCTCGTGTTATTCCTATACCAAAATCTGGTGGAGTATTACCCTTGATTCCTATTTTTGCGGGATTATCTGCAGCGGGAGCCTTAGCAGGCGGTGCAGCTGGTATTGCTAAAACCATAAATGAATTCAAAATGGCAAAAAAGTTGTATGCTGAATCGAAGAGACACAATGAAAAGATGGAGGCTCTTTGCATCGGAAAAGGACTACACCTTAAACCACATAAAGATGGGCTCGGAATTTTCGTAACGAAAGAAAAAAACTAAAAAATCGGCTACCCAAACGAGCCTTGAATAATTTGGACATTTTGAAGTATGGAAATAATATTCCGTATTTTAGAGGTGTATTTATGAGAGATGAGCTCCCTAAACACCCTTTTAAAAAAGAATGTGGAGTTATTAATTTAGATAGCTCTAAAAATCCTGGTTCTCATTGGGTAGCCTATGCAAAATACAAAGATTATATTGAATATTTTGACAGTTATGGAAATCTTAAGCCTCCTAAAGAATTTATAAAATATATGGGTTCTGAAGTTCACTATAATTATGATAATATTCAGCGCGATCATCCTTTCAATTGTGGACATCTTTGTTTAAACTTTTTGAAGTTTTTTTGGTATAGTAAAGGAATAAAATAAACAGAATCTTACGAAAGAGTTCAGTAGACAAGCATGTCTACTACGGTTACCATCTCTGGAAATAAATCGGAATTAGTTACATACTTTCAACCACCACTGCATTTATCAGATCAATACGAGTGTGGTTTGCTATACTTTTCAGTATTAAATTCAAGACCAAATATTTCCAGTATTAACAGTAGTCTGTCTATGATCAGCATCGAATGTGATCTTGTTCACGGTTCGTACTGCAACGGATTACCAACTCATTTTATTCATGAATTTGTGACTGATACTCATCCTGGTCATCGGTGTATGGAAATACCACAAAATGTTATTTACTTTCCAGTTAACAAAAATACAATTTCTTCGATATCTGTAAAGATTGTAGATCAATTTGGTCACTGTATTAACTTTGGAGGAGAACATATTCAGCTACGTCTTCATTTAAGAAAAACAAAATGATAGTTCATTATAAAAACACCAAAGGCAATGAAAAACATCTTAGTTCTTTGACGATTGCTAAGGTGCAAAGACGTAAGAAAAAAGTAAAGAAATTGACTAAAGCAAATATAGATTTTCTTAAAGCCCTAGGGTTTAAAGTATGAATATACTACAGATTACTGAATCACCACACTTCGATACTTCGATCGAAAGTTATGAAGTCCATTCGTACAATCCCTACAATAATAGCTTTAGAGAAAACGATGAAATCAGAATTCCCATCCACCAGCAAGACATATATGTATTACCATCAGCCAGTTCAATTTATGTCGAAGGACAAGCAAAGCTCTTCGGTAAAGATGGGAATCCCATCAAAAAAGCTGTTACGTTCACTAATAACCCTGTTTTGTCTTTGTTTCAAGACATCAGGTACGAGATAAATGGCATTGAAATAGACCGTATAAAAAACTCAGGAATAACTTCAACAATAAAATCATACATCTCATTAAATGAAGCAGAAAATAAAGTTGCTGCCTTGTGGGGTTGGAATTTAGAGGGATTTCAAAGTGATGGTCATTTTAGTGCTGTGATACCACTAAATAAGGTTTTAGGGTTTGCAGAAGATTACAATAAAATTGTGATAAATTGCAAACATGAACTTATATTGAACAGAAGTAACACTAACTTAAATAGCGTTATTCTTACTGATGATATTGCTCATTTTCAAATAGATATACACAGAGTTCAATGGAGAGTGCCGCAAATAAAAGTATCAGACCGAGAACGGCTAACACTTTTGAAACATTTAGAAAGAGATAAACCTATTCAGATGGCTTTTAGAAATTGGGATTTATATGAGTATCCGTTACTGCCTAAAACCACGAAGCATTCTTGGTCAGTTAAAACTGCTTCACAATTGGAAAAACCTAGATATGTAATCTTTTGCTTACAAACTAATAGGAAAAATAATAAAACTAAAGATAGTTCAGTATTCGATCATTGTGAAGTAGCTAACGTAACGCTCTTTTTGAATTCTCAATATTATCCATATGAGCCTTTGAGTTTAAAATTTTCTGAGAACAAATACAGTATATTATACGAAATGTTTGTAAAATTTCGTCAGTCGTATTACAACTGTCCAGTGGACCCATTGCTTGACCTAAAGGGGTTCAAAGAAAAAGCCCCTCTCTTTATCTTAGACTGCTCAAGACAAAACGACAGTCTAAAAACAGGTCCGGTGGACGTGAGGTTGGAAATTGAATGTTCTACAACAATACCAGATAAGACGACTGCATATTGTTTGATTATAAACGATCGACTTGTGGAATACAAACCTCTCAGTAACATTGTGCGCAAGTTATCATGATTGCTATTGTAGATATTCAAGGCTTTAAAATAGAAGCAAATGAATTTGTAATAAAAGAAATCGCTATATTGCATAATAAAAGAGTACAAGTGTTTTTAATTAAGCCACCATTTCCATTTAATAAATTAACGAAATCAGAAAAAAAGCAAGTTAGCTGGCTTGAACGTAACAGAAAGATACATTGGGATGAAGGATATGTGTCCTATTCCGATTATCAGACTTTGATTATAGATATTTTAAGAGATAAGTCTATCTATGTCAAAGGTTCAGAAAAAGTTTTGTGGTTAAAGTATATTTTAGAAAATAGTAATAGTAATATATTCAATTTAGAAGATAAAGGTTGTTCCAGTTTGATAAGTTTGTACGATCAATTTAAATATTCTCAAGATGTATATAATTGTATTTATCATGACTCTGTATGTGCTTTAAAAAATGTATTGTGTTTGAATAAGTGGTGCTTTGAAAATAAAATTTGAAAATAAATATTTTCTTGTTTATTTCCTATATTAAGGTAAAATATAACTTACAGTGATCTATCCCCTCCCAATCCAGTTCAATCATATAAGTTGATGACACCAGCGGGAACTAACTCATTATACGTTTATAATTATCAGTATCAAGAATTAGAAAGTAAATAATTAAAACATGTCTCATATTGAATACAAACCTCGATATGACATGTATAACACGTTTAAAATGCGTGAGTTGTCATTTTCTTATTACTGGGAGGTGATTAATAAAAAGAAAAGATTAGTGATGGAAATGGCTGACGCTGGATTCTTTTATTGTGGAAATAGTATTAATGATAAAGCAGCATGTTTCTCATGCGGAGGTATCATAGAATATTGGGAGATTTATGACGATCCTTGGATGCAACATGCTATACATTATCCTAAGTGTTTGTATTTGAATGCTGTGAAAGGAAACGATTATATAATTAATACACGCATCTCCATCGCAGCATTAAACTCTTGGCATTGCAGCGCGATAGATCAATTTTAATTATATAACGAAGTAATAACAAACACATATTTGCTTCACCACGAGAGATAATATATTTATATTACCTATCAACATCTTGGTTCGGTCAAAGAAATATGATTTGGAAGGCATTTCTAAGCTTATTTTCAAGAATGCTAGTGGTGAGATAATATTTACTCAAGATATGACTGATCAGAAAATATTGAACACTAGTTCATCAAACCATCACAACCATACAAACGGAACACAGCAAGATTCAGTAAAATCTACCTTTCAAAATACGCAATATCTTACATTCAAAACTGATGACGATGAGATCCTTACATTAGTTCGAATGAATTAAGGTTTCGATGTCTGTTTGGTATTTAGTGTCTTAAAAAACTTTGCATTGATATAATGAATGAATGAATAGTCAAAGCTACAAATAAAAGTAATATGAGTGTAATAATTGTAAAATTGGGGGTGACCTGGATCTGTTGTTGATCCAGGTCCCCCAATTTTACACTACTGTAATTGGTTATTAATTACCCATGTACTAAGCTAAATAATAATAAATAAAAAAGCCTTTTATTTCAAGCTATAAACCATTAATCCAGCCAAGCCATCTTACAAGTGTATTTTCAGTAATTCAGTATAATGTTTAGAAAGATATGTCTAAAAGATGCTAGGGCTAGAAAGAGAGGACCTACTGAGATGTCGACTAATAGACAAGTATGGAAGAAAAAGACACTTTGCACTGACCGGCAATGAATTGGGATAAGAGCAGGAGAATGATGAAGATGATGTTGACGATTAGAAAGATCAAGACATCGTTTATTACTTACTGCATTTGTTACATTTCACAGTTCTGTAAATTATGTAATATAGCCATAAAAAAATAGGTACATTTTTTTTAAGTTTTTTAAACCAAAATTTTGACTGATGCTTCCTAACAGATTATTCCTGACGAACAGCTATCACCGTAATATATTATGTCCTTACATATAAAATTGGCGTTTTATATGGAAAAAGCAAAACGATTTTTTTTTATGAAATTATATAATTATTTAATCACTCAAAGTATGTACATGCACCATTGTTATCTATGCACTTTCGCCATTTTATATGTACCTAGTTAATTGATTAATTTGCTGAAAAAACTGTGACTGCAAGAAATTTTCCAAATTCCTGAAAAAGCGGTAAACTGTTGGAGCAAGGTCCGGGGAGTATGGTGGGTGTCGGACACATTCCAATCGCAGTTCCTCTAATTTAGCGACCGTTTGTTATGCAGTGTGTGGTCTAGAGTTGTCCTGACACAGCAGTGGGCTAGAGCAATTGACTAGTCTCGGCTAGCTTTTCCATCATGGTTAGCAATTCAACTTCAAATAATTTATTTTCTCTTCACAAACAATGGCATTATATTCATTTAGACAAGATCGCTATGTGACACTAGTTTGTGAAAGACTGGTGACCAAGTTTGTTTGTTGTTTGTTTGTCACTAGGAATACCTTATAGCAGATCACTAGGCTCCCACCACACGGTACGTAAACAATCAGTTATTTAGTAAATGTGAAAGGATAACATAAAAATCAATGATAAACGCACAGATTAAAAACAATAAAACTAAATGAGAAGTAAATGGGAAAAAAGTAGTGATTTATTATGTGTAGGGAAATTATCGAGATGGACTATATTGGACGAGTTAGAAATTCCTCAGTTCCTTTATAATCTAAGTTATGGAGCCATTCAACTAAAGCACTCTTACAAGTCTTTGTTGTTAGATGATAGATCGTGGCAATACGATTTATTTTATTAAATAAGTGGGAACCGAAGAAAGTATAAAATCTTTAAGAGAAGCTCGTTCTTAGTCCTTAATCAGTATTGCAGACGCAGTATTTGATGCGTTTTCCTGAGATTAAGGGAGGATCAAATATTAAGAAGGAGCTGTTCTTGAGAACAGTGTATAAAAGAAACATTTGCCTTACTGCACTGACAATACTTTGAAGTGTTTCTAAACATCTAGAGTTGCATAAAAATATGGCAGAAAACAGGCCACCTTCAGTACCACCCGTTGGACTCTTTCCAATTTTAAAATGTTAGATTTTGGAGCACCACCCCATGGTGTTATGCAGTATGTCAGAATAAGAGACTGACACATTGCATAGTATACCCACCTAATAACTTCCGCGTCAGCTACGTGACGAAGATTTTTGAAAAGAAAGACTAATTTGCGAATTCTCGACGTGAAGCTGTCTATTTGTGGTTGAAACTTAAAAATTTTATCTATTATAATTCCAATCGAGGTAGTCTTTTGGAGAACGGGACAGGAACAGGTGTCAGATTTACACAGTATGAGATCGAGAGTAAGAATTATTTTCTGTAATATCAATATTGGTGTCACCAAGCAATACGATATTTTTGGTAGATGAGTATTTAAAGAGTTCGTTTAAAGGGTACGGTAAATTGCTATTATAATAGTGTTTATATTTATTTTTACTAAAAGACAGTTTGTATCAAGCAGTAAAGGTTCTTCAAAAGATTCTTTCATGCTACAATTATGATATTTATTGAATCCCGAGCGTAACGAAGGATTCTAGTGTTAATTCCCGATTGAAGCGAGAAAGTTTTGCGATAACTCCCGAGCAAAGTGAGGGAGTTAAGACAAGAATCCTGAATGCAGCGAGGGATTCAAGCTCGCCCAAGACGAAGGCACGTTAATACCTTAGAAGGCTACTCTACTTTCCATACCATATACGAGACAATAAAAAGCAATAGTAGGTACTAATCTTCGATCCAGCGGTCAGCTTGTTACGTCATCTCCTCGTTGAAATATGCACGCCAGCCTCCGGTTTTACCTGGAAGAAAAGGTCAACACCACGATCAACATCCGACCAATTAAATAATACTTAGGTAGGTATGGAGCTCGTTCTGCCTCGTTTGTCTGGTGGCCGCGAGCGCTACTGCTGAGCATGAAGTTCTGGGTTGGATTTCCAAGTCGGGCAAAGTGTTTTTGGGTTTTTCCATTAGGAATTCATAAGTAGCAGCCGGGAATCTGGATTTGTGCCCGGTTGATGGCAATAGACTCCACACTTGTTTTTTTTATATGTCTGTGCTCAATCCCTATCACAAAATGTGGATGTACCCACTATAGGTGTAGCTGCACCTCTGCCTAATACTTCGGAGAATACCTACAGTCCTGATGGTATGTTATGTATAAACCTATGCTGTTAATACTTCGGTAGAATACTTAATAAAACAACCCTATTATTGTCCCCTTGAAGGGCAAAAGCCTCTTATCATACTGAGATGGCATGAGCATTGATCAGTGATCACCATTGGTACCATTAAACAATTAATAGTGCTTCTCAATAGCATAATCAGACTATAATGTTCCCACTGCTGGGACACAGGCCTCCTCTCTTTGAGAGGGAATGGGCTGTAATCTACCACGCGGGCCCAGTGCGGGTTGGTAGATGTCACATGTCTTCGATTTTTTGGTTCTAGAACATGCCGGTTTCCTCACGATGTTTTCCTTCACCGATGTCTTCCTTCTCATTAGCAGTACAGGAAAAACGACTCACTTTTCCTTATAAAAGTTTCGTCCTTTGCAAGAAGTCCTAATTCCCTCATATCTTCAAAGTTCACAGACTTATTATTTTTAAAGTTTTCGATGGTCAGGTGATCGCAGAGGCAATTCATTTGTTCTTCATTAATTTGTTTGCCGAAGAAGTCAGCGACACGCCGAATCCGCCGCAAGTCCGGAAATATAATTTAATGTGGTTATTTATGGCTTACAATTTTTGTAATGAAGTTTTGCGGTGATCACAGCTAGGCCCACCACGATCAGCCAAGTCCATGTTCTTAAACCACCTACCAAAAGACTAGTAGGCATTCGTTGTCATGAAAATGCCGCAAACCAATCTTTCACTATTGGTGGTTCATTAGCCTTACATATACAGAGTTCCATTGCTTTTTCCACGGAAGATCCTCCCTGAAAAATGAAGAAGAAGAAAGAAGATCCTTCCTGTTATTTTTTTCTTAATTTGGTATTTTTTTTGTCATTTGATCGTTTGTTTTTTTCGACGAATAATAAGCAAAATCGAAATTAATAAACTTAATTGTCACAAATATCCATGTTTTTTTTTACTTACACTCTTTCTTTTTGTGTTCCTCTAAATTTGTCCGAGTGTATTTGCATGTAGGTATGTTTATGCATTCTGCTATTAGCCATCTTTTCAGTGCCTAAAGTAATAAAATCGAATAAAGGCTCTCTCTAGACTGTAAAACAATTTCCATGAAGTTTTCATATAAATTGTTCTACTACGGTCGCGTCTTCCCTGTCTGCTGGAGCTTTTAAAAACGAGTTATGCGCGGTGACGTTCTAATTTGGGGGTTGGTGAGACACAAAGTTAGTTCAAGTAATTACAAGGACAATATTTTGGAATCTGCAGTAGGATGCCAACAAGGTGACCCTCTCGGGCCAGTCATTTTCAGCTTCGTTATTCATCCAATTATCCAGAAACTAAATTCAAAATTTAGACGATGAATCGCTAGGAGGTGATGTAGACACCGTTTTGAAAGACCTACAACTTCTCAAACAGCAATAATTTCATTCTATTGGCTTAAACTGTAATTCCTCAAAATGTGAAATTTACGTTTCTGACATTACCGACAGATAATTGACCCTTGAGAAATTTAATGCAATACTATAAATAATGCTCCGTAAATCAACATTTTATAAAAAGGTTTCTTGCACCTCCTAGGTTCCCCAATTTTAGAAGACCGCTTTTCTCCTTTCATCGACGAAAAAATCAAAAATTTTACGAAATTTCGGACAGACTCTCCAAAATTAATTTACATTCGGCATTCACCCTGATTAGATACTGCTGTTTTGGCCCAAATTTTATATATTTTCTACGTTCTTCCCCTTTATGGAAGCAGCCACATCTGTTGAACAAATTTGACCAAATTATTCGCAGCACACTAACATTAATGGCAATGCTGCTTGCTAGCATTTTCGGCACTTTTCCTGTAATTTTTTGATGCCTTATGATTATTTTCCTTCTCTTTTTTTTATTCACATGTACATATTATTAATATTATTTTAAGTCTGTTAGCATATATATATAATACTATCCAAATAAATACGAGTAATCACCTAATAAAAAAAAAATGGAATTCTTTAAACTCTGCAAGTAATCCAGTACAATGACAGTTGAAGTAAATAAAGATGCTAACTTCAAACATTTATTTAATCATTTTCATCATCCTAATGCTTATTCTGGGAAACGTAAATCAGTATCTCGCAGGTTGTCCTCGATCCATCGCTCGGCTTCTTGTGTCATCTCCTTGTCGAAGTAGTCACGCCAACCATTAGCTTTGCCTGAAAAAACATGAATATTGGAGATGGCATGTACAGGGTCTATGTATATATGTTTCCAGCTCATGTTGGTACTGTTTGCTTGTTAATTAGTACAACTGTAGTACGTTGTGTATTGATCGAGACAAAGTGGACCTAACATAATAATATAATTACAAAGCATTGACAAATTGAGAAAATACTATAGGTAACATACTGGCCCTATAGGTAACATACTGGTATTTTGGAGTTTCGTGCCCGTTCTTCTTCATAGAGATCTACGTTTTGGAATGGGCAATTAGTTTCAACTTTCTGACTAACTGACCGACTCTTAGACAATTCAAAAGTGCCTGTGGTAGACAATTCAAAATGGTTTAATTGAAATAAATGCTTTGAGTTTGAGTTTATAGACAAAATAATTCAAGTGCAAGTTAAGAATAACTCAAAAGTACTCTAAATGAAATGTCCAGAAGAGGTGTTTCACACAGACCACGGAATCACCGCACTGGCAACTGCCGAGGCGTCTCCGTGCTCTTAGGAGTTAAATATCGCGAGGAAGAAATCGAAAGAACTGCATCGGTACTTCAAAATCTACTTTTACCTTTTCTAATAAAACTTTCGTTGGGCAAGAAGATGCCGAACTCCCTCAGATCCTCGTAGTTAACAGACTTGTTCTTCTTGAAGTTCTCGAAGCTGAGGTGGTCACACAGACGAGTCATTTCCTTCTCTGTCACCTCTTTACCTAGAAAGTCTGCCACGCGATGTACGACTGCTGGTAAGTCCTAACAGAAGAGAAGATTTACATTGCGGTGTGTCATTCCGGAGGTTTCAGCAGAGATATCTGAAATCTTGCATCACAATCTGCAGTTATATGGCCACTTAGTGGCATACATAGATATGGAGTCGTGCTTATCCGAATTCGTTCCATACAGAACCCTGCACTTACTCTACTCAACACTTAAACTGCCGTTTTATAATTATTCTCATTATATGAAAATATTTCAATTTAAATACCTTTGCTAGTTCTTCGTAGAATAAAAACAGCATGTTCGGATGATGTCTCATATCCCAAGCTTCTTTCACATGCTCTATATATGGTGTCAGTATATCTAAAACCAAATCCATAATAAATTGTCTTATAGTTTCACAAACACCAGGAATGGACCTATTAAGGGTTTCTACTTACAACGATGCTTCATGAATAAATCCCAGAAATCTTTGAATTCGCCTGCAAAGTCAAGTACTCGGAAAAGCTTAGCATGGTGGTATGATGAGACAGCGATGTCCCTAGCATCTCTAGCTATGTATATCATTTTCGCCGTGTCCACTATAGTTGGTGGGAGGAAGCTCATCGGAAGGTGCGTCTTGATGAACCGCGGGGATGGCATCTCTGCCAGTTTCTCCGTCACTGGCTGAGCCATTACCTCCAACATTTTTAAGAGTTTTTCTTTTTTCTCTATGCTTTCCACCTTGTCGATGTTTTTCAGGCAGTTATTCCTCCATTCGGTGTAGTACATATAAATTCTGAAACCGATAGTATTGTTAGAATTTTTGATGAAGTTTCAGCAGTTTGTGTCGTAATCATTAGGTACATAAGCTTACACATGTCTATTATGTGTTTATAAATTAAGTTCATAAATAAATTTGAACATGCAGAATCCAATAAGGGTGAGTAATAGCTCCCACGCGCTATAAAAATTGTCCTGGGTCGTAAGACGCTTCGCGGTTAACTTAAAGCAACAGACCACCTCGCGCCCCGGGGAGCTCTCTTTAAAACAAGGGTAGAATTTGAACGCCTGATTTTTATTTCTCTTACGTATATATGACCTGTCCACGTATTTAGTATTATCCGCAGTAGGTTAATTGAGCGTTTATGAAAAGCGAATATAGGTTCTGAAACACTTGTGAATTTTTTTCTGAAAAGAATATCAAACCACGACTTTGACTTTGAGAGATTCATGAAGGCGGTACTTACTCGAGGAAGGGATATCTATGAGTGATTGGAACAGCTAACGCCGTTTCATAATCAAAATCATTTGCTAACAGCCATACCATCTCCTGAGTCCATGTGGTACCTGTAAAGAACAGAACAGAGTACTACAAGGTGTCAACTCTATATTTTACTCATTCAAGCAAAGTTTGCATCGCAACAAAATATCTTGTAAAAAAAAAATACAAACAATGACACAGTTTCGGGAGCAATAAAATTAGATAGCCAATCTACAAAAAAAAAACAATGTCAAGTAAGGTGACTTTCCGTTGCCGTGCCGTTTGTATTGTTATGCCAATTTCGCTTCACTTCCCTTTATAAGTTTTATGATACGACCTCCCACACTAGACAAAACTCAAGTCATTCATGCACCAAAGCTTCAATGATTGGGATCGGATACCTTTTTGCCATATCATCGTTCACACGATCAATCCATCTATTTTCTCAGATCTACCACTTTGACATCAGCTACAAAATATTCTTAAAACTTACCTCCTCAGCCGTTGCTAATAATTGCCGAATTACCAACCACACCGTTGCTAGTATATTTTTTTCTGTCATCCTGGAATTTAGTTTGCTTCTTTCAAATTTTATTTTATCTGGTTTCTTATTCAATACAAAAAAAAAGTGTTTTGCGTTTCGTACTAATCTTAGTAAGCCTCGTTACATTTTACAACTACACCATTATCGTTCTTAAGATAGAGGTAAGTAGATATATTTTTATTTCAAAACTAGCTGACCCGACAGACGTTGTCCTGTCTTAACTATGAATGTCATGTGTCGTTGGGTTTTAGTTTTGACTATTGACTAAAACTAAAACTATCGGCTCATTTATCAACCGATCCATGTGTGTTAACATTATTCTGAGGTGTTAACCGATATTTGCAGCGCGCATTCTGTCAATCGCTGACAGTTATTTCAAACAACTGACAGTTATGTAAAATTAATATTGGCGTTAAGTTTTCTTAAATTTTCTAATGTTCCGTTCAACTTCTTTAATCATTTCTTTCATAAGAACCTTCTCCTGACAATAATTAACACAACAAAAAAAGAATTAGCGAAATTGTTCTTAGATACGTTCACGCGAGATGCGATGAACAAGGGAAATAGAGATTTATTTTTATATATACTCGTAAATATATAGATTACCACTCATTCATCCTCGTGCATTTTATGTCATAGTGCTCATTCCTTGTTCCCGACCTTAATAAAACCGATTCAATAAAGTACCTACTTGGGCGTCATGCTGGATAACACAGAGTTTTCACCCGCACAAAGATGCTCTTTCAACAAGAATCCGTAAACTAATATGTGTGTTTAAAAATCTTCGTCTTGTGGCGGACTCTGGCTTATTGAGATCAGTCAATTTTGCGTTATGCCAGCCACTAATCTCGTACTGGCGCATAACTGTATGGGGCGGTGTGACGAAAACATCTATGCTTCGTATCGAACGTGCACAAAGGGCGTTAAAAAGTTCTAAAGGTTAGCAATTTCCTGCCTTTCTTATTTCCCACCAGAGAACTTTATGAGCGAACTGGAGTGTTAACCGTACGTCAACTTTTTATTTTAAATACGATCTTGCACAAACACTCTCTTCTTGTCTATAATCCTACTCTATTTGAAGGTACGCGACGTAAACACGCAGTTTGTCCCTCAACTCGGTTCCATAATGCTTTCTCCCGTTGACATTTTGGTTTTCTTGGAAACTACTTGTACACAAGGCTACTGATATATATATATACTTGGAGGTGCGGAAATAAGTAAACGAGTGTCTTGATTGAGCGCTGGTTTATTACTAAGTTAACATGGGGGCACCCACACATTCACAATATAAGAACTACGTGTGAGTGGCAAGCGTAAACACACATCAAGTTAGACACCCTATATACCCATAACTACGCTAGCAGCAATACAGAGAATTGGCATCGGCCAATCGCAGCAATTGCTGCGTGCGCCCACGCACACAGATGGACTTGTTTTGCCAAATTTTTTCGCTATAATAGTTTCGCTCGTATTCAGTGTTCTGTTCTATGCCAATCAGAACCCAAAATCAATCGTCCATGTACAATCACGTTGATGTATTGATAGCTTGATTGTGTCGTAAAAAACGGGAAAACAGTTTAAAATGTATGATAAATATTATGATTATTTTGGTTAAAAATGAAGAAATACGTGTTTCAGTGATTTTATAAAATCAATAGCGGCACGGTTGGCGCAGTGGTTCGATTCCCGCACGGAATAAATATTTGTATGATCTACAAGTAGTTGTTCCGGGTCTGGCTGTTTGTGTATGTGAGTTTGAATGTTTGTAAACGCACCCACAATACAGGAGAAATTCCTAGAGTGGGGAAAAGTTTATAAATTAAAAAAATGGCGGAAAAAAGGGGATTGAAAGTTTGTATGAAAACCCGTCGTTTTGAAGCTAGATGTATTAAAATTCATATTTAAGTTTTTGGTTGTAAAAAAAAAATAGGTATATGTTTCAGTGTTTTTGTAAAATCTACCCATAAGGTGGTAAAATGGGGGTTTAAAATTTGTATGAAAATCCGAAATGAAGTAGATTTCCGAATTACACGCGTTCTAACCATGGGGAAAAGCTAGAAATCTCTACATAGTATAACAAACTCGCTTCCCGCCGCACAGTGGATCGTCCCCATACAAGAGGTCGGACATAGAATTAAAAATTGAAAAAGTATTTAATTGAAAAAAATGAAATATACAGTTGCATTACTCTATTATGGAACTACAAAAAATGTTACTACAATTTTTTTATTTGACCAGTACTTTATGAGCAATTCGATGAAAACTGTTATTTTTCTATGGAAATGGTCACAAAAATGTCTGTATCTCATGATTCCCTCCTTGTTTCGATTTGCGGTTTTCACTACTTTTATTTACCCATTTTATGCCACATTTTCTTCAAGGACACATGGTGCCCCCAGCAACCCCCTTCCGAGATATTTTGCTTTTAGTAACTATACTTTTTATTGTATAACTGATGAAATGGAGGTACATTAAGTATATTCATTACTGAGAATAAGTCATCCCTAAGTAGTTCCTTAAATAACAGGTGCATTTGCGATTACTTTAATGACTTATGAACGCTTCTGTTGCCATACAACAAAAGCGTTAATGAGTCCTTAAGTAAAGATTACCAGTACTTGCTTAATGTAATTAGTTATTGTAATTACTATGTTAACAGCCCTTAATCTCTGCATTGTGATTGTCTAATGTCATCATTAGCTTAGTAATGACTGAGTCGAATTTACAATAACACATCGAAAAGAAATAGAGTTTTATGATCAATAAGAAAATATGTAGGTATAAACATATTTTTTATTTAAATAATATAACACTGTAAAAATAATTTAAAAATAAAACAACTATGTACCCTAAAACAAACTAAAAAATTAAACAACTACTAAGAACTAAATTATAATAGGAAATTAATTAATTAACACGACCATTTAGTTACTAACAACAATAGAAAAGAAAGAAAAAAAAAACATTTATTGGCCGATGGGTGGCATAACACAAAACAAAAAAAGAACAGAATAAAAAAAAAATACACAAAAACAAGAAATTAACAAAGAAACTGCTTGTTAATAATAATATTAGGTACTATAAGACTTAAACTATATTTTCTTCACCTTCATCAATAACGACATCATGATCATTATTATCGTCATCATCTTCTTCAACGTCACTACATGCAGCAAGTGTATCAGTTGAAACACCAATTCACTCTGATCAACTATGAGTAAATCGTCTAGTTCACTAAATGAAGACTTTTTGGCTTTATTTGTCATCTTCGGTCGTAAGCTGGTGAGAAGAGGATCGGAAGATAATAGCAGATTATGAAGAATGTCTTCATTAGTGGCGATGCTACTATGCTTTCGTGTATGATATTCTCTAAATTTACGAAAATCCTTGTTTCTTGCTTCAGATGCTTCTTCAGACAAAAAACCTATAGGTACTACTGATAAGTGGTCCACTATCTGTGATCCATGAATCAGCAATTTGTGTAAACTTGCTGGCATGTTATACCATGGATATAATTCCACGAATAAATTTGCTGTTTCATCACAATATAATTTAAATTTTTGGACTTGAATTTTTTCGCCTGAGGAAATGCATTGCAAAATAACGGCGAGTCTTCTAATTAAATTAACGTCTAATTTAGTAATTTCCGCAGTCGTTTCAGGGTTTGCAAAAAACCTTCTTGCAGCATTTCCAGTGTTTGTATTGCCACTACCCTGCTTAACAACGTCTAGAAGTAAGCCTGTGCTTCTTCGGAAAGCTTCTTGAATGGCTTCTTTCTTATCTTTAACTTTTTTTTTATTTTCGTCACCTTTTGCTTGCCATGATTTTATGTCCATTCTGTAAGCAATGTGTAATAAACACTCCATAGACCGAATCCAAGCATGCAATGAACTAAATCCATGCTTGTATAAATCTGTATTCACGGGTTTAGCTCTCACTTCTTCCAAGTTATTCATTTCGCTTGGGCGAGCTTTGCACAAATCACACACTGCTGCCGATGTACCAGATATGATTGAATGTACCTTACCATCAATCATGGTTAGCCATAGATTGTGAGTAACAGTAGCATTGCCGCAATCAGTCGGGTTCAGTTCACGAATCTCGGTCTCAAATATTTCCATTTCAGCCTTAACATTCGCTTCCGTTTCTTTCATAAGTGTAAATGAAATCGGGCGACAATATGTGGTTGACGATGGCCGATCATTCTGCCACACTATACTTCCACTAGAAGTCACTAACTTAAGCGGTACAAGACTTGCCATAAATACACTGGATAAGTCTTGTTCACTTGTTGTTGTCGTTTGATGGTAAATGCTTTGACTTGAAGCTCCATCCAAACCCCATTTACTGTGAAGCACAAGTGGTTCACCAGCATCAAAATTTGATTCAAGTGAATCGATCAGCCTCCTAACTGTGAGATTAAGGAGGGCTTGGATCCGTATCTTTGCGGAAGTTTCAGTCACAGTTATGTCTTCTTTTGCCGGGTAGCATTTAAGCTTTTCTTTAACTAACAAGTAGTAGCTTGGGTATTTCGCATGACCTTCTTTTAAACTAAAGTCCCGAAGTGTGATGTAACGCCACTTGGATAACTGCAAGTAAACGTAAAGAGCAAGTGCTTTGTGAGTAGGAACTTCACGAAGCGAAGGATTCTGCTTAGTTTCCAGGACATTTAAAACTGTTGAGACGTGTTCAGGATTTTCCAGCAAATTTTTCATTATTCTGGCCATATCATTTTTTCCGGCAGACTTAAGTATACTTTCAACAGTATGCAAAAGCTCATCCGGACGACTGCAACTAGCAACATTTTCATTAACACGTCTTCTTTTGTGTCTAGTCGATAAATCTTCAAAGCGTTTGCGAGGAGATGTATATGTTGAAGTTGATGCATCTGATTTTGATGGACTGACTACCTCTTCTGCCTCATTTTCATTTGCTTCATCAGTGTCAACAACATTTTCTTTAAAGCAATCTGGCCAAACGATATCGGAATTTAACCACTCTCCGTTCTTTTTAATGAACCTGTCGACTGTCCTTCTTGATTGCACCCATTTGGTGTAAACCCTATAGCAAAATCGTCGACACCAGTTCTTGAGATCCGTCACATCACTTTCACTTAACTGGACGTTAGTACTCGACTTCAATGTGTTAAATAAATTGTCATAGTCACGAAGATCTTTATGATTACGAAGAGCAACGTAAAGATCTAGATAAGTAGAAAACCCACGGAAAGCCATAATGACAACACTTGATAGAAGTTATAATTACAACTGAATTACATTTGCTAAACACACTCAAATATATAGGGCAGCAAGTAGGCAACTAGCAATGAATTTGATAAGCTAATGATGACATTAGACAATCACAATGCAGAGATTAAGGGCTGTTAACATAGTAATTACAATAACTAATTAGATTAAGCAAGTACTGGTAATCTTTACTTAAGGACTCATTAACGCTTTTGTTGTATGGCAACAGAAGCGTTCATAAGTCATTAAAGTAATCGCAAATGCACCTGTTATTTAAGGAACTACTTAGGGATGACTTATTCTCAGTAATGAATATACTTAATGTACCTCCATTTCATCAGTTATACAATAAAAAGTATAGTTACTAAAAGCAAAATATCTCGGAAGGGGGTCGCTGGGGGCACCATGTGTCCTTGAAGAAAATGTGGCATAAAATGGGTAAATAACAGTAGTGAAAACCGCAAATCGAAACAAGGAGGGAATCATGAGATACAGACATTTTTGTGACCATTTCCATAGAAAAATAACAGTTTTCATCGAATTGCTCATAAAGCCCTGGTCAAATAAAAAAATTGTAGTAACATTTTTTGTAGTTCCATAATAGAGTAATGCAACTGTATATTTCATTTTTTTCAATTAAATACTTTTTCAATTTTTAATTCTATGTCCGACCTCTTGTATGGGGACGATCCACTGTGCGCCGTCTGCACGCTTAGATCTTTTAAACTACGCAGATTTTAATGCGGTTTTCATCAATAGACAGAGTGATTCAAGAAAAATGTTTATATGTATAATACGTGCATATTACAGTAGAGAAACCCCGAGAATTTCAAAGATTTGTAATGAGATGTCGTAAAAAACATATTTTTGTGCGCTTACATTGCAAACGGTGGCTAAACCTTACAAGATAGATCAAAATAATATGGTACCTACAAAATTGTATATCTTAAAAAGATCTACAAAAAAAGTCCGCAATGGTATATGTCTATCTCCTAAGGATAACCCACAGTATTTTTATATCTTTAACATATTACAAAAAAAAGTGGGTTTTATACGAAGCTATTTTAAAAAATACAGTATTATTCCTTATCCAATTAACTACGTTAGATACGTTGTGCATTTAATTTAGATCAAAATTTGCCTCTTACACCATATCGGTAAAATTAATATCTTAGAAAATATCAGATATTTAAAATGCGGGGACAGACCGGCGCGGCCGTCGAGCCGTACGTCCGTCCTGGGTGGCAGCGGCCGGCGGGGGCGCGGCGCTTGCATATTTATAAATCAATCCAATATGTTACTAAATACATAAATAAAGGTAGCGTTCAAGCCACTCACATATATTAGTATCTAGATTGCACCCGTGCAAAGCCGGGGCGGGTCGCTAGTATGTAATAATTGATAATAATACCTAATGGATGTCAATTGTGTACACTTACAGGCGTAGCGCAAATTGAAAAACTACAATCCATATTATAATAACTGAACGCAACGAGCTCATAATGAAAATTATACGTATAGTATAGTAAGAATAGAGCGCCGAAAGTGGGACGAAATAACAAAAACAAATCGCACCCTCTCGAACGATTCGCAGCGTTCAACTTCTAATAGTACAAAGTCCAAACAGTCGAGGTTGATGTGTAGTCGTGTGTACAACAAAATTAACGGAATTTTGTCAATTTATGCCCCACCCAAAGAGCGTTGCAAAAATGCACTCTCAATCTGGTTACAAAATTGGACTTTGATGCCACGGAGCAGCTACTCATTGTTCCTTCGTAATATTTAATAATTTCACAACTGTAACAAACACCCTACACATTCATAAGTTCACACCATTATTGTACCTCTCCTTACACTTTACATGTACACTACACACGCACTATACCATTTTTATTTTTTTTTGTTTAGTTCATTTAAACATGCATGTTTTTTTCCCCTTCATCAATATTTAATTTGTCTAGAGTTTGAATATTGACCACTGCAATGTTAATTAGATTTAATTTGGGGTGAGAGCCTGGTGATCAGGGTATCCTAGTATGGACGCCAGTCTCTCACAAAGGATCATAATATTATGTGCATTGTTGTCGAAACGATTGGCTCTATTTAAAAAACCTGCGCCATCTATATCGTAGCATAAGATTCAACCTACCTGCCCGTTGGTAGCTAGCCACATACACGTCACTAGGCCTTATGGGTAAGTTGAAGATGTTCTCAGCATGATCTGTGTAAGGTCTGGGCATCACATAGCCCTTCGGACCCGCTCGGATCAAATCGATGTTGGGGTCTAAAAAAAGAAAACATCAGCATCTCATTTTTTTACTTTAGGGGAAAGCAGATCCTGGTCAGCATTTTTCTATGACCTATTCACTGAGACCATTCCAATGAGCCCAAACACGATACCTCTGCTGTTAGTTGATGAGGGAGAACTAGGTATCCTGAAAATTCCAGGTGTTGTTACAGCATCAGTTCAAGGTTACTATGTTCTTCTAATATCATTGAAGTAACAGAATACAAAATTTCGACTCGATCAGACATGTAGAAGATGCTCATATCCCTTCATCAACTAGAAAAGAACTGATAATCTTCAAACGGCTGAACTGATTTTATTGAAACATAGCTAAGAACACCTTCGATCCAGTCACCTTTCAAACAAAACATAAAAAATCACAATCACTTAAGCCGTTTTGGACCTACAATGCCACAGACAGACACCCCTCTGTTTCCGTCAGGGTTTATTTATATATTTAGGATCTCCAACAAAAGATATATACAATACATTACACATAAATTAAGGTTTAATGAAATGCAATGAAATTGTTTATTCTGTAAATAGGATATCGAAATCACTAGACGGAGTCGAAAGGAATACAGGCCGGAATACACTAGTCATGTAACGTTTATGATATGAACAAAACACTTTTTTACAAAAAAACAACTGACTTCCAAAAATAACACTAAAAGACGTGAAAAATAACTTTAATTTCGGAAGTCGGTGTCTTTGTTTTTGTATTTTCGGTTTTGGCCACCGACTTCCGAAATTTAAGTTATTTTTCACGTCTTTTAGTGTTTTTTTTTGAAGTCGGTTGTTTTTTTTGTAAAAAAAGTTTTTATTTTTCACTTTTTAGTTGCGGTACCTACCAGCTACCCCACAAAAATTCGTATACCACTACTTGGTATGTAAATAACAGTGACAGGAAATTATTAACACATCATCAATATAAACTAAGTGGAAAAAATATGCAGTATTAAGGATAAATCAAAAACAACTGGTCAGACCTTGATCAAATTCAAATGGGATCACATGTGAAGCACCAGCTACCAAATAAAAAAAGAATCATCCAAAGCGGTACACCCAGAAAAAAGTTCTGAGCTAAAACACATTAAAAAAAAACAGACGAATTGAGAACCTCCTCCTTTTTGTGAAGTCGGTTAAAAATTAATTCAAGCTATTATTATTTTTCACTTTCATCGACCTTGCACATCGAACAACGTCGCTAGGTACTAAGATAAAACTTTATTAAACCCATTGATAATGTCTTCGGATAATGCCAATAAATGTCTACTTACAGTTGAACAACCTCTTGTTCTCAGCTTTCTCTTCTGCTTCAATCTCTTTGAAATCAAACGGGAAACGTAAACGATTATGTTCTTCCATTATTTTTTCTTTTTATTAAACCTAGCAGACAGGACAGTGAGAATGCACATGAACGACTAACAATAAAAATATCTCTCATGACCTTTTTGTATTATTTTGATTTCCCCTAGCTTGTCATTGTTTTCCCGTGATTATTATCTTAGTATTCTTTGGTTCCATTATTTCATAAAATCTGACGTATTTTCTTGGCGTAATGAATGAGTGTGAAGGACATTGTGATATTTTAAGATTTCAAATGTTGATCATGCGATATACCTAAGCCATTGTCTTTTGATATACGATGAAGATTCAAAAAAAATATCTTACAATGATTAGGATATAGCTGTTTATTAAAGTAGTTTTGTTAAAGTTTACACTAACTTGTCTTTGCTTGTTTTACTAATAACTTCTCATGCCAATAACGTACTCTATGATTCGTAAAGGCTGCCGTCAGTGACCTATTGGGATTTTATACGTTTCATAACTGGTAGAGCAGGTACATACAAACAACTTGCTACCTTATTAATAAAATGCGGGAATACTTGTTGCAAGTTTAACGAAATAGATTTATTAAGAGAAAAAGTAAAAATTTGTAAAGGATCACTTAAAACAAAATTAAAAAAAAAATTGCAGGATAGCAAACAGAACTAATTACATATACAAATCACCATACATACAAAACCATAACAGTATATTGTTTAAGTAGTGGTAAGGGTTCATTGTTATGAAAAAGAGCGCCTCTCGCCATCAAACGTAAAAGTTTGGCGAGTTTAGAATGAACACATACATAACACACAACCCAACCCAACCCAACCCAAAACCCAAAAAAAGAAAAAAGAAAAAAATTAAGCAACCCAAAAAAAAAAAAAAATTTTTTTTTGTTCACGTTTCTTCGCGACGCGACCAGTAGAACAATTTCTATGAAAACTTCATAGAAATTGTTCTACACAAGTCGCGTCGCGCCTGTCTGCGGGAGCCTTTATAGAAATATGTTCACTTAGCGTTGCGGATTTGATTATTATTTTGACTAGTCTCATAGCTTTGACCATAATCTCGTCTTTCCATCATTGACTCGCAGTGGCATCATGTCAGCATCATTCGACGAGAAGCTAACCGTACTATGAAGGTAAATTTTACATCCAATGAATAATTATTTGTTTACTATCAGTTGCCCGCGACTTCGTCTGCGAGCCAGGATAAAAAAGTAGCCTAAGTATGTCCTTACCTAGATCATGGTCTATCTGTGTGCCAAATTTCATCCAAATCCGCTCAGCCGTTTTGGTGTGAAAGCGTAATAAACAAACTTACTTTTGTATTTATAATATTAGTTAGGATTAGGAATACGATTGTATTTATGAGTAAACATCAATAGATTTATAGCTTTATCTAAAGTTTCATGCGTGGGAAGCGCAGGTCAGTATCTCGCAGGTTGTCCTGGATCCATTGCTCGGCTTGTTGTGTCATCTCCTCGTCGAAGTGGTCGCGCCAACCGCCTGCCTTACCTAAAACCAGAAAACATTATGAGTTGGTAGATTGTAATAAAGAATGCTGTACCTACTTAATTGTCCCCTCAAGGCAAGGATCTTCTCATAAAAAAGTAAATTTATTATCAACAATGGTATACCCCCTTTAAGGGCCAAAGCACTATGCTAGTCAGCAATGAAATTAAAGGCTTGAAAATAGCCCGCATTTGACCAATACATTTAAAATAGCTCTAGGTAAAGCTATGCCCAAAAAAAAAACAATAATTAAAGGTATAGTCGACCTCGTTTTATTGCTTTATCACCTAAACGTTGAATGTCGCTTGCACAAGTTCATAAAATAACGGTATATTCGTTTACCTGACAGTTGGACATTTTCAATCTTAACGAAGTTTCAATTGACTGGAAATAAATGTCAAAAGACGACTATACAACCTTTCCTAATATACGGCTGTTCTCCATGGTTCAGGAGCCCCAGTTCATCCATGATGTCATAGTTGACAGACTTGTTAGTCCTGAAGCTTTCGATGCTTAGGTGCTGGCTGAGGCGGTACACCTGCTCCTCAGTGTAAGGTTTGTTGAGGAAGGTGGCCACGCGACGGATCACTAAAGGTAAGTCCTGGATGGCAAAATTATTTATGATAACATAACTCGATGTTTCGGCTTGATTTTGTTGTCAAACAAGGAATAATAAAATTAAAATAATGGAATGCCTCAAGGTTGTATTCTGAGGCCATTATTATTTTTCCCTAATTTTACTTTCTCGATTAGGTTTTAAATAAAAGAAAGATTTTATACACAGGCTGATTCTGAATCTATTCCATATATTTTTGTGCATCTACAGGTTAAAACACCATTTAATGTTTTTTGTAGTTATAAGGCATTTTACGAAGAACATACGAAGTTAATCGATTTTACCAGACGTTCAATAAAATCATCACACTAAGAAAAAGCATTTCTAAGTACTTACACTTAGAAATGCTTTTTCTTATATTACAACGACTGATGCATTCGGTTGAATAGACCGGCTCTAAGTTTATCTCATGTACAAGTATTCATGTTTTATGCAAAAGTAGCGGTACCTTAGCCATGTCTTCATAGAAAACGAATAACATGTTTGGATGGTGTCTCTTCGCCCAAGCTTCTTTAATATTGTCAAAGAAAGGCGTCCAGTAAACTGCAAATACATAAAGCTAAGTTGCAGCATTATATTTTTTAAGTTTAGTACCTACCTAAAAGTAACAAAAAAGTCAAATAACGAACGTACTGCAAATATTAATCGTCGAGTTCATCTAGCTTTAGAATGTTTATTTATTTATTTGTGCACAATTTATTACGTTAACTATACTGTTGACATTACAATATATAAGGTCGCCAGTAACAGTTACAATACCCTCCGTACTAGTTGATACTGTATTACAGTAGGGCTTTATTCCTCATTGCTGTGACCCGTAGAGTAACAAACGAGTGAGAACTTAAGATATAGTCTCCTTAGGAAAAGATAATGAAACTAATGAAAAACTTACAATCATTTAGCAATGAAATTGCTACACTTAACACTATTTTTGGCTTATCTTTGATTGTGAGTCTGTGAGTATGTTTGATAGTATGCCTGTATGTATGTATGGAGTTTGCTATTTCAGAATCTTCAAGTTTAGTTATGAAGTCAGAATAGACACCCACATTTATTAAGAAAACAATTCGTAAATATGCAGGTTGATATAACGTCAACTTACGTATACTTTAAATAATTTAAAATTATCCTTACTCGAGCTACTGACGAAGAAATTCCAGAAAGTTTTGAAGTCTCCGTGGTACCCGAGCAACCTGTGCAACCTGTTCATATAGAAGAAGGATACCGCCACATCTCTGGGGTCCCGCGCCATATACACCACTTTGGCAGTATCCAGCAAGGATGGTGGTAGCAAGGATATTGGCAAGTGGGTGTATACGAAGCGTGGAGACGCCGCCTGAGACAACCTTTGGGTTCCTGGAAGCGTTATTGTCTCAAGATGTTTGATCTTCGCAGCATCCGCGGTCTCACTCAAGACTTTGTCCCTCATCAATGGATGTACGAGCGTGGGAAACCTTAGAAACAAAACATTAAGTACTTAGATATTTTTCCAAAATGTTACAATTACTAAAATTGGTTGTGACACGGGTATTGAGGGTCAGGATAGTCGTGTAGCTTTATGAAAACATTTTCACTTTTATTGGCCCACATATTCCAGCGCCTAAAGTGTTTAGAAAATGAGAGCGCCAGACTTGATACAAATATGTACTTACTCCAGAAACATGAACTTTCCAAACAAGGGTACGGTCTCCGATTTGGCGAAGTTCCAATCGTTGGCGACGATCCAAACTAGTTCGCGCATCCATGTCGAGCCTGCACAGGCACACATATAAATATACGGTTTTCAGGTCTGCCAAGTTTTGAGAACAGGTAGAGGTCAAGAGGAGAGGAATATTTTCAGTTTGTGAATGCTTTGTTCTAACGTAAAGTTTACAGGAACTACAGTCAATAATTTGACTTTATTTTTCCTTTCTCTATGATTTTTAACGGCATGAAATTCTAACTCTCTAATATTTCAAAAACCCGAAAATAATGTATCGTCATTTACGTTACGTTGTATTCTGGACACGATTGGGCACGTGTTGACTTTTTGTTACGTTATCTGATTGTGCTGCAGCAACAATGGCTAATTACGTTTTCTTATTAATAATCAGTAGGTACATCACAGCTATTTTATTCTCATCGCAGTTTTATAACAATGTTTTGCGAGTTAGATATCGCTGAGTGGTCTTTACTTCAATTAAAAAATTTAGTGATAGTAAAAAAATTGTTTATGTTGATAAAGTTCGTTATACTACGTTCCTTTGGAGCTTGGTTTTGTTTCCTTCCCGCTGTAAACTTAAACGGTGCAGCGTTAATTTGTGTTGTATTAAATGCTGCTGTTGTATTAAATGTTGCTGGACATATCCTCAGAGTACAATGTGACTATCAATTTAACATAACATAACATCACGGTTAAGCTGTACCTAAGGTGAATTCAAGGTCAACTTAAACGGTGCAGCGTTAATTTGTGTTGTATTAAATCCTGCTGTTGTATTAAATGTCGCTGGACATATCCTCAGAGTACAATGTGACTATCAATTTAACATAACATAACATCACGGTTAAGCTGTACCTAAGGTGAATTCAAGGTTAAGGTTAATTTGAATCAGATATAAGTCAAGTTCAATGCAAGCTCCAAAATATCACTAAGCTGAACTTGTATCTTTCTTGTTAAAGTTGCATTGTTTTCTGAAGATACGTCACAAGACGTGTCACTGTTATTAAAAGTCTGTAAAGTGTAGGTGAGTTGTTAATATGCTGAAAGTCGACTGACCTGATCTAGGGTAACTGGCGACGAAAACGTCATTAGACCTTACTTCCATGTTGTAGATGTTGACAGCTTCGGCGGTGAAGGTTTTGGGGAAGAAGTAGCCCTTCGGTCCCACGCGAATGTAGTTTGTGTGTTCGTCTGTTGCAAACAAATATCTAAGTAAATTAAACATTTCAATGTAGTCATGTATAATTATTACGCAGGATAATTGAAAAAATCGAATATTTGCGAAAATCCTATAATTATTGCGAAGGGCCGGATTATTGGAAACTAAGAAAGAATTTCGTAATCATACGACCTTTTATTAGGATCATCAGAGAGTGTCCGTGGAATTTCTTGCCCGTTCTTATCCTTAAAAACCTACTACGCTTTGGAATGGACAAATAGCTTCATGTTTCTGACTCACCGACTCCTTAACAATTCAAAAGTGCCCGTAAATGGTTTAAATTGAAATAAATGCTTTTAGTTTGAGTTCATTTGGATTTTTCAATTATGCTCTGCCATATACAATCGATATGCTCAACAGCCGTACGTGAGACCCACATGGTTTGATTTAGGAGCCCGGTAAAGTATCACTGTGATTTTTAGTAGCAGTAGGTAAGCCAATTATTTTCCCGAGTGGCTGTCGAGGTTCTAATTCGGACTTACGAAGAGGTTCAAAAAAAATTGGAATATCCAAAAGTGCACGCCTCATAATCTCATTCAATTCTATAAAAAATATACAACGAACGAAATGTCCAGTCGTATTTTTATATGTACATTGAATTAGACCGTGATTTCCGAAAGGACTTACTTTTCGATAATACGAAACGTTTAAAAAAAAATTGACTCGATTAGTTTAGTTTTTCGGGAGTTATCGTAACCACGCCAGGATCCATACATACAGACACACGGACGTCCACAGAATATTTTATAAACAGTGTTTTTCATTATTTTAAATAGCAAAACGTCTTTTGAAACTTATATGAGTGTTGAAACTAGTGTTTTTTCTTGACGTTTGTTTGTGAATATTATTTTACAAGTGCGATATGAAGTAAATAGAGACATTTTTAGCTCAAGGAATTACTTGTTCTTTGTAAGGCGAGAGTAGAGCACTAACTCACGCGCTTCGCTTATGATATGAGGCGTGTAATAGGATTAGGCAAGAATTTATATATTGACCATAGTAATTTGCAATGAAATAGCGATTTAAGCAAATCACCGGATACAAGTACCTTCTAATAAGATAAACGATGTCCGGTTTTCTAAGAAACCTCCCGTTTTGAAGGGAAACTAGTTTAATTAGGATTAAGGCTATTAAGTTATACTTAAGATTACTTGTAAATGACATGGTGGAAAGAAGAATTTCACAGAAAAAGCTGTTACAAAAAGTTTATGTAGGTAGGTATGTACAGGTAGGTAGGTACAGTTGAGCACAAAGCGACGGACGATCGCGACGGGATAATGTAGTGCCACAAAAACAACAGATTAAAAAGATTTGATCGTTCATCCACCTGCCAAGTTCAGTGGCATGTTACAATAAAATGTTTTTGTATGCCGATAACAGAAATAACCTTCGCTTCTAAACAACTTCTCTTGTAGCAGCAATTAGAGACGAGAAACCAAAAGCCGTAGCTCATAAATCAAATCACCTTTTTTATCGTCATCATTCAGCTTAAAGCCGTGTACTGCCGGTCATAGATATATAGGTCAGTCCTTTTTTTTTTGGTGTTTGGGAAATCATCAATTAGCTTCTACTGACGTATCAGACTTTTACTGACTAAAACCCACCCGTGTTCCTTCAGTTGCCTGTGTGCCAAGGCTACGGTAACCCTTTCGTTTCGGACAAACCCGCGACCCGGCAGGCATCGGTCCTAGTGAACCCCTTCAATTTTAATGACATCTCTTTGAGGCGCGCGTGGAACACAACGCGATGTCGACCAGTGCTTGTTGGGTCAGTCCTGTACATCTCAAATCCAGCAGATTCCCGCGATCTTCACCAGATCAAGCTCATAAGTACCGTGATCAAAAGATTAGCCAGTCAGCAAGATCGGTAACGGACTGACTGTCTGTAATCAGGCATCGCCATTTGTGGAGTTTGCGAATGTGTAAAATCTTGATTCCACAATTTGTTGTTAATATAAAATTAAGCAAGACCCTAAAAAGCTAACCTAGGCCCACTTGCGTGTTCATGGGTTAATCAAATAATTCATTTGCGCCACCAAAACTTAGTGGTAAACCTAGAGTATTTTTTTAAATATTAATCCCACTGATGTGGGAGAGTTAAGTCGCTTAACTCTGGATTAGTGTTAGTAATGTCAAAATAAATTGAAGTTATGGGGTATCGCTGATCACTTATTTTGTATTTTATATTGTTCGACATTGTAGTTAGTGAAAATTTGATACTAAATCAGCAGGCAATATATATTCATGAACTCAAATAAAAATAAATACAAAAAACTTAAAACATAGGTTTCCAATCTGACGTTTTCGTCAATCAATAAACTAAATCTCCATGGAAACCCTATACAATACGATTAAAATGAAATGTCATGTTATAAAATTCGAAGACAAGAAAGTTTTATGTGTCGTAGTGTAGTGTAAAAGAGATGGGTATTACAATTTCCGTTCATTATTCGTTAATTCATTTTTAGTTGGATTACATATCAGGGCACAGACATTGCAATTCTATTTTATGTTTCGTCGATTGAACTGCAATGTTCCCAACTCAAAAAACACTAATGCCTGGTTAACTAACCCGGTGTTACTTTTTAGTGGCGCTACGCGTACTAAGATTTAAAATGTTAATTACTTAATTCCGAGTTTACAAACTCTACATTTATTCATTTAACCCCACTAAACGCGCAAGTGGACCAAGTAGTTTAAAAACTGTTTTATTTTAGATAATCGTATGCATCTATGTTTTGAAACATAAATTATGTATTCGGACTAAACTACTGTTCTACTAAAATACAAATAAAGTCAACTTGTTAAAACTGTTTCTTTGAGCTCTTTCGCATACTTATAAGAAGTCTTTGACACACATAAAAATCAAACTGTACCTACCTAAGTATCTATTTATCGAAATGGAAGCAAACTTTTAAAAGTTTTATTTGTGCAGTTGCAACATTCGCTGAGTCCGATTGATGAGCTGCAAGCACTGACGGATTTATGCTTAGCAGAACGGAAACCAAGAGGGGGGGGGGGGAATGGGAGGCCCATTTCTGTAGTATCCAGGAGCATAATAAACAAAATGTCCTTTCCTTTAAAAGTAATTTCATCATCACTGATGACCATACGCATTCTCTAAAGTCAAAGGCCCTTACAACTGGCGCGACACAAAGCCACCGCGTTTCGCGCCTGTTTGAATGAGGCCTAGCGTTATTAGATTTTGTGCCGGTGTCACTTGACCAAGTATGGTCATTTAGAGTACCTATGCTGGCAATGTTGTCTGCCCATCTGTCTTCGTATATGTTGATCAACTCATTGAGTTAAGTAAATGAGGTTTTGATGCGGAGTTTCTAATCACAACATTAACGCGATGAAATAGATCGAAAGTATTCTGGGGTTTTCATAAAGTATGATACAATACAATTTCTCCATGTAAAAACGATTAACTTGTCTCAATAATCAATTAAATAATTAATAATATGACCCTAAAACTTACTTTTAAAGTATTTCGCAAGTTGACAAGCCAGTTCTGGCTTCACGTCTCGCATTTCCCATGGAAAATTATTTCTTGCATCCATTTCGAGGTGAGACAGCGATGGACCGTTACCTCTTGAAGGCACATTTAGTTTGAAGAACTATCGTTTACAAGATTATTTATTTTAATAAAGATAAGTATGAAAGATTACACCGTCGTCGAGGTAAAACAAATAATATAATTCTATTATTGCACGACTCATGATGCGAAGCATCAGAGAGTGCTTTACGATCGAAAAATTTTTTTCGCCTCATTTTGGCGGCTATTTTTATTATTATAGCCTTGTTAGTTCACGGAATCAAGATATTTTGCATACTATTGTCGAGATAATTTAATGGAGATTAATTTCATACTTTTTAAAAATTGATTTACTGCAATAGAATTGGAAAAAAACACCAAAATAGGTCAAAAAAAATTCCTGTCCGTCATGTGTGAAACCCGGAGACACTGTAACTTGTGAAAAAATCCATTTATGAGTTAATTTTTTTTTTTTAATTCTAATCGACAATTGTAGGTCACTGAATGCAAATGGCTAATTAATTCAGTGTCGTTTAATTACAATTAATAAAAAACGAAAACTACAAGACTGTACATCTATTTATATCCATAGAAAATTAACATATGGATGGTGATATATCTATAGATATTATGTACATTTATTCCACCAGGGGCGCTTGTGCAGTACCTTCTTCCTACTACAGCTGTTTTTTCGGCAATTAATTTTGAACGACTTAAGTTTTTTTTTTTTATTTTTATATTTCATAATTAAATGAGCATTATGAGTCGTGCACTTTTGGATTTTCCATTTTTTTTCTATTATGCTAAAAAGGCTGCATTTGCATTAGTTTGTTTTTTTTTTAATAGGCAGCTTCTTCCGAAACTACTCCTAAAACTAACTAACTTAACTCCAAAAATCTGCACCAAATCTTTATTATACTGGACCAACTACTTACTAATATCAACGTTAAACCCTTTTCATTAAAACATGAATAATCGTAATTGACCCAGATTTGACGGACACAATAAGTAAACAATTATGGAGAAACACCCATTTTCAAACTCAAACTCAAAGCATTTATTTCAAATTAACCAATTACAGGCATTTTTGTATTGTCAATGGGTCAGTCAGTCAGAAAGATGAAGCTAGTTAGATGAAGCTAGTCAATAGCTCTTGGCTTGGTACAAATCTATAGAGCAAGACGGGTGAAAATTGTAGTTACGGAAATGATCTATATAATATAGAGTAGATATAGGTAATAGATAGTTAGGTACAGCTAACTCAGCTGTACTCAAGCAATTATTCGATCAAATACTGATACGCAGTAGGTACATTCTTATCGGTCATATTACGAGGCATCGTGAATGTAAGCACTAACTAATTGATAGCATCATTGCAGTTAATGCAAACCAAACCGAAAAACAAACCTAACCTAAATACTGATTTTGTCTCTATCAATACCATTGAATACAGAGTCTACTATCTCTGAGGGTTCACAAACACAAAGAAAACACTTAATAAGAATTAAACGATGTTTACTTAATAAATTAGGAATAAATAAATTACATGGCGAACATATTTGGAAATAAATTAACTAGATACATAAACACAGCGATCAAGAACTATGACTTAACGACAATAACTTCAGGCGCTTGTTGTGACTCTACTTTATCTTCCTTCTCCTTTGTTTGGAGTTCCGTTTCTGCGCTGGTTTCCACTGGCGATTGGTCCCGGCACATGAGGGTCACAGGGTCCCGCATGCGCTCCGGGCCACAGTTTTCCGTTGCTCCTAACAGCTTGAACTCGTCCTGTTCGTCAGAGTCGGACTCGAGCCGGCGCCGGCCCGCGATCACTACCTCGACAGCGCGCCCGTCGCTCGCTGATCTGTCTCCTGCGCCGATCTCAACGCGGTACGGCGTACTCGGCTCCACGAAAGCTTCCATCACACGAACGCCAGATCTCTCCTGAATTTCATGGTCCCTGTTGAGCGGCTTGTGGCTCTTCAAGAACATGTCGGACATGCTGAGCGGGAACTTCTCTGGGACGGCGACGAGGAACACTATGTTCTGCACGTCGGCTTGCACGTTGAACTTGCCATCCTGGCGCTGGTCATAAAGGGCAGGCGCGGCGGCCGCGATTGCGAACAGACAGGCGAGTGCTAGGAGCATGATGATGCGTGCGCACGACAGATCTCACATGCGCTGACTGCCCGTCGCATGCTCCCGCGCCGCTTTTACCAACCACCCGCGAACCAGTCTGGCGCTCGAAACGAGCACACGGTAACGGTTAAGACGACATGAATACTGTGTGGACCTAATTCAATGGATGATGCCTAAATGTTAATTATCAATTTAAAATTTTATGACCACAGCGAGCTATCCATGTTTGCTAACTTGGGTTAAATGAGTCATTATAGTTTACGTTGGATTCCAGTGTTACAATTGGTTCCATGTAATTTTTGCCGTTTTGTTTGTTTTCCAGCGATAGTGAATTTCTAATTTCGACGGTTAAAACACGGTCATAGTGAAATCTAGGACTTTTGTGAAGCATCGCGTTCTACATTAACTGACTTTGTGATGGATATATCCGTCAAAACAAACAGGAAAGTAGTGAATGTCGTGTCGTGGCATGCTGTGGAGCCGCAGGGTTTGTCTCGCGTGTGACAGTGACCGCGGGTCATCGATACGATAACCGAGTTTCGCCTGCACACTCGATGTACAGATAGGACCTAAGCACCGCTCGGGTAATGCTTTAACTGCGCAATACAGACCATAATCAAATCACGCCGGATACAAATACTCGAGTCCCTTGGCTCCGTCCCGTTATTTTCTTCGCAATGACGTCGTTTGCTCAAAATGTCTTGTTGTGGTTAAAGAATACAGCTAACCTTTTATAGCAGTACTTATTTTTATAGCTCACGTACATTAAAGTACAACATTTCCTTAAAGAACACAGGTGACGCTAGCACACTTTTAGGGATACAGTTTAGTATCCTACAAGTCCATTTATTAGAGCATTTCTCGTTCAGTGAACTCATAAGCTTTTCGTACAAACAAGATTCTGTTCTTATACATGATACCAGCTAACATGAGTGAGATTAGATGGCAGCTTTACTAATTTTCGACCGTTAAACCGAAATCTTTCACTTGACAAAACAATGGAATTGCTACCTGTATCAAGAGAACTAACGCAAGAGATAGACACTGGAACAGAGACTGGAACCAATCAGCCAGCGAAAGATGACGAAGAGACTGTAAAGGGGACCATACATTTATCTTTACGTGTCTAGGAATAGGTTACCTGATTTAATTGAAACAATTACATACTCAGTTATGGCTGGCCAGCTCTGGTTTAGTGTAGGTTTCATATTACCTGCTAGAGTTTCGCTCGCGTGAAGGTCGGAAATTATCGGACGGGAACGTTTACCTGTGTGCCTGCCTAGATTACCTAGGTCATGGTTTACCTGTGTCAGACTGTGTGCCAAACATATCGAGGGCTTCTTAACAAACGAGCGTACACGCAAAAATTACATTTTTCGTAAGTAGTGTAAGTTTTTTGTTAAAGTCTAAGTAAAGTATAAGACTTTAACTATGTTATGGACCTTGTTTTGTACTATCTACTGCAGAAAATATGTTTTTTTTTGTATACGCCCATTTGTTATGAAGCCCTCAATATAGTACAGATATCCGTAAAGAGTAATATTTGCATTTATAATATTAAATACTAGCTTCTACCCGTGATTTCGTCCGCGTGTTTCTTGCTCTCCCAACCGACCCCGTCGCATCGCATCGCCTGCCCGCGCTATTACTTCGTTTTCGCTTAGCGTTCTTTCAGACTTTATTTTTTGCTCATCTCTTAAGGGTCCTAGCGTGATGTTAAACTACCTATAAGCCTTCCTCAAGAATTGGGCTATTAAATGCAAAAATAATAATTGAAATCCGAGTGGTAGTTCCAGCGATGACCCCCTACATATAAACTTACAAACAAACAAATTTTACCTATTTATAATATTAAAATTATAAGTATAGATAGAATAGAATATCATTTATTTATAAGTAAATGGTACACTAACACACATACACAGACATTTCGACGAATCTTTATTCATCTATAAGTACAGACAAATAAATAAAATTGAAGTGTCTGTTTGTAATGTCAAAATAACAGCTTTTTACTAAATTCATTATGAAAGTATATACGGTACATAAAACAAAACACCAATTGTAAAAAAACAAAAACGGTCTTTCAGTCTGTCTGCTTGTTCCGGCTCATCTCCGAAACGGCTGGACCGATTTTGACGGGACTATCACTAACAGATAGCTGATGTTGTAAGGAATAACATAGGCTACTTTTATCCCGGTAGCACATTCCCGTGGGATAATTTCCAACATCCATGCGGGCGAAGCCGCGGGCAGCAGCTGTAGCTCATCAATAAAACGCAATTATCACATTGGATATGTAGTTTTGTTTATAAAAGACTCCTTCTATGAACTTATGAAGTGCTCTATTGTTAGATGTCATAATTCTAAGAAATTCCAGTAGACGTATCGTTTAGGTTCAGAGTTCGATTGCTGATTAGTATCGGTATCATTAGTTCATTATTACACATCGTAGATACCTACCTACACATAGGTACATGATTGAAAAAAAACCTTATTTATTAAAAAACAACCGACTTCCAAAAAAAACAGTAAAAGACGTGAAAAATAACTTTAATTGCGGAAGTCGGTGTCTTTGGTTTTGTATTTTCGTTTTTGGCCACCGACTTCCGAAATTAAAGTTATTTTTCACGTCTTTTTCAATCAAATTTAAATGGGATGAAATTCAAATTGATCAAATTTAAATGGGACCACATGTGAAGCACCACCTATCAAATAAAAAAAGAATCATCCAAATCGGTTCACCCAGAAAAAGTTCTGAGCTAACACACATTAAAAAAAAACATACAGACGAATTGAGAACCTTCTCCTTTTTGTGAAGTCGGTTAACAAAGGGACGTTTCAAGTCTAATTTATATTTGGATGGCTGTTAAATTACAGCTGCAATTTACTCATTTTATCTCAGTTTTACCAACTGCGATACGCATGGCAACGACATAAAATGTTGTGTTGCGGTTATCGTACGGATAAGTAAATATTTTATTGTCTCTATTTATTTGTAGAAAAGGTATTTGGTGCAATAGAAACCACAGAATTGATTACAGAGGTCCAGTCAGGACCAGGGCTTGGAACCGGTACCAAAAGTACAGGTTCTATACTGGTACTTAGCGGTTCTTGCCATTTCGATACCTGGGTACCGGTTCCAGACGGGTACCAGTACTCCAACTACAAGTACCGGTACCAAATTCAGGTACCCGGCGCGTACCACAAATCTCATATTTGTGAGGAAACTCGTACGGTTGGCAACCTTGAAGTTATTTTTCTATTGCCATTTGCAATCCTTTCCTATATCTGTTTTCTCACTCTAACTTACGGAAATATTTGTTTTGTAGGTTTTGGTACCGGTACAGTACCGATACCAGAGGCGTATTATCCCTAAGGCAAACTAGGCACTTACCTATGGGCGCGAGGTTACAAGGGGGCGCGAGCACGTCAGTTTTTAGACCTAGAAAATAATTAACATAAAATTAAAATGAACATAAATAAAATGTTAGTTAATTCTATACAGATGTACTCTCTTAAAATGAATCAGTGGAATTTCACTTATTTTCCAGTGGATCTCACTGGTTGTCCAGTGAAAATTCACTTGTTGAATCAGTAGATATTTATGGTGGCCACAACTACTGTTTAAAGCAGTGAGTTTCAAACACTAATTTATGTAACCTCTTTCAATTTCGCTCAAATTTTTGACCTCACTGCAAAGATAGATCTAAGCATTTAAAAAAAAAATTGTCAACCGAAGAAAGTTATGAATATCCCAAAAATAAACACTTTTTTATAATCACGACTTTTAAAAAATATCACGCTTACCAGAATGTTTTTTATTTTGTTTTTGAATGTACTGTTTAATAAAATATAGGAACGATTTTTATACATATAATTATTAATATTATTATCAAGTATTATCAAGTTCTTTAAAATTCTTAAATTTTTGAAGAAATGTTATATTTGTTTCAAGTTTACAATTTAGAATCTTTTATATTTTTCACTAAAGATAAATTTTTACTAATTCTACGGTTGCCATAGTATAAAGTGAACTGTCTTCTTTTCTGTTTATTGTTTTCATAAATTAAAATATATTTTTTTTATTAAAAAAAAAAAGGCTCGTTACTTTAGAAATACATTTTTTTTTCCATTGACTAAATGTACCTATCTAGTTTAATTAAAAGAAAAAAAAAAGAAATTTATTGTTTTAGAATATTTTTTCCCAAAAAAAGACACAAAATGCTTTTGAATACTAATTTCCGACGGGTACACTACATAAATACAAAAAACTTTATTCCGTCACTTACAAATACGAATTTCAAAATACCGATTTTTATAATTCCAAATGGTTCAAAATGTCTAATATATCAACTCCGATTCATCATTCATCCTACTATTATAATTTCGAAAATTCAATATTCCTAACGTTTATAATTACTATTCTCAAAATACCGAAATTCAATAGATCGAATAACAAAAAGTCCCACATAATGATAATTCGAAATATCAAAAATACGAATTCCGATTATTAAAGTACCGATTAATTAGAATTCCGAAATAAAAACGCCTTGTAAAACTGTAACCTGGCGTTAATGGTCACAATTCTAACCTAACCTAACCCCAGTGATTCAATAACAGTCGATGGTACCCGACGCAGGTATAATATAAGGAGAAGAAGAAAACACAAAAATAAATTATTAATACACAAATATTACCTAATGACAAAATAGACGTTTTTAAATTACATTAAACGTTACAGATTTTGAATTTCTGAATATTACACTAATTGAATCAGAATCCTAATTTTAGCAGTTTATTCGAAATATTGAAAATCGGAATGTCGTTTTTCGGACCGAGAACCCATCGAGCATTTGATTCTTTGAACGTATGAAAATCGGAAAACAAACAAATCGCATTTACGACTTTCGGTAAAAAAAAAATCGTGATTTTTAATAACAGACATTATAATTCTTAGGTATTATGAAATTCGGACTTTTGAATCCGGGCATCGAAGTTCGGAATAAAATATTTCGGAGTATTTGGGTGTTCCCATTTCCGACAAATTCAACTAAGCAGTTTTAGATGAGTAATCATTAATTCTTTAAGTTCTTTAATTGGCTGTGTCTACCACAAAACACATCTAATTTACTTTAAAGAAAAAATAAAAGAAACAAATAAATGAGTAATGAACTAATGATGGACGTGAAAGAATAGACAGTTTTTTTTTTAATTGCGGAAAAATTCCATAGAACTTGATATCGGGTGAAACCGTATGGCGCAGCTAATTATTGTATAAGTACTAGTTAAAATTAATAATATTATATGGCCGTTACGAGTACAGGGGTGCTAATGAGGTGCTTGCCTATGGCGCTCTGGACCCTTAATCCGCCTCTGACCGATACCGATTAGAAATACCAAAAGTACAGGTACTACGTCTGCTACCGGTACCAATAGTACCTAGGTATTACTATGTCATGGTATCACACCAAAGCCAATGGTACCGCTTCCCAAAAATACCGGTATTTCAAGCCCTGGTCGAAAGCGGTGCTTGATCGCGCTACAATTCTCAGGTTCGATTCCCGCACGGAACCAATATTTGTATGGCCTACTTGTACACACGGCTACATATCAAGCTATACATTTCCAGTTCCTGTAGAAGCTGACCGCTCATTGTATAGGATTTCCGTACAATGAGAGGTCAGCTTATACTGGAAATTTATAGCTTGATTGATATGTAGCCGTATCTACCATGTTATGTTTCGCAGAATTACTAGAACACGAGTTTACACGACTAAGTATCACTACCCAGAAAAAAAAACATATTCAGACACTCCATTTTGTGTGTTCATGAGAAATCCTAATGAGCAAAAGCTTTTAATAATAAAATTAAAGGAAACTTTTCGAACGGTTAGTCTTTGACGTTTTTTTCATTTATTTGTTTTTTATATGATGGTTTTTTGATAAATAATACCAGTTAACAATCACTGGTAATATTTTAATCATTACTTTACTGTTTGTTTACTATCTACTACTTGTAACTCGTCAATGGAAAGAAAGAAAGTGTTGCAAAGTGTTAGGAGTTTAAACTACTGTATAAAGTTTATACTATTAACTATATTGAACAATGTATTTGAGTAAACGATCAAAAAGTTTTAGAACATGAAGTCTTTCGGCCGACTTTGAATAAAAGCTCAAGAGCTCAAGAGCTTGAATAAAAGAGCAAGAGTTTCTTGTTCATTGGTTCCTTTCTATAAGTAGGTACCTAGATCAATGAGATTTTCAGGAAAGTTCATTTTAACAGTGTTCCTGAGCTACTCCTTGGTAAACTGTGATCTATGGGGTTCATTGTATTAGGAAAAGAAACAAAGGTGTAGGGATTTTTCAATAAGAATTATTATTTATTTTCAACGAAACAATGTACACGCTAATGTAGGTACTTACATATATAACTTACAAACTACAATAAATGCATCTTTCCATGGCTATGTCTTCGTACAATATAATAAATTAACTAATATAAACTGAAGATTAGGATTTTAACTTTTAACGCCAGATTCCTATATTTTACCAAAGTCTGAATTGTTATGCTAAAACTGTACTTTCACCCATACTAAGGATGTGTTTATAGCGAACGTAGCTAGAAAATCCTACGTTTACGAGCATTAGTTAAGTTTTAAGTACCATTGGTATCTGACGAACGAATCGTTTTGTTTATAGGAACCCGGCATTAATCCACAAAACTGTTGATTACTCGTTAATTGATCACATGTTTCTTCTTTTGTCGTTAATGATGGCGGGTCTTTCTCAGTAGTGGCATCAGGAAGCTTGCCAAGCGATGTTTCAGTCTGTGAAAAAAATAAACAAAATTAATAGAGGTTCCTAAAACAAAAAACTAATTGCGATAATTTTAAAAGATGTAATATTTCATTTTAGGTACATTATGAAATCGTTTATCCGTGTTTCATAAACTCATCTATATAAAGGGCGTTAACGATGGTAAATAAAGTTTCTTAAAATTAATTACTAGTTTTGCATGATTCCAAATGACCATGATTCATGAAAATAAAGGAAAGGATTTTTTTACCTGACAATTATATTTTCGCGATTATCTGGGAATGAAAAGAAAAACAGAATGGATCAGTTTTTTGCTTCCGCGCTTCAGTTTAAAGAATCATGCACAACTATTACAAACATTGATTTTTTAGAACTACACAACAACATAACATAACATCACGCCTTAATTCCCCGAAGGGTTGGCAGAGGTGTCCTTACAGTACACCCACATTTCGCCAGTTATGTTTAAGTCCCATGTAATAGGGGGCGAGCCTATTGCCACCAGCTGGGCCCAAATCCTGACTCCGGGCTGTTACTGAGAAATTCCAGGACTAGACATTCTCACAAAAAAAAAACTTTCGTTTCGAACACCAGATTTTGACTTGATTTGACTTCTAAGTGTTCCACAGGAATACCTGTACAGGAAAAGTAGCTTGAAAGGGATATTTTGATCAGTTAATAAAGTTTTTACCTTTGTGCTTTCTCCTGTTTGCTCAACGATGCGTCCTTCTTCTGGATCTTCATCTCGTTGCCCATGCTGACGTCACTCAGCGAGAATGCAGGCTCTGCGGGCTTCGCTGGCTCCTCAAGCTTCACTTCTTGTGGCTTCTCTTCAGCAGGCTTCTCTTCCTGTGGCTTTGGCTTTACTTCTGGCACAGGCAGAGAAATCACTTGGATCAACGGCGACTCGGACGAGGAACCCTGGGGCGGCTTGGGCTTGTACTCAGTGTTGAACTCCTCCATGGCGAGTTCCATGAGGTCGTCCATGTCTCCGAGGGCGGAGAATAAGGACTCGGCGGGAGCCACCGCGATCACCACACCGTCGATGTTCAGTCTGTAGTTCTCCGTACCATTCTGTCGCTGGTCGTAGTGCTTCATGCCGCAATCAGGCGTTGGCGCGGCTGTCACCACCGCCACCATCGCGGCCATCAGCGCCACCTCGCATACCACTCGTCTGTAGTTGACCATCGCGGAAGGTGTCTGTGGGCGCACTGAACTTCGGTTACGGCTGTGGGACCCGCTATGTATCCATTCTCCGCTGCATCTTTTATTTATTTGCCCAGATAGCGGTACAGCCAGACGCGGCTTCGATTAACCGCGCAACCCGTCGTCGCAGTTAAACTGGTATTAACACAACAGAATTGTGTAATAAATACAGGTATATACAGGTCCTATCCGTTAGGTTCACACTTATATTATTTTATAACTAATTCCAAGTACCGCCTATCCTTCCTTGAGTACAATGTAATCCTAATTTATCAGATGATGCCTTGTGTACATCATATTTTTAGAACAGTTGATATATTAAGAGGCCGTTGACTTAACCCAATAACCCGTTAACCTTTGCTATCGAATACAAATCAAACGGCTAAAAGAAACGACAACAAGTTATTTTTGGCCATAGACGACTAATTTCACCTTGACTTGTGGCGCGTAGAATCATTTTAATTATTTATGGTATTTATTTAAATAATAATTCAACGACGGGCAAAAAGAATGAACGAAGGGCAAGAAAAATACGTATCTTAAAGAATATTTGGATGAATAGATCCTACAAGTTTTCCAGGGTATAGGTATTTTCAAACTGTTGTCAATTTAGGAATTACCTTATCTATAAGTATAGATATATTTCTTAGATTCCACAAAAGTGGTTTCATGTTATGTTAACCTTCAAATTCTTGCAAACAGAGATACCTACCTACATTTCTCTAAGGTCCTGAAAGTTCTGAAACAACTTGGCTCAAATCAAAAGCTTTGCGATGAATTTTCATCGCAACAAATATGTCCTAGATAGTCGTAGCCGAGCTTTTGAACAAACCAAACATTTCCTCATCAAACAACAACTACTCTGTTAACATCAATTAATAATAAGTTAATGGGCATTCGGTGGCACAGATCGGGTGCGGTGGACCAACCTGTCGCTGATGGGCCACGAACAGCTTTCAACTAACTGTATCTACCACCTACATATTTACTTGCACCATCGCATCGTCGCCGATAAACGGTAAAACGGTTACATTTTTACTTTATTTGCCCTTTTCTGGGCTAATTGTTTCGGGGAAAGATGCTGTAGTATTTGAACGGGACTGTTACGCTTACGATGTATCGAAATTGTTATGAACAAAATATTTAACAACCATCTTTACGTAAACAAACATCAACAACTTTCAATCAAAATACTTCCCTGAAAGCTATCAATGCTACATACCTTTATGAACTTTTCAGACAAAATACAAAACTCTAGCAGGAAATAAGAAGAACACGAAGACCTAAGAAGTACGTACGCAACTTACCTACTTAGTACCTAACCGAAACAAATAGTTTTATCTCGTAAACATTGCTTTAGGTATAATCGGCCCGTTTACTTTAGGCGAAAGGGCAACTAAAATGATCGGTAGGTACGTATTTTTCTGGGCATCCGTCGATCTTGTGCAGAAAGAAGGGTTATTCAGTTTATCCACCCTAAGGTGGATACGGAGAAACGCATGTCCGAGAATGCACCCTAGGCCTAGTTAGATAAACGGAATTTATAGACTTAGGGTGGATTCTCGGGCATGCATTTCCGTGTATCCATTTAAGGGTAGATTTCTGGGGTGAATAAACGAAATTGCCGAAAAAGAACCTTCCATAAAACTTAAGAGTGCTATCACTCTCTCCATAAATTTATTGTCTACTTGATGAAAGCATAACAGTCATAATAGTAATTAATACCAACGTATATCGACTTCACACACTTTTAACGACACGCCAGATTTCTAGACATGAGCTAGAAACTGTTAGCTCTCCACAAACAGGTCTGGCTTACTTTCTACCGCACCTAGTTTTATTTTACGGCGGTTTCAACGTCTCGCTGTAAAATTGTCGTAAAGCAGGATGTTGAATGAGTCGTAGGAATACCTAAACGTGATAAACTGCAGCTTGCCGTAGTCCTCATCGTGTTATTGAATTTTTGCAGCGATAAAGTGTATTATGTTGAGTTGAGCTGCTATTTTAATCACTCGTGAATATTGTCATATTGTCGCAACAACATAAAGGTAATAAACAAATTTAAATTTAGAAAATCTTTTCAAAATCATATTTATGGCGAAATCCGTACTTAGCACAACGTTTAATTACTTAAAGTACCTAATAGGGATCTATCTACCTATCTACTTATCTATATTTTCTTTGTTTGGAAAGGTAAAAGCTGTCCTTTAATTTATTATCTCTGCTGTGGAATGCCGTTCTTGAAAAGCTCTAAATAGATTGGGGAACTGGTTTTAAATGTAGGTAAAGTGCAAAGTGAATATTTTTAACACCGTTGCATTCCCATGCAAATCGTCCAGTTTTCTCAGATAACAGGAGCTTCGGGACAACGGTACTGCGGCTGAGTCGCCAATCCACTTGCTTACTTAAGCTCCCATCAGATTGGCGCGGGAAGCGGGACTTTAATTACTTATCGATAAGTAGGTACTAACAACTGACACGACGTTCATCATGATTTTTTTATTATATTATGTAGTTACCTAAGTAACTAACTGTGTAAGTCATTAGCCTAGCCTTTTCTTTAGTCTATAACTTTGACGGCTTAGAATCTTAGATGATTAGGTACTTTCCCGATCCTTAGCAAATAGCAGTCCCCTTCCTACTCTTTGTAAGGTGGAGCCATGCCCTAGAATAGAATATCATTTATTTCTCAGTATAATTATGGTACATGGTGGTATGATGGTAATGTTACAGTCAGCAAAAGAGATAAAGTATCCAAGGTCGCCGGATATACAGTTACGGATATACGGATATACGGTAGTTGAAGTTTAGTAAGAAGCTGATGAATGTTTTCGAATGAAATTTAATTTGATAAATTACCAGTTTGTTTTCTATTACTTTTATTTTATTTTATTCGAAAACATTCATCGGTTTCATACTAAACTTCAACTACCTATATCCGGCGACCTTGGCTACTTATATATTTTGCTGACTGGAGTAATAGTGTTCTGTGTGCATACCACACCACCATGATGACATAGATATAAGTAGGTAATTCATGTTTGTAAAATTAAAATTATCTTTCGTTCGGTAAATTAGCATAACATCACGCCTGGCCTGCATTACCAGAAGTGTTGCGTGGAGGTGTACCTACTTACCTATTACCTAGTATGTTTCTAGTGTATATACCAGCGGCGCAGCCTTCTTACAACGGATGTAGATACACCCATATATCGCCAGTTATGTTTAAGTCCCAGCCCCGTATAAAGGCTCACGCAGATAGGCGCGATGCCACGGTGCGACGCATTTTGGTAGAACAATTCCCTTGAAGTTTTCATAGAAATTTTTCTACTAGATTCGCGTCGAGCCTGTCTTCTGGAGCCTTAAAAGGGGACGAGCCTATTGCTATCAACCGGGCACAAATCTACACTCCGGGTTGCTACTGAAAAATTCCAGATGTACAAACCCAATAACACTTTGCCCGACCTGCGAATCGAACCCAGGAACTCATACTCAGCAGTTACACTTGCGACCAATAGTTCAATGAAGCAGTCATTAAATGAAGTGTTGCCGTAACCAACCCCAAGACTGAATAGGAAAGACATTGCATGTATATAGAATAACTGTGTGTGTGATACGGATGATAGGCGGATTATACATGAACATAGTTTTTATTTATTTATTTTTGTTTTCTAAACAATTTTGGTATTGCTTTATTTTCTTATAATATTTTATTAGTATTTTATTTTTAAATTTATTTAATAATAATCCCCTAGTGGTATGTAAAGATGTCCATATGTGTCCGTGGCATCACAACGGGCCCTATCAGAATACCAGCGCTGCGGTACTTTTTTAAATATCGCAGCAATATGCTGAGATACTCGTAGGAGCCTTTTTGGCCTCGCACAGGTTTTTTAATTGTTTGTTTTTTTATTGTTAATTTTAAATGCTCCTTTTTTACTCTTTGTATTTCCTGTACGTACCCCAATTTTTTTTTTTCTTTCTTTCTTTCTTTCTAGGCGCGTCCAGACTATGCCGTCCATCCGCCTTCCAAATTAGGAGCTCGCCAAACCAAAGGTCAGTTGCCTTACTATGACTAGCGTTGCAAAACTTCGGAAGTATTCGGAATAATTCGGAAACATTCAAAAGAATACTTCGATTGGAAGGAATACTACCGCAGCAAAAAAGCAGCGTAAAATAAATATTTTAAGTATGAAGTAGGTAACCTACGTTTTATTACTTATGAATTAAATTATTCCCAGTAGTTATGAATGTACTCGTGTGCTTATGTAGCTTGAGGAGACTCGCCGTTACGTTTAGCAGATATTTCGCCATGCCGCTACTTGAACTAACGCCATCTAGCGGGCGAGAGTAGACTATAAATGGAGAACATCCCTCGTTAATCGTTCGGCAACGCCAGCCCTCGCCTACACGCAACAATAGCACACTCACCGAGCCCCGCAGCCGTTGTTCATTCATAAATTCAACGAAGTATTATTCGATTCCTACGTACCTACAATGCCGGAATATTTCCCTGTAAGTAGTTATCTACTTGTGACTACTCATTATTTTATTTTTACTATGATTGAGTTTAGAATGGGCCGATTTTGTCCGGATGTTATTTACAAGTTTAGTTTACTTCGTAAAAATGTTTTTGCTTTACGATTTAATGGAAAAAACGTAAATAATTAGTTAAGTAAGATACAAGTAAGTACGTTTATGTTGTACGTAGTTTAAAGTACGTATCTAGGGCCTAGATACGTAAGTACTTTAAATGTTTTGGTAAAACAAATACTTAGTCGTAAAAAATATATTTCTTTATAGAATAGTGTTCAACCGAAATTAATCAATAACTAGTTACATAGTTAAGTAATAAATAAGTAGTGTTCAACCGAAATTAATCAATAGAGACATTTGAAATAATATACAATACTTAATAATTAGATTATCCTTTCTGTTAGGTACCTCCCTATTATAACATAAATTACTATCTTATAAACTTATTTTAGCATCTAACTATATATTTACCTCTCTGTCACTTTCACACCTAATAGACCGCATACAAAAACTTATTACGTAAGTACATTTATCTAAGTAGATGAAAGAAATATTCGGAAGTTTTCAAATCGTATTATACTCATTTTTATGAATGAACCCGTAGTAATATATAGTCACTGGCATTAACGCCGTCTAGCGGGTAAAAGTAAAAGCTGTAACTGTACTACTTCCGTCGGTAGTGCTCGCCTGCGTGCGCTTTCTGCTGCTGCGATGACCAAGGTTAGGAAGGAAGGAAGGAAGGAAGATTCTTGAGTATAAATACACAATCACTAACGCGGAACATATGTGATTTGCAATGGTAATTGCGCCGCCATCTCGCGGTCAATAGTCGAACTCTACCAGGTGATCCAATAAGTAGCCTACGTACCCGATGTCGGTCAGCGTGATTATATTATGGCAACTGTGGCATACCACCTCGTGAATCAGCGGTTCATTCTAACTATTCTAATATGTACTTAGCTAAATATTTTCCTTGTAATTCTTCTCGGGGAATAATTCCGAATACTACTCAATACTTCCGAATGTTTCGCGAATAATACGACGGGAATACTTCGGAATAATTCGCTCCGGCAACGCTAACTATGACGTGCTAATACCATCATGGTTCCATTGCGAAAAAGGGATAGTGCTATCGGTCATATATAGCTCCGTCTCTCTTTCACGCTGGAACAGTGATGGCTTTAACACGTCATAGTACGGCCTCAGTGCTCTATCGACAACTTACCTACAGCTGCATGCGTAGCAAGGCCACTATAGAAACGAAAGACAAAAAAACATATCGTAAAAAGATTTCTTCGACGCGATGTCAAAATTCAAGAAAATAATGTTTTTTTGTTAAGAAAGCGATATGTCTTCTGTTCGTCGAGATAGAAGTGGTCATGCTACGCATGCTGGTGTATCTACAGATCCATGTCGTCATGTAACCTTGCGGTTAAATAAGCGATTCCAATTTCCGCTTCTCGAGCCGAGGTTTGGGGAGTTCGAACCTGATTATTCCCGATGTCCACCACTTGTCTGGCCACCACTGGGGGACAGCGAGACAACTTTAAAACATTATTCTCGTTGTCCACCACTGGGGGACAGCGTCACAACTTTGTAAATTATTTCCATTCGCCACCACTGGTGGACAGCGACACGGATTTTTTAACATTCCCTATGGCCGCCGTTGGGGGACAATGGCACAACTCTTTTGATCCGATTCCCACTGGCCATCAATTTAAATTGTTTAATCTATACTTTCAAATAAAATAAACTAAATTTCCAAAAAAAAAAACACTAATCTTCCGAAAAAATTACTAAGTTGCCGAAAACATATAATTATGTTCCCGAAAATCCTAACCCTAAACGGTCGACGTCAGGGGCACCCCGAGGTTCGGTTGGTTAGGTTCCTTAAAACCCTTTAGACAGAAATAGGAGCCCCGCAGAGCGGGGCTCCGTCGACCCGCTTATTAACCCTAACCCTAGCCGACCGACGTCAGGGGCACCCCGAGGTTTGGTATGTTAGGTGTAAGGTTGATTCTAAATTTATAAGCTGGTGGAAAAATATTACGTCAGCAAATATTGCATTCATTCACTTGCATTCATTTTTAGTGGGACCCCTGAGTCCCTATTCACCCCTTTTGACGGTATTACAAATTCTGTTGCAAAACAGTATGCATACTGTGCAGTTATGTTTCAAAACAAATTAACCGAGTAAAACTATTGATATTTACACATAATATGACGCCTGTAATGCACAAAAGGGTAAGCAGAGGTGGCAAACTGTAAATGTATTTGGAATTACTAATAACTAAGTAAAAACACAAACATAATATTAACTTCGTTCGCAGCACGTTTATTGAATATTATGACAGATTTAAGTATCAAACAAAGAAAATAAAACATTAACAAAAATAAACTTAGGAAGACAGTACTTAATTAAGGCACAAAGTTACTATAATTATTTTAATATCGTAATTCTAAATTAATATCTTAACATGAGTACAATGGGCATTTTTTCAATAACTGAGATTGTGAGGAGTTACAAGAATGGATCAACAATGCAACTGAGCAACACGTTAACAAAACTGTGCAACACAGTGACGTAAATATTAGAAGTCTACAATCAAATATTAACAATTATACGTGTCTCGAAGTATACATGAGTAACATTTGAAATCAATGTATTAGCTACTCAGACAATATTAACAAGTGTCGAAAAATAGTGTTCAACTATTTGAATACCTTATAAAGTAAAGATAATTCAATGATATGTAACTTACAGTACAACTAGGTATTTTCTTAATGTCCCTCGGGAATCATCGCATTTCCGAATACAAACGAATGCTAATTTCCATGTCGTTATTAGATTTATCGTGTTCAATCATTTGAATTCAGAACTAAGTACTTTATTGTTGTTTTAATCAAAACAAAACAACAATAAAGTAGGTAAGACTATGTTCTGAATTCAAATTATTATACACGATAAATCTAATAATTGATGGACATAGAAGTAAGCATTCGTTTTTATTCGGAAATGCGATGATTCCCGAGGGACATTAAGAAAATAATTGTTCTGTACAACAGTATTTTTATAACAGGAAAATATCAAACACCTTATTATCTATCCACACATTTATAACAGAAGTCTTATGTTGACACGTTCTGTGCTCGAAATATCAAACTACAAAACATCGTATCTGGAATAACTAACTATTTTATCCCACATTTGGAAATAACCAGAAGATGGAAAGAGTAATTCTCGTATTAAAACGTTCAAAATCTACGCTTAGTCTCATTTGATAGTAAATTACTGTCAAAACTAAGGTTTACCTAATAATAACAACAAAAATTTAAAAAATTATTCAATTTAAAAATGGCCCCTCGTACGCCTTCCAAAGGTCCGGGACCCCAAGGTCCTGAGATATGTTAATATAAAAATAATAATAATAGTCCTCCAGGCCGTATTTCGTCCAAGGCGGCCAAACTCAACGGAGACTAGCCTTCGGCGCGGGAGATATTATGATGCACACGTGTGTTCGCGCCTGTATCTTCCGTCACTCTCATAGTCCGATGAGTCAGAACGCAATCCGACAGTCGCTGTCGCTCCATCAGGCGCAGGAGCAACGACGTCACGTGCGCGTGAACAACGGGGTATCACACCGCCAACTCCGAACTCCGGGCTGTTACTGAGAAATTCCTAATGGAAAACCCAATAACACTTTGCCTGACCTGGGAATCAAACCCAGGACCCCACACTTAGGAGTCGCGCTTGCGACTACGAGACCAACGGGGCAGTCAAGTCAAGTTGATCTAATAATAGAGATTAGATAAGTTATTAATAAAAGGAGAATGGGCAACGAACTGAGTATTTGCCCTGCAGCCCAGGCCAATAGCCATCAAATATATACCAATGGATAGTAATTTTTGAAAAAGTGACCTAAATAGCTGACTACGTGAGCGTCGAAGCTCACGATTATTTTGGCGCGCAATAGCCATAACATAGACACCAATGGGAAGAGCTTTTCAAGGAGAACCTTTGCCACTAACACATATTTTATCAATTGTTTCGGAGTTAATGACCTAAATAAGTGACTACTTGGGCATCGAATTATACGAATTCTCTGCGCCCAGTAACCATAAGATATAGTATCGATGGATAATGCTTATTAAAGAGAACATTTGATACACATATTGAAAGTAACTTAGTTAACGAAATACGAGAATTAAGATGTAATTTAGTTAGTCACTTTGGCATTGTATCTCCAAATGGACAATCAAATGCGAGAAATCATCATAACACGAAATATTCCCGCTGAAGAGTTTTATATTAGCATATTTATATCTTACCGCTATTGGGGGGTGTGGCAAATTTAACGTTCTGTCCGGCCGACTTACTTTTAAGAAAACATTGTTCCTAAAACGTCATCTCATAGGCCAATGTTTTAAAATTGAAGTTTATAAGCTTAAAAGATGATATTTGTAAGACACAGAATTAATGAACGAATTACCAGAATTTAAACAATTCTTAATTACTCACATTCAGATCCGTCCATTGGCATATATTTTAAAGCTATTGGGTGTTATAGAAGCTTAGCCCAATCGCCTTTTAAACATACCAGAATTGCCCTGGTCAACTGCCCAAAAAATATAAGCTCACGTCATATTGATGTTAGCTATCATACTTATCAGTATACTCATCAATGATAGTACTGAGCACATGGTTAAAGAAGCCATCATCGTGTCGTAGCCTGTACAGCGCGGTGGTCAGGTACCGCTGTACTGAAGCCGCGCAGGATACTATCGGCATACCTTCGCTGCAGACTGAGCGGGACGCGCAGCACACCGTGACCGCTTGGCGCCAGATGCGGGTACTCACTGGGGAATGGACGACAATGTTCTTTTACTATGGTTGTAAGTAAACAGAGAGTTATGACAAAGTAAAGTAATCGGATATAAACAGTAAATGCCGCAAAACCGAGGATCGTTCAATAATAGGGTGAGTGTACGGCAAATAGCAATGCCCCCCGCCATAGTCTATCTGGCATGGTCTTCATAGGAATAGGAATACGGGCTTGGAGTAGGGTGCTATTCACTGACCAAGGAGTCTTCTAAACTACTTGAATTATACCAACCAAAAAAACATCGTAGCTGGGAAGAAACTATAAAATAAGACCAGTGAAAGTCGCAAGTGCACACACAACAACAGCATAACACAAACAGCCTATAATGTTCCAACTGCTGGGACACAGGCCTCCTCTCTTTGAGAGGGAGTGGGCCGTACTCCACCACGCGGGCCCAGTGCGGGTTGGGAGAAGTCACATGTCCTTGAATTTTTGGTTCTAGGAAATGCCGGTTTCTTCACGATGTTTTCCTTCACCGTTTTGAGAGCAGTGGTGATGAAATAATTTACACAAAGTAATGCGCCTAACTGGGTTTAAAACAACGACCTACAACTCGTAAGTCACTGCCGTTTCCACTGGGCCACCACTGCTCCAACATACACATAACAGCCATGAACAGAAATAGCAAAAACGCGTAGTCCACACTTCGAAAGCTCATTGGCGACCCCCTGAGCCCTAATCTCCTAACCAAGTTACTGCCAATCAGATAGCTCATCAACTCCTTTAAAAAGGCAAACCTCCGAAAAAACTACCTAAAATCGCCAAAACTGTAGCACAGTCGACCTGTAGTGCCGATGTCAGCAAAGCATTTACTCTATCTGTTCCCAGCACTAAAGGGTCTTAAGAACGGAAAAGCCGCTGGCGTGGACGACATCTCTGTAGAACAAATTAAAAACTTGGGCCCAGTAGCGGTGTAGAGGTTGCTCGCCTTTTTTAACTCATGTCGCAGATATATAAAACTCCCCAAGCAATGGAGAAAAGCTAAAGTCATAGCGCTCCTCAAACCAGGAAAGTCTCCAACGGAGTCAAAATACTACCGCCTTAATTCCCTTCTGTGTCACATATTTAAACTGTTTGAACGGCTAATCCTTAATCGCCTCCAGCCCCTGATCGACCCTGAGTTGATCTCAGAACAAGCTGGTTTCCGCCCTAGAAAGTCATGCACCGGACAAATCTTCCGTCTCACCCAATATATCGAGGATGGATATGAAACCAACCAAATTACCGGCGTTGTCCTAGTCGACCCATCAGCAGCTTAGTGTCTTAAGACACTGTTAATGTTACAAAAAAAACTTCGAAGGTGCCGAAGCAAACCTCAAATTGTTCTGTATAATCTCAGCACATACTACGAAAACAATGCTCTAAGGCCTAATCCCTCTTAAACACAATCTTGCGCATTTCATCTAAGAAATCGTCAAGCCAACAGGAAACTTAAAATAAAATTACGATGCGCTGACATTGAACACAACAACCACCTCGTCTATTCGGGAGCTAAATTAGACCATTCACTGACCTACAAACAACTCTGTGCCAAGACGTAACTGAAAGTCGGCGCTCGCAATAACTTACTACATCGGCTAACATCCACTGCCTGCAGCGCCTCCGCACAAGTTCGGACCTCTGGTATGGCACTCAGCTTTTCGGCTGGCGAATTTGCATGCGCTGTGTGGCATCAATCCACCCATGTCCGAAAAGTAGCTGTACTTTATGTACTTACCTCACATTACCCACTTGCAGGAATAGCCCCTCCGGAGGTTCGAAGGGAAATTGCTTGTGCCACTGAAAAACTGAAGCAGGAGAAAAGACAGACGGCATTCACTTTACAAAGTAACACGAAGCCCAGGGGCAGACTGAAGACCCGTAATAGCTTTCTCAAGTCTGATTATATGAGGAACGTATCATCACGTAGTAAAAGTGAAATGATTAAAAGTCTTTAGCTTAAAGGTCTGGTATAACTTTTTTAGATCTTCCTTACAACTAAGGGGGTAAATGGGAGGCTCGATTTCGGTCTGAGTACCTACAGCGTAAGTGCGAAAGGTATTAATGATAAACAACTATGAAATACAGTGATTACTTACAAAAGTGTTGCATATCAGCATCACAGTGCTGCAACAGCTGCTGTATTGAGGAGGAACCTTCAATGAGGGGCACGTTGTTGCCAGTCACCACCAAGGAGCCCGGTATCACAGCTTTACGTACTACTTCTTCTACTTCCGATGTCAAAGCCTGTTAATTACAAATGCATGTTAGAAAAGTCGTCGGGGTATCTGAAATCGCAGTTATCCATGGTAAATATGTATCTATTTACTACTTTCAACCTGCTAAATGTCGCACTAGTTATTTGAAGCCGACTTAAAAATATACACACAGGTTTTACACTTATAAATATATTACCTGGGTATCAGGGGTGCCGGTTGCAGTCTTTTTGCTATCATCTTTCATAACATGCAGCCAGTAAGATGTGGGAATATGCTGTAAAATAAAGATAACCAGTTTGTCAAATCCATACTTATTTATTTATATAACCATGTATGTACACCCATATAAACGGATAGGAAAAAAGAAACAACTAAATATGTACAAAGGTGATATACACGGTGACATTTGAATCACAGTTTTGCTAGAACAAACGTTGCTCAGACCTTGGTCTATTACCATTCTATAGCATCAAATATGTTATTACAACAAACTAAACTAGGCGTTCTCAAATTAGTCTTATGTTGCTCAAACGTGTTCAAACATTAACCGTAACAACAAAGTACTCGTCGCGGTAGCGATATGGCATTCAAAAGAGTTTTGAGGAGTCCACGTGGACTACAAGGATGTCCGGCCAATGCGGGCCGAAATGCAAATAAATCGTTAGCCAATGACATGCAATCGCGCGAAGTACCGCTCCGCCCATTTCTTTTGTTGAATGCCACGAGCCGCTCGAGTCGCCCGGGCGGTAACCAGTCTTCCGAAATCACTCAAGAGAGCGACGCGTATGTATCCGATGTATTTACGTCGCAGGCATGCATCGCGCGTTTTTTTGCGAAATTGAGTTCTAACTATTCGAATGTGGAGTGGTTGGATATGGTGCGTTTTTACGCAATTCCTGGTGATAATCTGGCGGAAGCTAGGCCAATGTACTCTCAACAAAAATTGGATTGAATGATGTCTTGGTGCTCACGGAGCTAACCCGGTTTTGTGGTAAGTTTTGTTTTTGTCTAGTTCCTGTAATAAGCCAATAAATAAATAATACTTAATAATGTCACGTTAGATACGAGGGCGGGTCAATAAGTCCGTGACTTTTGGAATAAAACACAGATTTTTTGATAAAAAAATAATTTTATTTTTCAACGTAGTCTCCCTTGAGCTCTATACACTTTGTCCAACGCTTCTCCAATTTTTTTATCCCTTCCAAAAAAAATGATTTGTCGAGGTCCTCAAAATAGGCCTTTGTTTGCGAGATGACTTTATCATTGGAGTCAAATCTTTTTCCACCAAGCCATTTCTTCAGGTTTGGGAACAAGAAGTAGTCGCTCGGAGCCAAATCTGGAGAATAGGGCGGATGAGGGAGCAATTCATAGCCCAATTCATGGATTTTTGCCATGGCAACTGCACATGTGTGCACCCTTGCATTGTCTTGGTGGAAAAGAACTTTTTTCTTGGCCAAATGAGGTCGGTTTTTTTTCAAATCGTCATTGAATCGGTCCAATAAGTTGGCATAATATTCCCCATTGATTGTTCTTCCCTTTTGAAGGTAGTCAATGTGGATTATCCCGCGTGCATCCCAAAAAACAGTCGCCATAACTTTATTGGCTGACAAACCCACCTTGGCCTTCTTCGGCGCCGATTCACCCTTAGAAACCCACTGTTTTGACTGTTGTTTGGTCTCTGGTGTGTTGTGATGGATCCATGTTTCGTCCACGGTTACAAAACGGCGCAAAAACTCCTCCATATTGCGATTAAACAACGCCAAACCTTCCTGTGAAGTTGTTACACGATTGCGTTTGTGGTCGACTGTGAGCAAACGCGGCACCCATCTTGCGGAAAGCTTTCTCATGCCCAAGTGATCATTCAAAATTGAAACCACTGAGCCATGCGAGATCCCTACGGCTTCCACAATCTCTCGCACTTTCAATCTTCGGTCGGCCAACACCATATCGTGAATTTTTTCGATTGTTTCGGGTGTAGAGACCTCAACTGGGCGTCCAGGACGTTCGGCATCTTCAGTGCTTGTACGGCCACAACGAAATTCAGTAAACCACTTTTTTACCATTGAAATCGATGGTGCAGAGTCCCCATAGTATTTATCAAGCTTAGCCTTGGTCTCGGTAATGGTTTTTTTTCGCAAGAAATAATGCTTAATAAGCACACGAAATTCACTTTTTTCCATTTTCTCCTCAAATTAGTGAGTATTCTGATAAAAATAGCTGTCAAACACAAACTAACTGACGCAGCAAGTTTAAATTTTGACAGGAGTCAACTGACAGATGCCTGTTGACAGGAGCAGTGTTGCTGTTTCAGTAAAGAGGTCAGAAATTCAAAAAGTCACGGACTTATTGACCCGCCCTCGTACAATAGGTACGGGTACCTAGTATACAGGAAAGAATTAAAACCATGTCTGATAGTACCTACTGTAAGTTCGAACCTATACTCGAAATGTTTAGGTAGTTAAATAAAGGTAAACAAATCGTTAAAAAGGTTTTTTATAGTTGACACTTTCTTGATTAAAAATACGTTACAACAAAATTAAAGTTATTTTCGATTTATAAGATAGTTTCCTCTTTTATTAGTGTATGTTTAACTTTATCATTTATAGACGTATTCGTAAACTATACTCTTCGTACATGTAATTGCTTGAGCACAATTTTTTTGTTAGATTTATAAAATAGTATAATATTTTGTAATCTGTCTATTGTAAAGAGCCCATAAAAGACAGGTTCCCTTAAACCTTTTAGAAAATACAACGAATTAGATAACGTTGCTAAATTGAAGAGTACACCTGTGACGTCATATGGCAACTGAAGTAGCAGGTATTACGTTTAGTCGGTTAACCAGATGCCTTTTATGATGTGGATGAATTAGAAAAAATGTTAAATGGTGTCACTGTATTGCGGCTGCCACCATACCACTGTGAGCGCAATTCAATTGAGTTAATATGGGCTCAAGTTAAAGGGTTTGTAACCGAAAAAAATAAAACTTTTAAAATGTCTGACCTAAACATTCTTTTGCCAGAGGCTTTAGCTAATGTGACTGTTGAGAATTGGAAAAGTTGCGAGGGTCGTGTAATAAAAGAAGAACAGAAAATGTTTAAATTAGGCAAAATAATTGATGATACCACTAAATGCTTTATTATTAATGTGACAGATAGTTCCTCAAATTCAGATTCAGAATAGAGCCTATTATTATGGGACTCAAAATAATATGATTTTAACATATACATACATAAAGTCACGCTTTTTTCCCATGGGGGTAGTCTTCCTAGGGCGTCCCCTCACTCCCCTCCCAGCGTTTCCACTTACATCTGCCTTGTAAATACCTTTTGTTAATCGCACTTCATTCATCCTCTCAACATGACCAAACCATCCTAGCATACTCTTTTCAATTTTTGTCACTACATCGTCTTTTAAACCGCACCGTTGCCTTGGTTGGTTGGTTGATTTTAACATTTGAAATAAAAGGTTTAACATCTATGAGTCTCGTGGTTTTTTTTGTTTACCTTTATTTAACTACCTTTCGAATATAGACCGAAATGATAAAATTAGAGGTCAGCCACCTCGTCGCGTCGTCGCTGTTGGTACGGTGCGTTGCTTTGTGCAATCGTGCATAGCCAGAAAATACCTTCCATAGTTTACCATAGCTAAAGCCAAGCCATAAAAGTCTGTTTTAAAGTAGCCAATTATCAGTGATAAAATACTTATCGAAGTTATCTTTTGACTTTGGTATTTTCTAGTAAGGCGTACAAAAATATTTTCTTACTATTTCGGTTATGGAGACCAGGTACATTTCCCTGTAGACAAATGCTGTGTCCCGTGCGTGAGCCGCGGGCCGCGCCGCAACTACCTACTTTGAGACGCGAGCGCCGCAGTGTCTGTGTTGTAGGGAGTAACGATAATCCCGACTTTTTTAACTTCTAAATTTTTGTGTTTTTTCGAAAACCAATGACTTTTTTTTTATTGTATCCTATAGGATGGCGGTAGACCATGGTCTGAACAACTTTTGTTCTAGCATAATTGTGATTCAAATGTCACCGTGTATTATAAATGCGAAAGTAACTCTGTCTGTCACGCCTAAACGGCTGAACGGATTTCGATGTAGTCACAAATGGACCATGACCTACATTAGGATTTAGGGTCCTTGGATAAAAAAGCGGGTCTTTGGGCCCGACTGCCGGTACTGCATTCGGGCTCAGCTGCAGGTTGATTTTCGAAAAGAAACGGTTACATGTTTTAGCTGTTTCTTTATTTGTGAGCGCATAAGTTAACAATGGGCTACACCATAACTGCATCCGCACCAAACGGTACAGACTTGGCTTTACCGGGAACCCGCTCCTTTATGCAAGCACCAATACGTTACTTTTTATCCCGGTAGTATGTTCCCGTGGGATAATTTCCGACCGCCACGCGGGAAAAAGCTAGTACCACAGTAAATATAAAAATCACACCAGTCTTCTGACTAGCATATATTTTTACCAAGGTATGACTTTTATTGTGTAGCCTATCTGACACAATAGAACAAGAAGAAAGGACTATGTCAAATGTTATTGTAGGTAATCTGATACTTACATTAGTGTCCGCAAGCATCAGAATCCTATGCACATGCGGCTGTTCCGTAGTATCAGGAGACAGTCTGGTCACACAGTCTGGGTACATCTCGGCTAATACCACGCTGTTCTCACCGCCCAGCTTGCGTTTGCTTTGCTCGTGTAGCGCTAGCTCGTCGAGGCGGTCGAAGATTAGTGTAGCTACTTTTGGTTTTATACCTGGAAGGAATTAAGTACTTAATATGGACTAGTTTTAATTTTGTATATTATGTGGAACTAGCAGAATAATTATGATAAAAAAATATACTAATTAAATAAGGTAAACTGTCTGTACAATGGATTTCAAAGTCTTAAATATATGAATGTTAAGTTATAAAATAATGTAGTACACATTTATTATGACTCTTGAAGAGATGGTATGGTGGAAGTGTCAAACTACTTACAGCTTTTATTTGTATTTTATTTTTTTATAAAAAAACGTTGTCCCACACTAGAAATTTCTCGTGTATTGTGGGTGCGTTTACAAACATTCAAACTCACATTTGTGTATGTGAGTTTGAATGTTTGTAAACAGCCAGACCCGGCACAACTACTTGTAGATCATACATATATTTGTTCCGTGCGGGAATCGAACCCGCGACACGAAACGCAGCAGTCAATCGCTTAACCAGTGCGCCAACCGTGCCGCCAAACACGCGTGCGTGTTTTTCCAGAGTAAGTATGACAAAACTGCTTTGGAAATAAAATTGTAAGCAATACTGTATAAAAACTACAACACACACAAACATTACATACATTTTATCATACAAACCATCAACTAATGCAGCTTACCTCAGACTTGTAACAGATAGCATGAAAAATCCAATAGAATTATTAGTTTTTAAAATTTTGCGTAATCTTTCTCAGTGCAGTACTGGCTTAAACCTTTTATGTTTACTTAATAAAAATAATCCATATAACATAAAATACTATCACAACTGTAATTTTCGAAGGGTTTGGCAGAGGTCTCCAAGAAATCTTGGCATGATTCAATATTTTAGTATTACATATCTTTCATTGACTTGAACGTGCCCTGGCAGTTGAGAAAGAGTATGTCATGCTGACTCAAATGTCACATGTATTTGTTCATTCGGTTCCATCCAAAATGGTTGATCTAAATGATCCTGATCTATGCGTCATTTTCGTGAACAGGCGCCGTCAGTTGGGACTGGTCATCTCTTAGCTGCCATCGCTTATTTTTTTGTATTTGTATTTTATTTAAAAGAGTGTCAGTGGAGTTTCTTGCCCATTCTTCACCATAGGTTACCTAGTATGCTTTGCAATGAGCAACAAGCTTCACCTTACTGACTAACCGACCCCTTTACAATTCAAAAGTGCCTGTAATTGGTTAATTTGAAATAAATTCTTTAGGTTTGAGTTTCCTGTAGAACACTCACATTTCCCCAGTTATGTTTAAGTCCGATGTAATAGAGGGGAGAAATAGTGACCGGCCATACACCGATTAGCAGGATGAGATTATTGTGAATACTGGACAAGACTGGCTGGTCAGATAGAGAAAAGTGGAATTCTTTTGAGGAGGATTTTACCTGAAGGGAATCCAACAAAATTATCCAACTAATATTATCTATTTAAATGTATAATTTAAATTGAATTCAATCATTTAAAGTCATTTAAATCCAACAATATTATGTGTGATTTTTTTTATTATTGGTTGTATTTATTTTTTGTGTTATTTATAGTTTTAAATGTTATTTGATTCTGTGGAATGAATAAAGCTTTATTAGGAGGCGAGTCTTTTGCCAATCCATAAAATATTTCAAATTTTACCAAAATGTGCAGCAGCTACATCAATGTCAGCATCTTCACTCCAGGCCAGTATAATCTGCACAGTTTGTAGTATGGAGCACTGCAGGCGGAAGAAGAAGGAGCCGGTCCTTATCGGCTGCCTCTTGCTGCATCCCTCACATATCCACTGCACTCTGCAAATAACCACACACTTACTGTTAAGAAAATTCGAAACATCTTACAAGCATTATTAGTAGAAAAACTCTATTGTATTCAGTACTTTACTAAAGTAGATTCTTCAATAATTGTAACAACAAATTTTGTACCTACATTCATAGCAAATAAATATATCTATTCTAATCAAAAACTAAAATACACTTAAAATTAACAAAAATCAAACCACACTTGAAATAAACAAAAATTGTTTTTGGGGCTGGTTTTATACCATAGAAATACCATATGACTTCTGTTAACAATCTAGGAAGGAAATAGTTTTGTTAGACAGATAAATAAACAAAGCAACTCTCCAAGCAAGTCCTAATGAGAATTATTTAGATAAAATCTGCAATACACAAGTTTATCCTCAGACTTGATGTTTTTGACCTGATGTGTTTCACCAAAAAACGAATAATAATAGTCTTCCAGACTGAATTTCACCCATGGCGACTAATCTCAGCGGTGACCAGACTTCGGCGCAGAGATATTATAGTGCACAATACTGTGTGCACAGGTTCACTCTCTCTTCCCTCACTCTCATAGCCCAATGGTACAGCAATCCGAAATGACCAGAGAGAGATCAGGCACAGGGCCAATAGCTTAACGTGTTTTCCAAGGCACAAGTGTCATGCACCGCCAACTTGAAAAACCCAATAACACTTTGCCCGATCCGGGAATCGAACCCAGGACCGGCAGTTGCGCTTACAATCATGAGACCAAGGGGGCAGTCAAACCTAGAAACTACTGAAGTGGTTACAAGAAACTAATAATGATAGGTAAATTGTTTATTCCTTCATCAGTAAATGCTAACCTGTCTATTACTCTAGCAGTCCTACAAATAACATTGCAGTCAGGTTTGTCTGTAGGACACTTCATTGCTTTAGGCAAAACTCCAAATGTTTGCAGCCTTTCCACCAGTTGACACTCCAATCTCTGGTCACCATGACTGGTTGTGAACTCCTTGTACAGCTGCAGATTACTGGAAATAGAAACAAAACCTTGTATATGTTAGCCATTGTGGTGTCATGGCTGACACATGGGCCCACATTATTAAAACGGTAAATGGTTGAATAAATGATGACTACAGCCACATGATAGTCAATTAGCTAAGAAAAACTACTTGAAATCTATAGCTGAATACAACAGTATGTAAGTACGACGAAAGTACTGAAGTCAAAAATAGCTTTCACTCTCTATTCACAACTGAAAGTATTAGAAGATGTCTTACCCAGGTAATGTGTTAAATGGTAGAGTAGACTCGGTTATTTCAGTCTTTGTGCTGCTGTCGTATGTCGTGGAGTCTGCTTCCATCATTATCAACTTAATTTACAGACATCTTTAATGTATCAAAAGTCTATAAAGTGATCATGAAGTGGTATCATCATCTTTAATACTTAGTGAACAAATTATTTTTATTTACTTTCAACATGAATAAATGAATTATGGTTTTTACTTTGCCCACGTTGAAGATTCTTTCCCAAAGCAATAAATAGATTTTTTCCGTAAATCAGACAAAAAAGAAAACCAAAATACAGAAACGTCAATCGGACTCGAACACTATGAAACAAAACAATAGTCAAAGAAATATTGTCAGTTGTCAATCATACAGCGTGTTAAAAAACAGTTTTAAATCTGGCAACATTGAAATGTAAACTAAAATAATTAGGGATGCGCTAAGGTAGCTCGCAAAATTCAATTTTTTTTAAGTTTTTGCAATTTGCAGGTCAGTATCAGGTTGTATGTTGATCTAAATAAGATTCGCGGCCGTATCAAATATTCATTTATAGAATTATAATCATAAAATCATCTATACCTCTTTAAGTTCATATTACCCTATTGAATGACAATTTAATGAAATCATGACATTTGAGGCTAATTCTAACAAGGTGTTGTATTGCTGATTCTAATGATTATAACTCTGTAAATCCATATTTATTACGGCCGCGAATCATAGTTTAATCAACATACAACCTCACAGTGACCTGCAAATTGCAAAAAACTTAAGTCATTTAGAATTTCGCGGGCTACCTGAGCGCATCTCCCATAAGGAAATAAATAAAAACGACTGCGTCGAGAAAAATATTCAATTTATTCTGCGTTTCAAGCTAGATATGTGACTGACCTAAATACTTAGATACGTGGTTCCATTCCTCAGAACATAATTATTATATACCCTGACGGGGGTGATTACAAAAGGGATCGGCGCGACCTTGTGGGAGCAGGAGCAGAATAAATGCTTGGATTAATCGATTCATTCCATCGATTTATTAAAATTCAGTTATGTTTCATTGTTATTTTAGTTATATTGGTTTTTTTAAATATCCCTACGTAGCGCTACTGCTGAGCATGAGGTTCTGGGTTCGATTCCTGGGTCGGACAAAGCGTTATTGGGTTTTTTTGGGTTTTTCCATCTGGAATTTCTCAGTAGCAGCCCGGAAACTGGAATTGTGCCCAAAAGATAGCAATAGGCTCGCCCACTGTAACATCAGACTTAAACATATCTGGCAAAAGGTGGGTGTACTATAGCTACCTAAAGTACACCCATCTTTCAGCCACATAATTATGTTTAAGTCTCATGTAACAGGGGGCAGTCTCCCTATATAAAATGTACTCTGTGGGCAGAGGTGTAGACCTAGTAACGTAAGTAGTAAACATCGTGCCGCGTGGTGCTTGATGTTATTAAGAAATCACTCAAAGCCGACTGATCGGCACCATAATTGCGTAACACACTTTCTATCACACTCTGAAATATTTTGAATGAAATTGCTAATCCATTGCTATAAATGTTTGAAAAGTTTGTCTGTTCAACAACGAAAATAACGCAATAAATGTTTTTAAACTGTCAAAATGAAGGAAATTGCCATTGTAAGTGTGTTACGCAATTATCCTGCAGTTTTGATGTCTATGGTCATAGCCTAGGTGCTCCGCACCACCTCTCGTGCGTGCTGGAGCCTCCGAGCACCCATGGGGTCGGTATCCCTGCCCTAACCCTTCGGTGAATACAGGTGCGACGCGTAATGTGTTATGTTAAATAGCTTTTCCTTTTCGCTGACAAATTCTCATCATCATCGTCATTAGACTCTCGGCATCGGTCGCGAACGGTTGTGTGCTTGCGCTCTCCCGTTTTCGATTTTTGTCGAAGTTTAATTCTTCTCGCTGCGAACCTCGTAGCGCCCTCGTAGCCGCCCCGGCTGCATCCGATCGTCGAACAATTAATTAAATTTATTTAATTAATTGGTCGTATCAAGTGATCAATTAAAAACTGCCTTTTTCAAGGCAAAGTGATATTTCTTTAACTGCGCGATAGTGTGAGTAGCTTCACTAGGCCCCTTCTGGGCAAAACCACAGTTTCGTGGTCCTCGGTGGATACCTAGCGGTGTTAACGATCCGAGTGGGGTGTTGTCCCAACACACCCGCCGAACCCTTTCAGGGCGAGGCAGTCAGTTGGACGGGTCCCAGAGCTAACCGGCCTTGGGGGATCTCCTAGTCGGCTCTGGTGACAGTTTTCCTTTCCCAGCTACTCACCTAGTGTCTCTAGGGTGTGTCTACACCCTTCGCGCTAGACTGTCAGGGCCCCGCTCGCACAATAAGACTGGCGACGGTTTTACAAGCTTAAGGCTCACCATAGGTACTCACCTCCCTGTCTATACCCGACAGGGAGGGTAACTCATCCCCGGGAACACCCACCCGGGGAGTTAGGCATAGGGAATTTAGGCCGGAATCTTATATTCCACCATCCCCCCCAAGTAAATAACCCCGCACCCCCCAACCATGGGAGATGCCTTAATCGCGACCTTCTTTAGGGAGGTCCTCCTTAAGGACCCCGAGTTCCTCGCCAAATATGGCGCTAAGTTCGCTGCTTTGCAGCCCCCCACCCCCTGTCCTCCCGACAACTCTGCCGCCATCGCTAACTTTAGCGATGCACTAGAGGCCCCCCCCCCCCGGTGCAAACCGCTCCCCTCCCCCCCGTACCGATGGAAACCGACCAACGGACAACGACCAGACGCCCCGTCTCCCCGTACTCCTCCGACTCGGAAACCCTGACAAACTCCTCCTCCGAGGATGACGGTTTCCAGACCGTCACCTCTTCCTCCAAAAGGAAGAAGAACTTTGCCTCTTCACAGGCAAATAAACTAAGGGACCAATCGGTCACCCCCCCCGCCCACCCTTGCGACTCCGACCCCCGTCGTCGCCATCACGACCGGCCCCCCCCCCGCGTTAAGCCCCCCCCCCCGGCTCTCATTGCTTTACTTGAAAGCAACCCCAAAAAAACCCTCACCCCCCCCCCCTGTCTTCATCCAAGACAAAGCTAAATGGACTGAAGTGTCCAAATGGTGCGTCGATCTCAGGATCGGCTTCACCAGTGCCCGTTCAACCGAGCAGGGCATTAAAGTCCAAGTCCCTAAATCTAACGATTATAGGGAACTTACTAAGCTCCTCAGAGCACGAGGTGTGTCCTTTCACACGTACTCCCTCCCCGAGGACCGCCAGACCCGCGTGGTTATCAATAGGATCCCAAAGGAGATCGCTACCTCCGACCTTAAGGAAGACCGTGTCTCACAAGGCATCCCAGTAGCCGAGGTGCACCGCATGCACCGTGCCCGAGGCGGCGAGCCATACAACATGGTCCTTGTTGTATACCCCCCCGTCGAAGGACACCACCCGATCTTCAAGATCAAGTCCCTCTGCCATCTCACTGGATTCGATATCCAGAAGCCCCGTAAGACTGGAATCGTTGGCCAGTGTCACCGCTGCCAACTATACGGTCACTCCCAAAAGAACTGCCATGCCACAGCCAGGTGCGTCAAGTGCCTGGGTGGGCATGGCACTTCCGAGTGTTCCCGTCCTAAGGACCGTACCCTCTGCACGGAACCACCCAGCTGTGTGCTGTGTGGCCTCTCCGGGCATCCAGCCAACTACCGTGGCTGCCCCAAAGCCCCTAAGGCAACGAATCCCAAACTGGCGAAGCGTACGGACGCTCGTCAGGGAAGGGAAGCCCCCTCCACCCAACTTCCCGAGCGCCTGAGTCCCCAGAGACCCAACGCTTGGAATTTATCCCAGCACCAACAGGCCTTCCCGCCCCTGGTACGCAACCAACCCCCCCCTCCGCCCCTCATCGCTCATCAGATGGACCCCCGCATTCGCGCACACGCGCTCGCGGCCGCGCCCGCACCCGCGCCCGCGCCCGCGCGCGCTCCCGCGCCCCTCGCTACTAACCCCCCGGCTCCTAAAGCCACCACCCCCGCCCCAGTCGCGCCCGTTCCTTCCTCAACCACACCCGTGGCTGTAGGCCCCAACCCCATGGATCCGTTCAACGTGATATCCAGGCACATTCACTGCCTTCCTCACCCCTCGCGCCCGTCAAATGGCCAATGAAATCGTTGCCGCCAGAAATGCCGGTAACCTTTATGCCATTCAGTGCATATATAACGCGTACCCGGATATTACGCACGCGCTACAGTCATTTGTGAACTCCCCCAATCCCACTAATGGATAACGGAATCCTTTCGCGTTTAAAACCCCGATCCCTAAAGCTAGGTTATTTCAATGCCAATGGCATCCAAGGTCAGCGCGACGAAATCGGTACCTTCCTCCGCGACCACCAGATCGATGTCCTCCTCTTACAGGAGACATTTCTAAAACCCCACATGCGAACGCCGTCGATAGCGTACTATCGGGTTGTTCGAAACGACAGGACTCGGTGTCACAAGGGTGGCACCCTCATTTACTACAGAAAATCCCTCTACTGCATCCCTTGGACCCGCCCCCCCTCTCACGACTAGAAGTCTCTATCTGCCGGCTAGGCATGACAGGCCACCAACCGATCACCTTGGTATCGGTCTACCTCCCCCCTACGAACCAATCAGAGAACTTCCAACTCTAGACTGACGACCTGACCTTACTCCTCGGCCTGAGTGACTCCGTTATCATAGCGGGGGATCTCAACGCCAAACATCACGCCTGGAATAGTACCAGAATCTCTACCCGAGGGAGACACTTGTTCGACCTCTGTACCCCTCTAAATTTCGATGTCATCGCCCCGATGACTCCCACTCACTTCCCCCACTCGGTTGACCATACCCCTGACGTGCTCGATGTATCACTTTTAAAGAATATCAACCTACGGTTGGATTCTATAGAGGTGATACACGAACTATCATCTGACCACCGACCAGTTGTGCTTAAGCTAGCCCCTCGCGTAGGCCTCCCCGACCCCGACCAACCCCCCTCCACAAAAGTGGTAACGGACTGGAGGAAAGTAAGCGAACGCCTGAAATCCAACACGTCCCCCCACCTAGACTCCATCCCCGACCTCTTCGACTCTATCGCTAACACGACGGCTGCGATCGACTCATTCACTGGACACGTACAATCAGTCCTGAACGACTGTTCAAGGGAAGTTCCAGCGACGGACGACCGTCGCTGGAAGTTGCCGGACGATGTACGTGAACTGATGACTGAGAAGAACGTGGCTGTCCGTGCGTACAGCAACTTTCCCTGCGACGCGAACCGAGCCCATATGCGCTACTTACAGCGAGCTGTAAGGACACGTGTAGCGGAGCATCGGGAAACGGGCTGGGATGAGTTGCTGAGCGAACTAGAGCCTACCCACCTAGCATTCTGGGAGCTTCAGAGGAAACTCAAATCCCGAGAAGTAGTCCCTATGCCCCCATTGATCCGCCCAGACAATACCATCGCTTTCGATGATGTCGACAAGGCCGAGTGCCTAGCCGACAGTCTTGAGGCCCAATGTTCACCCAGCTCTCAACCTGTAGACCAAGCTCACCTCTCTGAGGTCGACGCCGAAGTCGAAAGGAGAGCCTCCCTCCCCCCCGTAGAAGACCCTGAGTGCCCTCTGCCTCCCGTCACCCCCGACGAAGTGCAAGAGCTCATAAAGGGCCTTAAGCCCCGTAAAGCCCCCGGTTCTGATGGAATGACCAATAAGGTGTTCCAACTGTTCCCTGCCCACCTGATCATGCTAATGACCACTATCTTCAATGGTGCCATGAGCAATAACATCTTCCCCCAAGCGTGGAAACAGGCCACTGTCATCGGTATTCCCAAGCCGGGCAAGCCCAAATCCGCTCCCTCCAGCTACCGCCCCATCAGTCTCCTCAATGTCATCGGCAAAATCTATGAGAGGCTTATTTATAAGCGTCTCAGAGACTATGCCGAGACGAAAGGTCTCATTCCCAACGAGCAGTTCGGTTTCCGAACCCAACACTCGTGCGTCCAACAGGTCCACCGTATCGTCGAACACATAAGCGTTGGCTTCCAACGTGGTTCGTTGACGGGTGCTGTTTTCTTCGACATAGCGAAAGCGTTCGACAAAGTCTGGCACAATGGCTTATTATATAAGCTATACCAACTTAAAGTGCCAGATCGTCTCGTGCTCATCCTGCGAGACTTTTTGTCGAACCGCACCTTCCGATTCCGCATCGAAGGAGCGCTATCCTCCCCCCGTCCCATTCGCGCCGGAGTCCCTCAGGGCTCCGTGCTCGCCCCTCTCATTTTCACGCTTTTCACCAGCGATATCCCCAAGAGTAAAAGGGCTCAGTTGGCTCTGTTCGCAGACGATACGGCCATTTACTACACCGGCGTAAGCCCCGACGCGATATCTCGCACGCTCCAAACCACAGTCAACCAACTCGGTGACTGGTTTAGGAAGTGGAGAATCGAAGTCAATCCCGATAAGAGTCAAGCGGTTCTATTTTCGAAACCGAGACTCAACCCCACCCCTCCCCGTCCGATCACCATGTTCGGCAAGCCTATCCCTTGGGAGAAGCGAGCCAAATACTTGGGTGTCACTCTGGACCATAGACTCTCTTTCAGTGAGCACATAAAGCAGGCGCGTTCGCGCGCCGCTTTCGCTCTCGGTAGACTCCACTCCCTATTGAATGCACGCAGCAAATTGTCACTTATGTGCAAATTGCGCATTTACACAGCGTGCATTCGACCTATCATGACCTACGCGAGCGTGGTTTTCGCACACTCGAAACCCCACCACATCCATAGGATGCAGACCCTCCAAAACCGGTTCCTCCGTAGGGCAACCGGCTCCCCTTGGTTCGTTCGGAACGAGATCCTCCATCTCGACCTTAAAATCCCCACTATCCGTCAGTTCATGAAGCGCATTTCCAAGCGCTTCTTCGACTCCGCGGCCTCACATCGCAACCCTCTGGTTGTCGAGGCTGCCAGATATGCCCCCTCCCGCATTAGTCGTACCCGCCGTCCAAGGCATGCCCTGTCCGACCCCGATGACCCCATAACCCTCCTCCAGGAGAGCAGTAGGGCCACCAGTACAGTACACAAACACAGACTGCCATCGTTCCGACCTCGCCGCCGAGGTCCTACGCGACGCCCCCGACGTAATTGTCCCCCCCCCCGACCCTTGCTCGACGACGCGCCAGCCCGCGCCGTAGCTGAGCCTGTAGATTTAAATTCCCCAGTTAATAATAATATAACTTAGATCCAGCCTGTCCCATCTTGCTGCCCTCCCCTCAGTGACGCCCTAAGCCGAGGTTCGTACCCCACAGGGGGTGCCCTTAGCGTGCGGTCACCTAAATTTTAAGTATTGTTCGCCCCTGGCTGGAGGCTTTAAGTTAGTAGCTTAAGGCACCCACAGGTTTGCCCGGTTAAGTAGCCAGGACCTTAGTGGTCACAACTACGAGCTGCCAAATAGGAAAAAAAAAAAAAAGCTGACAAATTCTAATATAAGTTGATTCAAATGGATCGTGATAATTTTAAGCTTTTTTATTGGCAGTTAAAACAAAATGGTAGCTCTACTATTCGCCCTAATGCTAGATACACACTTAGGGCGGTTATCACTTAACACACTGCACCGAATACCGCTTCGGTGTGCGGTGCTACTATTTTTAATTTTGACTGTAGATGCGGTGTCAGTATATTATACCCTGCGGTTTTTGTTTTCAATTCAAGTTTCTACAGTCAAAGTTAAAAACCGCAGGAACGCATACCGCAGCGGTGTCCCGAGCAGTGTGACTGTGTGTTAACCGCCTTAAAATTGATTTTGACATCGCCGCTGACGACTGATCGGCTGTCAGAACCTGTGTATGGTCGTGAGATTTTTAAATTGCCAGTGAGTCACTGCCGCAAGCCGGTTTACCTAGGGTTTTTTATTATTATTTTTATTTGGGAATATAAACAGTTACACATTACAGTATCACACAAAATTTGGGCTACAGAGTGAGTTAATGTATATCCCACGACATTTTCCACATATTGGCGTTAGTTAGGATAGACACAAAGGCATTTTTAATTGACAAAAATAATAATTAAAATTTTTGTACAATTAATCCATTTATAATTGTACAAAAAATATAGCGTATCGATAGCAAATCGATTTGGAGTTAATTAGTTTGCAGCAGGCAACACTGCGTGTGCTGTTTCAGTTTTTTCGTTCATTCATTTTCGTTCGAGGTCCGTTTTGTTGTATGTCAAAGTATAGTGTCATGTTGCTTGGAATTTAAGTTTTTACATTTAATAAACACGCTGTGGGATTTATTTTTCCCACTATTTGTGATAAACTGTAATCGGCTGTTAAAACAGAGTGATGCATTTGGAATTCTGCATGTATTGTGTAAGTATTGTTTAATTTTATGAACATTTTCTGTCAGCATCTTCATATGTTTTGTTTCCATAATTTCGACACTCAGTTGGAGTTTATGTTTAAATAATGAAATGATATGAATTTAAATATTTGAACCAATAAAAAGCCGCTAAAAGTCCTTTTAAACCGGAATAGGTATAGTTTAATAAACTTTTAGGACGTTAAATAATTATATTTAGTTACTGTTTTAAACTCAGCAAAAAAATCAATAAGTAGGTACTCATAGCTTGTTTTTATTTTAAATGAATAATTAACGTTTTTGTTCTGTCATACTGTTATGTGTACGAGATTTTTTATTTTCTAAGCTATGTTTATAAAATCTCATTCACAATGTAATTAAACATGATGCATTTTGAAGATTTTGAAGTGCATTTTGATTTTGAAGATTGAGACTTGTTTCACAGAATATCTAGGTTTATAGTAGGTAACTGCACATTAAGTTATCTACAGTAATGAAGTGTATTTTTTACCAGTCACTTGTCACCATAAATCTCTCTTCATCCAGTTCCTGTGCAACAATTCTTAGTTAAGGGACTATACTTTTTGTTTTGTATACAATAGGCTTCTGATCATAGAATTAACTTGAACACCATTCTAGCATAAGCATTCATTTATTAGAGATGAATTCACTCATTTGTTAGAGTGATATACAATTTAATAGTAGAAGTAGTACTTTACAATGACAACCCAAATAAAAATAATAAGTTTAGTAATGCTTACTGAAATACAAAATAAACAACAATTAAATAGACCTTCATTCAATATGAGTCAGTTCAAAGTATATTTATTAATTACCACAGTACCTACCTTTTCGCACTTAAACAATTTAAACAATTAGGTACCATGGGTAGCGCAGTCTTGATTGTAATTTCCTTTAATTTGATGTTAACAATATAATTGTGGTTCACTTCAGCACCAATTGCTTCACTTTGATGTAAATTAAACAACAAAGTGTGATGGAGAATTAAGCAACCAAAAATAATTCATAAAGTGTCTGTAATTGTAAAATGACATCTAAAATGGAGGTTTTTTTTTATCCATGACCAAAATAGAAAGAACACAACAAAATATATGAATTTATTAAAGCTGAAATAGGAAACAACTTGGAAAAAACATTTGTGTCCTATTCTGTGTTTGTCATAAAACCTAATGTGGAAATTATGATTTAATCTGTGACGAAAACTTGCCATTCTTGTACAGCAAAATTGTAATAAAAAAAATATAACTACACAAAATATATGTTACACCAAATATACACAACACTACTTTTTATACCTGCTATTTATTTATTAAAGAACACCAACAGCATATACATTCAACTTTGGTTTACAAAAATATTTAGGAAAGGTAGGTATTACTGCTAATGTATACACAAATTATTATAGGTGTAATAACATTTAAAGAAAAAAGATGTTGTACAGAAGCTGCTTATAAACTACACACATCAAAAGTGTCTAGGGATCAAGGTAGTTGGGCACGCCACAATTGCGGCGGTAAGTCCCCTCTTTGAGGAGTGGCTTGAGAGGCGCCACGGCGTCCTCACCTTCCGCCTGACGCAGGTCCTCACCGGACATGGTTGTTTCGGGAGGTTCCTGTTTCGGATAAGGCGGGAGGAAACGCCCGAGTGTTGTCATTGTGTGGATCGACCAGAGGTCACGGTGGAGCATACGGTGGAGGTCTGCCCGGCTTGGGCGGAGCACCGCCGTGTGGCGGCGATCGGGGGCGTCGATCTCTCGCGTCCGGCCCTGGTTCAGGCCATGGTACGGAGCGAGAGCGAATGGGTAGCAGTCACCTCCTTCTGCGAAGCAGTAATGCTCGCGAAGGAGGAGGTGGAGCGCGTGAGGGAGAGGCAATCATTGCGCCCTCACGCCCCTAGTCGCCGCAGGAGGAGACAACCTGGGCGTCGGGAGTCGATAGCCGACTCCCGGCCACCGTAAGCGCGGGCCTGCGGACGGCGAGCTGCCCATTGCTCGCCGTCCGGTAAGGACCAGGCCCGGGTCGACGGCGCGTTGTGTTCCACGCGGTCCTCAAAGAGATGGCAGCATAATTGACGGGGTCCGATATGGCCGATGCCTGCCGGGGTCGCGGATTGTTCGAAAGAGTTACCGTGGCCCTGGCGCACAGGCAACTGAAGGAACACGGGTGGGTTTTAGTCAGTAAGAGTGACACGCCCGACTCCGCCCAGAGCGGGAGAGGTCATTTGATGATTTCCAACGCAAAAAAAAAAAAAAAAAAAGGGATCAAGGTAGTTAATTGAAAAATATATTTTATTACTTACCCTATTGAAATTAAATAAAAAATTATACTTAGATTGATTAAATAAAATGTTATTGTATGTGTAGGTCGACGAAGTGCTCTCTGCTTTTGCACTAATGCAAAAATTATTTAAAAAAAAAATCGCTTGGAATAATTAAATTATTGCATATGCCATGTGTGCTCAATGGGATTCAAATCTAGCGATGGAGCAGGCCATGGTAGGTAATTGATATTAGCTGGGGAAAGTGTGTTTGCACCGACTCTGGCAGTGTGTGGATGTGCATTATCATGCATAAGCAGAAATGAAGCACCAAATTGGGTCCGCAAAGTAATGAAAACATCTGATACAATCGTTTCAGCGTAAATCTGTGCATTGAGATTGCCTCTGATCCAAATCAGTTTGGTCCTTTCGCCGATCCAAATAGCCGCCCATATCGTGATTGTTCCAGACTGTATGCATGTCCATGCAGACAGTGGTGGAAAATCATACCAGAAAGTCCTTCCTGGTATGATTTTAAACGTTCTTGGCGTCCAGAAGCCCTCCAATACCGTGCACGTCTAGTATCTGGCCTCATACCATAGCATGATTCGTCAGAACCACACATAAAATGCCACTCTTCTTCTGCCCATTTTCTGTGTTGACGAGCCTATTATAAACCGGCTCTGCGATTGCGGGGCTCCATAGGTGGTACACGTAGCGGCCTTCGAGAACGGCGATTGACTTAATGCAAGCGATTTCTTATGGTTTGATCGCTTATTAACATCCCTGAAGAGCTATGAAGCCTCGTAACCAACATTATCGCGGTCATTGTACGATTTCGTCGTGCAGTAATTTGTATGAAACGATCTAGTCTGCGTGTGGTAATGCGAGCTCGTCCTCTATGTCGCTCTACCACGCTGCCAGTGATGCGGTAACGTGTCCAAAGTCGACTTATAACACTCTGCGTAGTGCCCAGAGCGATTGCTACAGCACGTTGCCGAGAACCAGCTTCCAACATTGCCACAGCTCTGATAATTTTTTATCGGCTCAAATGACGTCTTCTCTCCATAATAACGTTCTTTTGTATTGATTCCACTCAGAAGTAGGTATGGCAGAAATGTTACTGATTTGGCCTCAAACCCTTTGCAAGATTATATAGGAATCCGACTTGACAGAAGATTTCGATAACGATTTTCATCTTTTGACAGATATTCAAAAACTATTCCCTTTTCAAATAATGATATTTACAAAAAATATAATTAAAAAACCTGATTTTTTGTAACTAGCAAAAACGTGCTTGATCCATAAACACTTTCGATGTGTGTATGAAGACAATATGCTATGTAGACAAACCATGTATTAGAAGGACCAGTGTTTAACTCAACTAAAAGTGATCACCCTGCCATTATTTTATGTTGTATTTTAGGTACTAACCTTAGTCCATTTAACCTTAATGGTCTAAGTTACTAACTATGTAGTAACTAAACACATCCTCATGAGTTAACAACCCTGGCAAACTCCATTTTATGTCAACTCAGATCACCTGTAAGCCTGATAGCATTTATTATGCTCAGGTATACATATTATACAGCCATAATTCAACTATTTAATAACTGCCGTGATGGTTTTAATTAACTCGTCGCGAAAAAATTCAGGAAGCAATCCAGGCGAGCCTTTTATTTCGTAGTTCCTTAGTATCGGCCACTAACGACCATTAGGTACGCTGTTCGCAAAGCTGAAGCTCGTTAAAAATGATACAGACTCATAGACGAGTCCCATAGCCCAGAAGTTCCCATAACATTATGTTACACATGAGCTGAATGATACCATAAGAAGCATAAAGCAACTTTATCAGATCTCCACAAATGTGCTCTCATTACCATCTGTACTAACTGGGAAGTAATAAAAACTATGCAAACTACTGTTACCGAGCGAGTTTCTGAAATGATAACTTGGAATACGTATTTCATATGTGGTTTCCGCGTGGCTTGCGTGATTAAGGGCATTAGTTAGTGCAGTGACGCAACATGCGTATTTTCGGCGTCAATGTTAACGTATTTCGTCCATAACGGCCGTGCTGAAATGTGAGCCGACGCTGCCGTCCCCGCCCGAACTTACGCTACTAATTGAGCTATTAACAGCCAACACTTATGCCGACTTAAGCGTAACATACACATAGATATTTAGTTCACAGCTATTTAGAAATAGGCCTTTTACGAGTTACGTATAAATGACTTTTATTGCACTTCCCGGTGTATTTAAGTTAGCATCTCTGAGAAAATCGCATAACAAACCAGGATGTCATCGTAAAGTAGCATATTGGCTTATACACGAAGCATGCTCATCACATTGGTAGGATGGTAGGTATCGTGATTTATCGGGTGTTCTCAGAAGACGTTCTTCTTTTGTCTCTCTAAAGTGAATGATCGCAGTTAATTATGCGCAGCTGTCTTTCGTTCTAGCGAACAGCATACTACGTGGTAATTGGTAATCGCTAGTAGGATAACTTCGGGCAATACAATTTAAATCGTACTATCATTCCTTGGTGGATACAATCGGCTCTTTAATGGTTGTGTTTTAGTGCGTATCTATCCATATTTCCTGGATAATGTTGTCCAATTTTTTTATTTCAATTTGTAATAGGTATCGAAGTTGAAAAGTGAAAAAAATAAGCAATAATTTTCAATAAATAAGCATCAACTACCACAGTGCCTGAACTAATATCACACTGTCTCAAAAGCAAATTGGTAATTGCTCTGGGCAAATTGGTAATTGGTAACAGCTTCAGTGGATGCTGTTATCCATCTTGTTAGAACGATATTTGCCTCTAGTTATTTCGGAAGTCTCTTCTATCAAATAATTTGTACCAAAACAATATTCCAAAAAGTACAATTTCCTAATGCGTATCTAGGTCGAATTTAGTAAGTGTTATTTTCCCAATGTTGTTCTAATCACTGAGCTGGCCATCCATGACTGTTGAAGTTGCGATTCTTTTGTTTTCTCATCAGCCAGTCATCGGCAGTTTGCAATTTATTGACAAGGCCTGCTGCTACAATTACACGGGACAAGGGGATATTTTTTTTATTCCATCGCTTTACTTGGCATTTATCAGTCACTAAACTCTTTACCGTCTATTTCATTGGATCAAGATACAAAATTGAGAAAACTGTTAATTGTACGTACACCGTTTAATTTTCATGACATAAAAAAATAAACTGAAGGAGACCCGTCATGGTGAAAGTGAGTGACTGGAGAATGAGGTTGAAATTTTAGGTTTAAACACATAGGCAACATTTGTAGAACTAATACAGTTCAGATCGGCTTACGAAATAGGTCACTAGAACTGTTAACATACTTTGTCACGATCCCGAAAGCTGTGAATGAACCCATTGGCAAATACTAGGATCATTTACCTACTTTGAAAAAGCGCGATATTTTCGGATTTATGTCCCTATAAGCAAAGTAAAAGCTTCGTCTTTGCCTCCATAACTTGCACGCGACACATTTCCACTACTGAATCAAATTTACACACAATCGTATTATTATAAATTGACGTGTCGAGATTGAGGTGTCGCAAGAGAGATGTAGATCTGTGTGTCACCTCCACGCAATTACATGCAACATTAGCGGTGAGATGCTATGTTACGTGACACGGTGCAGCCATCAACGTTGTAACGCAATTTGCTAGCAAAATATTTTGGTACAAACTCGCGCACTCAAAGTGCGATTACCTTTGCTTGTGCAATACGTTGCAGGAGCTCCAAATGACAATGTTCAGGGTATGTCAGTGTAGAAACCAGTTTCATTTCATTTCCTTGTTTCAATTTCGGATGGGCAATAACCAGATACGGTCTTCGTTTTATACAGTAGGTAGAACAAAATTTAAACGCACGTTAGCTTGAAAGACTCCTTTGAAACAAGGCAATACTGACGTCAGCTATTCACGTTTCCATTTAACCTTTCGCCATTCGCCACGTTTGCTTACACTGACGAAGCGCAGCCAATTTCGAGGTCGCCAGTCATGGACGCCGCATTCTAGACCAAAGAGGATTTATATATGACACTACGAGGACTTGAGTTCAAAGCACTCAGGCAACTAGACAATTACTTCTAATCTATTACTCTGACACAAAAATGCCAGCTCTTCAAGAAAACTATTCAAATCTTGTTTATCCAAATAACTGTAGAAAATGTTCTATTGTTCCTAAATTAGACCCAATTACAATTCAGGCGGTTCTGGCGTGGGCGAGCTGTGATTGTTTACTGAGTGGCTCGACTCCTAAAGGCGCCTTAACGACGGACGCACTTTCTACATGAGCACAAGTTTAAATCATGATATTGATATTATCTCTGACTGTGTTCCTTTCCACAAAACGAATAAGGCATGTAGTGTTCTGCATATTATATAGCAATTGGTTTGAGACTCCTTTTTGCGGAAATAATGCTTTTTTTCATAGCGAGATTGCCACCATGATAAGTCGGCATGAAAAGATTATGAATGATATGGTGTATTCTCGTGACCTTGAGCTGAAATTACGATATGGATTCAGACAGCACGCAAGTTTTCACCAAACACGTAGTCTGAAGAACAGAAGTTTCGTGTCTTCTAGTCATCAGTGGGTTTCACGACAAATCAAATTTATTGCGTTTCAGAAACTTTATATTATGCCTTTCTGCGAATAAAGCTCATTCTGATAATTGTCCACTTTAGATTTGCTCAAACTGTTTCACATTTATTTTTTGTAATCTTTCATAGTATTGAGAAATCTTTATGTAAATACTTTTTGGTCTCAATTGGCAGGACCTTTCTACTTCGTGGGCGTCCCCAATGTGGGTGTCTTTCAAAGTAATGGCGACCTCGATTTATGGCTTATTGATAGAACCATAAAACATTATAATATGGTAGGAAGGTTGGCTCTTAGACCTTGTACTGCATGCTACTTTACCTACTTTGGCTTTTCGAAAGTAACTTTTCTTTTTCAGTGTCATATTACTTACACGTGTAGGTTAGCAAAATATGTGCTATCATACTATTTAAGCCACTGCTTGGGCAAGTTTTCAGACTAAACCCCACAAAAGTAAGCCTTGTGTCAAACTTTGTTCCAGAAATAATTCAAGCCTCTGACGGCTACGCTACCTTTCACTCAACTGCGAATCCCTACCTACTCAGACGCCAAGTTACTATCTGAACCTCAACAATATTAAGTTGTGCATTTCACATAAACATACCGGTGTACCGCGGCCGTGTAAAGTTTATAACATTGGCTACAAGGAAAACTGTACTTAACTATTTCTCTTATGAACACGTACGAATTATCGATAAGCAGATATACACCAGTTGTAACACATTCTAGGTATTCCAACATCCCAATCAAGTAGGTAATAATGCTTAGCATAATCAGCCTATAATGTTCCCACTGCTAGGACACAGATCTCCTCTCTGCGACAGGGAGTGGGCCGTAATCCACCAGTGACCCAGTGCGGGTTGGTAGATGTCACATGTCGTCGGTTTTTTTTTAGTTCTGGGATATGTCGGTGTGCTCACGATGTTTCCCTTCACCGTTTTGAGACTTTGAGAGCAGTGGTTATGAAAACATTTATAAAAAAAACTTTTTTACAAAAAAAGACGGTTCGGAAGTCGGTGTCTTTGGATCTGTATTTTAGTTTTTTGCCACCGACTTCCGAAATTAAAGTTTTTTTTAGAAGTCGGTTGTCTTTTTTTGTAAAAAAGTTTTTTATTTTTCACTTTTTAGTGGGTCAGTTATTAATTTATCTAAGTTACAATAGCCTTATTTCAACTGGTCATCACCTTTTACAAAATATTTCTTTTCCCGATGCAAAGACGTTAATTGTGGAGGAGTTCTCCTCATAAAAACGAGAAGAACTGGAGCTGATGGTGAAGCCACCATTAGCTCCATTTCACCATATGTATTGTGATGAGCTTAACTTGCTTAGCAACCATAATAAAGTAATCGAATCGCAATCACAATGAGTAGTTCCGGTGGCCACCTCTGGTCTTCATAATCAGTTCCACTTCACCAAATGGTGCTTTCTGAGAGCAACGACTTACTATAAAAAATACCCAAATCGCTATAGGTGTGCCTATAAAATTTGAGGATTTCCCTCGTTTTCCATGGGATCCCCTCATCAGATTCTGACTTGGTGACAATGGGACCACCTCGAGAGCACACCCTTTCAAACAAGAAAATAATTTTCTAAATCGGTTCACAATTGACGGAGAAATCGGTGAACATACATAAAAAAACAACCGACTTCCAAAAAAAATACTAAAAGACGTGAAAAATAACTTTCATTTCGGAAGTCGGTGCCTTTGGTTTTGTATTTTCGTGTTTGGCCACCGACTTCCGAAATTAAAGTTATTTTTCACGTCTTTTAGTATTTTTTTTGGAAGTCGGTTGTTTTTTTTGTAAAAAAGTTTTTATTTTTCACTTTTTAGTTGCGGTACCTACCCCACACAAATTCGTATACCACTACTTGGTGTGTAAATAACAGTGACAGGAAATTATTAACACATCATCCATATAAACTAAGTGGAAAAAATCTGCAGTATTAAGGATAACTCCAAAACTACTGGTCAGACCTTGATCAAATTTAAATGGGACCACATGTGAAGCACCACCTATCAAATAAAAAAAGAATCATCCAAATCGGTTCACCCAGAAAAAAGTTATGAGCTAACACACATAAAAAAAAAAAAAAAAAAAAAAAAAAAAAAAAAACATACAGACGAATTGAGAACCTCCTCCTTTTTGTGAAGTCGGTTAAAAAAACGTATAACCTCCTCCTTTTTGGAAGCCGGTTAAAAAGTAAAGTGCCTGTCTGGGTTCGAACCTACGACCTACAACTCGTAAGTCGCTACCGTTTCTACTGTGTCACTACTGCTCTACTGCCATTAATTCTTAATTAACAGTGATCGGAGTAGGTAGATTGAACTGGGGTCATTGATCCGAAACGTATATATTACTATGGACATTCCTCCGGAATTGGTGGATTATTAAAAAAAAACCGGAACTTATGTAGGAATTGTATTCTGCCAGAGTGGAAGGAGTCATTTGATGATTTGTCATCCTCAAAAAAAAGGTAGGAATTGTAATAAAATGAGCAATTTTATTCTTTATTATTCTTCCTATTTTTATTATTCAACAGATAAATAATGAATTAATTTAGTTTTGATACCTTCCTTTAAATTTTGAATTGAGTAGTAATAATATCACTACCAACATTAACAATATTTAATTGAATCCGGAAATACCGGAATTACTTTCCGGAAAAATGGCGTATCCATGTTATTCTTTCTGTGTGCATTTATGATACAAGTACTAAAAATCAATCTACCTACTCCGATCACTGTTAATTAAATACCGATCTGCGATATACCTAACGTGTTGATAATTGTGATAGCCTTGGTACAATTCGAAGTTTCTGTATATAGAAACATGAACTCGAATAAATCAAACACGTAAATAACCCTGCATCGACATAAATCGGAATAATCCCGACGGACAGACGTCATGCATTAGTTTGTCGAACACAAATCGAATATACATAAATCATGCATTGTTTGGAATGGAGTTACTATCTTCAAAGGAAGTGACACTAGATCAACAGCTAATGCAACCTGGGATCGAAAATTTGAATTCAGAATCAATTGGGTATTCCAAACCGTTTGAACTATTTCGCAAACCAAACTATTGCAAGCATTTTCAGGTTAGTTGGCATTTCCCAACGAAGCTGAGTTCGAAACTAAACCAGTGACCAGTTATAATACTTCTGAACCTTTAAACATATAGGAAACCAATAAACACATCTTAATCCATCTTCAATTGCTCAAACCATGATTAGTATTAATAGTGGCTCTTGACAATTGATTTAAAACACTCTTCCTACGATCTATCGGCTCTCAAGAGGCTGTAAGATTGATGTTCATTTGCAGCTTGCTTGATTTGAAAGTTTATCTGACGTGAATAGATTCGAGTTGTTTTGTTGTGTGTCTGTCGGCTGGAGGAGCAGGTATGTGCGGAACGTCGCCCGCTCGGTTATAATTAGCAGTCTTTTAACACTCTAGCACTTTCTACGGATGTCTTCCTGGAATATTGTCCAGTTGACAGGCGATAGAGGGGATATTTTCACCCTTTTTTTTTCATATATATCAGGTCTACGTGATATACAAGCTCTGTGCAACATGAGGAATTAACACTATATTACTATTTTGGTCCACATGTCAACACCAAGTTGTCGCCATTTCAACATTAACCGCAAGATTGATAACGTAACCCCAGGACATGCATGAAAATGTATGTTTTTGGGTTGCAGACCAATTGGTATTCACTGCACCAAATAATTGCAATTTAGGATCCTATCGAACGCTACCCCCAGAGCATTGCCCGATTATTTCGCCATTCGCAAGAGATTTCGTTATAAAGATATCTCATTCCGGGACACTTGCTATTACTTCTTCAATAATATGTCCGGTAAAGATCATTTATCTTCTGCTGCTCACACTAAAACACTTTATTTTAGTTCCAAGAAGTTGGCTGTCACATACAAACATTAGTTCTTAACTGTGCGTGCTAATCAACAACCAATCACGAAATAAAGTGGTGTGAAAAAGTATGTTGACACAGTCCATTCAACTTCAATTTGTTTAGATTTTAGTTGTTAGCGTTTGTCAAGGTTATTGCGATTGAAGTTAATGTTGAGGACACGAAAACAATGAATTTGCAAGATGTATAAAAAATGTTGAATGATTTTGTTTTCGAAATGTTACCTCAACATACACTTGGTTATTCTTGAATACAAGACCTAGACTAATGAAATTTGCAGGCAGACTGCTGTAGTCTGCAATGAATTCACAAGCAACTCCTGAAATATATCAGTTCACAGACATTAAATTACCTATAGAAATAATGATCTTAGCTAGGAATTGGTGTTCCAAAGATCCAACTATTCTGGGTTCGAAATATAATCTTGTCAGAATATCTACGGGTGCAGAATGCTGTCTGAACCTAACTCAACAAGCTGATTTATAATTCCAGCAGCAGCAAAGATTGCATATCTTTTCCTGAGTAAGGAAACAAGAATTCTCTCCAACTTTGCCCATTTGTTACTTAAAAATAGAAAGCCTTCTATTGTTTTTATGTGGGAAAAACTACGTGAAGACTTGCCTATCACTTTCGTTACTGCCGATAAGTTTTCACGGGAGAAAGATTAGCAACGTAACAACGTTGGCAATATGCGTGTTTAATTCGATCAAACACTTTCCATTTAACTAATTGAATAGGTTCGCGTTAAATTATCGACTTGGTGGTAAGATAGACCCCAGATAACAAGAAGTTTTGTTATCAAAACCAACTTAACTGAATGAACAAAGTTTAGCTGAAGTTCAGTTAAGTAGCGAAAGCCTGCCGAAATAAGAAAACACTGAATAATTAAAAAGCAATTATTTATTCAGGAAACTTTATTAATAGGATCGAAACTTTTCAGACTGTTCGGAGTTGAACGTAGGTAAATGTTAGTTCAATAGCCATAACTTTTCCAACGAGTATTTAATTAATCCGACTGTTCGTATAATTTTGGGTGCATGTATTTGGGTCATTAGTCTCGTCATATGGCGGATAGTTCGTAAAACAACCGAAACGTTTCCTCGATGGCAGGAAGATGCGTATGCCATAAACACGTACGAGTATATCCGCACTGGTTAATTGCCCCACAATCTGCGCCCGCGCTGATTGCGCATCAAATTGCTCCAGTGAAAGCCACGAGTGATACATTTAGTGATGACTCGCTCTTAAAAACCACTGTGGGACTATTTGAATATCATTCGAACGTGTCATTTGGAACTTGTTCACATTGCCCGAGCATATAACATACTCTCATCAAGACAATAGTGCCTAGTTTTATAACTGGCAAATAGAAAAAGTTTAATTACATACGTTATTGTTTATTATTAATTAACTGGTGCGGATGTAATGCTGAAACTATTTATTAATATCCAATATAACGAAGAGATTTAATCTCGGCTAGAGTTATAGATACTAAGAGTACTACGTAATTGGGTGTAACACGATTCATATGCGGAACAAGATATTTTTTATTGTGAACTTTCACATACACAATGGGAACTGTGTAACAAAGCAGATAATAGGTAAAAATTGATTTTTTATCCCACGTGAGACTTATCGACTGTCTATACAATTTGTACGTGTTTACGTGCTCACGTAATATCTCAGAAGTAGGTATCTATAGGAATTCATGTATTGTATTTGATTATGTATGAAAGTAAACTTACCTATTGGCTATTAGCAATCGCAATTACTTTTTACGGTATCTTTGTTAGAAGAAAAAAATTTGTTGCATGCTCTACTAGCTCATTTACGACATTGCCGTGTTCAACCACCTAGGTAAGTACCTATATGCTTATTGTTTCGATATAAATACAAGTAACGCGTTATTTTGGTGTCGCGGACTGAGCTGCGTGCAACGCATTGACCTCTCAATGCGGTGTACGCAGGCTCCGCCGCAGACCTCAAATCTGGGTCATTCGACCGCCGGCGCCACACGAAAATGTCACTCAAAATCTCAATTCCCGAACGTTGCTTTGGAGACGCAGCCAACTAGGCGTAAAATTGATAAAATGTAATAATTTCCCAACATTTCTATGTTTCCATTCCTCCTGTTTCCGGGGTCTGAGGTCTATTCTTAGTTTCCCCGGAATTGCGCAAACTCCGGGTAAACTTTACCGTAATGTGTGAATATAGGTCTAAAATCTACACCCTATACGTTCAGTCACGTTCCGTTGCGTTACAAGTTAGATCACATGAGATTTATATGATTGTGTCTGTATTTATACTGTAGGGGTAATATCATATTGCATTTGCATCCAATGTGGCGCGAATTCGTCACAATGTCACAATGCGTTCATTTACTTGTGCTAACGCCTTAGCAATTTCCTGTCATGTGCCACGTGTTCCCCGGCGTCAGTTAGTCACTAGCCTTATTCATTTTCACAGTAGTATATTTTTGTTTCTGTTTGTTTTATGTTTTCTTCTTCCAAATCAAGTAACTAAAGCTTTAGAGTTATTCATTGTTGGAATATATGTTTCTTTTTAGAGTTCCGTACGGGACCAACGGAACACTATTACTAAACCTCCGCTGTCCGTCCGTCCGTCCGCCCGTCCGTTCATCTATCCGTTCGTCTGTCTGTCAGCAGCCTGTCTTTCATGAACCATAATAGGTAGACAGTTGAAATTTTCACTGAGTGTTTATTTCTCTTCGATCAATAATTTTATTGCTATAATTGATCGAAGGTATTTCTATTGCCGCTATAACAACAAATAAAGAAAATAAAATAATGTTAAAAATAAAAGGGGTCCCCATAAAAGAAACGAGTTAAAAAAATATATAGTTTTGAATATTGTACTGTGGTACGGAAGCCTTCGTGGGCCGGTTTTTTTGGATAGTAGTATGCAATCACTAGACTAGTCTGAAATCTAAAATCATAAAAAAAACTAGTAATTGCGATTTGCGGGGCTGTTAGTTTTTTAAGAACCTATCCGACGCGCCGATCGCTAATCGAAGTTTTTACTCCCGGAATGTTTTTATTTAATATATTTTTATGTAACAAAAGTAACATGAAAGTTTGTTGAAAGCTTGTATAAGATCAGGTTTGGCACTTTCCAATATAGTGTCTGTAACAAAAGGAAACCGGAGCAAGCTTTACGAAAGATCACGATTGGTTCCTGTCGCAAGGCGCAATTCACTGCAATTAAATAATTAAGAATTTCTTTTGCAAAATTGCCATCAATTGTAGATTGTACACGAAGAGTATAGAACATCGTGTTTGTAATAACAATTTAATATGAAAAGGAAACAAAATAAATGGCCAAGTTTATCAGCGTACATGTGGACCGACGTTCACAATCTAGATACGCCAGTCAAGCGTCCGGGTAAAATTAGCTTAGAGCTTGAGCTTATTTCTTTTCGCGGTACCCTATCGGTTTAAACGATAATTCTACTGGACCTTGATAACGTATCAGTATTGTATAATTCATTCTTTAATTTCATACGGGTCATATCATCCATCGGCGGTCCAATTCAGAAAATTTTGGAGAAGTTGTTATAATAATAATAATAAACATTTATTTCAGACTAGGTCCATATTTTGTTAGTAACAATGTACTTAAAAAACTAATGTTAGTATTGGCAACAAAATTAAACAACGACATGAAGCCGCACCCACCTTTGCAGCATGGGGGACTCCCACCGATCAGTAAAAACACCCAGTATAAGTGTTGGTACTGCCACGAACGCGAGTGAGTACGGAGGCGCATCTTTCCCTAACGATAGCGGCAAAGCCATCAATCCGCGCCTCAGCAAACATCCCTGAAGCACTGCAACGCCATGGCAGCCCCAACAGTACCCTGAGTGCATTATTATATTGGACACGCAGGTCGCTGTATGCCCGCTGCGAATAACTGACCCACAGGCTGCAGGTGTAAAAAGATTGGCAATATGCTTTAAAAAGCGTGATTTTAACCGAATTCGTACACCGTGCAAATCTGCGGGCCAGCATGTTACAACGGACAGCCAGCGACCTGCGTTCCCTTTCTATGTCTAGATTATCGCTCAAATCATCATCAATCATCATCGTTATAGATCTTCCAAAAAAATCGCTTTTGTTCTTATTTTCTACTCAGCCTATATAACAAATATGTCTTTGATTAAACATCGTCATCTAAGTCCGTGGTTGCAGTCTAATTCTCTTTTGGTTGCAACGCTAGTTCAACAGTCACCAGGCAGTCACGTTCACCCTCGCGTCTGCGCTGGACGCGTGCGTTGTGCTTGTTGTTCTCACTTCACCTAATGTTTATAGTTTTATCCGCTGTTCACTTCATGTTCTAAAGGACTTGAGCAGGTCGTTTTTGTGACTTTATTTATGAAGTGCTAACCGGATTTTGGACTTAACATTCGTTGTTTTCTTTTTTGATGTCATGTAAGTACTTATAGTTTATTTATGTTTTCAGCGCTCTTATTAGTCGTCTTTGCGTTTGGCCTTTGCGGATATGGATTTATTTTCCTTGTATTTATAAGTATTGTTTGTTTGACGAATACTGAATATGAATGGTTCGTGTTTTGTAATGTCTAATAGCTGACATAGCCAGTGCAAGCCGACGTGCGGCGCTCGTTTTGAGACCGGTTCGAAAGTGAGTGTTTTGTTGACGAAACCGGATTGGTTAATAATTATAAACATAATAGAAGCATGCATCTGCTGCACAATGTTTTCCTAAACGTCGATAAACATGTAAAATTAATGTTTATCCAATATGACAACAATGGACGCGTCATTAGAAAAACTTTTCAATTCATTCCAATCAAAGAATTCATTGCAGGCAAATAAGTTGAGATACAGATATATCTTCAGATAATCTTTGCCAATTTGTAAAGATATTGCAATACTCTGAATTATCTATATCTTTAATCTCAATTCTAAAGTCATCTGACTCACTTTAGAATATCCAATTCTGAGCATTTTACCTGTTAAGAAACTCCCGTTTATTTGGCACCTCGAAAGACATCTTTTTAAACCTTTAGTCAGAATATCATCATAAAATTATAGACTTTAGTAGTGTAGTTAAAACGTGGACAATGGTGTGGGTTACGTGCTTGTTCAATCCTAGTTTAAGTATTTTTCTGTAATTTGTAGCATGTAACTGTTTTTTGTCCCTAATAAATAAATAAATAAATAAATAAATTTATTTTTGCAGCACGTAAGAAGTTCGTAAATGAATAAACTCAACATTGGCGATCGGGCGTCGAACCCGTTAGATCGTTTTTAGAGCGACGACCTTGTAAGACTTAGCTTTGATTAAGAGTTAAGATCTAAGGGACTTGTTTTCCTTCGACAGTAAACCTTGCATCAACAAAACTTTATTAGCCTTTCAGCAGTTTAGTTTAGTAGTGAAATTTATACCAAATTCAGAATATTTTTTCGATAAAACCATGTGGCCATCGTTAGAGTAATCATCTAACACTATACGTTCCAAAAGCCATATTGAGCGATGACGCCATTCTCTTTACCTCCCGCGAGTCTAGATTTAAATCCGTGTTTTTTTTTGCTAAGTACGCGGCGTATTGTTAAAATTTTAATTGGATATAAGTCAGTAAAAACTTCTCGCTATTCGAAAGAGCCGTTTGGTTTCGAATTTATAATGAATCACATTTTGTAACAGTCGTAGATACGGGAGATCGGTGCTAAAAATTCCTCGTTTGTTACCATCGTGGGTTTCCGCAAGCTTTTTCCTCACAATTTCCCGTAGCGAAGTGTTCTCGCCGTTCTGTGGCCTATTTTCCATTGAAGTGGTGTCGCGTCTAGGGTAACACAGACGACGACGGAGAGTCTGAAGCTTGTTCTACACTTACGAGCCTCGTCAGCAGCCACACTTCACTCAATGTCATATTTTTAAATGTCACGAAGCAAATTATCTTCTTAAAATTCTTGAGCTTTAGTTTAGAGCCTTGTCACGAGACTTAATTTTTCAACATCATTCTAAATCTAGGGAGAAAGCTACCGAAACTTTACTCTCTTTAAATGTTGTGTATGTATTTAAGAACTTTCTTCTTAGCGTGTCGATCGCAAACTTAATTTAGTCAGCCCAAGTTTGAGAACTGTGCAATCAATGCATTTATTCACACAAAGCACTACTCGTCTTCTCCACTGTTAGCTTAGTTTGATGATAATTTATTGGGACCTGCATAATACATAAGTTATACCATTATTCTTTTGTCCGTCTGGCTCATTGTCTGAACTTAGTCTGTGAGAGTTGCTGCAATATTCATTATAATAATGAATGTTGCCTCCGTTTATACTTTCTTGTTTTACCTACAAAACATTTTTTTACATCATCCACTAAGTGCTTGTTTGAAGAATAGTGTATCGGTTTCCTACTTGCATTGGACTGGTGCCAACTATCCGATGATGTCAGATAGGCTCTATATTTTTACAATACATCAATATAATTTTTGTTTCAACTATAGTTTCAAAGTCAGGTCGAAGGCAACATTGTTTGTATTCAGGCGTGTATTTCTGTGCAGCATCTTGTTTTCCAGACGTACGGATTTGTTTATCGTCTAGTTATGGGAGTTGGATCGTAAAACGATAGCGGATACTGTCGAACTTTGGGCGTGTGTCTGTATACTTTGTGTGGTACGTCTGCTTTATGGATTACAGTATTTTTATCTTACGAAGCGACGCGCGCTTCTTTTGTGGTTACCAAGTGTACACACATGCTGTAAATGTGTGTGTAAGCGCAGGCGCTTACAGACGCATCCGATACAATGGCGAAGTCGGAGTCGGAGTTGGAAGTCGTGTTTTATTTGCTGACGCTACTCGTCTTCACGCACACAATCATAGCGTGTTTGTACACTTGGTAACCACAAGTAAAGCGCGCGTCACTTCGTTAGATAATAATACGATAGCAGTATTTTTTGTTTCTTCCTTCTTTTATTTGACTACCAACATATATGACACCATGTCACATATTACTTGCGCAAATTTATCGTTCGACACACTCAGTGTCGCCGTCGCGCTGTGTAAGCTTTTTGCAAAAAGTTGTATTACTTCAATAGGTTATTGTGACGCGACCTTTTATGTGGAACCTCATGGGAATATCCATTTTAGGTAACCTTTATTCCATAACAAAAGCACAGGTCGGCATTCATGGATGATATTTATGAGTCAACTAAGTTTATTATCGGGTGGTTGCTCTTATGTATAAAGACATAGCCAGTCAGTAGTTGGAACGTGCGAGTTAAATGGACCACGACGCTAATCCAATTTAGCCATTATCAATTGTTTTTTGTTTGTTGCATTATAATGTGAGTGATAAAGACATTTACGGCAGGCCAATTGAATCGTTTCCCCGTCGGCCACACTTTCCCGGATGTAGTCGACTATTTTGCGCCTTTAGCACTTCCATTGTATGCAGACCTCGTAACCGCCAATCACTGTGATCATTTGTGATGTAACATTTAACGAGCTTATAAGGTGACCGATGGCAATTTAGAGTAAATAAACTTCGTCCCTAACTTAAATTTTGTCTAGACCAAAAAATCATTTACAGTATTGCACATGGGTGGTTAGTAATAACGGGACATTACTCTGTAATCATCGCTTAAACATTCGGGGTAAAGAAATCAGCGAAAACAACAATTATGTAAGGGAAAGCGGCATGTTGCAATCGTCTGAACCCTGCAGAAAGAAAAGAATATAAGAACCGGTGATCAGTATGCAGACTTGGTCGCGGTACAATGCAAAACAAAGGAGCAACGAACTTGGAGGAAGCTCCAGTCCTTGCCATAAACGGTTTCGTAGCGCCTTTTTCGAACAGGAGGCGGGCGGGGAGTGTCAGATATTCTATTTCGGGAATTGATTGCTGAAGGAACTGTTACATCATTACTATTAACGTCGAAGTAGGTAAGTAGTAGACAGCCAAATTAAGTTTCATTCCTATGAAAGAAACTGAATGCTATGAAGTTTTAACTGGGCTTTCTATATAGCCCAGTAAAAACTTCATAGCATTCAGTAACTGGACTATGCAATTTAAATGTACGCCGGAAGCTTCGATTGCTAGATGAAATAGATGGGCTGAAATTAAGCAAACATCTAATAAATTCCGACCAATATCTCGGGCAATTTGCTCTGCTTAGCTTGATAAATGGAACTATATTTCTCGGAGTTCATGTTGAGCATTAGCCTGCCTTTGTAGCGTACTGTAGGGTCTTCTATAACTAACCCTATATTATGTAGCTTGGGGATTTTACAAAGTATTTTTGATAATGGTGTAATAAAATAAAACTTGGGTCTTCGGTCTATGGTTCTTACTCACGTTTAAGCTAGGGTCACGGGTCACGCGTGTGTTATGCATAAAATTACACTTATGATCCCGTACAGTGTAGAAACTTTTGGCTTAGTCTAAGTATCGTAGTATAGGTACTAGTTGAGAAATTGTGGCCGAAAATCCTAATAGACCGGATGGAGTTGAGAATCCTGCACGATTGTACTTCTCTTCGTCGTGAGGCAGAAATATGACGGTGACTTGTCTGTGTAAGATTGAAAGATACGTCAAGTAATAAGTAGTTTTTCAGCGTAATCCTCTTCATCTGCCAACTATTCCGCCTAACGAATAAAAGCTCGCTCCCCGTAAACTCCTACGTCTAAACCCAAAAAGGGTTTCTGCTTTCTGAAATATTTGTAATCTTAATAGCGTTCCCTTCCGACAAGAGTGCCGGTTTTCTCGTTAATGTTTTATGCGGGGTCTCACGTGTGATGCCCTGGTTGTGTACAAAAAACACGTGCTCTTGACACAGCTGTTGTCCATCTATTTTTGTGGCGATAAATGAGTTTTTTTCCCTCCATGTGTTTATTAATTATGTTGGATAGTGTAGTTATCGGTTGCGTTGCGTGGCTTAATTATGGTTTTTATTTGGTGGATTATTTTTCAGCGTTATTGGCTTTGATACAACAGGGAACTTGCTGGATTTATTTCATCAAGTTGTTTTAAGTAACTCTCATTATTCCTAGGCAGAAATCTTCACAGTGAAGAAACTTTACGGTAAATAACTCAAAAACGTATTGGATTGTTATAAATATGTTTGTGTTAGTTGCGTGTTTAGAGCCTACAAAATTTTCTTCATTTTTATCGTTTCTACATCAAATACTTGCATAAGATCCAGCGTAGTAATTTATATTAGAAATTCTGTTACATTGGATTTGTTTTGTTGGAAATATGTGGAAAGTTAGCAATTGGCTCGAACATAAAAGTATCGTTTAGAAAATATTTCTTAAAGTTGCCTCTCTGCATGCATTGCAAACTTAATAGTACTTGATCAGTTAGCTAATAAATTAATAACTTCTTCCTTCTCATTATATTTTTAAAGACTCCTCAAATAGCGATCAACAAGGTGTTGTGCAATACTTAGTTCTAATTATAAATCATTTTTAGTAGCTCCGGTAACAATTATTTCAAATAAAACGAAACATTCAAGCGTTGGTTGATTACAAATGTATATTTTATAAACATTATTATTTATTGTAGCACTTTGAATTTCCTGTTATTGAACAACTACGTCATCGTTTTATATTTAGCTCATTAACTTTTAATGATTAGAACGACGGTTATTGAACAGTTCATTCAGGTGCAGGAGTAAGTTATTGACTGCCGACAGTCGTGGCAGTCACAGGCGTTGCTCTCTCTTGCCAAGTATGTTCTTCTTGCTATCTTGTCTTTAAAAAGTTTGTAGGCAAATACAACATCAAAATTCTCTTAATTTTTTTTTTTTTCTCGTTTGTTTTAATTTTTGTAACAATATCGGCCATAAGTAAATATGTTCACTGGGGTTATCCTCCAGACGAATGTCTTGGCAAGATCTCTCTTAAACTCCGAACATCCATTTTGGTACAAAATTATCTGAAGTTTAACTAAATGCATCTGGATTCTGAATCTGTATTTGTACACAAACAGTTTATAAAGGTGATAGTAAACAATTACTTGCACGTGGTGATTTACGCTCTCTCTGCGTATAATATCTGCTAAGTGTCCATAATGAATAGATATTCGCGTGTGGTCGGACTCAGTACCGGCTGCTGGTTGGCCCGGCGCTAACGGAAGTCGGTTATTTAGCGAATCATGCGCATTAGGGTGCTTGTGGACTGTTGTAGCGTAGCGTTGTATACATAGTGCTTTACAAAGTGAAACTTCTAGCTTGCCTTTGTGTGTTTCAACGGCTTCTAGTTTGCCGTTGGAGCATTGTCTCTTGTGAAACTTATGTTATCATTCTGTTTTAGTTAAGATACTGCTAAGTTGTGTTATGAATATACTGTGACAAGGTTCGTTCTCCAAGCATATACCTAAGTATAAAATGACCCAAACCTAGTGAGGCTGAGCGGATAATTGATGAGAGGATAATAATAGCAGAAGGAAAGAGGAAAACACACTCTGTTACCATCCACGTTTCAAGCGAGCTGATTGTGAAAGCATTCCAGTGATTATGTTCTGGCGTTTAATCGCTGAAGCAGATGCTCTGTACAGCTATCTTTAACGTTACGTTACACTCTAATCTGTATGGAGCTTTATAGTATCGCACCGAGTGTATTTATGTACCGCGGCTTGGGAGACCGGCCTTCACCCGACCGTCACTGGTCAAAGACGATTATTTACCATCTAACATCTACCCCTGTTATCTTTATAATAGGCCCCATAACTACCAGGTATGAAATGATCTGGTTATTACTTGTTTCCCCTATGGGTCTAGTTTACGTGTTTGAGTTGACCTTGCTTTGATAGCTGACAGTTGGTGAATCTGTATTAATGTTGATAGGGGTGCCAAACATGGAAGTTGACAGGCCATTTACTCCGATTTTTGCTACGTATTTGTAAATGTTTAGATTTTCTTATATTTCTTCGGTGTTTAATCAACACAACACACGACAAATTATAATGGGCTTAATTAATCAGGCATATTAAAACATGCCATGGACTAAATAAATGACTCACTGCTCAATGAACTCAAGCTCCGAATTTTCACGGCTGCCATGCCACTAATATATTAAGCCCATTCAACGTTATGGCAAATGGTTGGTTGAAATATTAAAGTCAGTTCTAAATCATCTCATAACATGACGCTTTTCAATATAGAGCGGCATGCGGAAGTGCAGCCACATCTAACATGCTAGAGCATCGCCTTTTTTAAGTCCAGTCCAAACATGCCGAAATGAAATATCGGTGGAACGCTAATCCGCGTCGTATCCGACGTTCAATAATGTTCATATTTTATTAGTTCCCGGACTTGCTTGTCCTACTAAAAATGTAGGGACAGCGCCAAGATGAAGTTGTTACGGCAATTTGTTTTGGCTACGTCCTTTTATGCACTTTATCCAAGTCGAACATGTGGGGACACTCAATGCTCTTTTTCCTTTTATAGCGCAAATTCCAACAAGTGACCGTTAAAATCGGTTGAGGCATCGTAATCGTAAAGTAATAATAAAACGTGTTGAGTGTAAAATTGCTAGAGTGCACGAATGCCTACGGATCGTAAAGCTATGCCTAGGAGCAACAGAAACCAGTCTTTCTCAGCTGACTACTACAAATTGTATGGAGTAGTAAATGGTGGCTTTGCCTTGGATACCTGAGAGAACATAATAAAAAGGAGAGGAATAGAAATGAATTTTACCGGTATTAAAGTTATAGAAAATGCAGTTAGGAAAGTAGAAACTTCTGGCAGCAATGCGGACTTTTCACATCTGCAAAATTAGTATAATTATATCGAGGAGTTTTCTTGTTCGCATCTCGCAGACGGCTCATAGATATATTTTAACATACAAGTGTCCCATCCTCAGGATTGGAACGCTAGGCACGCGACGAGACGGGAGATATAATTAGATTCACCCGTTCCTGTAAATCCTTCTCCTTTTGGAACGAACGTTTTACTTATTAAAGTAAAATGTTCATTCAGTACTCATGAAGAAATAAAGTGATTAGAAATTACTTCGTTCTGCTACATTTCACATCAATTAAACTAACATGGCCAATTATATTTCTTTACATTTTCGGTCATTATGTTAGCGCGTTCTTACGTATTGATTCTTGTTTATTGGCCAAGCATTTCGTTTTGAAATTCTGTTTAACTTTCATTGTAAAGCTATTTAATTAGTCTGCCGGAGACAAATCAACTATTTTTCATAAGACCCTGCAGTTTGAGAGGACTTTCAAGCTGTGTTGGGCAGTTTCAAAGTCAAGGACTTAGGGAAATTTTAATGGAATTGTTTGAAGTTACAAGTTATTAAGACGTTGTTTGGACGTATAAAATAAAAAGTCATATACTAAAGGCTTCTTCACGAAAGGTTCCTGACGTCGTCAAGAGCCCTCGAGGTTACTAAGCGCCTAGAAAGAGGTTACGTAACCATTCGTCGTCTTAATTAGTGATATTTTTATAACAAACCCATTCAATAGATTGAAATAACTTAGTTAATTTGAGCTGGTGACATTTAAGGTCAAAGGACACAAAGTAAAAAAAAAAAACCCCAGTTATCCTTACAGCTTGAAGTTAGATAGCTGGCTTAAAAGGTCGCCTTATTTAAAGGTGTTTATATTGGAATTTTGTTATAAACTGGTCTGAAATGCTGGAAAAATATGGTGGCAAGGGCCCATAGGAATTAATTAGGTCACTATTGCTATGTTTGGCATGCTAACAGTAACAAGCACTCACTGGACCATGACTGTTTTACTCATAGAAGCTCATGCATTAAAAAAAAAACATCCAATATTCTTAACAACAACAAACTTTCAACTTGAAAAATAAGGTGTAACCTCGGATCTCAGTTCGGAAAGTAAGTATGTGCTTGTACCTCTCATTCTTTTTCCCTGAAGATGTTTGTGAACCAAAGAAGTAACAGTTACTTAACGCATGTGGAAGCACGCAATCGTACAAGAATACCGTTGCCTATAAATTTGAAGTGCATAAAGTAATTTTCCTTTATCGCCGCACACCATGGCATTCCCGTGTGAAGTGACCAACAATCTGGCGTATGAATCAATAGACGATTGAACTCGATACCCGTGAAGCTCGGTTCCGCGCCGTGCCTGAGGATCTGATTGCAGGCGTTGCCCAGGTCACTTCACACAATGACACGGATGCAGGCCTACAACTGGACCGAAGTCTGAATGTCGCGTGGTGCTTGTATCGAGTTCGTTTGCGAATCGACGCACTCGTTCCGCTCGCATGGAGACAAGCGGTGACTCACTGGGGATTCGTTCTGTAACGAATAGCATTACAGTGCTTACGAGTTTGTGTCTATTGAAAACTTAATATGAAACCAGACACAATATTCGAAGTCCATGATTTAGCTATATTGTTGGCAAAGTCTGAAATCCTGAACTTTTTGAGCGATATAGGTACCTAACAAAATGTATGAAAGAAAAAAGGTCTCATTGTCTGGAACACAGACATGAGTACATAAGATAGATTTATTAGTTTGGACTGGAATAAGATGAAAACATTTCACAAACAACATTAAAATATTAAATTACTGCTTAGATACTTGCAGTGAACCCCACCATAGAGGTCAATGCGTTCTTAAGACTTACGAGCATGCCAAATAAGGTCACCTTTGATGCAAGTTAATTATAAAATATGCTTGATGTTGATATAAATTATGTATATAACACCATTCTTGGCAGATGGAGTGTCAGAGTAAAAATTCTTAGTATTTAAAATACAAAACGTTCTATTAACACAGATGTTCACCGTTATATAAGGTGGAGCTGTTAATGAGCTTTTGTAATAACTGCTATCAAATTCGTCTCTTTTGCGTCACGTTTAAGAATGTAAAGAATGTTCTCGTGCATCTGCGATTGTTTTCCATGGTCCTAATTTTGTTCCTGGGAATCTAGCTTGTAAGATTCCTATCTTGAGATCGAGACACGTTGTAAATCATGTAAGCGTTTTACCAATGAAGCTGGACACGATTAGTATCAGATCAGTACATCTAAACTGCGATCAAGAGCTGCTGACAGCTCTTGATCGCAGTTTAGATGACACTGATGTCAGTTTCAGTTGTGAAATCAACCCTTAGTCTTAAACCGGTCTTCAGAGATTCTGTTCTGTAGTTGCAGAATCTATTATAGCGCATCATCAATTAGTTTTAGCATTGAAGCTTTTGACAGCGATGCGATGAATTTCATTTGCATCTAAAATATATTGCAGCTATGAATATATTGCATTTATTGATCATATATATTTTGCGACGCTTTGGCTCAAAATTTACTGAATACCAATTTAGAAATACCGTTTTTGATTGCACTATAAAATATCACTCATCGGCACCTGACCTTATTTTGGGTCCGGTTTAACACCTCACGTGCAAGCAAGGTCGTACTGGATGATCACGAGTAGCCTGCCATCTATGGCACTCGTCTCACCAGTTGAGAATCAAAACGCATACATACGCCATATGGCCGGTACACCGGTCAAGGGCATCGATCACTCCCAGCAAACACTTGAGAACTTCAAAGAAAATTATCAGCTTTGATAAATAGCGTTTCGTGTAAACGCTATGACCCAGATTGCCAATAAAACTGCCAATGAAACTGCGTTAGTGGCGCACTGAGCGTTTATTCTTGTATCATTAAGCAGTTACGTATTTTACTCCATATTTACTCCATTAGGGTCTTTTATGAGGTTATTGAATTTGAAGGTAGCTTTACGACATTGCGTCACAATTTCACGGACACAAACTGTTTGAGAAATGTTATGATTTTCCAATCACGTTCACTGGTGATTGGAAAGCAATTCGCTATTGATTACAAATCGACACAGCTGCCTTCTCAGTCCGGCGATTTGATTTCCCGCTCGTTAATGAGATCAATAAGCTCAAAGGTAAGCAAAATCGAAATTCAATCGCTGCATGGCGATCCCTTGATGGTTGCGATAGGCAAGGAAAATTCAATCACCGGCTAACGTTATTTGCGTAGGTTCCACTGGAAAGGATATTGCTGTCTGAACAACTTAATGGACCTGTTTTAACACGGATTTTAGTTAACAGCTCTATTCTAGTTCAAATCGAAACCTGTAGTTAGTCTATTGGATTTACGTAGGGAGTTGGTAACAAAAAAATATAGTTACGCCTATAGAAACGGTTTATAAAAATTTTTGCTTATTAGTTTTCTGTCTTATTTTATTTTTCTTTCATCAGGCTTGCCTAAACGCTGAGACTTTTTATATTTCTTTTCAATTAGGTATAACTACAACGTAAGATACACACAGTATGGGAAAACTGTCTAACTTTCTAAAAGCCTCTTAAGCTTATTTAGACATTCAAACCATTTACTTTGTGTATGTATTAGTATAGTCTCAGTTATATTGTGTCGTATTCCCACGGTCAGGGATTTATTTAGCATAATGCTTCTGTTCGTATCTATCTACACGTATATAAATGGATGTCTCAATTTCATCGTATACGTTTATGCGTCTCTGATAAATGACAGGCACACGCACAACATGAAGTTTCATATTTTATCTGAAAAATCAGTTTTAGGACAGTTTATATCTCTTTGTTTGAGATTGACTCCTAAGAAATTAAAATAGCTTCTGCAGACATTTCAGCTTCTTGTACAAAAACACGACCATCATTTAAAATTCTAATCTGCATTACCCAAATGTAATCTCCATGTAATAATGAATGTAAACGTTAGCAGAACAAAGTAAGAATTTTAGATCGTTTTATGCAACTCGTTTACATAATCATGAATTTTATTTGTTTCAAGATCATCATGTAAATGTTTGCAAATATTACATGCAAATAAAGCTAGCGGCAAATCTGTTGTTGCATCTGAAAAGATCGCTCTGCGTATCCGATCAATCCTTGCTCATTGTGCTGCACGCAATTGAATCGTCCATGCACAACAGATTGCCAATTTAAGATCATTACGACTTCAATAGAATTACACTTTACGCAATGGCTTGGACAAGGTTAGAGTCCAAGAAGTTTTCTGGAAATAAAAAAACTTCAGAAGTTAGTGAAATGTCAAATGAGGCCCTATCCATTCCTGTCTCTGAAACTTTCCGTACTCAATTTTGAGCGCTTTCGACAACCTCCTTAACTTAATATTCATCATGACATTAAAATGTCACAAAAGTTAATCTCTTCTCTTGGAACGTTGCTTGGAAAGCTGCACGGTTTTATCAACATCGATTAATATGGGATTCAAGCATCGTCTACTTCGTCATTCCTTGCTATCTTGATGCGAATACTTGTTTTTATTTCGCTGTCCACAGGCTGACAATCTAGTGTGGGGCGTGCACCTGTAACGATGCAATGTTATGTCTGCCTTCTGCTTGTTTAAAAATGTTAATAGAGAAAGGCACATGTGTTTTGTTGGGTTTTTAACATCGACTCCATGTGGTGACGCGCCGCGCCCCTCCGGTCGTCGGCTTTGCTCGCCCGTTTATTTGGTAGTTCCATTCGCGCCCGTCTCGGATATTGACGTGTTTACGATAAGATTTTCCTCCGATCTTGCTTTCAGTTGAGTACTTGAAACTTTACTGTGGGACTGTGCAGTTGTTTGTTTGAATCCGTTTGGCTTGATAGCTTAGCTGATAGTCTGGACTAGACTGTCTCTGTTCTATAAACTTTCAGGTAAGTTGTGGCTCAACTTTGTTTTCCTCACTTAATATTATTTCTAAATTAAGTTCATTGATGAAAACTACTTCGGTAACAATGACATTAATTGTACATTCATAAAGTTACCTGTCCACAAGTGGACCTAAGTAATGTTATGAAATTGGATTTTCTTTTTCAATGAAACTTGTAAACGATGACATCGAAATTGGTGTTATCAGATAAAATGCGTTTATCAATGTCGGACCATTTAATTTGAATAGAATATATATTCATAAGTTTCAAGGTCACCCAATATGACATTTGGGTGTAGCTAACTTTTTAATTAAACACATGCATTGAGTATACTTAGTATGTATGAATTATTTCTGGTCCAAAGTTGTCGACATCAGATACCATATACCTGCTGTTCACACAAGTTTTTACAAAAATAATGTTTTTTTTTTTCATTTGAATATACGTATGTTTTTTATTATTCTTCAATTTTGTTACGGTCACATGTTTGTTACATACGGAGCATAAGGATAACGCTATTACTATCAAACGCTTGGCTTCAAATTATTTGTATGGAAATATTTCACAATAATTCATATGTAACTTTATGTACTTAATTGTACACACATGTGGCATAAGCATGTGATGTTTGATTGCTCTTCAATGCATAATGCATCGCTGTACAGCACAGTTGTGTGAAAATTTTGTCCTAAACCAACCTTTTCCCCAAAAATCAATGTAAGTAAGCAATTTAGCATTCGCAGTGTGTAGTCAAAGAGCGAGGGTGACTGAGTTAGGGGAATCAGTGTTTATGGGAACGATAAAATAGTTGGCTAGGACAACATTCACGTTGTTCCGCGCTTACACAAATATTTGAACTTGGCACGCCATGATTCCGTCGATACAGCCTTCACCTTGTCTCTGTCACAGACTATGCAATTCTGTACTTTGTTTATGCTTACTTTGCAATATCCGTGACTGCGGTTCTTTCAATTTATCCCTTTTAAAACTGTCTGCAAGTTCTTTTTCTATTGAAAACATCACGAATATTTGAAAATCAGTTTTGCAATACATGTCCGTAACTTAAAAGTCAGGTTTTGCAAATTGAATTACTAAATGGACTGTATTATTTAGGAAGCGAATAATGCGTGATGGTGCATGTTTACATCCTAACACGAAAGATGCTCAATGAAACAAAGAAATAATTGAACTAAACAATGACTGAATTAATAATTGATGTTGTTTATTTATCTTTACCAATCACATGTTCGAAAGTTTTGTCGTTTTTCAGTAACCTCGCAGTCGACAGCCAGACTGATTCATTTAAACTCCATTATTTAAGCTTAATTAAAACTTCTTTGTTTCTAACGCATTCAAAACTCTACTTTATGTAACATGCTATTAAGATTAATATTGAAACGCATTTATTAACATTACTTAATTATTCTGCCATTTAGATTTTGTTACACCTTTTTACAAATTATTGTAATCTTAAATTAGTTTTTTAAATATCATCTTGAAATGTAGTTCTTACAAAATCAGCCAAATAAAAATATTATAGGTCGTTTCTAAAAAAAAATGTTATAGTAATATTATTATAGGGGCGATATCAGATTCTGTAATGTCATAGGGGTCGGTATAACTCGGGCCTTATTAAAGGCAGAGAGGGGGTCGACAGAATAGGTCAAAATTGCGAGTTAAGTGGGGTAACTGTCAGAAGTCAATTTGCTTTATAAACTCAACTTGCGTGTGTTGCCAAAAATATAACAAACAACTATTTTGTATTTGAACCAAAACAATTTAATAATGGTAACTAACTGATAACATGTCGACTAACTACTATAATCTACGATAAAATGAATTCCATAATGTTTTGATATCCAGATTTTAAATAATGAATCCATTAATATTTGATGATATCTGGTACTTATACTACGCTCATTTGGAGAAACATCGACGTAACTGGTGCTTTTAAAATTTTACAGGAGAGTAATTTAAAGTGAATTATTTTTGTGTAATGAGTTATCGTCTCGTTCTGAAATGTTGATAAATCCCAATACATACATACCTACTAAATATTTTACGCCTCTGGTCTTCTGAAAATTTGTTCGAGCACAAATATCGACCACTAATTTTTGGGAAAAATTACATTTACGTCGATGTTTCTCCAAATGAGCGCTATGTTTACTATGTTTATTAAAAAGTTAAACAATTTATTGAGTGACGTCACAACGCACAGCACTAAACTGAAATCATAAATGAATATTAAAATTAAATGAATCTGAAAAATAACTTTGATTAATGATGAAGAACAAACATCCTTAATTTTTCCCAGAATTGTACGTCAAGCTTTCAGCTTTGTTTGTGATCAACGTCACTAAGTTTAAAAGGGTTTCCTGGAAACTTGTAAATTGATGTGACAAGGTGTTTCACACGCTGAGCTAAAGTAATTATTGATTAGGCATCTCGCAGAAAATTATCAATAGTTCTAAATTATTTTGGCTGAAAATTATTGGCTAGCTCTTCATACATATATCCTAATCTCCTCCATTTAATGAATTAGCAATGTTTATTTCTTTCAGACGTCATTAAAGATAGGTTTACCTACTATGGATGGGCTTCCCTTAGCATCTCCATGATACCAATCAAACCCGTCTTCTCCGATTGGCGTGAAAGTCAGGTGACAGTCGCTCTGCCTAAAACCAGAAACTTGATGTACCAAAGACAAGGCAACAAGTCCGGTATTACTCGACCGGTTCCCTGGAAAGTAGAACCTGACAATAGGCGGGAAACCATAGAAAAGTATACAGGGTGAAAAAAATTGAAACATCAATTCATTAGTGAACCAATACAACGATGTTGTACTTTGCCTTTCGGCATCCACACTTGCGCTCCGAATGATCGAAAAATGAAATGACCAGATGAACGTTCATTTCTATGTAATTTTGTCGGCGGTGTTGTGATGAAACAAAAATGAACATTCACTTGAGTGAAGTGTCTGATTTCAGCTTCAGGAAATTTCTCTTCTTGTCAGTAGATTCATCAAATCTTGACCCTTCTCAATGTCAAGCGATTTTCATGCGTCGTAGGAAGCATCTTTAGAAAGAATACAGGGTGCTAGGGACATCGAAGCACAACCTGTTACCATGGATTCAAGTACATGATTCTAAACCCCCCCTCCCTGCGTTGAAATTTTAAGGCGGTTAATTTAAAAAAAAAATGGTCTGCCATAGACATTTTGACCGCGTAGGCATTGCAGCTTTCTATGAAACAGCAGATTTTTATTTTGATAACTGATGACAAATTTCGACGCTAATTCAGCACTTCATTCTAGACCCCCTGTCTAGAATCATGTGCTGGCTGAATTCATGGTTCCAGGGGGCCAAGTCTACTAATTTACAAACGTCACAATGGTCTCTGCATTGTGAGTTTTTGACAGATTTGCCATACAAAATCTGTCAAAAACTAACAATCACGAGACAATTGCAACGTTTGTAAATTAGTAGACTTAGGCCCTGTATTCTTTCTATTAGTAAAGATGCTTCCTACAGACGCATGAAAATCGCTTGACATTGAGTAGGGTCAAGATTTGATGAATCTACTGACGAGAAGAGAAATTTCCTAAAGCTGAAATCAGACACTTCACTCAAGTGAATATTCATTTTTAGGGTTCCGTACCCAAAGGGTAAAACGGGACCCTAGACAGTTGAAATTTTCACAGATGATGTATTTCTGTTGCCGCTATAACAACAAATACTTACTAAAAAACAGAATAAAATAAATATTTAAGGGGGCTCACATACAACAAACGTGATTTTTTTGCCGTTTTTATAGATAACGGTAGGGCACCCTTCGTGCGCGAGTCCAACTCACACTTGGCCGGTTTTTGTATCATCACAACACACCGACAAAATTACATAGAAATGAACGTTCATCTGGTCATTTAATTTTTCGATCATTCGGAGCGCAAGTGATGGATGCCGAAAGGCAAAGTACAACATCGTTGTATTGGTTCATTATGAAAAAAAAAAATCTCTCTCAAAAAATCTCACTTCGAGTGAAAGATGCCGATTGAAAGACATGAATGTACAAAAAGTCTTTAGCGTCTGATATCAGCCTTATAACAACTCATGAAATATGATGTTCAAAGCCAAGAATTTTAACAAAGTTCCCTGCTCTTTTTAATCCATTCACTTAGGTATGAGACTAGCCTGGCACTAAACCGAACCCTATGTTTCCGGTCCCGCCCTGTCTGATCCGCTAATGGCGAAACGAAAGGGGTACCTAATCAGCCCATTGTTGTACTTATACACTGGTTTTTGAAGCTACATGTAATGTGTAATGAACTAATGACTCAGTATTAAAACATGTAGATTCTTGTAGTGTATAAGTCGGATAACGATATAAAATCATAAAATGTCTAGTTATTGCTCAAAACAATATTTTGTCGGACCTGTTTATGATATCAAAGGTTGTTCTGTAGACAGAGGACATTCAAGTATTAAGTTCCTGTGGAGAAGTTGGGTCGGGCTTTCAACTTCAAACATATCTGTTTTACATCAGCACATAAAATGTACATTAAAACGTATCGGTATTTCAGTGATGGCGTTGAACGACAAGACATTAGCTGTAAATGTGCCGAGCCCTAAGGGACGTGGGCCAAGCCCCAAGTCCTGTTATGGCCGACATAATAATTTTATGCGTGGCAACAGACGCCGTTAATAAAATGAACTATCGGTAACTAGGCGGATAGGGTGGCTTCCGTAAGGCAAATAAAGTCAGGTTAACCAATTTGATTCAGGAGCAAACGACCAAAAATATATAATGATGTCTGAAGAATTTTGTTTAGCAATGATAAAATGGATGTTGTAAAATTAATATCTGACATGATGTTATCCTAGTAATAAAATAAGATTGTTATTTTCCTAAAAGGGAGAAACTTGGAGCGCTTTTAGTTTATCTTTAAAAGCTTTCCGTAGACTGAATAGACAGCCAAATTGCTGATGTCAATCATGTTTTCAACCAACTCGAAAATATCGGTAAAATTGGGAACGTTAAATTCGGGTACTATATTCTGCGATGATGTCGTGTCGCTCAATTTAGCGGCCCCGGTCCATGGTTTTTATAAACTTTGCCAAATCACGCGTCTGCGTCGAAGCGGAGTAACGACCTTGCCTCGTCCACCTATGACACGGGAGGACGTGCAAATTGCATGAACATAAAATGTCCGACGTTTTATAGTCTCCTGGTGCAATTTGATGTAAGAAATGAATTTTAATTCTAGGATGTTACGTCTTTGATCACCGGTTAGGTAAAAGATAAAGAGGAAATACATGAACAGTTTATTAATGATAGTTTTAAGTCTGATGAAGTGGTAATTGAGAATGTGGGCGACATTTAAACTTCGTAGGTTTGGGGACCTAGCCAAAATTCGTAGAAGCGCTACGATACGCTACGAAACTGCGCCTTTTAGCAGTTCGAGTCTCGAGTTAAACCTGACATTAAACTTCCTCCTCTAAAAATCCTGTTTTGATTAAGGTCTATGGCAGGTTTATCTGTAATTCAAATCTAGAAATGGCGGACTTTGCTGTTGCAATCAAGTTCTACTAGTTCTTTTTTACACACATGGTGCAAGGTCTGTACTATGTATGTTGTTAGAATGATTTTCTGCTCTCATTTTGTCGTTAGCATTCTGTTTTTGTACTGAACGCACGCCAATCTATCATTTATCTACGTTAGTTAATTATAATATACGTTTCAGCAAAAACTGTGTCGGAATGTAGATTTGTTACACCACTTCATTTGCCTAATGTGCTGCTAATTTATAAATAACATACATAAAATAACGTTCATGATTCCTGGAGGTTTAGTGGAGCTGTGTTGCGTGCTTTGGCACGAGTTTTTTGAACGAAAGCACTAATTAAACCGCATTCGGAGCACTCTGGTACGTTTTAATCGCTCGGCGTAGAGTTAAGTGGTCGGGCCATTTAATATCTAGCTGCAACTAGCGCAAGGCAATATTCCTATCCTTTACTTGTTTTTACGACACACTCAGGATAATAAGAAGTTGATAAATTATATTATTCTTTTATTCCAAGACCTCCATATTTATTCCGTACGTGTTGCCTAGATCTTCAGCCGATGTTAAGCACTGCATGGCTTTTTATGCTAAGTTGGTGAGAACCTCCGTTGAATAACGTGACATGATTGATGACGACAATATGTGCTTACTGTGGTGCCAATCAATGGGAAAATGTTTACTAGTTGCAACTACTTCTTTCGGAGAAGAAATTGTCAATGTATCAGCGTCAGGCATCAGCGCTGTTTGTTCACTCTCCCATGATACGTCCTTGTTTACCAATACTATCGACTGTGTTACTTCTATGTACGAAAATAATGTATTCAACCTTCACACTTATTTGAAAATAAAAGAATACCTTACAATGAAGCTGCGTCATGTCCCGCGTAACCCGTGAAGGTGACGGAGACATATCAACTGCTATTTCATGTATTGTTACAAGTGCTGCTTCAAAACCACATGTGGTTTCGTGTTGCTTTTTAGCAGGCTATTTGTGAGTTTATTCCGTTCAAAAACTTCTACGAGATAAAACGTTTTTTACACACAAACATACTTTGTTACGCAAATCTGTTGTGTGTGTCTGAGATTATCATAATTTGAATATCATAAATGGAAACCTCTTCTTACCTTTAAGGTAGCATTGTCAAACGAGTTTTGATAAATGTATCTTGATAAATGATTGCTTCGCAAAATATATTCCCCGAGTGTAAACGGTGTCGCCTTTGATTGAAAATTCTTCTATATTTCTCTGTTCTGCCTTCTGCCATAGCTAAATAAGATATTTCTCGCAAAAGTATTACCATTAACGCAGTAGTATTTACAAACCGTGTCCAAAACTGGAACTTTGATGTATTTTTAAACATTTGTTTTATACTAAATATTTATTTGAGTTAAAGTAAACTGTTCAGAGAAGAGAAAAACAATTTATTTTTAACATTTCGTTTGTAGACGTTTGAAGATATGGCTCCGAACTTAAGACAGGCGTGTTATTTAAATGTGGCCAAGACCGTTCTCTTGCAACATAGCTACATTACAACCTTTTTCCATTTTATTTACGTACAAGTCGCTTTCAAAACAAAATTATATACTGCTGATTGTACATTTGTAGGCAGTTGGTTTGTACGCCTTTACAAACTGCGTGCATTAACCCAGATTTAAGTTAGGTACAATAATTGAACTATGTCGGCGAACTGACGCCTAGAGATGGATGGAATCTAGCCAAATACCTACCTGAAACGTCTGGTTTAGTGATAAGCGAAATTATATTGAGTATCAAGACGTATTGATTGATTGCTCGTGTCGTGTCTATGAGACAACTCTTAACGGAACCGATAACGGACTTTTCGTACGGAAGGGATCGTCAAATTTTACTATGCCACTCTATTCTTAAGGTTATGATCATGTGTGGGCTTGACGTTCCCACGATAACCATGTTCCCATTACTTTCGAGTCGGAAAATATACGAATTCCCATAATTTGGGATAAAGAACAGCTGGCAAACGAATTCAAATCTAGTCGGCAATACAGTTTTGTGGGTTTCGGAACGCAATGTAATTTTGCTGTCCACAAAATATACTGTTCGAAAGTATCGGTTTGATATCAATTATTGTACTTATCATTAATTATATACTTAGGTACAGTACCTGCTGCCTAGAGATTGAAGTGAAAATAAAGCCCTTTAAGACTTGGAATAATGGTACATTAAGCCAAATCATAAATATTATTTTCACTTTTATAACACATACGTTATATCTTCGTAAGTTATGGCCCAATAGTGCATCAAATAAAATAAAAATATGCATCATAATCTTCGTATCGTAAAACGTTGATGGAGTGGTTATAAAAAAGTACTTTTACCTTCGCCTCTAAAAGAAATCCAATGTTCTCGAAGAGAAAAAAACTCCATGTCTACGTGCTCCGTTTCTGGCATGGCGCAATCAGAATATCAAGTAAAGCAATAGATAGCTTATTTGTATTTTAAACGTGATCTACAAGAAAGTCGCTCAAGTGGAAACTGACGATGGCAATTTTAATGAATGCATATCGATTGTCTGTCTTTTTATCGTTATTGCGTCTGCTATTAACTTAGCATAAGAGCTGTTTTATTCATGCGCATTTTATTACTCAACTGTTTACTCTGCAGCCAAGGCATTTTTTTCTAACGCGAGGCAACGACTTTAGACCTTCGCCGTGGCCTTTCTAGATTAATTAATGGCCAGCAACAAGTCTGTTGTACCTATGTTGTATCGTCTCGGTATAAAAATAAACCGTAGTAATGTTTATTGGTGGGTGCGTAGACGGCGCGACGCTACATGATTACCGTGACAAATTGAATAGTGAACACGTTGTATAGGTGCCCATAGCCTTAACTCAGTGTTTGAATAATAGTACGCTTTGATGCCCCCCCAGTAAATCGCAGTACAATGACCCTGGTCCTGTATCCCCATTGGGTTACACGTATCAATACGTAGTATAGAAGGGAATGGTACTACGTATATAGGAGGTTGAGCAACATGGTTTTAATACATTTTGTAACAGTTGAATGGAAGGCTCGACTCCAGGTAGAACAATTTACATGAAGTTTTCTTATAAATTGTTCTACTAGAGTCGCGTCGCGCCTGTTTCCGGGAGCCTTAGACTAATCCAACACTTCTTCCTTGGAAATAAACGTGGCTTGATAACAGAAAACCCACTTGAATGTTTTGATGTGACTCAGGTTGCACCTATGTTTATGTTCCAGTGCTTCTAATACATAAAAAGGTGTTGCATTCTTGCTAAATCTACATCTGATAACGTATCAAGTCCAAGTGGTTAAGTCCTGTTTATTATGTTCGAATTATGAACAATCAGTTCATTGTTATCGGTCGACGTTTCAAATACTTATTCAATAAAGTCTGATATTTTTTTTATACTAGACATTGCCGTTATTGACGGTCTCCACGACGAGAAACTATCGATAAATTAATTTTACTGACGTTTGTCACGAATATTGAGGTATTATGTTATAGATGGGAAGATATTTCTTTCTGAAACCCTGACGCAAAACGTTAGATTGCATCTAGATAAGTATGAATAGGCGAGGCCGACTGCAGGCCCGTTCATGAGAACTATTCTTTACTCCGCATAGTTGCTACACAATACGTCGATAGGTTTTGCTCATTGTTGGCCGTTTCACCATTTGATATTCTGATACCTAGCTATTTGCCGAGACCACTTCTCAGCTTTTATATAGTTGAATGCCTTGTACTACTAAAAGTATTAAACGAAGTCAGGCAAGTATTTTTACGCACGCGAACGCAACGTGAAGCCATAAACCTGTGTCGAAGCCGTGAACCTTGTCATATACGTAAGCTGTTGTGCCTGTTGTTTATGTAAAAGTTTTGCATCAGAACACCAATTCAATTGCAACTATATAATTTATGATATCTTTAAAGATATTAATTGTAGGATTGTTCATTTCACAGTTATTTTAGCATAGACAGTACTTGAATAGGCGACACCCGGGACAATAGCAATAAGCTCCCCCGAGATTGCGCCAGTGCAGCCGTGCCCAAGGGCCGGCGCACAATAGACGCGAGCTCACAATACCGCTGCAGCGAACTGATTACTGCGCGCCGATCACTTCGCCAACTAACATTCATATCTCAATGGACCTCGTTTGTTTTGTTTCAGAACATGTGATATTTACTTGCCATGGACGAGGAGAGCACAGCCTGCCCCGGCGAGGCCGGCCTGCCTACAGTCGAAGTACAGCCTAATGAAGATGTTTCTAACACAGAGACAAAGCCGGAAGGAGAGAACCTCGCTACTAGTGTTACAAATGTAGATATTAAAGACGAAAATACTAATAAGAATAGTTGTAATGACGAAAAAGAAAATGAAAATAATAAAGAAGAGAGTGTAGTTGTTGCTGAAACTGTGAATGCGGAAGCCAAGTGCCCAACCCCATTGGTTAAGGAGCCTATTGTCGAGCCCGAGCCCACCGAACCTAACGACGACGCAAGGTCGCTGGGCGATCTAGATAGCTTGCCAGCAGGAGATGAACTTGCTCTTGGTGCAGCGGGCAGTGACAGCGGAGTGGAGGGCTGCGGTCGTGCCCTCAGCAGTGGCGGTGGGTCCCGATCATGCGCCTCCAGTGTAGTGTCATGTGGCTCCGGCTGCGGTTCGGAGAGCTCGTCACTTGCCGGCGCACCACCGCGCCCGCGACGTCGCGTCAATGTCAACGTCGCTGAGCCGAAACGCAGCTCACCTGTCGGTTCGGTAGCCCCGCGACCCGTGACGGCACCGCGTGGCCCCAATCTGGCCACCCGTGAACGTGCTAGAAGTCGCGAGAAACCAACTCCACCAGAAAAGCCTCGACCGCTCACACCGAAACCTCGCATCCGGCCGACAGCCGACCTGCCAAATCTCGTTCGCGAGAGCCCTGCGCTTCGCGCAAAACCTACCAAAACTTCGACAGCTCGGTGCCGGACGCCGAACTCGCCGAGTGAGGAGAAAAGATGGCCGGCGAATGGACCGCGGTTGACTACTGTAGCGGACATGAACGCGACACGAGTGGCTGCCGACAAGTATGCGACTCTACCTCGCAGGAGACGTGATGCGGAGCCAGAAGGATCTCCAAAACACGAGGGTACTCCGCCCTCCTCACGGCGTCCCACCGTCATACGCTCCGCTTCTTCTCGTTCCACCATCAAGACGCGAGTACGCATCTACGCAGAGAAGACCTCACAGACAGTGCTGATCGGAACTGACATCGAGTCAGCACTGGCAGGGATTGTGCCAAATATTGAGAAGTAAGTCACTTGGCTATTCATAAAACATAATGATCTCGTTTCGCAAAACAACCAAAATTATCGTTGCTCATTTAACCTAGCGTAACTTCGAGCGGACGTAAATTAGCTCATTTTGTTATGAAACAATTTGCTCATTTTGAGTTGAATGTAATTCCGGTGCAAAGCCATATCTACCTAATATGTAAATTTTGTTTTATGTTTTAATAATGGCTATCAACCTTAACTTGAAAGCTTTAGCAAACTCGCAATAGAGTTGCACAGTTTAGTGACATTAACATAAAATACTCAAATAAAAAAGTCACGCACGTTAACACTACAAAATTTTCATGGTCAAATATTGACTGCAGTTTAAATTGAAAAACACACATTGAGATTTTATGCTTAAAATTAAATCAACAATCGTATGCTTTCCAAAATGGCCGATATATCGTCTGTATTGTCTGCATACCACGGTTATGTGGGATCCTTAATAAGATAAATGGAATAATGTTCAGGGGACATTCTGTACATAGGGATGATGCTTTTAAGGCTCAGAAGAGATGTAACTGATCAATCTGTAAACTTAAACAAACAGAAAGTTCCAAAGAATATTTAAAAAATCTTAAACTACTAACACTTCCATGCATATATTATATTTATGAAATTATTAATTTTATAAGATTTAACACTACTTTCTTTGAAAAATATAAAAGTATACGACATGCGACATATTGGTAAAATTTGTTGTCCTAATAATAAAACAACTCTGTTAAATAATAGTATATTTTGCATGGCTCCCCGTGTATACAATCACCTTCCTAAATGTTTAATGGAGGCGTCATCGCCTAATATGTTAAAAAAAAAACTAAAATGTTTTTTGATAAATAAAGCATATTACAGTGTATCTGAATATTTGCAGGATAAACTATAGGATTTATTTTCATACTTTATTTTTAAATTAGTTTTAACGATCCGATTCTTAATTTTATTTTGTTTAGTGTTAATTTATTTGTGTTTTCTTTCTATGTATTTTGCATGCCGAACGGTAAAATATGGTGATAGGTACCAAAACTGTGATATACAAATAGTACATGAATGTAAAACATCTGCATATTGTTTACCCATATTTGCAAATAAATGATTTTGAATTTTGAAAACTGATGAGTAATGTCCATTCCAGTCGCGTGGAAGTGACTCGATGTCACCGTGGCGTGCAGGCGAGCGCGCGCGACTTGGAGGCGACCCGGCTTGCCAACGCTTTAGCTGCGGCTGCCGAGGAGCGGGAGCGGCGGCAGCGGGCGGAGGTGCAGCTGGCGGCTGAACGCGCAGCCCGCCTTGCTGCCATCGCGGAGTTGGACCGTAACTCGCAAAGACTGCTGGATCTAGCCGGTGCTGGTGAGTCTGACACCCTCAGATAAAATTTCTATGTTAGTGACCGCAGATTTAGTACTCTCACAGCTGTTCCTCATCCGCCTTCTGCTTTCATCCCAATTTATTATGCGTCGGCGCAGTATGTCTTCACTATCCACAGCCCGATTCACCAACTGCTGGGCAAACACGCTCCTGTGCCAGTCTACCTAGTGTCCAGGTTCTACCCGCGATGGCAAGAATGTCGTCCGCCCATCTTGCCGCCAGACGAACGCGACGAAGTCTGACTACCTTAAATATCTAGGCCTCAAATGAGTTTGATATCTTTCAGTTCTAAAGTGCTGTTTCCTCCAAAAATTGTCAGTGCGATAGTAGATTTAGTACTCTCACAGTTGTTCATCTTCGTCCTCCTGCCCTCATAGCAATTTATTTGTAGGCGGCGCGACATGTCTTACTTTTCCATAATTCTATATTACCCGACATCATAAAAATCGCCCTCCTTCTAGCCATATAATTTTTCATACAACCCATCTATCGTTTCTTTGATCTCTAACAGCCGTTCTTTTACCCAAAAAAAGAGCATTTCCCTGTTCAAAATTACATTCGCGTCAGCAAAGGTTTTTGTACCCCAGACCCGAGTACATTATTATAATATAACTTGTGCTCATGTGACACCCCTAGTCATTGGTAGTCGAGCATAAAGGCCTTTACAGACTCCGTGTAGAATGTCTGTTGCGCAGCGTGCTTTAGATATTTGTATTTCTTTGTAACTGGGTCACATATTAATGAAAAAGAAAGGAACAATAAGCAGTTATTTCGCCGATTCAACCTATGAAAAATTCAACGAAACTCATCATACTTTGAAATATATGGTACAGCATTTTTTTATGCTCAACAGTCCACAACGATTATGATTATGACCATTTGTGAACAAGGAAAACAAACAAACACACAACAGACCAAACTTTTTGGTGCTGCTTTCAAATTGAAACAGGGAGCTAGCCAGTTGTAGGTACTATGGCTCTAGCCAGAAATAGATTTAACTAGCGTGCTCACGATGAGCGAAATGCGACCTCATTCATTCAAATTTGTTCAGACGTTTGAATTACGAATACATGATCTACGAACATTTGCCGACCTTAGTATAATAAGGTCACTGGGGTCAACACCTCACACCACACTGTAATAAAAGTTAAACTCTGATCAATTCCGGTTCAATTCTCGCGTTAATTACCGATGCGACCTCTTTATATGTCACGGCGACCCTCGGATTTCAGAAATCAGAAAATGATAATTGTTTTTTTATAAAACCTATTAAAAGCAGTTTTGTGTTTATATTTTGTCGGATTTTTAAGGTTATCAAGGTACATAATTATGTATCCTTATCCTTTATTGCGACAATTTATCGTTATCAGTTGTATAATTTTATAAACGTAAATGTTTTAAGGAAATAACAGCTTATTGTACCTATGTCTTATTGGAGTATGTCGATAACGTTTATCAAAATAGCGCCACCTGTGTAAACGTACTTCTAATATAACTATTGTATGGGTTTCCCGTGATTGGAATTACACATATTAGTATCATATGGGGCATTATTCACACCCAGGGAACCAGCAGAACATATACAAAAGTTACCCCTACACATCGCGAAAATTATTTCTCTACTTTTTCCTATATTCCAAAACCAGAAAAACTCAATTAGAACGCCATCATTTCAATTCAATGTCAAATAATCTGCTTACCGCTGCTACATTTAGTTATTTATTTGGTACACCAACAGCAGTATATACAAAAAATTAAAACAGAACAATAACGTAATAAAAGTATGTATGTATGCCTATTATAGGTAAACATAGCATTCACCACAAAACAACATTGTAATTACATTAACTTGGTGCTTATTAAATCCATTTCGTCTGTAGTTTTATCAGATGTTTGTTACATATAAAATGGAGTGGGAAAACCAATGACACGATTAGTCGATGACATTATTGCTGTCGGTAAAAACTGGTGTTAAATAGGAGTTTTCGTTTTTTTAAAAGCACAATAGTGAAGAGGAGGTTATGGCGTGTTGCAGGATAAGAATAGATAATGGTGATGGTGATGTATAATTCTCATCATCTGCAACTGCCTTTTTCAGACAAGTTGAGGTCGGTTTCCAGTCTTACTGTATGTAGGTAAATAAATGATAAATGATACACGATTTTATTTCTGTCAGTAGGTTTGCACAAACACTTTTACACGTCAATCATATTTTTTAAACTAGATGAGGTCGGCTTTTCCTATCTGAATACTCTGAGAAGAAAGGCCGAAACAAACTCAGAGGTCACAGTCTCTTTTAAAGTCCAGACATAATCTTGCTCAGATCATGTGAAGACCGTGTAGATTAGTGTCTGAAATGGTTTTTTGAAGAAAGAACCACACAGATTGAGTGGACCTATCCAGTCAGTGCACGCATTTGTCAGTAATCGTGCAGCAGTAATGTAAAGTAGTATCGTTAGTAATACAGCTTTTTGTTCCACAGGTGCCGGCGCTGGTGCAGACGGCTGCCTGCGCGCGCTAGAGGAACAACTTCGCTCAACCGGAGAGTTAGCTGCCAAGCAACGCGCTGAAATAGACGCACTGCGGGAACAATGCAACAAGCTGCACGTTGTTAGTATACCTTCATTGATCATGTGGTTCAGAGGCATTAATGGAAGACAAGTTTTTTTTTGCTGCAGGATGAAGGCACCGCTCTCGAGAAGGCTTAGCGTTCTCGTTTCGAAGGCTAGGTTATATAGTGGGTATACCTCTGGATCATAAAAAAAAAAACAAAGTTACCACAAATGACTGATGTGCAAATCAATGAGGCTTTCAGGACCCCCCCCCCCCCCCCCCCGAGTCTAAAAAATGAGATCTTGTTTGGTTGATGGATGAAAAAAGACTTGATAATGCGCACGCGCAAGATTCAATCTTAGCGACTTAACTTATCGTGACTTTTTTTATGTATTCTCATTTTTATGCACAATGGTACAAACTTACTAGGTCAGTCACCGTAGACACAAAAATCGCGTTAGGTGGCAAAAAATAGCACTGCACTGATTTTTTTGGGACGTTGTTAGGATAGATACCTACCTATAGTGTAAAACCAAGTTTGCAGCATGCGCGGTGCTCGAACCTCGAACTTTTCCGACTACTTCCAGTTTTTAACGTATAACTTCAAACCAACTAACTAACTTCATATAAGTCCAGTCGTTTAAAAAAATTACGACTTATACAACGGGTGTAGAAAGACACTTATCGAAGCCCAGAGTCATTTGTACTCCCCAAATTGTTTTTTTTTTTTGTAATTAGTTATACCTGGAACCTTTTGGTTACGGAGATATTGAAGGTAAAAATTCCAACTTTTACTAACTTTTTTTTACGAAAACGAGTTTGTAATGTTAGAACACAACGTTAAATACGCCCACGACCCCTGTACCGTTGTATGTACCCATAATCACAATGTTTTGCGTGTGATATTGCGCATAACGCAAACAGCCAATTTTCACAACAAAAATAAAAGTAGTTTCCCACCAATTATTTTTGTGCAATGTTATTCAGTTTGATGTACAGAATGCGTAGTTGATGGCTATGTGATGGATCTTTTTACACCCTGTATATAGTTTCTTGAACGAAAATTATCTCAAAATTAATGTGACAAATTGTCAAGGGCGCGTAAACTGCTGTGATTGGTTGATTAATTTATCAACAGCCAAACGCATCCCTTGTATTGCTTTTGATATTGACGCGTCGGTCATTTTTGATCCAGGAATATCACAAAGCATTGTTACTAGTCAACCAAAAAATTCTTCAGACTAGTAGATTTATGTACTTAAGCCCTAAAGTCACTTTCATGCCTTGTTCGCAGGAGTCGTGCTGTGCCCGCGAATGTGCGCGCGTGGCCGAGGCGCGGCTATGCGAGGCGGAGCGCGAGGCGGCTGAGATGCAGGACTTCTTAGCGGCGGAGACCGGAGCCCTGAGTGACTCGCTACGCGACGCCGAGACTGAACTTGCCAGGGTTAATGCTGATCTCGATAGAAGGTAGCGTGTTACTCATAATTAGTTCATATAGGGCTACTTTTAATAAACTGGTGAATCTTCACAAGACTTGATGAGTGTCCGTGTTTAATAGTAAGAAAACAAAAAAAAAAAGTTTCATTTGACGATAGTAATCACGGCATCGTGACGCGCGTTACTTAAAAATATGATGTTATAAATTCTTATGTATGTTATATTCTGTGAAGTTTCGCCAGCTAATTTTATAAGGTTCAAAGGATAAGTAATAATTGGATGATTTGTTTGAATTTGGTGTTTTTCTTTATAGGCGTGCGGAATGTCGTCAGTTAGTCCGCATGTGTGAGCAGCGTCGCCAGGAGACGTTAGCAGCAGCAGCCCGGGGCCGCGGCGGTGCGCGTGCACTGGTCGCACTGGACGCACTGGCGCAGCGACTGGCGCGCCTCACGCGCGCCGTGCACCTCGCCTACCGCCTGCCCAGCGACCTGGAGCCTACTGTGTACCACAACGAGCTCTACAGGTAACATACAACGTTAGCAGCAGCAGCCCGGGGCCGCGGCGGTGCGCGTGCACTGGTCGCACTGGACGCACTGGCGCAGCGACTGGCGCGCCTCACGCGCGCCGTGCACCTCGCCTACCGCCTGCCCAGCGACCTGGAGCCTACTGTGTACCACAACGAGCTCTACAGGTAACATACAACGTTAGCAGCAGCAGCCCGGGGCCGCGGCGGTGCGCGTGCACTGGTCGCACTGGACGCACTGGCGCAGCGACTGGCGCGCCTCACGCGCGCCGTGCACCTCGCCTACCGCCTGCCCAGCGACCTGGAGCCTACTGTGTACCACAACGAGCTCTACAGGTAACATACAACGTTAGCAGCAGCAGCCCGGGGCCGCGGCGGTGCGCGTGCACTGGTCGCACTGGACGCACTGGCGCAGCGACTGGCGCGCCTCACGCGCGCCGTGCACCTCGCCTACCGCCTGCCCAGCGACCTGGAGCCTACTGTGTACCACAACGAGCTCTACAGGTAACATACAACAAACTTGTATAGTGATACATTAATAATTAGAAAAGAACGGATTAATAACGAAACAAATGTTTTACAAACAGTACATACTAATAAAAAACATGTTATTTGTTTTGTGTTACTATGATTACAAATCGATGCCCATTAGTATCTGTGACGTTTCGCTTTAATTCACTTTAACCCTGTACACGCTATCTTACATTCTCACTAGATGTTATTGAATACAGAACATTCGATTCCGATATCTGTACGGTTTCATAAACCGCAAGAAAATAACAAAACATTTTAATTACAGCCGCAGCGACAGTGGCGAGGCCTTATCTCCCGAGGAGGAAGTGGCTGGCGCCGGCCTACTAGCCAACGTGGCGCGAGCACTGCGCAGTGTGCCCGCACCAGCCAGCCCCGCCACCCCCACAGGCCCCGCGGGCCCCATTGTTCCGGGCAAGGAAGACGACCGCTCACACGTGTCCGATGACAACGACAACTCTGCCGACCTGCTGGATTCAGAAACTGAGCCTTGTCTAGTCACCGACCCCGGTAAATATAGGACTTTCTGTAGTGTTCGCTTATTTTCGTGGCAGTCGCGGTCATAAAACGAGAGAACGAGATGACACATAAATCAACGACGATTCATTTCCCCTTTCGCAGATCTGCTGGAAGAAATTTCTTAAGAAATAAGCAGTACCTTTGTACTCAATACTAATATGCCGTATCCGTATTTATTTTACTGTGTGTACATAAATAATAAAATAAATTAATAATGTCGTACTAAACATCGTCCTACTCGCATGTTTTATGACCGCAACAGCCATGAATGAGTCTTGACGTTTAGCATAAAGATTTAGCAAAGAAACATAATAAATTAAGTAACGTATTGCAATGCGAAGTAACTTCATAGGGATAAGTTATCATGATCAAAACATAATCATTGTACATAAAATAAGTGGTTCTTCCTTGGTTTTTTTTTTTTTTGTTGTTGAGCTCTTACAACTTATTAATAAGTGTTATTTTCTCGCAGAATGCGCAGAAGAGTGGTGGTCGGGTGCGGAAGGTGCAGGCGCGTGGAGTGGTGACGAGTTGTCGCCAGAAAGGGACTTCTACGTTGACGACAAAGGTATAGGAATGATTCAAAGCAAATTATGTAAAATATATTATAATGCAGAGACCCTCCTACAATCATTTTTGTGGGGAGGTCAATGTGATAGTTACCACTTCGCATAACACTTCGCTTTATGTATACTATTGACCTGCTAAGAAAGAGTACGGTATTTCCCCCTTCCTCCCTCCCTTAGTTTAAAACCTGAACTTGTAGTTAAGATTGCCCATCCGTTTTTTATTATTTGTGATCAATGCTCGCGCCTTCTCTGTATGAGAGACCTTTACCCTGCAGTAGGAAAATAATAGGCCCGTATTAATTGAGGCTTACAAAATCAAAGTCAGCTAAATCCAAGTCTGTGAAATACTCAGGAAGGTACAAAAACTAATATTTTTGTCAAGGTAGCAACTCTATATTTTATTTTTGAACTGAATTTGCTAGGGACTTAGCTGCAGTTGTTAGTAAAAATTAATACACCAAAGTGTGTCCAACTACCTAAACTAGATAGCGCCACAATTAACTAATTTTACGACTTTATGGCGTTTAGCTGCCTTTAATTTTATAGGCCTCAATTGAGGAGCATCTGTTCAAAAGGTCGTATTTCTATGATAAACAAACTTTACAAAAACAGAAAAAAATACTAAGTCGAGTGAATCGATTTTTATTAAAGTTGTGAAGTATGGAATAAATATGGCCTGTTCTATTTAAAATAATCTAAGAGAACATTTTAATGCAGAAATTTATTTGTTTTGCTTGGAATCCTAATTTTCTGGATTTTATTGTATGGGAAATACGCTACTTTTGAACAAGTTTTTAGGCTCACTCGATGGGCTCACAAGCCACGGGTTCAAAAAAAATTAAAAAGTTGGTAATAAGTGAAATACGACTTTTTGAACAGATTCTCCTCAATTATAGTATACCCCCCTCAGATGGTGAATCAGCATCAGTATCAGAACGCGAGTCTCTCCGCACATTGTCCGCGGCAATCGCTCAGCGACAGCGCTCGGAAGCCGAAGCGGAAGCGTGTGATGCAGCGCTGGAGGGCGAGCGCGGCGGCCTGCTGCAGCGCGCGCTGGCGCTGGACGCGCGCCTCACGCGCCTGCTGCACGCGCTGCGCCTCGCTGCAGCGCTGGCAGCCGCTAGGGGGGACCCCGACTCCACCAGGCTGGCAACTGCGCTCAAGTGAGTATTTGTTGCTGGGCTAATAGTCATTATACGGCGACGGTATGAACTGTCGTTACTATTTGAATGATTTTTGTGAGTTAAACCAGTCTCGAACTAGAGCAATATATTTAACAAATTTTGCAGATTTTTGTTTAGAATAAATTAAGAACACACTGGTTTGTAAGAACTATGAAATGTCGAAACCATTTTAACTTTACTTATTATCTTCTTTATTATCGAACACCAATATTATGTAGCTATTTAATTTAGTGCACTTTATTCCTAACACGTGACACTGTCACTCAAAATTAATTACCTAATTATGTCTAAAAAATCTACCCTAAACACACACTAAGCTGCTATATCCATGCTTCATTTACTTTACATCAAATCCCGTATCGCTATTTCAGAGATAAAATAGACATGACTGAAAAGAATTTAGCTGATGTTGTAGTGAAAAAGCTAGCAGAGTTGGACGCCAGTAAGAACATGATGGAACAGTACCGGCAGTCCGTCGAAGTGAGTATTCAATGCATTTGTTTATAGAATATATTATAAGCATTCTTTAAAGGTGGGATTACAAATGGCAGCTCCACTATAAGCCTTTCGCTCATAGAAGTTTGAGTACCAAAGAGAGACAACACCATTTGTAATCCTGACCGTATGATTTTTTAACGTTTTTATTCAAGGCGATTCTTTAATATTAAGCCATATAGTTGTTTTCTATGTTTTACATCCTTAATACATCCTGACGATGAAGTAGTTATTGAACAAAAGGAATTCAACAAACAACTTTATACAAACGAATGCGCGAAGCCTGTTATTTCTTTCACCATGCAAGTATATATTTGTACACCAATGTATTTAATAGAATGTCCTAAGTGCACGCCATGATTGAAAACGTATTAAGCACATATTTGAATGTTGTGTGATATATAATATGTCACCGTAACATTGTGAACACCGTTAGTTTATAATCGATCTCGCGAGATTGTAAACTGTCGATCAATTGTAAACTGTTTCATTACAATATAACGTATTAATTGACGATAGTTTATAATCTATCCATGTTAAACCTTCAAATTGTAAACGAACCTGCACATACCGATAGGGTTCACATTCTGACCGATTTTATCACCCATATAATTGTGAACCGTCCCTGATTGGTCGGTATTGGTGGTAGCCGAATTGGTCGCAGTTACTAAGCCAGGGCACCCCGACCAAATGGATTAGGTTAGGCTAGAACTTTGACCAACCGTGCGCGAGCCGAGCGAGCGGAGCGCAGTTACTTAGCTATTTAGTGTTAGCACAAGGTGCGATCCGTCGCATGCAAGTTTGATACCAGTTCACAACTTGTCGGTTTGCCATTAACAGATTATAAACTATCGAAAAATAATGGTTTGTTGAAGTTCACAATTTTTATAATTTATAATCTCGCGAGATTGATTATAAACTAACGATGTTCATAATTATACGGTGACATATATCTTTCGTATTGGGTGATACAAAGTTTTAAGTACTCCAAAATTATATATGTATTTTTATATGTTCTACTATATATGTTTTTACAAATTAGATACGAATAATATCGATAAACATCGTGTCTTAAAACCGAATACTGTCAACAATATCCTCATATTGTTAGTACCGTTAACTGGTTTAATATGAAACAGGTATTTACACCATTCAGGCCCTGCTTGGCGATCTCGAGTCAAGAATAAGGCGCCAAGGTTAATACTTTTATACTGTACGCTGAACGCCTCCCCCATGGCTTATAGATAGCACAGCGCGTCTTATGTTCTCTCCCTGAACCATTTATAATATGTATAAATAACACTGACAATAAATATTATAGCCTACATGCAATATGCCATAAAGTAAATGAAAAGGGTGTGTAAATAACAGTTGAAGAACTCCGAGAATTTTGATTATACAGCACACAAACTTGATTCTATCCTTGCAATTTCTTGTAGGCTATATTGATTCGCATGTATATTTAAGTATTAATTTATTTTACTATTCACACATTCGGCCACCTTTACACCAAAATTACATTTAACATGACGATACATTTTGAGATCGTGACAGGAGAGAACGTATGGACTACATTCTTTATAGCTTTGCAGCGTTGACGCGAATTGACCGAGCACAACCTGTATATAGACACCGGCAGACCTGTATATAGAACTTGCTAAAAATTTATGTTTTACTACGTAAAGGGAACTGGTGTTGAAGATAAAAATGTGTAACATAAAATTTGCCGCAAAAATGCGCGATTCTGCTGCAATGAATGTCAACTGCAAAAATAGTTTATTTCTGCATATTATAGTGGCGGTCACGGTCACAAAACGTGTGAGTAGGACGGGATCCCTAAAATGTCTACACTGAGTCTCATGTTATCTCTCTCCCACGTTCTATGACCGCGGCTGTCACGAAAGTTGGCGCATACTGTAATATTTTATTTGTATTAATAACGATTGTTTTTGCTTTGTAGACGCTCAAGAAGCAACTGGCACAGGCCGGTGAGGAGGATGATATAGAAGCTGTTGAGGAGGTATGTGTTCATTAGTGATATTTCATGAGGATGCACAGTGTAGTAATTCTTCACTTCGAATATTAGTTTTAGCAAACAAAAAAAAAATCGATTTTATCCTAACTTTGATGGTAAGCCAGGAACAAAAAAGTCTAAAATAGCCATCAAAGCTCGTACCTTCTCTGTATGAAAAGTGGCCTTTATACTGCAGTGAGACAATGGTACCGATTCTCTTGTACTCCGAACTAAACTATCATAAACATTTGTTACATTATTTTTGGTTAAAAGAATTTTAAAAGCTTTTCTGCAAACAAGAATCTCTCAACTGTCACTCACAAACTCAACTGTCACTGACAAAAATTCATACTAATGTAATAAAATTAATAAACTGTTGTCACATACGTATTTTTTTTTTCTACTCTTTATTGTTGTTAAGCTGCATTCGACACTCCCTTTAGAATCGAAATATTATCTTTAAAGGTGTTTATTACATTTGTATGAATTTTCGTCACTAAATACGATAGATTTATCGCCTACTCAAGCGTAACTGCAATGTTAAATTAGAGTGTTGCTTTATGTTTTTATCAGGCGCAAAAAATATTGATAAACAACACTTTTGTCGATACCTTTATTGTCGTGACAATTACAGTATTATGATGTAAAACATTGAGAGAAGTAAATGGGAAGTAATTAATGGCCACCCTGAATTTCAATAATTCTATTTATCAGGGACACTACGATTCGGTGACTGGCAGTTTTGACATCAGAATGAATGGTCATCCTTAATTTTTTTTTTCTTTTAGAATATTATGGAAGCAATTGTTTGAATAGGAAGTAATAGGGAAGCAATTCTTGGGCATAAAATTCAACGTTAAATACGCTTAGTGAACCGTCCATCCTGAGGTAGACAATTTCAGAATAGAACATGTTGTTTGTCAGGAATAAACTAAATATTGGTGAATTTTTTGTCAAGTTTAGAGAATTTTGTGACAAGAGAATCGGCACAAATGACATGGTGATTATGAGTACTTTTTATTAAGATTGACACTATAATAATGGTAATTTGGCACAGGAGTTGTCGGCATGCAGCGAGAGTGAACGGCGCGCGCTGTACGTGTCTCTGGACGCCGCCCTGTCGGCGCTGGGCGGCGCGGCGGGGCGCTGGGCGCGCCTGGCGCCGCACCGCGCGCGCCTGGAGCGCCTCGCCTTCGCGCTCGCCGCGCCGCCCCCCCCCGCCCGCCCCGCCCGCCGCGCTGGCGCCGCCGCTGCAGAGCACGGCGTGACGCGCGCACTAGCCGCCGACACCACTAGGGACACGGTATCGAATAGAAAGTATCGATACTGTACTCATGAGTAGTATCGAAAAAAAAATATCGTACTCATAAAAGTATCGATACTTCAAGGTATCGAGTACTTTTCTTAGGGCCTAATGCGCCTATAGCATAGGTCAATATCAGTAAATAACGTCAGTTTAACTTCAGTAGGGCACGACATGAAAAAACAAATGGTATTGGTACACATAACAGAAAAAGACAACTGCAACAACAAAAAAAAAAAAAATTGAAACAAAATTAAATTATTTAGCACTTTAGGCATATATATTAAAGATTATTATATCGATACATTATTCGATACGATACCTGCCAAAAAGTACTCTTTGAGTAAAAGTATCGAATGCAAAGTATCGAGTACATAAGTATCGGTATCAAATGGAAATGTACTCGATACCACAAAGTATCGATACTTTTTTCGTGTCCCTAGACACCACAGTACTCAATCTCACGACAGACAGAGCAGGCTGAAACTATACCTACTTTATTGAATTTCCTACTCGTGTAGCATAACTGATGTATTAAAACGGGTTGCGTTTTCGCCGGCTCTGCCTTTGAGCTTCCTTCTTTACCTTTGTCGATCGATCTACTTAATCGCAGCTACCGAGCTGCACTCGCCGGATTCCGCGTGAACCCTGATAATACTTCCATTTTTGTCATAATTGTTGTAGCTAATTATAGTAAAAGACTAGTATTCTTGAATTGTTATATCGTATTGTGGAGCTTATGTTTTCCCTCCGCGGAAATACGTCATCCGTCCTGTGTAGTCTTTGACTAAATTAAAGGACCGACGTGCATAGACAACGTTGTACAACTACGTAAAGTACTAGAAATGAAATTTTTGCTGTAGAATGATTGATGTCGCTGTAGCAGACGCTCTAGTGAAAACGTTCATGACCAAGTACACAAACTAGATAAGTATGCAGGCAACTTACTACAGCTTTTAGCTGAGTTCTGTGTGTCTGAAATGCTCTCGGCTTCGTCTAAACTTGTGTTTAACATACTTAAACAACTCGATATTTTTCATGTTGCCTGCGTACTTAGTATTAACCGTGACTAAGATGAAGAAAGTAGAAATGTTGAACTAATATTGTTACGTGAAGTATATAATATGTAGTAATCATGTTCGATGGATCTCAATTCGCAAGGGAAGCGTGAGAATTCAGAAAGTTGTTCCACTAACAATGCAATGATCAAGTCTTGACGATAGAACAATGTAGTGTCATAATGTGAACTTACTTGCTTTTGTTTCTGTACAATTTTTAGACTAAGCATTAACATTTTCATTCCTAATTGCATTTAACGTTTCGTCTCAATCCTTTCAATCATTGCAATTGCATTGTATTATTTTAAATAAAATGTACTAGGTATTTATAAGCTGACCTTTTCTAATGTTTTTGTCCGTATTATTTAAGTATTGTGTTAGAACATTAATTTCTTTATATGCTGCACTGTAAGCGAATTTATCGTTGTATAATCATCACGAATACTGATGTCATCCGTTCCCTACACCATGACGAGTATTTTAAGTGCCATTAGTGTTAGCTCTTGTAGTATATTGTAGTGCTGATCTTGGGTCTAAATCTATTTTTATTCGCCTAAGCAAACCGTAATATTACGTCACAAATATCGAGTACAACTAGGTCACATTTGACTCTCCCACCTCTATAAAGGTTACTTTGAGCACACATTACTTTTACAGAATTATATAAATCGAACAATGCCGTTCAAGTCATATACAGCTGCGACGTAATGTAAAATGCCGCCTCCATAGCCAGCCGACATCACAAAACCCATATTTTATTAAAAATATAATCTAAATAATATGGAGGGTGGTACACAAGTATATCACAATATTTATTTTTCTGATCTAGTCAATAACATTCGATGTTATAATTCGATTTACATTTAAATTATTATCAGAAATCTATTGTCTTGTAAATTAAATATAGAAATTTACTTCGATTCAATCTGTATTATGATAATATTCAAATATATTGTTGCCTCTTTTTATTAATATTAAGTCTAGGCAACCATACCACAATCATTGACAATTAGTTATAGTATTGTACACAATGTACACAATTTATAAAATCAAAACGCGTTGCAAGTTAGACAAAATTGTAACAAATGAGACTGATATTGTATTTACGTTGAACGAATCGTTGACGGTCGTGTTGAAGTTTGGTAAAATGAGTGTTAAGATATTGTTTTAGATAAATGACCTTTTATTGCGCGTAAAATCCTTTATATGCAACACATTAAACGCTTTTTGTAAATAGTACAAAATCAGTTGAATCGCTTCGTCCATCCACGTCGCTTGCTTCAGGTGCTAATGATACGTAATCATTAGGTATATACTTAACAAATTATCGATATGGATACAGAATTTATTCCAATACCCAACTGCCCAAGTCAGTGGAATATCATAGGTGAACTTGAATTTATTTTGAATTAAATCGTGAAAATTATGCGATGTAAATACATTAGTGTATGTAAATATAAATAAAATATATTGATCGTCATTCCTGCAGTTTTATTTATGATTTGAAAACCGCCTGTTTATACCAATAGGGTTTTTTATTGTTTTTGTTTCAGATAAATTCAATCGTTAGTTATAATCATCCATACATGTTTCGTTTTTTTTTAAATAATATAATAATAATGCAAGAAACAGACACAGCAATGTAATGTTGTGTGTCTCTTTCCTGTACGAAAAGCAGAGGCACAGTCGTTTAAAAAAAAATAGACCAAAGCATTAATTTGTTGAGACATTTATTCGACGTAGTCCATTAATGTTACATTTTAAATAGTTATACAGTTTCCACTGAACATTTAATTATTAAATATGTTTTTACAATGAATCTGCCAATATTATAGTCGTGTATCTACCTGATTTTTGAAAATTACAGTGATAATTGCGTGTTTTCCTTTCCGTGTTCATTTCGAGAAACCGGTAGCGTTAAAACACCACGCTTTTGTAGTACGGTACATATATAAGTACACGCTCACCGAAACCGAGCACAGTTTGTGTACAGATGATTGAATTGATCTTGACCGTAAACTTTGTCTAAAATTGTTTGATTTACAGTTTGCCGTATCATGCAATATAAATGCAACAATAAATTAGACAAAGGTCATGGTCAAGGTCAATTAAGTCACCCATTAATATTTAGACAAACCGTAAACTATACTGTTTTATAAAAACATGGTTAGTCTATTACTAAACAGTGTTTATTTGACGCAAACTGAAGATAGTTTTGGTGGGCATGTACCGGGCTACAAAAGCGCTTATTTCACGCAATCGAGATGTCTCGAATTAAACACAGCAAGGGAAATACGCGTAAAGGTTCGTAACTATACACATTTATGTTCTGATTTATAGATATTATAAATGATAGAAAACTGATATCTGAAATAATTCAAAATATACACACTGACAATAGTTGTGACGTATTAAGTAACAACGTAATTAATGTAACATTACTAGAAGTAATTCAATTGCTACGCGCACAATAACATTGATCAGTCAAGAGTACCCCGCGTTATATTTAAAAGCAATTGTCGCGCGAAGACGCGATCATTGTGACTATTTGGACGGACAACCGGAAAGCGCCTTCTGTCGGCGCGACCACGCGTTCAGGTTCACCGAACAAAAAGTGAGTTATCGACGCCACAATCGCTTTTAAATAGAACGCAGCCATACATTTAATAGCATCATTGCTACAATGCCCGATTATTCAACTGAGCTCATCAAGTGAGCCAACGATTGTAGTTAATACAATACAATAATATTTTAACGCTATAACAGAGACGCCTCTAACTATAGGTAGGAACAGCATTACAGAAAATCGCGTGCAAAACTGGGACTTCGGTAATTATTGCATAGTTATAGAAACTTAACACGAAGACTAACATAGATAAAGCGATTCTCTATTGATAATTCATTCAATACTGTCAAAGAAATTGTTCCCCTGCGATTGATTAACTTTACAACAGTAAATTAATATTTTATTATAATTAACCCATTACATTATCCATTTAAGTTTACGCACGTGTAAAAGACATTTTAATTAGATTATTTATTTTCTATTTTTCTTAGTGAACATGTTATTTATTTAAACAAAAACCTTCTTAGTCGTAATTAACCTAACAGAATTTTGATTGCTTAGTTCATTTTGAAATTGTTATAAGCTGACTTTATTTGGGTTTTGTATCGACGGCTTAGTAAAGCAGGAGTGTAAGCCCGATCAAAATGTTAAACTTAAAATATACAAATATATCAGTCAGTGGGCTGTACGCTAAATTCTATTCTCCTAACTACAGTACAAATAAGACATCTCGCACTATCACCACATTCACACTAACCTCAAGAATTTGTTTAACAATAAGTATATTTATTAATTACTAAATATAGATATATAAACTATATCCACTTGTTCGATTTCATGATATTATCCTTAATATACAACATCAATAGAATTATGTATCCAATATACATAGGAGCGTGAAATGCAAATTTAAATTCTTAAGACACATTTACGCAATGTAATTCATATTCAACATGGAAAGCTATTTTAATACAAAAATAACATGTATAGACAAGGAATGAACAATTAACATTTAATTGACGTGCATTTGAATTTTTGATATTATAAATATTTTCAAAAGCTTCGTCATTGTGTCGTTAACCGTTTTATTGCTATCAAGTTTTGTAATCATATGAGTTATAAGTTAGACATTAGTCACAAATAGTTACAGACGAAACTCTCTTCGTCTTTTATTTTTAGACTATATTGACTATCGATTGCCTGGCTTGCGTTCACGGCGAGTTTTACACTAATATTCAATTGTATTTTGACTCAAGAGCCATATTAATATGATTGACAAACAATCATAATTCGCACTGATAATACAATACTGTTGTAACTCAAAAAGTGACTTTTTTTCAGAATCGACGAAAAAATGATTATTCACGTCATTATTTCTTTTAATATGATGTTATCTCAAATTTTACATATTTTGAGTTACAACAGTATTGTAGTGCGATTTGTGCGTACTTTATTTCAACGATTTAACACTTGAGTTGTACTCGACCAAACTGCCGTCAACGGTTGCCCCCTACCTCTGACCATGCTGTCCTATCTACACACTGTCCTATATTTTAACGCTCAATGAAGTTAACAACTAAAGAATTACATCAACATCATTGAGCATCGTCAATCTCACACTGCTCAACATTTTTGCGAGCTTAACATTGGAAGCTGGTACGTCCGAGGGCCCTTACAGATTTGAGCGTATTTTTGGAGCGTAAATGCACGTTGCACACTACTAAATGTGCGTCATGGCAACATATAATATTGCCGCCATTTTGTTACTGACTGAAACAAATAGGATCGCGCGAACATACTTGTTTACGCGCGTCATCTCTTTATTTAACAGCCCATGTAGACGCAAATCTTACGAACATGCGAAAACGAGCCTAAAGGCACCGGTAATACGCCCCGCAATCTGTAATAGCTCTACAAACTCGCGACTCCAACAGTATTCTCACAACCACGTTCAAAGGGAACATTCGTTTTGTTCAATACTGCTCTCATCTAATACTTGCCATACTTTGCTACAACATCGTGTAACCATCGGAGGTAGTCCTGAGATCATTATCAATAATTTTATCTCCCTATTTCGGAAGACGCCTACGCCCAGCAATGGACCTCAAGAGGCTAATGATGCCAACAACAAACTTCGATTCAAATCTACACTTTAGTTTTAAGTCGTCATTGTTACGTCAATCTAAACGTTGTATATTTTATGCAGTTCAGTATAAATATATATTTATCCAAACAAAATCACACAATATAACTATATACTGTTTACTACCAGTTAATAACAAACTACTGTATTCGCGATACTTTATCTAAAAAATATAACGTGTTAAATAGCAGTTTTCAATTGTCTAATATAATAATTAGTATTATATTAAAATCACGCGGTACCAAGCGTGGAGATCGCTCGGTGGAGGCAGGAAATCATACCTGTTTATAGAAACTTCGAGTAAAATAGCAAAGTGTAGCAAGTGTTAGATCCAAATCCGATTCTATAAATTACAGAGATCCCGAATGAAGACAAAAACATTTCTCTAAGGCTAGCGGGTACTACGAATTTTAATTGTTGCGGATATTAATCGCAAAACTGTGAACAATACCAATATACTAGAATCCGCGCACTGCGGTAAAAAATCGCTTGAAAAATTATTTTCGTATCCGATTTTATTACGCAGTTTAAAAATCGCAACGATTAAAATCATAGTGCGCGCATGGCCGTCGTCAAAAATGACTGATCCACTGCTTGACTTATTAATTCGCAACCAAATGCTCCAATACACAAGGTTCATATTGAACTACTAGCACTCACTTACGTGAGTCTACAATACATCCATTTTCACCAATCTCCTTTGGCTAGGTACAATTGCACGTTTATCTATGTTGAGGCTGACTGTTGGACAGTAGCCTCTGTGATGAGAAAAATAACAATAAAGATCTAGTTTGACCGATGGAGTAATGATAGTAACCTGTTGGTTAATCTAGGTGGACAGGTACAGGCGGTGGTAGTCGTTGGCCCCGAAGGCGGCGTTGCACTTGGGGCACTTGCGCTGGCGCGTCTCGTAGCGCGTGCGCAGGCAGTCCCAGCAGAACACGTGGAAACACTTCGTTAGTACGGCGTCTTTGCGTTTTACCTGCGAGAGAAAGGTTAGGTTCAGAACTGTTAAAACGCGTTAAATTATAACACAAGATCGGCTGGCATTATCGCAAAATTTCTCAAATTACATAAGGCCCTGACAGAGACAACACTCTACAAGACCGAACTCTTCTAAAACTGGATGTGCCATAAATCGACGGACATAACGAGTTTTCCATAGAAAAGATGGATATATTATGTGAAGGATGACATTATAAATGAAAAAGGTTGTCGTGTTATCATTCACATAACACGACGACTAACAGAAGAAAATAATAATAAATCCTTATTTCAGACATGAACACATACATGAACAGTCCATATGTTGTTCAGTGATGGGTTAGTAACAGAAAGTACTTATAGTCTATATTAGTAAAATAGAAGAAGAAAACGTTTTGCGTCTATCCCATGATACATTTGACAAGATTAGGGCAGACTGAAAAATGTGACGTGATCGCCGGTTAGTACAGTCACATCTAAAATAAATGTTTTGTGTAAGGGCTATTTTTGTCTGCTTATTGCAGGATAGGATTTGCTTTACCAACTCAGCCATAGATTTAGTATATACAGGATAAGTTTTTAACCAGTGCGCAAACTGTAACCATGAATTCAGATGATTCTATACCCCCTAGCGTAGAATTTTTTATTTTTTTTTATTTTTATTAGTTGTTGCATACATTTTGACTGCGCAGATATTGCACTTTTCTATGAAACAGCAGATTTTTTTTTGATAACCGACGAGAATTTTAGAATCATGTCCTGAATTCATGGTTACAGTTTGCGCACTGGTTAAAAATTTATCGTGTATACTAGCTTTAGATCGGCAACGTGTTGATTATGACGAGACCAAAAACAAGTTACACCAGTGTGCGTGTGATGTGCATGTGTACGAGACAAATAGTGCTGTGCTCACTAGCTGCTTCAACTTCGATTATCGATATAGAATGCAGTGTCTTCGTATCTCCTGATTTGAAGCAGATGTGGATAAAGTGAATACCTATCATTAAAGAAACTCAAAAAGAAATACACAAAAAAACGTGTAGAATTCAGTCTGACATGTAAAGATGATGACTCTTCTTTAGATGATAAACTGAATTCAAAATGTGACAGGTGTGAATGACTGACATTTAGTTTAAAAGAAATATATTGATGTTTCATAAAATGGCCAGAACATTAAAATAGTCTTAGGTTGATGTCAACTCAACATTGGTCAAAGATGTGTGCTATTTCGATCTTTGTTGTCAAGTAATGAAATATATTTTTATATGCAATAAAAAAATGTGCCGTAGATTCAAAAGGTATATGTGTCCTGATTTGATAAAGCACAGAATTTGAAAACTGACGCAGATATACAACGTGCCGCTACAATGGCGACATTAATTTAACACACATATACGGTTACGCGTATTCGTTTTATGGGTGTATTTTAATTTCATTATCCGTTATTATTTATTGAGTTATTTACAATTTTCTAAAATAGCATTTCGGAGCAACCTGTACTTAAACAACTGTAGCGCATAGGTCATTTGCCGGGGTCACGGATCATAACATCGCATCAATGAAATTTGCAAAAAGTAGGCTAATTGAAGGAAAGAGAGAGCCCTATGTGGGCAAGCGGCGCAGGCGACGCGCGCGCTCCCCGCACCCGCCCCCGCCCCGCGCTTTTTCTAACTCTAAATTCTTATTTCTACTTCTAGTGCTAGCCGTGGTCGTGTCCTTGACATACGTTTTTCGTTTCACAATCGTGCGCAAAAAATATCGCCGTGTGTGTTTTTGTGAATTTTTTCGCGAAAAAGACGCTTACCTATTGTTTTATTTATTTATTTTAGTGTAATTAGTCAAATTAAGATCCTGCGATAAAGACGCTTTGATTTGTTTTCGTTTTTTTTCTACCTAAGAGGTACATTGCGATAAGGACGCTTTTATTTGTGTTATTAGTGCTTTTAAACAGTTGATCGTGATGTCAAATGCACATCCGAATTACACAGCAGCCGAATACGCGGACATGATCCTAATTTACGGGGAATGTGGTCAAAATCGCCCTTGCGATAAGGACCTATCGCGAGAGATATGGCCATTCGAGACGATGTCCTACTAATCCGCGAACTATTGTAGGAGCTCTTCAACGCATCCGCGAAAACCGGCCAGTGGATCCCAGGTCTCAACGCCCGGATCGACCGCCTACACGACTAAACCCAGTTCAGTTTGATGAAAGTGTGCTAGAATATTTTGAACATCAACCCAAATCTAGCCTCCGTCAATGCGCTAGGCATTTTCACGTCCATCAAAGATCCATCCATAGGATATTAAAGCGCGAAAAGTGGCACCCATTTAAATTTAGAAAAGTACATGCACTGCTATCGCGTGATCAATTAATTAGGGTTCATTATTGTCAGTGGTTACTAAATCAAATTGAAGAGGACAGTGACTTTCTTTCCCAAATTTGCTGGACTGATGAAAGCACATTTACCAGAAACGGCATGTGGAACCAGCATAATCTGCACCATTGGGCACCCCAAAACCAAAATCCGCGCGTTTGGCGCGAGTCAGCCCATCAATACAGATTTTCTTTGAATGTTTGGGCAGGTATTCACGGTGACGACATCATCGGACCCGTATTCATTGATGGCACTTTGACCGAAGAAAGATTCGTCAACCTGCTAAATGATACGGTATCAGAGTACACAGACAGCCTTAACGCTCACCGATACCAACGAATGTGGTACCAATTAGATGGCGCGCCGGCACATTCTGTTACTGCGGCCAGGCAGTGGCTAAATAATGCGTTTGGTGCACAGTGGATAGGGAGATTTGGACCTCGTAGGTGGCCAGCAAGATCGCCAGACCTCACACCGCTCGATTTTTTTCTCTGGGGCTTCATAAAAGACGATGTGTACGCGGAGAACATTGACTCCGTGGAACAATTACGCCTTCGCATAACGAACGCGTTTGCGAAATTGAGGGAAATTGCTTTACGTGGAAATTTATTTTCAAAAGTGCGGGATAACATGAAACGCCGTTTAGCCCTGTGTATTCGCCAACGCGGTGGTCATATCGAAAATCTTAAAATTTAAAATAAAGGCATTTAAACCAAAGTAGTGATTGATTAGTGATGAATAGTGATGATAGTGGTAATAACTAATAAGCAGAGAATGATAAGTGATTGATTACGCATCTCCGCGCTGCACTCGCACCGCGGTGCCGATGTAGGTACTTGTGCCGCGCGATTTCTTAGAAATTACGCCGTCAAAGGATCGGACCGATCGTAAAAGGCGCTTTGCGTGGTTGCCAGCGCGCGCGACGTTGCCGCTGCGAGTAGAACGTAAGCCAGCAGGAGTAAGTAGCTTCATGAATGAATCTTTTACACAGACTGATCCCCATTTTGGGTATTATTTTATTCTTTAGTTTGTTTGAAAATTTTAATTTTTCAATTAACGAATTATTTTATTTTGTTATATTTTTTATGATTACTGAGCACTAGCACTACCCGTGTGTTAAATTAATGTCGCCATTGTAGCGGCACGTTGTATATAAAAGACTAGACTGTACATACCTTGCAGGATGGGCATGTGAGCGTCTCCTTGTATTCTCGTATCTCCTCCAGCAGCACCTCGTCCATGCTGCTGCCGGCTTGCTCCATCTTCTTCATGCGCTCCGCCTTCCGACGGAGTATCGCTAACTCCTCCTGTTGGTGGGAAATAGTAATGCTGTTTAATGACCGGAAAAGTATCTCACGACAGCATGACACACACATAAATGCGTTGGGCATGAAAAATTGAATGGTGGTTAACTGATTTTTTTACAAAAGAAAATCAACGTTAATTTTGGATGTATCACGTAAACCATCATAACATGAAGATAGGATAAATAACTGGTCAAAGAGATCTACAAAAATTTGAGAAAGGAGCTTAGTGCAACTTTACAAGAGAAAGACAAATTTCAGAATCTCTACACATTAAGAAAGTGCTATCGAAACAAAAGTAAAGTTCTTACGTTTCTCAGTACGGGGCCAAACCAGAATGGAATATCATCAATCTGCCTGCCTCTTCCTAACTTTGTTGCGGTCAGCTTCGAGTCTAACCGGATGCAGCCGAATACCAATATTTTACATGGAGCGACTGCCTATCTGACCTCCACAACCCAGTTACTGGGTAATACGATACCTCTTGGTAACCCTGGTTGTCAGACTTTCGGGCTTCTGACGGGATAACAACTGTTAAAGATCCTCGAATGACAGCCGGGACCAACGGCTTAACGTGCTTTCCAAGGTACGGAGGGTCTTGGATGTACAGATCGTCACCCATCCATGAACCAACCGCGCCAAATGTAGTTTAACTTGATCGATCGACCCGTGCGGCTTTTACTACTTAGCCACAAGCCCCTAAACCGGTATGGATGAATAATATGTTTCTTGATAAATCCATACTGCAGAATATGTAACTCGATAAACATGTTACGGTACTTACATGTAGTCTTTTTGTTTTGTACGCTTCCGCTTCCAAGGCGCTCGTCTTCTCCGCCACGACTTGTTGCGCCTCTTTCATTTGCGCGTGATATTTTTCTGTAAATAATCATAATAATTCTTAGCACATATCAAGAGGAAAACTTTCAACACTTGCTTTCTTCCCTGTATATAACATATGACTGCGAAACTTGGTCGCTCGCAGACAACCTTAGAGCGAAACTAGCAAAATGTCAAATGGCGATGGAAATCAGCATGTTAGGAGTTAAAGACAAAATCAGTAAGACAGATATAAGAAAAAAAACCAAAGACAAGGATATATTGGCTCGTATAGACCATTTGAAATGGAGCTGGACAGAACACATGCTTCAATACAAAACAAAAAAATGGAGCAAACAAGTGACCGTGTGGTACCCAAGAGACGCGACTAGAAAACGAGGGCGCCCAAAAAGAAGATGGGAAGACGAAATACGTTTAACCCTGGGGCCATACTATACCAGAGTTGCAGAGCACAATGCAGACAGTTGGAGGAGACCTATGCCAAAAGGCAAAGCGAGCTGCGGGACATAATTATTATGATTTGCTTTTAGCCAATATACTTTCTGCTATTGAACGATGTACCCAAAGTTCGGAAACAAACGGGTTTATTATATTTTTTTACTAGCTTTAGCGTACGGCTTCGCCCGCGTGGAGGTCGGAAATTATCCCATGGGAACTTACTACCGGGATAAAAAGTATCCTATGTGTCCAGGTTATAAACTATCTGTGTGCCAATTTTCATCAAAATCCATACAGCTGTTTTTGCGTGATTGAGTAACAAACATACAAACTTTCACATTTATATTATTAGCATAAGATAATCATAATACTTAATGTCAGATTTGATCGATGTCTTAGACTGATACAAATGGCAGTCACATCGTATTGGGACCGATCTATGATCGAAGACAGAAAAATGTTGTTGCCAATAAGCCTACACACAGCCACATGACGAAAACCTTGTGAAAGCCAAAAAACAAAGGGGGGCCGGGACATCCACGCGCAACTTGTTACAGTAGTACCCAACTGATATGGCTTACCGCAAGAACCTGCGCAAAAGGTGAATTTTCAAAGCGCGGGAAATGCTATTGACCAATCGGCACGCACCACGCACCGCGCTTCTTTTTTCTGTACCGCTATTGGTCGGCAGCTGCCGCCATGTTAGCGCGCGCCGCGTGGTATGTTAGTCATACTTCTGATTGGAGGGGAGCGACTTGCGAGTGAGACGGAACTAACAGCTGCAGTGTATTATGAACCTTATAGTAGTGATCTAAGGTTGATTGTAAGTTTTAAGCATTCTTTCGTTAATCTTCGGGGCCATACTTTCTTTTCTGTGCAAACGAAGATTCATGACGCGCCTTATCAGTTGGGTACCACTTTACCATGGATACAGTACATAATTCTGAACACCCCGTTGAGATCTCTCGTCATTAATAAAAAAAAAATGTTGTTCCATACAATTTGACCGCATAGGTATTGCACTTTTCTATGAAACAGCTGATAATTTTATGATAACCGACGAAAAATTACTACGCTAGGGGCTCTAGAATCATGTGCTGAATTCATGTTTACAGTTTGCTCGTCTATGTCCTTCCACCCTGTATAAGGTAATTAATTAAGCTCGCGAGATTGTCTTCACGACTTAACGCCTTTATTCGTACATTTCGCTAGTCATGCTTAAGTCTCATTTAAAACGAGTTAATCAAGCATAATGTTTTTTATTTTTTACAAGCTGACCCGACAGACGTTGTCCTGTCTTAACTATGAATGTCATATTATTATGTCGTTTAGTTTTAGTTTTGATTATTGACTAAAACTAAAACTATCGACTCATTTATCAACCGATCCATCTGTGTTAAACGATATTTGCAGCGCGCATTCTGTCAATCGCTGACAGTTATTTCAAACAACTGACAGTTATGTAAAATTAATATTGGCGTTAAGTTTTCTTAAATTTTGTAATGTTCCGATCAACTTCCTTATTTTATTATTTCATAAGATCCTTCTCCTGACAATAACGAACATAACAAAAAAGAAAGAAAGTGAAATCGCTCCAGCCGTTCACGCGTGATGGCGTGACCAAGGGAAATAGTGATTCATTTTTATATTATTTTTTATTTACCTAAATGCAGCTTCAGGTCAGCTGCCGACTGCGCCGACTCGATAGCCTTTCTCTTGTGCATCTCCATAGCTTGTTGTCTCAGCAACAGTTCTTTCTCAACAGCTGACAATGTCGCTTGCAGCAGTCGTTCCTTTTCCTCCAGCCGCCTTGCCACCGCACCCATTGATTCTATCTGCTGGTCGCGGGTTAACACCTGGCAAAGAAATACAATAATTATGTGTTAGTTTGAAAATAAATCCTGAAGAAACAGACCTTCCAGTATATTCTGAATAAATCTCAGCATGAAAACTTAGGTGAAATGAGCTTGTAATGAGTTGTCATTCCATCTGATGACAGCAGGCTTAGCACGAGCAAAGTTTTGTCGACGGAAGAGTAGACAAAAATGACGTTCCGTGTAGAAAGTAGAAATTTTTCTACTGTTTTTAGCATGGCGATTACAAAATCAAATTGTCTTCACTACCTTAGACAACTGTCAGTTGTCAGTGTGATTTTGACAGTTTGGGATAGAAATCTTTCTTCTGAAATAGTTTACATAAAAAAGGACCTAGCTTAAGATCGTTAGAAACGAAAGACAAAATGACAAGTTGTAGAAGGATTTCTACGGTGCGATGTCAAAAATGGAGAAACGAAATGTCACTTTGTATAGAAAGAGCTGTGGCTTTTAGAAAGCGTCATGCTAAGCCTGCAGGGACTGACACTATAGTCAGCTAACTTCAAGCTCAGTCCACTTAAGATTTTACAGTGAGTTTAACACAGAATATACCGGCTTATCCTCCAGTTGGTTACGTGAAACGAGACTACAGTGTCCCGGAGTGTTATTATGTCAAAAAGTACTCTATATCACTTGGGCTCGTAACTTTCAACAGTGAAATATTTTTTGTAATCAGATCATTATTTCTAGTAGATCTTTTACACACACACCCACACTCATAAACTGCTTTACCTCTTTGTTATTAGAGCAGTAGTAGATATTAATACTCAATGCTCAATCATTAATTGCATTCGGCCATGTGGTGGTGACTTCAAAATTAATGAGATCATTATGAACCCTGTCGGGCACAGCGAAATAGTAGCGAGAGGGGAAACTTTAAAAACTTCACTCTTCGGTTTTGTTTTGTAATTGGTATGGATTTTCAAATAAATAGGTGAATTTCATACAAAAATAGCATCCAAATTTCCGACTTTCGCATTGGACTTTCCAAAAAAAAAAAAACATTCATACCTTGTCCTGACAATTACAAACACAACAAAAAAAGAATTAGCCAAATAGATGCAACCACTTTGAAGTGATGCGCGGTCAAACATTTTTGGCAATTTATTTTTATTTATTCTATAGATTTATAGAACTTATAGTTTACCGTTTAAATATTATGTTGATAACATACCTGTTCCTGCAACAACTGTTTCTCCTCCCTCAGCAGCTTATGCAGCGAGTTTGCCTTGATCCTCTCCGACATCAGCTTAAAGTTTGCATCATCTTTTTCCCTCAGCTGCTGTATGAGCCGTGAGTTCTGTTCCTGCATATCTTCGAACGCTTGCCCAGTGACTTCCATTTCATTGAGGAGAGCTTCCTCCTCCTGTGCAGTGGAAAAATACTTTATTTTTTTATTATTCCGCCCTTTTAGTTAGTTTATTCCTGTTTTGGCAAGACCTAGAAAGGAGAATGGAGAAAAGAGGATTAGTGAGGCTTGTCGCGTCATCGTATGTTATGGTGGAGCGCACGTCACTTGGGTTATGAAAACTGTCCTCAACCCCCATTTACACGATGCAAGTATCTTGTGTCTTGCATACAATATAATTGAAGCAACAAATGACTTTCACAGTCTAAAAATTGTTTAGACGGTCCAATTTATTGTTGCTACAACTTATTGTATGCCACAGGCAATCAAATCGTGTAAATCAGGCTTTAGTGTTCTGCTATGAAATTAAGACAGTTTCAAGGTCAAACAGTTACCATAGACGTGCTGATACTGTCACCAGCACGTCTATGGTAACAGCTTACACGTTGCGTGTACCAGTTACAAGCACTATGTCAGCGTATTTGGAACCAAAAATGTATCTACATTCGCACGTTAATAGTGAAAGTTTCGTCTTTATTTCGTAGTAGTAAGGTTTTCATTCCGAAGCATGGAATTTTGTGCTAAGGGTTTTACAACATAACTTTGCTTGGTATGCCACAATACGATGAAGCAACGAGCCATTAGCGATCGGCTTAAAGCGGTGCTTAGTGCTGTCAGCGTCAAAAATACAATGGCAAATTAAAATAGCTGGCAAAACTTCATGGGCATCAAAATCTAATAACAATAAAACAAAAACAAAAAAGATTTTCTAAACTCGATTTTGAGTAACTACATCTGATTACGGGATCTACGGCCGCTGGTGGTGAAGTAACATGAAATTATGAGTTTATAAAATATATTTTTGTCTGTCTTCACATCTTTGTGGTGTCACCAGCTAATTTAATTTAAACCCTGTATATGGATAAACACTTTCCAAAATGATCTGATCAACTATCAAAAGTGGTCATCATAAAAATTCTTGGCTGCAGCCAAGAATTTTGAAAAAAAGAGAAAGAAAGAGTAGAATTTTAAAAAGTTTTCATATTTGATCAAAAATTTTTTGTCGCACAACACCGTCTTAAGCCGTTAATACAGGTCTGTCCTTTTTATTATGAAACAGAAAAAGATCAGCCCTATTTATAACAGTACATTTTTATAAAAAATATTAATACACAAATAGTTTCTTGAACTGTAGCTACCATTGGTTTCTGGAAGACTAATCAAGTTACTAATCAGTAAATCTGCTGTTGAGTAATGTCAACACGAGATTTCATTACAGATTAGTTTAATTTTCAGAAACCTAGGGTTGGTGAGTGACTGTATTCTTATGGTTAGAGCGAATTTCACCAATGAACGCGATCAGCACTTCTAAACTGCGTTCAAGAGCTGTCAATGCCAAAATTGTTTTGGAATATTGACACTGACAGCTCATGAAAGCGGTTTAGAAGTGCAGTTGTAGTGTGATGCGGAAATGCGGTGTCGCGTTCAATTTCATTGGTGAAATCCGCAATTTAGGGGAATGCGTTAAGATAGCCCGCGAAATTAAAAAAAAACTAATTTTCTTACCTTTTTTGCAATTGGCAGGTCAGGGTCAGGTTGTATGTTGATTAAAATATGATTCGCGGCCGTAACAAATATGGCTTTACAGAATTATAATCATTAGAATCAGCAATACAACTCCTAATTTAGATTTGGCCTCAAATGGCAAGATTTCCTGAAATAGTCGTTCAATAGGGTAATATGAACTTATAGATGTATTGATGATCTTTGTGATTATAATTCTATAAATAAATATTTGCTACGGCCGCGAATCATACTTAGGTCACTATACTGACGTGAAAATTGCCAAAAAATAAAATAAAAAAATCGCGGGCTACCCTGAAGGTTCGGCCTTAAAAGCCCATAGTTATAAGCTGCTAACATTAAAGCCCACTTGCACCACAAATCACTAAATGCATTTACCGGTTAACGAATTTAAAATATCGTGCTATTTCTGTCAATCGTTTGAAGATGACAGAGACAGGAATTGTCTTTAATTACGTTTAGCGGTAAATGTATTTAGTGATTTTTGGTGCAAATGTACTGTTACATTTGCACCAAAAATCACTAAATACATTTCGCATTCATAAATCACCCTCTATTGAATACTGTTATTCAATAGAGGGTGATTTATGAATGCGAGCCTAACTCCCGAATACTCAAACGACACTTAAAGCCGTGTCCAGTCGTGTGTAATGTAATGCGAAAAGTGTGGACGGCATACAAACTCAACGCGTATCCTTTATGTATTCGACTGCGAGAGCCTTTGTGTTCGCGCTAAAACCGACAGCCGATGGACCAGCGCAAGCGTTACATGTAATGCTCGTAGTCCCGTCCACAAGCAGAATTCGCGTCACATTACACGACATTACTCATTACACGCGTCTGTATACGACTTTACGTTTAAGACGTTTTTAAAATCTCTCTGTTGCTACATTTCGCCCCTTGAATGTTAAAGTAACAATGGCTAACCAAAATTACAAGAACCAATCAAACTACTTGGTTTTCAGAAACCGGTAGTCAACTGAACATTCGAGTTCCGTTTGACAATAATTGGGCGTGGTATGGCGAGACATCTACTGGAATTATAAAATGGAAAGTGCGTTGCTGCCGAACTTCTGCACGACCAATGTTTATACATAGGCCTTGTAATAGAAAGCGATCATCGTGATCATTTGTTCGGCGAAAAAGAAGGCGCCCTCTGTCGGCGCGACGACAGGCGCGTTCATAGGTTAACACGACGTCATGAGTAGCTTTAAATATTACCTACAGCTAGGTTACAAAGTATTATTTGCCAGTGAACCCCGAACTAGACAGCTAAGTCTGTATCTTGGGGCGCGGAAAATTACAAGATGTATTTATTAGTTTGAAAACATCCTAAAGAATCAGCCGTTATTTTCCAGTGAGTTTCGTGAAACCCGATTACGCGCGTTAATCGTTTGAAGGACACTGAACGGGACACAATACAAGTTCTATATAACAATATGGGCGTTTAGTGTCCTTCAAAGTGTTAATATGTCATCGAGCTGTGTGTTAATATGTCGTGATCATTGGTTCGGCGAATTGAAAGGCGCCCTCTGTCGACGCGATGACGCGTTCCGGTTTGCCGAACAAATGAACGCGACGGTCGCGTAAGGCCTTACGCCTAATAGCGATATAACATATTATTACACTGCTTACGTTACTGGTGATCTAAAAAGCATTGAAAGCGTAAACGCGCAAATTCCATCACGTTTTTCCATAGATGTGTCGCTAGGCTAAACATAATGATGCCTAGGCCGCTTCCTAACCAAAGCGATCGTCCCACGTCGCTTTCATATAGTTCGGCGAACAAACGCGGGATCGCGCCGACAGAGGGCGCCTTTAGGTTTACTGAACAAATCAGTCACATTACGAAGGCGACGATTACGTATTCGCGCGACTGATCGCTTTGGTTAGGACGCGGGGTTTGGCTACATGCTGTTAATATCATACCGGTGATCCGGCGAAGGGTCTAGTGAAGGCGTGCAGCGGGTCCGCGTTAGGTCTGGCACACGACAGCTGCTTCTGAAGCTCGTATTTCTGTTCCTCTAGCTGTTTGATCTTCCGGAGGGCATCCTCGTCTGCGAGGCGACGTTCGCGCTTACTTTCCTAGATGATAAAAATTTGTTGTTAGAGGTATAACAACATAACATAACGCCTGTATTCCCCGAAGGGTTAGGTAGAGGTGTACCAATAGCACACCCACATTTCGCCAGTTATGTTTTAAGTCCCATGTAATAGGGGGCGAGGCTATTGCCATCAACCGGGCACAAATCCAGACCCCGGGCTGCTACCGAGAAATTCCAGATGGAAAAACCCAATACACTAGATCAACGAGGCAGTTACGAGGAATTCTTGATAGAATAGTAGATATTATATTTCCAGCCTATTCTGATAGGGTATTACACTGTAAAAAGGTAGCATTTTAATATTACTTTAATCAAAACTGTCATACGGCAGTCCTCATCATTTCCATGTTGAATCTAAGCGGAGAGATGTTAAAATAATGCAAACCTAGTTGATACCGGTTGTTCAAGATATTTCTCCACAATGGTTGGTGAAAACCAGGCCTAATCCATTTCATATCCCAAAACAGTGACAAATATTAGTACTTGATTGTAGTATTTGCAGTTTTCACCGCAGTTTGTTCCAGTTTGAAGGGTAAGTTGCAGGTGTAATTATTGGCACATGAGACCATTTGTTGTCAACTAAGTGTACAAAATATTGGATTATAAAATTGTTACTTATGACCAACCAGTCATGTGCATAATCAGCCTATAATGTTCCCACTGCTGGGACACAGGCCTCTTCTCTGTGAGAGTGAGGGGGCCGTATTCCACCAAACGAACCCAGTGCGGGTTGTCTGTGATTTAAAAGAGTGTCCCTGGAGTTTCTTGCCCGTTTTTCTCCATAGGTACCTACTACGCTTTGGAATGGGCAACTAGCTTCATCTTTCTGACTAACTGACCCCTAAACCATTCAAAAGTGCCTGTAATTGGTTTATTTGAAATAAATGCTTTGAGTTTGAATTTTTGGTTCTAGGACATGCCGGTTTCCTCACGATGTTTTCTTTCATCGTTTTGAGAGCAGTGGTGAAGTCATATTAACGTACAACCTACAAATTGTAAATTATGATCGTTACCACTGGGCTACCACTGCTCTCATTTGAGAGCATTGCAAAACGTTGGTTTTGCTCTGTGATGGCAATACATCTGCGATGCCTCTAGTATTACAGGTAACCCCTTAGCAGAGTTTCTCGCCCTCTAATAACATAACAAATACATGCCTGTGCCATCTTAGCCTTCTGCCGGTGGTCCTCGAGCTCCTGCCTTGCCTTGCGCTCGGCGGCCATGAGCTGCACCTTGTCCCTCTGCTCCTTACTGACGCCCTTGTACATGTCCAGTAAGAGCTTCAGTTCTTTCTGCTCGTTTACTGCCTTTCTGTTAACGGGAAACTATTTGTTAAAGAAATTATAGTGCTAACTAACAAGAGCGAGCCAAAGAAATTGTAGTAGGTGAATATTTTAGATGATTTATCTAGATTTAGTTGAGTCCAAGCCGTGCCGTGTCCGAGGCATGGATGCTAGAACGTGTAGCATCCGACTTTTGGTTCGGCCCCTATAAACTGAGCCGACATGGGCGACTCAATTTCAATAGGTCTTTCTTTAGCTGGCAAATCTGGTATTATATTTCGACTTCCTCTAGCGGAGAGTATTAATGAGGCTTTCATCACGAACAATAACCTAGATATGAATGAATAAATCTCAAAACAAATCTCAAATTGTTTATTGCAATCCATAATGTACACTTACAGGTGGTAAATAGAATATAATAGAAACAACTAAGGACCCTGTCGGGCACAGCAAATTTTTAAATAAGTTGAGAGAGGAAGATAATAAATACTTACTTGAGTTGTTGCTTGAGCTCCTTTATGCTCTGCTCCTGCTCCTGCAGCTTGGCGCGCGCGTGCTCCTTACCGGCCGCGCATGTACCGCTACTGCCCTCTTCACCCTAAAGGTCAACACAGTGATTAAATGATATCTTTATTTCAGTACATTGGAAAAAAAAAAAACACTTCTACAGGTCCAAATAAATTATGTTTTAAAACTAGATGGCTTTCGGTGTTTCTTCTCAGAGTTGATAAGAAACACCGAAACCAACTCAGAGGTCACATCATAACATATCTGTCTATTCCCACTGCTGGGACACCGGCCTCCTCTCTTCGAGAGGGAGTGGGCCGTAATCCACCACGCGGGCCCAGTGCGGGTTGATAGATGACACATGTCTTCGAATTTCTGGTTCTAGGACATACCGGTTTCCTAACGGTGTTTTCCTTCACCGTTTTGAGAGCAGTGGTGATGAAATTATTTACACAAAGTAAAGCGCCTGCCTGGGTTCGAACCCACGATGTACAACTCGTAAGTTGGGGCCGATACAACTGGGCCACCACTGCTCCTGACAGAGGACACAGTCTCTTTGAAAGTCTAGACATAATCTTGGTCCGGCCACATGAGGACCATGCAGATTTGTATTTGAGATGGTCTGATGTGGAAAGTACCATACAAATTTGAGTGGAACTACCCAGTGAGTGCACGCATTTTTCAGTAATAGTGTGCTCAACTCAGAACTAAAAGCTCCTTTAGTTGAGAAGAAAGGCCGAAACAAACTCAGAGGTCACAGTCTCTTTTAAAGTCCAGACGTAATCTTGGTGTGATCATGTGAATACCATGTAGATTAATGTCTGAAATGGTCTTTTGAAAAAAGAACCACACTGATTGAGTGGACCTGTCCAGTCAGTGCACGCATTTGTCAGTAATCGTGCAGCTCAACTCGGAACTTAAGAAGCTCAACGACTCGACGAACAATGCCAAAGAAAGGACATTTGGGTAGGCCGCATAAAGTACTCAAACTGCCAGACAATCGTTAAAAATTAACTGGAAAAATAATACCTACATAGTCCTCACAGTGACAATAATTCAAATAATAATAATATTTCATTGAAGCGTCTAACAGGCCTCTGCGAGTTGGCTTCGACCAAGTGCGCCTTGTGAAGGTCCGGGACCCCAGGGTCCCAAGATATGTCAAAGACAATATAATACTTTAAAAAGTAAAAATTCATGTCACTCTCATTAGAAATACTCTTAAATAAACTGTGTTTAAACAGGGTCTCAAATAAAAGAAAACCGGACATTTTGTGACCCGAGCCTTTTGCAAATCGGACATTCTGCCAATCGAAACATTCCACAAATCGGAAATTTTGCGTATTGTACATTCTGCGAGACTGTGTTGATAAGTCAAGATAATCTACCATGGGCCAGATATGCAATCCAAAATGCTAGTAATTTAGTAAAGTAGAAATATTGCTTTGTAAGCAGCGCTACTGCTGAGCATGAGGTCCTGGGTTCGATTCCCGGGTCGGGTAAAGTGTTATTGGGTTTTTCCATCTGGAATTTCTCGGTAGCAGCCCGGAGTCTGGATTTAAGCCCGGTTGATGGCAATAGGCTCGCCCCCTATTAGATGGGACTTAAACATAACTGGCGAAATGTGGGTGTGCTATAGGTACACCTCTGCCTAACCCTTCGGGGAATACAGGCGTGATGTTATGTTATGTGTAGAAATATTGATAGTAAACGCATACCTCAGGGTCGGGTTCCTCTTTCTTGAGCGCGTGTGGCTTCTCGTCCACGGTGTCACCTCCCAGCGACACGCGCGTCCCCGCCTCCTCTAACTCCTTGCGCACCTGAACAACGAACACACATTTTAGATGTTACATTCATTGGAGAACATTTATCTTCTCCCGTATCGACACGAATTATACAGAATGAAATTTAAAACTTCCGCCAACTCGAAGCAGGAGGTTCAGTAACTGTTACATAATCATTATAAATCGACATTTCCTAAAACTAAATTCATAAAAAAAATTGTGTAATTATCGTCTTAGATAGTGCAAACTAAGTTATTGCTTTCAAGTAGACATCAATTATAGTCGAAACAGTAAAAAAAAAATGAGAAAGTTAAACTATAAATTTTAAGCGCGCGCCCAAAGAGCAATCCATTCATCTCAGAGTTCACAACATGAAGCAAGTTGGCAACGCGTTGAGCTAGCAGTCATTTACCTAATTGTTACCGTTCCTACGAAGAAAAGGGCGCGCATCGACGCCAACGTTGCCAAATGTCTTGCGCACGCGCACGTATGATGTGTTTAAGATAATATGGCCAGAAAAGTTTATTATTGAGTCAACTGCTAATAGAAATGTATGTAAATAGAACACATACCCCACCAACCCCAAATCAATTGGGACAAGGGCAGTAGGTAGGATAATAAATAATGATAGTACATGTAGGTTTTATGAATACACAATAAAAAAACAACCGACGGAAAGGAGGAAGGAGGAAGCTTTCTCTACCAAATCATAAAAGGATCAAGAAATCGGCCCAGTAATCATGGAGAAATCGATGTACAGTCACCAAAAAAGATATGTAAACAGGGTCGTCGCATATAGTTGAAGTTTACTAACAAATCAATGAATGTTTTCGAACGGAATTTAATTTGGTAAATGCACTGTATGTTTCCTATTAATTTAATTCAATTTTATTCTAAAACATCCATCGTTCTCTTAGTAAACTTCAACTATATCCGACGACCCTGGTTACTTATCACTTTTGGTGCCTGTACATACAAAAATTATAAACAAACACTCGCCGAGCACATAATCCCTCCTTTTTTTTATTCGTTTGGAAATCCACCGATATTATAAAACACGCACCTTATTTAACTCCTGACTAGTATCTTTATACTTCCTCTTGTAGCGATGCACCTCTCCCTTCAGCTGTTGATTGTGGTTCTGCAGTGAAGTGATGAGGTGCCTCATCTCCCTATTAATAGGGCCAGTCTGTTCATTAGCCGCTAGGTTTTGTTCGAACTCAATGCGTAACATCTCGTATTCTTTCCGAAGCTGGCCTAATACGTCTTCTAATTGAATCATTTCAGCTCTTAGGGTCTTTTGCCTTGATAGTTCTTCGCTCTGAAATCAATAGAAAGTAATTTTGAGATAGGATTTGCATTGAAAAACTCAAAGAATGCGAAAAAGAAAGCGAATTAATATCTCAACCGTCGACATAAACAAGACTTCCAGATCCTGGAGGCTTCTAAAGCCTGCACCTCCGAAGCGTAACACACTTCGAATGACAATCGAGTACATTTCACAATACGACAAGACCAATTGCTTTATTTTTGTAAAAATCATCTGCTCGACAACAGAATCAATTCGATTAATATTTTTGTAGGTATATCAAAATGAGTAATTGTGTAACACACTATAGAGGTATGAGGAACAGGGTGTAAAGTTCACTCATACTCTATGGAAAAGGGAGGATCCTCCGACCAGACGGGTGTTGTGTCTGGTGGGCAACTGCCCGACGGTTGATGTCGGGACGTTGTATATATGCTAGTCGCACGGTAAACTCTGCTTGCGCGATACAGGATTTGCGTGACGTCAGTATGACGTGTAGCTCGCATGTGGCGATGTTGATACCGCTACAACACTATCAGTAGCAATCGCTTTAATTTTTTTAAAGTTCAACAACATTAATTGCGTTTTAATTACGTTGTTGAGCAGACACTTTTTTCGAACATATGAGGCAATGGGTTAGCTATATTCTTCAAAATGATTCAGATTATGATTGATACCGTGTTACGCTATTAGGGTGCTGGTGCTGAGAAACTGGATCTTTGGAATCCGCTGGTTGGAAGAAGCACAGCCCCGGTCGATGTGGCAATGCTTGCGGGCTGGGGAGGCCTATGTCCAGCTGAACACGTCTTCTTCTTCTTCTTTAAGGTTATGGTTTCCGCACTTAGTCCTTCATGTGGACCATTGTGCGTGGGCCATGGCGGCCGTCGGTGGTTATTCCAACCAGCCCACCTCCCTCCAGAAGTTGATGATATCTCCGCTGAGAGCATCTGTGTAGGATATGGGTGCCCCGAGGGTTTGTGACCTAATTTGGGTGACGCCTGTGCATGCAAAGAGCACATGCGCAACGGTTTCCTCAGCCTCCATGCAGGCCCTGCACAGAGGACTGTCCGTTATGCCTATAGTGTGAAAGTGTTTGTTTAGCGAGCAGTGAACCGTGATGGTCCCCGTCACCAGGCGCAGACCGTTCCTGGCTGAACACGTCTTTCTGCCGAACGATTAGGAACTGGATAACCAAAGTAAAATGATAAAGAATAATTATAATGTTACCGAACCTCCATCATCTCAATCTGTCTCATGTGCAAGTTCTTAGCGTTCTGCAGCTGTAGCCGCGTCTCGTCGAGAGCCGTCTTCATCTGCATAGACTCGTTGTAGAGAACTGAGAACTGACTCTGAAGACATTTGTACTCTGTTGTTTCTACTATCACAGATTCTGGCAGTTGGCGGATCTGGGGACGAGAGGGTTTATTATTTATAATATTTTTATTTCACGAAGCGACGCGCGCTTTACTTGTTGTTACCAAGTGTACAAACGCTGTGAATATGTGTGTAAGCGCAGGAGCTCTCGATACCGTACGAGACAATGGCGAAGTCGGAATGTGTGTTATGTGCTGACGCTACTCGTCTTCACATACACATTCACAGCGTGTATGTACACTTGGTTACCACAAGTAAAACGCGCGTCGTTTCTCGAGATAAAAATATGACGACGTAAGAGGGTTGTACAGTCAGCCTATGAATACCTTGAGCATACTTAGAACTGAGTCCTATCTATATATACGCGGATACGAACGGATATTACGCGGTTTTCACCATCATTTCGAGAAGGTTTATGTGTATACTACGTCGAGATAAAATTTAAATTTAATAAAGAATTCTCAATGTTTTTCAAGTCGCAAAAACCTTACGAAGCGAACCTATTTTATTATAAGATCCAAAATAATGGATTGCGTATGTTAGGTAGGCGTGTCGTCATACTAAGGCGTAACACAAGTGACTCAAAGACAACTACATCAATTGAAAAGTAACAAGTGTGATAAAGTTCAAAGGTGATCAACATTGTCATATTATGCCGATGGGTTGCCATGTTTTGATCATCAAAAGGTGCTTGGGGCTGGTCCCGATAGTCATAAGATTAGTAATGTCCCGTCGTCACCAATTAAAATTACAACCTGAAGGCGCAGACGCAGACGCAGTTTTCAATCAAAATTACACAAAGAACAAGTTAACTCACGTCCATCTTCAGCTTCTCAACTTCCTTGAGCGTGTCCCGATGTTGTCGATGCAGCCTGTCAAGCTCGGCCAGGCGGTTGTTGGCCAGCTCCCGCTGCTCCTCCAGCTCGGCCGCCACGTCCTCCAGCTTGGCGGCCGCGGCCGTGGAGTGCGGCGCCGCGCCGGCGCCGGGCGCGGCCGCCGCGGGGGCTGCGCTGGCGCCCGATTGGTGATAGCTTTTCAACTTTTCAATGGCTTCTGCAAGATGATTTTCTAGCTTATCGTTGCGGGATCGGACCTGCGGGTGGAAGATGTAAAATAGTGTGTGAAAAACTATCTATAACAAAATATAAAGTAACATGTTATTATTAAAAAAAAAAACCCAGCGTAAACTATAACGTAGTAATCAAAAAAAAAAAATTGGTTATTTTTATTAAATATTTATAAAATATTTTTTCATTTTTATCATGTCTATTACGCTAATTATTTTTTCCAACAATTATTATTTGAATTACCTTATTAATTAGTACTAGAAAAATCATCAATAAAAATTGAGGTCATAAAATTAACCTTCTTCACAAAGAATTAAAAATAAAATTAGAATTTCAGGTTCATATTATCAAATCAATTCACTCAATTCACAAGCGGCACTACAAATAAGAAGCCACAGGTACGTTTTCTGATACCACATTATCATCCGATACTTTTGGAACAGACTATAAGTTCAACGAACCTTCAGCAACTCATACTGCAGATCATCGATTTGGTTCTTGAGCTCAGCGTTCTCCGTGTCCCGGCTATTGACGGCATCCTGCAGCTGTGCCACCCTCAGGGTCATGGCATGATGGCTCTCATGTAAAGTGGTGCATAGATCTTGGAGTCGCCGGTTTTCAACCGTCACCTCCTCGTTGGTCGCACGGATAACGTCATCCAACATAGGGGCGGGTGCGGCTTCTGAAATATATTAGTATCGTGAGCATATTGGTTCACGAAATAGTTTATATTTCCGGCCTTATATTCTTCATCTATTCAGTTTTCAAAATTCGCTTTTGGAAACTTGGAATACGTTTTAACAATAAGGAAAACGAAGCGGTAACACCGCGTGTGTATTTTTCCTGCCATATCAATACGCTAAACGCCTCACTCCAACGAAAACTTGAACGATGTTCAGAAAATATTTTGAACAGCTCTGAATTTCTGTCCCATTTTTTCTTTATAATAAGATTTTAGCAGTAAGCCAACAAGGCAAACAAATCATCAATAGTAGATAAAATAATGGTTAAACACATAAGTTAAACTGAACTAACCATAAAGCTTACCCTCACTCTCGCCCTTGATGGCTCGCCAGATCTTATCGTTCCTCTGCTGCAGACGGTCAAACGCTTGCAACACTTTGGCGACCGCTCGCTTGCTCACTTGCACCCGGTTAGCGAGCTGAGCGTCCAACTCCTCCTTATCCCAGGTAGACAGCTGCATCAGGAACGAAGTTGTTGCTTCGTTTTCATCTGAGGATGAGTTGATAAGTTTTACTCTCAGACGTAACTATCTATCTATCGGAAGGGGAAGGGATGTTTAAGTCTCACGTAATAAGGGGCGACATTATTGACCTCAACTGGCCATTATTACAAGTACCGTTTACAATGACAAATTATAGGCGTAACGCTTTTTGTATACGCAGTGCAATTGTTGAATAATATTGCACTGCGTATACAAAAAGCGTTTAAAGTAAAATTTATCTTCGCACCAACCGAAAAACCCTAAGATTACGGCCATTATTACAGGTACCGTTAACAATGACAAATTATAGGCGTAGCGCTTTTTGTATACGCAGTGCAATATTATTCAACAACCTGCCACCGCATTTAGAAATTGACGTATTTTGTACGAGTGCGTTAAGGATCAGGAAAATCCTGAGCAAGGAATATTTCAATGTGTGAATGTTTGTGGTTTATCGCGACATACATAACTATTTCCCATGCGTTTTTCACTTTTTTCTTTAATCTCCTTTTTATAATAACATTGTAATATATATGTGGAAGCTTGTAATTAGCAATTGTCAGTTGTTTACTATTTTTTTTACCATTTACGTGTATTAGCCTGTAAGCTTTCTTAAAATTGTAAAAATAAAATAAATAAATAAATAATAATAAAATAATCCAGAATCTACTAAAAAGAGAAGAAATTCCAAATGGGAATACCCATTACTGCTATGCCGGACCCGGTAAACGAACACAGGACTTCACGCTCCGCAGGCCATTTACAGCACTCTTGGTGCAGATTAAACTATAAGTACCACATTTCCATAGATAAATGCGTGTATTCCTTCATTAAAACTTAGTTGTTCTAAAACACTGACAGAATGATGGAGTCCTAGGTTTCATTATTATTATACAGGCAATAATATCATTCTCATTTTTAAGCAACTTCAAACAAGTGACCATTTTTATTTTCCCAATATAATTAATTGTCAAGTTACCACACAATGGAGTTGAGGACAGTATAAGTTGACCTTAACCTAATATTAGACAAAGAATGAGTTATTAATATGGTCACACTGTTCTCTTTGAAAACATGAGAACACTTTGCATTGCTCAAGGTATATGTCAGGTGATGGTAAATGCAGCCAGACTGTATTTACCTATCAGGCTAATCTATTGGCTCCAGGAAAAAATAATGCCATTCAAATACATACAAAAATGTTGGATTTCTGAAAAACCTAAACCCCTTCCATAGGTGTTTTACTTAGCAACCAAGTGATAAAGTTAAAAGAGTAGGATAGCAGAAGGTTCTTTACAGGATACGTTGATAAATATTGCAGACTGCCGCCCGGTGTTCAGGAAAAAGTATGTTTACATAATATGTAGCACTTACATTTGATTAAGTATCAATAACAGACAAATGACAATCCTAAACACTCTGTAATTGAATGAACAAATTTAACATAACATGCTGTAAAAGTTTATTCTTAAAAGTTCCTCAAGAAATTCTCTAAATGATGGTAGTTAAAAATCCATCAAGTACATATTTTAAAAGTACTTAAGTAATAGGGGAAGCATAGAATAGAAAGAAATGGAATGTATGGGGGAGAAATTGGACCATGAGTGGTAAAGAATAGGATAAAACTACCATTTGATATTATTAACAGAAACCAGTTAACAACTTACTTTTGTTTTCCGACTCATCCGCAGTCTCGGCATCAAAACGTTGCAAGAGTACTCTGATATCTTCATTGAGTAGATTCCAGTACCGATTGACCACACACAGCACTGCATCATCTTGAGTCTGTCTCTTTTCGAGCTGTTCAATCCTAGCACGAAGTTCCGCCTCACATCGATGGCGTTGTTCTATTCTCTGGAAGGAACCATTTTAATGTGATTACTTTGGCAGAGATATGTATAAAACTTGAGAGCTCACTTTATAATGACCTCTAGAGTGCGACTTCTTCAAGAATAGGCGAGAAGAACCATATCATTGAGAGAAAGACAGGTCAATGCCCAGGGGTGGGACAGCTCTGGGCAAAATGCTATACATAACCTATATACCGTAGATCCTAGAAAAATAAATCACTCATTTTGCGAGTAGGAATCTTTAAGTGTCTTCTTAATATCTATTGGCAGTCACTAGTTTAAAGACACATTCAAACATTTATTGTGAAATGCGGGAAAATGTTATGATTTCGAGAACTCTTTTTTTATTATGCTGTTGAGATGTTTATGTGTAGTCTTTGATCTTAAGCTTCTTGGACTAAAAGCTAATTGCTTCTGGAGGGAGGTGGGCTGGTTAAAATGACCATTGACGACCCCCATGGCCCACGTACAATGGTCCACCTGAAGGACTAAGTGCGGAAACCAAATCCACTACCATAGAACATAGGAGCTAATTGCACAAGGCAATGCAGTCACAAATCCCGGTGTTTGCAACAGGACTTATGTTAGCGGGGTTTTTAAGAAATTTTGGAGGTTAATTCTGATAGCTTGAATGACTTGATTCTGTTTGTTGCCATTTTATTCATTATGTACATAGTGTACAATGCATAGTGTTTTTGTCCTCTGTAATAATATTATTACTGACAAATGATACAATTCCATTGACATATTATGAACAGAACCATACTAACTATCCAAAAAGAAATGAATTAGCAAATAAATATTCTATTCTATTCTAATAGTAAAAAATGGATCGCATACCTAAACTATTTAATATTGAATTATTGATCCATACTCTTCATGTATGACAGTCAAAATGGATCATAGCCTATAGTTTTATACAAATATTTTCATCTGATATGTTAATACTTTAGGTAGTATAATAAACATGGATATAACATTCTTTGAATAACAAAATTAACTTTTGTAGCTTTTGGTTTGTCATCTACTAGAATATCACTCACACCAAGAGATAATTCTCTCCCCAAGCCATGTTTTAGCTATGAACTATCAACAATAATTAAAAAATATGATTGACGTGTAAAAGTGTTTGTACAAACCTACTTACAGAAATAAAATCATTTATCATTTATCATTTAACACAAAAGAAATATAACAATGGACAACATGAATGGAAACCAAGAATAAGTTAAACAGATAAGCTGAAAACTCTTCAACGTTTCAAAACATTAAACTAACATAATAATATTGTTGTCATTGTACATAAATGCTATGTAATTAGGTGTTGATAAACAGCTGATCATGACATGTTTCTCATTCATTGAATCTGCGAAAATAACTTACACATACTAGCAGTAAACAATTTAACATGCAAAAATACTTCACGATGAGTACCTGGGCCAACTTTTTATTCTGAAACTGAAGAACTTTAATGTCCATTTCTTCCAAAGTGGACACAGGGCCGATAAGATGGGGCTCAAAGTGAACTTTCTTGATCGGTGGCTGGCTACTGCCATTGCCGCCGTCATCTGCCGTACGTTTAGACATTTTGACCTAAAACATAGGAAAAGAGAAACCCTCAATTCTCAAAAAAATTATGCTGTAGTCTTACGAAAACTATTGATCAATATAACCCAGTCAATTTAGAAAGAGGTTATTAATATAGTAAATAAGTGGCGACTGTGTTCTTTTTACTTTGGCTGGATGATAAACATACCTGCTTGTCAATATTGACACTCTTGTTAATTGTTGTTTTAATTCAAGTACTCAAGCTGAGAAATCTTAATTTTACAATAATCTATAATAAATATCATTTTGCTAACGTAAGCAGAGAAAACTAATTAAAAAAGCCAAGCTCCGCCCGAAATATTGCCAACCTACTCGTCTCGCACGTCCTCGTCCGAGTAGGCACTAGTGATGTAGTGCGTGCAATGGCGTACTGCGGATAGTTGATTTGTAATCGATAAAAGGCGAGCTTACTAATTCTATTTTTTTTTAAAGTCCTCTATAGAATCCATCATAAAGAAAGCCTCCAAAGTAATGGGATTCTTAATACGAACTTGTTCTGACTTTCATTCGCTAAAACCAGCAAAGGTACTTTACTGTTCTTACGTGCGCAGTGCCCTTGAGTATGCTTCCCAAGTATGGAACCCCCAGTATGAGACGTTTAAATCTCGTATTGAACTTGTGCAGAGGAAATTTATGAGATACCTAGATTTCAAGGCGCAGCAGTTTTCAGACGGCTATGCACACCGGTGTAAGCGTTATCACTTTTTACCATTGGATTAAGGCGTAATATTAATGATATTTGTTTTCTTGTCAACATTTCTAATGGATCAATCGACTGTCCCGATCTACTTAGTAAAATTTATCTTCGCACCAACCGAAAAACCCTAAGATTACGGCCATTATTACAGGTACCGTTTACAATGACAAATTATAGGCGTAGCGCTTTTTGTATACCTACGCAGTGCAATATTATTCAACAACCTGCCATCGCATTTAGAAATTGATATATTTTGTACGAGTGCGTTACGGATCAGGAAAATCCTGAGTAAGGAATATTTCAGTGTATGAATGTTTGTGGTTTATCGCGGCATAGGAAATAGTTAGGTTACAATGTTATTATAAAAAGAAGATTAAAGAATCTTCTTTTTATAATAACATTGTAACTAATCTATATGTGGAAGATTGTAATTAGCAATTGTCAGTTGACCGCAATTTTTGATCGACCCAGATTCGATCTAGATATTCAGTCTTTAAAAAAAAGAAAAAAAGAAGGATGGCAATGACCCCACAGTAGTTTATAAACTTTCACGGACATTATTTGAAGAACTAAGACTTCGAACATGTCATAGACAGGGCAAAAAACATTAAAAAAAAAACTACCTTGGTAGTAATAATGTATTGTATGTTTTCTGCTTGGAGTAGTCCATTTTCTCTCCTAGCATTCAATTAATAAGCTGAAATTTGGCATACAGCGTATATTGTGTTCGTAAGATAAAACTTACTGGGAGAAAAGGGGTAATCTCAAGTTTTTTGTCAATAATTGTACATAAAATATTTGCACGCCATGAGAAATGGCAAACATGTCGTGAGCCACTCATAATTAAGATCCTGCATGTATGTATTATTTTAATTCTATATTTATTTAATTTATATGTATACACGTAATTTTATATGTATACACGTGTTCGAGCAAATAAAATTTATTTCTTTCTTTCTGTAAGGGAGGATTTTACTGCCTGCTTCGTTAACTTGAAAATCTCATGGCAGGGGGTTCCAATCACCCACAGTCCTCACCCGAAATACCTCAGTAGGTATCGCTTTAGACCGGTCGCTTACTTACACAAACAATTGCCATTAAGTAAAAATGAAAGTACATGCCAGAAATAACTTACTACGTCGCAAAATTTTTAGATTGCCTATCAGCTTTAAGTTTTGGTGAAATGTATGAAAAGACAGACTGCAATAAAGCATTTAATATAATCCATGACATATTCACGCTCTTCTTTAAATTGTGTTTTTCCGAAATACTTGTCAAAAGGACCAATAAACCCATAAAATACAAATGGCTTAATAGGGGTTTGAAAATATCATGCATTAAAAAGAGAGCTTTAGATTACGCATATCAACACGATGCTATAAGTAAACGTTACCACATGAAAAAATACCGTAATTACACTAATATTTAAAAAAAATGCATATCAAAATCACAGCAAATAAACAACAACAATTTTTTCAATAATTCTAAGAATAAATGTAAAGCGACATGGTCAATTATAAAAAATAACTTGAATAAATGTAATAATAATAACTACATAAATGAATTAATAATTAGTGACAAAAAAATTAATAATCCTATCCTTTATGTAACCAATTTAACAATTATTTCATCGAGCTGACACAAAAAATTAACAATAGTAATCATGACGTAAACAACATTGACATTGACAATAATTTAAATACTTTATTTTTGACTCGTTAATGAAATTGACATTATTAAAATAATATATTCATTAAATAACACAAATTCTACGAGATATGACGAAGTAACCACTAAAAAATTTAAATTACGCGCAAAAATTATAGCATCCCCACTTAGCTACCTAATAAACGTTTCATTTGAAGAAGGTGTTTTTCCGTCGACATTAAAAGAGTCTATAATTAAACCATTATTCAAAAAGGGTAACTGTTCTGATATGAGTAATTATAGGCCCATTACACTGATCCCAATTTTTGCATTTTTTTTTGAAAAAGCAATGCATGACAAAATAAATAGCTTTGTAACTAAATACAATCTAATTGTAGAGAGTCAGTTCGGATTCAGGAAAAATTGTTAAACAACTTTAGCCTGTTTTTCATTAGTAAAACTAATTACCGAAGCTCTGAATAAAAAGATGTCTGCTTTATCGGTATTCTTAGATATGAGCAAGGCATTTGATTTTGTCTCACATGAGCGACTACTCTGCAAACTAGAGAGGTATGGAATAAGAGGCAAGGCGCATGATTGGCTTAAAAGCTATTTATCTGATCGCCAACAGAGAACAGGGGGCCTAGACAAAATCCCTTTTCTGTAACCGTTAACGCCAACGGAAAATCAAATTGTATGGAGTTGACATTTGCTTAATACGTGAAATTACGCGTCCTTTCCACAGGTAATGTCATTCCCATACATTTTGACGTTAGCGTCTGGCGTTAACGCTATCAGAAAAGTTTTTGTCTAGGCCCCCTGTTATCTCTAAAATAGAAAAAAACAATAGGACGACATTGCTCAGAATTTAAAATTAATAAATCTGGCGTTCCACAGGGAAGCGTACTGGGTCCGCCACTATTTATATTATACATAAATGACCTCAGAAACTGTTTAAAATATGACTGTATCCAATTTGCTGACGACACTACTTTGACTATAAAATGTTCCAACAAAACTGACATAGTAACTAATACTAACATTGAATTAATTAATGTAATAAAATGGCTCGGGAACAATAATCTTAATGTAATATTAATAAAACCAAAGTTGTTCAATTTCAAACATGCAACATGTCGGTAACACCAACAACAATTCGACATGATAATACAATTTTGCAACCAGGACAATCGGCTTTAGTTTTAGGTATAATTAGTAAATTGACAATAAATTCAACTGGAAATAACATGTAGAAAGGGTATGCAACAAGCTAGATAAATTTGTATATGCTCTTCGCAAGCTAAGACTGGTGTCCAGTAAACAAACTGTCCTAATTGCTTATCATGGGTATGTTTCATCAGTATTGCGATACGGCCTAGTGATATGGGGCAATTCAGTGGATGTGGACAGAGCATTCAAAGTACAAAAAAAATGTATCAGAGCCATGAGCGGAGCAGAATATTTAGACCATTGCAGGCCATTATTTAAAGAAATAAAAATTCTGCCACTCCCGTGCCTGTATATTTTTGAGGTTTGTATAATTGCAAAAAAATACCCTCATTTATTCCTATTGAATGAACAAGTCTCCCAAAGATTGAATAAAAAAAATGCCGGGAAATTGCTAGTACCTCCTCAGAGATTGCAACTATACAGCGGAAATGCCAGTTGTATGACTGTAAAAAATTATAATAAATTACCACCTGGCTTGAGAATGTTACCTATGAATAAATTCAAGTGTAAAATGTTTACTTGGCTTTTAGACATGTGTTTTTATTCCGTTAATGAATTTTTAAATCATACTTCTTGACATAGTAATTTTTATTCCATGCTATTAGTATTTTGACATTATAATTAAATATTTTGACACTAGAACTTATATTTTTTGACATAACATATTTTTTTTTTTTTTGTTAATGTTATTTTTATTTTGAATACCGTATATATTTTTTGCATAGTTATTAATATTTTGACATTACAAATAATCCTTTTCAATTAATCTAAATCAATGTTATTGTATCAAACTAAAAATATTAACTCATAAACAATTTTATTAATTTATTACCTATAACTCTTATATGTCTATAATTTGTATGCACTTAGCTTGTTTAATTTTTCTACACCAGCAATGGTAGTGTAAGTGAATCGAATTTTAATTTAAGATCTCAATGTACCAACTTGGAAATAAAATTATTATTCGTTTATTTATTTATATACTTATTACATTTTTAAATATTTTTATAAAAACATAGAAAAAACATTTAAAAATATAAAAAATAGTGGTCCGCCGGTATCGGGAGCAGGGTCCAAGCTACCGGTGGTTAGGGCTCCAGAGACAGGAACTTCCTCACGATGCGAGCCGTATCGAGGAGAACTGCCTTCTGGATCAGGCCCTTGACCCAACCGCCTAACGAAAGCCTCGAGAGATGTTGATCGAGGCTTTCGGCCATCAGGCCATTCGCCGATACGACAATCGGCACAATGACAGCCGAACTTACATTCCACATGTCAACAACCTCGTGTGCTAAGTCGAGATATTTAATTTGTTTCTCTTTCTCAGCTTTCACGAGGTTTTCGTCATGCGGAATGGTAATATCGATAATCATTGTGCGGCGCGCTAATCGATCTATCACCACTATATCAGGCTTATTGGCGACAATAGTCCTGTCAGTAATGATAGACCGATCCCAGTACAACGTAATATGGTCATTTTCGAGAACTGGGTCGGGCACATACTTGTAATACGGTACCTCAGAATCCACTAGTTTATATTTCAAAGCAAGTTGTTGGTGAATAATCCTGGCTACTTGATTATGCCTGTGCAAGTACTCGCCGTTAGCCAGACGAGAACAACCAGAGACAATGTGTCTGATGGACTCACCCGGACGATGGCATGCCCGACACACGTCAACCGTCCCGTCTTTCATAATATGTCTCCGGTAGTTATTCGTCAAGATAACTTCGTCCATAATTGCACAGACGAAACCTTCGGTTTCCCCGAAAAGGTCACCAAAACGTAGCCAGGATACGGACGCTAAGAAATCTACACCGGGCTCGTGAAGAGCCCGATAAAAGCGTCCGTGTAGCTCCTTGCTTTGCCATACCTCCTTGCGGTCATCGGTAGTAAGTACCACAGGTTTGCGCCAGTTCTCTTTAGCCATGGAGAGCGGGGTGAGGCCCTTGTCCACTGCTACCACATCACGGTGCATACCCACTTCGGCTTTTAAAAAATATTCCCTGAGACTGCACACTTCGCGGTTGTGGAGGGTCTTTGCATTTAAAAAGCCTCGACCCCCGCACTTCCGCGGTATGTACAGTCTCATCACCGATGATCGTGGGTGATGCATCCGGTTTGCGGTCAGCAGTGTACGGACCCTCCTATCCAGGGCGTCGAGTTCGGTCTGAGTCCATTTGAGTACGCCGAAAGAGTACATCAATACTGGCATGACCCAACCGTTGAACGCGCGAACCTTGTTTCCACCTGAAAGAAGACTAATTAATACCTTCCTCAGGCGACCAAAGAATCGCTCCTTCAGCGATTGCTTCATGTCAGCAACATTGATGCCTAACGTTTCCGACATACCCAAATACTTATAGCTTTCGGATGAGGAGAGAGATCTAAGGTGTATGGAATCCGAAAGTTGAATTCCTTCGGATTCCATAATCTCACCTTGCTTTACATGCATGACTGCACATTTGTCCACACCAAATTCCATCCTGATGGCGCTACTGAAAGTTTCAGTTACCTTCAGTAGTTTCATCAGTTGCAATTTGTTGGGGGCAAAGAGTTTCAAGTCATCCATGTAGAGGAGGTGAGATATGAGCTGACCACCTCTCCTCAACCGATAACCTAGACCTGAATCCTCCAGTAGTGTACTTAGAGGATTCAGGGCTAAGCAGAACCAAAGTGGACTCAAACTGTCGCCCTGAAATATTCCCCGTTTAATCCATACAGGCTCATCATTCCCCTGGATCTGTCGACACCCTGGATAGCGAAGAACCGTCCTCCATTGCCTCATACACGACCCAAGGAAGGTGCGTAGAGTTGTATCTATCTTGTACAACTCCAGCACCCTCATGAGCCACGTATGTGGCACTGAGTCGTAGGCTTTCTTATAATCAATCCAGCATGTCGACAAATCCTTGCAGGATCGACGAACCTGTTGACTAATGGCCATATGGATGAGGAGTAGCTCCTTAGTACCACGGGATCCGTTCCTACATCCATTTTGAGAGGCTGACATAATCGAGTTATTATCAATGTGCGTGTTAATTTTCGCTCTCAGAATGGATGTAAGAAGTTTATAGATCGTTGATAAACACGTAATCGGTCTATAATTCTTGGGATCCGTGGAACTACCGGACTTATGGAGCAGATGAGTAACACCTGTTGTTAGAAACTGCGGAAGCGACCCGGACTCTAAGGATGCTTGGAACTGAGATGCCAGGCAGGTGTGTGAACTAATTAGCCATTTCAACCAAAAGTTGTGCAATCCGTCCGGTCCCGGTGATTTCCAATTCGGTAACGGACGGACTGCTTTGGTGACGTCTAAAGGCGTAATCAGTACCGCTTCCATTTCTGGTACAGTTTCACACACCTGCTCGACATCCCGTATCCAGTCAGCCTCAACGTGACAGACGGGCACTGACCAGATGTTGCGCCAGAATGTAATCGTGGCGGCATCATCCGGGCGGCACTCATCTGTCACATTTTGTTCAGGTCGCTCCCAAGCTCTATATACCCATCTCTCATCGCTCTGGAACATGCGATTCTGTGTGTACCGATCAACCCGCCGCTTATACCGCCGAATACGGCTCGCCCATGCACAAACTTTCTGCTTCAGGAAGTCGATGCGCTCTGTGACACGGGACATGTATTCCTGAGGGCTGATTTCTGTCCCCGAGAATGCCCGCCTCACAAAGCGCATCACTCGTGGTCGTGTATTGCCCTCCCTGAAACAGTATAGTTTGCCGATGAGTACCCTGGCCTCATCGATACGACGCTCGATCCTGCACTGCCAGGCTGGTGCGGCAGGTTTTTGTCGAGTAGCCCCATCACAGTTTGGGAACTTGACGTTCGCTAAACGACATGCCGCAACAGCCGCGCAATACAGGATCGAATGTGTATCAACGAGATTCTCGCTGCTCTCAAACACATTCTTAAGATGCGAGTCCAGGGCACACACCAGCGCCCTATTTTTTTTGTGCATAGGCAGGCGTGGTAATCGGGGTCTAATTTCGGTCGGAGTGGATCTGTACTCACGGAATGCATCCTCCAGTGCGCTCCTCAATCGGGCGTTGCACTGGCTACTTACTGAAGCAACCCTATCATCTTCCAGTTCTACACCATGATTAGACCGCGGCTGTATTTCATCAATGGTCGATGCTTGTACCGCGGTTTGTGCCGGTCTCGAGGCGATATGGTTGCTCAGTTCTGAGCGCAGCCTATCAAGTGCAGCATCCTCCAACCTATGGCTGCGTTGGATGACCCGCACCTGATCCGACAGTCGTTGGGCCGAGACGTTGACGGTTGGTTCAAGTTCCTGAAACAGAGACAGCATCCTATCACGGTACGCAGTGAGGTTAGTTCCCCCCTCTGTAGACCTGTAATATGCGCGCATGACGTTCTCGTTCATAGACTGAGTCCATTTCATGCGCTGCACACAACCACCGGCAGCGGGGACCCGGCTCGGGGCCGGATGGCCCCTAAGTCCCAAGCTCTTCGGTGGCCGGCCTCTCCCCTGCCGACGTACAGGTGTTGGCGACGTCGGCGGAGAGAAATACTCGTCGCTCGAGCTCGACGCAACTACCGCTGCCGGTGTCGTCACAGCGCTCACGGTGGGGCTGGATACCGGCGGCGGCGAGGCGGAGCTGAGCGAAGAGTCCGGAGGTGATGGGCGTGCTCGTCTCGTAGCAGATCTCGTCAACATACTTTAATATTCATTAGTATTTTTTAGTTGTTGTTTGTTTTATCGGAGGTGGCATGACAGATGTCACCTCCGAATCGGTAGTTTTTGCTGGAAATATTTGAAATACTCGTTCATTTTACTTTTTTTTAAATATTTTAGTATTTATTTAGATTTTGCGATTGTCCGTATTCATATAAAATATATAAACTGTGTCTAAAACTAATAAAACTGTGAGAAAATTACTATGAATAAAAATTTTGTGAATTGTTGACGTTGGTGTTGCCTGCTATTATTAAATTATTATTATTATTATATTTTTATTATTATTATAAACATCCACCAGATGGGGGACGACTCCCCAAGTCCTACGAGCAACTGGAATGGCAGTTTGGTTTTCCGCTGGTGAATATGCCTGTTCATTACGGGACCATTCCTCCCACACCAACCTAGTGGATACAGCTCTAAATGAGACGTGCCGGTCTGCCGGATCATTAGTGGTTGCAAGCCTTAACGGGGCGTTATTCGAATTTTCCTGTTTTAGAATCATTTTTAAATAACTATATTAGTGTATTAAGGTCATAAAAAAATATATGTCATAGATGTATTCATGTTCTAGGAAAATTAACGGTTCAAAACACGATTAATTAACTCTATGAAAAAAAAACCGAAACTGGGTCGATTTTAAAACCATTTTTCGTTTCATTTCCTCAAAATAATACGAAAATTGTATTTTAGAGGGAATTTAACGATTGGATATTTATTAAATAAACACAAAGGTAGTAAATCCGGCTAAATCAGCTCGTGCTCGGAATCCCATCCTATTTTAGTGCAGCATCCACAAATAATTGAAGAGCACAGGGAAAGAACGATCAAAGTCATTAAGTGATTTGCGAGAAAAATGGTGTTTGGATTATTCATTCGAAAACTTGTAAGAAGGATCAAAGTATTGATGACTCTGATCGTTTTTAACTTTTATCGCTTAGACTATGATCACTAAAAGCTATTATGCAAAAAAATAAAAGGTAATTTTTCGGTTTTCGTACCTACGTTTTTATCCCAAGAAGAAACTTGACATTATATTTGTCATATACACGTTCTCCCATTCATTCCAACTGCAATTGTAAGGATTTACCATGTTATTCTGAGACCCTATACCTACTTCTTATACGTTTTCCTGTAATCTCTAAGTAAAGAACTAATTTCAGTATATTTTTCAAAATTTTAGGCTCCGTAGTTTCTCGGATATATCTTTAACAACTTCAAAACTATATATTTTAAAATTATACAAGAAAAATATTTGAGACTCAAAGCGTGCTTGATCCCTAGACAGTTGTACCTACACACACATGATATGTTGTAATTGTAACATGTAGGGATGTGTGTATTATCTATGCATGTGTGTATTTAAAACTAATTCAGTTGATCCAACTGCAAATATTTTATATCTACTATGGCTTCTAAATTCTAATGATGGCGCGGCGCATCGTAAATAAATACGTCGCGCTGCATATACGGGAGGCGGAGGTAGCATTTCAAAGGCCTACGTGCCTGGAAAACCTCGCCACCCCAGTACGAATGCTGTATTCATTGACTGGCACCCCCAGAAATTCGTAGGGCCATAGCCAGCCGTATTGAAAGGGCAAAGCTGCAAGCTGACTCACGCCACCCAATGCACAACTACGTCACAGTGCCTCAGAAGATTAAATGCCGTAAAATTTTCTCGGGTGTGTGAGTCCAGCATATGGCAATGCCTCTACTGCGTCTACAGCAAGACGTAGGTAATCTCTGGCGGGAGCAGTTTTTTCAAGCCATCTGAGAGCCTGCCACCTGGGCACCGTTAACGTGCCCGACTTGGAAATCCCTAAATAGACTACGAACCCAAGTCTGCCGCAACGAGACTCTGCACAGATGGGCTTTTATGAACGACTCGGACCTCAAGTGTATAAGCGGCGTCTCTCCACAGACAATGGCCTAAAAGTGAAAATTTAATTCCCTTAAAACAATTCGATATAAGATAAACACTTTTACTGGATTTCTGTACAAAAACTCAATATTTGATACATTTTCTTAGAATTGATAAACATTATCGAGCGGTGCCACTTTTCTGAGAACGACCCTTATATTCTTTAGGACAATGGCCCACCTACCATCATGCGCCGCAGGACCTTTAAATGACTGGGTCAGCGAACGGACTTCGTGTGGCAGGATTTTGGGCTAAACATAATATTTAAATCACAAACTTATTTGCCATCGATACGCTAATGCTACGGCTATATTGTCGCGATAACACAAACTACATTTCGTGCGCTCTCTCTCGCACACCGCTCGATGCCTCGCTGTACAACAGAGAAGTAGCCGTACCTAGTAGGTTTATGGAGAAAGTCAAATAATGGAACCGCACCAAACAATTTTTCAAAAATCAGTCCCTGTCGGAATGAAATCAGGCAAAACCATTTGTATGTAAAATCTCATTCTGTTGATCTAGATACCTACTTACTTGGAACTTGGCACAAATAGGTACCTATCTTAGTAAATTAAAAAGATCGTAATGATTCATTTTTCAAAACTTCCTTGGAGCCACATCAGCAGGAGGGTTCGATTCCCAAGTCAGGTAATATACCTAATACGAGTATTGGGTTTTCTATCAGTAATTTTAACTTCGCAGGCTACCTTTAACTTTCGTTGCTAAACCAAACCATGTGCAACCTCATAGCAACGAGAAAAGGTCACTATGATGCAAAATCAGGAAGTAAAATAACTGTAAGGACAATCTCAGACCACAAAATAGGTACAAACCCCTACTTTTTGGTCTCTGAGATTGTCCGATTGTTTCAGGAAATAGGGTCCGATAGAAAGGCACGACATAAACTTAAAACCATATCAGTTTATGATTTTAAAGTTGTAATACTTATCTAATATGCTTAAGTAACAATAGAAATAAAAGTGTATAAAACTTCAGCTAACTACTTACTACGTACAAAACACCCTGAAATCCGAAATATCATGAAGAAAACATTCTATCGCTAAAGATTAGAACTCATGACAGTTTTATATTTTAACTGATCTTGAAACATTCTCAGGAAAACTCTATACTTCTTATCATGGTATGCTTTAGTGCTCATATTAGGTGGTATGACGTCTGCAGTGCCACCCATGTTCTCTATAGCATCCTGTACATTGTTGAAGTACTGGGAAGCACAAGCTCCTAGAATTGCAGACCCAACTAAAACAGAGTCTTTCTCATGGGGCCTTAGAATGGGCAGACCCACGGCATCGGCTTGTATTTGGACGAACAGTGGATCTTTTGTGATGCCGCCACAAACCAGCAACGATTTGAACGGCTTATACCCTGCCAGTACCAGCGCCTCTATAATATGTCGCGTGCCGTACTGAAACAATGTATTAAAAATATAAAATTATACAATGATAAGACAAGTATCCCCATGGGGAAAAGGCATGAGTTTATAATAAATTATTACATAACTTTATTCTCACTCATAATATAAACAAAGGTTGGCAATAAAGATACGGGTATTATCACTATCAGTGTTTACGACGCGACGATAGTATTGCATCTATTTTATGAGACTTCTTTTCTCATCGATCCTATTGTAAGTCCACGTTCGTAAAAATATCGCAACGGGATATCTACGCGCACCGGATCTTGAACGCATTGTTTAGCGCCGAGAGTTGAAAATTCAACAGTGTGTTTTTTCTACGCGCTGGGATGCTGTTGGGTTCTCAATGCTCGATTTAAACGCCGAGAGTTGAAAATCCCGCCGCGATATTTTTACGTCCGTGCGAACGTGGTCTTACGAAATATACGTATCAGAATAGTTCAAGGCACTTCAAGGCGTGGTAAAATAGCCAGTCAGCTAATCTTGGGCAGTCCTACTACCACCTTAATAGACTGCCTAACATTCGCTGAACATACAGTATTTAAGAGGGCGCAAACCGGTCCACTAGCGCCACTCCTTTAAAAAATAAAATTTGTGACTGAGAAGGACTTTTGAATAACGGCTCAATTAGCACCCTCGGTAAATGTGTCTAGAATTTTCTAATACCTTTTATAAACTTTCATATCGAGACACGAAGCAACAAAATACGATCTAGAGGAGTGTGGCCGCTTTTCCTTCGATCGAATTTTGTTGCTTCGTGTCTCAATATGAAAGTTTATAAAAGGTACCTATTAGACAATTCTAGACACACTTACCGAGGGTGCTGATTGAGCCATTATTCAAAATGCGTTCTCAGTCACGAGATATTTTTTTTAAGGAGTGGCGCTATTGGACCGGTGTACGCCCTCTTAAATATCACCACATTCGCCGCTCGTGCACGCGTGGGATATTTAAAATCATTCCTATTTATGTAACTGGAACTGCGCCACTTACCGACAGTGCTTGCAATGTGGCCAGGTACAGCAGTGCTAGGTTAGCTTCACTGTTATTTATTGATAGCCCACAGATCATGCCTCGCATTGAAGGGTCTGCCAGCGGCGAGCGGTTTCCATGGAAATCAGGCCAGACGTGAACATCCCTTGTCAAATAGCTGACATCTTTGTGTCCTTCCAGTCTTGCCATTTTTGATAATAATCCCCTCAAGTGGTTGCGGGTACTGGAATATTTAATTAATAATAGTTTTAATTTCTTATAAAACAAAACTGAACAGTATTGGTTTTGTTAGGTAACTTACTCGCCAGAAGACATCACTTTCAACAGTTCACCACCGGCCGGATGACTTGATATTATGTGGTCTAATAACATCCCCGAAGCACTTTGTCCAGCCTCATTCAACCACATACTAGGTACCATTGCACTGTAATACGGTCCCCACACACCTTGTACTAGAACAGCGTTTTTATTTACAGCCATATGACATGTAGAAGTCCCACAGATTAAGCTAAGACGAGAAGACATCTCTTTATCTATTCCTTCACCATGCGTTCCTATCATGCCCAAGCCTCCAGCATGTGCATCTATGATAGAAGTGGCAACTGGAGTACCCGGTTTCAGTCCCAAAGTATTTGCAACTTCAGCTGATAGACCTCCACAAAACTCTCCAGGCATTAAAACCTTATTGCCAATTTTCTTAAAGTTATCTGCGGCTAAGTCCTCTAATCCAATATCACGAAGAAAGCCTGTGTTCCAACCCTGGTTTCCATCAATAGAGCATTCATAATTCCATTTGCAGACTAATGAGCATAGTGAACGACTCAATGAACCTGTTGCTGTCCATGTAAGGAAATCAGGCAGGTCAAAGAAGTATCCGAATTCGTCCCATTTATTTGGAAGTTTTTTTTTTAACCAGAGTAATTTGGGCATTTCCATTTCAAGACTCACTTTTCCACCAACATATTTGAGTATGTCATGGTTAGTTTTGTTTATCAAGTCTGCTTCAGCTTGTGCTCGGTGGTCCATCCACATTATTATATTTTGCTCATTATTGTTTGTGCTTACAGATAGTGGCTTGCCACGTTTGTCTAAAGCCACTAAGGAACATGTAGCATCAAATCCAATACCTTTAATACTTGCAGGATTTACGTTTTCAACCACATTCTGAAAAGCAAGGTATTTCTTATGAAACATCATTTCCTCTGGATACGCCTGTTGCAATTTGAGGTATTTAATTTTGATTTAGGATTAAGTTCCGGGAAAATCACATATAATTATTAACTTTCTGAGATAGAAGAGTTATTCAAAGTAGGTACATATGTATACACACAGGTAAAATCTTACTTTAATGACGGAAACACAGCAATCCCAGATGTCCTTAGATGACTGTTCATAGTAATCAATTTTAGGTTTCCATGTCTGAATTTCCTTAACCGATGCATTTAAGACATGACCTTTATCATCAACCAATGCTGCTCGTACGCTGCCTGAGCCCACATCCACACCAATGAAATAAACTTCTTTACTCATTTCGAAGTATGCACTCTTACAATTCTGTAAAAAAATTGCAACAGAAAAAATGTACTTATAGCTTGTAAATAGGTACAGTGCTATTGCATAAATTAACAATTATGTAAAATAAACTGATTGTAGAATGAAATAGGAAATGTTTTACATCACCTTGCACACTAAGCCAATGTTCACAGTAACAGAGAGAATGTTATTTAACGGCACCGCAGCGGCGACAAAAGCAAAAGCAAATTGATAAAACGGCCTTGATGTTGCAGATATTACATATCAAGTAATAAAACCAAGTCTCATAGTCATGAGATAACCTTGTTGTCCCTTTGAACTTTTGTAACTGTACAGCTATCATCTGTAAATTCTTTATTGGGCGTAATTGTTAGACACGGCAATGTCAACAAAAATAAAGTTAGTTATTTCTATTGTATTCGTGTGGAAATTTAAGCAATTAGCATTTTACTACAAAGATACCCTAAATATAATAATTTTAGCTAAGACAATATTCTATAATAAATCTGAAGAATACATAAAAATATATTATGTTCTGCCGGCTGAATTGCAGTTTTCAATTTTGCCGCTTCAAAACTTCAAAAACATAGCAGTATCACCACAGACCACAGAACACTATGAGAGTACGGGGTTTATGTTTAGATGTGTACTATGATTTATATAAATAAAGGCGTATCCTTGCGGGAGTGTCACACTCCTCAGCAGGCAAAGAAATAAATAATCTTTTTTTTTTCTACAAACCTTCCGTAGATTAAAGGCTCTTACGGCGGTACCCCGACCAAAACCTTGCCATAGTGCGTTATTCAGAGGCTATTAACTCATATTCATTACGGGTAATAAACTACATCTAAAAGCACATTATTAATTTTCGATATCCTATCATCACATTGCACGTTCTTATTTGTTTTTATGTGTTATAAATACATTTAAAATCTCCTTTTAAAAAAGTGACTAAAATTATTGATTGCATGCATCTTTTGCTAAAGGTGACGTTCTATTAATTTGAGGATTACACTAATAGATAGATAATTAAAAAATCTAAATAATTCACGTCTTATTTTATTTCCAAACATCACTTGTCTTTTTTTATTAAAATAATTTCATATTTTTTGTGAATTTTAATAAATGAGCGTGCGCAGGGAGTTAGACAGAGCGAGATTCAGCGATGGGACAGAGAAGGACCGAACGCTCAAGGTCGTTTGGTCAGGGAAGCGCCTTAAGAAAGGTTTGTGGAACAATTTGAACAAAAATCCGGTTATAAAAGAAAACTGGTAATCTAACTAGGATTTTAAATATTATCGTGACTTTACAGCTGAAGTGGATAAACTTCAACTAACTTTTGGAGGGCACTTTATTACCAATACAACTTTCTAAATTAGAAATTGGCCTCAATTCCTCAAAGCGAACAGACATGTATTAAAAGCCGCAAATAAAAAACGTGTTTCATATTTTTTTTTAAAAGTGCTCTTGACAAGTTGACAATTGATTGACATAAGCTATCTGCCAGTGCCGAGTGCTGCGGTTTGTTTTGATTTTCGTACGTTTGTCTGTTCTGATTTACTAATTATTATTGTAAAATTGTCTGTTTAATAATGGTTCGTTTTAAAAACAGGTGCGGTATTCAATTTTATGTGAGGGACATATTATGAAAAAAGATTTATTTGTGAAAACGGCTACATTAAATGTATAGTACCTAACCAAAGATACCATGGATGGATTGTGTGGTTGATGTGGTGATATCGCCAAAAAAGAAACGAATATTGAACTGACGGTGACGGGTTCTGAATGCCATTGTATCCTGTAATTGTGATAATTATATTAAACTATTAACTACATGGGACTTAAACAACTGGCAAAATGTGGGTGTACTAAAGAACACCTCTGCCTTACCCTTCGGTGATTACGGGCGGGATGTTGTTAAACTAAACTGGATATTAATTTAAGAAGATAATTGCGCCGGTCCCCAAAGTCACACATAAGCCGGAGGATAATGATCCAAACTAACCTAACACTTAATAACATACAACATTATTGATTATTAAGCTTATAGTTTTTGATATTCTTTGTATTTCAGATACATAACTGTTGAAATAGTTTGTCCATACGTGTCTAAAGATAAACCATTACACTTGAAGCCAAAAATATTCCATGACACTGTACTGGGAAAAATTCAGCGGCTGCATGGTGACTTTGGTGTTGCAGCTGTAACTAATGGATTTTTAACAAAATATTGTAATGAAAATACCAGGATAGCTATTATAAGATCAAGACATGGGCCACATAGATTTGTAACAAGTAGTCTACCTTTTATTACTAAGATAGGAAACCTATATGTTAAGCTGAATACACTGCATGTTGGTGCCACCCTAAAACATAGTTTTAAGTTTATACAAAAGCATCAGAGAGCTTATTTAGATTCTATGTGGGCCAAACTTAAAACTGATGAAGAACGACAAAAGTTAGAAGCAGCTGTGTTGGATTATACAAAAACTGATGTTGCTATTAATATAGAAAAAATTGCCTAAATAGGTATGTGTTTTTATTTTGCTGGTTAAAAGGATAAGTTGCTTAATTTGATCTTTTTTTCTATTTTGTGTGGATATATTTCTATAAAGAATGTCACCCCAATTATTGAATACAACATAAAAAACCTAGCCGACTCGCAACCCTGTACCCATAATAATGAACAAATCAAGTACTGTATAAAAACAGGGTGAATCGGGACGAAACTTTAAAAGGGATTTTAACATTGAAATAATGTAGTTTGTTGCCAAAAGGGGCACATACTCATTAATAGCCAAGAGCCTTGACCAACACCTGACGAGGCTTTTGTTGGGGAGCTGCGTTAAGGGCTTGATTCACAAACCGATACTTCTGGACATGGCTCGCACTGTTAAAAGGTTCCTCTCTCTGGAGCCCGGACACCGGTGGGTTACTATCCTATCTAATATTATAAATGCGAAAGAAAGTTTGTTTGTTACGCTTTCACACTAAAACGGCTGAAAGGATTTGGATGAAATTTGGCACATGAGTAGACAATGACCTGGGTTAGGACATACAATACTTTTATCCTGATATTCCTACGGAATCGACGATTATACGGGTGAATCCGCAGTGCGCAGCTAGTTTTTATGTTTTTTTTAATAAAAAATGGAAATGGAAAGGATGGCTTCTTTTTTGGAAAAAAAGATAAGAAATTGATTGTGTATTAATAAAGCAAGAATTAAATTGGTACAAAACTTATAGGTAAAAAATATTTATTATGATAAAAAGATTCCAATATACATTACACTGATTTAATAATATGGTTGATGTCATATTAAAATTTCATTACATTTTCAAATTCAGTTCACATTCAACTTCTATCAAATTCTATATAATATGTACATTTATTTACCAATCACATAATTACACACAACACTGCTGTACACAAACTGTACTACTGTAACTGTGTGTGTGTGTACTGTATCACAATAATTATTACATCTCTCACCAACTCAATAGATTTCATAAAACTAACATGGAAGATTATTACAATACAAATGTTTTTCTTTCATTCCAAGATACAAAAATAACAAAGAAATACAATTCATGTTACATTTATTTCTTAATTTATTACCATTTACTGAGGAATTTGTAAATAAAGCTTCTTCAGTAATGTAGATTCAAATTTTGGTACTTGTTCACGGCCTACGTTTTTACAAACTGATGTCACAAGGTTATTAACTTTAGTGAAAATATCAAGTACATGCTCAACATTAACAAACTTACGAATTGTTTTACATAATAGCTGAATGAATACTGATCCTCTTTTCTCATCTCTGTACGCTTCCAACTCCGGTGCTGTTGCATAGAAGATGAGGAAATTAGTTTTCTTTAAATCATAACTAGATTTTGGGCTATCAGCTACTAGATCAGGAGCTTCATCAACCTGGCAGGCTTGAACTATCAGAACCTTGGGAATATTACGTATTTTCGCTGCAGCATCAGAGTCCAGCATATTTTGAATATCATCCATTTTGACCTTCACAGAATCTGCTGCATACACTTGTCCTTTCACTCCATGAGATAGTATACACAACATGAAAATACTGTCATCTTCACTTACTTTATTCTTTACTGCATCCATAATAAATTCCATCATTTCCTTGTGGTTCAAATCTGTAGCACTGATCACTGTAAAGTTTAATGATTTCATTGTCTTTTCTAACACCATTTGGTCTTTGTCGGAGCCAACACGCTTATCCAATGAAGTATATTGACTAGTACTATTAATACTATTCTTTGATGGGTAAAAATTTTCCTGATTTATAATGATGCAAGTTCCCACATTTTCGTGATTCTTGATTTCATAACTATAAATATCTAATTGCTTCCGGTCAGATTTTAAAGTTTCATGTGTCATATTTTCATTTAAATGCAAGTCCATTAATTTATATATATCTTCAAATCCCTCTGTATAGACATCTTGATCAGCTTGTCCTTCCCTTGATTCATCTACTTTCATGTGTTTGAAGGGAGTACTTGCAGTAACTGTTACCCATGGCTTAGGTTCATCGTTCATTGACTGTTGCAACATATCTATTTCTAAAACTATTTTCCTCAATCCCGGTAGATTCCGCACAATTTTAATAAGTTTGTCTACATCCACATTAAATCCTAATACCTTCTTATTGTAATGATATTGGTTAATTGTAATGAACTTTTCACTCATGAGCTTTAGGAACACTAGCTCACAGGCTTCATATTCTGTTGTATCAATATCATATGTCAGAAGAGACTTTTTCAGTTTCAAAAGATTGTCTGAGTTTATACTTTCACACAATTTGTACAAGGCTTTTTTCATAGGGTTTACATACATTTTAACAGTAATGAAGTCAGTCTGATAATATTTGCGTGCTGAAGGTACATTAAACCCTAATTTTCTGACTATGCTGTGAAGTTGGCAGATCAGAAGGGCCTCCACAAATTCGTGTTTCCAGTTGGAGTTGTGCTTAGCATGACGAAACCACTCGTGTAACATGTTCAAGTTCGTGGAACTAGCGGCATCGTTAGAAATTCGCTGGAACACGATCAGATGTTGCAGTGCGGTATCTGGTACATCGTACAGAAGATACACAAGGGATATCATGTCGTAGGGATTGCCCAGTAGCTCTTTTTCAATTTCTGACATCATATCAAAGTTCATAGCATCGTTGTTCCCGATAATATTTTCTACACTTACTCCCTGTGTTGGAGTGGTTAGAGCACAGGTTTCCGAGTCTGGCTGCATCATTTTCAGTTCAAAAATAAATTAAAGTAACAAACATAAATCACAGTCAAAATGAAAAAAGAAGCTTAACTGCTTTAACTACTTAGTTCTTTTGCTACCTACGGCCTCTGCGTTGAATTCTCAGATTCAATCTGAAAAGTTACTTTTATATTGATTCACTGAGTTGACTTCTGGATTCATTCTGAATTTCCTATGTTAAATATGTTCTGTTCTATGATTATTATCAAAGACTACAATTTAAAATAAATTATTATGCACTCGTCGTCACGGTTCTTTTTTGTAAAAAAAGAAAAACTATATAAATAAATACTAGTGTTGCGGTGGTGCTATTCAAGTAATCATTTAATCGATTGTTGAAATCGAGTTCTATTAGTTCTCGTTATCGTTCAAATCGAACTTATTGATATTCGTTTGTCTTGTTTTAATGTTCAAAAGGCATTCATTATTTTAATTCAGTACTTAAGTAGGAATAACAATGTTATTTTGATCCAACAGGTTTAATAGTTTGGTTTAAAGGTTAAGTACATCAACTGCTAACGGATTGTACATACCAACATAGTGTGCGGATTGTACCTACTTATTGGCTGTCATTTATGTAAGATTTACTATAGAATCCCTAATAGCATGCATGCCGTTATCATATCGTAATCTATTGATATAAAATATGATTATGAATTGCGATTATTTTACTACTATTATTAGGTATACCAAATTGGTTGTAATCGAGAATTCTGATATTTCATTATATTTTCATCATTGATTCAAACATCTGTAGGGTCCGACCGAAGCACGATTTTCACCAGATAGGTACCGAAACCGTAACCATTGTTAAACGTTAGTTTCTACCAAACTATTTAATTATAGGCTGATTTTTCAATTATAATATTTCAAATATAATTACAATATATAAAATATATAAATATAATAATATAATTGCTAGTATCCAAAGAGATATATGGCTTGGAAGGTTTTGTGTAAAAAAAATATGACAAAATGACGATTGATAAACCCGCCCTCAGATAGATGTATCTAAGCGTCTCAACAAACATAGAATAGAATAGAATATACACACACAGCATCAGCAACAACAACAACATACTGCTTTTAGAATGAGTAATCAGCGATTTCTTTGTTTTTTGGAGGCTCGATTCGGCGAAAATGCTTTATCTCTTCGTCAAAGGGCAATTTTTAAACTGTACTCAAACGGACCGAGTCGCCAAAAGTAATCGCTGAAACGTGTGATTTTGCTATTGCGACCGAACGCAGAGTCGTAATCTATAAGATGCATCTGCTGTTGCCGTTAGAGCTTGTATAAATCTTCCGAAAAGCGAATAAATCCCTACTCGCTGATACTAAAAGCAGCATGTCTGCTAAGAATCTTACTATCATCAATGTATAAGTAGACCCTTTTTTTTAAGCATTCGTGATAAATGGTGAAAACGGTACCCTATTATTAAGTCTACGCCATCTATTTATTTGTCAGTCGTTCGTTCGCATTCTATTAAAATTGACAGATTCAGAAAGCCAGTTTCGGTCGGGCCAAAGGGCTCGGCCACTTGCTGGCTGAAATCAAAACTCCAGCTGAAACCTGATTTTTTGGCCGAAACTGGCCGAAACCGTACATTCGGTCGGACACTACATCTGCATATAATAATTTCGACAACATTACATTTTACCGATGTCACTTTTAAATTGATAATCTTTTTTGTGATCGCATCACTAGCCATACGTGTCAATAATGTTGCTGACACTTTCGGGGATTCCCAAGCAAACAATGGGCGTATTCACATAACGCCCATAGAGATACGCTTGCCAAACCTCGACAAACTATCACAAATCCTGTCCGTAAGTAAGGTATAATGTGAATGTGTTCGTGAGGACAAGTAGCGTTAGAGCTGTACACACTCATGCACATATATACACACACCTCCGACTTCGCCATTGTCTCGGTTGGTACTGAGAGCCACAGAACATAATATATTCCCAACTGAGAGCTCCTTCGTACTTCTACACGTATTCACAGTGTTTGTACACGTGTCAACCACAAGTAAAGCGCGCTCGCTACGTGAGATGAAAATTGTACTTGTAGAGTTCGTCTCACGAAAGAAGTCTCACGACAATAAGTGGAACTAATTATAATTACATAGATACCCTCTTACCTCAGACACCTTTCTATAATTAAGATTGTGCATTTTATTAAATTAGTGCTTGTGATGTCTAAATAAATAAATATTTATGATTCCGCCGCATGCCTGTGGCCAATCTATTACTACACTCTATGCCTTTTTGGTGTGCCACGGCCGCGTCTGCGGAACTTCTTTCGTGAGATGGAGTTTAGTACCTGTCACTGTCAGTGCAAACCAAAATCAAGTGTCAAGTGAGATAGATAGTAAGTCAAGCTGAGGTGAGCGTATAATTGTTTTTGTTTTGTTTTTTTGGTTAAGGCTTCGCACATGTAAATTGTACTCTGTGCTTCGCACCTGTGCCTTTATTACATAAACTACTCTTTTTTTTATATATGTATTTTTATGGCCTGGTTGCTAAGACCTTTTAGCTGTAAACTACTCTTTGTTATGTGCAGTCATAGATCTCTAAATGCAGTGACAACTAGAGCTGGGTCGTCTCACGTTTTTCGTGAAACGAAACGAATCCGTTTTTCTGAAACGAGAAACAGTTTAAAAAAAAAACCAGTTTTTCTACAAATTTCGCGCCAGTGTACTTAAAGACTTCAACATGTTTTTGTTTACAAAATAATAAATTGAACCTGCATTCATACTACCACAAAAATACCAGTTTTTCTCGGTTCGTTCGTTTTTGTTCAACCTTCTACAACTAAATTTGAGTTGTGATGTAATACAAATAAAATTTATTTTAGCTTACCTACACGTAACGTCAAATCAAAAATAGTTACTTATATCTGTTTACTATTGATACGATAATGGTCCTTAAAGCAACAGTTATAGAGTATTAATTTAGATCTATCAATTTAAAAACGTCATACGCATAGTACCAAATAAACCAACCTGCCGTTCGTTTTGCGATTTCGACCGATCAGAGAATGAAATCGCTCATTTGGAGAAACAACGACGTAACTGGTGCTTTTCAAATATAACAAGAGAGTGATTTACATTGGATATTTTTTTTGTAATGGGGTTCAACATTTAAAAACGAACGGAATGAATACAGCTCTTCATTTAATGAAGAGCTGTATTCATTCCGTTCGTTTTTAAACCTAATGTTGGTTATGTTGGATCGTCGAGAAACTGTTTTTTAAAACCGTTTCGAACGAAATAAAACGCCCAGCACTAGTGTCAACTGTCTGTCAGTCAAGTCGGTCAACAATTTTTTTTTGAGGTTACTGTTCTGAGGTTATTATTTAGTAATTTTCCTTCTAACTGGTATAATTTTAATGAAACTATAAATGAAAACTGTTTTGCAGCCGGAGAATATCTTATAATTATCTAACATGCAAGTTACAAGGACAGAGATACTGAAACTTTACAAAAATCTCGTATTGTATTCAAAGTCGCTGACACTGACTGATCCGGCGTACTTTAGACGCAGAGTTGCCACCGAATTTAGAAAAAACAAAGCATTAACTAAACCCAAAGATATAACGTTTGCGTACGAGGTAAATAGTCATTATTATATTATCTTACTAATTATTTTTTTATTTGGAGATGAACTGTGTATGTATGTTGATATTTTTCTATTAATTTCCATAATGTTTAGCCAGATCCCCGAGGTGGAATAATAAGACTTTTTACCAGGGCTTGACCTTCACCTTAAATCAATGTCAGATTAAGGGGACTACATGACCTAAACGCAAATTTATGCCTAAAAATATATGATCCACTGCAGTAACCAAAACAGAAAAAAAATATGATATTCTTCTGGATATATGCTAGTTAGATAGTGTGTTGAAAACATAATACAATTAACTTGATATGATAGAAAAAAAACACGAAAATACCTCTAAAAAATTTTATTAACAATTAAAAACCATACTAATATACATGCAAACATTCAGATTTTTTGTCAGATTATTCTACAAGTAACATACGAACGTAATAGTGTTTTAATTTTTTAGTCCTATGAATAGATTTTTTGTAAATCAATAATTGCTTCATATTTTGCAATAAATTACCAGCGTTGTGTCATCGCGCATCTCTTTCTTTTCTATGCAATCCGACAGTGACCGCGCTTTAGGTCTTGTAAGCCTCTTAACCAATAATCCTCACTTGGTGCACTCCTGTTTACTACAGCATAAATAAATAAAAAATGCATCACATGGTTTATATCCATGACCTGGTGTATAATAAAACTTAGTCTCCATATATGAGCCATTAATGATTAAAATTAACATAGACATTAGTAAAAGTTTTTGCCTTTACTACTTCATTATTAACCTTTAAAAGTGGCAAAGATAAAATAATTTGCGTAAAAATAAAGCTCACTACTGTATCCTAATTGACACAAACTTTTTAACTCTATGACTATGAAGGAGCCCTGGTGGGACCTAAATAATTATGTTAAACTTGAGGCATTCCTTGGTAAACTGTACTTTAACGTTAGAGTGTACCTACATAATTTATTTAATAATTTCAGAAAGGCGAAGCATTGTTGAGACGTGGTGCTGTTGTCTAACATGCTGTTCAACAGCCTATACCGCCCGCATGCTGGGCTTGTGTCCCGCATGTGTGTCGCATTCAAACACACCATAGATTACTCTAAGGTGCCTAAGATCAATGAGAGTGACTTGACTGAACAGTTTATAAGGGGCAGTGGACCAGGAGGCTCTGCAGTCAACAAAAATTCTAACTGTGTAGTTCTAACCCATGTTCCTACAGGTAATTAATTACTTAACAGGAATATATTTTAGTTTAGGTACTGTAACAATTTCATAAAGAAGTCTAGTACTCTAATGTTTTTTGAAAGAGTTTATTTTCACCTGAATAATGGCAGGGAAAAACTAAGCTATGTTTATACAACATATCCCGGAATTAACGCACACCTCCAAACACCCCAATTATTACATTATATTATAATCATAATACATAAACTGAATCTTTACTATTATGTATAAAACATTGTTTAATTATTAAATTAGTTATGCTGATTGTAGGAGAAAATTGTTGTCACATTACAAATCTGCGCATGCATACAGACTCACACAAATAAGGATCTAGCGTAGTAGGTACTTTGTCCATTTTGTTTTGTTTTGACTGTCCGACGGAAGTGTGACTGTAATTTACGTAGTTTTAATAATTTTTGGGATTATAGATTACCTATATTATAAATTACAGATAGCGCTTCAGTAAAAAAAAAAAAAACTTTTCTGAACAAACTACTTTCATACTTTCACTTACACAGGTTTAGACTTTTTATTTTTTTATTAATGTTCACAATCTTGTACATAATTTTTGTTTTTATAATTTTACTCTCCCAACCTTGTAGTTTGATGGCGAGAAGCGCCTGATAATAAATACAATTTTAAAAAAAATATACAAAAAAACTGACCTTAAAACTACTTACCAACAATGTTAATAATACAATGGAATGTTACAAGGTTACTGGCCGGTGTGAATTTATTTCTCGGTACAGGCTGAGGCTGGGGGTGAGGCTTGATAAATCTCTTACTGTCTCTAGCCGCCAGAGTCTAGCGGAAATCACGTGCAGTTAATTACAGGCCCTGATTTAAGTATGCGTTTATTAAATCACACAATAGATGAAGATATTAATTAATTCACATCAGTTATTATCATGTAGTAATAATCATTTGGAATCGAGTGCAGTAATATATTAATGGGTGTGCTATAGGTACACCTCTGCCTCACCCTTCGGGGAATACAGGCGTGATGTTATGTTATTATGTTAATATATTAATTTTGTCATTACAGGTACAGTAATAAAATGTCACACAAGTAGATGTCAAGACGAAAACAGAAAGAAAGCGCGCGAGTTGTTAGTTGCCAAGTTAGACCAAGTTCTGAATGCCGAAGAGAGCATCAATGCCCAGAAAAAACGACTCGACACTAATAAATACAGAAAAACAGAATATAAAAAGAAAAAGATGGCGCAAATGAAAAGTGAATGGAAGAAAAGAGAAGGCTTGGCTTAGAATTGTTTGTAATTATAGTGTAGAGATTTTAAAAGATTTAGATTAAATAAGCAATAATTGAAATCAAGAGGCATTGTTTTATATGGTCACTCTTCTCATTCTTCAGTAGTCCTTTTCTAAAGGACCTCTTGTGTCACTTATGTTATGTGGAATTTTTCTGGATGCACATCACCCGAAGTTACGTTACGACATCCAAAACATGAACCATGTCATTTGTCCTTCAGACTGGTGTAAGAGTAGGCTTCGTCATCCTGTAATATAGTCTCGATGGCACCCTTTTAGTACAGAACCTTACGTTCTGTTGTTGAAACCATTGTTAATTTGAAAAGATGCCCCATGTTGGTTCAGCATTTTTTGTACAGTCATCAACTCGGTACAAGCGACTGGTAAATAATTACCATCCAAAACTACTCGCATGAGACCACCTGCACCGGGCTTATAGTGCACTTTCTGATATTCAACAACTGATAGCAACTTACGAACACTCGCATACGTCAAGTCGTTGTACGCTAAGTTCAGATAACACAACACGAAGTTGCCGATACAGCGTGGGTAATCTTTAATCCTCACACTGCTAGTACAAAATGGGTCTATAAACGGTACAACCAGTTCTTTAGCTATTAATTCTGCCTTATGGGGTAAATAATCTTCAGTCAGAGCGCTCAGACTAAGACTTTTCGCGCTCTCTTTCTTTATAGATTTACGTTTCATCTGAGCATGAGAAGCTCTTTTGTTTGGCAGCACTACATGTATTTTATCATGTGAACGTGCTTTATTAGCGTTGGAGTGAATGCTTCTTGGTGGTGATTTTTGAGACAAACCTAATTTATGTAAACACTCCATGTATATTTCGCGTTTCTTTTTCAAATAAACCATAAACCGTTGTCGTCTGTTCATGTTTTCGTCGCAAGTCAAGGGAAATTCTATAAAACTGTTAAATATAAGGCTCGCACCTTTGTCGCTAATAAGATTATCTGCTAAATTCAAATACCGCAAATGTCTATTACTTCTAAGAGCGTCTGCTAAATACATGGCTCCCTCGTCCCCTATGCAGTTTGACGTTAGATTCAAAGCTACTAAACAATTTTCCGCAGATTGTAAATAGTGTAACGTAGAAGCTATTCGCTCGCACACTGCATCATTAATGTTACATCTGCATAGTGATAGATTTTTAAGAAATGTTTTGTTTTGTAAAAGTTCCTCATAATTCGCTTGTTTTAGTGGGCAATCGTCTAAGCTTAAATCGGTGATTGTGGTATAGGGAAGCATTTTACCAAGCTCGTGTACGACATACATGTCGATGCGGCAATTCTTGATCGTAAACTTATGTAGTTGTTGGTAGTAAGGTAGAGTTAATGCTAGGAGTTGTATTGTAACTCTCGGTATGTTCTCTTCTTGAAATTTCGCCATCAGTATGGCTGAAAGACGGTTTTGAGTGTCGTATGTAGCTGTTATTGGCAAAATGATTTCGCCAGTTTGGTCGTCATCTTTGATTGACTCCGAGGTTGCGGAGGAGACAACTGTAGCAACATTAGCAATAGTAGCGCGTTTGTATTTTGTTTCAACTTCACGTGTCTTCAGACTTTTGTTATCTAGAGAAAGAAAACATGTTTTAAGAATAAGCCCACGTTTACAAGACGCTGCGCTGTACTTTACGATATTTTTCAGTTAAATGTTCAAAAAATGTTGATATTATGCTTAAACAAATGCTGTGTAAAGGTGAACGTCCACTGGTCCGCACCAACCGCAACGCACGAACGGCACGCAACGGATTTTGGTTTGCTTTGTATTAATTCATATAGCACTGCGTCGTCCACTAGTCAATATCCAGTATACAAAGCAAACCAAAATCCGTTGCGAACCGTGCGTGCGTTGTGGCCGGTGCGGACCAGTGGACGTTCACCTTTAAACTGTGCTGTGATCCTGAAATTGCAACCAGTGCCTGAGCATAAGTTAAACTTGCAGAAATTATCTTACCAGACTGTGAACATTCTTTAACGACGGTAACAACGACGGGACTGTTAAATCTTTTGTATAATTCCATAAAACAAGTTTCAAAATCTTCTTCACTATCAGACCTAAGCTTTCCTGACGGCATGGTTTGAGACGTTCCTTTTGGAACCATTATAATGAAAAAAAAAAAAATGTAATAAGTAGATTATACAAAATAAATAATTATCAAATATGTAGGTAACTAAAATTAAATGAATATGATAAAATGTCAAAAATTGTTATATCAAACACTATCAAAGAAGTCTTTGACAGATACAAACAGTAAATCAGGAAGGCCCGGTCTATGGTTCATGGTCCAGGCGATTCAAAGTCAAAGTCAATGTGTTCGAAGTCAAAGGAAGTTTAAATCGTAATGCTGTTTAGAGGGCACGTAGGCAAGACGTACGGAGCAGCTGCCTTACTATGACGTGCTGGTACCATCATGGTTCCATTGAGAAAAAGGGATAGTGCTATCGGTCATATATAGCTCCGTCTTTCTTTCACGCTGGAACAATGATGGCTTTAACGCATCATAGTACGGCCTCTGCTCCCCCTAGACAAAATCCCTTTTCTGTAAGCGTTAACGCAAACGGAAAATCAAATTGTATGGACTGGAGTTGACATTTGCTTAACACGTAAAATTACGTGTCCTTTCCACAGGTAATGTCATTGCCATACATTTTGACGTTAGCGTCTGGCGTTAACGCTATCAGAAAAGTTTTTGTCTAGCCCTCTGGTAACCGAAATTCTGCGTGTGGAAGACTCTACGAGCGTTCATCATCAGCCTACAGCAGTCCACTGCTGGACATAGGCCTCTCCAATTGCACGCCATTTAGCTCGATTTCCGGCAACTTTCATCCAGCTGCTACCAGCCACCCTGCGAAGATCGTAGCTCCACCTAGCCTGAGGGCGTCCTACGTTACGTTTGCCGATTCGCGGTCTCCACTCAAGAACACGTCTACCCCAACGGTCATCGGTTCTACGGCTAATATGGCCGACCCACTGCCACTTCAGCTACGAGCGTTACCTTCGTATATATCGGGTGTCGGTTTTCGGGGTTCCGTAGCCGCATGGCAAAAACGGAATCCGTGTACAGGGTGGCAGAGACAACGACGCACAACCTGTTACCGTGGATTTAGAACATGATTCTGGAACCCTGCGGCGAAATTATTCGACGGCTATTTAAAAAAAGACTTCTACAAAATTGCAATCCCACCAAAAACATTTTATGTAAAATGTTGCCAAGACGACCACATAAGGTTTGCCCTGTGAAATAGATATCAGTTCTCATGTAGAGCCAAGCTTCTGAATCTACACGGCCTAACTCTACCGACCCTACCTTCACAAATTCTACATATCAGTAAAAATGTATGGCTTCGCCGTTTCGCTACCGTCGTGGAGGTGATGCGAATATTTAGTTTCTAAAGTAACTAACGAAACAGCCAAGCCATACATTTTTACTGATATATAGAATTTGTGAAGTTAGGGTCAGTAGAGTTAGGCCGTGTAGATTCAGAAGCTGGGCTCTACATCAGATCTGATATCTTTTTCACAGGGCAAACCTTATGTGGTCGTCTTGGTATCATTTTACATGAAATGTTTTTGGTGGGATTTCAGTTCTTTTTGTAAGTTGCTAGGCAGTCTTTTTAGTGTTTATTTTTTTCTTCTTTTTTTTAAGCTTATCTGGGGGCACGGTAGTGTTTTTTGTATACTAAACTTTGTTTACCAAATTTCGGCTTTCTAGCACTTCAGGAAGTACCCTAACATTTTGAACTCTCATACAAACTTCCACCCCCCCATTTTAGGGGATGTGGGGCGAAAGTTATAAGTTTATGATTTTTTTTGTTGGTTGTATACTAAACTTAGATTACATACCAAATTTCAGCTTTCTAGCACTTCAGGAAGTAGCCAAACATTTTGATGATCATCAGTGTGTCAGTGTATCAGTGAGTGTGTCAGTGACGAAATCGGTGTATTTTAGATATCAATAAAATCTAAAGTATTAGAGCTATTCAATTGAGACTTTGTATGTTTAATAAGTCTATTATTGACATCATATCCTGAGAATATGAACTATCTGGTACATCGGAAACCAACTCTATGAGGGTTCAAAAAAACGACGAAACACTTCGAGAAAAGGTAGGTAGTGCCCTTGCGCTTCGCTTGGCTCGTCTTGGCGGGGGCACTGCCGTGCCCCCAGATACCTACGCGTTCAAAATGTATGGAACAGCAATTTTTTTTTATAACCCACGAAAAAGTTCAACGCAGAGGGCTCCAGAATCATGTACCTACTAAATCCATGGTACTTAAAAGTAGCGTTTTCCACCATTCCCCATAACCTACCTATACCGGGAAAGTGCGTTTCTCACCGTTCGCCAACTGTACATACTACAGGCCACCCTGAAACAACACGCCCTTCTTTCTTATGGTCCCACACCTATGCTCGACAAAAGGCGCTACGACCCCGTTGCCCGGGCCGTTGGTAGACGTACAACTTGTTTCTATGAACGATTCTTCTGTTTTCTAAGAGGTTACCTCTTATATCAAAATGAACAAAGTTCACAATATCTTCCCCCTCACAAAACACCTGTGTCAGAAAAAACCTACTGGACGGTTTATGACACAACCGAAAATCTACTTTCTATCCCAAAATAGTCATCGCATTCCGTCTATGTTTATCTCTACCACAAGCACATAGGTACTAGGTACTGTGGCATTCAGCAAACAGTTTGACACGCACCATTTTCTTCATCACTGACACACACGCTCACAAACTCAACTCCCAACTCCACACGAACACTCCTTCCTACTTATAAGTAAAATGAAAATTATTGTCTAGTTTTAGTTTACGGGAAACCATAAATAAGTACTTGGGCCGGAGACCTGAGGGCCTAGGCAAATGGCATTCGCTGCAGAGCGATTCTATTTTTAACCGACTTCAAAAAAGGAGGAGGTTTCTCAATTCGACCGTATGTATATATATTTTTTTGATTTTCCAATCGCTATCGCTTTCGCTAATGTTCCCATCATACGAATCGAAAACTTGCGATAACGCTGGAATTAATCGTTCGACGCTGTCGCTTGGTTTCAAAGAATCGAATGATGTTAACATTGTCTAGCTAATTCCTATGCGTTGACTTAGGATCATGTGACAGTTCGATAGCTTATGTAAACCCCATATTTTTTTTGGCTTTTCTCCTAACGTCATCGCTAATTGAATGTTACTTTGTCTATGCCCTCTGGTGGCCTGAAATATAGGCTTCGGCTTAGCTTAGGCACTAGTCCCCCACAATATTTTTCTTTAATCCCATGACTGGACAATATTGTTTTATTTTATAAGGATGTTGTGGTGAGAACATAAATAATTATTAGATATTATTATTATTTTGGTAAGCAAATGTTCCTTAGCTCTTTGGCTAGTTTAAGGTACATTAACGGGCCCAAGCCAAGTCAATTTAGCGTGTGAGGTGATTTTTAGGGTTCCGTATGACCTAATGAAAAAACGGAACCCTTATAGGATCACTCGTGTGTCTGTCTGTTCGTCTGTCACGGCCAATTTGCTTCGAATCTGCTAGACTGAAATTTGGTACACATATGAATTTCTGTGGCCCAAACATGGACGCGTATCTAACGTAAATAAATAAATTTTGAATATGATCATTTTTGGGGCGCAAACTATAAAATTAATAGAAATTAAATTAAAAATTTAAAAAACCCGCAACGCAAAAAAGAAAAGCGACCATTTAAAAAGTCAAAAATAATGCCTATCGTTGAGCCATCAAATTCGATTGAGTAACACCATATATTTTAATTAGGTATAGGAATTGATGGATGGCACGATAAGCTTTGCTCGTTGAAATGGCGCTATAATGTCGCGGCGGGGCACCGCCGCTTATGAAAGTCAAACCCTTCATTTGATTGACCATCTATTAATTTACTAGCATTTCCAACCAACTTGCTTCGATACGATCATTTTTTTGTACAAAAACTAGTTGGGTGTTAAATTGTTAAGTCTGGGAGCGCTATGAGTAATGAGTATGCAATCTCCTATTTTAGCTATTTTTATTGTTTTAAGCTTAACGGTCCGTGTCGGGTTACTTCCCGAATTCCTAGAAAGCTGAAATTTGTTATGCAGGCTAGTATTTGCACACAAACAACGAAATAATTAAGAAATCTACAACTGGTGCAAGTCTGAATTTCTTACGGATAATCGGTATACTTAGGTACCTACTTTCATTTGTTAAGAAAGCTAGATTAGCATGTATACATAAACAACAAAGAAGAAACTCTTTTTCGTTGGCTATTAAGAAGGGAACTGCTGGCGTGCAAGTAATATCTTTTTTAGCCGACTATGCTAGACGTAAGGATTATGATTTTAACATGTCTGTGTAGTATCAGTATCACCGATAAAATAAAAAGAAATAGAGCACCATACAAAAATAAATGAAATCCCACCTATCAGACCTAATGTAGAGCCAAGCCCCTAACTCTATAAGGCCTAACTCTACAAACCTTAATTCTTGGTACAAAAATATGGCTTGGCCGTTCCCTTAAACTATTGCATGACACAACATTAAAGACCGGTGAATTAATTTCTTACCATAAGTCCATAGGAGTGTCTGTGCGATGGCCGCGAAACGGTCAAGCCGTACATTTTGACCAAGATGAGGGTTTGTAGAGTTAAAGCCTTGTAGAGTTAAGGGCTTGGATCTACATGAGCTCTGATAATTTTTTAACAGTGAAAGCGTTATGTAAGTCTTGGCAACCTACTTTACATTAAATGTTTTTGGTGTTTGGTGGCCCACCAAACACCAAAAACATTTAATGTAAAGTAATGGTACCACCAATTTATGGTGGGTAACATATTAATCGCAAGGAAACCTCTCTACGTGAGTTCAACCCGCACTTGCCCGGTTTTTATAAAGGCCGAATCGATACCGGTAATAAAATAACATTATCATCGGCACCCTACCCATAAAAAGAGCTTTATGAGGTCTACAATCTCTTAATCACTCTCGTAAGAATGATTTTCTTGTTTAAGAGGGCAATAGTTGATTGTAAAATGTCTACAATGTTCTATCCTTGACCTACTTATACATCGAGGCTACGTCCATCTCCCCTACCACTTGTTAAGTGACTTCCATTCGATTACATTATCTATATTCAAAAAAAGATGAGACTGAGAACATATTTTATCAACGTTACGATATAACTGCCCCTTTGAACCGTCAGGCGTCAATAACCGTCAAGGCTCCTTCAATTATGGGCGACGCGCGATGCGAATCGCACGTGACACAAAGGCACCGCCTGTTGCGCGGCGAGCGGTGCCTATGTCGCGTGCGATTCGCACCTCGTGTCGCGCCTGTTTGAAGGAGCCTTCATTCGTATTGGTGTTGCTTTGTTCTTTGGTTTTAGATATAAACAAAACCTTTTTTCTTTTCTCCAAGTTCTATCTTTTGAGTGTTAGATAATTCTTGCTCGACCGTACCCTAGTCATTGGTTATGATATGCTTTATGTATATACCTATGTATTATACGTAAATATTACACCACAGAGTACCTGTAGTATTGTCTCGCATTCTCCCTTTAAATCCTTCTAAAGGTTATCTTTAAAAGATCGCTTTTAACGATAAGGCCGCCCATTCACACCCTATGTAACATTTCTACATTCATTTAAGATCTGTAATTTGTATGGTGTAGGATACATACATAATAAATAATATTCTATTTTATTCTATTGGGTACAAGAAAAATAAAATTATGTAGGCTTGATCTCACGCACGTGTAGGTTGGTATTGGTTTGAGTTGGGGGTAGCGGGCAGACTGGGTCAGGGTCGCTGACGTCACGGGACGCCCCAACCTCCCTACGCGTTTCGCTCTTCTTGGGCAAACAATCGTAAAACTGGTGCTAATGAACAAATCAAATAAGAGGGATTATTGCACAGTTACCTACACCACATTCTTTGTAGACATATGTAACATAAGTGGGGAAATGAGGATGTACTGATGAAGGTACCACAGATACGTACCTCTGTTTAACCCTTCGGGGAAAGCAGGCGTGGTGTTATGTTACGTGCACTTAATATCACTTTATTACTACGTAAACAATGAAATCCTTCATCTTTCTAACAAGCAAGCTGTGTCGCTGTAAAACTAAAGCTATATCAAGCATGCTGTGTCGCTGTGGCAATAGCAAACCACGGTTACTTTCGATCTTTTATTCTTCACCTATGAAAAAAAATCTCTCCTTGTTCTCATTTTTGTCGCAAACCGTAAGAATCGTCTCCGGGCAGTGGGTAATACGGGCTGGCCCCTATAACATGTGCCTGTTCGAGGAAGTCATCAATCCTACAGTAGGTAGGTACCCAGTACGTAGCGCATCGAGTTTTAGAGAAGTTCGGCTTTCTAGAGGGTCGTCTATCGATATCACTCATGCCTAGGGGAAGTCTCGTTCTAATGCACGATGTGTCATATCATTTTACGGCCAGGGTTTGTAAATGTGTGCGTACAATGCAACAATGCGTGGTGTGAACTAGGTGGGAAATGAAACACTGTATGTATCAACAACTTGTTGTTCATTCAACATAACAAGAACGCGTCCTGTACATGTTGTTGTTATACATAATCAGCCTATTATGTTCCAAACTGCTGGGACACAGGCCTCCTCTCTTCGAGAGGAAGTGGGCTGTAATGTACCACGCGGGCGCAGTGCGGGTTGGTAGACACATGTCTTCGAAGTTTAGGTTCTGGACATGCCGGTTTCTACACGATGTTTTCCTTCACTGTTTTGAGAGCAGTGGTGATGATTATTATTTATACAAAGTAAAGCGCCTTTCTGGGTTACAATTCGAACCCACGACCTACAACTCGTAAGTTAGGGCCATTACCTGATTCATTGCAAAGAACTTAATCTGGGTTTGTTCACACTTTCATGAGATACCGTACTTTTGGAATAGACTATAGATACCTATCCACCGCACCGATTCTTTCACAATACCCAATTTACTAAACCAAATACCTATAGATATTAGAGACTCAATGAATAGTAAAAATATAAAGCGTAAGCTGAAAGAACATTACATCAACTTGATAACAACTTAATTGTTAATAGCGCGTTGATCAACTCTCAGGCCATGGCATGCTAAGACAGACCCCAGAGGTCTTATTGTGTGCTTTGTTTGTATGTAAGGAAATTGTAATTGATAAAATAACACATACATACACATACATAAACTCACGCCTTCTTCCCATGGGGGTAGGCAGAAACTATAGAACGCCACCTGCTACGATCCATACATACTCCTTTTGCCTCGTTTACGTTCATACATCTGTTCATACACGCACGCCGGTTGTGAGTACTACGCACCTGACCTTTCTGAAGAACATCGCCAATAAGGTCACTATATGTAAAAAAAAAAAAACCCTTTAGTTAAAGCGTGGTTAAGTGTGACCTACGCCTTATACTAAATTAGCATTCTTATTCTGACTTGTGTGAAATATCTAGATTTTGTTCCTATTTACTTTGACATTTAATTGCTATTTTATTGTACATTTTCTATAATGAGTTGATTTGATGACACTATTAAGAAGTATATTTTAATTTCTATGTTCTACTCGTAATTTGTAATACTTTGAATAATGGATAAATTTGTAATTATCTGATGTTTACCTATTTATATTTATACGCCGTTAAGGCAAAACATGATTGTGATTAATTTAATGTAACATCTTGCATGCCATGCTATTGTGTGTATACTCATGTTTTGGACAAATAAATTATCTTATCTTATCTTATCTTATGGCCTAGGTGAAGTCCATAGATTTCCAGTAAATTAGAAAAAAAAACACTTATTCAAACAAACTTTAAAAGGTGATTTCTACCAAAACTACAGTTAAATTAATTCAGAAAAAAGTATGAAAGTAATGATTAGACATAAAACTAAAGGTAGAAAGTATCTAAAACAAAACCGTTATGAGTTTCATAGCCAGGCTATTGCGTTTATTACAAGGATCAAATTGATATAAACGATAGGCACATTAGGGTCATAAAAAGGGATCGAGACGAAAGGCAGCGCAATATTGTGGTTAATGGATCTTCAAGGTTAATCTGGGTGCTCTAAGGTAACTCACGAAATAGTGTTTTGTCTATTTTTGCAGATATTGAATAATCTATTCATACATACATACATAAACGTATACATATATACAGATAAATAAAATTGGAGGGTCTGTTTGTAATATTAAAATAACCGTTTTTTACTAAATGCATATGGATGTATACACGGTACATATAATATTTTTTTTTTCAATTTTTGTCTGTCTGTCTTTCTGTTTGTTCCGGCTAATCTCCGAAAAGGATAGACCGATTTTGACGGGACTTCCACTGGCAAATAGCTGATGTTATAAGGAGTAATATAGGCTACTTTTTATTCCGGTAGCACGTTCCTGTAGGATAATTTCCGACGTCCACGCAGGCGAAGCCGCGGGCAGCAGCTAGAAATCAATAAAATCATCAAGAATTTCAGAGGGCTGTTACGAGTTCCAGAAATTCAGAAACTCGCTAAAGGCGATTTGCGAGAAATTCGGAAGCGATTAAAAAAAAATTTAATCTGTGGTAACGCGAAAATACTAAAATCTATGAAATGTGAGTTATAGGTTGCCAATAACCGGCAGTGAGATGCCCGCTCCCCAGCATTTGTTCTACATCTCTCCGTGTAGAATAATCGGGGCACCCCCGCCGAATAAAAGTCCTAGGTACTACTTGCTTGCGGACGCTCCTCAAAGAGATGTCAGCACACCTTGACGGGGTCCGCTAGGACCGATCCCTGCCGGGGTCGCGGGTTTGTCCAAAAGGGTTACCGTGGCCCTGGGGCACAGGCAACTGAAGAAGGAACACAGGTGGATTTTAGTCAGTAAAAGTCTGACACGTCTTCCCGCTCTGCCCAGGGCGAGAGAAGCTATTTGATGATTCCTCACCCAAAAAAAAGATACTACTTGCTTAACATAGCATATTAGAGAGTTCAGTACAATTGAACTGTTTGTTGCACATACCGTACAGCATCATTACCATGATCAATGAACGTCTTGAATCCAAGTTTCAGATTGTATAATACTTCAACAGATCTGTTTAAGGAATCCTTGTACGGAAGCACAAAAGAGTGGCTCGAAAAAAAAACTGTACCTTTTTTATAAGGTTTATTTTTATTTATCGTAAAAAGGGTTCCAAATGGGTATCGCGTTGGTTCTGTAACTGGGAACGGACTAAAGTAGAAGAAAGTACAACGTTATTTGAAGTCTTTGCAAGACCGCGTGATGAAACCATACATCTGAAAGGCTCTGTGTCCTTATGGGTGTCTAAATGTAATTTACAGTCTAGCAGAACGCCAACATCACGTGTGCACTTGGTTTTATATTGTGTCATGATGATAATTTATGAAAATCACCAATTAAATGCAGCTTTCAGTTATTTTTTTACGGGTAACATCACCATTCCCATTTCCCATCAAATAAAACTTAGAGAAATGTTGGTTTTCGCACAACAGTTTTTTTCAACTTTTGTTTACCATGATCACGAGGCTTTATTCTCTCTTGCAATTTTTTGCGGTTTCAACCGACCGTATTTAAGTTCTAAATGATTATCACGGTAAAATAAACTTTTTAATGAATACGATATTACAACACGTTACCGACTTAGCGACTCCCTTATGAATATACTTAGTAATGTAATGTAGGTATCTACATTTGGGAAAGCCAAAAGTCAACTTAATCAGGGTTAGCACTCCGAGTCACTCAGCCTTCTGCCTCTCGAGGATCGTAAAGTGTAGCCAGGGTTGACAAACGTATTATAAGTAGAGAAGGCACAACACCGACTTGTGGGAAAGATTCGATCTTCAGAATAACGCGAGACTGAAGATTAGGACGATGTTCCAATTATATTTTTTTGTGGATGTTGTTTAGTTCCCTCTCTTTCTATGGGTGCTCACACAACTCATCTTTTTATTAACTTATTTCAGGAATTTTAAACCCGAATAAACCAAACGTGAGAGCGGCAAAATTTATATCCTATTTATCTAAACCATAATGTAATGGCGTTCGTGGTCGATAGAGTACGGTTTATTTTAGCGATCTACGTATATATCGAAATGACAAGCTTGCTTCATAAAAAACCACAAAATAGTTTATCGCTGAGATACAAGCACATATCTGCGCTAAATTTTGATATGCGTACGAGGTATATACAGACATGAAAGGCTAGTTAATTGCAGTTTATGGAATACCTGTTTCCCTTTATGAAAAATATTTGGGTTTTAAAATAAAGAATGCATCTGCTTTTTTACTCGTGAGGCAGGTATTTCAAAAATCTTCATTGGCGAAGGTACCCACCTATTTGTAAGAGCAGACCAGTAGAATTTTTCAGGAAATTGTAAACATCGTTTTAGATATGATTGTAATTTGTATGATCTAATTTCACAATTCTTTCGCCTTGATTTATCGCTTATTATTATTTCGCTGAGCATGAGGTCTCTGGTTCGATTCCTGGGTCGGGCAAAGTGTTATTGGGTTTTTCCACCTGGAATTTCTCGGTAGCAGCCCGGAGTCTTGTTTTTGTACCCGGTTGATGGCAATAGGCTCGCCCCCTATTACATGGGACTTAAACATAACTGGCGAAATGTGGATGTGCTATAGGTACACCTCTGCCTAACCCTTCGGGGAATACAGGCGTGATGTTATGTGTTATGTTATTATAATTTGGTAAACATCAAATACAGGTAGCATACAGGCAGGGTGGCAGGGACATCGACGTGCAACCTTCAGATTCAGTAGGTATACATGATTCTGGACCCCCTTGAGTTGAAAATTTTCATCGGTTATTAATAAAAAAAAGCTGTTCCATACATTTTGATCGCGTAAGTATTGCACTTTCCTATGAAACAGCAGATTTTCTTTTTGATGACCGACTAAAAATTTCTATGGGAGAGATCTATGGTTCTAGAGGGTCTACTTAGTTTATTTTTTAATTATTCGTTTTCGTTTAAATTGCAATTAATTTATTGACGTAATGGTTTAATAATAATTTATGTATGCTTTATATATATTTTTTTATTTTTTCCAATCTAAACTATATTTTCTAATTTTAATTTAATTGCATGTGTTCATATAAATATTGTTGTTAATATAATAAATCTTTCTATTAGAAAGAAAGAAAAATAGGTTCAAGGCTAGTGCACACTGGCGCGACGCGACAGCGTACACAAAGGCACCGCGTCCAGCGCGACGGGCGGCGCCTTTGTGTCGGACTGTCGCGTCGCGCCTGTTTGCGGCAGACTTTATTTGTCACAGAAACACGTGCATACAAAAAAGATAAGTTAATGTTATGTTTGTTTGTTGTTGTTATTGTATGTTGTATTGTGTAAGTTGTTGTTGTTATGTTGTTGTTGTGTTATGTGTTGTGTTGTTGTTGTTATATTGTTTTTGTGTATTTTAGTTAATGTTTCATGGATTATATTCGAACGCAATGTGAATTGTTACTGAATAAATAATTGAATTGAATTGAATTATGTGCTGAATTCGTGGTTACAGTTTGCGCGTTGGTATCTCTGCTATCCTGTATATTGACGTGAGGTGTGAAAATTCGTGGAAACATTTTATGTCCCTTTATTATTAGCTCTAAATTCATTTTTCCTAAATTGAATTCCCGGAATCCCCTCATAACTTTTATCCAAGTCTTTAGAGACTTGAAATTACGGTTTCATATTTTTATTTGTTAGAATGAAATGAATGCTATATCTCGCGGCGCGACCCAACTAATGACTTTAAGTTGTCTAAGTCTTCATCAATTATGAGAGCACCGGACGTTGTACTTTATAATTGTTGTTTTATGTGCGTGCCAACCTTTCTTTTGACTCCAGAGAATATTCAATTATGGTAAAACATTTTTGACGTCGAGTTCAGTTAACAGTGTAATGTTAAATTTTCATTTCATTAATGATTATTTTAATCCCTTGTTTCGTCTTGCAAACACACTCTGCCTAAGACAATTTCCTCAGAAGTTTACAAAGACCATTTGTGGCCTATTAGGTATACCTACCTTAAAAGACCCTAACTCACATGGTATACTCACAGACAGTATATCTGGTAGAATACTGTTTCCAAGGAGAGGATACAGATCATGGACCTATTTTAGTTAGATATAGAGTAGGTAATATATATATAGCTTCTCTGGTGCGCTACGATGCCCTCAATTAATGGTCGCACACGACTCATGATGCTCTACGATCCAAAAGAGCAACATGAACGAATAGGCCGCAACGCTTGATTATTTGTAGATCATCAACGCTTATGACAATCTAAGCCACAGGAGTTTCTTAAAACTTTTGTCATCGAAAGAAAATAAAGATTAGGAAGGCACCCTCTACCGTGTTTAATGAAAATAAGTGATATTCTAATCTTTAGATACTGTATTGTATTCTTGATATACATACACATAAATACATAACATCACGCCTGTATTCCCCGAAGGGTTAGGCAGAGGTGTACCTATAGCACACCCACATTTCGCCAGTTATGTTTAAGTACAACACACACACACACACACACACACACTTGATATCTTTGAACGAAAAGGTTTCGTTTCACAACGAATTGATTGTAGAGTAACAGGAAATATTATCCACGAGTTTTATCCTTTTTCTTTTGACTATCACATAGGTACGGCCCTAAACCCTTCATTCTTAGGGCACCCTGTGGGGCCAATATCTGTAAAAGCTATGAGTGATAAAACTCATAGCAGTGCAGAAAGGCTTGTAGTATTTTGCGGCTAGCTTTTATACAGATATGGATTTCGGAGGAGAACATGTTCATGTTTGGAACCCATGTTCCTACGTATAACTACGTACCTACTAATCGTGTACCTAAGTTAATAATATATTGATGGATGGCGTTTGTGAATGGTGCTACATGCAATTGTGACCAACCAGTTGATGTCCAAAAAAGCACGACTGGCTGTTCACAATTGAAATGTTGGGGGTCATATGGTCTTTTAAATCAGACAACCAACTCGATCAAATGTACTTTAATCACTGATTAAAGGGTATATTATAAAAAATGAGCATTAAAGTAAAGTGCTTAATCAGCTTAAAATTATAGAATAGAATAGAATAGAATAGAATACTCTTTATTATGTACACCATAAAAATTACAGATATAAAAGTAGACATTTTACATAGGGTGACACAATGGGCGGTCTTATCGCTAAAAGCGAGCTTTCTTTATACTTATATTCTAAAGGAACGTACTTACTATGTCATCCACTATTAGGGAGCATACATACACTTTAAAATGGTGTGCTGGTGCCTACGCTTATGTATGGAAGTGAGTGTTGGGTGTGGCAAAAGAAGCATGAATGTAGAATAAATGCAATGGAAATGCGTTACTTGCGAAGCATGTGTGGTGTGACTATGAATGATAGGCTGAAGAATGATGTGATAAGGAAACGGTGCGGTTTAAAAGAAGATGTAGTGACAAATATTGAAAAGAGTATGCTAATATGATTTGGTCATGTTGAGAGGATGAATGAAGGGCGACTAACAAAAGGTATTTACAAGGCAGATGTGAGTGGAAACGCCGGTAGGGGACGCCCTAGGAAGACATATAGTGACCTTATTGGTGATATTCTTCAGAAAGGTCAGGTGCGTAGTACTCACAACCGGCGTGCGTGTATGACCAGATGTATGAACGTAAACGAGGCAAAAGGAGTATGTAAGGATCGTAGCAGGTGGCGTTCTGTAATTTCTGCCTACCCCCATGGGAAGAAGGTGTGAGTTTATGTATACGTATGTATGTATGTGATGGATGGCAGTAATACCTGCTTTTAGGACAGTAAAATGAGACTCTACATTCGAAGTAGTGGAAATTAAGTTTACCTAAGAGACTGTCCAGTTAGGTAGGTCCAACTTCGAGAAGGAGGTCAATCGTCGAATCAGACTCGGCTGGGCAGCGTTCGGGAAATTACGCAATATCTTCCCGTCCCACATACCACAGTGTCTCAAGACGAAATTCTGTGCGTGTTACCAGTGATGAATGATCATTGCATTGAAATGTGGTCGCTCACAATGGGCCATATTAGAAGGCTAACAGTTACCCAAAGGGCAATGGAGAGGGTTATGCTTTAAGTTTCCCTATGTGATCGAACCAGAAATGAAGAGATACGCAGAAGAACTGAGGTAACCGACATAGCCCGTAGAATTGCCTAACTTAAGTGGCAGTGGGCAGGGCATATTATATATGGCCGATGGGGCCGAAAGGTTCTGGAGTGGCGACCGAGTACCGGAAGACGTAGCGTTGGAAGGCCTGAACAAGGTGGACCGATAACCTGGTGAAGGCCACAGGGATCCGCTGGGTGCGGGAAGCACAGAACCGCTCGAACTGGCGGTGCTTGAGGGAGACCTATAATGTCCAGCAGTGGACGTCTTTCGCTAAAATGATGGTGATATTTTGTGTTCCGATAATTATGTAATTACAATTATTGAAAAAAAATAAAAATAACTTATAATAATAAAAACAAAACTAATACTAATAATACTTAAATATAGGTAATCCTATATTTAAGTATTACTTAAATAAACACTTAAACCCAAGTTTCAGGGAACGTTCATCGTCTTACACGTGTCTGCGCTTCGTAGCACGGTAATACTACTCCGTTACTTAGTTAGTAGGTACTTGATTGTTATTACAGTAAAAGATGTAATGTATAATAATTATTTCTAGGAAACAATGAAAACAAGACCATCAAGTTCTTAGAGGTATAATATCAGTTTTCACAGAATTGCGAATATTGTTCTTAATTAATTTCGTTTTGGTTATGAAAACAACTGGCAGGGCGGTGAAGTTGTTGAGTTTTGTGGCCCGAGGGTAAATTGTAGGTAAGAACAGGGGCTGACGTGGCCTTCAAGAAGATGGAAACGAGTTTATTTGCATGTTTTTGTTTTTGTCTTGGCTTCGTAACTGAGAAATCGTATGCTTAAAGCAAGGCAATGAAATACGAAATTATCTTCTAATAACGTATTTACTTGATGAGAGTAACTTCAGCGTCAGAAATTATCAGACATCTTGTGTTGTCCCACTCATTATGACTCAAACATAGAAATGTTTTTCATAGTTCACATTACATACCTTAATAGATTGGTCAACCCGTATTGCCTACTATGTAGAACTAGATTCTTAGATTCTTTCTTAGTAACAGCCCGGAGTTTGGAAGTCGGTGGTGTGATACCCCCGTGCCTCGGAAAGCACGTTAAGCTGTTGATCCTGCGCCTGATCTCTCTCCGGTCGTGTCGAATTGCGTGCCGTCCTATCGGACTATAAGAGTGAGGGAAAAGAAAGTACATCTGTTTCTGCGCACACACGCCTGCACTATAATATCTCCCGCGCCGATGGCTAGTTTCCGTTGAGATTGGCCGCCATGGCGCAAATACGGTCTGGAGGACTATATAAAGAACTAGATTCTTACAAATAAATAAATTCAATGCTAAAAATATAAATATACTAAAGGATGTGGTTTCTCTGAAGCGAAATAGCACAAGGTTCTTACCTTACCGTTTCTCCCAATAAACTGAATATTTTCAACAAGACCCCATTGTGTGCCAAAGCAATTAAAAGTTATGAGCAGTCAAATATAACCTCAAGTATACAGAAAGATTAAACAATTATTTTATAAATCCTACTTGTTTTTTTTGTATTGAGCTTTGCTTTCCGTGCTCTTGAAAGTTGTTAAGCTCGATTGTAAGGTTGAGTGGTAGGGACCTGCCTGAATTTCAGAAAGGAGGTTAACTTCATGAACCGTGATAAATATTAAGGCTCCTACAAACAGGCGGGATACGCAACGCGACACAAAGGCACCGCCTGTTGCGCGACGAGCGGTGCCTTTGTGTCGCGTGCGATTCGCGTCGCGCTTCCAGCCTGTTTGATGAAGTCTTCAGATTACTTGCTCAAGTCTAAGTTGTGTTACTGATATGTCGTATGTAACCTTTCCACTTTGAGACAACGTTTTAAGAAAATCCATACTATGTAATATTATAAATTCAAAAGTAACTCTTGTATGTATGTAACTTTTTACGTCTAAAATACTGAATGGATTTCGATAAAATTTGGCTAGGAAATAGAAGACAACCTGGAGAAGGACATAGGCTACTTTTTGTTCCGGTAGCACGCTCTCGTGGGATAATTTCCGAAATCCACGCGGGCGACGCCGCGGGCAGAAGTTAGTATTTAATAACTCCTACAACAAAGGTATTTATGTGCCTATTATAATATTCCCTATAAAAGCTCACACTCCATAAAATTTGAAATGAAACCGATGGCTCAAAGGGTTTTTGGATTAAAAGGCTCTATTTTCTACTTATAAAATCTGACATTGCATCTAAAATCAGAATAAACTGAATCTATACTAATCCTATCCTACTAATATTATAAATGTGAAAGTTTGTGAGGATGGATTGATGGATGGATGTTTGTTACTCTTTCACGCAAAAACTACTGAACGGATTTGGATGGAATTTGGAACACAGATAGTTTATAACCTGGACTAACATGTAGGATACTTTTATCCTGGTAGTACGTTCCCGTGGGATAATTTCCGACATCCACGCGGGTGAAGCCGCGGGCTAAAACTAGTACTCTTATAAAGAGGCAACATTTTTTGTTTGTTTGTGTGTAGGGGGTAATCTCTGGAAACACCGGTCGGATTTGAAAAAATATTTTTGCATTTAACAGCCCATTTCTTGAGAAAGAATATATACTATTAAACATCACGCTACGACCCTTAGGAGCCGAGCTAAACATTTTGGAAATCGATCCACAATTGCCGGAGATGTCGCAAACATACAAAAAAAAAACAAACATACCGACGGATTGATAAGAAAATCTTTTTGAAGTCTGTTAAAGAGTCAAACAAAACGCTAAGTGAAAACGAAGTAATAGCGCGGACAGGCGATGCAATGCGACAGGGTGGGTCAGGGAATAAGATATTTCACGTGAATAATGTCACGGACCGAAGCTAGTAATATAATATAATAAGGCTGAAGAGTTTGTTTATTTGAATGCGCTATTCTCTGGAACAGTCAGTCGGATTTAAAACAATATTTTTGCAGTTCATAACCCAATTCTTGAGGAAGGCTATTTACCTAACATGACGCTACGACCCTTACGAGCCAAACAGAAAGAAAAAAAGTCTGAAAGAACGCGCGGGCGGGTGATGCGACGCGCCGGGTTGGACGGAGATATAATAAATTTCACTCGGACGAAGTCGCGGGCTGAAACTAGTCTTCAATAAGAATATTATTTATTATGAATTAAAATTAACTGTACATATATAACAACTTATTCCTAATTAATTAATAAAATACACATACATACATACAAAAACTCACGCCTTCTTCCCATGGGTGTAGGCAGAAACTACAGAACGCCACCTGCTACGATCCTTACAAACTCCTGTTGCCTCGTTTACGTTCATACATCTGGTCATACACGCACGCCGGTTGCGAGTACTACGCACCTGATCTTTCTGAAGAACATCACCAATTAGGTCACTATATGTCTTCCTAGGGCGTCCCCTCCCGGCGTCATTAATAAAATGAAAAGATAATATCCTAACTTGACTAAATTATCAACAAACTAAAATATGGCGTCGAAAAATTCCACTGCATTGCTGTCGACTTGTAATGTACCCAAGAGACTCGCGGTATTGCAATGTCTCTGGCCAAGGTATAACCCAGGCCTTGGGTCACGGGCCAATCTTAAATTAGATATGTTTAAAAACTCATTAAGTATATGCAACCTTCTATTTACACTTTCAACGAAACTTGAACAACTTAACAATTAAACTTTTACCAGGTACCTTAAGATTCAAAATTAATAAAGTTTTTACTTCCTTCTTTACTTCAGGAGTAAATTATAAAACTTCGATGTTTGATTCTGACTCTAAAAGGTCGGCTGTAGGAGTCGTAACTTTTTAACTATTGTCTAACCCTGTGTCCTAATCGTAAGCGACTGTCGCGCGAATACGTGATTTTCGCGCTTGTTTATTAAGAGGCTTAGAAGAGCTAAAGCGCGGTCACTGTCGGATTGTATAGAAAAGAAAGAGACGCGCGATGACACAACGCTGGTAATTTATTGCAAAATATGAAGCAATTATGAATTTACAAAAAATCTATTCATTGGACTAAAAACTGTTGTTACTTGTAGAATAATCTGACAAAAAATCTGAATGTTTGCATGTAGTATGGTTTTTAATCGTTAAAAAACATTTTTAGAGGTGTCTTTCACACTATCTAACTAGCATATATCCAGACGAATATCATATATTTTTCTCATTTTGGTTACTGCAGTCGATCCTATATTTTTAGGCATTATAAATTTGCGTTTAGGTCATGTAGTTCCCTTAATATGACGTACTCGCCCGATCAATCGACGAAAAGTTGCGTATGTACGTAATAATTCATGTAAAAGATCGCGAAATCGCGTACTCGCGCGACATTTGCGTTCGATTAGTACAAGGTCTAAATATGCATAAGCTTGTTTTGCGCTGTAAACTGTGATAACTTCAATATATAAACCAACTCCTTTTTTCCCATGGAAATACATAGTACGATACAATCTACAGAGCGCAATCTACCTGCTACGGTTCTTACATTCTCCATTTTCTTTTTTTTAACAGGGTAGTAGACACACTAAATAACAACTTCAAACTACATCTTAATAATTTTTCAGTTCTAAATCCTGAGCTCTGCAAAAACTTGATTTTTACATCATTAAAAAAACTTTTTTCCAAAAAAAAACAACCGAATTCCAAGAAAAACAACAAAAAGCTTGAAAAATAACTTAAGTTTTTATTATTTTTCACTTTTCAGTTGTGGTAACTACCCCACATAAGTTCGTATACCACTACTTGATATGTAAATAACAGTGACAGTAAATAATTAACACATCATCAATATACTAAGTGGAAAAAATACGTAGTATTAAGGATAACTCAAAAACTGCTGGTCAGAACTTAATCAAATTTATACGGAACCACATGTGAAGCACTAGCTTTCAAATAAAAAAGAATCTTCTAAATCGGTTCACCTAGAAAAAAGTTCTGAGCTAACACACATAAAAATAAAAGAAACAGTCGAATTGAGAACCTCCTCCTTTTCTTGAAGTCTGTTAAAAAAGTGAGGTGCAAAGATATGAGGTGTACAAAATCTGATTATTCGGGCTAATAGGCAATAAATAACACGTTTCCAAAACCTTCTATTCAAATAATGCCGAAAAGCCATATTATCATTATAATAGAGAGCAATAAATGAAGCGAAAAGAGAATGATAAATGACTTGACACACTTACGCTCCCCATGAAAGGGTTGCCGCAAGCCACCAAGCAGCCTAATGACTTCACTATAAACCTTTGTCAAATCAAATTACTTTTAAGATTGTATAGTCGGTAATAAACCTATTTATACGGTAACGATAGGATTTTTTCAGTGGGGCGAGTTTTATGAAACCAACCATACAAAGTATAAAATCAGGCGCTCTTCGCAAATTGATGCTTCCACGTCAAACGAGATTGCATAATTAGCCTTAATGTTCCCACTGCTGGGACACAGGCTTCCTCTCTGTAAGAAGGAGTGGGCCGTAATCCACCACGCGGGCCCAGTACAGTTCGAATTTTTGGTTCTAAGTTTCCTCACGATGTTTTCTTTCACCATTTTGAGAGCAGTGGTGATGAAATAATTTAGCTAAAGTAAAGTGCTTGTCTGGGTTCGAACTTACGACCTACAACTCGTAAATCGTGGCCGTTACCACTGCTCTATACTGGGCCAACACTGTTCTCAAACCAGAATGTTTCTTTATAAAATTCTACTCGAACAATAGTCACAATTGCACTAGAACTAGGGAAATCTGAAAAACCTTATAAAACATTTTACAGGTCATGTGTTCAGACAAAATCAAAATCAAAAAACCTGTTACCTCTATAGAACGCGTAGAATGAGATAAAAAAGAGTTCGTTGAATTTCGCAATTCGATTTTATTTTTCAGGGTAGTGAATACGGGATGAGGCGATACTAAACAAGGACGAACATTAACAATACATGTGGCAGCCATAAAATTTACTTTGACGATACTGGCCGCCCAATCTGATCAACTGAGCGAAAAACGTTTTTAAAGTAATACCGTGGCTCACATTTTAATATCTCGGATATTAATTTTCGTTTTGAAAACCTTAAGCCCGGCAGCGACTTAAAAGATTCGGCAATATTAATTACTAGCCCCCTTTTTCATAAAACTCGACTTTGGTAAGCCCTTATTGATCTTGTTTGACATTGTCGTGTTCTTTTGAATTGAATGACGGGAATAGAGGTATTCGTTAATATTTTATAAAGATTTATCAGGCAGATTTGCGAATCAAGGGTAGATTTTTGGATCGTATTGAGAGGAAAATGATACTCGGTACATTTCCATAACTGTAATTGAGGAAACGGAACTGGCTATGGAACGAGTTATGCTTGGAGTCTCTCTGAGGGAAAGAATCCGGAATGAGGTGATCCGGCAGAAAACCAAAGTTGTTGTATAAGCAAGCTGAAGTGGCAGTGAGCCGGCCATATTAGCCGTAGAACCGATGACCGTTGGGGTAGACGTGCTCTTGAGTGGAGACCGCGAATCGGCAAACGTAACGTAGGACGCCCTCAGGCTAGGTGGAGCGACGATCTTCGCAGGGTGGCTGGTAGCAGCTGGATGAGAGTTGCCGAGAATCGAGCTAAATGGCGTGCAATTGGAGAGGCATAGGCCTCTCCAATTCCACTTCTGATGATGTACTGAGGAAAACGGATTTTTCCTCTTACCATGATATAATAAAGCGAAACTAAAAGTCCAATAATAACAATAACGACACACATTCAACATAAAATACAGTTGAGACTACATATATCTGATAGCAGAACCATGAAAATATACGATCGTTTTACGACATTATTTGAAGTCTCATCGTCTATTCATTGCGGTGCGGTGACAGAGCATTTGACTTGCTAATACTGAACTCCGTCATTCCTTCGCCATTTGTACTGCCCTGTTGCTGTGAGAGGACAGGGACGTATACGTGCACAATTTAGATGTCATTGCTGCCCATTCAAGTCGCTCTGCGAAAATTGATTGTCAAAGGCCGGATTGTTCCACTGTGAAACAGACAGTTCTGAAAATAGCTCGAATTGTTACTGAATTTTTTATCTGATTCCCGTATTATCTGGTCTTGAAAGACTGTTTTAAAGTAATCGGGTTAGGATTTACTCGGTTTAGGGTACTTTTTATGTGCCGAGTTCAAAGTTTTAAGAGATTATGGATTACGGAGAGTTGATTGGAAATTACTAACTACTTTAGCGTAATAAAAATGAAAATTAACCACTTTGACACGTGTAATAATTTATTAGTATTTTTTTAAAATTAACATCTACAATAAGTTAAAGTAAATATTATTAAAAATAGTTGCGGAACACGTAATTTGGCTTAAATGAAAAGAGAATACGAGAAAACTAAGGTATATCGAATGGTAAATCTTTGTCACGTCTTTGATTTCTGAACAAGAGAATATATTGCAATCAGTTTTTCACTAAATTACGTAAACTTTCAAATGAATATTATCTTATAAGGATGAACCTAGGTTATCCCGATATAAACAGTCCTGGTTTAAAATCAAATCGTATTAAAATGTTGAACCTTGAGGAACTAATACGACTTAATAGTTAAGCGTAAAATGGTTTAAAGTAACAAGTCGATCCTGATGAACCGCAGCCTCAAAGCGTAGCTCGCTTAGTCTATCCTGACGAATCGCAACCTCAAAGGGTAACATGCCTCGACGGAATCGTAAGTGTGCGACGATCATGTGTCGCGGGCCAGAACGAACTTGCTGATTTCGAATTCCAAGGATTCTATGCGGCTGTGGCTGGTAGATGCGACCCAAGAGCTCGCAAGCCTGGTGAATAGTCCCCGGAAAAAAGGCCGCAAGCAGCCCTTTTTAACTGATTCTACACCTACGACAAATAAAATATGTTATTACACCAGAGAAAAGGCTAACACTTCCGTTGAGAGGGCAAATCAGGAAAAATACGTACCAAGTTCGAAGAATTTCGTACATCATAATATGTGCTGAACTCGGCAGTAAAACTTGGTTGACTGCAGATAACAAGCATGAATCACGTAATTTACATGGCACAATTTAAAATTATGATTCGAAAATTGATAGAATTCGACTGGATTCTGTACATATTTTTCAGCAACAGACTTCTTTTTCTTTTTTTTCTTATGGAACAGGCAGGGTGACGTTTTTCCAATAATCAAATTAGTAGCTTGTTTACGGCAACATTTTAAAAATAATAAATTGATAACCAGTCATATGAACTAATAAACAAGAGAATGTAACTGCAGAGGTCACGCTGCACTATGTAGAATACGCAACAATTTGGTAGGTTCGTACGTGGTAATCCACGTACCAAAGCGGAGCGTATTCTTAATTTTGATAAGATCACTTATAATGATGAGGCATAAATTTTGCGTAAAATATATTCAAATTCAGTTTCGATTCCAATTAATAGTCAGATTAAACACGTAGTACCATTTTTTCCAATAATACTATTAAAGGCTTTGTGAGCCAATTTGTCCGAATACACAAAGAAAATAATCAAAAGCAAATTGAATACCCCAAAATTGAAAACGTACATGTCCATCCAATTTATTGGAGACAGACATAAGGCTTTGGTGACTGAAATTGAAATCAGTGAAAATAATTACGTTTGAGAAGGATCGACCACTGTTTATGTGGGTAGCTGTGGCTGTGGTGGTAATGACAGGCATTCAATAGGTATTTAGTCTCGGCCGTATTGTATGAGATCACGTGTCCTTCTATCAATTTAATCGTTATTGTTCTGTTGACAAAGCTCTGAACAAAAGCTCTAGTAGAAAAAATGGGTGATTTTTGCCTAGATAAAGTTCTCCGGCAATTAAGTCATAGATTCTTCATTCAAATCAGCCTATAAATCAATTATTCTTCACAAGTAAAATACTTAGGTCTTGTACTAGTTGTCTAATCTGAACTAACATTTAGAGGTAAAATTGATTGTTTTTTTTTTTGTAAGAGGCAACCTCTGGTAGTACTGATCTGCGGGTAGTTGCGTAACATACTAACAGTAGGAATAGGTTTCATTATGACAGTTCAACAATATTTATTGCGTTATTTACGTTGTTGAGCAGACATTTTTTTCGAACATATGATGGCTTCTAAATGATTTAGATTGTGATATACAGGGCGTCCCACGGATATGCCACATGGAGGGAAAGTACCTTGAATATTGTAGATGGATCATTTTACTGAAAGAAGACATTATTTGAATTAAAAAAAAATCAATTTAAACTGCAGTCATAGATATTTAAATAATTACATGGTTGAACCGGAAATCGAACCCGTTACACGAGAAAAATAATCATTCTGTTGCTTTATCATACCGATCGAAAGGCTTCATCATAAGGATTATTTTTTGCTAAATAACATTGTTTCAAAAATAAAAGGAAGACCTTGAAAAATCTAAAAAAAAAGCAAAAAATAATCCTTATGATGAAGCCTTTCGATCGGTAATATCGATATCGATATCGGATCTATAATAGAAAACTACCCTATTGTCGAGTGCCATGTTTCATGGTGTAGTCTACTTCAACGTACCTAGACGAAGTTCCGGGCAGAAGCTGGTAACTTAATATAGAGCTAGCAACACAAATAAAACCTTTAATAAACATCGATCAACTTGATTGTTATTTTGTTACGAAGTTTCGGGTAACAGGCTGTGATTGATAATATAATAAACAATAAAAAAGTGTTATTTTTAGGGTTCCGCACGTCCGAATGATAAAACGGAACCCTTATAGGATCATTCGAGTGTCTGTCTGTCTGTCCACCTGCCACAGCCAATTTAATCCGAATCAATCATCCGAACCACGGCTTATTTTGATTTTTGGATTGTTTTTCTTTTTCGTTTTGCTTTACAAAATTTAAATAAATTTAAACTTACCTCTGGACGCTTTTAACGTTTACGTCTTGTTTTTACATCGTTCTTACATATAATTGTAAGTTCAACATTAATAATGTAACTAATATTTTTAACCGACTTCACAAAAAGGAGGAGGTTCTCAATTCGCCTGTATGTTTTTTTTTTTTTTTTTTTTTTTTTTTTTTTTTTTTTTTTTTTTTTTTTTATATGTGTGTTAGCTCATAACTTTTTTCTGGGTGAACCGATTTGGATGATTCTTTTTTTATTTGATAGGTGATGCTTCACATGTGGTCCCATTTAAATTTGATTAAGGTCTGACTAGTAGTTTTTGAGTTATCCTTAATACTGCATATTTTCTCCACTTAGTTTATATGGATGATATGTTAATAATTTCCTGTTACTGTTATTTACACACCAAGTAGTAGTATACGAATTTGTGTGGGGTAGGTACCGCAACTAAAAAGTGAAAAATAAAAACTTTTTTACAAAAAAACAACCGACTTCCAAAAAAAACACTAAAAGACGTGAAAAATAACTTTAATTTCGGAAGTCGGTGGCCAAAAACGAAAATACAAAACCAAGGACGCCGACTTCCGAAATTAAAGTTATTTTTCACGTCTTTTAGTGTTTTTTTTGGAAGTAGGTTGTTTTGTAACAATATAATTTAAAAAAACAACCGACTTCCAAAAAAAACACTAAAAGACGTGAAAAATAACTTTAATTTCGGAAGTCGGTGCCTTTGGTTTTTGTATTTTCGTGTTTGGCCGCCGACTTCCGAAATTAAAGTTATTTTTCACGTCTTTTAGTGTTTTTTTTGGAAGTCGGTTGTTTTTTTGTAAAAAAGTTTTTATTTTTCACTTTTTAGTTGCGGTACCTACCCCACACAAATTCGTATACCACTACTTGGTGTGTAAATAACAGTGACAGGAAATTATTAACACATCATCCATATAAACTAAGTGGAAAAAGTCTGCAGTATTAAGGATAACTCAAAAACTACTGGTCAGACCTTGATCAAATTTAAATGGGACCACATGTGAAGCACCACCTATCAAATAAAAAAAGAATCATCAAAATCGGTTCACCCAGAAAAAAGTTATGAGCTAACACACATAAAAAAAAAAAAACATACAGACGAATTGAGAACCTCCTCCTTTTTGTGAAGTCGGTTAAAAAGAGTTTCCATGGAGTTTCTTGCCCGTTCTTCTCCACAGGTACTTACTACGCTTTGGAATGGGCAACTTGCGTCATATGTCATTTTGTCAATCGTTTAATTGAAATAAATGCTTTGAGTTTGAATTTCAGTAAATGTATGCTAAGTAAGTTCAGTTATCTCTATCAAAACCAACTCTTTAGTGCTTTTGTATTACAGTTGAACGATATATGGTAGTACAAACTAATTTCATGCAGTATGTGTATGTGTAATAAATAGATAAAATAGTTTCCGGCATTAGACACTCAGCACGGATTCAGAGTTGGTCGATCTACTGCCACCAATCATATTGACTTTGTAAATTATAAACATTCCGAACTCGACACAGGGCGGCAGGTAAATACGGCCTATTTTGACATACAGAAGGCGTTCGATAGGGTCGATAACGATGTGCTTCTAAGCAAACTTTCAGCAATAGGTTTTACGCCGAATTTACTCCAACTCTTTGCTAGTTAGTTAGGTGTCCGTAAGGAATACGTGCAACTCGCTGGGTACAAATCTCAGTCCTATAACACTAGATCAGGAGTAAACCAAGGAAGCACTCTGGGACCTACTTTGTTTCTTATCATGGTCAATGATCTACCAGTTCATCAAAAATGCAAACTGCCTGATGTTCGCCGACGACCTTAAGTTATCATGGGCGTGAGGTCAGTTTGCGACTGCGAATTCCTTCAGAATGACATATCCAACGTTATTGAGTGGAGCGTCAGAAATCATCTACAAATTAACGAAAAAAAAGGGCGAGTTATGACTTATACTAGAACTAGGACCCCCATTCAACATAGTTATAGAATACTAGACACTACGCTAACAAGAGTCGATGGGATGCGTGATCTCGGCGTGACATTTGACCCTGGCCTCAATTTTAGGGAACTTATCGTGTCCACGATGAAAGCTGCTAACAGAACACTCTATTTAATGTTGTCGCTTCAAAGACAGACATACATGTTTACATATAAAATAAGTTATTTTGATTTCTGATCTAATTATTAGTTGATTCATTTGTTAAAAACATATTTAATTAATAACCTTTTTAGGGCTACTCAAAATGAATACGTTTACCTATTTAAGATTAAAAGTATTATTCGATTAATATTTAGGTTGGCAGCACTGGTGTCGCGCCATTATTGTTCTATTGCGAACTTCCGGATCCATGGTGGGGCGACACTTGCCACACGAACATTGGAATAGGTGATCGGCAATTGGTCTTTGGACATAGTGCGAGTAACATCTCCAGAATTAATATAAAATAAGTGTGGATATATTTTAGATTTAATAAAAATAAAGTTATAATTATTGTATACGTGTAATTTGAATAAAGTTATTTACATCAGAAGTGGTACGAAAACGCGCCCAGATGCCGCGAAGCCGCAAGCGCACTCGAGAAAAAAAAAGTGCGTCAAAAATAAGTCGTACGAGTAGCTCTTCTTCGAGCTCTGGTTCAACTTCTTCCAGCAGTAGCAGCTCTGATAGACACAGACGTAGGAAAAAGAGACGCACCAGGCGTGCGTCTCCCACAGTAAGCCAAAATGTTATTTTATCTTCAGTGATTCCTGATTTTGACCCATTAGTGGACGATATTGAAATGTGGATTAATGTTGTGGAAGCCAATGCTCGTGCTTTTCGTTGGTCTGATCGTGACCTACAATATCAAGCTTTGCAAAAATTGCGTAATACTGCTAAAACATGGTATGACTCACTACAAAAAAATAAAACACAATGGACTACCTGGAAATGGAAGGATTGGCGAAATACACTATTAGATACATTTCAAATAAAGCGTAATATGTATTGTTTGCTAAAAGAATTGGTCCAAATGAAACCCTCTGATGGCCAGTCATTATACGAATTTTATTTTGTACAAAAAGGCAAAATAGACAAGATGAGATTGTCATTTTCTGATCAAGATATTATTTCAATAATCGTAGGATCAATTGGCGATAAAAAAAAAATCACTGCAGCAGATGCTGGTAATTTTAAATACTGTGATGAGTTGGCCTCATTTTTGCACGGGAAAATTTATGCTGACCCGGAACAAAAGTTCGTTCAGAAGCATAAAAATTCAACTCGCTGCTTCTATAGTAATGTTGATAAAAAGACAGACAGTTCTTCTAACTCTTATGGAGTACCAATGCATAGTTCTGTTTCCAATGCTGATATAAATATAACATGTTTTCGCTGTGGTGAACCTGGTCACAAAAAGACCAGCTGCAGTCAGAAGGATAATGTCAAATGTAATGTGTGTAATAGATTTGGTCATTTAGAGCTTGCATGTAGGTCTAAAACTAAAATGAAACCTGAAAAGGATAGTGAAGTAAAATTAATTGTTGAACCTTCACCTAAGGATAAATTTTATAAGGCAGTTGTAATTAATGGATGTAAACGACAAGCTTTTATTGATATGGGCAGTGGTTGTTCTCTAATAACGTCTTCTTTGGCACGAGAGTTAAACCTTGCAATTTTCCGATTAGATAAACCTGTTTTATTAACAGGATTTAAAACAGATTCTTGCTCTGAGGTCACACATGGGGCACAGGTTGACATTATGGTTGATAACGCTGAGGTTAATGTGGTCCTATATATTTGTGATGAATTAGCTGGCTGTCCTATTTTAATTGGTAGGAATTTTACGGAGGATAAAAGAATTATGTATGCACGGGTAGGAAGTAGCCTTTCTTTTTGCGCCATAAGTAACTATCACGTCGCTTTAATAGAGTCTTCTATGTTCAACCCCGATTCTGTTGAACACATCTCTGTGTTAAATGAAATATTTTCTAGATATCCTCGGGTTATTTCAAAAGATTTAAAATCGTTAGGACAGACTTCTTGTGTTGAGTTAGACATTGAAGTAATAAATAATAAACCGGTGTACCATAGACCCTACCGTATGTCTGAATCCGAAAAGGCGGCGACAAGGGAGATTATTGATGACCTATTAAAAAATGGAATAATTCGCGAAAGTAATTCCGCTTATGCCAGTCCTATTCTGTTGGTCGATAAACCTTCGGGCGAAAAACGTATGTGCATTGATTATAGATCACTAAATAAAATTACTGTCAAAGAGAAATACCCAATGCCAATCGTAGAAGACCTTATAGACAAACTTAGAGGATGTAAATGCTACACATCTATTGATTTAAAAAGTGGCTACTATCAGATTAATGTAAATGATAATTCTATTGCTAAAACTGCATTTATTACGCCTGATGGCCATTTTGAGTTCAGGAGGATGCCATTCGGGTTATGCAATGCACCGTCTGTATTCCAAAGGTTAATGAACACCGTCTTGGGTAAACTACGCTTTGATAAAGTTATTTGTTACATGGATGATCTATTGATAGCCACGGAGTCGGTGGATGATAATATTAGGCAGCTAAACGAAGTATTAAAAATATTGCAAAATAACGGTTTGACAATAAATTTGGAGAAATGTCAGTTTTTCCAGAGCTCTGTTAACTTCCTTGGGTACGATATTTCTGAAGATGGTATACGTCCAGGTAAAAAGAAATTAAAGGCAGTAGAAAATTATCCTGAACCTAACAATGTACATCAAGTAAGACAATTCATAGGCCTAATAAATTATTTTAGAAAATTTATAAAGAATTGTGCTCTTATAGCAAAACCGTTAACAAAACTCTTAAAAAAAGATATCACATGGGATTGGGGATACGTTCAAGTTTCAGCAGTCAATAAATTAAAACATGAGTTATTACATAATGCTTTATTAAAAATATATGATCCCAAATTACCTACTATTTTATACACTGATGCCAGTCGCGATGGTATAGGCTGCATACTGACTCAAGTGACTGATACAGGTGAAAAACCAATCCATTTTTATAGTCGCCAGACTTCAAATGAGGAGAAAAAGTACCACTCCTTTGAGTTAGAGTTTTTAGCAATAATTGTCGCACTTCCAAAATTCCGTCACTATTTATTGGGATCCACTTTTAAAATTTATACAGATTGCAATGCTGTTAAATATACAATAAATAAGCAAGAAATTAATTCTAGAATCGGTAGGTGGGTATTACTTACACAAGAATTCACGTTTGAAATAATACACAAACCAGGGGCTCAGATGCAACATGTTGACGCTTTGAGCCGAAATCCAGTTGATACAAATTCCACCTCTATATGCAATGAAAGTGTGTTGGCTATTACTGAAGCAGATTGGTTATTGTCAGTGCAGTTACAAGACCCAAGTATTTGTGCAATCAGAGAAATATTAGAATCAGGTCAGGCCGAGCTTAATAAGAAAGTGTATAATGAGTACGAGTTATTGGGTAATAAGGTATACCGTCGGACTGTCTACGGTAGACGGTGGGTAGTCCCTAAACAATGTATTTGGCTTATTATTAGAGCAAATCATGATGACCTTGGCCATTTTGCCGTGGATAAGACAATTGAAAGAATAAAATCATGTTATTGGTTTCCTAAAATTAAGAAAGTAGTATCCAAATATATAAAAAATTGCATTAACTGTATTTACTATAAGAATATCCATGGCAAAAAGGAAGGCAAACTGTTTCCTATACCTAAATATGCAAAACCGTTTCACACGCTTCACATAGACCATCTAGGTCCATTTGTAAAGACCACGCGTAAAAATACTTACCTCTTGGTGACTGTTGACTCTTTTACAAAATTTGTATTTATATCTCCTGTTCGTAACACTAAAAGTCAAGTTGTTATTAGCGAGTTAGACAAAATATTTAAAGTTTTTGGTAATCCTAAGCGTCTTATATGTGATGCTGGGAGTTCTTTTACCTCTAAGTTATTCGTTAAGTACTGTCAGGACAAAAATATACGACCACATGTTATAGCTACTGCAGTTCCACGCTCAAACGGTCAGGTGGAACGCTTTAATCGCACCATCCTTGACGCATTGAGAAGTATGGGTGCTAATACCAGCTATGACAAATGGGACACTCATATTACCAGTATCCAACAAGGTATTAACAGTACCATTAATAAAACCACATCAGCCATTCCCAGTGAAGTATTCTTTGGATACCGGCTTCAAACTGATGCTGACATGTTGGCACAGGCAGATGAATCTGTTGACGTCACGTTATTAAGGAATAACGTCAACCATCGCATTCAAGTCAGTGCAGACAAACAAAAACAGGCTTTCGATTCCAAAAGAAAAGAAGCTCACAGTTACAACGTCAACGATTTGGTAGTTATAAGAATTCCCAGTCAATCCAATGACGGGCAAAGTACTAAATTATTACCGCTTTTCAAAGGACCTTTTCAAGTGACTGACGTATTAGGTCATGACCGCTATAAAGTAAAGGATATGCGTGGCGCTCAAAGAACAAGCAAGTGCTATGAGGGAACCACGTGTGCTGAAAATATGAAACCTTGGATCAAGTTGGCAGACCTAGATGTTGAAGGTTTACAAATGGCCTAAGATGTTGTCAGGTATAATATATTAAACCCAAATCAAAATTTTGTTTGTTGCTAAAAAGGACTCCAATTTATTTACTATATCATAATCAACGATTAAGTGCCCTTGTTGGCGACAAACTATATTATTTAAATGTTAAAATCCCTTTTAAAGTTTCGTCACGATTCACCTCTGCATCCCTATTCACCCCGTTTGACGGTATTTAAAAATGTACACTATAAAAAACAAGCACATGTTTTTCAATATATCACGAAGATTAATTTGTTCATGCTATGGTCAACACATCCTGCCAGCAGGCTGGAAACCCAGCTGGCTGCCCACCGTTTTAAAAATGAGTTTTATTTTAGTAACTTGCATTTTTAAGTACACTTATTTAGGGTATGTTTTGGCAGATTCTTTTTCAAACTGAAACTGAATTACTATCAATATTTTCTTACTTACCGATGCACTCTAAGTGTAGTAATACATCTCCCGAAAATAAACCCCGGAAAGTTCAGCGTCTTTACGCCTGTGAACATCAGGCCCAGAGCTTACGTTTTCATGGAAAACATAAGCACGCATTATTTTCGGCAGAAGTGTCGTTACGCTAAGAAGAATTACCGAAATGAACTTAGAGGTCACAGTCTCTTCCCAAGTTCAAACGTTAGGGTAGGATTACGTGAGTATGTTTTCGTAAACACCTACTTAAAACGTACCCACATTGACATATAAATAAATTGTATTCAGCAGAAGAATTTATTTATAAAACATATTTATAGAATTTATTTTATTCATTGAATAATATTCTATTCTTAAAAGTATGTTTTTATGAGCGTGTCTAAACAATATTCATGTGGTGAGTTTATTCATTCGCACTAACATGAAAGCACATTATAAAAAAGCGGCCAAGTGCGAGTCGGACTCGCACAAGAAGGGTTCAGTACCACCGTACAATATTTAACTCAAAAACCGCCGAAAAAGGTTCCTTGTGTGGGATCCCCTTTAATTTTTATCTTTATTTTAGTTTAATTATTTGCTGATATAGCGGCCATAGTAGTAATTTCTGTGATTGTGTCTACCTATTACGGTTTAAAAGACGCCCTGTGACAGACGGACGGACAGCGGAGCCTTAGTATTAGGGTCCTATTGGCACCCTTTGAGTACGAAACCCTAATTAACTTGTTGACTTTATTGTCGACTATCACTTGTGCTATTGAGATATATCTATGTCGGAGACGGTCATTAGTGTGGACACTAAACGAAGCGCAGCACGAGTTCCGGGAGGTGGCAGCACCGTCGCGATGACGTGCATTTTCGGCTAACTTCGTGCTATGACAGAGCCTGGCTGATGGAGGAGCGCTGATGGGACGAGTGGACACTTACCATTCTGCCTTCGAGGAGATCAGTACCTCGACCCTAGGAACTGTCACGCATTCCGTATAGTTGTGTCGTGAACCTACAGTGTGTGGTTCGCTAGTGTGATTATTTTGTTCGTGAATTATAATTTGATTTGTACTACAAACGGTTTTTCTATTGCGTAATAACCAACATTACCCAAAGTACGCCCACAGTAGTTAAAATATGGCTGATAATGATAATAACGAGAGAGACATACCTTCTCCGTCATGTACTTATATATTGTTATAGTCTCGTAAGCATGGGATGGGCATCTGAAATCGTTTAAAGTGTGTCCTCAGCTTATTAAGAAGTTGTTAATTAATCATTCAGATAGCCGTTTATAACGATTGAGGTGTGGACTGGAAAGGTTTTTGTAGCTTTTAATTGATTGCCAAAAAGGAACAATCTGGTCTGTTCATGAGAACCTCCTCCGTTTTTTCATCGGTTGATAAAATATGTATATACTTAGTCTGGCCATAAATACTGTTACAGTTAAAAATAAGAAAGATATTTATTACATTTGAATTTGGAATCTGTCATTTTTATACGATTGTTCATTGAGTTTTCTAATTTTGGCGCCAATACATTGTACAATATTTTGCAATATTAAAATGGAGTGGGGTGATAAAGAGAACCGAATCGCTGTGATTGCATTACACAAAGATGGTATGGAGCCAAATGCAATTTTTAAAACTCTCCATACGCTTGGTATTAGTCAAATGTTTGTGTACCGGGCTATTAATAGGTACAATGAGACCTCCTCTGTTTGTGACAGGAAAAGATCTGGCCGTCCACGTAGTGTTCGTACGAAAAAGGTGGTCAAAGCAGTAAGGGAAAGAATTCGAAGAAATCCTGTCCGAAAGCAAAAGATTTTATCTCGGGAGATGAAGATAGCACCCAGAACCATGCCGCGTATTTTAAAAGATGACTTAGGACTTGCAGCCTATAAGAGACGCACTGGTCAATTTTTAACTGATAATTTAAAAAAGAATAGGGTGGTAAATTCTAAATAACTACTGAAGCGGTACGCAAAGGGAGGTCACAGAAAAATTTTGTTTACGGATGAGAAAATCTTTACAATTGAGCAACATTTTAACAAACAAAATGACCGTATTTATGCTCAAAGCTCTAAGGAAGCTTCCCAATTAGTCGACAGAGTGCAACGTGGGCATTATCCGACTTCAGTGATGGTTTGGTGGGGTGTTAGCTATGAAGGAGTGACTGAGCCATATTTTTGTGAAAAAGGTATCAAAACATCGGCACAAGTGTATCAAGATACCATTCTTGAGAAGGTAGTTAGCCCCTTAACAACACCATGTTCAATAACCAAGTATGGTCCTTCCAACAAGACTTGGCGCCGGGTCATAAAGCTCGGTCCACGCAGTCTTGGTTGGAAGTGAACGTTTCGGACTTCATCAGAGCTGAAGACTGGCCGTCGTCTAGTCCCGATCTTAATCCACTGGATTATGATTTATGGTCAGTTTTAGAGAGCATACATACTGTTTCATACTGCTCTGAACGCCATGATAATTTGGAGTCCCTAAAACAATCCATACGATTGGTAGTGAAGAATTTTCCCATGGAAAGAGTGCGTGCTTCTATTGATAACTGGCCTCAACGTTTAAAGGACTGTATTCCAGCCAATGGAGACCACTTCGAATAAGCTTTTTATATTTTAAATTGTTTTATATTTATGTATTAAACTAACACACTGTAAAAGTAATAAATATTATTTGCAATAAAAATAAAAAATAAATCTTCGTGACAATATTTATGGCAAGACTAGGTATAGTTATAATACTTAGACTGAAAGCCGACTCCAAAATAGCTGAGAAAAGGGTAGGCAGGATCATGACAGTAATATTTGTATTTTTTTTGTTGTTTTTAACCGACTTCAAAAAGGAGGAGGTTATCAATTCGGATGTTTATACATATATATATATATTTTATGTATGTTCGCGCATAACTCTGCCATATATAGACGGATTTGCAAAATTCTTTTTTTGTTCGGAAGGGTATGCTCTCGAGGTGGTCCCATTGTCACCAAGTCAGAATCTGATGAGGGGATCCCATGGAAATCGAGGGAAATCCTTAAATTTTATAGGCACTATTTGAGCGATTTGGGTATTTTTTATAGTAAGTCGTGCTATCGGAAAGCACTATTCCGTGAAGTGGACCTGATGATAAAGGCCATTGGTGGCAACCGGAACTACTCAATAATAAGTATTTAACGGGTTGCGATTCGATTAAGCTTACTTTAATATGTTTGCTAAGCAATTTATGCTAGTCACAATGTGTATAATTATGTTGAAATGGATCTGATGGTGGCTTCACCGTCAGATCCAGTTCTTTTGGTTCTTACCAGGAGAACTCTTCAATAATTAACGTCCCTGCATCGGGAAAAGGAATATTTTGTAAAAGGTGATGAGCAGTTGACTATTGTAACTTAGATAAATTAATAACTGACACACTACAAAGTGAAAAATAACTTTAATTTCGGAAATCGGTGGCAAAAAACTAAAATACAGATCCAAAGACACCGACTTACGAAATTAAAGTTATTTTTCACTTTGTAGTGTGTTTTTTTTTGTATTTTTTTTTGTTTTTTTGTTTTAGTTGGCTTGAGAGTATGACTCATAGTTAGTTCAATTCGTTCTATCTATAAATTAAGTCCCAGACACTCCCTCAGAGATAAATTTAAAGAGATTAATATAATTACTGTGCCTTCTCAGTATATTTATGAAAATCTTTTGTATGCACATAAAAATATTAATCTGTTTAAAAAATACAGTGATATCCACAATATAAATACTAGAAACAAACACAAATTTATTGTTCCTACAACCAGGCTCAAGAAAATAGGTGGCTCGTTTAGATGCCAATGTATACGTTTTTATAATAAACTTCCTAGCGACATTCAAGATCTAAGCTTTAATAAATTCAAATCTTTTATAAAACGTAAACTATGCCAGAAAGCCTATTATACTGTGAAAGACTATATTGAGGACAAAAAGGCTTGGGATTGAGCTGCTCCAATAAATTTACACGGTGAATGTTGATTTTAATTTGCTAGCTATTTTAGACATGAATATTTACTGTAAAAAGTATTATATTTTTTTCATTATTGAGAATATGAGGACTATGTGGGTCATTGTTTCAGTTATATTCTTGATCTGGCAGTTTAAGTAGTTTATGCGGCCTACCCAAATGTCCTTTCTTTGGTATTGTTCGTCGAATCGTTGAGCTCCTTAAGTTCTGAGTTGAGCTGCACGGTTACTGACAAATGCGTGCACTGACTGGACAGGTCCACTTAATCTGTGTGGTTCTTTCCTCAAAAGACCATTTCAGACACCAATCTACATGGTTCTCAAACATTATGTCCGATTTTTTTTTTTTTTTATATACACATTGACATTGTTGAATTTTATATACACAATGACATGAGTATTTACTTGTAAAGTAGTATGTTATTTTAATTATTGTGAATGTGAGGATTATGTGGGTCATTGCTTTTTTTTTTCGCAGTTAATTTTGATCATGATCTGGCAGATTGAGTAATTTATGTGGCCTACCCAAATGTCCTTTCTTTGGTATTGTTCGTCGAATCGTTGAGCTCCTTAAGTTCTGACTTCCTGAGTTGAGCTGCACGATTACTGACAAATGCGTGCACTGACTGGACAGGTCCACTCAATCTGTGTGGTTCTTTCCTCAAAAGACCATTTCAGATACCAATCTACATGGTCTTCACATGATCTGACCAAGATTATGTCTGGACTTTAAAAGAGACTGTGACCACTGAGTTTGTTTCGGCCTTTCTTCTCAGAGTAGTCAGATAGGAAACGCCGACCTCATCTAGTTTAAAAATATGATTGACGTGTAAAAGTGTTTGTACAAACCTACTTACAGAAATAAAATCATTTATCATTTATCATTTATCATTTATCATAGTTGTTTGACATAGTCTTACACCCGGTTTCTGATTTGAGAAAAGTAGCAAATCTCAACTGATTATTCTCAAATACATAAGTATGCGCTTAAGTTTCTTGCGTTTCACAAGTTAAAACGAATTTCGTTAAACCATAATCAACTGATCATTTACTTAAGTATTCTTGATCAAAGTTAACATGTTCCAATTTACATTAAAAAAATCATTTTATTCTAATTACATAACATAACATCACGCCAGCATAATTGGGGCATCTGGATCTAAGGAGATTTTTTATTTATTTGAATATTGAAAATTGGGGTGCCAGACACTCCAATTTTCAATATTCAAATAAATAAAAAATATCTACCTATTCAAATAGATAAAAATATCTATTCAAATAGATAAAAAATATCCATTCAAACATAAAAAAAATCTTGTTTGTTGAATTGATAGTTTATTAGAATAAACTGTTCAATTAATCGCAACATATCTATGAAGGTCAGATAGCCAGTCGGCCAGCTGCATTCTTAGAGTATAATTCTATGGCTTCATCTGCATTTGGTTAGACTGGAAGCCGACCCCAACGGAAAAGGCAGACTGTTATACTTTGGTACCTAATATTTGTGCAAATTACAACTTGAAAGTTTATTTTTCTACCTGTATGTATTGTCCCACAGCTGAATGAACAGCTGAATGTCCCACAGCTGAACATATCTATTCAAATAGACGAAATTTTATTTATTGAATACATTGTTCAAATAGACTATTGAAATTACATTTACATTAATTTATATTCAAATAGGTTAATGTTTATTTATTGAATAGTTCTTCTTCTTCTTGAGTTGAAATAATGGAGGGTGGTAAAATGATGAAGATTTAATAATTCATCAGATAAATAAATTATTCAAATTGATGGAATCTTCAATATACGCTTTTATTATTTATTGACAAATTATTAAGATCGAGTTGATATACATGTGTTTGTTTCGGTTTTGAAACTAAATGTGGCGGAATGTTGGTATTTTACAGGGAGCGATTGCAAGTTGCCACCACAACATATTTTTGTCATGTAGTCTTTCAAGTGTGACGATTTGGGACAAACCGCTTGGTGTTCTTTGTAAGGCAGAAGCCGGTGGTGCCAGTGTCTAAGACTAGAACTCAAATTGTACTTCGCGTGAGCATCGTGCTGTCACTGTGTGGCAGAGAGGAAGCGATACAATATATTATGAGTATGATGACGCTTATATGACGATTACAACTGAATTACCTCTTGGAGTATGGGCATTAAAAACAGGCATTTTGATACATGCCTGATTTGAACCCACAAACTCGATCAGACAAGAAACGTCGTCACTTAGTAACGTCATCGGATAAGCGAAGCTGTATAAAGTTATTACCACATCTGTCAAGCTATCCGACACCTGCGACCGCATGACGCATGGCATGCATTGCTTACTACTTAGTCTGGCCATACATACTGTTACAGTTAAAAATAAGAAAGATATTACACCCAGAACCATGTCGCGTATTTTAAAAGATGACTTAGGACTTGCAGCCTATAAGAGACGCACTGGTCATTTTTTAACTGATAATATAAAAAAGAATAGGGTGGTAAAATCGAAACAACTACTGAAGCAGTACGCAAAGGGAGATCACAGAAAAAAATTGTTTACGGATGAGAAAATCTTTACAATTGAGCAACATTTTAACAAACAAAAACTTTTTGACAAAAAAAACAACCGACTTCCAAAAAATACACTACAAAGTGAAAAATAACTTTAATTTCGGAAGTCGGTGTCTTCGGATCATTATTTTAGTTTTTTGCCACCGACTTCCGAAATTATAGTTATTTTTCACTTTGTAGTGTATTTTTTGGAAGTCGGTTGTTTTTTTTGTCAAAAAGTTTTTATTTTTCACTTTTTAGTGGGTTAGATAATAATTTATTGAAGTTACAATAGCCTAATGTCAAGTGCTGATCACTTTTTACAAAATATTTCGTTTCCCGATGCAAGGAATTGAGGAGTTTATTGTTGAGGATTTCTCTTGGTAAAAACCAGAAGAACTGGAGCTGATGGTGAAGCCACCATCAGCTCCATTTCACCATATGCATTGTGACAAGCATAAATTGCTTAGCAACCAACGAAAGAGCATTGCTAGAGATGACGCGATTACGCAACTTAAATTCAGTCTCAAATTGACGCATCAGCATGACTAGTACGTAGTGGTTGCCCTATGAAAAACTTCAATCTTAATTGGGTATTATTTTTGTACGACCTGAATATTTTGGAATATTGAACCGAATGAAGTAAGCCCAACAAAAGGTAACTGCTGTAAATCGTTGAGGAATTCCCTCGACTGTCTATGTTCTCCATCATCAGACCTGTAATGGCACTTATAACCCATATGGGTGCAAAGTTCTCATCAATATAAATGAATTAAGTCCAAACACAAGGTAGCTACTGTAAACCGTTGAGGAGTTCCCTTAACTGTCTTTCATCTTCATCATCAGACCTCTAATGACAGTTATAACACATCTGGGTATAGTATTCTCATCAATAAAAAATAATCAAGCCCAAACACAAGGTAACTGCTGTAAATCGTTAAGTAATTCCATCAACTGTCTATGGTCTCCATCATCAGACCTGTAATAGCACTTATAACCCATATGAGTGCAAAGCTCTCATCAATATAAATGAATTAAAACGGATCACAAGGAAAACGAATCACAAGGTAGCTACTGTAAACCGTTGAGGAGTTCCCTTAACAGTCCTTCGTCTTCATCATCAGACCCCTAATGACTGTCACAACCCTTCAGGTGTGAAGTTCTCATAAATACAAATTAATCAAGCCCAAACACAAGGTACCTGCTGTAAATCATTGAGAAATTCCCTCGACTGTCCTTCGGCTCCATCATCAGATCGATTCCAGACCTTCATGAATTTGTAGTTCTTTAAAATACTTAATGAAAAAATTAACAAACGTACTAGGCGCTCCTACGATTTTCGAAGGTTCCCCTCGATTTCTCCGGGATTCCATCATCAGATCCTGGTTTCCTTATCATGGGACCACCCTTGAGGTATGTCCTTTGTAACAAAAAAAGAATCATCCAAATCGGTTCACCCAGGAAAGAGTTCTGAGCTAACACACATAAAAAAAAAAAAAAAACATACAGGCGAATTGAGAACCTCCTCCTTTTTGTGAAGTCGGTTAAAAATGACCGTGTTTATGCTCAAAGCTCTAAGGAAGCTTCCCAATTAGTCGACAGAGTGCAACGTGGGCATTATCCGACTTCAGTGATGGTTTGGTGGGGTGTTAGCTATGAAGAAGTGACTGGGCCATATTTTTGTGAAAAAGGTATCAAAACATCGGCACAAGTGTATCAAGATACCATTCTTGAGAAGGTAGTTACGCTCCTTAACAACACCATGTTCAATAACCAAGTATGGTCCTTCCAACAAGACTCGGCGCCGGGTCATAAAGCGCGGTCCACGTAGTCTTGGTTGGAAGTGAACGATTCGGACTTCATCAGAGCTGAAGACTAGCCGTCGTATAGTCCCGATCTTAATCCGCTGGATTATGATTTATGGTCAGTTTTAGAGAGTATGGCTTGCTCTAAACGCCATGATAATTTGGAGTCCCTAAAACAATCCATACGATTGGTAGTGAAGAATTTTCCCATGGAAAGAGTGCGTGCTTCTATTGATAACTGGCCTCAACGTTTAAAGGACTGTATTGCAGCCAATGGAGACCACTTCGAATAAGCTTTTTATATTTTAAATTGTTTTATATTTATGTATTAAACTAACACACTGTAAAAGTAATAAATATTCTTTGCAATAAAAAATATTTTTTTTTCTTCGTGACAATATTTATGGCAAGACTAGGTATAGTTATTATTTTATCCGTTTAACTGTATCTTTGGTGCAGTTGACACAAATTCACTAGTGGAAATGCTAAACATGAGCCTCTGGGTTCGATTTCATCCCGTGGGGTAGGTAGTTGTGTAACACACTAACAGCAGGAATCACTTTCATTTTGACAGTTCAACAACATTCATTGCGTTATTTACGTTGTTGAGCAGACAAATGTTTCGAACATATACAAATACAAAATAGTTTAGTATGGCAAATAGAACATATGAAGTATTGGATTAGCAGCTTTAAAATTATTCAGACTGTGATTGATAGTGTGTTACGGTTATTGTGTCCGTCAGGTAAAGTTATTAACATGTATAATATTAATAACAGAATGCGTTAATTTTCCATATTTCGATGAAAAGCAAAATATTATTTACCAGGGTATTAAAAATAAAACGAATTGTTATTGAATATATATTTTTGAAGTGGAAACTTCTTTAGACGTGTTGAGCACTTTTTGGGTGAATAAAAATCATGGACCTCGCGTCACCGTCACCGAACGCTTCGACGATAAAATTCACAAGTTACTTAGTTCTCACTTCTATCGGCAGTCCCCAAAGACTGCCCCGCATTTTTTTACTGTATCAAAATCAAAATCAAAATATTTTATTTCACATAAACCAACATGGGTACTTATGAAACGTCAGAAGCTAGGTGCACGGTTCCAATTGAATGTTTCCTATGGAGAAGAGCCGGCAAGAAACAGAAAAATAGGTACAAAGGTGATGCTTATTTCTAAAGAAATCTCTTCCAGCATACCTGCGATAGGAGAGTATATTAAAGAGATGAAGACAACGTGTGTAAGAGTAGAAGGGAAAACAAAATACATAAAATCTAAAATAATTTTCTAATTTAAATATAAACATACAATAAGAGAATATACTACATACATACATACTTCTAAAAGAAATATCACTAAAATATATTAAAATATAATATAATTTAAATAATAAATACATAAGCAACTATGTCAAAGTAGAAAGATAGTGTTCCTTTACTCTACTTTTAAATACTCCAACAGTTTGGCAGTTCCTAATGCCTGGTGGAAGTGAATTCCACAAACGTGCACAGTGAAAGAGTAGGAGTAGAAGTCGGTTGAGTGGGAGGGGATTTGAGGAGATATCTAAGATGCGACCTGCAGGGCGCATCAAAAGGACGGGCGTAGGAGAAGCGTTCCCGCAGATAGGATGGCGTTTTAGGGTTGTGAAGTATGTTAAATAGCAGACACAATATCCGAGAGTTTCTGCGAAGTCAAATAGTGAGCCACTTTCAGAGTACTCGTATCTTGCGAAAGTTAGTGACGTGATCATACTTTTTAAGGTTCAAAACAAAACGAATACAGATATTTTGCAAACGCTCAAGTTTATTTAAAAGCTCCTCGGTGGCAGTTAACTATATTATAAAAGTAACTTATTATACCTAACTTGATTTTTGTTTGTTACTTAAATAAAATAATAGCAACAATATAAATATACATAAATAAATAGTTTTAGCATAAATTGTAAGTAGGATATACAGATTTCTATGATGTATTTTCTATTTCATCCTGAATTTTACTTATAATTTCTTGCTGTATATGTCATCGAATAACACAGTTTTAACCACATACGAGTATCACATGTTGAGCGCACGCCTCAGATTCACAAATACATATAGAATTTTAGGATTTTGGCATTAATTATCAGTGATAGGATAGGATAGGATATAGGTTAGAAAAATGAATGAAACAAAAAAAAACATTAGAGCATTAATATTCTGCGTACACGTCGTATAATGCAGCATAGTGCGTACGTATTCTAGCGAGTGATCGCTCGTCGCCTGATGCAGTTGCTTACCAACTCGTTTTTAGCTGGTAGCTCTACTCGCTTCTTGTAGATCGCCGGCTATGGGACAGGTGCCTTACTTTCGGTTCAGATTTCCCATCCCTAGTTCCGCGTAGGACGGATATTAGGGACATATAGTGACGCACCCCTTCTCCCCTCCAATGGCAACAGAGATTTGTATCGTAAGGCAGAATTTTCACTTAAGATCTCGCCCTAAGGGCGTGTATTGTTTATGAAGTCCCTTTAGAAGATTAACTTTGTATTTTGCAAACCGGATTAAATCTTAGCTTGTGGTGCTTTAATAACAGTACATTTATAGTAATATCACGCCTGTATTCCCCGAAGGAGAGAGAGAGAGAGAGGTGAGAGAGAGAGAGCAGAGGTGCACCTATAGTACACCCACATTTCGCCACTTACGTTTAAGTTTCATGTAACAGGGGGCGAGCCTATTGCCATCAACCGGGCATACATCCAGATTCCGAGCTATTACTGAGAAATTCCAGTAGGAAAAACCCAATAACACTTTGGCCGACCCAGGAATCGACCCCAGGACCAGATGCTCGGCAGTAGAGCGTACGACCTGTAGATCAACGAGACAGTCCACATTCCACTCTATAAAGCACTACCTACTTACTAGGTACCTATAGTAAATATTTATATCTCCACAGATGATAGAATATTTTCACAATAGATTGTACACAATGGCGAAAATCCGAGCCTAGGATTTTATCAAATCGTAATATCTCTGGGGAAGTACACTCGCGGTCAAATAATAAGGGTCGATGACGAAAATCCTTGTAACTTGCAAATTAATAATGGTACATGCATGAAACTAACTTTATGTTACAGAGAATTTTAATATGGTATGAAATAAAACTTTAAATGATATACAACTTAATTAAATATGTTAAAATTTTAAATCTCCAAAATAAATTCAATCCGCGGTTGTTTTACTTTTACTTGTTTTATCACTTTTGTTTTCAATCTGTAAAATCAAAATGATAAAAGGCGGTCATTGACATCTTTCACCATCATTATTGAATTATTTCATGTCGCTAACAACAGAAGAATGTAGACGTATCGTCACTATGTTAGAAGAAGGCAGAAGTCAGCGAATTACAGCAAGAACAATCCTCGTGTCACTTTCTACAGTGCAGAGAGTCGTCCAACGGTTCCGTGAACCTGCGCAGAACAGAAGAAGACCGGGAACAGGCAGACCGAGATGTACTACGGCTCGAGAGGATTGATTTGTTGTTACGACCATGCTCAGAAATCGGCACCTCACGGCAGTTGAAGTAACAAATCAACTTCGGGAGACCCGTAGAGACGACGCAAGTGAGCGGACTGTAAGGCGGCGGTTCCTTGAAGTTAACTTGACCCCACATAGACCCGCAATTGGTCCAACACTTGAAAGGGAATATTAGGTAGCAAGATTACGTTACGCCCGCGAACACGCACAATGGGGAGACGAAGAATAGACAAGAGTGTAATGTTTTCTGATGAATCCAGATTTATGCTGTATGCACATGATGGGCGGCGAAGATTGTGCCGACGGCCAGGGGAACGTTTTATTCCAGCTTGTTTTGCGAAAAAAGTGCCGTTTGGCGGTGGATCTGTTATAGTTTGGGCTGCAATCTTTTTAAATGGTCGCACGGAGTTACTGCTGATAGAAAACGGTACGCTAACTAGTTCAAGATATGTGGAAGAAGTTCTTAATGAGCATGTAGGCCCATATTTAATTAATATGGGTGAACATTCAATATTCATGCATGACAACGCCAGCCCACAGCTCAAATTATAAATGAGTATTTTCAGGACGAAGGCATCAGTCGCATGGACTGGGCCGCGAGAAGCCCGGACCTGAATGCAGTTGAACACGCTTGGGACGAGCTTGGGAGGTGTGTAAGAAATCGAAACCCTGCCCCAGCTACACTTCGAGACCTGAAACATGCGTTAGTGGAAGAACGGATCAATATCCTGCAACATCGCATAAGAAACTTAATATACAGCATGCCCAATCGCCTGGCAGCTGTGAGAAGAGCCCGCGCGTGGAGGCAATACAAAGTAGTAATTTTGTTTTAAATTTCGTTTGTGTTGTAGGTGATACCCAACTCGCGGATTGTTCGAAAGAGTTAGCGTGGCTCTGGCGCACAGGCAACTGAAGGAACACGGGTGGGTTTTGGTCAGTAAGATTCTGAAACGCCCTTCCGCTCCGCTCAGAGCGTGAGAAGTCATTTGATGATTTAACAAGCAAAAAAAAAAAAAAAACTGTGACACCCAACCATTATTTACAACGTAAAAATTATTGATATTTAGTTTTTTATGTAATTTTAGCAATTAAACTAATAATGTTTCCAATATTTAGTCTTGTTCTATTAACTGGTAAATTATTTTCAACTTACAGTTTCATTCATGCCGCTAGCTCTTTATTTAAAGAGTAATTTTAGTTTTTCATACTGACCCGTATTCTTCGTCCGCGAGTGTACACGAATCGGATTTCGGTTTCTTAGGAAAAGCTTTTCACTACGTAGGCATGATGGATAGAGACTTCGCCTTAAATATAGCAGCTCACTGAATCTAATGCCTTTATAGTAGATTATTCACTAAGGGGATAAAGCAGGGACTTAATGTGCTGAGTGCTATTTTGAATCCCAAACGTAATTAAGGATTCTAGGGCTCCCGAGCATAGCGAGGGAGCTCTGAGTTAACTCCTGAGCTAAGCGAGGGAGTTTAAACTAAAATCCTGAGTGCAGCGAGGGATTCAAGCTCGCCCAAGACGAAGACACATTTATCCCAGGGGAGAATACTCTACTTTTCGCACCTACTGCGAGGCAATAAAAACAAAATTCGATTATCGAATTAGTAGTTTATGAAACTGTTAATTATCTGGGGAATGAATACATAGTTATGTATAGTTTCATACATTATTTAATCTAAACTCATGCAATTTCATCAAAAAAAACTATAAATAAAATCGTAAATATGTCTCTCAATTCCAACATTATAACGCGGGAGTACGCGCCATAGCAACCGATCAGCAGAACCTATGAAGTGAGAACTCTTTGGTCTACTGTAATAGAAAAAAGTAAAAAAAAAAAAAACTTTCGATGTTTTTTTGTTGAGGTTTCAAATTCAAATCACATTGTCACAGCCGGGCAATAATACCCGCTGGTGGGGTATTACTGCCTGGCTAGAACTTTGGGCTTTAATTAGACTTGCTTTAGGTTAGGTTTGCATGACATATAATTTGACATTAGCGAGCAGGTGGTGTGGAAAAATATTAATACTGGTTTGTCCCTCTTTCACGCAGCTATGATGCAACGGATCGACGTATTTTTTTTGTATACCAAGATATATAGTTTATTTTATCTGGATTAATCCCTCGCAGAGGAGCCAAGCTGCGGGAAATAGCTAGTAGAATATAATATTCTGAACGATATCTTTCACAGGCAGCTCTACAACAAGCTCCCATTTTCATATTTCAATTTCCCCATTGGCTAAATATTTACTTATCCTGTTTCCCTTCAGCTTTATTTTTACCTTGTTTTCATAAGAATATTCTGACTTCGAAGGAAATGTTATTGCTCAATGCAAAATGCTCTCCGTATTTTTGATAATATATACTATGTACAGAGAATGTATTTATATACCTGTTGGAAGATGTACTGTACATAAAAACAGTGAGCGTGGAGTGAAATAACTTTTGTATAAGTACTTAGGCCAGCCATATAGTCGTCTACCTACCTGATGGCAGAGGGTAGGAAGGTACTAGCACATTTTAAACATGGTCTGATGAGGAGGTTCACTTAATCTCCTTGAGCTCCTTAAATTCTCAGTAGAGCTGCACTGTTACTGACAAATGCGTGCACTGACAGGACAGGTCCCCTTAATCTGTATGTTTCTTTCCTCAAAAGACCATTTCAGACACCAATCTACATGGTCCTCAACCATTATGATCGAATTTTTATATACACATTGACATTGATGAGTTTTATATATACAATGACATGAGTATTTACTTTGTAAAGTATTATATTTTTTTAACTATTGTGAATGTGAGGACTACGTGGGTCATTGTTCACAAATCTACATGGTATTCACATGATCTCACCAAGATTATGTCTGGACATTAAAAGAGACTGTGACCTCTGAGTTTCTTTCGGTCTTTCTTCTCAGAGTAGTCAGATATGAAACGCCGACCTCATCTAGTTTAAACAATATGATTAACGTGTAAAAGTGTTTGTACAAATCTACTTACTTACAGAAATAAAATCAATTATCATTTAATAATTTTCGTTAAACAATGTCACTGATATCTGTCTATTTAATAAAAACAAGAGAATCACAATACAATAATAGCCTAATACATACATACCTAAACTCACGCTTTCATCCCATGGGGGTAGGCAGAAACTACAGAACGCCACGTGGAACGATCCTTATATACTCCATTTGCCTCGTTTACGTTCATACATCTGGTCATACACGCACGCCGGTTGCGAGTACTACGCACCTGACCTTTATGAAGAACACCACCAATAAGGTCACTATGTTATTTTCTCCTAGGGCGTCCCTTCCCGGAGTTTCCACTCACATCTGCCTTGTAAATACCTTTTGTTAGTTGCCTTTCATTCATCCTCTCAACATGACCAAATCAACTAAGCATATATAAATTTTTGTCACTACACCTTCTTTTAAACCACACCGTTGGCTTGTCACATATTCCCCACCAGGCATATTCATTCATAGTCAAACCACACATGCTTCGCAAGGCTCGCATTTCCACAGCAGTTATTCTACTTTCATGCTTCTTTTGCTACACCCAACATTCACTTCCATAAATAAGCGTAGGCACCAGCACACCATTGTGAACTTAATAGCATAATAATAAATCCTTATTATTCTAAGAAGCCATACGTCGCAGACACTCGTTTATCGCCGTATACCTAATACCTACGTAATAAACTCTAGGGATGTAGCTAAATGTTATGGTAGCCGTATTTTTTTTTCGTTAATAGACGCTACGACTTCAAATACAATTTGATAATAAACCACGCTGCAATGTACGTAAAAGGTAAATATAAAAAGAAAATCTTTGTTTCAATAAAGTTCAAAATTGATTGTGTTGATTGAATCCATAATTTAATTAAATGTGTCGAACTGCTCTCAATCCATAATATTAATTAATAGATGGGCATGATAAAGATACTCAATTAAAATTGATCAGAGGTACAGCGCCACAGAATTTACTCACAAATGAATCAATGCCGACGGTAAAGCCTGTATTTTGATTTATGTTTCGAGTAAACCGCTGCGGGGTGGTGACGCAACGAATAAAATGGCGCTTCAGTATAAATATTGGATGTTTGAGTTAAACTTAATCCATTTAATATGGAAATCAAGTATACAATGATGTTAAAATAATCGTATACTTAAAGGGGATGCGCCAAGGTAGCCCGCGAAATTCAATTTTTCTTACGATTTTTTGCAATTTGCAGTTCAGTATCAGGTTGTATGGTGATCTAAATATGATTCGCGACCGTATCAAATATGGCTTTATAGAATTATAATCATTAGAATCAGCAATACAACTCCCTAAGTTAGAATTGCCCTCAAATGTCATGATTTCATGAAATAGTCATTCAATAGGGTAATATGAACTTATAGAGATGTATTGATGATTCTAATGATTATAATTCTGTAAAGCCATATTTGTTACGGTCGCGAATCATATTTTAATCAACATACAACCTGACAGTGACTTGCAAATTGCAAAAAACGTAAGAAAAATTGAATTTCGCGGGCTACCCTGAAGGTTCCGCCTTAATAAACATAACTAATAACAACAACATTGGCAAAAATATCAATTTGGGGAATACAGTCTGTTACAGACGAGATGTCATTATGTTTAATTGTATAATTCATCATCCTGTTCCCCTTATCCCAATTTGTTTGGGGTGTGCCAACAATTTCGAGGCAATCGAAACATGTAGGTATCTACATGTTTCAACTTCGCCCTAACTTCGACCCTAACCATTATTATCTTTCATACATTCCAAGAATTTTATTAAAATGTGCTATAAGAAAAGAGGCACTTTTCTTATCTACAATAAAATGTACTGGCGTGGCGGGGTAATTGCGTAACTCACTTACAATGCCACTGTCATTCGCTTGGAAAAATTTAACAACATTCATTGCGTTATTTACGTGGTCGAGCAGACGAAGCTTTTAAACATATAGCGATTGGGAATTTCCTTTAAAATCCTTCGGATTCCGATAAAATGCGGTATGCAATTGGGTTGCCGGTCTGACAGTTTTCTTGTCACATGCTTCTGATTCATACACATCACACAAGTATATATATATATATATACTACGACATAGAATACTAGTCCGCTTTTCTTGTCACCGGCGGGCGCTACTTTTAAAGAGTGTCTAACATATATACAAATCATTGTATTTAATAAAATTTGTAAACTCAACTCAAACACACACTTTTGAATTGTCAGAGGGTCAGTCAGTCAGAAAAATGAAGCTAGTTTCCCATTCCAAAGCGTAGTAGGTACCTATGGAGAAGAACGGGCAAGAAACTCCATGGATACTCTTTTAGATCAACATATAGTTACAAAAAACAAATTATTTACATCATTCATGTTCAAATTAAAAATGTGAGAACGATGTAGAAAGACGTGCACGTTTAAAGTATCCGTAATAAAAAAGAAAAAAAAAACAATTCAAAAATTTAAATTAAAATAAGCGGTGGCAGCCAAGAGTTGACCAGTCCCTACTGACGGCGCCCATTCACGAACATGACGTATGGATCAGCACCATTCAGCTCAACCATTTTGAAGACAACTTAATGATCCAACACACACGCCACCACCAGCGAGACATTTGAGTGAGCATGACATACTCTCAGCGGCCAGGGCACATTCAAGTCAATGAAAGACGAGCCTAGTAAATGGTGGCTTTATAGTAGGTACTACATAGTGCTCACACATGTGCTATGCAATTATACATTGTTAAGAGATTGAATTTATACAATGCAAAGATGTTGTTGTTTTTACAATCTTCAGCAGCTCCAACAATATTTTCGAATGCTAATCAATTAATTTAAGCGCCCCCGTGGAGCAGGACCAGCGTTGAGCCAAGAATCTTTGTCAGCGATGTAATCCCCCAACTTATAATATGCTTGGCTGTACTAACAAACATTAGGCTGCGTAAACGCTCGCGGGTTCAATGTGTTTTGAATCCATTACCTACAAAATCGGCTAACACTGTAATTTCTTAACCCACGATAGCTCACACATGTTATGTAAGTAATAATCCGAAAAGTTTCGTTACTACGTCATGTAACTTATGTAGGTACTAACATATAGCAATGTATCGTTGTTACGTCTCTTTATTTACACTGAAACGGAGCGAGGGAAAATTACATTTTTTAGGGTTTCGTACGTCCTAATGAAAAAACGGAACCCTTATAGGATCACTCGTGTGTCTGTCTGTTCGTCTGTCACGGCCAATTTGCTCTGAATCTGCTGGACTGATTAAGTTGAAATTTGGTACACATAATATGAATTTCCGTAACCCAAACACGGACGTGTAACATAAATAAATTAATTTTGAGTATGGGGGTCAGTTTTTGGGAGCAAACAAAAAAATTAAAAACTAAAGTTTTATAAACTGTACCGAGTGACATATCAAATGAAAGGGCTTGTTCCGAGGGTCTCAAATATACTTATTGTATAATTTTAAAATAAACAGGTTTGAAGTTATTTAATATAATATGTGAAAATTGACCGTTCCACCTTTATCTCCGAAACAACTGAGCCAAAATTTTTGTAATAATACTTAAATTAGTTCTTTACTTACAGATTACAGGAAAACCCACATGAACTCTATGGTCTTAAAATAACATGGTAAATCTTTCACTATTGTGCGTACAAGCTTACATTTGCAGTTAGAATGTATGGGTGAACATGCTTTTCAACTACAATATCAAGTTTGTTCTTGGGATCAGGGGACATGGTAGTACCCCCGCCAAGACGAACCAAAACCAAAAAGCAGGGGCACTACCTGCCTTTTCTCGAAGCGTTTCGTCGTATTTTCATACCCTCCGACGTCCGACGTCGTCCGTTTTCCGAAGCTACCTTCGGCCTGAATAGTGCTAAGGAGCTCAAATTCTCAGGATAAAATGAAATTAGCAGACTTATAAAACACAGTAAGTTTCATTTGTTTAGCTTTCATACTTTGCATTTTATTAAAACCTAAAATACGTAGTTTTCTTTACTGACTGACTCACTCATCAAATGGGCACTTCTCGAAGACCTAGAAAGCTGAAATTTGGTATTGCATATGCGCACAAACAACAAAAAAAATAAGAAATCTGTATCTTTGACCCTCCAAACCCCTCAAAGGGAGGTGGAAGTCTGTATTTCTTACGGATAATATGTATAACTATTTCCATTTGCTATGAAAGCTAGATTGGCTTGTATACATAAACAGCGAAGAAGAAACTCTTCTTCGTTGGCTACGAAGAAAGTAACTGCTGGCGTGCAAGAAATACCTTTTTTATCCGACTATGCAAGAAGTAAGGGTTTTGATTAGATTATTATTATTTATTGGTTTTTATTTTTGTTTTATTATCACTTATAACTATTATTACAGGTACAACCCAATACAATAGTGAAGTAAACTTAAAAATAACAACTTATTTTCTAAAACTTATTAAATACAATGTTAACCTTGTGAATTCACTCCGTTTAAAAGCAAAAATGTCTATCTCCTGGCAAAGATGTATGTGTCTGATAACTTTTTAACAGTGAAAGCATTGTGTAGGTAAGTCTTGGCAACCTACTTTAAACGAAATGTTTTCGGTGGGTAACATAATTATTGGGGTAAGTAAGTAATATGATATAATTACAAAATCTCTAATATTTACAAGACATAACAACTGAATCTATAATTTTATTTAATATAATGATCAGTTAATATAATTAAACGATTGATATAATTTTAAAATAAAAATATTTTTAAGCATAACATACATTACGTATAAAATTATTAGATATACCATTCAAACGCCATAAAACCTATTTAGTCTAATAATAGAGGGAATCTGGCGTTAATGGTTACTGTTCTAACCTAACCTAACTCACATGATTCACCAACAGTAGAGGGAATCTGGCTTCTAACCTAACATATCGGAGTCAGATTGCTCTGAATCGGGGTGTTAACTATAATGATGGTATCAATATATATTTTAAACGAAAGACATAACGATTTTCGATTAAATAAACGTTATACGAAATAAGTTTTAGAGTATATAAATGTTATATGAAAAGAAATTACATCAACAGTTGGTATATCTCACGTTTATTACATCTTGTGAACGTTATTGAAATGAAAACATACCAAATAAGTTTATATGATATGAGACACACCCTAATTATTCATCGTACGGAATTCTCTCTACACGAGTTCAACTCGCATGAGTACGGTTTTTTTTTAAAAATAAATTGAGGCTTGTTATGTTACTGATAAAATAAGGGATATACGAGATGATGATGGAGGCTTCCTGCTGTGAATAACATAATAGGTAGGTATCACGTGTGTACTCATACTTCGCCAGTTTTATTAATTTAACGTGTGTGTTTGACTCTTGCGGGTGGCCTATTTCCAGCAGTAGACGTCTTTCAGCTGAAATTATAATAAGATAAGATAATGATTTATTTCTCACCACAATATACAGGGTGTAAGGGACAGCCCTCCGTAGACAGATGGGGTGAATTCTGTATATCATACTATCGACTCCTGCAAGGAATAACATTGTAACTAATATTTAAGTCAGATTTCGGTTAAGTCATAATGCCAACCAACCTTAAAAAAATAGTCAACGAGGGAATAGCTACATTTTCCTATCATACTTCTATCCTATCAGACTTAACCAAAATCAGAGAGATTTTTTAAAATCTTTGACGCGGTCTCCTGTAAAGTTACTAAATATTAGTTACAATGTTATTCCTTGCAGGTGTCGATATGATGACCGCTACATGAAATCATTTCAGGAACGTTATGGAAATCCAATAAACTTAATTTGTTTTATTATCTCACACGCAATGTATCGTTACCGCGGCAAAACGCACGTAGCGAACGGCCGGCAGCGCGCTCGCGCCACGTGATTTATTTCAACATCCATTGCTGTTTTTTTTTATTTCAGCTGTTTTATTTACATAAATGGAGTGCTGCGTACAGAGAATGTAATTTTCTATTGAAATAAAGGAATAATAACTGAAAAAACGATTAAGAAAAAATGAAAATTTGCCCGAGACATTTTCTGGTGGAATATGATTCAAAATAAGCAGCTGAATGCACGCTGTTAGTTTACGGAGGGCTGTCCTTTACACCCTGGGTAAGTACATTTTCAAATTACTAAGAACAATACAGAATAGTTTTAATTATACTGTGGAAGACAAAGTGTGTTTTGTCTCCCACAGTATAATTAAAATTGGGAGACAAAGTGTGTTTTGTTTGTGCCGTTTATTGTACCCAAGTGTTATTCAATTAGTTTTAATGTTTAATTGAGTAGCAAAGAAAACGAAATAGGTACTTATGTCTACCTATTAAGTCTCTAACATAGTTAAGGGTCTCAATATCCTTTTAACTTATCGAACTCCTATTAGAAATCAAACAACAAAATTAAAATAACCTCACTCCAAAAATAACCTTCCTTATAACCATTATTATTCGCGCCTATCGTCATTATTTCCCGAATGTTCTTGAACTAGGTCACGACACTTGGAAATCGGAGCAGGATTTCGGGACCTCCCGGTCCGCTCGTCTCCAATAACGGGACCGCGTGACACCGACAAATGACCATTATCTGTTAAACAGATCTGTTAGCATGCTGTGTTACTGGATATTGTCTTTGGACTGGAATCGTGTTACTTTATCGATTAAGTGCCCGACCTTATGCATGCAATACTTATGTAAGATCGATGGATTGTGCGAAAGATGTTATACTCGTAGTCAGGAAGTATACATTGACGGGTGAAGTGTGAATAATTTATCTTATAATTATTGTATAAGAAAGAAAAGAAGACATTTTTTTTATTTGTGTCATAATCCTCATGGATGTCCTCCACCCTGGGGAGGAGGACATCACCTTCATCACCTACATATTAGCAAAGTTATTTAATAACTTCTAATTGTAATAAATTTTAAGCGGGTGGACTGATTTAAATGAAATAAATACTAAAATAACTAATACCTACCTCAAGATACGGGTTCTAGCTAAAGTACTAGCTCTGTTTCCAATTCGTTAAATCTTTTAAAAAGAGGTACAAAATATATTTCACTAGTCATGTAAATTTTAAAATCATCCCCTATTTTACTCCCTTAGGTGATGATTTTACAAAAACGCCCTGGGTTCGATTCTCAGGTCTGGCAAGGTGTTATTGAGTTTTTCCATCCGGAATTTCTCACTAGCAGCCCATAGTCTGGATTTGTGCCCGGTTGATGGTGGCGTTAAGCCCGCCCCCTATTACATGGGACTTAAACGTAACTGGCGAAATGTGCGTGTACCATACGTACACATCTGCCAGACCCTTCGTGGATTACAGGCGCGATGTTACGTTATGTGTCATTTTTAAAAACCTCATCAAAACGTTTCATAATACAGTGCCTTTGAAATAACATAACCCAGTTAATTTCGCAAGTCATTAAAGACTTATGAAGGATTTCACATTAAAAGTGCTTTCCTGATAAATTGAAAATTTTCACGTATGAAAATATACATAGAGAGTGTCAATGATTGAAATATTCAAAAAATGTTCGCCTCCGAAATCCGCTTAAAGAAAATCTTCGCTTCAAATTGCGAGTCTCTGATGGATCGTAAATAGAATATCTTACTCATTTCGTAAATCTCCTTTTGAAAGCATTCGTGTATGGTGGAACGATGTAGGTACCTACATTGTGTGTATTCATAAAAATAGGTTTTAGAATCAGAAAAGGATGTCACCAAAATCTGCCCAAACGAAGTACCGAGGTACACTTTGTGGCATAAAATAGTCTAGATTACACTGAATAATATTGCATTTATATAATTTTGTTATGGTTACCCGGGGACGAGAATAAAATAACTTTTAACATAATAAAAAGCACGCCAATTTGGCATTCTATCATCGGAACAAGCACAACTACCTTACTTATTTAAAAAATACTGTCAAGTTGAGTCTGCGGTCGGGTTCAGCCACTGTTGTTTCACGAACGAACTGAATGACATTTAAGAAATAATGTCAACCCGAGTGTCAACCAAATGTAACGCAAATGTACATGCTTACAAAATAATTGATTATGTAGTTTTAAATTATTTAAGGATAAAAATACTATTATTTTCGAATTCCTCTCTTTTTTATCTACGATTTGGTGCACGTGTACCTCGAGGTACATGTTTGGGCAAAGTTGTATGGGCTTTTGTTGACCTCCTTTAATACAAAGCTAACATAATTACCGTATTTGTTTTACAAGAATTCAAATTACTTAGAATACTTTGGTTGTATTAATACAGTCCATTCACAGTTATTTACCTCTGATTTTGAATCACTGTCAATATCACAGTGAGCTTTAATCTCGTGTAAATAGGGTTGCTGTTAGGTTGCTGCAACTGTCAAGTGTGTCAAAATCATAGTGATCTTTATTGTTGTTGGAATAAGGTTGCTTTTGGGTTGCTACTGTCAGAGGTAAAATAACTGTGAAAGGACTGTAGTTTGAGAACGAATACTTTCATGATTTTGACGTTATTTGATTGGTAACATAATGGGAAAAGAAATCATTCTTGACGTGGGATGTAAAGAAGCTATTATTTATTTTTGCTTGCCTACAAGTACTATATGCATTGTACACAATGACTAATTACAAATAAGAAACTTACGTATATACTTCAATTTTATTTCATTTCTATCAACTATTAATCGCTAATCCTTCGCCTAAGGGTTCACAAGTACCACAACCACACCACATCGCAGTCACAAAATGTGGGCAAGCCTTTTCAAGGCAAGGCTTTTACGTGTGAATAGTGTTGCTGCAGCTTCTTGTAGTTGCGTTATCGCTAGTAGTTGCGATTTGGTTACGTTGTGGCTAGTGTTTGCAGACAGATAGATCGTTGTGTTTGTAATGTGGCCGCCGCTAGTGCGCGGTCTCACTTGTGGTTGCGTTATGGCTGCGACGTTACATCAGGACCCCAGGCGGCGGCGCGTAGTGTTTCACGCGCGCCCCTCTTAGACGTCGCGGGGGGAGTCAAACACCTCTTTCCCCCCGCTCGACCAGACGGGGCCCGCAGAGGCGGAGCAGTACGGGGTTGCGGAAGAATCGAACGTTCCCGCGACCCCCGGCGCAGGTGTGAGATGGAACACCGAGGTGGTTTTTAGTCAGTAAGAGTCTGACAGACCCCTCCGACCCCCAGGGGGGGGACATCCATGAGAATATTCCACCGAGGATGAAAAAAAAAAAACAGATGTGGTATGTGTCATTCATTTTCATACAAATAGGCGCCCGTCCACGTGTTGTCGTTGTGGTGGACTTGTGCTTGTGATGTGGCTGTGGTACGTTTGATCGGGCCCTTATAGCGATGGATCACAGTGATGGCGGCATCCTCTCGAAATTGTCGTAACTTACTTCTTTTAATCCCACATAATTCTTTAGCCTCCTTGGAGTTGAAATTGATCAAATTATTGGATGAACAACCTTGTCGACCGAATGGTTTGGACGAAAGCTATCGTTAGGGACACACAGAGGATACTTTATTTATTTTGTCCACCTGAGACCTATTTCTGTCGATAAATTGGTCCAAAAAGATACGCTCGAACTGTTCAGAGACAAATATATCGCACACCTAGATAAAGAGTAGCACAACTCAATAATACCTCATTTTTCAGGAACAGCAAAAAACGTTATGCTCTTTTTCTATTTGACCGATTTAAAATTATTGTTGTATGATGTTGTATAATATTTTACTAATATTTTAATTTGCTCAATTTATATCTTAGTAATATAATATACAACATCATACAGGTTCTGATAATCGCAATAACTCAATTTTGGATTATTTTGAGTTGTGCCACCCTTTATCTAGGTGTACGATATTTTGTCTGTGACATCTTACTCGTATGATCGAATAATATAGTGGAATGAGCAACACTTAATATTTGATCTTGTGATTGGAATAGCTCGTGTAATATGTAGCGTATCTACAAAAACTTTTATTCAGAAAAAAAGAACACGCGTTTTCCAAAAAAAAAAAAACACTACAATGTGAACAATAACTTTAATTTCGGAAGTTGGTGTCTTTGGTTTTGTATTTTCGTTTTTGCCACATTTTTGGTTTTTTTTTTGCCCGTTGGTTGTTGTTCTTTGTAAAAAAAGTTTTTATTGAAGTGAAAACTTCTTTAGGCGCGTTGAGCACTTTTTGGGTGAACAAAAATCATGGAACTCGCGTCATCGTCACCGAACGCTTTCCATGAGCTATAGGTATACTGTGTAATACAGAGTATACATATAGCTCATGGAAAGCGTGCGTACACAGTGTGTATATGTAGACTTTTTGGGTGAACTAAAAGCGTGAAACTCGCGTCATCGTCACCGCACGTTTCGACGTACAATTCACAAGCTAATTAGTTTTTACTTCTATCGGCAGTCCCAAAAGACTGCCCCGCATTTTTTTTTCAGTTTTTAATTGTGGTACCTAGCACGCACAAATTCGTATACCACTACTTGCTATGTAAATAACAGTGACAAGAAGTTGTTATAACATCATCAATTCGATTTGATATATACACTAAGTGGAAATCAAAAAAGAATATTTGAAATCGATCCACAATTGCCGGAGATCTATCGTAACAAACTTACAAAAAACATAAAAAACATACAGACAAATTGAGAACCTTCTCCTTTTTGAAGTCGGTTAAAAATACACAAAAGGATCGTTGATTGATTTCAGTTCATTTACTTTATGTGGTTTTTATATTTCTTTTCAACGTAATTCGGTATTAATACCGAGTTACCTAAAAATGGTTATGCTATCTTTTTGCTATGGGCCTGAAAATAGAAAATGGATTTATTTATTTATAAAGATGTAGACGAAATTGAACCTGCTAGGTTTTTTGACATTTTTATTTTAACCCGAAGATAGACTGGCACAGGATGCCATAAGGCAGAAAGTACCACCGTGGTCTAAAAAAACAAGGTCTGGCATTCCGGGAGTGACACATGCTTACGTGATTTCCAGTTGCCACTTTATTGCAACAAAACACGAATTATGGAAACACTTTCAGTCACCATTCTGCAAAAAAAAAAATATAATCCAAAATAAAAATAAAATATATATCATAAATTTAAATAAATTGTCGTTTCATTTTCGTGGTCTTCTCATGAATTCGTCTTTAGTTTAAGTTACTAACAATAGTGTTTTAAGTCCACACCTGTTACTAACAATTTATGGATCTTTTTAGTTGTCCGAAATAAAATTATTTATTATTATTTTTCTAATCAAACGAAACAATTCAATTTAAACAATACCAACGTAATTGTTGGTTTAAACCTCTTTATTTTATCGGATTCGCACAGGTAATAAAGGCGATTGGGGAGTTATTATTACACAGTACTAGTAACACAGCGGTGATGACGTAGGCTTGTGTCACCCCCGTGACCGGAATGCTATACCTGGCGAAGTATATTATTATACCATGAGTACCACCATCTGTGTGTAAATAAATAACAGTAGTTTTACATAACATAACATCACATCACGCCTTGTTTTCCCGAAGGGTTGGCCGGAGGTGTACCTATAGTACACCCACATTTCGCCAGTTACTTTTAAGTCCCATGTAAAAGGAGGCGAGCCTATTGCCATCAACCGCACACAAATCCAGACTCCACGCTGCTACTGAGAAATTCCAGACAGAAAAACCCAATGACACTGCCCGACCTGGGAATTGAATCCAAGAGCTTATGTTCAGCAGTATTGCTTGCGATCACGACTATTGTTTTAATGTTGTGTAATAATGACTAAATTCTGCGCGCGACTTTGTCCGCGTGAAAGTTCACTATAACCTAACCTAAAACATATTCTATGACACTCGGCAATATTGTAGCTTTCTATCAAAGAAAGAAAGAAAGAAAAGAAAGACTAAAGTTTATTTGGATACAGCGAAAGTGAAAGTTTGCTTTGACATTTTTGTAATTTGATATGTAGACAATTCTTGATTTAGTACTTTTCTTTTTGTTGACATATAATCTTTGTTATTGTTTTAAAATTTGCATGTCATATTTAGTAGGCGGAATATAAAGAACTATTGTGTATGTGTTATTAAATCTGTAAACTACCATATCTCAGGCAAATAAATGAATCTATCTAAAGAATTTTTGAAATCGGATGAGAAGTTTCGGACATTAATTACCTCCTACATACAAACTCATTTACTTCTTGACAATATTAGTACAGACTAGCTTTTATCCGCAACTTTACCCACGTGAAATTTCTTGTTCCCGCGACCCACTCCGTCGCATTGCATCGCATCGCCTGCCCGCGCTATTAATTCGTTTTCGGTTAGCGTTCTTTCTGACTTTCTTTCATTTTGGTCGGCGTATGTTAGTTTTTACGGTTGCATAGCGTGGTGTTAAATAGCCTATCGCCTATCACCTTCCTCAAGAATTGGGCCATCAAATGCAATTTCCTTTTTATTAATCCGTCCTTTTTTCCAGAGATTAGGGGAGTTGGGGGAATTGGGAGTCACTTAAGGAAAACTCGTTATTGTAATCACTAATGATCAGTCTTATAATTTGTTCACATTTACTTAATTTTTTAAACTAATCAGGTATCGACTTACATAAGTCTTTTTTGGCTAGAATTACCATAACCATAATTATAATTAAAAAAGTAGCTTTGACTCCGATTACCCACATGTAAGGGAAATGAAAGTCAGTTCATGGGGGAATAAGAGTCAAAATTATAAAACAAAGAAAGTAACAAAATTATTATCTCTTTTAACAAACAAATAAGAATTAATGAAATTAAAAGTTAGAAATGATAACCCAACGGAATTATTAATTCAAAGATACTATTCTTTTAATTAATATAATTTAATATTATCTATATTATATTATTTTATTATTTTATAGATATTATTCTATTAATAATTTAATCGAGTTAAATGCAAAAATCACAGCGATAGCGACTAGGGTCATCATATTCTATACATGCCTCATGAGCCCATCCAGCACAGAGACGGCAGCGATACCAGATTTCTCTTGGTTTTCCCTCTTCGAGGCATATCGTGCACACAGACTGATCACGCTCTTTCTGGGAGTTTTGCTGGATTTTAGCGGGATTTCAATATTTTCTAAGTCAAAATCACCACTCTCATCATAAGGAACGTTTTCCATCTCTCCCAAGAAGTCAGGGAACCCACTCTTTTTTGACTTTTTGTAGCCAGGATTTTTTCGGTTTCCTGGACGGTGGTAATACCTGTCTCGTCAATGTCGTAAATATCTTGAGGTGAGAACGAAGTTCTGGTCATGACTTCTTCCAAGTTCTTAAAAAAAATACTAACTTAGGTTTTATTAAAACCTGTAATTCGTTGTAGCTTCAGGTTTTCGAAGGCTTATCCGTGGATTTCTCTTAAGAAATCCTTGGATCCAGTCCCTGTCAGCCATTCTAGTATCTTTATTGAAGTTATGAGATAGCTTTAAATTTTCAGCTCATTAAAATGTTATTTTGCTTAGTTGATTTGTCGTCAAACCATGAAAAATAATACTTAATTGTAAAATACGCTCTGTAAGTATATATTCTTGCTCTTCATTAAAAACGGCATGCCTTCCTAATTTTGGAGGGTATTTTGGAGGCTAGTTTTGAATTCATCTTTCTTTATCCTTCTTTGTAATGTGCTGAAAGGAATATCAGTTTCCTCGGCAACTTTGCGTATTGATACGCCTTGTCCAATGCGTGCAGCTGCTGCCTGTAGGTCACCTGTAGTCCAACTCGCTTTTCTGGTCTTTCTTGTCCAGTTCCTTGACATCAGAAATGAACAGAAAAGATTTATCATAATAAAAGACGATGCGGGGAATGGGGGTCGATTGACTCTAATTACCCCAATGACGGTTGGTTTACAAAATTTTAATTATTACACAAAAAACATCAGAAAATCTAATAACTTGCATTAATAAACATAAGTTTAGTTCCAGTACTACACTGTAAGATTATTTAATACGCAAAATTAACAAAATATAGATACTCACCTTTTCGATCGAAATTTCGTAAATTTTACAACGGCTCTTCGCCTGTGACACTTGTGTCTGTCCCGGTGATGCGAGCGTGACTGGCGGGCCTGCGTATTGGTCAGTGCGGGAGGGTTGCAGAGCTAAAGACCCGATATACAAACAAATTTTACCTCTATTGTACCAAAATAAATGAAGTACAGTAAATTAATAAATAAGAAAGTTACCTAAGAAGTCTCTGTTTTGTTGTTGTGTCCACACTACACATTAGTATACATAAATAATGTACTAATGACTGTGCTCTAGTTAATCTGATTTATCCACAAATGTGCTCCAGGTTGTGTAAACCAGTAATAGATCAATTGTTATCGTAGCCCCGAGATAAGAAAGTGTGATAAATAGCCATATTTACTTGTGTCTACTTACTAAATCGGGTGACATAATGCTGTCTGTGTATTGAATCTTTAATATTTTGGGATCGCAGATAGTTACATAACACAAGCATCCTCTTGCTTAAAAGATGATCTCCGACTCATGTGTGTAAAGCATTTTATGTAATTGCAATAAACAATAAATTTTTTGTTACCGGCTTTACTTACCGGATGTGTTTGTCGATGCATTGGCAACTTTAGAAACCAAGCTGAAATGTCTTTAAACTTTATCTCTAAAGTTGGCAAGCTATCTAATTCATTTACCGGCCCATGTCCGTCCAACAGGAAAAAAGTCATGCAGCTTGGCGGTAAAAAGGCAGACCCCGTCGAAACCAACTTTGCTGACTTTCTTTTCACCACGATTCTGTTATTTTTATAGCTTATATCACCACGATAAGAGGGGCTCCTGGCTAAATAATAACAGCCGCACGGGTCGATCTTCTAGGTTAAGCAGCCTTGCTGAGGTCGGTCCTTGGATGGGTGACCATTCATAACAGACCCCTCCGTGCCTCGGAAAGCACGTTGTGCTGTTGGTCCCGGATGTCATTTGTAGATTTTTGACAATCGTTACGGGTAGTCAGAAGCCCGAATGTCTGACAACCAGTCTTGCCAAGGGGTATCGTGATACCCAGTAACTGGGTTGTGGAGGTTAGATAGGCAGTCGCTCCTTATAAAATACTGGTATTCAGCTGCATCCGGTAAGACTGGAAGCCGACCCCAATATACTTGGGAAAAGGCGAGGCAATTTTTTTTGATGATGTCAAGACTCTTAATCGGTCAAAAATACTTTTGACTGAAAAAATCAGGCAAAAGTAATTTTGACTGAACACGTTGGTCAAAAGTAGTTTTGTCTGCAAATCTGTAGTTATTAGTGATTTTAACTGACAAAATTTGTTTGTATGTCGGAGGTAAACTCTGGGAAAAAAGGTCGGATTTAAAAAAAATAAAACATTTGATAGCCCAATTTTTGAGGAAGATGATAGGCGATAGGCTATTTAACACCACGCTATGCAAACTTAAAAACTAACATACGCCGAGCAAAAAGAAAAAAAGTCAGAAAGAACGCTAACCGAAAACGAATTAATAGCGCGGGCAGGCGATGCGATGCGATACGACGGGGTGGGTCGGGGGAACAAGAAATTTCACGTGGGCAAAGTCGCGGATAAAAGCTAGTCTGTACTAATATTGTCAAGAAGTAAGTGAGTTTGTATGTAGGAGGTAATTAATCTCCGAAACTTCTAATCCGATTTCAAAAATTCTTTAGATGGATTCATTTATTTGCCTGAAATAATGGTATTTTACAGATTTAATAACACATACACAATAGTTCTTCATATTCCGCCTACTAAATTTGGCATGCAAATTTTGTAACAATAATAATTATTCTAAAATTCTAAGCCCGAAACCAACCGGGGGTTGTCCTTGGGTGCACTGGCACAGTGCATACAGGAATAATCGTCGGGTGGTGCCTCATTCCATTTAAAATGTCCAAAGGTCCGGGACCACAAGCTCCCGAGATATGTTAACATTCTAATTTAAACAAAATAATTAAATTTCAATGTCAACGAAAAAAGAAGTACTAAATCAAGAATTGTCTACATATCAAATTACAAAAATGTCAAAGGAAACTTTCACTTTCACTGTATCCAAATAAACTTTAGTCTTTCTTTTCTTTCTTTCTTTCTTTGACAGAAAGCTACAATATTGCCGAGTGTCATAGAATATGTTTTAGGTTAGGTTATAGTGAACTTTCACGCGGACGAAGTCGCGCGCAGACGCTAGTCATTATTACACAACATTAAAACAATAGTGGTGGTCGCAAGCAATACTGCTGAACATAAGGTCTTGGATTCAATTCCCAGGTCGGGCAGTGTCATTGGGTTTTTCTATCTGGAATTTCTCAGTAGCAGCCCGTAGTCTGGATTTGTGTGCGGTTGATGGCAATAGGCTCGCCTCCTTTTACAAGGGACTTAAAAGTAACTGGCGAAATGTGGGTGTGCTATAGGTACACCTCCGGCCAACCCTTCGGAAAAAAAAGATGTGATGTGATGCTATGTTATGTAAAACTACTGTTATTTATTTAAACAAAATTAAATGGTGGTACATAGGACTTACTGCCATAAGGCATCCTGTGCCAGTCAACCCTCGGGTTCCAATTAAAATGTCGAAAAACCTAGAAGGTTCAGGTTTAATTTCACCTAGATCTTTACAAATTAGTAAATTCATTTATTTTCAGGCGACACAGGCCCATAGAAAAAAGATAGCATAACTATTTTTAGGTAACTCGGTAGTATCTAAAGATAATACCGAATTACGTTGAAAAGACACAGCAAGCATACAAGCAAGTAGTGGTATACGAATTTGTGCGTGGTAGGTACCACAACTAAAAACTGAAAAAAAAAATGCGGGGCAGTCTTTTGGGACTGCTGATAGAAGTGAAAACAAATTAACTTGTGAATTGTGTCGTCGAAACGTGCGGTGACGATGACGCGAGTTTCACACTTTTTGTTCACCCAAAAAGTACACATATACACACTGTGTACGCACGCTTTCCATGAGCTATATGTATACTCTGTATTACACAGTATACCTATAGCTCATGGAAAGCGTTCGGTGACGATGACGCGAGTTCCATGATTTTTGTTCACCCAAAAAGTGCTCAACGCGCCTAAAGAAGTTTTCACTTCAATAAAAACTTTTTTTACAAAGAACAACAACCGACGGGCAAAAAAAAAACCAAAAATGTGGCAAAAACGAAAATACAAAACCAAAGACACCAACGTCCGAAATTAAAGTTATTGTTCACATTGTAGTGTTTTTTTTTTTTTTTCGAAAACGCGTGTTCTTTTTTTTTGAATAAAAGTTTGTGTAGATACGCTACATATTACACGAGCTATTCCAATCACAAGATCAAATATTAAGTGTTGCTCATTCCACCATATTATTCGATCATACGAGTAAGATGTCACAGACAAAATATCGTACACCTAGATAAAGGGTGGCACAACTCAAAATAATCCAAAATTGAGTTATTGCGATTATCAGAACCTGTATCATGTTGTATATTATATTACTAAGATATAAATTGAGCAAATTAAAATATTAGTAAAATATTATACAACATCATACAACAATAATTTTAAATCGGTCAAATAGAAAAAGAGTATAACGTTTTTTGCTGTTCCTGAAAAATAAGGTATTATTGAGTTGTGCTACTCTTTATCTAGGTGTGCGATATATTTGTCTCTGAACAGTTCGAGCGTATCTTTTTGGACCAATTTATCGACAGAAATAGGTCTCAGGTGGACAAAATAAATAAAGTATCCTCTGTGTGTCCCTAACGATAGCTTTCGTCCAAACCATTCGGTCGAAAAGGTTGTTCATCCAATAAATTGATCAATTTCAACTCCAAGGAGGCTAAAGAATTATGTGGGATTAAAAGAAGTAAGTTACGACAATTTCGAGAGGATGCCGCCATCACTGTGATCCATCGCTATTAGGGCCCGATCAAACGTACCACAGTACTATTGTCGAGAGCTTATAGTCAAAAGTACTTTTGACTGATTTTGCTAGTTAAACTTGGTTTTGACTGGTTATGAGTTTTGCCTGCAACACATACATCAAATACGCCAAATTATTTATTCGAAGTAGATGTATTAACCTAGATTCAGATCAAACTGCTTGTTGTAGTTTACTCAACGAATTCCTTTTGTTGGTAAGTATATAAATCAATCAATCATAGATGTTGCATGTTACAGAGATACAACGTAGTAACTCTTTGAGAGCTAAGTTGGTACAGTCGGTGAAAGAAGTCGATGATGATTTCGGATTTTTTTGTATTGAATATTGTAGAACCTAATTATTAGATTGAATACTAGCAGCCCGCTCGCTGCTCCGCACGGGTGCATGGAATGTATGGTTGTGGTGATATGTCAAAACTTGGAGATTTTTTGGAATTATGGTGAAAACCGCATCAAAATTCATTGCGTAGTTTAGAAGAACTCAGCGGTCACACAGATACACACGAAAAGTGACTTTGTATTATACTATGTATTGATATTATAATGCTAGTCTTTGACGTATTCTCGACTCTTCAATAAGTTGTTACAAACACGTGATAATTATATAACCAGCGGGGCAATTGCGTAACACACTAACAGTAAGAATGGGTTTCATTTTGACAGTCCGACAACATTCATTGCGTTATTTACGTTATTCAGCAGACGATTTTTTCGAACATATGAAGCAATGGATTAGCAATAGGCTTCAAAATGATTCAGCTGGTGATTGATAGTCTGTTATGCAATTAGGGAGCAGTTATCAAACATAAACTCTACTGAACCTTTGGACTGTTGGTCACCGACTTATGACGCTGACCATAATATAAATACTAGGAATAAACACAAATTTGTTGTACCTACAACAAGGCTCAAAAAAAATAGGCGGCTCGTTCAGGTGTCAATGTATTCGCTTTTATAATAAACTTCCAAGCCACGTTCAAGATCTAACCCTTAATAAATTCAAATCATTAATTAAACGTAAGTTGTGCCAGAAAGCTTTTTATACCGTTAAGGATTATATTGAGGACAAAAAGGCTTGGGATTGAGTTGCTCCAATTTTTGCATACTGAATGTTATTTTTTTTTTGATTATTTTATATTTTTGCTAAAATTTTTAGTTTTTTATTTTACATAAATTTTGACATTTTGATAATTATTATATATACAATTTCATGACAATTTACTTTGTGAAGTATAGTATTATTATTTATTTATTGTGAATGTGAGGACTATGTAGGTAACTTTTATTTTTTGATGATAATCTGGCAGTTTGAGTGCTTTATGCGGCCTACCCAAATGTCCTTTCTTTGGTATTGTTCGTCGAGTGGTTGAGCTCCTTAAGTTCTGAGTTGAGCTCCACGATTAGTGACAAATGCGTGCACTGACTGGACAGGTCCACTCATTCTGTGTGGTTTTTCCTCAAAAGACCATTTCAGACATAAATCTACATGGTCTTCACATGATCTGACCAAGATTATGTCTGGACTTTAAAAGAGACTGTGACCTCTGAGTTTGTTTCGGCCTTTCTTCTCAGAGTAGTCAGATAGGAAACGCCGACCTCATCTAGTTTTAAAAATATGATTGACGTGTAAAAGTGTTTGTATAAACCTACTTACAGAAATAAAATCATTTATCATTTATTCATTGTACTCTATACAGTCCGTTTTATTGTTACGGTGAATGCTTGTAAGCAGGGTCAATTATGTTGTATTTTATTTTATGATATGAATGTTATTAAACGTGAGAGTCGCTTACTCGCTGAGCTAAAAATCGATAGGAAATTCAGCGTTCTCAGAAAAGTGAGTGAGTTCAGTGAGTGAACTGATTTTATACGAAATATCAACATTACGTTGTCTTAAAGACACCCAGTGATATAATTGCGTCACAATTTTATTTATATACCTTCCGATAAAAAATTGTAATGCAAAGATTGTTATCGAAGTTTTTAAGCTGAAGTTGAAAACTGTCTCGAGAGGCTTGGCGTCGAGCCAAGCGAGCGGCTACGCGATGATATTAACTTGATCGGTAAGCACACAATATTTATCAAGGCTTTAGTTAAATTGAGTGAAGCCGAAGACTGTGTTTTTTATTTATCAACGTCTAAGTTGCTACGACGCGTAGCATGGCGCAGCTGTAGCGAAGAGGCGTCGCCGCTACGCTGTCGTAGAAACTGACCAGATTGCTACTCTTTGATAAATCTTGGACTTGTAAATAGTCATCGAATCTTTTTTTCATAGGTATATTGTGTATTTATTCATGTTGAATAATTATATTAGTGAAATAATAATAATAATTATATAAATCATTATACATTTGGAAATGGTGTAATAAGCAAAACATAAAATTATGTACAAAATGATGTAATTTTTTTATTTTTTATTTTTTTTATTTAATGTGTGTAGTTGGTTAAGTAAATATTTTGTTCTGAAATGTTAAAAGTTTTATGAAATGCACAACTCATTGGTATTGTTCTAATTCCAAACATTTATTTCATTTAATTAAAACCCATTTTTAGTTAGCTAACATTCGATTATTGTGTCGATGTATTTATGTCTTATATGTACAGTAAAGAATAAGAAAGAGACAAATTGTTACATAATTTATTTAAGAAAACTCGGTAAGTAATTACCACAAAACATGCAAGTACTACGGTAAACATAATCAACTTAATGCCCGTTACACACATAGATAAACCATCTCTATATTAATGAGGCTCGTCAAATGGTTTGTGTACTAACACGGCTACATCTCGGTACATAGCACGTCCTCGAGCGTACCAAAGAGTTTCCAGAAGGTCAATAAACAGATAAGCGAAATATTAAGACCTTAGATCACATTTTTTTCTCCTGTCCTTTATATGACCGTTCATCCTTTCTCAGTAACCTCTTGTCTCTCCGTACTCCTTTTCCTACCTCAATACTTTCTTTACTTTGTACAAATAGCTTTCCTGTATATAAATGCATAGTCTCATTCATTACTTTAAATAATATTAAGTTGTAATTTTTCGTCATTGTATTTAGCTCATTATTCTTTATGATATCACTGTTATTTAATAATACTGATCCTATAGAACCGTCCTAACCTAAATCCCGTTATAATTTTTAATAATAATATTTTCGTTTCCCTAACTTTGTTTATTTCACACTAACTAAACGTGACATTGGCTAAATGCACAAACCGTGCGAAGCCATAACCAAAAAAAAAATTATTAGGAGATACACTGCTATAGCCCGATTCAAACTTTATGGCGGCTCGGAACATGAGGCGAGTCGCTGCGCAGTAACAAATTCACCTGTCAGCGGGGGTGAGGGGTGAGTTACTGCGCAGCGAATAGCGCACTGCAGAGCCGTAATATAGTTTGAATCGGGCTGTACAAGGATCTTTTGGCACTCAAATTACATTGACAGGGGGGCGCTGTTGGTAAACATTTCTTCAATTGTTTTGTGGAATTGTATTGAAAAAACAAGATGGCGGCTTTAGTACCGGTTTTAGCCACGCGCCAAAAACTTCTCGTACAGCTTTATTTGTGCCACAAAGCAGTTTTGCTGTGTTTTGATTCAGCGGTGCTGGTGTATTGCAGGTATATGAGACCTTGCAACTACGATGTCTCTGGTATTCCAGATGTTCATAAGAGATCGCAAGAGACGCATCGAGTCAGCATACAATGTCTACATAGCAGCTGTTGAAAATGGCATTAAGAAAAATCCAAAAAAATATTGGCATCATATTAGTATCCTTAAAACTAAGAGTGGCTTTGAGCCCACCGTGACCTATAAGACTGTAGTTTTTCCGATAGTGAAGCCGCAGATGCCTTTGCAAATTATTTTGCTAGTGTGTTTCTACCAAATAGTCCCATATTAGATTTCAACAATATATCCTATATCGTATATATATATATATATATATATATTCTACTCCCTTGTCATGCGATGGACATATCAAAATAAGCTACTTTACCCTATCGTAAGTAGAATCAGGAATAAATAAGTTAAAACCACTGAGTTCTGTGGGTTCAGATAAAGTCCCATCTTACATCTTAAAGGGATGCAAGGAGATTGTTGCTCCTGTACTTTCCTATATTTTTAACATAAACTCAAACTCAAAGCATTTATTTCAAATAAACCAATTACAGGCCCTTTTGAATTGTCAAAGGGTCAGTCAGTCAGAAAAATGAAGCTAGTTGCCCATTCCAAAGCGTGGTAGGTATCTATGGAGAAGAACGGGCAAGAAACTCCATGGACACTCTTTTAAATCAACATATAGTTACAAAAAACAAATTGTTTACATCATTCATGTTCAAATTAAAAATGTGAGAACGATTTAGAAAGACGTGCACGTTTAAAGTATCCGTAATAAAAAGGATAAAAAAAACAATTCAAAAATTTAAATTAAAATAAGCCGTGGCAGCCAAGAGTTGACCAGTCCCTACTGACGGCGCCCATTCACGAACATGACGTATGGATCAGCACCATTCAGCTCAACCATTTTGAAGGGAACTTAATGATCCAACACAGACGCCACCACCAGCGAGACATTTGAGTGAGCATGACATACTCTCAGCCGCCACGGCACATTCAAGTCAATGAAAGACGAGCCTAGTAAATGGTGGCTTTATAGTAGGTACATAGTGCTCACACATGTGCTATGCAATTATACATTGTTTAACTTAGCTTTAAAAACTGGCATATACCCTGAACAGTGGAAGATATCGAAAGTCACTCCGATACCTAAAAAAAGCAATAAGACCTTGGTTGAAGAGTATCGTCCTATCGCAGTACTATCATGCGCTGCAAAACTTTTTGAGAATATCGCTCACAAGGAAATATACGCGCAGGTAAATACGCGGCTTTGTCCTAACAAAGCATGGCAGCAGCATGGCTTCCGACCGGGTCGATCCGTAGAGACTAACTTGTTGTCCCTAGTTCACTATATATCTTATAACATGGATAAAGGTCAAAAAGTTGATGTGATATATTTAGATTTTAAAAAGGCGTTCGATACAGTGGATAACGATATTCTATTAAATAAATTATACAGCATAGGTTATACCCCAAAACTTCTAAAAAAAATTGCGGTTTACCTTTTTAATAGAAAACAGTGTGTTAGCCATGGATCCTTTATTTCGAAGTCATAATATACGCGTTCAGGTGTAAGCTAGGGTTCAGTTTTGGGCCCCCTTCTCTTTCTCATTATGGTTAACGATTTCATTAAAGTAGTAAAGTATGCCAAATGCCTCCTATATCGATTTAAAATTAGTTCAAGTAGTTAATAAGGATCTAACTCCCGAACATCTTCAAAGTGACATTGACCGAATCCTTAGGTGGAGTGTAGATGATAAAATTATGTTTAATGCCGGTAAATGTTACGTCATGAACTTAAGCCGCAAGTTACAACCTACACATGCCACCTATACCTTAGCAGGTGTTGAAATAAAGCGCGTCTCAACCATTAGAGATCTTGGCGTGACATTTGACTGCGGATTGACATTACATGCATACATGTCTGCACTAGCTTCAGAATCTTACAGGCGCCTAGGTTTTGTCCTATGCAATGCCCGTGATTTCAATAATCCTATTGTCATCAAATTATTATTTAACTATCTAGTTCGCAGTAAGTTAGAATTTGCTGCAGCCGTCTGGAATCCCCACGAATCCGCATATGTATCAGTGATTGAAAAGATTCAGAAAGCGTTCCTGCGTTTCCTATATCAAAAGATTTACGGATATTATCCATTTTTGTATCCTACTCATTTCCTGCTGAGAATGTTAGGATATAATTCCCTGTCAGTGCGTAGAGCCAGAGATCAGATGCTAATAGCCATAAAGGTTTTGAGGAGCATGGTAGATTCCCCAGAGCTACACAATACTTTATGTACCTGCCAACTACCTGCGTCATAGGACACACGCGACATCCCATTGCCGCACTGTGTCGCGCGCGCAGTCCCCGTTGTGTCGAATGCATGGTGCTATAAACTCCTTAATGGAGACAGTCCCGAAATGTGACATCTTTAATGACACACTCAGGGTGATCATGTTAAATTGTCTCATGTTCTGTGAAAGCTATGTTTGTTAGGTAATTAAGTTATGTTGTTATCATTTTATTCGATTTTATTTTATTTTCTCTTTTTAAAGTTATTGTTAAGTATGTTTGATCTCTGACTTGTCATTTGTTTTGAATTATGTTTTTGTTTATGTAATATGTTTAGTTTTATGTTAAGTTTTACTTATTAATTACTGTCATTGGCACAAGCCGTTGTAATTCATTATAAATAAATAAATAAGTGGCGGTGACTGTCAAGCGGGCCCCCTGGCTTGTTTTCTACCTAATAACTTCTTAAGGAGACCATGACTTTTGAACTTATTTCGTTAATTCTTCTCAAGGATCAGTCAGCTAGGAAATACCAGCGCCATAACAGTACGTGCAAAAGTCCTGAAGATCTTCTTACAGAAAAAAACATTCCATGAAAAATATGTAACACAACATCGAAACCGAATGCAATGTATCTAGGGCCGTGTCTTATAAAGGTTTATTTCGTGGTAACGTTTTAATACGGCTGTTTACCCATACCAATATTGCTCGTTTATCAGTAAGCTCATATAGCTCCTCCTCAAAACTAATCCTTCTGTATTATACTCGGTGGTTATCGAAATATCCGAGATGCTGTAACTCATAGTTGATGGAGCGGCGGCGCGTGACAACTGGCGTCTATCACAAAACCCGTACATTGTATAGCTATGGGCTGTGTCATAAGTGTCGGGGTTATTCGAGGTCATTCTGGGGGTTGATCTTCATTTGTTATGTTTTCTCGTATGTCGGATGGATGGTACAAGTACAATGTCTTTCGCTCTATTTCTGTTTGCATTATTAAATTCCATATTACTCGTATGTTACAACTTTACAAGCACATAAAGGATTTCTATTTCTTATTCAATAGGATTCTAAATTCTATTCTTATTCTAGGATCTAGTTAAAAAGCGAATGTATACTATGTTCTGTTATAACGTTTCCAAAATTCGAATACATGTAAATATACCATTAATTCAGTAGCTTTTAGAGTAAATCCGTTAATAACAAGTCTACCCTTTTTAAAAAGGGATCGATACGCAGTTGTTTATTAAGTCTTGTTTTTAATGAAATTAATGAACTGTGTTAAAAGCATACCTATTATTTAACAACAAATTACTGCAGTTGAAAGGTTTTTTATGAAAGGTTATAGCATCAATATGCAAATAGTACGGGCCGCGGGTGTGAAAGGGCTTGGCGGTCATGGACCCGCTTGTTCGGTGTTAAAATTGGCTTTTTACATGTAAGTGTGAAACACACAACACACACACACACACACGTGTGTCTGTGTGTTTGTGTCATATGTGTGTTGTTGTTTTTTTAATTTTTTATTGTGTTATGCCGTCGTCCGTGTGCCAAAAGCAAAATTTATATTATCAACAACATAAACCCACGCCTTCTACCAATGGGAGTAGGCAGAAGCTACAAAACGCCACTTGCTACGATCCTTAGATACTCTTTTGTATTACCAAGTGTGCTAAATGGATGTTATAGAAAATTAAGAAGGAACCTATTATATTCTTTTGACGCGCTTCGACCTTGTAAAGGCTAAGACAAAAATTGCAAAGAAGAATATTTTATCCCTCCTCTTTTCTATAAAACTACAAGAGGACAACAAACCCGTTTCAATTTACTCTAACTTTTATAGCGTTCAATGCTGTGCAGTTAAGAAGCCATGTGACTAGATTGCGAACACTTAGAGAAAAAGAAAAATTGTTTGTGAGATTTGTCTGTAGTTTGTAAAGTAATTGCACTCAGAATGTAATTCTATTACATTCTGAGTGCAGTTACTCGTCATATTTACACCATACAATTACAGATATAAATGTAGAAATTTTACATAGGGTGACATAATGGGCGGAACAGATACAGGAAGACATATCCTTACGTCGAGAAATATAAAAAATGCAGTTCAAATTTCGCTGGTAATATCTAGGAATCGGGTCACGTCAATAGGGCTATGTGTTGGAACTGACAGCTTGACTTTACCTAGGCCAACCGCTTTGGGGTCTAACCGGGAGCGTCAATACCGGGTCAAGGACGTGGCCGGGCCGTGCTGGAATTCCGGTGCCAGTACTGGCACTGACGTGTGTGAACGACTTTATATAAAATGAAGACACCGATATTTTTCAGTTAAGTTTCTGAATTTGACACGGATGTGGTTGGATCTTTATACAGGGTGTAAAAAGACCCATCACATAGCCGTCATCCACGCATTCGGTACATCAAGTTACGAGTAAGTACCATTGTAAAAAAAAAAATGCGGAGAATCGAATTCATGTTTGTTGTAAAAAATCGCTGTTTACGGTAGCGTTCAAAGTAACGCACGCAAAGCTTTGGGCTTATAGGAGAACCTGAAATAAATGGATTTTATTTTATTTATTTTAGTTTTTATAGGTGCATGTAACGGTTCAACGGATGTGGGGGGGGGGGTATTTAAAGTTAAGTTAAAACATTTAAAACTGCACCCCGATTTTGTAACACACTATCTGTCATAATCTGAACCATTTTGAAGCCTATTGCTAATCCATTGCTTCATATGTTCAAAACATTTGTCTGCTCAACAACGTAAATAACACAATAAATGTTGTTGAACTGTCAAAATGAAAGCTATTCCTACTGTTAGTGTGTTACGTAATTAACCCACTGGTTTACGTAAAAAACGTCAAATACCCGACTGCCTCGTTGATCTAGTGGTCGCAAGCGCTACTGCTGAGCATGAGGTCCTGGGTTCGATTCCCGGATCGGGCAAAGTGTTATCGGGTTCTCCCATCTGGAATTTCTCGGTAGCTGCCTGGAGTCTGGATTTGTGCCCGGTTGATGGCAATAGGCTAGCCCCCTATTACATGGGACTTAAACATAACTGGCGAAATGTGGGTGTGCTATAGGTACACCTCTGCCTAACCCAGTTTTTTTTTTTTTTTGGGAAATCGTCAAATGACCGCTCCCGCTCTGGGCGGAGCGGAAGGGCGTGTCAGACTCTTACTGACTAGAACCCAGCCGTGTTCCTTCAGTTGCCTGTGTGCCAGGGCCACGGTAACTCTTTCGAACATTCCGCGACCACCTCTGCATAACCCTACGGGGAATACAGGCGTAATGTTATGTACCTATGTATGTGTATGTACGTCAAATAAAGTTGGAACTTTGACCTTCAATATTTTGTTCGGTAGCAAGCGTGACTGCTATAATTATCTGGTCTTGGATAAGATTACTACGTCAGACAGTATTAAATAGTTTTGTCGTGTATGGAATTTCTTAGTAGCAGCCCGGAGTCACCACCTGTGCCTGGCTAATGGCAGTGGTCTTACATGGGTCATGGCATAACTGATTAAATGTGGCTAAACTGTACCACCTCTTCTTATCCCTACAAAGAAAACAGACGTGATGTTATACAGTTCACAAACAAGCCAGATACTTCAGAAACTGCAAGCAACAATATTTAACTGCCCTAACTTGACGCCTGAACATAACTAGCGGCCCCAAGAGATCAGAGAGCGCAGTTGAATACACATCGAAGTCATATTGTCGCTGGACGATGACGCTAACTTCACAAAGTAGGTATTCAGCTGCCCGGCTTCTATAAACCATTTACCATAGTTGCTGGATAAGTTTCTGTAATAAATATTTCATACAGAGTTCCGAATTTCTTTTGCGGCATTATGTTCTAGTATGTTTTTTCGATCAAGTTTTGTTTACCTCAGGGGGAGGCCTATGTCAAGCATTGGACGTCTTTCGGATAAAATTATGAATTAGTTTGACCTACCATTTTATTTAAAAATAAATATTTTTAGGGTTCCGTACACCGTAATGAAAAAACGAAACTCTTATAGGATCACTCGTGTCTCTCTGTCAGTCTGTCCGTCTGTGACAACCAATTTGCTCCGAATCTACTGGACTGATTAAGTGGAAATTTGGTAAACATATGAATTTCTGCGACCCAAACACGGATGTGTAATGTAAATAAATGAATTTTGAATATGGCAAACTAACATAAGATTAAATGAAAAATAACTGTGACATATCAAATGAAAGGGCTTGTCATGACGGTCTCAAACATATTTTGTACCCTCATGATGTCGCACAGACACTCCTATGGGCTTATGGTAAGAAATTAAGTCACTGGTCTTTAATGTTGTGTCATGCAATAGTTCAATGGAACGGCCAAGCCATTAATTTTGACCAAGATGTAAGGTTTGTAAAGTTAAGGCTTCCAGAGCTAGGGGCTTGGCTCTACATTAGATCTGATAACTTTTTAACAGTGAAAGCTTTATGTAAGTCTTGGCAACCTACTTTACATAAAATGTTTTTGGTGGGTAACATATTCATCGTACGGAACCCTCTTCACGCGAGTTCTAACTCGCACTTGTCCGGTTTTTTTTTAAAGCTACGGTTTCCTAGAAGAACAGTTGCCGTCATATAATAACTGCTGTCATGTAAATCTGTCATTCTCAGCAGTATGTGACATTAAGTTGTCAAAAACACTCTTTGTATTAAACGCCGATAATTGTGTGTGTAATCACCGCTTCCGAAACTAAAGCTTTAGTAAGTACCTTTAAAATAACCGTCTTTTCTTACAACGAATAGTTAACGTTAGATTCAGTATTCTAACAAAGAGCATTTATTGCAAAAGGTTATGTAGTAAACTCACGCCCCATGTCCTCATGTCCCATGGGGGTTGGCAGAAAGTACAGAACGTCACCTGCTACGATCCTTACATTCTCCTTTTGCGTCGTTTACATTTATAGATCTTTATCATACACGCACGCCGGGAAAAAGGCGTGAGTCTATGTATGTAATATGTAGTAATTATATCTAAACTTGTTAATATTAAAACTATTTATATATTTGAGCAGACAAACTCCGACAGGCTATTCAAACGAGCTGCACTCCATTTTGCTTATTACCTGGAGTTCCTTTTATCATTTGCGAATTTCACAATGTAAAAGCCTTTGATAGTAGTCTTTATTAAAGTTTATAACTCATTTTATAACCAGTGCCCACTGGAGGGAGAAATTCTGGCAAGTCTTGCAAAAGATAGGTAAGAGAATGCAGTGCGCATTGCGGTAACCATATAGATGTTACGAATGAGATTTACACAGACGATTAAACTAAAGAGTTGTAGGCAGACAGCAATAGTTGTCACGGCTACATGCAGCAACATAAGAGGTTTTTTATTTTTTTAAATAGCAACAACAACAATACCACAATGATAAATGATTTTATTTCAGTAAGTAGGTTTGTAGAAACACTTTCACAGGTCTATCATATTTTTTAAACTATGTAGATGAGGTCGGCGTTTCCTATCTGACTACTCTGAGAAGAAAGGCCGAAACAAACTCAGAGGTCACAGTCTCTCATCATCATCATTACATTTAGTTTCCTTACTCTTGTTTCTTGATAAGTTTATATTTTATGTATGTTTCTTATTAGCTGTTACGCAACTCAACACCTGTTTTGCCGAGGATTGTGAAAGGTAATTTAAGGATCCATTGTTCCCAGCTTACTTCTCCTGTAAACATAAAATGAGACGAGATAAAATAATGACTGACTGACGAGTCCTTCGAACTATTTGTCAGTAAACCTAGAGCAGAAATGTGGAGGTACTATACATTTCTGCTGACACCTTCGGGGATTACAGGCGTGATTTGTGTTAAGCTAATAAAAAATAAAAAAATTGCTGTGTAAACATCTTAGCGCTCGGTCTACGGTAGAGGCTAGCTGGGACTTCGAGCGTCAGACGCGTAAGCGTAGGACTTCGAGCGTCAGATGACGTCAGCGTAAGACCCGTGTCTATGTGAGCGCGTGAACCAAACTGATGCGAGCTCACATGTTGACAAATCAATTTTCGTGAGTGCCAAACCAACTCACACCGATTTTTTTATTACCTTCAGTTGTACAAAAACACTTGACTAAAACATTATGCAGCGTTACAACTAAGGGAAAGAGTGTTTTCGATGAACTCTGGCACCCAAAGTAAGATTTAACTTGTGTTTAGGGTGCCAGCGTCCTCGCCTATAGTTTGAACATATATCAGTAGTTGTAGGACGAGCACAGACTATTATTATTAAGATAACTACTTACTAATAAATGTACATGATCAATTATGATGTGGCCTATAAATGTACCTATGTGGGGGTGTGTGTATGTATTGAGAGCGAGAGATAACGATGTTGAACAATTTGAAAAAAATGCGTTTACGTAAGTTTGCATGAATATAATTATAAATGTAAATATATGGCTTGATTAACTACATTAGGTTTTTAAGCGATTGATACATGTAGTAAAACTTCAGTCCTATCGTAACTCAGTGTCAATAGCCACTTTGTGAACTTGGTCTTACAACCATTTCGGCACATGGGAGCAATGGTGCATAATTTGTTTATTTTGTTGTATAAATGGTCAGACAGAATATCATAATGACGCTGTGCAAAGGCCGTTCTACATCCGCGAGTCGAGCATACTTCAAAGTATCTACGTTTTTTAGCAGCATTCGGGTTGTATACCACAGAGGGATGTTTACGTAGAATAGTGTAGAATGAGTTGGCTGTGGACTCATAATACGTTGAATTACCTGTAATATTTTGATTGCGGTTACCTGAACTAATTGCGTAACACTCAACATATTTATTGCGTTGCTCGAGCTCGGGCGAACGAGGCTTTTTCAACCATTCGGCGCTGAATACTTTTGACCCACGAAATTACACTGGCAACCATCTACTGTGATTTCAGCCGCGGCCTTCAGTAGACAAAAAGTTAAGGAAAATGTAATCATTATGAAAAAAAAAATTTTTTCAGTGTTTCAGCAATATGATATAATTTGAAGTTGACTTGAAGTTTGTTACGCAAACTGTCTAAAGTTTGTAACATTTTCAAGTTTTACTAGCATTTTGTTAAAAATCACAGCCTATTCTGAAAATTCTTTCTACTTTTTTTTGTTCTTTTTTGTTGGTACAGTATTATGATTTCTGTTTTATAATATAAAATGTATTGTAATAGTCAAATTTTTACTGAAATCCATTCTGGCGTAATATGGTGGATAGACAGAATATAGAACACTACTTATAGGCTACCCCTGTATAATAGGGACCTCGTATAACCTACCTATATAGATATAATATAATAAATTAGATATCGGCAGCTCAACTGGGGATACCAAACTAAATGCGAATATGCGAAGAAAATAAAAGTTATTTAATCTTACTCTTACTGGTTTTGTTCAGAGTATTATGATAATACAATATTTATTGGAAACAACATTAAGTAATTAATAATATGCCCGAGAGTAGCTGCCATGCGTTGGTCTGCTTGGTAACTGTGTAATATATTATAATACATTCCATTCCAACTTTATAGAGCAGTGTTAGGTATCTTCTACTTTATAAAAATCTTATGTCCAGTCATTCATTCACTGACAGACAACGCATAGCCTAAACCACTAGACATAGAACCATGCAATTTTGGACTAGAGTTCTTACTTCCTATTGTAACGACGACAAGCACTTCGTTCCTATTGTACCGACGACAAGCACTTAGTTCCTATTGTAACGACGACAAGCACTTAGTTCCTATTGTAACGACGACAAGCACTTAGTTCCTATTGTAACGACGACAAGCACTTAGTTCCTATTGTAACGACGACAAGCACTTAGTTCCTATTGTAACGACGACAAGCACTTAGTTCCTGTTATAACGAAGACAAGTACTTAGTTCCTATTGTAACGACGACAAGCACTTCATTCCTATTGTAACGACGACAAGCACTTAGTTCCTATTGTAGCAACGACAAGCACTTAGTTCCTATTGTAACGACGACAAGCACTTAGTTCCTATTGTAACGACGACAAGCATTTAGTTCCTATTGTAACGACGACAAGCACTTAGTTCCTGTTATAACGACGAAAAGCACTTAGTTCCTATTATAACGAGGACAAGCACTTAGTTCCTATTGTAACGATGATAAACATTTAGTTCCTGTTATAACGACGACAAGCACTTAGTTCCTGTTATAATGACGACAAGCACTTAGTTCCTATTGTAACGACGACAAGCACTTAGTTCCTATTGTAACCACGACAAGCACTTAATTCCTATTGTAACGACAACAAGCACTTAGTTCCTATTGTAACGACGACAAGCACTTGGTAACGATTTTTGGAAATTCATTGCCTAGAACGGTTAAATAGGTGATGAAAGTTTGTATGCAAGTTCGTCATTTTTGCCGATACTAAAACCCATCGGGCACATGACTTGTTATTTTTATATATTACTAGCGATCCGTCCCTCCTTCGCACGGTTTTTACGACTTGACAAAACATCAAGATTTGAATGTTAAAGAAAGAAAAGTTGGAGTTGGGTTGGGTTGGGTGAAGTTGGAGTTGGGGGATCCCCCACAGCGGGGGGATCCCCCACAGCGCATACTTCCACGTAGTTTCCCCCGGGCAACGCCGTGTCTGACCACCGTAACGGAGTGGCAGACCGGCGGCTAAAGTGCGCTGTGACTCGCAGACAAAAACGCGGTCGTCTGTGAATATGCCGAAGAAGCCGAGCCGTGACGCCTCCGGGCGTCTTTGTTTTAACTCGAATCGCTCCTCCGAGGGTGATTCAAACGGCCCTTCTCAGGGCCAACCCAAAGGCCCTTCTCAGGGCCAATCCAAAGGCCCTTCTCAGGGCCAAACCAAAGGCCCTTCTCAGGGTCAATCCAACGGCCCTTTTCAGGGCCAACCCAACGGCCCTTCTCAGGGCCAACTCAACGGCCCTTCTCAGGGCCACGCCGGCGGCGCTTTGGCGTCGGAAGCTGACCGCGCACCGTCTGCGGCCAGCTTTTTCAGCAGGCCGGACGAGTTGTCGGACGCTGACGAGTCCAATATGGACACTTCGGCGGCCGAAAACGACCGCCCCAAGCGGAAGAGGGCCGATCTAAGGTTCGGGTCTGGGGGTTCCTCGGAGTCGGTTGCAAGTAGGTCGAAGAAGAAGTCGAAGTCTAAAAAGGCTTCGACTTCTGCTTCGGCTTTTACTCACGATGTGGGCTTAGTGGACGCCGAGCGCCAGCTAAATCTGACGAAACGGGTGCAACTCCAGGAAGACCTGGAGGAGAGGGTCGCCGCAAAGGAGCGGCAGGCGCAAGCCGCCAGGTCGAGGGCTGGCTATGGTGCGTCTAATGTGCTATATGCTGACCACTCCCTGGCGGAATTGGAGCGCATGGCAGAGGAGGACAAGGAGGAGGTCCTGGAGGTCGCCTCAAAGTCCTCCAATTTGAAGGGGACCTTCCAGAAGGCTCTCAAATGCCGGGCCGCCAGCATGCACGGCATCGTATTGGAGCTGGTAAAGCGGACGGCCACAGACGAGACGCGGCAGCTGCAGGCGAAGGTGGATTACCTGCAAGCGGAGGTCAGCCAGCTAAACCAGAAGCTGGCTGAGGTCACGGCCGGGCCTGCCCAATCTGCCCCAGGTACGGGGGTAGAGGACCCCTCTTCCCCAGCCAGCCTCGAGGCAATAATCCGCGGGGTTGTCATGGAGGAGAGGGCCTTCATCAGAGGCTGCTTCGCGGGCATTGAGGACCGACTCTTGCCCGAGAAGCGGCTCCGCCCGCCGCTAGCGGCGGATAAGAGTCCACCGCCGACGGAGCCGGAACCTGCGCCTCTGGGAGGCCCGGCATCGGGCGAGCAGCCCCGGGCCCAGAAGCCCTCCAAGGGCAAGGGCAAGGGCAAGAGGAGCACGCCCTCTCAAACGCCCACCACGAGCGCGGAGGGAGCGTCCGGGTCGTCTGCCACTCCAGCAGCAGCCCCCCGGAACTCGCAGGAAGAGGACGCCCTTCTTCCCTCCACCACCCCGTCCAACCCGCCGTGGACGAAAGTGGTCAGGGGAGGAAAAGGGCAAAGGTCCACCCCCAACCTCAGTGCAACTGCCCCAGCGGCGAAAAAGGGTCTAGCCGGTGGCGGGAAGAAGCTGGTTCCTCCCAAAACCGCGGCGGTCGTGGTGACCATCACCCCGGAGGCCGTGGAGAGGGGCGAGACGTACGAGTCCGTCCTAAGACGGGCTCGTACCAACGCGGATCCCTCCCGGCTGGGGATCGGCAACATCACGTGCCGCCGTACCCTGGCCGGGGCTCGAATTTTCGAGTTTTCGGGGGAGCAGCGCGGCGCAAACGCGGACCTCTTCGCGGGAATGCTGCAGGAGGTCATCGCGGATGCGGCAACAGTCGTCAGGCCTGTAAAGACCGCAGCCTTGGAGGTGGCCGATCTGGACGATTCGGTCACCAAAGAGGACGTGGTGGCGGCCGTTGCAACGGCCGGAGGCTGCGACGCTGGCGCGGTGAAGGGTGGAGCTATCAGGCCCGGGCGCCGCGGCATGGGCACCATCCGCGTCGAGTGCCCAGTCGCTGCGGCCGGGGCCGTCCTTACTGCGACCAAAGGACGGCTGCTTGTGGGGCTCAGCTCGGCTGTGGTCCGGCCACTTGAAGACCAGCCTATGCGCTGTTTCAAGTGCTTTGCGTTCGGCCACACCCGAGCCACGTGTCCCTCCAAGTCCGACTGGGGAGAGTCTTGCTTCCGGTGCGGGCAGGAGGGACACAAGAGTGCCGCTTGTCGCGCTGCCACGCTACGCTGCGCGGCGTGTGCCGCCAGTGGCCGCCCCGCGGACCACAGGATGACGGGCAGGAGCTGCAAGCCGCCCGCGAGGAAGGGCATAGTGCCGGCGCAGGTTCGCCCTGCTGCTACCACCACCACCGCCGTCGCCGCCGCTGTAGCTCCAGCGGCGGTAGCCGAGGAGGGATGTGGGATGTTGGAATAATGGTTTCCAACTACCACATCCTCCAGGCGAACGCCAATCACTGCAGGGCAGCCCAGGACTTGGTGGTGCAGGTCATGGCCGAGTGGTTGGTGAACGTAGCGGTGGTCGCCGAGCCCTACTCAATCCCGGGCAGCTGGCTGGGTGACGAGGACGGCTTGGTGGCACTAGCGGCGCGGTCTTCCACAGACTCCCCTCCCCTCTCGCTATTAGAGAAGGGACCGGGATACGTGGCTGCCGCGTGGGGAGAATTAGCCCTTGTGGGCGTCTATTTCTCCCCAAACCGCCCTCTTCAGGACTTCGAGAACTATCTCGGAGTCCTGGCCGCCGTGGTCGGCAGGGCGGCGCCGCGTCAGGTCTCCGTACTGGGAGACCTGAATGCCAAGTCGGTGAACTGGGGTAGCCCGGCCACCGACGCTCGCGGGCGGGCAGTGGAGATGTGGGCAGCCTCCTCTGGACTCTCCCTCTTGAATAGAGGAAGCGTCCAGACATGCGTGCGGCGGCAGGGTGGCTCAATAGTGGACGTCACTTTCGCCACCCCTGCGTTGGCCGCGCGCGTATTAAACTGGCGGGTGGACCTGGTGGAGACTATGTCGGACCACCGCTACATACGGTTCGATATCTCCACCGGTGGCCCCGGAGAGACGCGGCCCCTCTCGGGGCGATCGCCGTTCCCGCGGTGGGCTCTCACCCGCCTGGACAGGGAGGCAGCAGGGGAGGCGGCGTTCATCCAGGATTGGTTTTCGCCGCCTTCCGCCGGCCTGGATGTGGATACCGTGGCGGGGCGCCTGAGGGGGTCTCTGACCGAGGTATGCAACTCTAGCATGCCTCGGTCTCGCCGACCACTACCCAGGCGCGCCGTGTACTGGTGGTCGGTGGAGCTGGCGGGGCTACGAGCAGCGTGTGTGGAGGCAAGAAGGGCCTACACGCGAAGCCGGCGGCGGCGTCGACGAGCTCACGCCAACGAGGACCACCTCTATGAGGTGTATGTGGAGGCAAAAATGGTCCTCGATAGGGCCATCGCCGCCGCCAGAGACTCGGCGAGAGCGGAGATGCTGGAGGGTCTCGACAGAGACCCCTACGGGAGACCTTATAAGGCGGCGCGCAACAAATTGCGCCCCTTTGGTCCCCCAGTGGCCGAGACCCTGGAGCCCTCATTCTTGGATGGGGTGGTTCAGTCCCTATTCCCGTGCAGGGACAACTTCACCCCACCAGTGATGGGCGCACCGCTAGGGATAGCTCCGCCAGCTGAGGAAGAAGAGGAGGCCCCCCCTGTCACGGAGTTGGAACTCCGCGCGGCGATTGTCCACATCCGCGCCAAGAAGACGGCTCCGGGCCCCGACGGTGTTCCGGCAAGAGTGGTGGCGATCGCTGCCACTCAAATGGAGGAGAGGTTTCGGGACCTCTTCAGCGCATGTCTTGCGTGTGGGAGGTTCCCGAAACCGTGGAAGGAGGGGCAGTTGTGCCTCCTTCGCAAGGAGGGCCGCCCGGCGGACTCCCCCTCGGCATTCCGGCCCATCGTTCTGCTCGATGAGGTCGGCAAAATGTTCGAGGGGATAATCGCTGGCCGCCTAAACAGCCACCTGCGGAGTATCGGGCCGGACTTGTCGGACGCTCAGTTCGGTTTTCGGGCTGAGCGCTCCACGGTGGACGCGCTGGCCCGCCTCAAGGGCCAGGTGAAGGGGGCGATGGAGGCGAGGGACGGATTGTTGGCTGTGTCATTCGATATAGCCAATGCCTTCAACTCCGTTCCCCACTCCACCATCCTAGAGGCACTCCGATTCCACGGAGTGCCCCTATACATGCGTCGTCTGCTGGCCAGCTACCTAGAGGATCGGACGATCGTCCTCGTTAATAGGGCTGGCCAAGTCCGGCGGTACGCCGTCGAAGCCGGCGTTCCGCAGGGGTCAGTCATAGGACCTGTCCTCTGGAACATCGCCTATGATTGGCTCTTGCGGGGAACTCTCCTTCGGGGCACGAGTGTCATCTGCTATGCGGATGACACTCTCCTCACCGCCCGGGGGGGGAGTTTTAGGGAGGCGGCCAATCTGGCCTCGGCGGGTGGATCCTTGGTCGCGGGGAGGATCCGCCGCCTAGGTTTAACGGTGGCGCTGCACAAGACCGAGGCCGTGTTCTTCCACGGGCCTCGGCGGCGCCCCCCACCTGATGCCCACATTTTCGTGGAGGGCATCAGAATTGAGGTGAAGGCCCAGATGAAATATCTGGGCCTTGTACTCGACAGCAGGTGGCGCTTCGGTCCGCATTTTAGCGGGCTGTCGTCGCGCCTGCTGAAGGCCGCAGGCGCGCTCTCGTGGCTGCTACCCAACTTGGGGAGGCCCAGCGCGCGATGCCGGCAACTTTACGCCGGCATCTTGAGGAGTATGGCCCTTTACGGGGCTCCTATCTGGGAGGACTCCCTCCAAAGGAGGGAGAACGCCGCCGCCTTGCGGGCGCCCCAAAGGGCCATAGCCCAGCGGGCGGCGCGGGCCTACCGCACAGTGGGCTTCGCGGCAGCATGTGCTCTGGCCGGCACCCCTCCTTGGGAACTCGAGGCGTGGGTGCTCGCCAGAGTATATGAATGGACGGCGGGGCGGAGAGCGGGAGGAGAACGCCCAGCCCCGGAAGAGCGGGAGGCCGTCCGGCGGGAGGCGAGGGATGCCATCGTCCTCCATTGGACGGGGGAGCTCGCCACCGCAGCTTTTGGCCGCCGAACCCTAGACGCGATTGGGCCCGTGTTGCGAGACTGGCTCGAGCGGTCGCATGGGTTCCTCTCGTTCCGTCTGGTGCAGGTGCTGTCCGGACACGGTTGCTTCGGATCGTACCTGCACCGGATAGGACGAGAGGAGACGCCGTCGTGCCACGACTGTGGCGCGGTGGACGACACGGCGCAGCACACCCTCGAGGTGTGCCCGTCGTGGTCCGAGACGCGCCGCAGTCTCATCGCGGTGATCGGACCGGACCTCTCACTTCCCGGCTTGGTTAATGCCATGCTGCAGGATGAGAGGTCCTGGGCGGCAGTCGCCTCCTTCTGCGAACACGTCATGTCCCAGAAGGAGGCGGCTGAGCGCGCGCGGGAGGACGATCCTCACGCGGCGGCGCTCCGAAGGCGGAGGAGGGGTCGAAGGAGACGTCAGTTTGATAGTCATCTCCGACTCCTCCCAGGTGGAGGCCAGCAGGCAGCGGGTGCGGGGGCGCCCTTGCCTGTATTGCACAGGCCTCCACCAGTGTCGGACGGGAATGGCCAGGTGTTCCCGGCCATTCCCGTAGCCCCCCAAGCTGGGGGGAATGCGGGGCCCGCCAGCTAGGCGGGCACGCGCCGGGAGGGTTGTGGATGCAAAGGCCGAGCCGGATTCCCATGGCCCTCCGATCACGGCGATGTGGGAACACCGCTGAGTTTTAGTGGGTATACTGTCATTCCGACAGGAGTCCCACATATCCCGTCTCGTCCCCCCACGAGCGGGAATGCATAAAGCATTTCTCAGCGAAAAAAAAAAAAAAAAAAGGGTGAAGTTGGAGTTGGTTTCTAAAAACCAACTTACTGCACTAGTATCATACATTTTATGATACTAGTGCGGTAAGTTTGTTTTTACAAACGAGTAGACGAATGTAAGCCCGAGACGAAGTCGAGGGCTTACCATAGTCACGAGTTTGTAAATACCAATTTCCGCACGTGTGTCATACAACGTTTTTCAACAAATTTGCGAGAAAACAGTACAATACTCGTAATATCGGATTCCTCGCTGGAACTCATAATATTATTTTGTTTTTAAATATCAGTCGGGAAGTCGCAACAATCTTTGACGTTTCAAATATGAAACTGGCGCGAATTTGCAAATGGCGCCACGTGCGCGTGGTGAAAATTAGAACTACATATTTTGTTTCATTTTCTCTTTAGTATTAAAGTGAGACAAACATATTGAGCAAAAGCGCTTCCAAGGAGGTTCGATTATTCACCTTATTTATTCTCGTAATGTGAAACTCCTTGGTGGAATTCTTATATATTTTTTATGGAAATTAAAAATAAACCGTAAAGGATACGCACGGCGCTATACAACCGAGTATGTGGTAAAACATGTACTTAGGTGTGAGTACCTATTTTACCGCACGTTCCGTTGTATGGTGAGTAATTTTTAACTTTCGAACAATGTATACAGGCATCGTAAATGCATTATTGAGCAAATGTGTTGAAAAAGTATTTATTAAGACTCGCGCAGGATTATCACAAACTAAACTAAACACACTCATAAAAACAAAAAAAATAAACAAAAGTAAACTGAAAATAACAACTGAAAGTCATATACGAGGCCAAAAGGCCCCTACCTCAGCATGATGTGTGTGGTATTCTGATAGGGCCCGCTGCTGTGATATGTAAATTTAACCTTCCGGTAATTTACCTTCCGGAATAAATCCTCCTAAATCATAGTGAAAACCGCATCAAAATCTGTTGCATAGTTTAGAAGAAAAACGAGGTTACACAGACAGACACGAAAACCGACTTTAAGTTATAATACCTATGTATAGGATAGAGATAAACTTCGATAACTTTCCCGACCTCATCGCGTTATGATGATGGGCACATGACTAAGATCTAAGATTGTGAAAGATCGCTTTTAGCGGTAAGACCGCCCATTGTGTCACTATGTCAAATTTCTACATTTATATCTGTAAAGTATGTAATAGTAGTAATAATGAATATTTTGATATTGATATCTAGTAGGTATGCAATATAATATTAACTTTTAAGTATTTAACCTAAATATAAGTTAAATGTAATGAATACTTGCTGCATCCCAACGGGGTTATGTAATGGTTGAATGCCGTTATTATGGAAACAATTAAAAAGCCATTGTGTCTCGCATGGATCCACGTTCGAACTAAGAATACGATACGGAGGGTTAAGTTTTAGCCTAGCCTGTAACTGAGTGTACATTATACAAAAATAAATAAATCAATAATTGTAATGATGTACATGATAAAGAGTATTCTATACTATTCTATTCTAGTTGAGCCATACAATACACACCTGACTTTAAGACTATGGTTAGCTTCATCCTACTATAATTATAATTTTTATGTGAATGTTTCTACGTTTGGGATTGGTTCATATTGACTCAGGATCGAGTTGAGTGGATAAAGGAAAGGAAGGCCTTTGTCCTGCAGTAGGACAATAGAGACTGATTATTGTTATTATTATTTTAGGGTCCTCGGAACCCCGGGGTCTCGGACCTTTGATGGTGCACTAGAGGTCGACGCCAACTTCAATGAAATAAGGTACCAACCGACTTATTATTATTATTATTGGAACGAAGTTTTGGAACGAAGTTTTGGAACGAAGTTTTGGAACGAAGTTTTGGAACGAAGGTCCTTATCGCACGTTGCGAAAGGGGGCTAGACGGAAAAAATTAAGACCAAAAGTTGTAACGACACTTTTTGATATAGTTGTAATTTATATTTTAATTTAATTTCTATTAATTATACGGCGTGCGCGTGTTTCTCTCTGTCTCTCTCTCTCTCTCATAGAAAGCAAGCGAGTTATTTTTTTATTTTTATATGGAACTTCTTTCTATCCGCGTGTCCCTTGACACCTCTCAAGTTTTTTTTGTATGTTTGGATGCTTGGATGTCTTTTAGTCAATCACGGAACAACGACGAAACGGATTTGAATGAAATTTGGCAAACAGATAGTTTATAACCTGGATTAACACGTAGGGTACTTTTTATCCCGGCGGTACGTTCCCGTGGGATAAATTTCCGACATCAACGCGGGCGAAGCTGGGAGCAAATGCTTGTTGTTCGTATAACACGTTTAATTCAATTTCTCTGTTTGCGTGATAAACGTAATGGTTATGATATTAATATTACTTGGCGTCGCGTAGTCGTGCGCTGTGGTGGTCTATAGGGATTAGGAGGCTTCCGTTAACAGTGAATATAAGTACATATTTGGGCTAATAGAGAATATTATTAAAAAACACTACTGCGAAATGTGGGTGTACCTATGTACCTACATCACCTATGTATCGACTATTTCTGTTTTGTGCTCGTGATTATAAATATATTTTGTTTGTTTTTATTTTACATTGTTACCAGAGCTAATTATCTTTTTATGTATGCACGTGTTTCTGTGACAAATAAACCTATTTTCTTTCTTTTCTATACTTTACACCACTGCATAACCTTTAAGGGAATACAGACGTGATGATAAGTTAGTTCTGTATTATAAAAAAAATACAAAACATAATATCACGCGTGTGTTTCCCAAATGGATAGAATTTTAATTACAATATCCACTTTTGTTGAGTTTAAGTCTCACGTAATAGGCTCTGTTGCGCAAATCCTGACGTCGGGCTGCTACTGAGAAACTTCTACGGAAAAGATTTTTTACAAAAAAATTAACTTTAAAAAAAAAAACGTGAAAAATTACTGTCATTTCGGAAGTTTTTTGCCACCGACTTCCGAAATTAAAGTTATTTTTCACTTTTTTGTGTATTTTTTTTGGAAGTCACTAGTTTTTTTTGAAAAAGGTTTTTATTTTTCTGTTTTTAGTTGTGGTACCTACCCTACACAAATTCGTATACCACTACTTGATATGTAAATAATAGTGATAGGAATTATTAAAACATCATCTATACATAAGTAATTATGCTTAGTGGAAAAATATGCATTATTAAGGATAACTCAAAAACTTCTAGTCAGATATTGATCAAACTTATATGGGACCACATAAAAAGTACCAGCTTTGAAATAAAAAAAGAATCATCAAAATCGGTTCATCTAGAAAAAAAGTTCAGAGGAAACACATAAAGAAAGAAAAAATACAGTCGAATTGAGAACCTCCTTTTTTTTTGAAGTCGGTTAGAAACCCAATCATACTTTAACTCGGGGGTCGAACCCAGGAACCTAACAGACGCACTTGCGAGGCATTAACGAGGCATAACAACGAATATTTTAACCACAACTATTAAAAAAAGATATGAATAGAACAGAACACAATGTGTGGGCTAAAATAATAAAATCGATGAAAACCAGTAGAATGCGCGTAAGACTACGCGCAGTATAGGGTCCCGTCGTTTATATCTGTACCTAGGTGTCTAGACTCAGGATAAAAATACACTGTTATTTTTGCCTGGATTGGAGTGGCCTGCTTACCCGACTCTCCGGAATGAGGGTAATGTTTTTGCACACTTACCCAGTTTTGTAGTAAGTACTTTTTAGATATTATTAAAATAACGGTTAAGTTTTTTTTTTTTCTTGGATGTGATATCATCAAATGACCTCTCCCGCTCTGGGCGGAGCGGAAGGGCGTGTCAGACTCTTACTGACTAAAACCCACCCGTGTTCCTTCAGTTGCCTTTGCGTCAGGGCCACGGTAACTCTTTCGAACAATCCGCGACCCCGGCAGGCATCGGCCCTATAGGACCCCATCAGTTATGCTGACATCTCTTTGAGGCGCGCGTGGAACACAACGCACCGTCGACCCGGGCCTGGTCCTTACCGGACGGCATGCTGCCCATTGCTCGCCGTCCGCAAGCCCGCGGTTACGGTGCATTACTGTTTCGTAGAAGGAGGTGATGGCTTCCCATTCCCTCTCGCTCCGTACCATGGCCTGGACCAGGGCCGGACGAGAGAGATCGCCGCCGCCAATCGCCGCCACGAGGACACCGCGATGCTACGTCCAAGCCAAGCAGACCTCTGTATTTTATTTTTATTTTTTTGTAATGTGCGTTTTGTTTGTGCAGAATAAACTATTTTTCTTTCTTCTTTCTTCTTTTTCTTTACCTCCACAGTAAACGGTTTACACGTAATTTTTCACGAATATCTGTTCGTCTGTATGTTACCATTTCACGCCTTAACGGCTGAACCGATTTGGATGGGAATATACACTAATATACACGGATATATCATGACTTGGGTATAAGACATAGAATGCTTTTCATCCCGGCAGTATGTTCCCGTGGGATAATTTCCGCCATCCAAGCGGGCGAAGCTTCAGCAAAAGCTAGTTTTAAAATGTACGCTAGCAGTCGTTTAATAAAATGATATTATGTTTATAACGGGCTTATATTGGAAGCAGGCAACCATTGAATTACTTAATGTAGGTATATTAATTAATTGGGAACATTTGATACGTCATTACTCACCAATTAGAGCCAATTTGCGTTACCTGTTGTACAATTATTAGAATCCAATTTTGGCGTAGTGTTTAGTTTAAACGCAATCAGATCACCTAGCATTGTGTAGAACTGACTCAAATACTGAAATACAGTCACTGGAAATAGACTTTGGAAAGGTATAAGTATTGTCGTTTATACAACATAAAATAAAATATACTAGTTTCTGTAATATCGCCGTACCTACATAAATAAGTTCTCAGCTTACAAAATAAATCAAATAAAACGATTATAAATCGGAACTGGTATTTCTTTTACACGGGAGTGAAATTCGTCTTTCGCTGACGGCATGGAAGTGTTAAATCGTTGCTAGTTGCCAGTTTAATTTGCCATCTGGACTTAATTAAAAACCGTAGACCGAAGTTACGGTGCGGCGACGCGCTACGACGGCTACGCTTCGTAGACTACGTAGACATGAACCTATAAATATTAGAGAAAAATGCAGGGTTTCAACGCGTTCAACGCGCAATCTGTTATCATGCATCCAGCATATGATTCTTGACCCACCAATCACAAGTTATTTAAAAAAAAATAGGCTGTTCTGTAGCGGTATCAACATCGCCACATGCGAGCTACACGTCATACTGACGTCACGCAAATCCTGCATCGCGCAAGCAGAGATTACCGCGCGACTAGCATGTATACAACGTCCCGACATCAACCGAAGGGCAGTTGCCCACCAGACACAGCACCCGTCTGGTCGGAGGATCCTCCCTTTTCTATGGAGTTGTGAGTGAATTTTACACCCTGTTCCTCATACCTCTATAGTTCCATACATTTTGTCCGTGTAGGAATTGCGCTTTTTAACCGACTTCACAAAAAGGAGGAGGTTCTCAATTCGTCTGTATGTTTTTTTTTTTTTTTTTTAACCGACTTCACAAAAAGGAGGAGGTTCTCAATTCGTCTGTATGTTTTTTTTTTTTTTTTTTATGTGTGTTAGCTCATAACTTTTTTCTGGGTGAACCGATTTGGATGATTATTTTTTTATTTGATAGGTGGTGCTTTACATGTGGTCCCATTTAAATTTGATCAGGGTCTGACCAGCAGTTTTTGAGTTATCCTTAATACTGCATATTTTTCCACGTAGTTTATATGGATGATGTGTTAATAATTTCCTGTCATTGTTATTTACACACCAAGAAGTGGTATACGAATTTGCGTGGGGTAGGTACCGCAACTGAAAAGTGAAAAATAAAAACTTTTTTACAAAAAAAACAACCGACTTCCAAAAAAAACACTAAAAGACGTGAAAAATAACTTTAATTTCGGAAGTCGGTGGCCAAAATCGAAAATATAACACCAAAGACACCGACTTCCGAAATTAAAGTTATTTTTCACGTCTTTTAGTGTTTTTTTGGAAGTCGGTTGTTTTTTTTGTAAAAAAGTTTTGTTTGAAACATGTTGCTGAATTCATAGTAATAGTTTGCGGGTTTGCGTGTCCCTGACATCGCCGTGTATATTTTAATATGTTTATGGCTAAAAGTGAAGTACATAATTATATAACATCTATTGCTATTACATTGATATAAATAAAATCTTCAAATAAAAAAAAAACAAAAAAAAATATTTGCCAGAATATGGTACAGTAAATTTAGTTTCATCATATCCTGCCATAATATGGCGTGCAAATACATTTCATGTCAATTACAAAGTCATTGATTATTATTTTAAGATTATTACAAATTTACAATAGGTATACTCGTAGGTTCTATCGACTTATCCTCTAGATATTCCTTACACATAACCAGCCTATAATGTTCCCACTGCTGGGACACAGGCCTCCTCTCTTTGAGAGGGAGTGGGCTGTAATCTACCACGCGGGCCCAGTGCGGGTTGGTAGATGTCACATGTCTTCGAATTTTTGGTTCTAGGACATGCCGGTTTCCTCACGATGTTTTCCTTCACCGTTTTGAGAGCAGTGGTGATGAAATTATTTACACAAAGTAAAGCGCCTGCCTGGGTTCGAACCCACGACCTACAACTCGTAAGTCGGGGCCGATACCACTGGGCCACCACTGCTCTCAGATATTCCTTAATGGTATAATATTTTTTATGCAGTTAAATTTAAAAAGATTTTTTTTTGAACAATGTCAATAGTAAATCTTGAAGTGAATTTGGTAGATGGTTATATATTATAATAGACATGCAGTAAACATTTTTCATAAATAATTTAAATTTTATTTGTGGCAACCGTAGTCTGTCTTTATGGCGTGTCCGGCTATTTAGCTTGTCACCAATACTTTCAAATTGATTATAGTTTTTTTTTACAAAAATACAAGTTTCCAAAATATAAAGACATGGTAATGGTAATATTTTTAATTTCTGAAACAGTGGCTTACAGCTATCTAAAAAGTGGGCTTCACATATTGCCCTGACAAACTTTTTTTGTCCTTTGAAAACTCTGTCAACGTCCACTGAGTTGCCCCAAATTATAATACCATATCTAAGTACAGAGGATACGTAAGCATGGTAAGCAACCATCGCAGTATCGAGGTTAACAGTTTGTCTGATTCTTTTCAGGACATATACAAAACGATCTATTTTTAACAAGATTTTATCTACGTGTGGTTTCCAACTGTAGTTTTTGTCGACGGTTATACCTAAGAATACACAGTCATTCACAGTAGTTAAATGGGAATCTTTATATTGAATGTCTAGATTATCTATGTGTGCGTTAAATGTCTGAAATTGTATTATGTTTGTTTTTGTCATGTTTATTTTTATGTTATTTTTTTCCAGCCAATTGATTGCATCGTCTAAAGCTTTAAAAATGTCGTTTTTAAAATTATTGTTATTGTCACTTTTAATAATTAATGTCGTGTCATCAGCGAACAGTATGCAATCTTTTTTTATCGCTTCTGGCAATTCGTTGATAAACACTAGGAAAAGAAGTGGGGATAAAATACCTCCTTGTGGTGTGCCATAATTATTTTGTCCATATTCCGACCTAAAGTTTTTTTGTTCATATTGACAAGTTGTTGTTATTTCTACACATTGTAGTCTTTCGGTAAGATAGCTTTTGATCCAGTCGTTGGCTTTTCCACGGATTCCATAATGAGAAAGCTTTGAGAGTAGTCTTTTATGGCAGACGAAGTCAAAGGCCTTCGTCATGTCTAGAAAGACGCAACCTATTTTGGACTTTTGATTAAGACTTTCAGTGATATGTTTTACAAGCGAGAAACATGCTAAAGCAGTAGAGCTGCCCTTCCTAAAGCCAAATTGTACTTTTTTAAGAATGTCACAAGTCGTCAAAATTAAATTAAATTAAAATTAATTTATTACAGACAACAGAGATCCATATTATGTTAGTATTACAAAAACAACTTATATTCTAGTGTTAGTAGTAGATATAGGTAGGTACAAAATAAAATAAAATACAATACAATAATGCACACTCCACGCAGAGGATGACCAGGCAAGAAAATATGTTTCCCTACCTGAGCAACCTCCGGATAAAATGCCGAATATTTGGAGTATAGCTCCTCCGCCACAGCTCTCAGGATATAGTTGCAACTACCTCGCACTCTGCTCAGCAGCGACGCGGTTTTTTTACGAACTATAGCTTGAAAGCCATCTGTGTGGGTCTCAGTAAACATTTCCGAAGCGCTGCAGAAACGGGGCAGTCGCAACAACATCCTAAATGCATTATTATATTGTACGCGCAGGGCATTCAGCGATCTCTTGGTGTAGTTGACCCATAGATTGCTCGTATAAAAGCTCTGACAGTAGCCCTTAAATAGCGTAATTTTTACTTGGTCAGAGCACCGAGCAAATCTACGGGCCAACATGTTACCTCTGACCGCCAAAGCCCTACGCTCCCTCTCTATGTCTATATCATCCTTAAGGTCGTCGGAGATGAAATGTCCAAGATATTTAAATTTGGACACCCTGTTTAACGGGAGCCCATTCAGCCTTATTATTTCCGGAACAGAGTCCGGACACCTACCCGCGGCCTTAAAAATCATATATTCACTCTTGGTGACATTATAAATGAGTCCGTGTGAGGCAGCATAATTCTCACACACTCTGAGCAATTCTCTGATTGCCCCAGCAGTTGAGCCCAGCAGAACCATGTCGTCCGCGTAGTTGATGTTATTGACACTTACTCCATTTATTCGACATCCAATACTCATGCTGCTGAGCTCAGTGATGAGGCCATCTACATACAGATTGAAAAGCCTAGGGGATGTCAACCCCCCTTGTCTCACACCGCATTCCAATCTATACGCTGAAGAGAGAGTGCTAGACCATTTTACCTGGTTGTTTTGATTGGCATACCAGTACTGGAAGATTTTCAGTATTTCAGCAGGGGCACCCCTGCCCCTCAACTTATCCCAAAGCACATCATAGGAAACAAGATCGAAGGCCTTTGAGAGGTCAAGGAAACAGGCGTACACCGGCGTCTTACGATCAGTATAGTATTGAACAGTATGCTGGAGACTCAAGATAGCAGTTTCAGTAGATAGTCCAGGCTGAAACCCGAACTGTGCTTCATGAAGATTTAAAATATATTTCAAACATGAGTCAAGCATACTGTCCAACACCTTAGCCATGACCGTTGCCAGGGAAATCGGGCGATAATTCCCTTCACTAGATATGTCCCCTACCCTGTTCTTAACAATGGGAACCACAATAGTTTTCATTAAAAAAAGTTCAAAAAGTTCTCTATTTTATTATTTCAATTTCATGAAACACGAGAAAAGTTTTGTTGAACGATTATAAGAGGCTAACGAAGTGTACAAATACAATAGCGCCGGGCGCTTTGTTGCCTCTTAGCCGCTCAGATGGAAACAATAAAAAAGTCGAGATACAAATGCTACAGAGTCTGATCCATTTTATCCATTCTTTAAGTCATGGATGTCAATATTTTTATGTAATTTTTAACTAGTTATTGGCACAAAGGCACTTGTCTCACCGCCGGCAATTAACGAGAAACGAGTAGAACTAGCTACTTAAAAAGTAGGCGAGCAATGAACAGCGAGAACGCGACAGCGACGGGCGATTACTCGCTGGTATACGTATGTACCAAGAGTGAGTCTCTCAGCGAGTTTTCGCCCGCCAACCGAGAGTCGAACTAAAACTCGGAAGTTATTTATTTCAAATAAACCAATTACAGGCACTTTTAAATTGTCAAGGGGTTGGTCGGTCAGAAAGATGAAGCTAGTTGCCCATTCCAAAGCGTAGTAGGTACCTATGTAGAAGAACAGGCAAAAAACTCCACGGACGCTCTTTTAAATCTAAATATGGTAACAAAATATTAGATACATCATTCATGTTGAAGTTATTCACGTGAGAACAATGCAGAACGTTAAAAGCGTCCATAATAAAAAGACACAAACAATACAAATATTAAATTAAATTACAATACGCCATGGCAGCTAAGATGTGACCAGTTCCTACTGACGGCGCCCGTTCACGAACATGACGCCTGGATTAGCACCATTCAGCTTAACCATTTTGAAGGGAGCTAAATGATCCAACACATGCGCCACCATCACCGAGACATTAGAGTGAGCATGACATACTCGTAGCCGTAAAATTAACAATTTGATTAAGCTGGAGTTCCAAGTTGTAGAATATACCTATTGATTTTTGGTACTAGATGAAATGTGGCTAAAAGAGGATGATAAAGGCTAGAAATATTACCATAATAGTTTATCTTTAGTTTTCTTTTATTTCTTAATTCTTCCGTTCATGGATTTATACACAACCTCTACCATTGTGCTTCCATTGGTACTTCAGGAAGGCAATGTAAGACCTTTAAAACTCCTTTTGCAGTAATGGATTATTGAGCTGTTGATATTTACTTCAAAATTAAATGATATTCTGTTCACACAGGACACATTCAAGTAAATGAGTCGCTGAGCGAATACCCTCTTTGATAGCTCATGTCACTGCGACAAACGAGTACTCGCCGGCAGTGTGAACAATCAGCGATCAACTATTAATATAATGTTATATCTCTTTTACTTACACGGGACCTAAAAAAGCAATTTCTTATTGTTCGCAAGTAAACTTCATTTCTCCGTTTAAATAGTTTATAAGCTTTGACCTTGGGTCTTGTGCACGTGTAAACTCTCTAAGGAATATACCTTTATTTTTTTATGCTAGTACATCAGTGGTTCCGTTTATTCGTTAGCTAGTAGTTATAAAACAGTTACAACGCTGCTTTATACAGGGTGTAAAAAGACATATCACGAAGCCGCCATCTACGCATTCTGTGCATCAACTAATTAAGTTTGTGCAAAAATTGTTGCTGGAAAACGACTTTTATTTTTGGTGTGGAATTTTGCTGTTTACGGTAGCGCGCAATGTAACGCACGCTAAAAAATGGGTGTATATGCAACGGTTCAGGGATCGTGGGAGTATTTAAAGTTGAGTCATAAAAATCTTTTTTACAATATAACAACCGACTTCCAAAAAAAAACACTAAAAGACGTGAAAAATAACTTTAATTTCGGAAGTCGGTGTCTTTGGTTTTATATTTTCGTTTTTGCCCACCGAATTCCGAAGTTAACACTAAACTAAACATTACACTATTTTTCTTTCTTTCTTTTCTTTTCTTTCAGTTGGCGAAATGACCGTAATGTATATCGATGTATGGGAGAACATGTTTTTGAACTACAATATTAAGATTGTTTTTGGTATAAACTCATGCCAATTACGGAACCGTTCATCGTGCGTGGTCCGACACGCACTTGGCCGGTTTTTTTATTTTGTTATTGAGGCTACTCGACTATAAGAAACTCGTTTTGTGTTCAATTATCCACAGAAATAAGTGTTAGGTAATTTTGCTGAAAACAGCAAGTAATTTTGCTGAAAGTCAACCAAATAAACCGCACTTAACTTTTACAGTAAAGTTATTGCGTGATCAACACGCCTTAAGAAGAACAGAATTTTCTTCATTACACCAAAGAGAGAACAATCGGATTGAATACCTCAATAAAATTAAATAGATTAGATTCCCAACTCAATGTTCTGTTTAATTAAATACCTATTTAAGCCTTGTTTCTTCAGTACCTATTTAAGTGAGTACCTACCTTATAAATAATCTTTTAAATGTGAAACTTTGAGAAGACCACGTTCGCACGACTCGGACACAATATATTCGGACACAGTGTCCGAATCCGATATTTTTTCACTGATGATTCGGACCCCAATAAAAATAGCTGTTTTATAATTTTCTACAGTCAGATAAAAAACTTCCAACGATACCTTAATTGTAGAAATCCGTCTTCCGCCCAGCCTTTTTTTTTTTTTTTTTTGGATGGAAATCATCTAATGACCTCTCCCGCTCTGGGCGGAGCGGAAGGGCGTGTCAGACTCTTACTGACTAAAACCCACCCGTGTTCCTTGAGTTGCCTGTGCGCCAGGGCCACGGTAACTCTTTCGAACAATCCGCGACCCCGGCAGGCATCGGCCCTATCGGACCCCGTCAATTATGCTGACAACTCTTTGAGGCGCGCGTGGAACACAACGCGCCGTCGACCCGGGCCTGGTCCTTACCGGACGGCGAGCTTGTAGTTGTAAAAAACAAATTTTAACCGGATTTTAACGAAAGCAGCCGTTTTTAATAAATAATATTACAAATTCACATACATAGATAGGTACCTACGCGCCTTGGCAGTCGAGTAATAAGGATTTGCTCTAATAGATCTATAAAAGCGCTAATAGATCTATGAATCTATTAGCGCTTTGCAAGTTTTGCTTTAGCGAACGGATTTGGACGAAAATCGCGTAGAGATAGGTCCATTCATTCCGTGTCCATCCATTCCATGTCCTCCATTAAAATATACGGAATATTTTAACATGTGTACAGTCACGAGCATAAATACCTTACACTTACTCAAGATTCAAAAGCGATTTTCTCCAAAAGTATTGATAGATATTTTGTGGTGTTACGAACATAGTATTATCGAGACCACAGGCACTATTATGAAATAGTTATTTTCTCAAAGCAACAATTTTTGTTTCATAAAATTTTACATTCAAGATAGTGACAGCAGTCTCCTGAGCATTGTTGCTAGCAAAACTGAAGGCCATCTGATGAGGAACCGGTGCACAGTGCATGAATTGTTGCCAGGTGTCTCCATAGGTATAGTATTCCTTAAATTGTATTGTATTACCATTATTGTTCCTAATTTGTATAAGCTTGTGTCTTAGTTAATTATACTAACATAGTTTAAGCAATACTAACAAAATTATAGGTAATGTGTCTGAATCAAAGATGAATAAATAAATACATAAATAAAACGCTTTTGAATTTTGCGTAGGTGTAAGGTATTTAAGCTCGTGACTGTACATAAAGTAGAGCCCCTAGAATTTGAGTGAAATCGCAGCCACTAGTTAGTTTATAAAACTGGTTGCACATCCGGCCCTTCAGGTAAGATTTTTTGTGATCGTTGATCAGTAGTTAAACCAAGTAAGTAAGCTTTTATGTAACAAAAACCTTTAAGTACGCACTCGAGTGTTTAGTGATCTTAAAACGTTTCTACTTGATTGGACAATGGGGCGCTTTGATGTTAGTGATTTTATGTAGGTACCTATAAAGTTTTCTGATAAAAATTATATCGTAAAACATTTGAAAGAAGCTGAAACTTGGACGATCCGTGTTTTATATCTTTGAGATAGCTTGGTTAGTGATGAAATAAGTTAACTAGGTGCCTCCGTTTAATTTATCTGGCAGATAATTTCATGCACATTATGATCCGCTGTTAATTTATCTGCTGGTTCAAGCCAATCTAGACACTGAAATGAGGCCTAGATCCCAAAACGTCTAGTTACACTGATAATCTATTCAAGACACTACTTCATTGATATAATAATTATACCACGGTATGCAAATCAAAGGTTATGCAAATATGAATACACAGGCGAAAACGCAAAATAAAATCAAAATCAAAAGTCATTTATTCAAACCAGGCAAAAAATCAGTACAGTTAGAACGTTAAAATTAGATAAGGCAGTCCCCAAATGGCCCACTTTTTGGCAATTCCTAGTACTTTAGCTGGGAAAAAGAAGTGACGCAACAAACTTTCCAGCAGCACACCTTTCTGGTAGTAATTAAACGTACGAAACACAAAACATACATCCGACATTGAAAATTGTACGCCATACAGAGATCCGCGGGGTAATTGCTAACACTAAAAGTAGGAATGAGTTTCATTTTGACAGTTCAACAACATTCATTGCGTTGTTTACGACCGACCAGACAAATTTTCCGGACTTATGAAGCGATGGATTAGCAATAGACTTCAAAATGATTCAGATTGTGACTTATAGTGTGTTACGCAATTGGAGAGCAGGTCATGTTCACTTAATAGTCTGATTGTGAGGTGTCGGTGAAGCGCTCCGTGGCAAACCGGAGCATGGAAGCAGATGTTAATAAATTCACCGCAGTGCTGCTACGTGTTCGTTATTTCATCTCTTTGGATGCAAGGTTGATTTCTATCTTATTATCATGGCTCTATTCCTCGAAGGGTAAGCAGAAAATGTAGTCCAATTATATTTTGTTAGTTATGTTACAAGTCTCGTGTAATATTAGGTGCAAGCCTTTTACCTACTAAGAATTATCCAATAAGAAAACTGAATAATAATTAGCTGGCGACCACTAAATCGATGTGACCATAGATTTTTATGCGGCAATAGTCACGAAACTAACGTCAAAAATGATCACATTGTCACAATGATAACAATGACAATCTATATTGTCATAATCGACTATTTTTAACCGACTTCAAAAAGGAGGTTATGAATTTGGATGTTTATATTGTTTTTTATTTTATTTTTATTTTAGATGGGTTTGCTCTTGACTCTAGTTTAGGTCAGAGATGACAGAGACAAAGTCGACGATGGAGTGAGCTTACCCAGAAGAAGCCTGTTCACTCTCACTTTGAAGAGATTTGGGTTGTATGCGGTTGGAAACACAGGCGCAGGTAGAGAATTCCACTCTTTAGCTGTGCGCATTATAAAAGATGTTTGGAAGCGCTTAGTGCGAATTGGTGGAATAGCAACTAGGTAGGGATGGTAGCTTGCAGTGCGCCTAGATGTCCGATGGTAGAAGGGGGCCGGTGGAATGAGGTCGTGGAGTTCTTGGGCACACTCACCGAAGTACAATCTGTAGAAGACCGACAAGCAGGCAACGTTACGGCGATGAGCCAGGCTGTGAAGCTTGGCATCCACCAGTTTTATGTCGCCAATGAGTGTCTTAGCTCTGCGTTCCACCGAGTCAAGCGCGGCAAGTTGGTATTTAGCTGAGCCATCCCAAAGGTGGCTGCAATACTCCATGCAGGATCGGACTTGCGCTTTGTACAGGGTTAAAAGCTGTCCAGGCATAAAGTATCGCTTCACCTTATTTAGGATGCCCAGCTTCTTAGCCGCAGTTTGGACTTTATACTCGATGGTGGCGCCGAAGTTGAGACCAGATTTCAACTCCATGCCTAGGAGCTCGAGCCGATCAGTTATAGGAATAGATGTACCCCGAAAAGTAGGAGATTGGTTGATTTGACTCCTTTTAGCGGTAAAAAGACACGCCTGTGTTTTGGTGGCGTTAAAAGAGACCAGATTGTCATCACCCCACTGGGACACAAGGCTTAAGGTCAAATCTGTCCGCTCTACCATGGCCTCTCTCCAGGAACAAACTTCGGCCCCGCTGGTTTTTGCGCTGGACAAGTATCTCTCTGAAACAGTACCGTCATCTGCGTACCCAACAATACCAGGCTGAAGTAGGTCATTGATGTGCAGCAGGAAAAGAGTTGCAGAAAGAACAAACCCTTGAGGAACTCCGGCATCAATAGCCATAAGGTCGGAGGAGCAGCCGTCGACGACTACTCTGAATGACCGTTCGCTAAGGAAGTCTGATATCCAGCTACAAAAATCAGCCGGGATGCCATAAGCAGGAAGCTTGCTGAGTAAACCAGCGTACCAGACCCTGTCAACGGTCTTCGAGATATCAAGCGATACAGGCCAAGTGCCTCACCGTGTTTCTCGATGTCTTCGCCCCAGCAGTGCGTGACATACACAAGAAGATCGTCAATTGACCGTCCCCGGCGAAAGCCATATTGACGGTCACTGAGGAGATCATTGTCTTCAAGGTAGGTCAGCAACTTACTGTTCAGTACCCTTTCCATAACCTTGCACAGAATGGAGGTAATGGCGATTGGACGGTAATGGGCAGGGTTTGCACGGTCGCCCTTTTTGGGCACTGGTTGTACATTCGCAAGCCTTCGGGAGTTTGGCACCGTTTTCTTTTTAAGAGAGAGGCGGAACAAGCGTGTCAACACAGGAGACAGTTCAGGCGCACACTGCCTCAACACTCTCGCTGGAATGCCGTCAGGCCCGCTGGCCTTGTTCACGTCTAGACTGCATAATACCCTTCGGACCTCTTTAATGTGAACAAAAAAAGTTCGGGCATAACTAAGTCATATAAAGACGGATTTGCAAAATTCCTTTTTTGTTCGAAAGGGTATGCTCTCGAGGTGGTCCCATTGTCACCTAGTCAGAATCTGATGAGCGGATCCCATGGAAATCGAGGGAAATCCTCAAATTTTATAGGCACACCTATAACGATTTGGGTATTTTTTATAGTAACTCGTGCATTTGCTCTTTGAAAGCACCATTCGGTGATGTGGAACTGATGATGAAGGCCATTGGTGGCAACCGGAACTACTCAATAATAAGTATTTCACGGGTTGCGATTAAATTACTTTAATATGTTTGCTAAGCAATTTATGCTCGTCACAATGTATGTGTTGAAATGGAGCTGGTGGTGCCTTCACCATAAGCTCCAGTTCTTTTGGTTCTTACCAGGAGAACTCCTCAACAATTAACGTCCCTGGGTCGGGGAAAGGAATATTTTGTAAACGTTGATGAGCAGTTGACATTAGGCTATTGTAACTTAGATAAATCAATAACTGACCCACTAAAAAGTGAAAAATAAAAAACTTTTTTACAAAAAAAAAACAACCGACTTCAAAAAAACACTACAAAGACAATTTCGGAAGTCGGTGGCAAAAAACTAAAATACAGATCAAAGACACCGGCTTACGAAATTAAAGTTATTTTTCACTTTATAGTGTGTTTTTTTTGAAGTCGGTTTTTTATATTAATTATCCCTCCATATTTCGCATCTCGGTTGTAGCTCTCATCAGCAAATTGAACAAAGCAGTACCAATACGATAATGCACAACCAAACAGCACATTGTCTGACAAAATAAATAATTTATTTACCAACTTGCTACGAAAATTTGTCCTTCAAAAATACTAGGTGATTATATTACACTTATGTATATAAAAGCAGCATATTGTCTGACAAAAGAAATAATTTATTTACTAATTTACTGCGAAAATTAATCCGAAAAAAATACTAGGTACTATAATAAATTACATTAATGAATTTAAAAGCAGCACAAGTATTTTCTGACAAAAGATTTCTTTTTTACTTACTACAAAATTTAGTCCGACAAGAATACTACTATATTATTTAAAAATCTGATGTTTAAGATGGTTTGCAGACAGAAATAACGAATACCTACACGTTTTAAACGTGCTTGGCGAGCTGTTTTCAAAGTATATTTTTATTATTAAATTGAAACAAGAAAATGCTAAATGCAAGTTTTTTCTTAATACGTAAATGAATTTGTATTTTATTAAAAGACTGCACTGTCGGTGAAAAGAGAATTCACACATATTCAATATATATTGCCTCTAAATTGTAGTGACTATAATAAATTAATATGATTCATAAATAAATGTAAACAATCTTAATTTGATTTTTGTAGTACCTAACCTAAGTTTGTTTGTGGTTATACGATCCATACATTATACACCACTGACTACATGCATTATTGTCTCTCCTTCTCCCTTTAATCCATCCAAAGGTTGTCTGTAAAAGATCGCTTATAGCGATAACACCGCCCATTGTGTCCACCCCGTGTACAATTTCTACATTTATATCTGTAATTTTTATGGTTTACATAATAAAGAGTATTCTATTCTATTGTAGGTATACAATTAAATGGTATTCAATTGTTTATCCAACGTAATTTTATTTTATTTAAAACTTGTGTCTGTTTTTAAAATAATTACTACTCATGCTGTTTTATTTATTTCAATGAACCTGTGATTTATACGTACGTCACTGCAATTGAATTTCAGGCACATTTTTTCCTAAATAAATAAGAAATATACCTACATATTTGTTTAATAATTATTCTGTATATATAAGGCGAGCTAGAGACGTGACATGGGTAGTTACTGAATAACATTTTACATTTCTAGCTCACAGCCCGCTAACTCCACCACTTTATGGATATCCGGGTAATTTAAAAACTTGCTCGGTCGCCTTCCTACATTTTATAAATAATCCGCATGATTGATGGTTAGATTCAGTCGACGTGGGGGTAATTACGAGTTCCGCAGCATAATCCCAAGACTGACGAGGGGTTCTAAATACTAGCTTGATAAATTCTATGCGCTAATTACGTTTCTGGCTCAAAGGGGTGCCGCAGACTGATTTACGACGTATTTTAAATACTTTTATAACTTGTCTATTGAAAATGATTAAATTGTGTAGAGAAGGTGCATTCATGGTTACGGAATTTCATTCAAAGTTCAAACAAAATGGAGGGGAAGGAACCATTACTAAAAAAATCCTAATTAAAAAAAACATTGCCTTACTCGTAGATCAATCCCACGCTCTGCAGTTGCTCACCCAATAGTCCATCGAGACAATAGTTATAGTTCAATGATTGAATTAAGTAGTAAATAAAACCGACTTCTAAAAAAACACTACGAGTGAAAAATAACTTTAAGTAATTTCGGAATTCGCTGTCTTTGATTTTTTATTTTCGTTTTATGCCACCGACTTGCGAAATTACATAAAGTTATTTTTCACTCGTAGTGTTTTTTTTTGGAAGTCGGTTTCTTTTGTAAAAAAGTTTTTATTTTCCACTTTTTAGTTGCGGTACCCACTACCCCACACAGATTCGTAATTGGAAGCACTGGAAATAAAACTGTTAGAGGAATTTGCCAGGAATGCTTGCCTTTGATTACTGAAGGGTCCTACACTTGATGAAGAAACTTTAGTATGGGCTATTGATAGAAGTAGTACCTCTATCAATTTGTGAATTCCATCGTTGAATATGTACGATCTTGCGGGGGTAAGGGTGCTACGAACTTGTAAAGTAATCGATTAGTCCCCGGTTGCCATGGAGCGGCCGAATATTAATATTCTACCTTACGATAGGATTAATTGAATACAAGACGGAGAGGTTAATTGTACATAGTCAAGGGGGTGACAAACAATGAATATAAACATGACACTGGAGATGGCGGCGGCGGCGCACTGTGATTCGAGTAGAACAACCTAGCTGGACAAAAATATTTTCTTGGATTTTTAGTTTCTTATGTGTTTCTTATTCACATTAAATCCTCCCTACAAAATTAATTACAAACAAAGAATCATATCTAATTATTATATTACTTAATGATTAAATACTTAATTACTAATTTGACATTTTTTTGATTACTTTTACTTAATTACGATTGACAGTAAACGCGCCTAGGCGACAGTGCCCCTGCAGTATTGATTCTGAATGCGACGTTACATAGATCTTCGACGGCACCAGCACTTCTCTTCTTCAGTTTCGCGTAACTCATTTGTCAAACAAAAAATACGTCTTGTCGCTCTTTTAGTGACGCCCACTGACAGCATTACTGGTGGTGGTCTGCAGTCGCCGCTCGACAGCAGCAGGCGACACTATCGCCATCTACGAAAGCATTTTCCTAGAAATACATAGATGCCAGCGGGGTTATTGCGTAACACACTTACCGTGCATCGTCTTCACATATAATTAGATAATAATTAATGCATACAACATATTGTAAAACATTTTAAAAGAGGGTGGAGTTTCTTGCCCATTCTTCTCTATACGAAACTAGCTACCTTTTGGAAGGGGCAACTAGAATTAATTCTATTTTCTTGTAAATTTTGACGTTCCAAAATGCCTTTTATGTGCCTATTTCAAATAAATAATTACACTTTGACTTTGAGTGGCAATGCCTTTCATTTTGACAGTTAAACAACATTAATTGCATTATTTACATTGCTGTTCAGATTAAATTTTCTAACATTTATGAAGCACTGGATTAGCAATTTCCTTCAAAATCTTTCTGATTGTGATTTAAAGTGTGTAACGCACTGCCGGAGGCTCTACGCGGGGGTCATGCGGTCCATGGCCCTTTACGGGACACCGGTGTGGGCGCGTTCATTGAGGCTCCGATCAGCACGCCGGTTGAACGCGTCCCAAAGGGTCATGGCCATCCGGCTGGTCCGGGGATACCGCACGGTCTCCTGCGAAGCGGCGAGCCTCCTTGCCGGATTGCCACCATGGGATCTGGAGGCAAAAGTCCTCGCGCACATTTGGGAGTGGCGCGAGGAGGCGAAACGCCGGGGCGTAACTCCGCTGCCGCGACAAATCGCGGCACAGCGGACAGAGCTCCGGCGGGATCTCATGGCGGCATGGAGAGTGCGACTGTCGCAACCCAGCGCTGGGCACGCCACAATTGCGGCGGTAAGTCCCCTCTTTGAGGAGTGGCTTGAGAGGCGCCACAGCGTCCTCACCTTCCGCCTGACGCAGGTCCTCACCAGACATGGCTGTTTCGGGAGGTTCCTGTTTCGGATAAGGCGGGAGGAAACGCCCGGGTGTTGGCATTGTGTGGATCGACCGGAGGACACGGTGGAGCATACGGTGGAGGTCTGCCCGGCTTGGGCGGAGCACCGCCGTGTCCTCGTGGTGGCGATCGGCGGCGGCGATCTCTCGCGTCCGGCCCTGGTTCAGGCCATGGTTCGGAGCGAGAGGGAATGGGAAGCAGTCACCTCCTTTTGCGAAGCAGTAATGCTCACAAAGAAGGAGGCGGAGCGCGTGAGGGAGAGGCAATCATTGCGCCCTCACGCCCCTAGTCGCCGTAGGAGGAGACACTTTGGGCGTCGGGAGTCGATAGGCGACTCCCGGCCACCGTAGGCGCGGGCCTGCGGACGGCGAGCAATGGGCAGCTCGCCGTCCAGTAAGGACCAAGCCCGGGTCGTCGGCGCGTTGTGTTCCACGCGCGCCTCAACGAGATGTTAGCATAATTGACGGGGTCCGATAGGGCCAATGCCTGCCGGGGTCGCGGATTGTTCGAAAGAGTTTATTATTTATTTATTTATTTATAACAACCGTTACCGTGGCCCTGGCGCACAGGCAACTGAAGGAACACGGGTGGGTTTTAGTCAGTAAGAGTCTGACACGCCCTTCCGCTCCGCCCAGAGCGGGAGAGGTCATTTGATGATTTCCCACCCCAAAAAAAAAAAAAGTGTGTAACGCAATTGGGGTGCTGTAATGTCGCTACGGTCTGTTATTGCGGTTGGGCGGCATTGCTGCTGCCCCGTGCGGTCTGCCATCGCCTTAGGACTGAGTTAGATAAGTTCTATTTCACCATCCATCAAATTTCGTGTTGATATGTGAACTATTCGAAATCTAAAGCCAACTGTATTAGCGAATAGCGATGAGCTTTTATATAAGTGGTAATGAAGATTGCCAGACTAAGAGCCTTGTACAAGTAAATTCCTAAAATGTGGTCCTATTGCATAACATCAGTTTAAACAAAGAAACGGGTTGTAACGTTATCCGGTCCTCGTTCAACACTATCATTTTTATATTGTAAATCTTGATAGTGTTTCATCAAAGAAGGCAAACCCTTTCATGTGTTATTAAAATGTTATTCGTGCAATTTTTTTGCAAATTCCTGCGAGAAAAATAATATTTTTAAAGCACAGAAGAGGTGCATTCGATCGATATGTAGTCTTAAACCAACGGAAACTTGCAAACCGGATTTTAAATCTCTTAAAATACTAACATTACCTTGTCTTTACATATACGAGACCTCATTGTTTGTCAAGAAAAATAGTGAACTGTTTACAAAAGCATCAGAGCAACGCTATAGATCGACAAGACAAGAATATCGTCACGAATTATGTCTAAGAGCCTCAAAGACCGCCCTTATTCACAAAAGCATCCTCTACATGGCTCCGAAAATATTCAATAAAATACCAAATGACATAAAAGATTTAAACTTGACACAATTTAAACGGAGACTAAGTAATTTTTTGATTGAAAAGTGTTACTATAACCATTGACGAATTCCTTCTTGACAAAATGTAATAAACTAAATAATAATTATGTATTTATGCTTGGAAATTCAAAAACTTGACTCATTAATTGTGTTCTGAATATTTATTATAATAGTTAAATATATTCTAAATGTTTATTATAAAAATTGATTGCAGGTATTCTAAATATTGTTTTTGTTTAAATTTATATGTAATTTCGATTTTAGATTCTTATATTGTTAAATAGTGTATGCCGTAATGGGTAGTTTTTTGAGTTACCATAATCTAACTTTAAGACCTACTGTATCACCAAAAATCACACTAATAAATACTTTGACTTTGACTTTGACTTTGACTTTGACTTTGCAATAATTCACTCTGTACCATTTCTTCCACTCCATTTTTCTGACATTCAAAGCCAGTTACTTTGTGCATTGTTATGTCTGCCCTGTCGAAGCTTTTCCGTTGCCTGCAGCTTGGAAAAATATAAACTAGCCGTGCTAAAGTAATCCGTAAAGTACCTAATACTTTAAGCTATTTCTTTGTAGCATATTGTTGTGTAGGGATTTTTGTATTTCATTTTGTAGGTATCATTTTATGTCGTTTCGAGTTTTAACCTCCGTTTAGGTACCTATATAAGGAAGTATATTTGGAAATATTCCTGGGTTGTGGAGGTCAGACAGGCAGTCGCTACAATTAAAATACTAGTATTCAGCTGTAAAAGAAAATACTTTTTAAAACTTTTTTAGTTTTTTGATGTGAAACATCTATAGGCGCGGGTAAATCGATTGTTAGCGTGACCACACGTCGCCATGCTATGTTTTCTTTACAAAATAGTTTTTGATGTGGAACTTGAACATAGGGTACATAAGAATTAATTTGCAATGTTAAGCTTCGCTTACCAAGGTCAGTCTTTGGATGGGTGACCATTTTGATTCTTGATTAGCTCGCAATAGTGAAGCCGCGAGGTTAAGCAGTGCTAGCCAAAGTCAGCCTTTGGATGGATGACCATTTTTGATGTGAAATATCTATAGCCGCGGGTAAAACCGATTGCGTTGGCGTGGCGACGCATGCCGCGACGACGCGTCGCCACGCTAAACGATGGTATGTTTCCCATCTGCCAGGCGTCCCGTGACGACTCAATTTTTTATATCTCGAGCTTATCAGTGGTAACTTGTAAATGGCCTTCAATTGCATATTGTTTAAGAATACTGTATAAGTTAGCTGTAAGGTTCCCAAATAGAATTTAAAAAAAAATGCTGTATTAAAAGTATGACTGTTCTTTTTTATTGTTTTCATAATTTTGTTAGATTTAATGTTGTTGTTTTATTGTTTGTATTTCCTATGTGTGTCCCAAATAAAATATATTTCTTTTCTTTCTTTCTTTCTTTCTTTCATCCGGTTAGTCTGGAAGCCGACTTCAAAAATTGTTGAGAAAAGGCAGATGATAACGATGTTAGGAAATATATTTCAGTCGGCAGCTCGTTAAAACCTCTTTAAAAAGTCGACGAATATTTGGTAAATCGTTGCGGTTACAGCATTTCGGAGAAAACATTTTCCATTCCAAAGTGGGTCTAATTATAATATCTTTAAATTTGTGTAAATTAGATAATAATATGAGTTGCATGCCCATGAGACGCTAGAACATGGAGGAATATTATAATAAAACATCTATGTACTAAAAATATCCATGTTTGTAAACCAATAAATGATTTGATTTGATTTGATTTGATCGAACAAGTTGCATTTCCTATTCGACTTTAATCGTATATTCAGATTTAAGATGTCACATTCAACAAACTTAGTACAAGTAACATTCAAATACTCGTAATACGCAATATCGATAAGCAAAATCGTTAGTGTTGTACGTTAGCTACGAGTAATTTATCGATAACCACAGTGTCAATTTAATCTCGGCTCGCACGGTTGGATTGATGCAATACATTGCAGAGATAAAGGCAAATTGATTGCTATTCAAACCGACGACTCTCTCTATCTATCGTATATTAGTTCAAAACTATTTACTATCAATTTTGACTGACGCACTTTGGTTTACAGTTTAGGTACTCAGTTTTGAGCTTTGTCCCTCATTTTATTAGGTAGGTACCTCTAATCAGTAAAGCGTAGGTACAAAGCTGGTAAAAAGTGGCAAAAAAAACTGTTATTACTAATACCGAACTCCTAACTAGTATTCTTCTTTATGGTTCCGTTCCCAAAGTGTGCCCACGGGACCCTTTGGGTAAGGCTCCGCTGTCCAGCCGTCCGTCTGTCACAGGGTGTAACTTTTGAACCGTAATAGGTAGACTCTTGTTTTCAGTGTGTAGCGGATATAACAAAGAAAAACAAATAAGTCTGTCCCCCTTATAAGAAACGTGTTTTTTCAGCATTTTTAGAATATATTGTTAAATATTGTACGGTGGTACGGAACCTTTCGTGCACGAGTCCGACTCGCACTTGGCCGCTTTTTTTTACAAAGTGTGCTCTCTCTAAAGCTTTCACTCCTACATGATTAAAAAAATAAACGAACCAAAGTACTCATACAGTGTTTGAAAGGGGATCGAAGATTAAAATAGGCAAGGTTTTCTTTAGAAATCCTACAGAGCTTTCATACCCGTATTTACTGAAAATACTTACATACATTTTCATAACGTGTAGTGGGCTCATGAGTAAACTCAAAAACTTGTTGCCAAAACAATTTAAAATGCTTGAATATTTCAGTTACGCTATTATTGCCACCCAAAATAATTCATCTAAACGTCTCTAGAGTGTTGCCATGCTATGAGTTAAACTACGCTAATTTATTAAATCCTCTTCGGGCCCTGATTTAGTATTCTGTTTAAACACTCCTTTATCCTTGGCTTTTACCGTTGTGTTTAATAACATTAATTAAGCTCATGATTATTATTCTAGGTAATAATTCGCTGCATCGTACGAGTAGACTGAATATTGTAAAAGCTGGTAATTGCTGTATTCATTAATAGTGCTTCAAGCTTTAACAAAGACTAATTATGTATTACGTCAGAATTTAATCCGTCTTCGCTAATGGTTCAGTGAAGGGCACAATCACACGTACCACAACCACACCACAACGACAAAACGTCGACGGGAACTAATTTGTATGAAAGTGAATAATTTATTCACACAGACCACATTTGGCCGTCAAAATCAACCGTGTAGGCGGTACCGACCACATCAAGACCACGTCGCAGCCACAACACAACCACCAAAGAGAAAACTCAAACTCAAAGGATTTATTTCAAATAAACCAATTACAGGCACTTTTGAATTGTCAAGGGGTCATTCAGTCGGAAAAATGAGTTAGTTGCCCATTCCAAAGCGTAGTAGGTACCTATGGAGAAGAACGGGCAAGAAAGTCCATGGACACTCCGTTAAATCAATATATTGTTACAAAAAAAATTGGTTACATCATTCATATTGAAATTATACATGTGAGAAAGATGTAGAAAGAAAGACGTGCACGTTAAAAGCGTCCATAATAAAAAATAAATAAAAAAAACTTTTAAATTAAAATAAGCCGTGGCAGCCAAGAGATGACTAGTCCCTACTGACGGCGCCCGTTCACGAACATGACGTATGGATCAGCACCATTCAGCTCAACCATTTTGAAGGGAACTTAATCATCCAACAAACATGCCACCACCAGCGAGACATTTGAGTGAGCATGACATACTCTCAGCCGCCAGGGCACATTCAAGTCAATGAAAGACGAACCTATTAAATGGTGGCTTCATAGTAGGTACATAGGGCTCACACATGTGCTATGAAATTATACATTGTTACCGCGCACTAGTGGCCGGCCACATCGTAAACACCACGACCTGTCTGTCTGCAAACACTAGCAACAACGTAACCACATCGCAACGACTTGCGACAACGCAACCACATCAAAATTTTGTAGTTACCACTACGCAACTGCAAGAAGCTGCAGTGTCACGATTGTCAAGTAACCACTGCTTGCCCACATTTTGTCACTCCGATGTGGTGTGGTTGTGGTACGTGTAATCGGGCCCTAATTGAATTTCTAAACATCCTGTTTTACCTTTAATCCCTTGAGTTGTTTATTGCAAACATTTCTAAGCATTTATTAATGGCCAATGCTCCATTTGTTTCGACAAAATACGGACGGAAGAACCTCCGCTTAATGGACACATTAGTCCAACCAGAAATCGGAACCTGGACTTTAAAAGCATTTTCGTTTTGGCATTTTTGTTTTTCGCTTACGTCATCAATGAACCAAAGGCACCTGTCCCACCGCGCCGACGAGAAAGCGATTAGCTATGAACGACTTTCTCGCTCAAGAAACGTACAAAAGGTTGTAGTTTGCGGGTAAGTAAAAGAGATGCATATATTAATAGTTGATCGCTGACTGTTCACACCACCGCACCGGCGAGTATTCGTTTGTCGCAGTGACATGAGCTATCAAAGAGAGCACTCGCTTAGCGACGCTCGCTTGGCGGGCAGAACACTCGCTGAGAGACTCGAGCTTGGTACGTACGCATACCAGCGAGTACTCGCTCGTCGCCATCGCGCACTCGCTGTTGCTCGCCAACTCGTTTTTAGTTGCTAGCTCGACTCGCTTCTCGTTAATCGCCGCTGGTGGGACAGGTGCCAAAAGAGCGAATAAAGTAGATGCATCTTATATCTACAGGATGATGTTTCTTCAATACCACTTTCCTGTAATAAATTCAAATTATATGGACATGTCTTTTATTTGAATATACGATATGCATTTACTAGATACGGACAGCGTCATAAAAGTTATACTGCATGTAATAAAGTGATGATATTTATGATAACAAGCTTATAACTTGACTAACATACCGTACCTACCTTCAATGTACTATATTGCGCGACATACAGTAGGTACTTCAATTTATATTCATGGCTCCACTTATTAAGATGACGTCGTGATATAGGAATTGTTGCAGCGCAGATTGAGCCCAGGGTATATGGAACCTACAAATACACAAGCGACTATGACTATGTAAAGTTATGAATGTCTCACGAATATTTGAAGTAATCGACTGCCTCGTTGGTCTCGTGGTCGCTGGTGCTCGTGACTATTGAGCCTGGGGTCCTGGATGTGATTCTCAGGTCAGGTAAAGTGTTATTGAGTTTTTCCATTTGGATTTTTTTAGTAAGAGTCCGGAGTTTGGAAGTTGGGGGCCTGCGCCTGACCACTCTCCTTAAATTTTTGCCTTTTTTTTTGATTATTTTTTATTTTTGCTATAATTTTTATTTTACATAGATTTTGACATTTTGATAATTATTATATATACAATGTAATGACAATTTACTTTGTGAAGTATAGTATTATTATTTATTTATTGTGAATGTGAGGACTATGTAGGTAACTTTTATTTTTTATTTTATTTATTCACTTTCTCAGGTAGTTTCAATGACAATCTGGCAGTTTGAGTGCTTTATGTGGCCTACCCAAATGTCCTTTCTTTGGTATTGTTCGTCGAGTGGTTGAGCTCCTTAAGTTCTGAGTTGAGCTCCACGATTAGTGACAAATGCGTGCACTGACTGGACAGGTCCACTCATTCTGTGTGGTTTTTCCTCAAAAGACCATTTCAGACATAATCTACATGGTCTTCACATGATCTGACCGGTCCGGTCTGTCTGGACTTTAAAAGAGACTGTGACCTCTGAGTTTGTGTTGGCCTTTCTTCTCAGAGTAGTCAGATAGGAAACGCCGACCTCATCTAGTTTTAAAAATATGATTGTCGTGTAAAAGTGTTTGTATAAACCTACTTACAGAAATAAAATCATTTATCATTAAAGAGAGTGCACCTGTGTCTGCGCACACACTTGTGCACTATAATAACTCCTGCGCCGAAGGCTAGCCTCCGCTGAGATTAGCCGCAATGGCGGATTTTTGCTTTTGAGGACTATTACTCGTATTACTTGTCAAAACTCAAGCTTTGACAAGGTTATGTAACATTATGGTACGCATGGGAATATGACACACGAATATTTGAGCTATTGTATCGAGTTTCACGAAAACTGGCTAGCAAGAAACACATTAAATCATGTTGATGGTGATTTATTAACGCGAGACGGCAAGTATTTTGTTACTGAATAATATTGCTGACCTCGATACATAATATTACCGAAACTTATGCATTACGCGGCTCCTAAATATAAATGAGAGCAATGTATGTAACCAATTAAAATATTGAAAATATAAATAGCGGTTTTACCATTCCCAATTCAATATGGCCTCGTTATGTTCCGATTGCCTAATACCCATCTAATTACGCGTGGTATACGGATCGGTAATTACGAAGAATATTCCTCTTCCTTACCGACTGTGGAGAATAACAACATTCTGCCTTTAAGCGGAAACATCATTTCTTGATTCAATCAATCAAAATAATTGGTCGTTTAGTTCTTATAATTATGTGAATTTATCTTTTAGTAAAGTTGACATAAAATATTAAGCAAATTTTCGCTAATATTACGTAATCTTTTTATACACAGTATTGAATTTACATCAAGTAACGATCCATTATATAACAATCAGTTTACAGCCCGTCGCCTCCCCGCGTAGCACTACCTATTTTCTTGTCTTTTTTGTATTTTGCTGAAATGAGGGCAAACGGAACATTACTGAGCCATTACTGATTCATTAATCTTAGCTGCAGTTACTTTAAAGTATCTACTAATTGGGATACTAATTTACTGACTGAAAAGGACAGGTTCTCTCATAAAAATCAGCACACATATTTGACGTAGCGATGCTGCCAGGCTTTTGGGCAAAGAATATACTACTCTCTACCGCTATTCGGCCCGTTTCCTGTTGACAGCGATGCGGGCGAAATTTTTGATATGATTCTTACCCCGTCCTTTTTTATTTACTTGTACATATTATTATTTTAAGACTAAGCTTTTGATTTATGTCGGTATTATTATGAAAATTTAAATAAACTGTATTTTTCGTTTTAAATATTCAGAAAGGGGTTGTTAACTTCTCATGCGGAATCTCCACCCTAATTGAGTAACACACTTCAATCGCAATCCGAGGCTTTTCAAAGAAATTCCTAATCCAATGCTTCATAGGTTTGAAAAAATTGTCTGCTCAGCAACGTAACTAACGCAATAAATGTGGCTCAATTGTCAAAATGTAAGTCATTGCGATCAATTGTCATTTTAAGTGTGTTACGTAATTACACCGCAGGGTCTGTTCGTTTTGACATTGTCAGGACGTACGTCCTGACAATGTCAAAACGTACTATTTCAACGACAAGGCGAAGCGGGATATAAACAAACATTGAAATCTACAAAATAATGTCGCCTTGTTCCTTAGAAATAAACATAGGGTCATTTCTTAATTAGTGAAGCTAAGAAGATGTGAACCCGAGAAATTAGTTGAAACAAAGTGTAAAAACATTAAAATTAAAAACTTTCTCATCTTGTTCCTTTTGTTCTATTCCTAGTGGTCGAAAAAGGGTCGGACATCTGTGATCAACTGATCATTGTATAAGGGCCTAAAAAAACACGAACATCAAAAAAACAAAAACAACAAAAATATTATTTTGTATTTTCGTTTCATTGGTCGATGCAAAAGGGGGCGTTGAACAGATGTGGTCATCGTCTTCACTGGATTTTGTTTTCGAACTGCTTAGTTATGCCTTTCCTCGATAGTACCTACTTTGTTACGACTCTTGTACAGAACTTGAGATAATACCTCCATGGCATTAGTTATGACATGTCAAACTTGAACGTTTGCCAAATTTGTAAAAATCCGAAGAACACTTTCCGGAATAAAACCCGGCTTTGTCATTAAACTTTAACTATATACTTGTCCGCAGTTACCTATAGGCGATTTTCAGCTGACCTTGTTTTCCTGCGTTACTTTTCGATCAGCCGTCCATTTGATTAACGACCGGCTCTGTAACATTTATAAGTACAGTCGCCAGCAGGTCAAGCTATACGAAACTGTCAAATTTCTCCAAACGATGTTAAAGCTTAAAATGTTAACTGTTAAGTTCAAAATCGAATGAGAAAATCTGTCAGTTTTTGGTAACTTGATGTGCTGGCGACTGTACGTATACCTACTTACCTAAGTGATTATGACAATGACGCTTGGCGATGGCAATATTGACGAGTTTTTAAGTGATATTTAAGTAGAAAGAACCTACTGTTAACTTTAAGAATCCTCCATTGAATAGATGATTGTTAAAGTTAACAGTGAATAGAGTCTATTCAATGATAACCTATAGGAAAGTTAATAGATTACATCGTTCCTTCTTCAATTGGGTATGCTAAGTAAATATTTTTGACAGTCGTTACGGGTATTCAGAAGCCTTTTGACAGTTGTTACGGGTAGCCAGAAGCCTTTTGACAGTCGTTACGGGTAGTCAGAAGCCTTTTGACAGACGTTACGGGTAGTCAGAAGCCTTTTGACAGTCGTTACGGGTAGTCAGAAGGCTTTTGACAGTCGTTACGGGTAGTCAGAAACATTTTGACAGTCGTTACGGGTAGTCAGATGTCTTTTGACAGTGGTTACGGGTAGTCAGAAGCCTTTTGACAGTCGTTACGGGTAGTTAGAAGCATTTTGACTGTCGTTACGCGTAGTCAGAAGCCTTTTGACAGTGGTTACGGGTAGTCAGAAGCCATTTGACAGTGGTTACGGGTAGTCAGAAGCCTTTTGAAAGTCGTTACGGGTAGTTATAATCCTTTTGACAGTCGTTACGGGTAGTCAGAAGCCTTTTGACAGTCGTTATGGGTAGTTAAAAGCCTTTTGACAGTCGTGACGGGTAGTCAGAAGCCCAAGTCTGACAACCAGTTTTACCAAAGGGTATCGCGTTACCCAGTAAGTGGGTTATGGAGGTCAGATAGGCAGTCGCTCCTTGTAAAATACTAGTCTTCAGCTGCATCCGGTAAAACTGGAAGCTGACCCCAACATTTTTGAGAAAAGGCTACATAAATTGATTGATGCTTAATACTTAGTCTGTGTCTACGATGAAAACTACGATATGATTCGCAGAGATGCAGGATTAAAAATATATTTCAGATATAAATAAAATTTTATTAAAGTTCGCTCCGGTAAATAAAATAAAATAAATACTTAAGTAATAATAACTGAGAAATGTAATGAAAAAAAACAGGTTTATTTATGTTTCAATTTCAATCAAAGGATTCTGCAATATAAATTATGTTGAGATATATTACTTTGATTTAATATGAATTCCAAAAGAAAATTGAATTTTCTGCAAGGTCTGCGAGATTAAATTATGTTTACAAATGCCCAAAGATTTACATCGTTAGATTCACCCTACTGCGTAAAAAAAAAGTAGCGTTTCTGTTTCGTTTTGTCACCTCTCGCACACAATGACGCAGTGAATTCATTTGACTGTCATGGAAACGCTATTTTATAATGTGTGAGCTTACTCTTCTCAGTGAGTCACTTTTTCGCATGAGTAAGTATGGTGAAGGCAAATGTAGCGAATTAAAATTCAAATGTATTTACTTGTGACAGATAGGAGTAACGTTTTTATACATGGGTTTATAACATAAAAATATTGTATCAGTATGCGCTGCCGAAATTAGGTACAGTTGAAATGTATCGTCGGTTATCAAAATAAAAATCTGCTGTTTCATAGAAAAGTAAATATTGATAAAAATATTTGTTTGTAATAAAATCATATTGGGTTGGATTTGTGCCCGGTTGATGGCAATAGGCTTGTCCTCTATTACATGGGACTTGAACATAACTGGCGAAATGTGGGTGTAGGTATTATAGGTACACCTCTGCCTACCTTTCGGGGATTACAGGCGTGAATAAATGTGCTATAAATAAAATGATCGAACTTGCTTTTAAGAATTGTGTTTTTTTGTAGGTTTATGTACTTAGCATCGATGTACAATCACCAAAAGAGTTTCGTTGAATATAATTGAACTTTAGTAACAAACCGATGGATGTTATCGAATTAAATTTAATTTGATAAATTAACTGTTTGTTTTCTATTAATTAAATTAAATTGTATTCGAAAATATCCATTTGTTTCTTACTAAACTTCAACTACATATATCCGACGACCCTGGTTACTTATCACATTTGGTAACTGTATGTACATCGTAAGATATACTATGGTGTATGTATGTGAGCAATATTGATCTACTAATTAGCCTTCAGCCCTGCCCTGTAGCCATCAGCCCTGCTCTGTAGTCCTTGAGCCCTGTAGCGAAAAGGGAAGACATGTTTAATTAAAGTTAGAAACAAAGCAATACATTCAAGGAACTTTGAAAACTATCTTGTGGCAAGTCGTATTATTGTTTCTGTTCAGTTCAAAATATAATTGGTCTTATGTTTGTGACATTTGTATCATTGTATGTGAGGTTTCATTACTTGTGCTATTATTGTTTTGTGGGCTCAAATCCCAAAGAAAATGGTTAAATAAATGTAAGTTATCTTTCTTTTCAATGTTACTACTATTTATTTTATACTAGCTGTTGCCCGCGATATCATGTGCGTGTTTTTTGTTTATTTTTAGTTTTCGTATGCTGTACTGGTTTTGACGTCATCGCGTCAACGCTGGCTATCGCTGAAAATCAGCGTTGGGGCTCTGTCTCGCATAGGGTCGTAGCATTATGTGAGCGATTGCCGTTTTGCGTGGATGTGACGCATATTTTCCCCCAACTCGTATATTTTTTGTATTTGTGTGTTTTTTTTCTTTGCGTCATGTTTACCGCAAATAAACGTATTTTCTTTCTTTCTGTATTTTGTGTTATATCATTTTTTTATATAAATATTCAGGAAAGTAGCTATGATCTTCTCCAGGTCCTGGGCTGGCTTTAAAAGTTAACAGAGAGACATACAGCAGATTTTATAGTATTAAGTAGGTACGAATAGACTACTTGCCTCGTTAGTCTGATACTTATATAATTACTAATTTTGTCTACAGAAAATCGATTGACCTAACAAGAGCTTCTCTTTGTAATTTAATATTATAATTTCGTTGTTAATTTAAAGTTTGACGCAGTCTGGCCCTAGTGATGAGATGTAGATTAAAACTCATGCTTGCATAACTGATTAAAATAGAGATTAATCAATTCAATTAAGGCGCTTCCCCGACCAAACGACCTTGAGCGTTCGGTCCTTCTCTGTCCCGTCGCTGAGTCTCGCTCTATCTCGCTCCATTCATCATTCATTCGTCATTTATCATAAAATATACAAAAATAATGAAATTATTTTAATAAAAAAACAAGCGATGTTTTGAAATAAAATAAAACGTGAATTATTTACATTTTTAAATTATCTATCTATTAGTGTAATCCTCAAATTAATAGAACGTCACCTTTAGCAAAAGATGCATGCAATCAATAATTTTAGTCACTTTTTTACAAGGAGATTTTAAATGTATTTACAACACATAAAAGCAAATAAGAACGTGCAATCAGATGATAGCATATCGAACATTAATAATGTGCTTTTAGATGTAGTTTAATACCCATAGTGAATGAGTTAATAGCCTCTGAATAACGCACTATGGCATGGTTTTGGTCGGGGTACCACCTTAATCATCAGAATAACCTTCACGCTGTAACATAAAATGTATTAACGTTGATAGATGTTTCAATGTAGCTAGTAATATTTCATAAGATACAGAACAGAACGTATGCAAACAACTTACAATGTACCCACAAGCTATTTCTTGCGAGTCTCTCAAAGGAGATTCGTTTATGCATACTGAGGTACAAGTTTAAGTTATTATTTTAGTCTGTGGCAGGTAATTAGGATCATTAATTAAATGCTCGTGTTTGTACGTGCTTTAAGCAATAAAACTAATAAGTACTTAGCTCTTAGCTTAATAAAACAATTTATTTCAACTAGACTTTTGAAATGTTGTTTTGCACTGTCGAGACTATGAGTTTGGTTATTTTCAGAGGTATTTTTGAAGTAAAAACTTCTATAGGTGCGTTGTGCGATTTTTGGTGGGGAAAACTCTTAAGGGTTGGCGCGCCGACATGCTAGTGGTAACAGTTTATATATAGCTAGAATAATGGTAGCCAATACACGTTACGATATACTTGCGCAAATCCTGACTTACGCAAGGATACAATAACGTGTGTTAGATTTTTGCGCAAATTTCTAGACTCGTATGAGTGTCTGTGCAAGTACTGGTGCAAGTCTAAGCTTGCGCAAGTATTGACAGTATGGCTACCATAACGTGTTGCACTTGGCCAGCAGTGAAAGGTATGTTTTAGTTTTAAGTTTTCACTTCTGTCAGCAGTCTCCATGATTGATTACCTATGTTTTTGTTTTCTGTTCCAGATGAGGTTTTACTTTAAAACACATGGAAATACATGACAAAACGTTGCCATTTTCCGGTAAATAAAATTCCACGTCGACCTACGTAAAAATGTCGCGACATTCAGCTAAATGATCTGCCATTCAAGCGCAACAAATTTATCCAGGCAGTTGCCATTTTGAATTGATCACGGCTGTCGGTGCTATTGGATTGATTGGCGGTCACCTGATGACGGGGAAAGGGAGCGAAGGACTGACGCCTTGGACTGATGAGTTCGCACTACGGTGACACCCGGATAATTGATGCGTATGGGAATGATGATTAAAAGAACTGCCTGTCTTCTTTAATCAACAAAGTGAAGTGAAGTTTAGAAGCAACAAGAATAATATACCCAGGACTTTGTAATAACTTGAATTAAAAGAGTGTCTTTAGAGTTTCTTGTCGTTATTCTCTATAGAGATCTACGTTTTGGAATCGGCAACTAGCTTCAACTTTCTGACTAACTAACCGACTCTTGACAGTTCAAAAGCGCCTGTAAATAGTTTAATTGAAATAAATGCTTTGAATTTGTGTTTGAAACACTCCGTTGAATGCAATTTTACTTGATCCTTTACGTTGCCGAGGTTTTCGAGGTATGTTTCAACAACGTTCAGTCGACGGCACGTGGTAAATAAACCTTCCTAAGCTGGCCTCGTGTTCTATTGAAACTACTCTACTACTCTAGGCCAGCTCAAGGTGAAATGAAATTTATTTATTTGCGAGATAGAAGTGTTACTAATGGCGTGCGGTCGAATGTACCTGAGAAATTAATAAAAGTGAGGACATTAATTCCTGAAATGATTTAGTATTCAAATAGAGGCAATATTGTTTCATTATGGTTTAGGGAAGTCTGTTACGGCAATGTTTAGCAGTAACAGTTTTACGGCCGTAGAAAAAGTTTCCGTTGCGAAAGAGATGAGATGGTATTCGTGGTGGTGGAGAGATAGCACGGCCTATAAAGACACCCAAGATCAGATGAAACCCTCAGAGATATTCAAAGAAGTACGTAGGTAAAGTCAGGGAATATGTATTGTTTATCAAATTGACTACCAACTTCAATTGTCCGCATATTCAAATCACAACTGTAATTTTTCGACACTTGTATGAAATGGCTATAACACGGCAAATTTCCGTAGTGTTATAGAGGCATGAGGAGCAGAGTGTAAAGTTCACTCATACCTCCATAGAAAAGGGAGGATCCTTCGACCAGCCGGGTGTCGTGTCTGGTGGGCAACTGCCTGATGTTTGATGTATGCCCGGTGCGTCTGCTACAGATTGGAAGGGAGGTTGTATCTTCTCTCTCCCTTTCCGCCACCACCTTCGCGACCATAAATTCCTCTGCCTGACCCTTTGGGCGTTGAGGCGTGATGTTGTGTTACATCCAACTTGAATAATGCCCGTTGATTTTGCTTCATTTTGCCAGCTGACTCACGATCACTCACGAACAGCAGGAATGGACGGTGTGAGATCTTTAAAGTTATAAATAGAGAAATAAAACACAAAAGGTACTAACAAAAGGCAGTTCTGAGTGTAAACGCCGGGACCTTATTGGTGATGTTTTTCAGAAAGGTCAAGTGTGTATTACTCGCTACCGTAGTGCGCTTGTGACTAGATGTATAATGAACGTAAACGAAGCAAAAGGAGTACATAAGGATCGTAGCAGGTGGCGTTCTGTGGTTTCTGCCACCCCCATGGGAATAGGCGTGAGTTTATGTATGTGTGTAAACAAAAATAAGATACGACGTAGCTCGCCAAATCCTACCTACCTATTCCCGCCTACCATCGCCGCCGCCGCCGCTGTCCGCCTACTACTACCTATCGTAATACGAGTACCTACTCGTACTTATATCATTTCAGATTTCTTTCAAGTAGACTCCCACAGATGTAGTATTTTCGTCGAGAGCCTGTTTGCAGCTTAACATTGTACAGAGCAGTCCAATTAGTGTTGTACCACTTGAAAATAGTGCTGTGCCTTTTGAAGTGTTTTGCTCTATCCGGAATATGAGCGAGAATTCCGGGGAAGCTGTGTTTGGATCATAATTCTTATTGTTTCCAGGAAGAATTATGCTGTAATTAGATTTAAAAGGGGGAAAATGTTTACTGAGGAATTCGAATACAATTCTAAAGTACTTCCGGTATTAACTTGATGAGGTAAACAAATAACAAGTACCTACTGTATTTTCAGTTACTAACCATGACTGACTTACTACGTGCAGCCAACACATAAACCGAAGCAAAATGGAAAATAAAACGATAGTACGTGCTACACGCAGTCTCCGGCGTTGTAATAAGGTCTACGAGAACTAAGAAGTTGCTATGTGTTTAGTGACTAAAAGAAATATGAACGTTGAAGTGAGCCTGAAATTGGAAGATATGATCCTTTGAGTGGATATTATACATAGAAAGGTTTTTGGGAACTCTAGGGATTAAAGTTTGTATCTGTCAGCCAGTATCATACATATTGTAGCGAAATAAAATAGAAAAATCACCACTTTAACACGGAACTGGGACTCTTCCGCGAAAGACATTTCCGCGAACGACACTTGCGCGAACCCACTTGCGCTAAAAGACATTTCCGCGTATGCACGAATCCACTTGCGCGAAGTGACAGTTGCGCGAAAAAGTTGCGGTAATGAGATTTCTTCATAACATCACGCCTTTCTTCTCATTCTTTCAGAGGGTTGGGCAGGGGTGTTAGTATATCTACAATATTGGCCAGTTATTTTCAAGTTATAGCCAGACTGGAAGTAAACAGTCCAATTAGACGTCAACAGTGATCGTCGTAGGTTTTTTATTGCAACTTTAGTATCTGCTTATTTCTTCAGTTTTTTTTATACTAATGTTAAAAAAAAAAACAAAAAATACAGTCTAAAAAGCCCATAGGCAAGGCAAGGTTGTTAGTAACAAGAATTTTGCTTATAACCAATGTTAGTAATTAAAAGTGAAAAGAAGAAACTAGACAGACCGTCTACCCCTGCACAGTAGGCTCATTGGACTCCCAACACGTAGAGTTCAGTGAACCTACTGAGCATAACAGTATCGGTTCTCTCGCCAATCATCCTCAGGACGCTATTCGGGCTCCCCCGTACTCGTCGCACCACCGACGCAACTTTTTTACGCACAATTGCGTAGAAGTCATCTAAGCTGGCAGTAAACATGCCGAGCACCGCAATGTCGAGGGAGCCGAAACAGAGCCCTGAACAAATTATTATATTGGACGCGCAACGCATTGTAGGCTTTTTGTGTAAAGTTTGCCCACAGGCCTCTCGTTAAGGACCAGGCCCGGGTCGACGGCGCGTCGTGTTCCACGCGCGCCTCAAAGAGATGACAGCATCATTGAAGGGGTCCGATAGGGCCGATGCCTGCCGGGGTCGCGGATTGTTCGAAAGCGTTACCATGGCCCTGGCGCACAGGCAACTCAAGGTACACGGGTGGGTTTTAGTCAGTAAGAGTCTGACACGCCCTTCCGCTCCGCCCAGAGCGGGAGAGGTCATTTGATGATTTCCCACAAAAAAAAAAAAAAGGCCTCTCGTGTAAAACGTCTGGCAGAATGCCTTGAACATTGTTATTTTAACAGGAGCAGTACACCGAGCGAATCTGTGAGCCAACATTAACCGCGCACCGACAATGCCCTGCGCTCCCTCTCAATGTTTTATTCGTCACTCAAATTCTCAGTGACAATGTGTCCCAGATATTTAAACTGTGCAACACGACCTACTGGTACACCATTAAATAATATAGGTGGTATAAAGATATTGTTTTTATTTTTGCACTTCAATAACATGAACTCACTTTTACTTTCGTTATACCTCAGGCCATGTTCCACAGCATAAACCTCACACACCTTTAACAGCTGTCTGAGACCCCCAATTGAGGGGCTCAGCAGCACCATATCATCGGCATAGGTAACTCAAATTATTGACACATAATGTCATGAATATGGCATCAATAAGCATGCTGCTGAGCTCCTCAATCAGATGGGTAACATAAATATTAAAGAGCCGTGGCGAAGTCAGCCCGCCCTGCCTGACGCCACACTCTAAAGAATATTCATCTGAGTATACATTTCCCCACCCTTGTACCAGTAGGCGAGGATTTTCACAAGATCGGCTGGGACACCTGCAATTCTTAATTTTGTCCAAAGCTTATTATCTGACACCAGATCAAAAGCTTTGGACAAATCCAAGGAGCATGCATATACTGGAGTTTGCACTTTCAGTTGACAACCCCTCTCTGAAACCGAACTGTGTATCCTGCAATGTTATAAAATAATCAAGTTTCCTATCTGATAACCCATCAAACACTTTTGAAATTATGGTAGCTAAAGAAATCGGCCTATAGTTACTTCTAGCAGAGATATCAGCAGTGACATTTTTTACTATTGGCACAACCACTGCTCTCATAAGATTGGATGGTAAATATGAGTGCCGTATACAAAAAGTGTAAAACATGGCTAACACCCTATACAGGTGTAGTCCCCCATGCTGCAAGTGCTCGACACTGAGTCCCTCATGACCTGGTGACTCTTTTCATATTTTTAATAATGTCAACCACATCCTTACTTGAAAATCCAATAGGGTGTTCTATTGGGCAACGTTCAGTATCAGACACCGATAGCAAGGAAGATCTCACCTGAAAATGATCCTTAAATGAATTTGCAATCATTTTAGCATCACTGATGTCATCAACGCACACGGGCAGTTAAATTTGCAATTGTTACAAATTACGAAAGTTACATACACCGAAATCAATGAGACACTTGAGCTTGAATTTGGGAAGCTAATCCATCAATATTTGGATTAATTCCACTGATACAAAGACGTAAAGAATTTTCCAAATTATCTTCAGTCAGTCTTGTACGATGTGTTGATTTATTAACTTTCATCGATGAAAAGAACTGTTCGCATTTATAAGTACTGCCAAACGCACAAATCAATTTTCTTGCGAATTTTCTAAGCTGCGAAAAATTGTCTTCTTCTAGGTATTTTTTGTAGAAATCGCACAACTCTACGTCTTCAAATTTGGATTTTAGGAGTGAGTTTTCTTGAATCTCGATCAACTCCATTTGTAAGAGTATTGGAGCATTTTGTACATTACATTTTGTGGGAGTAGCAAATAAACTGAAACAGTATTCCATGTTTTTGAAGTCGCTAAATCTGTTCGAAAATTGTTCCGATAGTAACTTGAGTTCTTCAGCATATTGAGCATAAGTAATATTTTCATACGCAGAGAGCGTGTTGAAATGGTAACTGTTACCAGACAGCATCTGTGACTCCCACAAGCGTAGTTTGATCTGAAACGCTTTCAAATGGCTGTACAAATCATTTACTAACTGTCCTTGTTTTTGAAGTTTCAAATTTAAATCATTCAAATAGCCTGTAAGATCGACCAGAAATGCTAAGTCACATATCCATTTTGGGTCACATAATTCAGACAGTGGTTTATCTTTTATTTTCATAAAGTCTGCTATCTCATTTCTAAGCTCGTAAAACCGTTTTACCATTTTTCCTTTTCTCAGCCATCTGGCTTCACAATAATATGTTACGTCGTTATATTCAGCTGATATTTCATCCAAAAACGCCTTGAACTGACGATGGTTAAGCCCTCGGGATCGAATAATGTTGATGGTTTTTACTACCACATTCATAACATTCTGGAGTCGAATGGACTTAGAACACAAGTTCTGTTGGTGGATAATGCAATGAAGGACTATCAAATCATCTTTTTGCACATTTAATTCTGTTGCTTTTTCATTCAAAATTCCGATGAAACCTTTACGTAAGCCGACCATAGAAGGTGCACCATCAGTACATATTCCAATTAATTTTGACCATGGCAAGTCAAAACTTGTCAGTACCTTTTGAACATCAATAAAAATATCCTCTCCTGTAGTGGTTCCTTTAAGCGGCTGTAAAGCAAGCAATTCCTCAGTAACAGTGAACTCCTTATCAACACTTCGAATAAATATAGCCAGTTAAGCTGTGTCAGACAAATCGGTGCTCTCGTCTAATGCTATGGAAAATGATTCAAAACCAGCCATACGGTCAGTCAATGTTGTTTTTATATCATTAGCCATCATTTCTATACGTCGAACAACAGTTCGTCTTGACAAACTAATTTTTTCAAATTCATTTTTCTTTTCAGGACACAAAATACTGCAAACTTCTAACATACACTCTTTGATAAATTCTCCTTCGGCAAATGGTTTTAATGCCTTTGCCAATTTTGAAATAACTATAAAACTAGCTTTCACAACATTATCAAGTTGTGTTCTTTGTTTATGAAACATTTGTTGCTGTTTTTCCAAATTTGCGGTAAGCTTCTGGATTTTGTCTGTTCTTAATTGTCCTGTCAGTGAGTGCAGCGTAACATGCTTAGTTGAGTAATGCCTCTTTATATTGAATTCTTTCATTAAAAAGGAAACCATTTAAAGAATACAGGTGTGATGTTATAAAGAAATCTCGTTTCCGCGAAATTTTCGCGCAACTGCCCTTTCGCGCAAGTGTCGTTCGCGCAACTGTCCACTCGCGCAAGTCTATTCGCGGAAATGTCTTTTAGCGCAAGTGGGTTCACGCAAGTGTCTTTCGCGCAAGTGTCCTGCTACTCTTTAACACGCAAAATTAAAGTTTAAAAAATCGAATCAAAATAAAAATACAAAATTTTAAAATTAAATATTAGGTATTATATCAGTTTCAGAACAGATAATTTGGCCTAAACGAAAACAGAGTACCTACGAAATGACTTAATATTAACGATTAATATAAAGGGGATGGTTTCCTGGGAACTCCAAGGATTCTATGCGGCTGGAAACAGCGACCAAACAGCTCGCGAGCCTCGTGAATAGTCCGGTACCCGGAAAAAGGGCCGGAAGCAGCCCTTTTAAACTAATTCTAAATCAGGGTAGAATAAATATTATATCATTTGTGTAAAGATAAAAACCTTCGTTGACTTTACACCAATTTGGTTTTAGACACGAAATAAACTGCTCGTCTCCAATAGGATTGGTAAGACGGAAATTTATAAAAATCAACCTGAAACTGTTTCTAATTTTTTGCAGTTATTTTTTTCAGGTAATCCTTCTTCACATCCAAATTAGAAAAAAAAAACAAATGAAAATTGTTGGTCAGTTATATGAAATAGGTTGCAACCGCAGAGGTCACGCTGCAAAATGTACTAAACATCTTTAGATTCTTCCATTTATCTAATCTTCTTCTATAATAAATATGTAAAAGGCAAAAGTGATTGACTGATGTATCAACGCACAGGCCAAACCTTTAACGCTAGAAACTTAAAATTTCGCACACGTATTCCTCTTATGACGTAGGCATCCACTAAGAAAGGATTTTTCAAAATTCAACACCAAAGGGGGTGAAATCTAAATATATAAAAGGGTATGTTTGTTCCGGGTAATCTCTGAAATGGCTGGACCGATTTTGACGGGACTTTCACTGGCAGATAGCTGATGTTATACGGAGTGACATAGGCTACTTTTTGTCTCGGTAGTACGTTCCCGTTGGATAATATCCGACATCCACGCAGGCGAAGCCGCGGGCAGCAGCTAGTTTTACAATAAAGTGCCAAGAAAATATTCTAATAAAATCTTTTCTGATAAATTCCATGTCTACCCTAATCTTCTTACTTTATTGTGGAAAAAAGCTATTATTTCCTAAGGAAATATCCTTTTGAGCAAACCTGAGATAAGTGTTCTCTTGTCAGGTAAAATATTTTTCTATTTCTAGTTTTAGTCGTGTTGTCGTTCGTAGAACTGTACTGACGCCATCGTTGCTACGCGGCTACGCGTATTCTACGGCGTAGTAATAACGACCCTTAGGTCTACGAGCGCTCACAAACCAAGACTAGTTTATTGGCTATAAGAATTTTTTTGAAGGTTGGTATAAGATTGCAAAGCGGTCAAAGTTGTTCAAATATTTGATAAGTTAAGATTAATTGAAGGAGATTGAGTAACTATTATGACAGGATCTTGAAAAAATAATCGATTCTTTCAGTTATAAGGGCGCCAAAAAATGTATTATGTCAATATTTCCATTTTATGCAGCAAAGAATGCTGTCTTTCTTCACATTTTAAGTATCGAATTGTTCAATTGTCATACCATTTCGTCATCAAAATTCAATTGCTTGAAAGTATATTCCAAAATAGTTTTTATCGTGTTATTTTAGGGGTGAAGTTAGCGTGCACGATTTAAACAAACTTTTGCATTGCACCGTTGGAACATTGTGTCGGGATAAGGACATGAATGCTAAAAGTATCCGATATTCTATATTCAAATTGTGTCCTTCGAATAACATCAAACGTGATGTTATAAATATTGAATAGGACCGTTTTGGCTTTTCTTCTATTACTTTGTGTCAATGTGGTATGAATACAAAATTGCGATCAGACTTCCAGTCGATTGTGGATAACACATTATTCCTAAACAGCTGTTAAAAAATCCAAAAAGGAAATACTGTCGCCTGGATGAATAAGCATAACCAGTTTTAATACAAGGACTAACAGCGACACAGTATGCTCAAGTAGTTAAAAGTTAGGCACGGGGACATAGTACATTCGATACACACGTGACTCTGCGATGTATGGGTTTTAATAGATAGATATTTATATATATGATTTATTTTGGACTAAAAGTACTCACAATCAATATAGAGTTTTAGTAACAATTGCTCAAGAAACTAATTTTAGTAAACTTTCACAAAATTAAAACAACTAAAAATGACATGGGCCAACACACGTTGGCTCGTGCCTCCGCGCGTTATAAAGGGACTGTCCAATTTGTCTAATAACGTTTTTAGGATGCTGTTGGAGCTTTCGCGCAACCTACCTATTATTAACGCTGTTATCTTCATCATAATACCATGAAAATCGTCAACACGGGCTTCCGCGAATATCTGCGAAGCGCTGCAGAAGCGCTGAAGCCCCATCAACATCTTAAATCCATTATTATACTTTACGCGAAGGACGTTGTAGGCTCTCTGCGTATATTTCACCCACAAGCTGCACGTGCAGAAGGTTTAGCAATACGCCTTGAAAAGCGCCACTTTAAAATACTTACTACAACGCGCAAACTTGAGGCATCGAACCGCCAACGCCGTCTGCTCCATCTCTAGATCAGCATCGTCCGATATGTCCTCCGTGACTACATGCCCGAGGTATTAAAACTGTGTAACTCTCTGTAGTAGCTCTGTAGTGTTTATAATTGATTCAAAATCAATTATAAATAACTATTAAACCGCGAACACACTCCATCGAATAGAGCAAGTACAATACAGCAATAAATAAGCCGCTTTTCCTTCGATAAAATGATTCCAAAAAATAAGTACGTAGACAGAGGTCCACTAAAGACTACAATTTATTATCCAGAAAAACCCCCCACGAGGCGAATTCTTAAAATACCCGTTTCAGTACAAAACTGTGGGATTAACATAAAGATTAATTAAAAGATAAATGATGGTCGTTTTTATACGGACCCTCATTCTAAACGTTTTGCGATAGAATTATATTTGAGTTTTTTTATAAACACTTTATAATGAGTTATGGCCGCTCGTTCATTTTCATAACAAGACGGCTTTGTTCCAGTGTTTACTCATTTTGGGACGTGTTTGGTGGTCCACGTGATATTGGATATTATATGAAGGGAATTTAGCGTTTCGTAGGACGCTGAACAACATCGCATGACGTCAAGGAATCACTAATTAACGTAAGGTGTAGGTAACTGTGTAAATATTAATTGCTAGATGCACGCAGGGATGCATTTTAAAATAGTATTCGGTGTCCGTAATCTACCGTTTTTCAAATCAAATTAAATTAGATGGAAATTACTCTTAAAAGTTGGAAGTTATCTCCTGAAAAAAAAAACTGGCGCTATAACGATTAAGGTTGCTGCCCTCAGTGATTCATCTCAAATTACCACCACTTATTGAATCGGTTACGTCACAGCAAAGTATAGACTACAGACCACTTCTAGGAACTTAAGGGGATGTGCTAAGTTACCCAGCCAAATGTCATATTTTCTTTAGTTTTTTCAATTTGTTGGTCAAAGTACAAACACTGACCTTACAAATGTAGTTGTATTGATGATTTTAACGATTATAATTCTGTAAATAAATATTTGTTACGGTCGCGAATCATATTTTTATCAACATACAACCTAAGCCTGACCTACAAATTGGAAAAAACTTAAGTAAAAATATATTTTGCGGGCTACACCCGGGCGCTAATGCCTTAACTGTGGGTTGCGTAAAAGACGATTAAAGGATTACGTTCAGACGACGTGACGGTCAGTGATGTCCTTTTGTCAACTCACAACAATGCCTGTGACCCTCGCGGTTCTTGTGACGATTTCCTTTTTTACCGTCCATTATACCGGTTATTGGAAGGCTCCATAGACAATGAAATGACGAAAATGAGGTCTACCCTAATTAAACCTAGCCGAGGGGATCAATGTTATAGTTTTTTTATGCGCATATTAGTTCTCACTACAACGCGCGATGTCCTTTAATTTCATGACGAATTAATTTATTAATTTTCTTTATGCATCACTTCGAAATTTGAAACGAAAATCCGTCAGTCATTTGTTTTCAGGTAAATTAGTTTAAAAACAAAGTCAGAATTAAAACCACTGTCCTCTAAAATGAAGGTAGTAACTAGGTATGACGTAAAAAATAAAAGAATTTCTGGCAATAATGGACTGACTATACGTGTAAACCACGTTAAGCCTGGGGCTAATCTTGGAAAGTTTCAAGTCCAGCCGTCGCCGGGCAGAGATAAATATTTTTCGAGATAAATCTTACGAAACTATTGGGTATCATTTTCAAGGCTGTTTTCGATTAGACAATTTATAGATAAATGGATCTACAGACAATCCGCTGATAAAAGAGGCTTCCGAGTTTAATAAAAAAATGTTTTTCTGCTTCGTAAAAGTAATCTTTTAAGTATTGGGGAAAAAGATTAACATTTTCTTATTTCCTATTTAACGTAGCGAGTCAAACATTTTGTGTATCCTACTAATATTATAAATGTGAAAGTTCATATCGTATCACGCAAAAAAGAGAACGGATTTGGATGAATTGCACACAGATAGTTTATAACCTGGATTAACACATAGGATACTTATTATCCCGATAGTACATTCCCGTGGGATAATTTCAGACCAAAACGCGGGCGAAGCCACGGGCAAAAGTGAATATAGAATAAACCTAAAACAATGAAATCGTCTAGGTTAGCTCGTACAACATTATAGATATAATAAAGCAAGTAAATATATATCTACTCTGTAAACTCTACTCGGGAGAACACACCGTAGTTAATGAAAAAGTAGGTCATCTCATTTGTCTCCTAATTCGAGATCACCTGCACAGCCATAAATGGTATTACGAACGAATCTGGTATTATTTGAACTACCGTTGTAGAATCTGTAGTTATACTTGGCATAGGCTAAGCTATATTTTGGACTTAGTCGGCTTAATGCGTACAGAGAAATTTACCACTTGTTATACTCAACTTATAAAAATATTAAATTAAACTTAACACTAATTTCCCACAAAGAATCCGTGACGTCGCAATTTAAGGGCCATGAAACAAGTCCCGGGCAATCAATTTAATAGCAGTGGATACGACGAGCTCTTCGGCCTAAGCACACACCGGGTTCCCTGGGCTAATATCCGGCGCTTCGGGTCGAAGGTCTGTTTGACTGAGCTTTATTAAAGACCAGTTTCTGCCCGCGGTGTTGGTTGCGTGGAGATCGGTACACAAAAGACTGCGATAACAGGTCGATGCAGGTTTAAGAACATTGCACTAGAAGATCACGTAAAAATGTCATTATAATTTCTACTTAAAGATATATAAAATATTATTTAATTCTATCATTATCAACGTGCGTGTATGACCAGATGTATGAACGTAAACGAGGCGAAAGGAGTATGTAAGGATCGTAGCAGGTGGCGTTCTGTAGTTTCTGCCTAAACCCATGGGAAGAAGGTGTGAGTTTATGGATGTATGTATGTATCATTATCAAGTGGAGAACGACCATAGCCAAATAAAAACCAACTCTTCTTTTCAATTATTGGTAATTTTTATCGTCACAAAACATTGCTCAGCTAATTTTTGTGACAAAAAGCCAAATACAGCATAAAAATTGTTTAAAAGCCAAGTTACAAAAGTATGTGTACCTACTTTAAATACGTTCCTACATTTACTCAACGTCCCGTTCCATAATTATTATCATGGTCATAACCATTTCATTAGTGAATACTGTTATCAAACTCCATGCTCTTATCTTTTAGTAACATCTTTACAGCCCCCATGGGAAGCGCCAAGCCCTATACTGGCAACCGGTAACCATGCGGAGAAAAATACATTTATTATTAAATATTTGGGAACAGCTCTCGTCTCCAAATATCATTGTTTACGGAAACAGTCTGTTTTTTTTCTACTACCTTCCATGATCAGGGGTATCAGGGGCCGTATAGCGAAGAGTTGGAGTCTATATTGTTACAGAGCATTAAGGAAATGGAACCAAACAGTATGAATAATACCTCTTTTTCACACAGGAATAAAGTCGATTTAAGGTCCCAGAACTATTTTTTGTCTTAAAGTTAGAGAACTAAAAAACTTCTTCTAGTTTTAGTTCCATATTGGAGCTGATATTCGGTACCTACATGTATATCTCTAGTAGGTATTATAGTGTGTCTTGAGAATCAAACCAAATGCCAAGCCAATAATAGTACGTGAATTCAGATGCCATAGTTATGTAGGTATCTAGTTAACTGTGGCTAATTATGGGATTACAATCTCCTAATTAGGAAGTCAGAGGATTATAATTTCAGGCATTTAATAAAAACGGATTCTTGTTCAGTCTACCTACAACCTGTTGTTTCGTTTGATGTTTTCAAGAAATCTTATTACGCGTTTAGGATGCTGGTGGGGCTGCCCCGCTTTTGTAGTGCGTAGAGATGTTCGCGGATGCGCATGTAGATTGTTTCTGCACAATCATGCGCAAAAGGTGCGCTTCCATGGTATGTAGGGTGTGGAGCAGCTCTAACAGCATGATTTCAAGTCGCCTAGACTATGTTTTCGTGTGTCGCTGTTGTGCCATCTCACATGGATTGCCACAGCGGTGATCCACTAGCATTTGAGTGTTTTTGTGAAGTGTCAGTTCTTACTAATATAGTTGTAAGTCTTACTATTTTTGAGTCATATGATACTTGAATAAAGATAATTCTATTCTATTCTATTATGGTTTTGTATTTTTCTTTTATTCAATTTGCATAATCATTTAGTCGTTGCTCTTAAAATTACAAAAAAAAAATGTTTATAATACCATATTTTAAAAGATCATAATATTTGACTTTATGTTTGCTTTTGTAATGGGGTTAAAAACTGAAAGCTCGTTATAGGTGGCAGCACTGTTCAATGTCTTCAAATCGCCATTGTTGTGTATGTTTTTACTGTTGTGTCGATCACAAATTAAACAAAAACTGGACAATGTATGCGACTTGGAGTGTAGTTCAACTAAAAGTGGATCTAAGGAATAGGGAAGCGTCTACCACTGGTAAGAAAGCAGCTTTAGAAGAAAGGTAAATAAATTATGACCGTTTTATAATGGATGGGTTGTTTTGCTAGTTTTACATAAAAGTCCTTTTTTGTGGAAGACTGGAGGCATACGAAAGGAATAACTTGATCGGTCTTCGGAACTTCTGTATAGATCCATAAATGTACCTATACAAAATTTACTTATTATAAGTATTCTTTGATAATACAGTATGTGGATTCTGATCTGACCCGTCATCTGGCTCTAATGATGTGCTGGGAAATATTTATATTTCATTAAGCATTGTAAATTCCTCATATTTATATTGCTCTTCACAAATATCTAGGGTTTGAACATGGCTAGGTCCAGCAATTTGATCGCTATATGTTAATATGTATCAAAACAAAGATTTTTCTCATTTTTCTGTAACAGTTTATTTGATCTGTTTTCAGCTGATGGGTTGACTGGTTTGTCTTTCGTAAATGAAAAAATAGATGGTACAGCAGTCTAATAGTAGATGGTACAGCAGGCATAATGTCCCACTGCTAGGTAAAGGCCTCCCTGTCCCACACACGTCTGTCCACTACCATTGCGGGCCAGTTCTTTCGTTAGGATTCAGTGCAGGATTTGTATTAATATTAGGCAGTAGGTAGTTTGGTACGAGGGAATTAAAAACAATGCAGCATAGCGAATGCTGGTTAGATGCCGTTTCGATATATTTTGGTTGATTAAAAGATAATCTTATTACACAAACACCCGTACTATAAATACCCACAAGTGCCTGCAATTAAAATACACTTAGTTCCCTGTTTTTTATGAAAAAGAGCATCACCTGTATATGCATTTCTCTGATAAAAGGCTCTGGTTTAAAATGGATAGCACATAACCTCTTCGTATTATTGAGTTTCCATTTTTTTCTTCGTAGAGCTCTTTCCCACAGTTTTCTTCTTTTAGCATCTTTGGGAAATACATCAGTTCCCTGATTTTTGCAGTCAACAGCTGCGCAAGAGGGCATGTTAAATAAATAGGAGTAAAAGAAGTTGCTTGTTTACAAAAAATGTATGGATATTGACAGCTAGCTGTCAAGTTCTAAGACGCACAATGGTAGCGACATCTGTAGTGAGCAAGTGGCAGTTTTTATCCTCATTGAATATCTAGTATAGTGTAGTATAGTGCGTCTCGATATGTTTATAGCAATAAGGTTGTGTTTAGTTTTACAGGAGTTTTAGAAAAAAAAGACGGGTGTTTGTCGCGAAGATGTCTTATGCATCCTCTGTACTTAGATACGGTATTATAATTTGGGGCAACTCAGTGGACGTTGACAGAGTTTTCAAAGGACAAAAAAAATATTGTTCGAGCAATATGTGGAGCCCACTTTTTAGATAGCTGTAAGCCACTGTTTCAAAAATTAAAAATATTACTGTATATTTTGGAAACTTGTATTTTTATAAAAGAAAAATCTGTAATTAATTTGAAAGTATTGGTGACAAGCTAAATACCCGGACACGTCATAAAGACAGACTACGATTGCAACCAATAAAATTAAAATTATTTAAGAAAAATGTTTACTGCATGTCTATTATAATATATGTATAACCATTTACCAAAGTCCCTTCAAGATTTACCATTGTCATTGTTAAAAAAAATCTTTTTAAACTGTACTGCATAAAAAATATTATTCCATTAAGGAATATCTAGAGGATAAGTCGATGGAACTTATACCTATTGTAAATTTGTAATAATCATAAAATAATAATCAATGACTTTGTAATTGACATGAAATGTATTTGCACGCCATATCGTGGCAGGATATGCTGAAACTAAATTAACTGTAATATATGGCAGGATATGCTGAAACTAAATTAACTGTAATATCTATTGTACCATATTCTGGCAAATAAATACGAGTATTTTTGAATTGATTTGATTTGAGATTTATTTTCTTGTGTATCATCATTATTGCTATGATTACAACTGGAGCTATCCACCCTAGCGGATCACACAATTTAGCAACATCAGAAAGAACACGTCGTTTGGTCATCGGTTCTTTTGGTTCTGGTAAGTTGAGGGAATATACAAAACTGTCTGCGTCTCAATCTCCTAGCACCTATACAGACGAATTGATAATCCCTTTAGTCCCTAAATCGCTTAAAAATAATTTGTATCTCATGATCTTTCATTTAATCTAGTTTACTCGCAGCTGGCGCCCTAGTTGAGGCTTATTTAACAAAACTCACAAAACGAACTATCACTGACAATTGGGGGCGATATCAGTAACGATATCGAGCGCAGAGGTCCATAGTTACAATAAAACCTTGAATAGGAAAATGTTACAACGTAAACAAGTCGTTAGTTTAATGTTTTCGTTAATTTAAGTAAGTATCGATTTCCACCTAGCCAGCTTTATCTAAAAAAATACGGGCATCTCTGAATATGTTTTTAAATAAATAATGTTGATAGCTCGTTGGATAGTTATAATGAGTAGAGTAGAAGCGACATTAATGTCGCCATCTCGTCTTCTCGATTTCGATCGCTCGTCGGCAATATCACAAATAAAATCGATACCTAAGTGTGAAATTATTGAATTCTTCATAAATCTAGGAATCGGAAAGTATCTGGACCCATCGCAAATTTTGCGAGAACCAAATGAAGGAATTACATACGAGTAAACATATTATCAATGCGTCATGCAATTTGACGACACTGTCTTAACAAATACGAAGTGCGAATCTATTGATAGATACCTACCTAATGTGCTTTTAGTAATCTTGATTTTTGAAACCACCAGAGCCGTGTCTCTTCTACGTCCTGACTTATTTTCTTTATTAACTGAATCTATGTGTTTTCGATGTCTAAATGAGAAGCTCTCAGCTATTTTCTTAATTTCTCCAGAAGATTAAGTAAATTCCGTATCTGGCTCTCTGTAGCAAGTAATCGAACAACTAGTTGCCACGGTAACTTAGAAATGCCTCAAAGGGAACCAAACACGCTTCAAACACGTTTATAATTACATGTAAAGAGCAATTAATTGAAATTGTTCTATGACTCGTGTTTAACAGGTTAGGGGTCTTCGATACGATATGAGCTTCAACACATCATTCTATGTATGTTATAGAGGTATGAGGTACGGGTGTAAAGTTCACTCATACATCCATAGAAAAGGGACGATCTTTCGACCGGACGAGTGTCGTGTCTGGTGGGCAACTGCCCGACGTTTAATGTCGGGACGTTGTATATACCTATATGCTAGTTACGCGGTAAACTCTGCTTGCGCGATGCAGGATTTTTGCGTGACGTCAGTGTGACGCGTAGCTCGCATGTGGCGTTGTAGATGCCGCTACAATGTCAATAGACGCTTAAATTTTATTGGAACGAAGTTCCTTATCGCACGTTATACTCTGCACATTTGACGAATGAGAGCTAGACCGAAAAATGTGTAACAATTTGACCGTCACGACACTTTTGCTACAGTATTTTTGGGTTCGTCTGAAATAAAAGCGCATCGGTAGAATAATGTAGTAGTTTTTGTGCCTGTTATTTAATATGTAATATACAGCGAAAGGAACTTCATTCCAACCGGGTGTCTTACGACACCTCACGACTTCTCTATCTTGTATAAAAGTAAGGTTCCTTTATGTAGTGGAGAAATAAAATAACTAAATAAAAAATAACTTTAATACGATCGGATGATGATTTTTTGTACATATGTTTTTGTTATCCGTGTTCAATGCGCGGGTGAGAGTATTCATATTAGGTCTTTACCTATGAAATTGCCGTTCTGCAGTACTGGCCATTTCAAATCAAAATAATTTTTGTTTGGCTAAGAATTCTAATTTCAAATTAATTTTATTTTAAAAACATGGATTTTTTTTTCTAAAAGTAGTCATTTCTTTATTGATTAGTGTTACATTTTCATCGCATTTCAATCTTTTTCGTCATCATGGATACGTTAAAAATTCGAGTAATTATGGAATATGAGTACCGTCGTGGCAGCAACGCGGCACAAGCGGCACGCAACATCAACGACGTTTACGGAGCTAACACTACAAACCAACGCACCACCTGTTATTGGTTTGCTCGCTTCCGTTCTGGAAATTTCGACCTGAAAAATGAACCTCGCGGTCGTCCGAAGACTTTGGTCGACAATGACGAATTAAAGGCGATTGTGGAAGCTGATGATACACAATCTACGGCTGAATTAGCAGCAGCTTTCGACGTTAGCGTCAAAACAATATTGGTCCATTTGCGTCAAATTGGCAAGGTAAAAAAGCTTGACAAATGGGTGCCCCACGAACTCAATGATCGCCAGCGCGAAGTACGCGTCGAGACGTGCCTTGCACTGCTCAACAGACACACAAATGAAGGAATTTTGAACCGCATTGTTACCTGCGATGAAAAATGGATTCTGTTTGATAACCGTAAGCGCTCAGCAAGTTGGTTGGATCCTGGTTCAGCACCTAAACAATGCCCTAAACGAAAACTTACCCCTAGAAAAGTGATGGTCACTGTTTGGTGGTCTAGCGCCGGTGTGATTCATCACAGCTTCTTACCAAACGGGGTGAGCATTACTGCAGATGTGTACTGTGAAGAACTGAACACAATGATGGAGAAGCTGGCGCATCTCCAACCAGCATTGGTCAATCGCTCGTCTCCGCTGCTCCTGCACGACAACGCGCGACCTCATACTGCACAGCAGACGGTCTCCAAGTTGCAAGAACTGGGGTTGGAAGCTCTCCGTCATCCGCCCTACTCACCAGACCTTGCGCCTACAGACTACTACTTTTTCCAGAATTTGGATAACTTCTTGGCGGGAAAAAAATTTAATACCCGAGAGGCAGTACAAAATGCCTTTGAAGAATTTGTTGCCTCCCGTCTAGCTGATTTCTTTAAGAAGGGCATCAATAAACTGCCACTGCGATGGCAAAGATGCATTGATTGCATGGGTGATTACTTCGATTAATACAAATAAAAAATTCATGAAAAAAATTCGTTTAAATTTTTTCATACAAAACGGCAATTTCATAGGTAAAGACCTATTATTTATAGGAGAATAACCGATTGATTATTGATCACAAATATTGATGTTGTACGTTAAATTAATAAATCACAATATGAACGTCAGCTGTCAGATGATAATGACATTGACGCATGGAAACGTTCCATTTCAACTATATTTTATTAGACGTAAATTATTATTTTATAAATAGAAAGGTTTTAATTTAAAATATATGTTATTAGCATTTATTTAATTGATATTTCATAGACGGAAGTATTTAATGTAAATGGTATTTATACTGACTTAAAAGGCCGCTTCACAAAGAACGATTCTAGAGTTTTCTAACAAGTCATGTTTGGTGGTTTTACATAATCAAAACAAATATTTAGTATCTTAGCATTACAATAAATGGTTAAGTAATAATTAATATGATACTAGTAATATTTCTCATGATTTAATATTGCAATTTTAAAGTAATAGGTAAGTTGTTTTAGACGTATATTATAAGATTTTACTTAAAGATTACAAATAAATACAGACTTAATTGCTAAATAATCTTATGAATTTTTAATATAGTTCCACTATACTAGATTTGTTAATTAATACCTATATTAGAAGTTATCAATTATGTACAACCATCTCTGATGGGTCTAAAATGGCGGCAGAATGAGCGGCAATGTATGAGATACTTACAGGTAATATTGGGAGACTATAAAAGGAGTTACCGTCAATTTCGAAGCGGATTTTGGTTGGAATGGTTTGACGAGACAGGACAAATCGTGAGTGGTGTCCAATGTCCATAATATTAATTTGCTAAAAGCCAATGTACATAAGGAAATCACGTTGCTTAGTGAAGTTCTTCCTATATTGTAAAATGGATTGAATTATGATCATCAATCACATCACATAAAGTGAAATATCGACTGACTACCAATGTTCATGTAAGTTAATTGATATTATAATATTGATTACTATTGCTGATTTATGTTGTTCTGTATGTGTTTTACGTATAGCTAATATTGCTTATGTGTGTTAAATCCAACTAAGGTATATTCATGTTCTTTCTTTGCATTGACAAAGTTGCTAACTTTGAGAAACTGACCTTGTGTTAACAATAATAATATGCTAGTGTAAAAATGTGTTGACAAAAGACTAAAACAAGCTGCCATGGAGTTTCTTAACCTTCTTCTCCATGAAGACCTAGTTTTGGAACGGCTAATAGCTTTCTCATTAACGTTACCTACCCATATTTATTGACAAGCCTAATTAAAATAAATGCCTGGTCTTGTCTTTCTGTGCTTTTCTACTTAAAATCCTTTCCCTACACACCATAACCATAGGTACTTTCTTAAATATTAAATAACTAGCCATTCTGACACTCAAAGCTAACTAATTAAGTGGATGCCAATACCTATAAATGTAGTCTTTCATCCACTTTTTAACACGCGCATGCATAATAATATATTTTGCAAGGATTGTAGACACTGTTGGATTAACGGGGATGGTAGCAAGGGCGGTCCGCCCCGGCCTCCCGGTCCTGGGGGGTCCCCAAAACTAGAGAAATACTTTTTACTGAGATCCCTAAGAAGACAACAGGTAGGATAGGTTTAATAAGTAAAGCAGTTTGTAGTTGGGAGTCCCCTACGTATGCTAAATATAAACGTAGGGTGCTAAAATTTTCGAGCTCGCTTTGCTCGCTCTGCAACCTACATTTATTTTTTTCTTAGATATCTCCGTGTAAGTCGTCAAAGTAACTCCTATTTATGTATGAATAGTCAAGAAAAAACCTTACTTATCCCGGGTGGGCTGCTAAAGTTTTCGAGCTCGCTTCGCTCGCTCTTGCATCCTACATTTTAAGACTTTTCTATATAGGTTGACAAAGTAATTTCTATTTCTGTATAAATGTTCAAAAGAAAATTTTAACCTTGCGGAGTGCAAAAAAATCCGAGCGAGCGAAGCGAGCTCTGTCATCCTTTATTCGTCTGATGCTCTAGCTTTTCTGATGTTGACAAAGTATCTCCTACTTACCTATTAATGGTAAAACGAAATACCTAACCTTTTCCAGGCAGCGTGCTAAATATTGTGACGTTTATTCCTGGGCCCACCCCATTTTGTTTTACCGCCCCGGGCCCCCGACAGACCACAGTCCGCCACTAATTGTTGGATGATTTATAATCGAAAGGGGCTCGGTCTAAGCAGCGTTGCATAATCCTATGTAATGATGGGCAACTAGCTTCAACTTTCTGACTAACTGACCGACTCTTTGGCAATTTCAAGTGCCTGTAAATGGTTTAATTGAAATAAATGCTTTGAGTTTGAGTTTGAGTTTGCTCAATCCGAGAAACGAACGCGGATCAGTGTTACATACCCGAACGAGTCATAAATAGCATCTACAAAGTTTGATGCATGTGTGAATCGGCTAGGACTCACGATCTATCATCATCGAAGCGTAGTTATATGTATAATTTAAGTCGCACACAGAAGGAATAGAAGAACACAATTCATAAAATAAAGGTAAGTAATTGATTATTCAACGCGTTTCAAATTTACCTACTCTGAGGTAACAATTATACCTTTTGTACCTATTAAATTTCTTGAGAAACTCGACTTTCATTATGAACATCGCGACGAGTACCTAAACCATCTCGGGGTGAATAATTGAGGCAAAACAAACGTCTGCTGGATAAATTATGAGCAAGGCTGTCTCCGACAGAAATTAAAAACGTGTATACTTATGACTGGTGCCCGGGGCTAAATAATATATATAAGAACATACGGCATATAGCATACTGAACTAATAATGAAGAGGGTTAGGAAATTAATATGGTCTTTTAAAACATTGGGGCACGTTGCCTCAAAAAATCTTTTGCAGCAAGTCTGCGTATCATTGTATCATTGGCCCAATCGATACTTACGTACTGTTTGCCATGTTAGGGTGGAAAACAAAAAAAAAATGGTATTTGAGAGGGCGCAGCGTTCTCTGCTTAAGGCGCTTCCCCGACCAAACGACCTTGAGCGTTCGGTCCTTCTCTGTCCCGTCGCTGAGTCACGCTCTGTCTCGCTCCCTGCGCACGATCATTTATCATAAAATTAAAAAAAAAAAAAAGAAGACAAGCGTTGTTTTGAAATAAAAATAAAACGTGAATTATTTAGATTTTTAAATTATCTATCCAGCAAAAGATGCATGCAATCAATAATTTTAGTCACTTTTTACAAGGAGATTTTAAATGTATTTATAACACCTAAAAACAAATAAGAACGTGCAATGTGATGATAGGATATTTAACATTAATAATGTGCTTTTAGATGTAGTTTATTACCCATAATGAATGAGTTAATAGCCTCTGAATAACGCACTATGGCAAGCTTTTGCTCGGGGTACCGCCTTAAGGTTATGCTCTTTAAACCCTATAGATTCCCAACCGAAAGCCTGCACCTAACCTCTGACCTCCTGTCTGTAAGGAAACTTTACCTACTCCATCTTATCCTGAGAAAGCACAAATCCCTTCCGTATGATCCCACAAATCCGAGTATTAGTAGCAGGAGAAGCTACTTAGTCGCTCCAACTGTGCCAGTCAGATCTGATTTGCTAAAAGACAGTATGAAAGGCAATCTTCCCATTTATACAACCTGCTGAATAAAGAGCTACACATATTCCCTGAAACTCGGTGACTGTAAATTAGCTGTGACTGAATGGCTTAAGAACAAAACCTACGACGAGATTGAGGCTTTGGTATCATTGCTTCCATAATCTAACCTATAATTATTAATAGGACCACGGTAGCGAAGTCGTTAGTGGAGGAAGCTCTGCCTGGCTTCTTCCGGTCTCAAGACGTTGTCGCAGGGCTAACCTAAACCTAATCGTAAACCGAAACCTAACTCATACACAAAGCACACGTACACTATTACACACACGCACACACGCTCACGCATACACACTCTAAAACTCGCTCGCAAACATCACATTTACACCACATTTTTTTTTTCTTTTGTCTTTGTTTAACAATTGCATAACCGTTATAATGTTAAGTGGAGGGGCGGAGTCACCTAACACAAGCATCCTCTTGCTTAAAAGGCGATCTACAATTCATGTGTGTAAAAGAATTTTATGTAGTTAATTGCAATAAACTTTTCTTTTTTTTTTTTCAAGCTTAGTCAACGCTTGCCAAGGTCGGTCCGTGGATGGGTGTCCATTACATACCGAGACCCCTCACCGAGAGCCGGCCCCAAAATAGCTGGGAAAAGGCTTCGTAATGATGACTTATTACTGGTGAAACAACTGTGTTGGCATCAAAATTTGGGAACTTTAGTGTGGTGTTAGATGTAATTTTTGGCCTAGACGTCTTTTAGCGGTTACCATCCTTAGTTTTTTTTTTTGAAACAATCATAATAGTTAATAAACGCTAATTGTAAACACTACACATTCCACACAAGCACATTGCATAACCTCACTCATCTCAATTATTTTCTCTTCAGACAGCTGTCACAAGTCAGTGTTCGCCCTTGCCACAAGACGAATACACGCTCGCTTTTCTTGTAAAAATCTAGACTCCTAAACCATTCTAAAATCATTTAAATTAGCTTCTTTTGTTTGACCTTCGTGTTGTGTTGTTTTGTACTGTACTACTCGTATAACACAGTAGAGAAAGTGCCGAGGTAGGCAGAAATACAAGTTAAATTTCGCAAGTCACTTTTATTCAAGTTTACCCCGTAACAATTCACTCTAAACCTATGTAGGTATGTAGTTATTTTGTGTTCCCTGCGATTCGCATGGACGCAATTAATAAAAAATCTTAACTCTAGAAAATATACATACCAAAGCATGAAAAGGTTCTTTCGTCAGACCTTTCACAACGTCAAAAAGATTCTTGCATTAATTACTAGGCTTGATCGCTTTACGAGACTCGAGACTAAGCGGACGTGTGTTTTGTATTATGAAATAAACAAATACGACAAATAAATTTAATTATTTGCGCTGTCAGTATAAATGTAAAGTGTGTCGCGTGTGACTTGCAGGTTTTTTACTGAGTTTTGTATGCAAGATGAACTAAATATTTTATTTTTATAAACATTAAATACGGTGTTTCTAGTAGTATGTCTAACCCAGCATCGAGCCCATTTGGTCGGAGCCAATTACTACATCGAAGTCCTCCACCGACGCCTACCGAACCATTACCCCCGAGCGACCCAAATCCACCAGCACCCGCAGAGGATGAATTGCCGAGTGAAGTCATCAGCACGCCAGAGATCTAGAAATGGTTAGGATCTATAGATGCCATTCTGAACGAAGTTTGCTCTATCGTCGGCGAAGGAAAACTGAATACAGACCAGAAGCTTCGTGTTTCCACTCTTTGCCGGAAGGTCTCAAGTGGGACTTCTCAGATGGCCGTCTTATACCAATCGTTGAAACAGAAAACCATGCAGGCCCATACCACAATCCAGCACCTACAGGTTCACCAGAACGTTGTGAACTCTCTCCAGCACTTCAAAGTGGTTGTAGAAACCAAGCTGAATACCTCAAGAAACAGTTCTTATGCTAGCATGGTGAAGAAAGGTTCCGATAATTTCGTCCGTCCTGCAAATTTGAGATCAGTCGCCATCTATCCCAGCGATAAGACCCAAACAAGTGACGACACGAAGTCACTTGTCCAAAAGATAATCTCCCCCGAACAACTTAAGCTTCATGTCCGTGGCCTTAGAAAAGTGAAAAATGGGGGCGTTCTGATTAGCACTGAAAATAATGGCGATATTGACAAGCTAAAGAATGCGGACAAACTATTATCATCGAGCCTTACAATAGAAGAACCTTCTAAACGCCGCCCTAGGGTCGCTGTCATTGGTGTGCCCATATACCTTACCGAGAAGGAGGTATTTGACTGTATTTATGAGCAGAACCTTTCTGACAAGCTGCCGAATACAACTCGTGAGTCCTTCCTTGAGAGCATCAAACTGAGCCATAAATCGGGTAAGAAAAACCTTCCTACCTGTAACTACATCTTGGAACTACCAGCTAGCATAAGAAAAGTTATGATTAATCAAAACAGAATTTTTATTAATTGGACATCGTGCCCTGTAAGAGATTTCACGATAGTCCCTAGGTGCTTCAATTGCCAGCAGTTCGGACACGCAGCCAAGTTTTGCCGAGAAACTAGTCCTACTTGCAACCATTGTGGAGAAACTGGACACTGCTTCAAGGAATGCAGCAGCAAATCTTCTCCCCCTCAATGTGCGACGTGTAAACGCTTTAAGAGGAAATGTGACCATCAAACTGGTGATGTAAGTTGCCCGGCGCGGAAATATGCAGAGTTAAATTACATCAACTCAATAGACTATGAAGGCGCCTAAGAGCGCCACGGAATTCTTTATTTAGTTAGCACATAAACAGGTAGCTTAGTCTCTATTTATATATCCTCTTAGTTTATAATCATGACAAATCAGTTTATTTGTGATCTAGATAGTTTTTCTGTGTCTGAATCTAAAATCTGTAATGTTGAGGACTGCAAATACCTTCTTCCTTCTGGTGACAAAACGTTAACCCTGCTCACACAGAATATTCGCAGCATAAATCGAAACATGAACGGTTTGGAAGTGTTATTATAGAATCTTGACATAAGCTGTGATATTATCGTCCTAACAGAATGTTGGTTGTCAAAACAGACAATCAATTCACCATCTCTTGACGGATATTATTCTTACAAAACTGACAGAAACATAAACCAAAATGATGGATTAGTCATTTATATCAAAAATAATTTAAGAACTATCAAAGAAGAACCTGTATACCAAGATAGTAATTGTTTAATAATTAAAATAATTCCCGATACGGTAGTCATGGCTATTTATAGGCCTCCTTCTCAAAATATGGACCGATTTTTAGACTCACTTGACACAAACTTAAAAAATATAACATCTTTTAAAAACATAATACTTTTGGGCGATATAAACATTAACATTGCTTCCGGGAAAACTGATACACATGTACATAATTATCTGAATATTTGCTCATTTTATGGACTTTTACCAGCTCACTATCACCCCACGCATCAGTGCGGCTCATGCCTAGACCATATCATTCTAAAATCAAAAAATCCATCCAAAACATTGGTTACTAATTCTTCGCTTAACGATCATCAAGCTGTTTTACTAACATTACAATTAAGTTCACCTAGAAAAAACTGCATGCGTAGCTACACTAAAGTTAATATGACAAACCTTGAAAACGACATACGCGGTATTAATTTTGACCCTGTTTATAATTCAAACGATGCAAATATTTCTTTGGAGTATTTCATAAATTCGCTACAATACGCAATAAGGAAAAACACATTCACTAAGACAATGCCTAGAAAGTATAGTTGTATTAAACCCTGGATCACACCCGGTCTTGTTCGTTGTATAAGACATAGAGACAAACTTCACCTAAAATTGAAACTCGCACCTGATAACGAAATACTTTGTGATACTTATAAAAGGTATCGAAACTTCTGTAATAATCTTTTGGAAAAACTAAAAAATCAGCATGATAAAAATGAATTACAGAAGGCGGGTCAAAATAGTAAACTTGTCTGGAAATTTATAAAAACAAATACATTTAGATCAAAAAATCCGGAACCTCCGCTTGATTTACTATCAACAGAAATAAACCCATCCGAAGCAATGAATAAAGTAAACAACTTTTTTGCTAACGTTGGTAAAAACTTGGCTGAAAAATCTTTAAAAAGTGGCAATTTTTCCCGTCATATCCCGACTACGACAACAGCTACACTAAACTCTTTTGTTTTATTAGATACCGACGTAAACGAAGTAGTAACACTAATAAACAGGTTAAAGGATGTTTGTGCTACTGGATGGAATGACATACCTAATAATATACTTAAAAGATTTAAATACCTACTTGCCCCTCCGCTAACCTAAATTTTTCAGCTATGTTTATCTAAAGGAATATTCCCTAAATTGCTTAAAAAAGCTGTGGTCACACCTGTATTCAAGTCTGGAGACAAAAACTGTGTGAATAACTACAGACCTATTTCAGTGTTAACAGGCCTCTCAAAAATTCTAGAAAAAATGATTAACAGTAGATTGATAAAATATCTGGAAGATAACAGACTACTTTCAGATAATCAATTTGGTTTTAGGCCTAAATGATCTACTAGCCAAGCAGTACATAAATTAACTAATTATATAACTTTCAATCTAGATAATAGTATGCACACAATTGGTATCTTTTTAGACCTTGCCAAGGCCTTCGACACTATTTCTTGTACTTTACTTTTGCACAAGCTTGAAACACTTGGGATAAGAGGAGCACAACTTCTACTATTTTCTGATTATCTTAGCGATCGCCATCAATGTTTAAAAATAGGTCAGTATACAAGTTCTGAACTTAAAAATAGTTGTTTTGGAATTCCACAAGGCAGCATTTTGGGCCCTACGTTATTTTTAATCTATATAAATGAACTATGCAGCCTGCCACTCTGAAATGGTGTCATAATATCTTATGCGGATGACACCGCTCTATTGTTCTCTGCTAAATCAAGAGTTGAGGTCTATGAACATGCTCAGAATGGTTTTAACATTGTTTGTAATTGGCTCCATAATAATCTCCTAACATTAAATGCAGATAAAACAAAATACATTTCATTTACAATGAGAAATACTAACATACCGCTTACTAATCTAAACATTTACGTACATAACTGTAGCACGTACGCTGACAATGCATGTTCTTGCCCCAGTTTAGCTAAAGCTGACCATTTAAAATATCTAGGTGTCACTATTGACTCCAATCTAAATTTCCGTAAACATATCGATTTACTATGTACTAGAGTGCGCAAATTAATATATGTTTTTAAGAATTTACGGAACATAGCCGACTATAAATTAATTAAACAGGTTTATTTAGCTTTGTGTCAATCCATTCTCAACTATTGCATAACTTCCTGGGGTGGGGCTGCCAAAACAATTTTACTCCCTCTAGAACGTGCTCAAAGAGCAATTCTAAAGGTCGCCTAGGTCGATTCTACCTTTCGCCCTTTTAGATTTCCTACGCACCAGCTCTACATAGCATGTAATGTACTAACAGTACGGCAATTATTTATTCTAAGCTTAGTACTACATACACCAGCACACTGCACTTCCTTTTGCCCCAGTACCTACCGACAGGAGAAGGAAGGACTTGGTTTGTATAAAGTCACAAACTAGACATGCTTTTGCTAATCGATTTTATGTGTTTTTAGGACCTTTTCTGTATAATAGGCTCAACAAGTTACTAAGCTCCTATAGTGTAAGTTATATAAAATGTAGTAAAATGTTATCAGAATATTTAGCGATACTCAATTACACAGACACAGAAAAACTTTTAGAAATTTTGGCATGATGATAATATATTCCCTCGTATTTACTTTTGTATATTTACGTAGGCTTAGTTTTAGGAAATAATGTACCAATATGCTTTTTCTTATAGTTGTTAATAGATTATTTTTATCAGTTCAATTTAAATTTTACTGTCCCAATTATTGAAATGTAAAGTGATGGCCTGAAACACAGGTTTGAATTAACCTAGATCGGGCGTGTCCCTCCCTTATATCGTAATTCCGAATCATCATTATTTGCATCTGTAATAAAATTTTAGTTTTAGTTTATTTTTTGGCACTATAATATTGTGTGGAAAATATTACTACAGTTGACTAAATGTACACTTTTTGTAAATGTTTTTATTCAATAAATATTATTACTACGACGGCAGCAAAGAAGTTACATATTTGCATATTTTTATTTTAAACGGCATACTAGGTTTTGCCAGCGGCTTCACCTGCGTGGAAATCGAAAATTATCCCACAGAAACGTACTACAACGTTTAAGGCGACAATACGTGCCAGCGACCTTGAGCGAGTGGGAGGAGCATGCGAAACTTTTAAGCGAATAAAATTGCAGAGAGCGTTAGCGTCTACCCGGATATTGGTCAGCGATGCACTGCCGCCCATCGCCCGCAAGAGCCCCCGCTTCAACGCGCATCAAGTTTATTCGCAAAAACAACCCACCATGATTTATGAAACACAATACAAATAAAAGCCGTATACAAACATTTGATTAATTAAATTGTCTTTTAGATGGTGCAGATTTCATGAAAATACGCCCGATAGGTTTTGCGTGATTATCGTTTTTGTGTTCGCGTTAGACATTACTTTACAAATTAATTACACTATGTTATGAAAATATAATTTCAAATATTCACATATCAAATTACGAAGAAAATAGCCTAGTTTATCATATATTTTTTTCAAACAAATAAGACAATTCGTTTAGACATGATGTTCAATTTGAAATCATTAAAAGTCGTATATCTGCGCGCTTTATTGGTTTTTTTTAAGAGGAATAATTCCGTAATACATTGTTTTAATGTATCTCGTTTACGCGGTGCACGCCAGTGACGCTCCCAGTCGGCTTGTTTTTTCCGACATCTTCATCAGTCATCGCTATATTTCAGCCAATTTACACAAAACCTTAATGAATTATATACACCTAAACCGTCCAGATAAATAAATCACTCCATCCATAGGTGAAAACCGTATGAAAATCAGTTTGGGAGTTATTGAGCTTATCGCGTTCACACAGACAGACAGACGCGGCGGGGGGATATTTTGTTTTATTTAATAAAAAATATCCCCCCGCCGCGTCTGTCTGTTAAATTTTTTCTTGAAAAACAGAAAATTTAAATGAAATTGCTCTTTATATAGCCAGAGAAAATTTCGTATCTCATATTGAGATACCAATTCTGAAATCGAAAGTAATACCTAATGAAAGTTACATCAAAAATTCCGAGATTTCACATTAATAAGTCATTGATGACATGCAAAAGTATTTTTCTCTGCAAATTGGAAGTCCACGAGGACAATTTACTTTTTATTAGTTTAAACGGGCGGATAGCCTATTTCGCACTAATAAAATAGGTTTAGGTGTCTTTCTGCCATAAAATTGGGACATCAGGTTAGCAACAAAGGCCATCAAAAGAGGGTAATGGTCCCCAACTACGACGGAATATTACGATAAACAACGGAATATTGCCCGTAACTACGTCAGCGATCCAGGATGAAAAGTAGCCTATGTCCTTCTCCAGATCATGGTCTACCCATGTGTCAAATTTCATCGAAATCCGTTCAGTCGTTTTAGCGTGAAAGCGTGACAAACAAACTTACTTTCGCATTTATAATAATAAATAATAATAATAATTAATATATATATATAATTAATTTATATATAATATTAGTTACGATTACGATTGAGAGATCTAATATTGCCGACCGCAGCGGACCTCTGATATTTTTGATTCAGGGTTGTTCAATATCGACATTTACGACTAGTACAGTCTTTGTATCCGAACAATACATAATTATGTACCAACTTCTTAAGATATAACAACAAGATTACAGTAGCTAAGCTTATTGAACGTCAAAAGGTATCGCAGAGTTTGAAATCCATACTTATCAGTAGATACTTTATAGGAAATCAGGTTACAGGCGTCAATTAAAAAGCAGTAATTTTGAATTTAAATAATGTTCATTATTAATGTTTCACAGGGAAGGTTTTATGTCAGTCTCCTAACACAGCAAATAACAAAAGAAACAGGAAAAAAGACGAGGGCAGTTGTTGGTTTTATATTAATCATTTAGTGGCAATGTTGCCATTATCAAAAGTAAGAATTAATTCGTTTTTTCATTCAAATCGACTAAATACCAACATACCTACTTATTATAACTTTGTCTCTCGGCCTGTCTGTCTTTCACCCTTCACGTTTTAACAGATTTTGATGAAATTTGGCACTCAGAGAGACCATGACCTTCCTGGAGAAGTCCTCATGGTTACCTTCCGTCTTGGGAGGACTGAGGGTTATGTCGGACTCATACCGACTAAAACCCCAGTGTTCCTTCAACTAATGACCTAGTTTAGGGCATAGAATACTTTTATCCCGGTAGTACGTTCCCGTGGAATAATATTCGACCTCCACGCGAGTGAAGCTGCGGAAAAAAGCTAGTCATAGGTATAAAAAAGAGGTTCGAAATAAAAGAGATAAAAATGTGAGGTTCAGAGAGTCCTGTTGTTATGCGTAACAGGGTTATATAAAATGTCCTGAATAAAATAAAATGGATTGCGGACCCATTTTCATCGAGTGCCCGTTATAAGACTTTTTGTCTTAAGCCCCTTCAGACGTTTCGCTCTAGTTTGCATTTGCCTAATAAACATGAATATTTATACCCTCAGGTATCGGTTTGGTAATCTCTATAGGCCTGAGGTTGTTATCTGTTCCAATATACGGCTTAGTTGTTTGTTATTGTATAACAAATACCGAAGGCTTGTTTTACTGGTAAATTTAAATTAGCAACAGTATGACGTAAGTATTAAAAATTGTAATTATGTTCCAGAACATGCATAATAAACAATTTTCCTGGAAAAATGATACGATAATTACTTGTTAAAACTTTTTTTACAAAAAAACAACCGACTTCCAAAAAAAACACTAAAAGACGTGAAAAATAATTTTAATTTCGGAAGTCGGTGTCTTTGGTTTTGTATTTTCGTTTTTGGCCACCGACTTCCGAAATTAAAGTTATTTTTCACGTCTTTTAGTGTTTTTTTTGGAAGTCGGTTATTTTTTTGTAAAAAAGTTTTAATTTTTCACTTTTTAGTTGCGGTACCTACCCCACACAAATTCGTATACCACTACTTGGTGTGTAAATAACAGTGACAGGAAATTATTAACACATCATCCATATAAACAAAGTGGAAAAAGTATGCAGTATTAAGGATAACTCAAAAACTACTGGTCAAACCTTGATCAAATTTAAATGGGACCACATGTGAAGCACCACCATACAAATAAAAAAAGAATCATCCAAATCGGTTCACTTCACCCAGAACATAGTTCTGAACTAACACACATAAAAAATAAAAATAAAACATACAGGCGAATTGAGAACCTCCTCCTTTTTGTGAAGTCGGTTAAAAATAATAAACTTTACGTGTTAAAATAATAAACCATTATATATTTTTTTTCATAAGGTTGCGTTTTATGCGTTAACACGAACGTGTAACCATTTCTTCTCTTGAATATTTTTTTCGAGCACTTTTTATTTTTCAACAAAGGTTTTCCTTGCGGCATTCTTATATCTTTGTGAATCAGAAAAAGGTACGTATTATTCACTTTTATTGCGTAAATCACACTTCTACGTACCTTCCGTTCTATATAACCTACCTACCTTCAGTTGTACATAAATTACTAGCTTGGGCCCGCAACTTCGTTCGCGTGGAAGTCGTAAGCCAACAGAGTATACTAAAATAACAGCCACATTTTTATAAATCTTCCCTGTTTACTACGTTTGTAGTTTTGATCTCAGCAGCCAAAATATACAGAAAGTCAGTACTGGTGACGCGGGAGCAAGCGACGGACGTACAGTTGTTCGTGTGAGAAGCAGCCCGTCTTGAGGTCGACACCCACAACCTTCAACATGCGTAGCATGACCACTTCTATCTCTACTCTACGAAGAAAAGACAAATTACTTTCATAACAAAAAGTCATAATTTTTTTGAATTTTGACATCGCGCCGTAGAAATCTTTCTACAATCTGTCATTTTGTCTGCCGTTTCTTCTGTTTCTATAGTGGCCATGCTACGCATGGAGTAGCAATTTCTCACTGCTTGCGAAGTTTTCCGTTTTTAGTGAATTACGAACGCCTGCGTTCCTGCATATACTACCTAATGGCACAACACTGATACGACTGCCGAACAGATATCACTAAAATAATATATCAGTAGATTATAAACACACGGGATTTCTCATTAACAGTTACCTAACCATCGATACCTATTTATTTTTATTATACAATACGTGTTTATGTTGTTATGTATTGTTTATAATAAATTAGTACACATATGTGTACAATTTTTTTATTTTTGTTTTTAATTTACCTAATTTAAATTTAATTTAATTTATAATTTAATTTTGATTTTGATTTTAATTCTGATTTTGATTTTAATTTTATAAGTTTGCAATTTTATTTTGTACTATGGCTTGCGTACCTACTTATGGATATTTATCTGAAATAAAATATTTTATTATAACCAAAAATAACAGAAGAGGCCTTAACTTTATGTTTTTTTGTGTAAGTTCTACGAACTATCTTAATAAAAGAAGTACTAAAAATATCAATTTGTTGTTGGGAAACGACGTTAGCTTTGCAAAGCAGTCGTCGAACCTTTAAGCTCTTTGCTTTGTTGAAAGTTGACTAAAATAGCCGTTCTTATACTATATCATGATTGACTGCTTAGCTCCGTAAAGGTATAGCGGGATGCAGTATCGAAGGGTCAATTTATGTAAGGGGTAAGCCGTTGTACATATCTTTAATGTGATTATATTATTTGTCTGTAAAATACTGCCTGTGCCATTTTTCAAAGGGAAGCCGGTAGTAATCGAGTTGTATGGAACCTTCGCCACTGGCGGGATGATAATCTTTTATTAGAATAAATCTGTAACTATCTGCTATATTCGTTCCCAATTCAGCCCAGTAAAGTAATGGAATAGTTCGACTGTTGTCAGACACTGGTATATTCATTATATTGTGTTCTCTCATCTCAGTCTCATTTCCTACCATTTGTGCGGGAAGTTTTTTTGCGATTTCTGAGTTTACTAGTACTCAAACCTCAGTTGGTCCGATTGTGTTTTTTAATCATTATAAGAAACAGGATCAAAAGGCATCAAAAAAGTTTTTTGTCAAAATTGTCCATTTTCTTGCTGACTGTACATGTTATCAAAATCTATGAATGCAGATCAAAATATTTTAAAAAGTTAAGTCGACAGCGTCAGGGTAGCCCGCGAAATTCAAATTTTCTTACGTTTTTTGCAATTTGCAGATCAGTATCAGGTTGTATGTCGATCTAAATATGATTTGCTGCTGTAGCAAATATTTATTTATAGAACTATAATCACAAAAATAATCAATACATCTCTCATATTACCCTATTGAACGACTATTTCATGAAAACTTGACATTTGAGGCCAATTCTAACTTAAGGAGTTGTATTGCTGATTCTAATGATTATAATTTTGTAAATCTATATTCGTTACAGCCGCGAATCATATTTTAATCAACATACGACCTGACATTGACTTGCAAATTACAGAAAACGTAAGGACATTTGAAATTACGGGCTACCTCAGCGCATCCCCCTTAAGAGCAGTCTCCAAGACCGTTTTCTTGTAGCGACAACGGTTAAGGTACCTGCCCTTATTGTCCCATCTCAAAAATCTACCCTGTGTATGTCATGATTGACTGTTTATCTCCATAAAGGTGTAGCGTGATAATAATAATTTAAAAAGTTAAATCGGTAACTATCTGCAATATCCTAAACTTCTGGCGCGTCTTTTTGTGGAGAAGAATACGAACATAATGCAATATTGCTCATCGCCCATAGCAAATAGCGTTATAGTTTATAGCCTACAGACTGACCAGACTTATAGGGAATCAATCAATCAACTCTGCCTATCGCAGTCCACTGCTGGACATAGGCCTCTCCCATGCTGCGCCACAACACTCTGTCCTCCGCCTTCCGCGTCCAGTCTGTCCCAGCCACTTTTTTGAGGTCGTCGGTCCATCTAGCTGGGGGACGTCCCACACTACAATTTCTGATACGCGGTCGCCACTCCAGGACTCATCTGCTCCACCGGCCATCAGTCATCCGACAAACATGGCCAGCCCACTGCCACTTTAGCTTGCTTACTCTGCAGGCTATGTCGGTTACTCCGGTTCTTTTCCGGATAACTTCATTTCTGATTTTATCCTTCAAAGAAACCCTGAGCATAGCCCGCTCCGTAGCGCGCTGAGCGACCTTAAATTTGTGGGCCAGCCCGACTGTCAGTGTCCACGTTTCGGCACCGTAGGTATATCATAACGGGCAGGACGCATTGGTTGAAGACCTTAGTCTTCAAACATTGCGGGATTGGCGACGAGAAGACTTGATGAAGTTTTCCAACCGCTGCCCAACCTAACCGGATCCTTCTGTCGGCTTCTTTCTCAAAGTTGTGTCTACCGAGCTGGATGACTTGCCTTAGGTAGACATACTCCTTCACAACTTCGAGAAGCGACTCTTCGATGTGGATTGGACTCGGCAAGACGTGCGGATTATAGGGAAAATATATGCAAAATTTGAACAGAATCTGTCCGGTAGTATTTACGTGATGCTGGAACATACATTCAGAGAAACAGACAAACCAATATATTTGCAGCAGAAGAGTGGTTCCCAGACATCATAAATTTTACTTAAAAAAAAAAAAACAATGTACTGTTTTCACTCCACTACGATTTTATTATATGTGTTTTAGATTCTTTCTATTGAGAAATATTGTTAGAACGAAATAGAAAGCCAATGCAGAGTTAAATTAAATGTATATACATATTATCAAATACATAGCTACTATAAATGTTGCCGACCAAACTCGGTTTCCTGATAAACCAGCGCCCTAAATGCATAACGTACTATCTATCACAATCTAAATAGTTCGAAAAATTTGTCTGCTCAACAACGTAAATAACGCAATGAATGTTGTTAAACTGTCAAAATTAAAGCCATTCCTACTGTTAGTGTGTCATGCAATTACCCCGCAGTTAGCCCTAGGGCACTAGTTTGTCAAACACGTGTGATGAAATAGGTAGGTACAACTATAATAACAACTATTATAACAGAGTTGTTAGATTGCGCAAAAAAAAAACATAATGAAATAACGAAAAAGACGAAGTTTTTTCGAGTAGTGGTCAAGCGCCAGCCAAAATAAAGAAAAAAGGAGTAAGTAATCGAAAACTACGAAAGTGTTTCAAAAAGGTTTTCATTAAATTTCCATAAACTCCTTTTCTATTTATCCGTGGAAAGTTTTATTGGAATACCCTTGAGAGCGCGCTTATCAGTCTTTAAGTTATCAATTGATTTGTTTGAATTGTTATTATTATACGATAAATAAACGAAGAAGTTATGAAGTTGGACGGCGATTAGTTAAAGGAATTTGATTTATTACACTAAAATACTTCAAATTGAACATAAATTGTATATTTCTCCGTCATTTTAATATATTTGTAACAATATCGAATGATAATATTACTTCATTAAAAACCAACATTAACTCAAGCGCCCCCCGCCTGCTCATCTACTTTGTTTCGCATTAGGTTATTGAATTCTTAATAACCTAAATAGGTGAAAAATGTATTTATTTACCACGTACATTATGCTTTTACAGGTGGGAACCCAATACAATAATGAAGTCACTATTTCCACACTCAGAGACAATTAACCACCACCACCAACAAAAATAAAATGTTCTTATAGTGTCATATTTTGACTGACAGGGTCCATATTTATACCTGTCGAATAACGAATAACGTTCATGGTTAATTAACAAGTCCTAAGTAATGACTCTAAGTACCGACACAATTAATTCTGAGGAGAATATGTTACGGTGAATCCTCAATTGTAGCTCGCCAAATTCAAATATTCTTTGTTTTTTTTTGCAAATTGCAGCTCTGTTTTACATCGTATGTAGATCAACTTCAGATCGCGGGTTCAAAACGGTACAGGAAAACATCGTGAGGAAACCGTCATGTCCTAGACCCTATATTCGAAGACTTTTGACGTCCAGTGGGAACGTAATAGACTGATTATGCTTTAAATGGTGTTGCAGATTCAAAACTTAGTGAAGACCGAAATAACTTTTCATTATAATACTTGTTGGTCGCATTGCAAGTACCCTCTACATCAAAGATCACTGAACAAAAGAATATATTAAAAGCGTACGATAGGTTTTAGTCTCCTGCCCATACATATTGAACGCTCTGTATACAACCAAAAAATAGTCGTAAGTTCCTCTCCTCTTTAATTATTCCTGAACGTAGTGGCACCATATAAATTAGGTGTGAGTGCGACATAAAAACTCTTAATATCGCCCTAATTTCCAGACTTCCTAATTAAAATGCGACTTATTGTCTTAAGGGGCGGCTGTGACGTATTTGTAACGCGTGCTTTTTACCTTCAAAATGTACTTATAAGATGAATTACTGTTAATATGACTAGGGTTCTTGAATTATATATATACATATAATAAAATCTTAGAAATTGATATTTCTAAGATTAAACGGTACAATGTTTTTTTAAAATTATTTTTGCGAGGTTTGGGAAAGATTTTAATGCCCATAACATATATTTTTGAATTTTTGTCTGTTTGTCTGAATGTATGTTCCAGCATCACGCGAAAACTACCAGATCAATTTAAATATTTTCAAGTCAGGTCAGTATGTAAAATTTACCAAATTGTCTCATTGTGTATCTGTGGAGAATGTGGTTGAATTCATATTTGTATCATTTCTGTATCCTATCTTTTTGTAATTCTTAATGTGTGGTTGTTTGTTTTCCCAAATAAATAAAATAAAAGATATTATTACGCTATTAGCTATGGGGGATGAGCCAGGTGGATCCAGGGTTTCATTTTGTGGGGAGCCATTTTGACAAGGTTCGGAGCTAGGGTTAAAATCAGAAGTAAACAAAAAATAAAGCTTTTACTAGCCTGAATTTTTATAAAATCTTTTAGGGGGGGGGGGGGCATGGCTCCCTTAGCCCCCCCCCCCCAAAGCCAATGGGATGAGCAATATTGCATTTTATTCGTATTCTTCTGTAATTTACCGCAAAATGGAAAAAGAGACTAGCCAAAAGATTAGAATATTGTAGATAGTTACAGATTTAATCTTTTAAATAATTATCATCACAGCAGGTATTTCGGTCGGCATTATTAGGATACTATTGCCCACATGTTAACGTTACGCAACTGAACATGGGTTATTATAAAACGTTCAGAAAAGTCAGTAGGTACATTATTTTTGAGGTGTGGACCAAATACCATCTTGATGTGCCTCCCATACATCTAAATGGTGTTTCTCTTGAGCGAGTGAAACAATTAAAATACCTAGGTCACTTGGTCACCACTGACCTTAAAGACAATGCTGACATTCAAAGGAAACAAACTTTTTCCGTGCGTACGAATATGATAGCCCACAGATTTGCACGTTGTACTGCAGACGTAAAGGAAACTCTCTTTGTAGTGTTTTGTACCAACTTCTACACAAGCAGCTTGTGGGAGAAATATTCACAGGCGTCGTGTGGAGCCCTTCGTGTCCATTTTAATAACGTATTCAGAAAACTGATGGGGATGCCATGGCATTGCAGTGGGTCAGAGGTTTGCGGAGGCGTGTGTTGATTGTTTTACACAATAATGCGCAAGCGCGCAGCTACAATGGTGGCTCGAGTCATGGCCAGCCCTAAGAGGGTTCTGAAAATGTGTCATCGTATCGTGTTGTTTACTAACATTTAGTTATAAGGACAATGTTACTAACCCTACATGAGTCGCTCGAATCAAATATTTTGAATGTGAATTGCACTTTTCTATGAAAGTTTTTTTTTTTTTGATAAGCGACAAAAAAAATCTGAAAAGTTCAACGACTGCCTTGCAAACCTATGTTCGATTCCCAACAATTGATATTTTTTATGCTTCCTTTTTTATATTTTGTTAAATTATTATGAACGTACATAGAAAAACATGAAGTTTAGGCCTCTTGTCATCTTTGGTTATAATAAAAATAAATATCTATAGTTAGGTGACTGTTAATGAGAAATCCCGTGTGTTTACAATCTACTGTTATTATATTATTTTAGAGATAGCTGTTCGTCAGGAATAATCTGTAAGAATGCATCAGTCAGTGTCTCAGTGTTGTGCAATTAGGTAGTAGGTATACGCAGGCGTTCATTAATTTACTAAAAACGAAAAACTTTGCAAGTACAGGGAAATTACTACTGAAGGCTGCGGGTGTCGACCTCCAGGACGAGCTGCTTCTCACACGGACAACTGCACGTCACTTGCTCCCGCGTCACCAGTCCTGATTCTCTTCATATTTTAGATACAGGAAAGTTTTTAAAAAATGTGAATTCAAGAACGAAGTAAGCTGAAGAATTTATTTGTTTTCTTGTTTGTTTTCTTGAACTTGCTAATCTCTGGAACTACCAGTTAGAATTAAAAAAAACATTTGATAGTCCAATTCTTGAAGAAGGTTATAGGCTATTTTTACATTACGCTCCGACCCTTAGGAGCCGAGCATAAAACTGTCTTGAACAATGGAAACTTTTCATATTTTCACAGTAGTGATTGATAGAGACAACAAGACTTATTACCGAATACTGTACCATACTTCTATCTAGTACTGTTTCATATCTTCCTATATATACTTAGAACACGCAAGCTACAAACTCCCATAAAACTCTGACATTCTTGCTTCTTTTTTATCGTATTTGTTTTCTCGCTCCGAAACGATCGATCAATTCACCCATGTCAGACATTTTATTCAGCCTCTGAACACAAACTGCGCAAAATTATTGCCGTGTAAAATATTTAAAACATCAAAAATATACAAAACAAAGGTTACCGCAATCGGAATTGAGCGTCAGGCCGCGTTTATTCCGGTGCCCGTAACGTAAACGTAACGCAGGCAGTTACGTAAATATTCCGCGTACCGTTTCAGTTTTGTGGACCGTGAATGCATTTAAAAAGCTCGTTCGAAATAATGTTCATACGTTCCTATTCTATGGTATTTCAGTAAGGAATTTTTGCGAACTACTTTTTGGACTAATTAATTTGCAGTCTCCGTAGTCAGTTCCCGCTACCACCTTTTTGACTGGTTAATTACCACAACATTTACTAGTTGGTCATTAATATTCATACATAGTTCATGCCTATACAAAAGAAAAACATAGAATAAAATACTCTTTATTATGTACACCATAAAAATTATGGATATAAATGTAGAAATTTTACATAGGGTGACACAATGGGCTGTCTCTTCGCTAAATGCGATCTTTTACAGACAACCTTTGGATGGATTAAAGGGAGAAGGAGAGACAATAATGCAGGCAATCAGTGGTGTACCATTTACATATACAATAAATACATTCATTCATAAAACATATACTTATCTACATATAATACATACAACAATAAACATGAAACAAAAGCAAGGAAACTAAATGATATGTAATGATGATGTTTAAGGAGAGCGGAAGTGTTTTTAACATACTGTATCATATACATAAATATAGTAAGTTCTTTCAAAAGTAGCTGATCGAACGGTTATTCTGAAACTATGCTTGCGTTTGTTATTAATGCGCGCTACGCCAGCACTCGCGTGTTGCCACGCAGCGCGCTACGTCCTGCTACGGCGTAGCTCGTATTGTCAACGGTCTCGGTATTCCAACGGCGTACCCGCGGACACAACTTTTGGTTTAATAAAATAATGTTTCAATATGCAAGACAATTTTATCGTCGGTCGGTAGAATATATTTATGTGCTTCGTAGTCGTAAATATGTTTGATGTCTTAAAATTAGATAAGAATTTTCCATTTTCTAATTAGGTAACCGTCGCTATGTTATACGTAGAACACGCAAGATGCAAACTCTCTCATAACTCTGACATTCTTGCTTCTTTCTTATCGTATTCCTTTTCTCGCTGCGATAATTTAAATCATATCCGATCATTTTGATGATCGCAGGTCGTCTGTCATTTGCTTATAAATGCCAAATGATATTACCGAACAGGTGAACCATGCCAACGGAAAAGATATCTACAGGTTGTTAATATGATTTTCAGAAAATCACGTGGATTTATTTTGCTTTGTTGATTCGGAAAAAAAGGCAGAAGGTTGTACCTGTAAATACAGGATCACATGTCTGTCTGTATAAGACAATTTACTCCGCCTAAGGGTATTTGCCAGGATTCTGAGAAGCTTTGTTTATACTTTGTTGAAATTATCTCAACCCTTTCATCCAAACCCCGGTAAGGGTAGATATAGGCCTTGCCTTGGAAGTTCCAACTCTTCGCCTTTTGTCTTTGCTTGTTTCGTACACAAATATATGAAATAAAACTATGTGTATACAAATGTTTTATTATTGATAAATGTTTACGATCGAAATAGATTAAAGCAAAAATAATACGCATACGCCATACGCTAAGGACAGGACCGGTCGATGTTTGGGTGAGGCCAATATCCAGCAGTGGATTTAGAAAGAAAGAAAGAAAGAAAATACGTTACGTGTATTTCTTTTGGATGAATGATGATAATGATACACAGAGCTCGTTCACTGAAAAGGATGTTGCCGCCATGAAAATGCTATTACCTATAAGGTGTAAGGTTATAGCACTGTACCACCGTGGCTCGTCCTCTATTGCACAGGCGAAATGTGTTTGTTACTATAATTATACTCCTCGGCACAACCATTCGGGGAATACAGACTTGATGTCATAAATAAATAATAAAAAGTTTATTTCGGAACAATAACACAAGACTGAGTACAACAAGTAAAACGATGATAGCTACAAAAGTATAAAATGTAGCGCAGCTAGCCCATAGATTTAAGAACTTATGTTACCTACCTATATTCTTGCAAATAAGTATATCATTCATTCATTCATTCATACAGAATGGAATGATGTTCCATGCAAAAGTGCTTATAGGTAATTAACGTAATATAGTTAACTGGTGGTATACTTATGTGTAACATAACACGTTCCCACAAAACCGTGTTAGCCGTTACCTTCAATAAAACACGCTTAAATCAATAAAATAAAATAACAAAACGAGTTCTCATATTATTTAATGATTTCGTTCAACGTAAAAAGCCAGGGACCTCGATTCTTTTGTTTTACAATTTGAAATTCATGCTTGAAATCGTCTGTGAGATAGTAGAACATGCGCGATTCATTTTCTATTAGCAAAGAGATCGCTTAGTCTCATCTATCAGTTGGCACTGGTTCGTAGAGAACGAAATTATTGATCGAGGAGTACGTACAAGAAATACCTACTGAAAATACGGAGAATAAAAACAATGCTGGTATTAAAAGGTAGCCAAATTAACAAGCCGAATTTCTTTTGTTTTTGTTTATTCATTATTGCACTCTTTATGCTCTCTATGCTGTCATGTTTGTAATGCTTTCGTACTCTCAAAATAAAAGATACTTCTGTTTTATTTTTAATTCGTTTCTGCCCGTGTTGTTACCTACTACTGGGCAATAAGTCGTCTTTTTCTTTTTCGCACTTGAGTTGTTATTGGCTTTATGAGTACCAATTAGTGTTCTTAAAAGTCTATTTGGTAAGGTGAAAAGTGAGTCTACTGTGTGTACTCGACACTTTGTCTGTTTAGAAAAAAAAAACATGAACCATTTAATTTGGAATGTCCATGAAAATTTTAGGCAGATTACTCTCATTTTTCAAGAAAACATCTTACATAGCTACGTGGCTGTGCTTAAACATTAAATTTCACCAAGAAATTGTGCTACCGCTTTTTTATGTACATTAATAAAAAATGCGACAAACAACGAAAAATTCTTGTTTCGTTTACGAGCGACGCGTGCTTCGATACTGCTTGCAAGAGTAAGTGCTGATTCTGACGAAGTAAGCAAAACTTTTATGTACGATGAGCCAAGAAAGTTCTAAAATCCGAAATATTGGTGACTAGTAGCTTCTGCCCGCGACTTCGTCAGTGTGAAATTTTGGCCACGACCCACCGAGTCGCATCGCATCGCCCGCCCACGCTATTGTTTCGTTTTCGCTTAGCATTATTTCTGCTTCATTTTCCTTTTTAACCGACTTCACAAAAAGGAGGAGGTTCTCAATTCGTCTGTATGTTTTTTTTTTTTTTTTTTTTTTTTTTTTTTTTTATGTGTGTTAGCTCATAACTTTTTTCTGGTTGAACCGATTTGGATGATTCTTTTTGCATTTGGTAGCTGGTGGTTCACATGTGGTCCCATTTAAATTTGATCAAGGTCTGACCAGTAGTTTTTGAGTTATCCTTAATACTGCATATTTTTGCCACTTAGTTTATATGGATGATGTGCTAATAATTTCCTGTCACTGTTATTTACACACCAAGTAGTGGTATACGAATTTGTGTGGGGTAGGTATCGCAACTAAAAAGTGAAAAATAAAAACTTTTTTACAAAAAAACAACCGACTTCCAACAAAAACACTAAAAGACGTGAAAAATAACTTTAATTTCGGAAGTCGGTGGCCAAAAACGAAAATACAAAACCAAAGACACCGAATTCCGAAATTAAAGTTATTTTTCACGTCTTTTAGTGTTTTTGTTGGAAGTCGGTTGTTTTTTTGTAAAAAAGTTTTTATCTCAGCTCCTTAAGGCCGTAGCATGATGTTCTTCAAGAATTGGGCAAACAAAAGCAAAAATATTTTTACAAATCCAACTGGTAGTTCCAGAGATTAGTGTGTTCAAACAAACAAACTCTTCAGCTTTATTATTAGTAGGTATTGTCTAGGGCTAGACCATATACTCGGTGTGTCAGGTAAGTGTGCGGAGCTGAAAATAAACTCGGGATGCCAAGATACTATTGTTTTAATTACTTTTAAAATTACAATTATGACTTTCTCTTTATATGCGGAATTAATACAACACTAGGTGTCGTTCGCGTTGTTCGCGTTCCAAAATGATCCGGCGCATTTGTATTTATAGGCTAGGGGTCGCGGAGTAGGGACTAGCAGACTCCCCGCGCATCGCAAGGCTAGGCGTTAACAGGTATAAATACGCAGAGACAAGTAAAAATAATAATTGTAAGCTTTTATCTAACTTATATCCTACCTATTGCATTGTCTGGTAAACTCACAAGATGTCATAATATTAATCTGATAGTTTTCTTATCTTTATCGTGGATTTGGTGTTCACATAATGAGATGTCTTACCACACTGTACCTACCAAGCTTTTGTCTAGCCGCTGAACCTTACAAAAACAAATAATAAATCTAACACGAGTCGAACAATAGCAAGCAAGATATATAGGTATAACAAAATTAAAACCTTACTCGAGCCGCGTTACCCGAGGCAATCAAATTACTCTCCAAATTAGATATTTTTGCTGAAAATGTTAGTGAAATTGAACCAGTAAAGTAGACCTAAACGCTGTGTCGAAAAATTCGTTAAAATTAATTCTGATTTCATTTTCGCTGAAGGATAACAAAGAATAAAATCATTGACCATGACCGCGTTACTTTGAGTTCGCATTACTTAATGGAATATTTAATAAAGGGAGTCTACAAAATTTGCTTTTACCCACTTATTTGTTTATTATTGCGTTAATACCTTATAGTAAACTACCACAACATAATAAAACATACACCGAATCTTTTCAACACGCTGTTTATCCATGATTTCACATTTCTTGATATTTTTCTCGTAAACCTAGATTTACTACTCCTGGAAATTGAGCCTTGAATTAAGCTAAGCGTTCGCAAGACCACCAAGCCGAGCGAAACGATTGCATTACTGCGCTGAGCTACGAGGCTACGACGCTACGAGGCTACGGAACGCGTAGCCCGTAGCCATGCTACGGATTACGTCGATATTGGAAATGCAATCCCAGGGTGAAAACTATTTCACCCGCAGAGGGGAAATATGAGAATTATTTATTTCCGACAGGTATTGAAAATGCGGTTTTAAACAAACACGTATATCTGAATCCAGTTGCATTCCATTGGGAAACTGGAAACGAAGCAATATTGGTATTGTTTGGAACAGAACAAAGTGCCAATATCAATATTTTTTTCGGTTTGTGGACTTTTTGACACAGATTTATATTCGACTTGGGCGATATAAATGTGGGTGAATACAAAAAAATATTTGCCGCCTTTGGTTACGAATATGGCTACTCAGATCACGTCTAGCGGGCGTCGTTTGTGGCTTCTTAGAGAATATATCATGAAGAGGGATAGCACTGGGCAAGCAAAAGGCAACGTGCCAAGTGTGATGATAATGGCACGATGAATATTTTATTTTATTTTTAATACCATTGATTGATTTAATACTATGTGGAATAGGTTCCTTGCAGGTATTATCTGAATAGAACTTAAGACTCTATACACAAGTATAAAGACGCATCGAATAGACCGACATAATAATGGATGGAATATTAAATTGATGTTATGCTCCATAAAATGATTTATAGCTAGGCGCTTAGTTATGTTCGTTCATAACGCCTAGCGACTCATATTGCATTGAATAAAGGAAGAATACCTACGTACACAGCAACTATGATAAAACCTATATTTCCTTCGAATTTTCCTAATCGAATGTCAGTGTGATGTATCGATGATTGGCAGGCGACGCGGGAAATATTTGCTCTGCTGAACAGTTGATAGTGATGGTCGAAACACAATTTCCATTCTGGATTTTTCTTTTATTTCCCCTGAGATGGACAAAGGTCATAAAATTAAAATCATAAAACATAAAATAAAGTAGGAATGATCGTACTAACCCTCAAATTTCGTAACGTGTTCATTCATAGGACGATATGATCAACTTTCTTCCGAGGAATTAGCGCAGAATCGCGGTCTCGCGATGCATCGCCAGGAACGCCCAGCAAATTCAATGATACAATAATGGAACTTCAATAAGGCCTTTTTAAAACGTCACTTTACAATTCACACCACACACAACCACACACCACACGACAGTACAGTCACTTCACATTTTAATTTTCCAAGAAAGGAAGGTTTACCGTAACATGACATGAGGTACAGATTATTATAATTAACGATTTCTTAATCCTCTAAACACATAGCTACGACAAATGCTTAAGCCCAGCGTGAGATAGGCAAGTCAAAACAATCTGGGACCCTATTAATCACGCGGTATTGTCTCTTCAAGTGGCCACAGCGCTTTTGTCTCACGACTCCTAGATAATATGAGAAGAGAAGAAGGGACCGGGCGCCATGCCGGGGGAAATATACCGGCTTTTTGATCATAGTTATCGGTTCCTTTGAGATGTGGAATTACAAGGCATTTTGTTTGAAAAACATAACCTCCTCGGCGCCCGTGCGCAGTCAAATACCCCTGCTGTGGACCTAGCACGAACGCGCGGAGTAAACGTGACGTAATTCGTACGATTTTTACATTGAAAATATTCGTTTCGCTTCTTAGTTATGGGTGATACTTATTGTCCTTGTCGCAAAAATGTAAATCAAAATGCTGTAGAATAGTTGCACATTTTCGACTCAAAAATCGATCGAATTACGTTACGTTTTTAAGACGCGTGTTCTTGCTAGGACCCCTGATCTCATGCGGCAACAGTCCCCTGTCTAAATTGAAAGCACCCGACCAACTGTCAATCTGGCCGTTTCAAAACTGAATGTAAAATACCAACACCACACAAACAATAAACACAAAAATCCTAATTGCGCGACACCGAAGTATAAAAAGAACACACGAATTAAATTACGTCCCTATTATTAACGGACAACGGCCGGATTTACACGGCGAGGCACGGAAAATATGGGTACCTACCCCACGTACAGTAAGATTCACGAAAGATGACCACGGCGCAGAAGGCATATTTTAGGTCCCTTTGGAGGTGCGAGGTGAGGCGCGGGCGGAAATTATTATTAAATATTAATTAACCAATTATTTAACCAACATTAAAATATTATTTTGTCTTAAGTCTTTTCTTCATGAGTATACGTGCGCAGACGGTCGCCATTTGTGGTCATCTTTCGTGAATCGTACTGTAACTGACGTAACATTTTCATTTTCACGTTGAAATTCTCTAATGGACGACATACGGGCAAACACTTTACGCTTTGGGTTAATGTTGCAACGAGAAAAGGCTATCCACAATGTACCTATTGTTCACTTTTCTGTGTGTATTTTTAGTTTTTGCTAAGATTGTAGAATAGACAATAGTCACCCACGTCTTCTATCAATAGAATACCTAACTACTATTATCTGTAAGTAGACATACCTACTTTTACTAGTACCTTCATGGCTCATATTACACAATTACATACATAAACTCACGCCTTCTTCCCATGGCGGTAGGCAGAAACTATAGAACCTGCAACGATCCTTATATACAGACTCCTTTTGCTTCGTTTACGTTCATACATCTATGGGTCAAATGAGTGAAGTCCTAACAGTCATACATAACTGTAGATGGAATACTTTTTTCCAATGACCTAGTGATACAAGTGTTTGACTACTTAGCATAAGCCATATTTTTTAAAGCAATTGTACAGACATAATATGTTATGTAGGTACCTACTTAGTTTCCGTACATCCTTTTCGGGTAACCACTGAAAATCAGCGCTGTGCTGTGGGCCCCCATAGCACAGCATCATGCTGAGTGGAAGCCTTCTTGTCAGTCATGACGCGGTGCAGCTGTCGACAATTTCTGTTTTGTGCTCGTGATTATTACTATTTTATTTTTCTTTATTATTAGTTTTTTTTTTTGTATGCTAGGGTTTCTGTGCAAATCTAGCCTTTGTAATATAAACTTAAAACCGGCCAAATGCGTGTCGGGCCACGCACAATGAATTTAGTTAAGATAAATTTATCTCAAGAACAAACTTAAAACATTGTAGTTGAAAATCATGTTCTCCCATACATTGCAACTACACACGTATGTAAGTTGGTCGACTATTCCTCGTTAACTTGTAAAGCCTACTTAGCTCTGATAGTTTTCCTTTTAACTTCGCTGTTTATACTACTGTAGTGATTTTTTTCTCATATCCGAAAACAACCATTTAGCTGGCCACACTTGATTCTACCAAAAATTAGCACTTTAAATCTTAATGTTTTGTAAACAGATCCCTGAATCTAAAAATGGTTTTCACACACCCGCAATATTTTTTAACAACCTATCCGAACACACCACACCATGGGATAGACGAGGAAAAAATAGTATCCCCACTTTACATGTAGGGGAGGTACCTATCACTATGTTATCACTTTGTCGGCGTGATTAATATGTATACCCATGCCAAATTACAGCTTTCTATTACTACTAAGAGTCTGAGCTAAGCCGCGGATAGACAGACAGACAGACGGACGGACACGGCGAAATTATAAGTTTTCCTTGTTGACTAGGGAACCTTAAAAATATTTTTTAATTTTTCGTGGAGTGTCATGCAGTTTTCTCGCAACTTTACAAAACTCTTACAAAATGTTAATTCTCAAAGGCTTCAAAGCGGAAAGTACTAAGTACCTAACAATTTAAATAGTTGGTACATACTTAGGTAGGTACTTTCCGTGTTTGAGAATGAAATATTGTTAAGAAATGTTGCGTTATTTTGTGTCTAAATAACAACAAAACTTGCTAAAATGCTTTCTATTCGCGCCCGGGACTGGCGCGAATGTTTAGCAAAACTTTGCCCATTATGAATAATTGTTTAAGCTTCGGATCACAGTTTATAATTCGATTTAGCATTTTCTTGAATCAATATTTTAGAATATCATAGACGAAGATGAATTGGGCTTTTAATAGGTAGGTTAATAAGTTTAGACACTTGTCCCAACGCCTATGAGGAAGCGGCTAGCTCAGTAGCTATCAACGACTTTCTCGCTCCAGAAACGTACTAAAGATTGTAGGTCCCGTGTAAGTAAGAGACACATAAATATTAATAGTTGATCGCTGACTGTTCACACCGCCGACTAGTACCTACTCGCGTTGTCGCTATCTAAGAAAGTACGCGTTTAAGGGGACTACATGACCTAAACGCAAATTTATAATGCCTATAAATATATAATCCACTGCAGTAAACAAAATCAGAAAAATATATGATATTCTGCAGGATCTAAGCTAGTTAGATAGTGTGTTGAAAACATAATACAATTAACTTGATATGATAGAAAAAAATCACGAAGATACCTCTAAAATTTTTTTTTTACGATTTGAATCCATATTAATATAAATGCAAACATTCAGATTTTTTGTCAGATTATTCTACAAGCAACATACTAACGTAATAGTGTTTTAATTTTTTAGTCCAATGAATAGATTTTTTGTAAATCCATAATTGCTTCATATTTTGCAATAAATTACCAGCGTTGTGTCATCGCGCGTCTCTTTCTTTTCTATGCAATCCGACAGTGACCGCGCTTTAGCTCTTGTAAGCCCCTTAACGACGGGCCGCCCGCATGGCGGGCAGTACATTCGCTGAGACTCACACTTGGTACATACGCATACAAGCGAGTAATCGCTCGTCGTCGTCGAGCACTCGCTGCCCGTTGCTCGCTAACTCGTTATTAGTTTCTAGCTCTATTCGTTTCTCGCTAATCGCCGGCGGTGGGACAGGTGCCTAACCAACCATGGCGCAGTGGGCATTACGACAGACATGCTAATGAAAGGGTTGCCGCGCAATAACCCTGTCGTTATCCCGGACTTAGTAGGTATCGCCAGAGTAGTGACTAGCAACCCTGTTTCTAATTGGGTTTTATGCTTAACGAAGTTCGTGATGTTTTTTGATTAAATTCCTGTTAACAATGGGTAACACAAAAGCTGTAAATTACTATCCCTAAGTCTCCGGCAAACTTTAGTGGGTAAGAGTTTACCGCTTTCTTTCAGTGGAACCTGTCTATATGTTCATAATTAATTAGAAAGCATTTCTTCAGTCGGTGCAAGGGCGGATCCAGGATTTATTTCTGGGAGTGGCACATGGGCCAGACAGTCAAGAAGTGTCTCACACATGTAGTATTGCACTGTTGTTTTTGGGATTCATTCTTTTTCAATAACATGTATAAGAATAACTTAAACAAAAATGCAATTTTTGCACCCCGCCTCGGATAGGATTGATTTTCTTTTGACCAGATACAGAAATAAGAGTAACTATGTCGACATAAGTAGTAAAGTTTAAGAATTAAGAGATCCTGGGCTGCAAGAGCAAGCGAAGCAAGCTCAATAATTTTAGCACCCCACCTCGAATTGGTTTGGTTAGTTTTTTTTTTGACCATTCACAGTATTAGCTATATACGATTATTTTACATGAGTTGAAGAAAGCTGTACCTATAATCTTTTGATGCGCGAGGCCCCTCCGACCGCACTATCTTTTTAGCATTATATGTTATCCTGCAATCCTCTCGCTGACTCCAGGCCGGTGCATTGTTGGCTTAGCAGACCTCAGTACCCGAGTACGAACTGACTGCACCATTTTAAACCTTAGTAATTACCCACAGCTGCTGAAGATACAGTAGGTACTTTTACAGCGTTCATCATTGAAGCAACGTCATGATGGATATGCATTCAGGCCAATCCATCCAAACGATTCGATTATACTTCACTTAAACCCTTTGGGGGTGGGCACGTGACCCTGTGCCCCCCCCCCCCAAAGGTGAATCCGCCCTTGAGTCGGTGAGTCCTGCTGCAATTCTATCCTACTCGGACGAGAATATGTGCGCTGGCTGTTTTTATAAAAACCAGATTCCATAGTCCCGAATCTCCAGAACTAAGGGACTAAACTACAGCTTTATAGGCATGTACCTACTTTTAAAAGAAAAAGGTAAGTATATAATTCTAGTTTTTCAAATTATTGTTAGTTATTCACCTTTAACAAAAGCCAGACTACAATTTTTACGTAGTAAATATTGTACAAGTTTGCGGCGAGTTCATTATCCAACGTGTACTCCCCAGGCGCTGTAGGTACTTCGGAACCTCCCTAATTAATCTGAAAGCATTCCCTAGTAGTTCTAAAAGCAATTTTTACGCCATTAAACTTCGCTGATCCATTCCTCGACGCATTGAACGAAGCTTGTACCAACAGTATTGTTTACTTTGTATTTCGTTAGCATATTTCTGTTAACCTCTCCGACTTTTCTCGTTCAGCCTAAAAGGTCTCAGTTTCGGGAACAAATTAAACAAGTTACCTCATTTGATTTGATTTATTTTCGTAATATTCAACTGTTGACAGATAACAAATGATCTTACAATATCCAATTTGTACATAATGACTTAAGAAAATATGGCAACACTCATATTTTAACAATAAATACATGATGTTTAGAGGTTGTATAGAAAACTAACTAGCAAGGGAAGTCATGTGTGTTACTGGAGACATTTCAAAACGACCATTTCTTCACATTATTATACATTCTCCATGTTAACTTCATTTTTGAAACACTTATTTAATTAAGTTCAATGTGGTGAAATAGGTTTATTTTTTATTGGCTTTATATTCTCAACCATTATTAATAAAACTTTAACATGCCGCGGTAAAGTGAGTTCAGCCTAGTTTCTGATGCTTTTATTAAATTATGGTTGAAATATGCGTCATGAGATTATCTAGGATCAAGGGGTCGTTATCGCATCTATGAAGAGAAGTTTTTACATGCACTAGCCGAGTTTAACTGGAAGGATTTACTCAAGGGACAAAAGCTGACGTCATTGGAAAATGAGTTAATCAATATCTTATAAATTGACAGTATTGTAGTTATAGATTAATATTTCAACGCAGACCAAAATGCGTCTTAATGTAATACCCACCCCCTTGTTCCTAGATATAATTATTGGTACAATCTAAACAATGAAAACATTTAACAAGTTATTTAGACAGTCAGTGAGACGCTTTTCACTTAGTTAAAACACTAGTCACTATAAATAAGCTTGTCTTTTTACAAATTATTCGCGTATGATCTAAAAATACAGTTGATATTACATATTTATTTCCAAGCGTTTCTTATGTAGAAATTAGAAAAAAAGAACTGTACAAATAGACTTATTGCCTCGCAAACAAGGTACTTTATTTTGGTTTTAGTTAAAAAACACTCGATATCATGTCGATGGAACAGTAAATGCGATATTATTCTGACAGAATTGCAGCTACATTCCCGGTGGTGAACTGCGAAGCTTCGCAAATTCACGCTCAATTTGAATTTGTCGACAAAATCAATGTTGTTTCTGGTCGAACTGTTTTGATTACATCAAGTGCGGTCAAGCTCTGTGTTTTGGAATCATTTCAGCATTAAATGCACCTAAAACAGTTAACCCGTGAATGTAGCAACAACCGCGTAAAGCGATGACTTTTACGTTTATACAACACGTAATACATCTCAAGATAACTCTCAAGATCTAAGGTATGTTTTCGTCAAACAAAAAAATATGTACAGCCCGATTCAAACTTTATGGCGGCTCGGAACATGAGGCGGGTCGCTGCGCAGTAACAAATTCACGTGTCAGCGGGGGTGAGGGGTGAGGTACTGCGCAGCGAGTAGCATACTTCAGAGCCGTCATAAAGTTTGAATCGGGCTGTAATGTACTGTAATTTAAAAAATAGAATGACGAACATTTTGCATCTAAAGTTTCCTCTAATACTTTCAACAAACAACGGTATTCAAGTCTTAGTACAGAAGTAGATTGATCACCCAAACTGAGTGAGGACCGCACAGTATCCGCCACTATCTGGGCTCGATCCTAACAACATCTTATAGACAATAATGAAGGTGTAACAATGGATGCGCCCCGCCGCCCTGCGTCGCGGCACAGCGTCGCGCGCACCCGTTCGTTGAAAAACTTGATACGGCGACTCCATTAATCTCACACTCATCAACTTAATTTTAATCTATAAACATCTCTTTAAAATATTTGATATGAAGAATAACTATTCTAAAATTATCTTGTGCGCTAACATGCAAATACAAGGAAGACGATAATTATTATTACAAAATCATTGAAACACGCAAGTTTTCCAACGAACACCTCACTTGCTAAAGAGAAAGTACATTTATTCGTAAGTAAATCACATTAGAATTGATGAATAACGTGGTGCTTGAAATTATTACTCGGTGACACTTTAAAATACATTAAGTCGTAATGTAAAAATATTTACATCTGTTGTCCATTACCGCTCGCTAGCTGTTCACGTTGTTTGGTTCCGTACGAGTGTAGCGAGGTACCAGTGCGTGCGCGGTGACGTCCCAGCTGTGCAGGAAATTATTCCCGACGCCGCACTATTCAGCCCGACACGGTTCGCACTGATACACGCGCGTAGCATTTACATAATTTATACACTCTCTACATTTCCATCTCTCTGTGAGCAGTACGATACGTGTCTGGTCGCTATACAATCATTGAATGCCATTATGAGTCCACTTGCGATCGTGTAGCCCGCTTGCCTGTGCCATCGATATCTCACACGTTACGCTATCGACATGTAATACTGCAGAATACCTACGATGACATCGATCCCCGTCAACACAATGATCGAACATCACAATTTACAACTTGTACGACTAGGTATATGTTTAACGTTTATAAATTTCAGAAAAGACCTATCTATTATACTATAAGTTTGCTACGCATTAATATATACCTATTACAACTACGCTCTGACCAATCATACCGATACGATATTTCCGAACACCAATCTAAGTTCAGACGTCATGTTTCCGAATAATCTTGGAATCATCATAAGGGCGCATCCTTTTTAAAAGCGATCGTCGCGTTCATAAGACACATTTTTGTTCGGTGAATCTGAACGCGTGGTCGCGCCGACAGAGGGCGCTTTCCGGTGTTCCGAACAGAAAAGTGACATACGATCGCGACGATCGCTTTAAATAGGACGCGGGGTAATAGTGAAGCGAGAATTAAACTTTTATTACATATTTTGGCAGTTTTAAAATAAGAAAAATATTATTATGCATTATACCGCCACAGAAATACTTTATTGATCGCCACTGAAAGCGACAACTATTAAGAAATTAAAAGTAAAGCACTGAAAGCCACGTTTCAAACGTTGAATACAAACATTTGGATGTATCGTTTCTTTTTTAAAGTTGGGCTCAGAGTCGAGACACGTTCAGTGACCGAAAAAATGGGTCATAAAAGCACTGAAGCATACAAAAAGTGACGTTCATGAAACGAAGTCATGTTTAAATATTTTTTTCGTTTACTTTTACCGCTTTACGGCCAAATAACATATTTAGAAAAAGCAAGGTCATTTGTCACCTGTTGGTTCCTGGCTCTGAGCCTAACAGTCATAATTTAAATTACATAACAAACTGCATATACAAAAAAAACGGATTTCCTGAATATGTAGCGAGTTCGTGAATCGCATAACTAATTAATGTAAAATGACACGTTGGTTAACTATTCATCTTTGGTTAACCGACTACGGCCGAGGCGATGAATATTATATAACTTAAAACCACATCATCTACCCACATAATTAGACCTGGGTTGCGTCACATCGCCATGCGAGTTCTGTTTTCTGCATGTTTTCCTGTTACAATAATATTAAATGTTATGTTATCCTTAAAGTTACAATATTCAACAAATATTCTTAGGAATTATTCGTTACTGGTTTAATCGCGAAGCACTGTAAAGATAAGATGGAAGATAGAGATGTTGATGATGTATGCTGTGACGTGTCGGGGCGGCCCGTTTGTGTTGGAGGAGTACGGATCTCGCATGTCGACGACGAACATACCCGTCGTTCGCCTGGTGACGGTACCTCTACGCGTCTTCGTTGAGTTTCTTGAACAGTAAGGTCTCCTCAAAGATGTACTTTTTGAGCGTCTCTTTGGGAAGATCATCGAGTTCCATTGCGAAACGGAACGGCTCCTCTGCCACGGGCTGTAATTGAAATTCGTGTTTGAATGGTGTTCCACAGCTTGTCTAAGTTACTTACTGACACAACTGTCTTTTTAGAAACTGTTTGCAAAATAATGGTAATTTGGACACCTTAATCTTAGAAACTTAGTTGCCATAACAAATCATCTTTATAGTAGGCACCTATTTATTGTTCAAAGGACATGTTTTGTGAAAAAAAACCTACAAAAAATCTTTGTTTTATACGATAAAAAAAAATGTTTGAAACAGCACCATAAATGCGTAACGCACTATCAGTCACAATCTGAATCATTTTGAAGCCTATTGCTAGTCCATTGCTTCATATGTTCGAAAAATTTGTCTGCCCAACAACGTAAATAACGCAATGAATGTTGTTAAACTGTTAAAATGAAAGCCGTTCCTACTGTTAGTGTGTTACTCAATTACCCCGCAGGTTAGGACGTTGTGTTGGTGGCGAAAAAATCTAAACAAATCAAAGGGCATAAAATATTGAAATGTTACTTTATTAATTGAAATAAATAAACTCGGTTTTTATGAGTAATCTACTCTGAAAAAGGTTTAACGTCACTGGCTTAAGGGGACTACATGACCTAAACGCAAATTTATAATGCCTAAAAATATATGATCCACTGCAGTAACCAAAATCAGAAAAATATATGATACTCTGCAGGATATATGCTTGTTAGATAGTGTGTCGAAAACATAATACAATTAACTTGATATGATAGAAATAAATCACGAAGATACCTCTAAAAAAATTTTTTAACGATTAAAAACCATACTAATATACATGCAAACATTCAGATTTTTTGTCAGATTATTCTACAAGCAACATAGTGACGTAATAGTGTTTTAATTTTTTAGTCCAATGAATAGATTTTTTGTAAATCCATAATAGCTTCATATTTTTCAATAAATTACCAGCGTTGTGTCATCGCGCGTCTCTTTATTTTCTATGCAATCCGACGGTGACCGCGCTTTAGCTCTTGTAAGCCCCTTAAGGTAAGGTGAATCGACACTGAAATTACTTCTTGTGCAGCAACGTTTGCAAGTGTTACTGGGCAAAAACGTATAATAAAAAGTTATTTGGTAAACTTACTACAAGTTACAGATAGTTACTTAATGTTATCTATCATATTGCAAAATATTGCTCTACAAAAAGTAACTTTGGTGTGCATGCAACATTAGACAACACACACAACAATGACTTACCTCATCATTAGGGTCATAGTACTGTTCGAGGTAGGGATGTGCGAGCGCCTCCTCTACGGTGATGCGCTTGTGTGGGTTGAAGGTCAGCATGCGGTGGAGCAAGTCCAGTGCGCGCCCGTCGGCCCCGGGGAACAGCTCAGTCCAAGGCACGCGCGGCTTGTATGGCAGGGACTCCAGGTAACCCCGAGCCTATAGAAAAGTAGAATAAAGTGTAGTTTTTCTTTGGGTGAAAATTATTGATTAATTTGTCCTTTTTTGTCTGTTTTTATTAGCTGTAAGTCCTCCAGGTACTAAAATAAATAAATCAAATACATTTCTTTCATTCATACATACTCATAAATTCACGCTTTCTTCCCATGGGGGTAGGCAGAAACTACAGAACGCCACCTGCCACGATCCTTACATACTTCTTTTGCCTCGTTTACGTTCATACATCTGGTCATACACGCACGCCGGTTGCGAGTACTACGCACCTGACCTTTCTGAAGAACATCACCAGTAAGTTCACTATTATATCTTTCTCTCATATCTGTAGTGAATATTGAGTACATAATTATGATGGTGATGTAATTAATATGGTGTACATAATTATGATGGTGATGGTGATGTAATTAATATGGTGTACATAATATGATGTATTCTTTCCATTTTTTCAATAATTTTGAACTAGAGTATGTGCCAGTAAAAATGTACTAAAAACTACATATAATAATATCTTCGTTCTTCGACTGTACATCTGGCACAACTTGGTCAGTCAGCCTCTCTACCGGCTACCACCAGGCCAGGGTTCGAAATTATCAAGATAATTACACTTCTTGATAATTATCAGATAATTATCGGATAATTATCACCAGTGTAAGAAATTCATTTGTTATTTTGTAAAAAAATAAAAAAAACTCCAAGTATCCAACACAAATTAACATTAATTAAAGGTAGATTGAGTAAATTGGATTGACCAAACCGAGCGCAAGTTTTTGTTATTATCAATCGATAATTATCCATCTGTTATTATCACGATAATTGTCATGATTGAAATTATCATTGATAATTATCCTTTCGAACCCTGCACCAGGCTGAATGACTAATATTGCTATCCGGCGGCATAAGCTATTACGATTTAGTTTGTGTGATACTAGGTTTAATCATATGGAAGATAATCTTGGCATCTTTATGTTATCACTCTAAGAAGCTAGTTTAAAAAAAACAGTTCTTCATTTAAACTAACATTATAAAGAGAAAAGATTTGACTTTTTGTATGTTTGTTTGTTACGCTTTCACGCTAAAACGGCTGAACGGATTTGGATGAAATTTGGCACGTGGGTAGACCATGATCTGGATTAGGACATACGATACTTTTTATCCCGATATTTCCACGGGATCGAGACTTGTGCTGGTGAAACCGCGGGGCGCATCTAGTAGTTCATAAATAATTTAGAAAATTACTTAGGGTACTCGATAAATATTCTTTTCCAACTTTATCGAATTAAAAAGATTATGTAAATCCGGTACATTAACTACATATTTGTTGTTTAAAATGTAACAACGCTTTTTAATATAACCGTAAGCCCTATTTTCCGAGCAAAGCCTCGAATGAACGTAAATTAAAACTTACGCTTTGTGCCTTTCGCTAAGAATTATACAGGTTGTTTGGAAGCTGGGTGCAAAGCCTTAAAGGGGTGAAAGTTGACACCATTTAGAGCATTTTGAGCCATACATTTCTTAGACGCGACTTCGTTCTTCGTTTTATTTTTAATTTAGACTGCTATTTCTAGGTTTTTTTTATGGTAAAGGTATATATATATATAGGTAGTTAATTAAAAATAAAAAACAGACTTCATCTCAGACATGTATGGCTCAAAATTCTCTAAATGGTGTCAACTATCACCCCCTTAAGGCGTTGCACCCAGTTTCTAAACAACCTGTACATTATTATCAATCTTTGTAACAGTTAACCAATAATCTATATCGTTAACATAAGATAGAAGTAAATACAGAGAAAATTATAATTAAAACTGAATCACCAATAAAAATAGTAAAACTTCATATAATAGGCTCGTAGCTATTTTTACCACCACGAAATTCATGACTGTAAAAATCCCTATTCGAAGTTCTTAACAAAACATTATAAATGTATTTGGTCAAAAGAAAGTAAGGGTCATTCCGCCATTAGGAAAGCTCGTTGCGTCCGACTTGAATTTAATCTATGGTTAAAGTTCATATCTTATTCAGGACGACCCCACAAGAAAAGGATCGAAGTTTCCCGATTGGCCCATTCAATGTGCCCGACGAACAAAATCTAGGAGACAATGTGAATAAGTAATGCTATACAGCGGTAGAGCTAGTAGCTACAGTTTACAGTATCCGTAGTATTATAGAATAAGTAATAATAAACTAGCCAATCGTTTTAAAAAGAGTAACCGTGGAGTTTCTTGCCGGTTTTTCTACATAGGAAACGACCATAACCGTGTTTCTAGAGACGTTTCATTAGTTTCCATGTAGGTGTTATGTGAAATATGTTTTATGGACTTCTTTGAACTACCTATTCGAGTAGGTATTTGAGTTTAGGCCTACTTATATTTACTCATCATAGCACACGTATCAACTCGGAAAGGGATCGTCACCGTATCGCCTTTCGCCTCGCCGTCAAACAGGCGTCAACCTAACGTAAGTACGTAATCAAAGCATATCAGCAGCTCCGATACGTCGACTCGGCTACGGCTAGGCGACGCCGCGCTTACGGCTCACCGACCCCGAGGCGAGGCGATTACGTTACGATTCCGATTAGTGTGCGTTGCAGTAGGGAGTTTCAAACAAAGAATACTGAATGGCTCGAGTTGATGCGGTGACGTTCCCTTTCCGATTTGATGCGTTTGCTATTTCCTTAAGCCAAAATGCAGCAGTGCCATTCATAGTGTTTTTGCTGTGTTATACTTCATGCTGAGGCAAATACATTTATTCAAAGGCATATTATATTCCCGGATCTTGACAAAATATCAATACATAATAATCAAGCCTTTTCCCACCTTTGTTGGGGTTGGCTTCTAGTCTAACCGAATGCAGCTGAATACCATGGATGCTAATTTACAAGGAGCGACTGCCTAACTGACCTCCACAACCTAGTTACTGGGTAATACGATACCCCTTGGTAAGACTGGTTGTCAGACTTTGGGGTTCTAACTACCCGTAATGACTGGCAAAGATCTACGAATGACAGCCGGGACCAATGGCTTAACTTGCTTTCCGAGGTACGGAAGGGTCTCGATATGTAATTGATCCACGAACCGTCCGCGATAACCGTAGCTTAACCTTAAGGCGCAGATATACGACTTTTAATGATTTCAAATTGAACATCACGTCTAAACGAATAGTCTTATTTGTTTGAAAAAAATATATGATAAACTAGACTATTTTCTTCGTGATTTGATATGTGAATATTTGAAATTATATTTTTATAACATAGGGTAATTAATTTGTAAAGTAATGGCTAACGCGAACACAAAAATGATAATCACGCAAAAACTATCGGGCGTATTTACATGAAATCTGCACCATCTTAAAGACAATTTAAATACCCAAATTTTTGTATACGGTTTTTCTTTGTATTGTGTTTGATAAATCAAGGTGGGTTGTTTTTGCGAATAAACTTGCGGCGCGTTGAAGCGGGGGCTCTTGCGGGCGAAGGGCGGCAGTGCATCGCTGACCAATGTCCGGGTAGACGCTAACGCTCTGTGCAATTTAATTCGCTTAAAAGTTTCGCATGCTCCTCCCACTCGCTCAAGGTCGCTGGCACTTTTTGTCGCCTTAATTCGACTCAAGCGGCTGTTATCATTTAGGCACGAGCCCCTCATAATGCGTAATAAAATAATATTGAATCCATACTCATCTATATTAAAAATTCGAAAATAACTCTGTCTGTATGTTACATATTCACACATAAACCACTGAACGGATTTCGGTAAAATTTGGCAAGGAGGTAAATGGCATCCTGGGGAAGGAAATGGGCTACTGTTTGTCCCAGTAGCACGTTCCCGTGGGATAATTTCCGACATCCACGCGGGCGAAGCCCCGGACAGAATCTAGTTTTCTATATTGGTGAAATCGTGTATCAAACGCCCGAAGCCGTAACCGCGAAATTGAACGTATTTGGAGGAGCGTATGACACGTTATGCGTTCAACCAGCCATAATTACACAAGCTCAAATTAAATTAGATAGCTAAACTCCGCAGACGTGATGGACACAGGTACCTAATAATGACAATACAGAAAAAAAAAAAAAGTATTTTTTTTCCTCGTCAACCGCAGTTAAGTTGAAATATTTTTTTTATTTTTTATTCTTTCTATTTGAATTTTATCGTGTTTAGATATCGATAGTTCGATACCCATCACGTCTGCAGTTTCGCTAGCTAATTTAATTTGACCCTGTATAGTCGACCTGGTAATTGCTTTACCAACTATTCCCACGAAATTGAAACTTCCCTAAGGGCCCGTTGTTTCATCAGTAGTCAAACATACTAATGGTTAAAATGAATTAGTTACACTAACAATTTGTTAAAAATTACTGAAGTATGTTGTTTGAAAAATGGTTAAACTAACTATAGTTCAAAAAATGACAATTTGCTATAAAAGATAACCATGCGCAGACCGAGTAGTTAAACTTTGAGAGCCATTGACTATTGTCAAGTGACTAATTGTCAAATTGACTAATAGTCATGTTTAACTATGTATCAAACAACGGGCCTCAAACTGGGTTCAAACTATCTGTGACATAGACAGATAGACCTTGTCTTGTTGTAAAAGCAATAGGGACGATGACTAATATTGGAAATGTTCTAACAAATATACAATGTAATTTCAAAGAATGCAAAGTAAAACGAGATAATCGAAAAAAACTGTAAAATCGATGGAAATATGGAGAAGCAACACGCTTGAAAAGTTTTTTGGAAGGGATTATTCTCGTACTTGTCGCGCGGTACGGGTAAGTTACATAGTCGTGGCGTCACTGCTGTGATATTTCTGCAATACTTGCAAAGAAAACTTTTTTAGAGGACAAAATATAAAAAATGTCATCATTTTTATTAGTAACTAGCAATTCATACTGGTTAAAATTTATCAAACGGTACCCGAAATTGTAGGGTTGGACCAGAATTGAGTTTCGCTTCTATGCGAATTACTATTTCTTTTCTTTTGGCTTTACCGTAGTCAGCATGTACAGGCTATGTATGTATGCATGTATGTTTGTATGTTCATCTGTTCACTCATACTCCTAAACTACTAGTCGTATTTTGACATACGAGGCATCGTTGGAAGCGACATGCTGTTTCGCGGGTTATAGGCTGTATGACGTCACATAAAATCCAAGATGGCGTTTTATATCGGATGTAAAGTGTTACCAAAAATTCATATTTAAGATTAATATATCGTGTTTGGTATCTAATGAAAGGTCTTAAGGAGTACTTTCTTTAAACATATAATTAAATACAGGATGGCAGGGAAATCGGCGCGCAAACTGCAACCATGAATTCAGCTCATGATTCTAGAACCCCTAGCGTAGATAATTCTTCACCGGTTATTACAAAAAATCTGCTGTTTCATAGAAAAGTACAATACCTACGCGGTCAAATTGTATGAAAAAGCATTTTTTTTAGAGATGGGCTGACTATGACTTTGGCCAAGCCAATTATTGCTTTCGGTTGAGTTCGGGTGACATCGGCAATGTTCGTGACTACGCCTTCGGCTCGTAGATGCGCGCGCAGCGCAGGTCAAAGGAAGAGTTCCTATTTCTAAGTTGTAAACCTACTTATTGCCAATTGTTTGCTATAGTCTCTTCTTTTTTGTTCGAAGTATTAGTTAATTTAATTTCTGGATCTAAGTCCAATTAATTAATGGACCAAACGTTCCTATTCCTTTCTATCCTATTCTAAATTGCACTGAAAGTAAACTGTAAAACTCATTCTATAATAAAAAATAATAACAGTAACGATTTCAATTTCATTTCAATTTCCCTCTTTTATTTTTCCGACTACAAATAATGCCGACTAGTCGCTTTCCCGACTAGTTGGCGATTGGTCATCACTATTTTTTTTCTTTAATAACCGATGAAAAATTTCAACGCAAGGGATTAAGAATCATGTACAGAATCCATAACAACAGGTTGCGCATCGCTGTCCCTGCCTCCCTATATACATAAGCCCCAATTTTTACTGTTGAATTTTCCCAAACCAAAGCAGTGGGTGGGGAAGTGTACCTTCCATGATCCCAAACCCCAACATAATTGAAATAAAAATTAAAGGTAATCATTTTTATTCTACTTTTTGTTAGTACAGTCGGCCTCAAAAATGTGCATATATATCGACAAGAATTGATTTCATTGTGTACAATATTTGTTCCATAATATTGTATTGATCACTGTGTAGCCACCAAACATATTACACACTGGGTACTTTATTGTAGTACGTTGATACAATATTATGGAACACGAATTGTAGACAATTAAATGAATTATTTCGATGTACACATCTTTTTGAGACAGACTGTATTCGAAATAGGAAGCCTTAATGCTCCCTCAGACAGGCGCGACGCGACTTTTGTAGAACAATTTCCATGAAGTTTTCATAGCAATTCTTCTACAAGAGTCGCGTCGCGCTGTCGTGTTGCGCCTTTCCGCGGAACCCTTTAGGATCATTAAAAAAGGTACTTGGCTCTTTATAAAAACGCTTAGCCAAATGCAACTGTTTATTCGCGACGAATAAACAAAGGACCGTGGCCATAAATTGCCACCCTTTGTTTGACGTTTTGACTAGGACTTGTTAACAAAACAGAGATGTTTGTCTACGTATTTATGCCTAGTGTTGTCTTTCTGTTACCACCTACGGACCGAATGAACAACTTTGAATACACCATAAGTACACCTGCTGTACTGTCTCGGTTGTATTCAAAGTTATGTAAGTAATGGCTTTATCAGCATCCTTCAGGCATTAACCCAATTTATTTGAGGTCGATGAAGTATTTTCCAAACATTTCTTTCAGACGTTATCTCAGTATTCACCCCTAGCCGTCTTTCACAGAATCCATCCAACATATATATTCTTCGATCTTTCTTTAGGCTTCCTTTACATGACGCCGGAGCCGCACCGCCACCGCACCGTGGCTGCGACGGAACCGCGTGTACACCGCATAGATGCGGAGTTTTTAATAGTAAATTAACGATCACAGTTCAGTAAAACAAGACTTTACAAAAGATTTTACTCATTCTGAGATACTCTAAAAATTTGCTATATAATTTCTTATTTTTTCAAAAAGCACGCGAATTTCACCTTTGTCTTCTCTGCAGGCTAAAACAGGATGTACTCAAAATTGTCTCTTACGTCTATGAATTTGTTTCTGTTTGCGTTTATAAATTAAATAAGTACATAAGTAACACTTCGTTTTTTTTGGGTTAAAGTTAACATCGTAAGGTATATCAATATTAAAATGAAAAGCAGACGTCTTGACAGTTTCGTTGGCAAAGCTTTACTGAACTGTGATCGTTGCTTTACTATTTAACTCCGCATCAATGCGGTTTACATGCGGTTCAGGGGCGGCGGTGCGGTGGATGCGCTATATTCGTTCGTCTATACAAACATGCAGTACGGTGCCGGTGCGGCTCCGGCGTCATCTACAGGAAGCCTTATTCTTATAATCATCCACATTCATACTGGAAGCTTTACAAACGACTATGTCTCTCTTTCCTCCGTAAGTATATTGGCTGCAGATAAACATATATAACGCGACAAAAAATAAAAAAAATGTTGTGTTCAATTGGAAAAGGTCTTTCCATGTTTTCCATATATTTAAAGAGGAGGTTGATAGAATTATGCGGCAATTTCCTGCCCTCTATTTAATTAGGTTATTTTCTGAATCTCGCTGTTTCAGGAATTACCCAAATTACGACCATATTTTTCTGAATCCATAAATTATTTGCGACAAAATTGGCAAGTACGTACGTATAGGCATGACCTCACGTGCGACATAAGAGGAACCTAAATACACAGTACCCGGAAAGTTTTAACACAAACCAATTTCGTCGGCTCTGAGGCGTTGACACAACTATATATCTGTCTTTATTTTTACCTAACTTTACCACGTTAATTTACGTAGGTAACGTATGTAGTAACGTAACCAGGAAACGTATGTAGTCCGGGTATAAATTTGAAAAGTAATACAAATACACTTTAAAGGCATAATACCCTTTTGTTAATAAGGGGCGACACGTAAAACCGTAATAAACTTTGTATGGGAACGTCCGATTGCCTCATTCTAAAAAGAGCAATGCCCATTTTCGACTAGAAAAAAAAAAATATTATTCCAGAGATGAGACTATTATAAAAGAAAACTAGTTAATAAAAACATATATACCATATACACACATACCTTCTCGTTGATAATACAGTCGAGGTCCTCCTGGCTGGGCGAACCGAGTACGCCCAGGATATGGTTCAGCTGGTCCAGGTAATGCTTGCCGGGGAAGATGGGCCGGTTGCTCAGCATCTCTGCCAGGATGCAGCCCACCGACCAGATGTCTATCGATTTAGTGTAACCCTATGGACAAGGAATTGTATTTTACTGTACTATATTTTTACAAGCAGTTCTGGTTTCGAATTACAGAAGGTTCTTTCTTTAAGCAGAACTTTATTTAAAGATGTATCGGAGTGGTAGGTTGGAAAGCTGCGTCTGCTGCGATCAATTTTTTGTTAGAAATGCGATCTACGCGTCCGTTTGCAGACGGACCTATACCTACGTTTATTCCAACGTTGATCTCGAACATTGCAAACATCTTAAAAATATCAGCACTCTGCTATGTTTAACTAAAAGGTTCTCTTAGATTTTTGGCAAAGCAGACCCGGCATTACGAAAGAAAAATCAAAACTGTGAAACTTACATAAGCTCTTTCCTACATTACTAAATAATACCTATATGAATATAGGTACCATCAAACGGGATGAATAGGAATGCAGGGGCGAATCGAGACAAAGCTTTAAAAGGGATTTTAACATTGAAATAATATAGGTTGTTGCCAAAAGGACTCAAGTGCGTTTCCTGTATTATATTTAAAGATTAAGTGCACTTGTTGGCAACAAACTATATTATTTAAATGTTAAAATCTCTTTTAAAGTTTCGTCTCGATTCACGCCCTGCATTCCTATTCACCCAGTTTGACGGTAGTAGGGTTATAAGAAATTTCTAATTTCTTAGTGAGGGTTTCGGATCTCTATCTCGACTCTTCGGGTAAGATAACCGATCTCAATTTACGAAAATCGCTAACGCACTTTCTTAAGGGCCATCAACGATTCAGTCAATACAGACACAAAAGCCTAAGATTCATCACACTTATTTCGTAGCTTTGTTTGACGCGTCTACGGCCCGTTGAAATAAGTTTTTTTATATTAACAGTAATATTTCCAATGAATATATTGTGCGAAGAATACCAGACCTTTATTCAAACAGTCGTTTCCCAAGTCATTCGCGAACAGTTTTCTCACGACAATATTTCGTTGCTACGCTGTTTTTGCAGACATTAAGAACAAATTAATGTACATTACGAAAATATACTAAAGATGGACTTTTGGAAGTTACTTAATGTATTAAATGTAATTTTAATATTCATAAAGGCGAGTATTTATTCGCCCTACTTTTCTGAATGCTTCATCACTTGAAGGTCTTCATAAAATGATGGTGAATAATGACGGAAAATATGTAAACGGAAAAGGAGACCTTATAATAAAGACATTGTTTTATTGTCAAAAGCCTTAAAGGTCGGAGGCATAGCAGACAACTTGAATTCCTCTGTGATGGTAGGCTTTTGTTGTCTGAAATAGAGGGGTATTATCAAAATGGCGCAAATAGCGAGACGGTTCTGAATGGCGCAATATATTGCAAACATAAATTGAAATCTAGTGCTATATTTGGGTATTTTAATGCTTTCGACGTTGCTGCTGAAGCTTTTGTTACTTACAGTTGTTTTGTCGAAAATTATTATTCCAATAAGTAAATGGTTCGTTGTTTTGCTGCAGCTTAAACTTTGGAACGGTTTTGATTACATTTTTTTAACGGTTCGAACTTACTAATCGGACTTAGGACGAGAAGTTTCCATTTCCTGAAATACAGACATACATACACATACATAAACTCACGCCTTTTTTCCCAAGGTGGTTGACAAAGGCTACAGAACGCCACGCGCTTGTTTCCCATACACCTTTTCCTTCGTCCTGAAATATTGTAACAAGCTAGCAAGTGAAACAAAGGACACTGGGCAAAGTTGTATGGGAAGTTGTCTATGAACCAATGCAGATTTGGTTAGTACATATTATTTTAAAGAGCAGTGGTGACTGTTGGCCACTTGGCAACGACCTCACTTAAGATTTCAACCCAGGCAGACATGAACTTTATTTGTGAATTTTTATCATCGACGAAGTTGTCCTTCCACAACTTTGTCAGGAAACCGATATGTCTTAGAACAAAAAAATCGATGGCATTTGACATCCACTAATCCGCCCTGGGCCCGCGTGTCGGATTACAGCCCCATTCATTACCTCTCACAAAGAGGAAGCCCGAGTCCCAGTAGAGGAAACATTTTAGGCAAATACGTATACATGTATGTACTCAGGGGAAATCATTGCTTGGTAAATTGACTATCGAATTAAACTTTCCGTAAATAAAAATCACAACTGATGGTGTGTCAATACACAAAACATTTAATTTCCCCGTCTATACAAATCTCTATTGGTTCATAGACCAATTTTGCCCAGTCTCCTTTAATGTTAATAAATGTGTATTAATAATGCTTATAATAATAACACTACTTGATGGTGATCCATGCAGCATTTCCGTGAACGGACGCGGTCAAATGGAAATGGTCATACTGCCATGGCAAGTGTTGTCTAAGCTTTGAATTGTACTGTTATTCTAAAGTCCAGGTGGCCTACCACCACCTCTTATCGGTATTATTTTAATCTTACTTCAGTGTGGGAAAGAGATGTCTGTTATGTCCCTTTCCAAAGACCGTTTTCGATCGAACGGACAACTAGCTTCCAATTTCTGACTAACTGATCGACTCTTTGACAGTTAAAGAGTAAGTAGATGGTTTAATTATAATGAATGCTAAGAGTTATTTTGTTAGTAAATAGTTAAAAATCCGAAATGGAGGACACGTAATACATGGTTTCGGTTGTACTTCACATCTTCGTACTTAGGTACAACTTATTCAGTTTCTGATTAGTTCTGTGTGATACTTCAGGAGAACACACTCGTGAACATGCAACGTTGAATCTACGTGCATCTGAAGTACGTAATAGAGGTATGAACGTTTTTAATTCCTACCCTAAGGTCAGGAATGTACATATCGATCGTATTAACTGTGTGTGTGTAGTTCCAAAAGTCATTAAGATCGTTAATTTATAACGTTTTTCTCCCAAAATCCTATCCTATCCTTCTCCTGCTATAATATTATAAATGTGAAAGTTTGTGAGGATGGATGGATGGATGGATGGATGGATGGATGGTTGGATGGATGGATGGATGGATGGATGGATGGATGGATGGATGGATGGATGGATGGATGGATGGATGGATGGATGGATGGATGGATGGATGGATGGATGGATGGATGGATGTTTGTTTGTTTGTTTGTTTGTTTGTTATTCTTTCAGGCAAAAACTCCTGAACGGTTTAGGATGAAATTTGGACACACAGATAGACCATGACTTTTTATCCTGGATCGCAGACGAAGTCGCGGGCAACAGCTAGAAGATCATATCGGGACGGGACAGTTAACGCCTATAAACATGATAGCAATAAAACTTCTATCTTGTCTCTTAGACAATGACATGTTTGTTTCGAAATTAAACGCGCTGACGCAGCGTATACGTTTGACAAGCGCCTAGATGCGATGATTATGTGATGTGTTAGATATAGAATAGAAAAGAATAGAATACTCTTTATTATGTATATTATAACACAGATAAATAATCAAGTATTGAACCACTTACCTTCGAGTTAAGCATGATTTCCGGTGCTCTGTACCACCGAGTGGCCACGTATTCGGTCAGGAAGCCGGTGTGGTCGTGGTCAGGGTCAGCGACTCGCGCCAGCCCGAAGTCGCAAATCTGTCAACAAATATTCATAATTAATTTCTAGTTTATCTTGGTTTACTGACATAAGTGAAGGAAAACCAAACTGAAATCGCCAACCCGTCTTGAGCAAGCGTGGTGATCAATCTTTGTGCCTTCTCTGTATGAGAAGTGGCTTATGGCCTGCAGTGGGGCAGGAATAGGCTGGTATTGTTATTTAATTTCTATACGATACCTTCCCTCTGGTAATCTCATAAAGTGAACGAACGCAACGAGTAGGTATTTATAATCACCAAGGCTTACTTAGAAAAAGATTGCAATCCGAAATATGTATTATGGAGAAGTAGTTAGGTACTAAATGATTTGTAACTCTAATTCTAAATTAATTTTAATGTAATGATGACCCATAATTTTACCAACCATATTTGTACGCCGGAAACGGTAGAATATTATGATCGTAATACATAATGAACAAAACAATTTTGTACAATATTCTGACAAATAAATGCATTCTATTCTATGATTAAAAAGGTTTTCCTGAAAGTCTCTCCTTTTGCCACTTGGGAGTAAAGTCGAAGACGGCGATAGATATTTCGGTCACTACGACCCATAATGACACTTAACTAGGTGCCGGAAAATCTACGCAGAGGAATGTAATCCCAAATCTTTACTGGCTATAGTGGCTATGGCAGTGTTACCCTGCTTGAGATGGTACAATATTACGGGAATTAAAGTCTATGCGCTCTTTTTCGGGTTTCATTTGAGCATTGCGACATTTTATTGAGGGATTGTCCCCTCGTTCAGTGCGATTGTAATGAATTCATCATCAGTCTTTTCTCAACTATGGGGTCAGTTTCCAGTGTAACCGGATACAGCTGAATACCAGTATTTTACACGGAACGTTACATGGTCACCCATCCACGGACAGACCTTGGCAAGCGTAGCTTAACCTTGAAGATCGACCCGCGGCTGTTATTATTTAGCCACGAGCCTCTCGCGATAATAATGAAGTAACAAAGCAAATATTTCACTTGTAGACTGTTTGTTAACGACACTGTCTTGTCTTGTTAATTGCTTATTATTACGTTGTACAAATTGTACTCAGTCATGGGTGCGAGCCTAAATGTAAATATATGCGCACAAGGTGTGCCAAGCAACGTCCTCGCAGATCCGACCGAGCGCGTACTGTGCAATATAACACGAATCATTTGAAGCCCCTTTTTTACCCTTCTATAATTCTAAGGAATGGTGAATATTAGGAGGTAAAAGGTTGTCCAATTACTTAAAATGGCTTTTCTGGCGTGCCGTGGGTTTCCACGGCACGCAAACTTAGAACAGAAAACTTCAACCGTATACTCTATGGTTGGAAGAATAGAACAAGACAGGTCTCCTCGCCCCCTTCTCTCATTCATCACCCCTCTTACGCCCCAGTGCCAAAACCATAGACAATTTACAAATTTAATTGTCAAATGTAGGCAGTTTTCAAACTTTCACAAGTTTTGTTGTTGATCAAGTGAATTCTGCGTTGATTAATTTCCGTAGTTATTAAACTGTTCTATTTTTCATCGGTAGTGCAAGATGTACAACAAGTGTTGTATCGGACATTGCGGGAAATAAACGAAAGGACGGTAACATGCATCAGTTTCCTGTTAGTAAAATAAGACTCAAAAAGTGGCTTCTGAGCAGTGATTATTTGCACAGCTTAAGCGCCCAATAACTTCAAAAACTCTGTGTTCCCAAAAGATTTTGAAAAAACGTTCATCAGTGAGAAGTATTGGATCAAACTTGGTTCTCATCCATCATTGTTTTCGGCCGATGAAATCACCTCTGGAATACCCAGAAAAGTTAATGAAAGTTCGTACGTAATAAAAAAAAATGGAAAATCTCTTCAGAGGTTGCAACTTAAGGCATTTATGAAATATAAATTAAAAACTTGAATAAGTATTTGTTGTGTTTCATTTACATATTTCTCAGGAGTTCCCTGTAATTAATAAGTTACCGATGAGCTCATCTAAGACCTCATTGGATTTTAGCTGCTAACAGCAAAAAATAATGTGAGATTGAATACAATAGAATGGGGTAATTGAGGCTTTCTGTGTGAGCCTTTGCCAAACTCAAAAACTAAATTTAAAAAAAAAGAACTGTCATGTTCTAAACATCCAACTTTTGACAATCTATAGGTAACCATTTTCTCTCTATGGGAGTGGGTCGTCTGATACTATGTAGTCTGTGGGTAAACCACAAGAAATTACACTTGAATATGCAACACACAAACAACCCCGTCATGGCGGTTAGCTGTCATTTTAATTGGTTAATGACGGTTGACATTTCATCCGCCACAATAATATAAAGTTATGACTTTTTTCCCCAAATATTCTTTCATTGAGGTTGTGGTATAAGTATATTTAATGTTCTAACAATAATTATAATCTATAATATGTAACTTTATCTTTTTGTTTGTTTGTTTCAGTCCAGTACTAACCCCACAAGATCTACATTAAGTTCAACTGTATCATCGTAGATTTTTATGGTTTTTTTTTTAAATCTAAAGTAATAGACATTTGCTTTTCAATTCACTTTAGACATTGGCAGAATAGTCGACATCGGCTTTGCTTGCCATAATAAAAAATAAAATAGAATAGAATAGACGGTTGACATGTTTATTGACACTGTTGTGACAGCTGACAGTTCTCTTTCTGTGCCCAATGGTTGATCTATGGTTTACTGTCATTGTTTTTAAGCACAGAGTAACTAAATCGGTGAGACGCCATGTTGAAAATCGATAAAAATAATTGATAATTATCAATTAACTACCACAACAGTATACATTTAAATGAATTGTCTGTATTTTTTCCGAATTCTACAGATTTTTCTCTTCATTTTTAGGTAGTGTACATAGACCTGGCCCATTTTGAAACATCTCCTTTAGCAGTAAGTCTTTTTATACGTCAAGATGTAATACTTTTGAGATTGATAAGTGTCCAAATACCTAAACCTTCTCTGTTAAAACTGTCTTTACACTCCTAAACAGTAAATGTCTTCTCGCTATAAATAAAAATAAAATAAAATAAAAATGTTTATTGCAATTACATAAAATGCTTTACACACATGAGTTGGAGATCACCTTTTAAGCAAGAGGATGCTTGTGTTAGGAGACTCCGCCCCTCCACTTAGCATTAAAACGCTATCAATTTGAATATTTGAAAAAAACTGTATTAGTCTTCATAACCACAGGCAACTTTTTAACGCGGCGAATTTTTATGCGCAATGTATTTTCAACGCACTGCTTAGCGCCGAGAATTGGAAATCTAACTGTCATTTTTGACGCGCTGAATGCATTTTATTGGATTCTCAATGCTCGGCTCAACACCGAGAGTTGAAAATCCAGTGTGCAATAAAAATCGTCCGAAAAACCTGGGCTTACCCACTCATAATATGTTGCAAACTTTGCTGCAAAAAGTAATGAAAGCGCACAACTCTCGCTAGCAAGCTGTTCGAGTAAATACAGCGCCATATTGCTCCTACCACTATTAATGATACCATTACATGTATACCGACCACAATACTGCGGTCGCTTTGACTTTACAATTCCGTTTTGAGTTGGAGCGACTAAGTGACAATAGTGAATAGAGTATCCGAGGTTGTGTTGTAAGTTATTTACACATATACGGCACTGAAAATTTCGGGAATCAAGGAAGTGACACAACATTACTATTTAAAAATGTATTTACTGCTTTTCGAAGTATTCTCCGCGAAATTTGACACATTTTTCCATACGATGGAACCAATCATTGAAGCAACCATTCCATTCGGAAGTTGGGGTTTCCAAAATGGCCGTTTTGTAGGCGTCCACAGCTTCTTCAGGTGATGAAAATCTCTGTCCACGCAATTTATTCTTTATTTTAGGGAAAGTATAGAAATCATTAGGGCTTAGGTCGGGGCTGTACGGCGGATGGTCTAATAATTCTATGTTTTCTTGCTCTAAAAACTCTTTTGTTCTGTGCGCGGTGTGAGAACTCGCATTGTCGTGATGGAGGATGATGCGGCGGTTGCAGTTATCTTTACGGAGTTCAGAAACGACCTGTGGCAAACCAATGCTAACATACCATTCTGCATTAACCGTTCTTTGTCCCTCAAGAGGAATAGTCGTAACATGGCCGGTTTTGGAGATAAACGTGGCCACATTTTTTTTTGCAACACTCCGTGAACGAACAATTTTTGTTGGCTTTAACTCATTTTCGAACACCCAAACTCGTGACGGGTTTGTTGTTTCGGGTTCGTACGCGTATATCCAGGATTCGTCACCTGATACGATGTTGTATACAGCATTTGAGGATCCTGCGTGGAATCTTTCGAGAGTTCTGACGCACCAAGTAACGCGAGCCGCTTTTTGCTCTTCACAGAGCGAATGCGGTATCCATCGGGAAAACAACTTTTTTACACCTAATTGTTCATGCAAGATTATTTGTATTTGACTCATGCCAATGTCTAAAGTTGCCTGAATTTCGCGGTATGTCACATGTCGATCTTCCTCAATCAGCTTACGCACAGCATCAACGTTTTCTTGGGTGACTGCAGTTTTTGGACGACCTTGACGGGGATCATCACTGAGCTTGACACGTCCACGTTGAAATTCAGCATACCAGCGATAAATTGTGGTTTTGGATGGGGCTTCATCACCACATGCAGAAATCATCCGGTCAACACACTGTTTTTGTGTTAAACCACTTCGAAAGTCATAATAAATCATCGCTCTTGAATTTTCTCGAGTCAATTCCATTTTCTCAACGACTAAACAAGTTTGACAAAACCTTGTGACAAGACCGAGAATCTTTTTTTAAATAAATAAATGGTATTCGATTTTTAAAACCAAGGAGTTTTCAATTAAAAAGATCTTAATATGACAGAAACAGTGGAAATATTCCATTCCCGATACTTTTAGTGCAGCCCTCGTAGGTACCTAAGTACTAGAACAATGTACAGTTTGGGAATGAGCTGGGAGTTGTTTTAGGTCCATTTAACTAGCGTACTAACATCTCTGCCTAACCTTTCGAGGAATATACGCGTGATGTGATGTGTGCGTTTACTAGCATTATGAAAATTGGACTTAGTTTTACGACATCATCACAAAAATGCCCATTGCCATTATTATGTATGAAAATGACAGTTCAAACGAAAAATATGTTCTCGCTATGCGGAAAAGGAATATAATATTTGAAAATGTTCGTACCGCGAGTCTACGTAACTAATAAACTAAAAGGGTCTATCCCTTTTCATAATAATATCTACCTACGTACAAAATTATCTCAGACCTGCGTTTTGTCACGTTTCCTACCGCTGTATAATTTTCGTGTGTGAGAAAGTTTTGTTTACCTACGATACGATATATTTACGACTTATGTGTTTGTAAAGTGCCAGCGGAAATTACTATTTCGAATATATATCAGGAGCTAAAATGTAAGGTCGAATTCAACACAGCTGTTATGTTACCAAAAACGACGACGGGAACGTAATACGCAGGATTACACTAAAGGATACTTAGCAGAAAAGCCACACTGCCACATTCTGTTTATGAAAACATATTGCCACAACAAAAACATTACATTATACATACATAATAATAAGTTTCTATGACAAATAAATCTATTTTTCTTTCTATTAAATTGCTTGTTTTTCATGAGATAGAGGCCCAAGTTGAATAGTAGCGTAATAAAATAGCGTTAGTCGAAGCGCGCAGTTTGTATCTAAAATGATATGATGCGTATGGTAAACTAGGTGCTAAATTGATTGAATAATCTCAGTACTTATACTAATCAGTCCCGAGTACCTTTCACAATGTGACTGATTGTCATGTATGCGCGGCCTTCAAGCGTTAGTGTGGCCATGGTGATAACAAACTATACGTTGTTTCACTAGGGTGTCACCTAGCACGAAGCGTAGTACAAGGCTATGTTGTACAGATGGCAAAATTTTGACGCGCGTTTTCCAATCGCTCGTCGAGATATCCTGATATTTACCTAACAACCGATCACATGCGCGAGCGTTAACGCGCGTCAGCGAGCGTTAATGCAGCGGTCAGAGAAAAAGTCTCTAGACGCAGGCGATCGCGCGTTGACGCACGCTTTGATACTAATGTAACGTCCGTTTGCTGGTCAGTTGAGCGCGCGGTTTCAAGATGATTGCACATGCTTTTTTGCAATTTTGATAATTTGACTAGCACTCTCTCAACGCGCGTTAGCGTTCGTCATGGGAACTCTCTTTACAATGTATCGTGGGTTGACGTGTGTTAACGCGCGTTACATGTGAACTTAGCCTTAGAACTAGGAGCTTTGTGCTATGAGGTACCAAACGAAGCATCCGCTTATGTAGCTTAGTCCTTTATACAATACGGCTAACATACTAGCTTCTGCCCGCAACTTCCGCGTGTATTTAATAACATAAAACATAGCACGCGGCAAAAGTGTAGCTATATACGAGACTGAGGTAGAAAGTATAATTATGACTTTAAAAGAAGACTAAGTAGTTGGCTGGGATAACATATCGAATAAAATTAACAAAAAATTCAAGGACATTTTAGTACGACCACTGACTTATATTTTCAGCATTTGTTTATCTTCAGGTCATTTTCCTAAGTGTCTCAAAAAAGCTATAACTGTCCCTGTCTATAAATCAGGCAGCAAAGAGCAATTGACAAATTTTAGACCTATTTCTTTACTGCCTTCTATGTCAAAATTTTTATACAAAAGGTTGTTGAAATATTTGGAAGACAAATCAATTCTGTCTGAACGGCAGTTTGGATTTAGGCCTAAAGTTTCAACTGCCGATGCGGTACACCATCTGACTGACTATCTAGCGCAAGAACTTGACAAGGGTAAACACACAGTAGGAATTTTCCTGGACCTCGCCAAAGCTTTTGACACAGTTTCCATTCCAATTCTGTTGCGCAAGCTTGAGATCATGGGTGTAAGAGGCACCCAGCTGAAAATGTTTAAAAGTTATTTAGAAGATCGTTCCCAGTGCGTAAAGATTAGCAATCTTCTCAGCGCTGTTCAAAAAAACACATTTTTGGTGTTCCACAAGGAAGTATTTTAGGGCCCACTCTATTTTTGATCTACATAAATGACCTCTGCAATCTAAAGCTAGAGCATGGCAATATCACAACGTACGCTGACGACACTGCTCTACTTTTTTCGGCTGACTCAGAAAATGAAGTCTACAATCTTGCGCAACACGGATTCAATATTGTAAATAAATGGCTTCAAAATAACTCACTAACTCTAAATGCAGAGAAGACACATTACATTAAGTTTTCGATGCGCAAGCAAATATCGAAGAACTCCTCAGCGTTGCATGCTCATTGTTGCCCAGTCCCTGCAAATAGCCAGTTTAAGTGTCCCAATGTTAAAAAGACAGATAAAAAAAAATACCTGGGTATTATAATAGATGAAACCCTTTCCTTCAAACAACATACGGAAGCTCTAAATGATAGAATTCGTAAGCTGATATACGTATTCAAAAAGCTACGATTTATTGCAAATCCAAAAATAATTAGGCAAGTATACTTTGCTCTTTGTCAGTCAATTTTGACTTACTGTATTACTTCATGGGGTGGGGCAAGTAAAACTTTGTTATTGCCCATTGAAAGAGCTCAAAGAGCTATTCTTAAGGTGGCTACTTGCCGCCTTTCCTATTCCCCACTAACCTCCTGTATAAATCTGGTGAAGTACTAACGGTTCGACAGTTATTTATAATGAGCACTGTATTAAAACAACACGTAGCACTTCCATGCAGCACTGAATTTACTAAAAGGAGACGGAAAGATATCGTTTGCCCTCAAAAAAGTACAAAACATGCTTTCACAGCCAAATTTTATATGTACCTCGGACCGCTACTCTATAACAGGCTAAATGAAAAAGGAAACATCTACTCCTTAAATCATAGTAACTGCAAGAAAATTCTTAAGGAAACTCTTCAAACCATGTCCTATGAAGATACAGAGAAGTTATTACTAGTGCTAAAGTAAATATTGTTTGTACTGGTATTATTGTTATTTTTTTAATTAGTTAGTTAAGATGCTATAATTTTATATACCTTTTTACATTTATGTACCAATAAGATTAATATGATATGTGATTATTTAATCAATTAATATTACCTCCAATCGCCTGAAACGCAGGGTTACCTAGTTCAGGCCCATATCATGGGTGAACTTGACATAGATTTAAGAAAAGCTGTATTTAACGTTATACCTTATATTTTTGAATATAATTTTATTATTATTATTATATCAGTGGAAGAACTTTAATAATCGGGTCATAGGAACGAATGATCCAAAAGGGGGTTTAGAGTCCGTGAGCAGGGACTTAAGGGATTCCTTCAGAAACTTGTTCAGGGTGCTTAGGGAGTAAGCATACTAAAAGTCCTGGGGTCTTTGTTGTGAACCGGAGTGGGGGGGGGGGCGAGGCACAAAATTCCCACTTTTTGGTTTTTCGCTTATATCTTAAAAACGGTGCGTCGTAGAGAAAAACATCTAAAACTTTTATTCTATACACTTTTCCGAATTTCCATACGTTTGCGAGCTACACGCTCCGGGAGTGAAAATTGTCGAAAAAAAGTTTTTTACCAAATATTCCTTCATACCGTCTAAACTATTATCTACATTATACACATATGCCAATTCAGTTTTTATCCTCTTAGGCTGTGTTGGTCCTGACAAGGGTTCTTTCTCCATGGCGTCCTCACCCTCAGTGGTGGGTGGTTCGTGCTGAAGTCGTGTTCATCGTCGTCCTCGTCATCAGACACGTCGCAGAAGCATTTCCCGTGACAGTGGAGGCACGCCGCAAAACAGTTCAGCATTGTTTTCTTGTTGGTAGGATTGGACAAAAAACCTTCTTGTTTCACTGGTATCGTTGTGCGCCATGTGAAATTAATTTCAGCCGACCAACCTAGTTTGTATCGTCGCCTATGTTCTTGTGACTTCTTAATGTTGGCTGAGTTTCCGTACTCATCAAATATTAACCCTGCCATCAGCTCCCTCCCACCAACTGAGAGCGCAACGAAACGGCATTTCCGGCGCACCCACCACCAAGTGCAGTAGCGGATCGGTAATGTAAAACATGTACGAGACATCATGGTGCCAATAACAACAGAAGATTCACCAGCACCGGAGGTCCTACTGAAAACGATATTTTGCCGCTGCACTATGGATTGTAGTAGAGGCAAATTTGGATGCCGGAAAGCAATGCTGAACTGTTCCGCGGTGTGCTTCCACTGCCAAGGGAAATACCTCAACGGCGTGTCTGTTGACGAGTACAACGATGATGACAACGTAGAGCCCCTTCAGCAAGAACCACCCACCACTGAGGATAAGTATTCCACAAAGAAAGAACCCTTGCCAGGACCCTCACGGCCTAAGAGGATAAAAATGTAATTGACATATGTGTATACTACTATAGATAATAGTTTTGACAGTATGAAGGAATATTTGGTAAAATACAGAATATACCGGCTGATGAAAGGTGTCACCCAAATATTGTATAATACCTAATAACGCAAATAGCTAAGGTACAGGATAAGTACTACTCATAATGTTCCCAATATAATCAGAGATGTTTGAGGTAGATTTAATAGCCACGATCAGAGAGGAAACAAATATTTTCTCATAAAATACTCTGTTCATTTCATGATAGCTTGAGTGACACATCTAAAAATAAAGATTTGTATACTTAGACAATTAAATCAATGTAGTAAATAACTGTTGTAATCAATCGATTTTATTGAATAAACAACTTTCGAATTATGTGAAGCTCTAAGCAATGGGCATGTGTCATAGACAATATACAACCCGTTCTCCGTTGAAACATACTATAGTTTGTATTTATATCGTACCTTCAAATCACATGTTGTGTTAAGTAGCAAGTTGGAAGGCTTCAGGTCTCTATGAAGTACATTCGCCGAGTGTATGTACTTCAGCCCGCGGAGGATTTGATACAGGAAGTAACAGATGTGATCGTTGCTTAATTTCTGAAACAAAATATTTGTCTTGAAATGAAATGGACACGGAAGGTTCTCTTTTGAAGCGAACGCAATTCTTCGGACTAATTAATTGAAATTTTCAATCGGACGAGTGACGTTAATTAATCAAGGTTCTATTCAACAAGAGTTTCAAACAAATATTGGTTTAATTAATTTCTCTTTCATTAATAATGTTAATCAAAAAGAGCAATTATGATTTTATTACCTGTGTTTTTAACAATTTGTAAAGATCCGTTTCCATCAAACATTGTACGATGTAAACATCCCTCATTGAGTCTATGCATTCAGCCCTTAAAATATCTCGTATGTCAATTATCTGAAAGAGAACAAACATTGTTAAAATTACTATTCTATGGCTAGTTTCCTCCATATGTTCATGTAATTTTATACAATCAGTAAAAAGTTAATAAAGTTAGTGAACGTTAAACGTGTATAAAAATACTGTTTTTTTAAGATAATATCAGATATTTTTTCCCATTTGCCATTTATTTTGCAAAAAAAAAACAACATTGAAATATACAAAGGGTAGGCCTTTTGAGTTTGACCTTTTGTAACTTTTGACCTGAAAAAAGATTGGGAGCAAAATTTGAATAAAAAATTCAGAATTTTAAAAATATATAAAAGGGGCTTACTTACATTTTCATGCTTAAACCTGGTTAAGATTTTGATTTCCCTTAGTGTCCTCTGACAGTACGTCTGATGCTCGAACGGTGATATTTTCTTGATAGCGACTTTTGTTTTTTTTATGTTGTCGAGAGCAGACCTGTGAAATAATAACCACTATAAATTATTTTGTTTCCACACATTGGACCTAATAATCTGAAAGGCTCTTGGCAACCTTGTAACATAATTCATATCGAATGACATACAAACGCTCATTCGTTTTATTTCCGCAAGGAAAAAAAATATAAGTAGGTACTTATAATTTCTCAGAATAGAATAGAATACCTACTCTTTATTATGTACACCATAAAAATTACAGATATAAATGTAGAATTCCTTAGTACATAGTAGGTGATTAAAAGGTAGCTAAGTAATTTTCTAAAAAAAAAAACGTAATAGTCTGTAAAAAGCAGCCTGTTCGGATAACAGGAACTCACCAGGAACTGGTTCTAATTAACTTGCAAGTTTCAAAGCAGACAAACAAACAGACAACAACGTAAACCAAATACCTAAAAGCTTGTACAATTCATACACATTTTGAACATAAAGTATTTTGGGGATTTTAAAGACGGTTAAAGTTAGTTCTGGTTGTTCAAGTGAGCCTATATTGAGTCAACCGTTTTGTAATACTAACAGGACTGAAAATAAATTCTTGTCATGTGTACACGTAACCTAATGTTTAATGATAATATGGCAAAACATGTGCGAACCATAACATTAAGACGGTAGGAAAAATGTTGACCGATTTTATAATCAACGTCAAAGCAGAGCACATGTGCTTCCATTCCTCCCAGTGATTAATTATGTTATGAAAAAAATAAACTGTAAAGGCACGGTTTGCATCATTATTTGTTATTTAATTCCCATAAATGTTTTCTACGATCCGTGTACGCGGAGCCATTCCCATCGGCAATAATGACGAACTTTCATCCCCTTTTTACCCCCTTTAAGGCGCAGATATATGACTTTTAATGATTTCAAATTGAACATCACGTCTAAACGAATAGTCTTATTTGTTTGAAAAAAATATATGATAAACTAGACTATTTTCTTCGTAATTTGATATGTGAATATTTTAAATTATATTTTTATAACATAGTGTAATTAATTTGTAAAGTAATGTCTAACGCGAACACAAAAACGATAATCAAGCAAAAACTATCGGGCGTATTTTCATGAAATCTGCACCGTGTAAAAGACAATTTAATTACCCAAATTTTTGTATACGGCTTTTATTTGTATTGTGTTTGATAAATCAAGATGGGTTGTTTTTGCAAATAAACTTGATGCGCGTTGAAGCGGGGGCTCTTGCGGGCGACGGGCGGCAGTGTATCGCTGACCAATGTCCGGGTAGACGCTAACGCTCTGTGCAATTTTATTCGCTTAAAAGTTTCGCATGCTCCTCTCACTCGCTCAAGGTCGCTGGCATTTATTGTCGCCTTAAGGGATGATTTTTAAAAAGTCCTTCCTTAGTGATAACCTTCGTTAATAAGGAACTCTTGGGCAGAATTTCATGCTTCGAGACCCACCTGTTTAGGCTGTGCTTTGTCAGTAAATTTAAAATTTGTAAGATACTCGTATCACATCGCCGGTGTAGTATCATTATCTAATAACTACAAAACCATGATTTTACAAGAGGCGAAAAAATGAAGTTTAATTTCTATAGTTTTTAACATTTGAATCAAAAAGTAACTTATATTTAAAAAAGAGTAGGAAACGTTTGTGATGATGGTAATGATTTCAGACCATATGTCTGCAAATACGAGGGTCTTTCATATTTTACTTACGAAAATGCATTCAAGTGAAGATCGCTAAAATGTTAGTTATTAGATATTGATAGGTACTTCACCGTCGATATGATAATAATTAGGATGTACAACATACATAAAAAAAAAAAACTAAGCTGTGCCACGTAATTGAGTCAACTATGTTCGAGATCACAGATCAGAAAAATACAGACGAATTGTGAACCTCCTCCTTTTTTTGAAGTTGGTTAAAAATAGGCACGGCACGGAATCGTAGTCGCCAAATCTGGCCCACCTTAATACAATATGCATTAAAGGCTTATACAATGTTCCGGAATAACTTATGGAGCGATAAAAAGGGGTTCTTTGTGAAACTTTTCACATAATCTCATGTAAAAGCAAACTTGGAATGGTGGGGTGGTCTTTACGGTGGCAACATATTTTAATAAAAGTATATATCGTTTATCTATGGCCCTCCCTTTTTTTAGACATTCCGCCGTTGTTCTCTGCTTTAATAAATTAGCAGTAATTTTTTTAGGGGACCTACTTCCCACGTACGTACTCGATTCCCACAAAAATGAAAAAAATGCAACAAAACAAAACCCGTCCTAAAAAATAAAAAAAGTGTTTTTTGTTTGCTGTATTTGTCACGGGCATGTTAAGTTTTTTACTAACCCTTCATTTTGCGAGGTCCGACATAATCGTGGTGGGATTTTTATTCGGATATAAAGCAATTACTAGAATCAGTTTATTTCGTGTCTTTACATCATTTATCACTATGACTCGTCGTAGTTCCTGATACAACAAAATTACTAGGAAAAATAATCATTTAGCTAATGTCGATTAAATTACTTTACACTGTAAGCGTGTCGTTTCAGAATATGTACAAGCTATTTTCAAATTATCAAGTCAAATTACTAATGAAATTAATTATTATGAAACGTTTGAACTAAGTATTTAATACAACACGCGAGTGAAAACCATTTGACGTCGAACATCTGAAACAAGCATGTCCATTACTTTTAGTTAAAATGAGTTTTGAGACTGCATTCATTTGAGGTGTCACTTTCGGTCACTGGCTTATGGCTTTCTGACAGTGTTGATTAAAAAAGATACTACTATAATTCATAATCACTTAATTTTCATGCTAGTTTCATATAAACAAACACGACTAGACATACAACGTTTTAAATACAATTAAGAAAAGGGTTACTATGGTTTACGGTGAAGCTTTTAACGTTTAGCCTGTCCTTACAAAAATCTCTCCACGATTTTACCCAGCCTCCCGGATATATTATACAACAAAGTCCATCATACGTCATCTCTTTTATCCGGGCTAAGCCGTATCGGGCGGCTACAATTCATTTCGCAGAACCTTTCAGAGGAATAAAATGTTATTACATCAAACGCAGTTTAAAAACTTAAGCTGCAGCACTTTGTACGGACGAATTAGCGACTTCCGTGCACTGAACCGCCATTTTAGTTCCTGTGACAATACCAAGTTTAATCTGCAGTTCCTAAAACGAGAAAATGGACTCAATTTGCAACAATTTTGAGCTAACATTAGAGTTTACATAATCGCAAAACATATTTGCAGTAGGTACTATGTTGCAGACCGCTCAAATTGCTACTCCAAATATGACCCGTTTGCCAAGACAAAGGAAAACTAACCGTTCAACATTTTCTCTTATATTTTTGGGATCAATTTTTGACATAAGTATCTGCTCAAGCGACCAACTATGAATATCACCTACCGTGAAAGTAATAAAGGTAGTCGTTGAATAATATTTATGCAGACACTTGAGCAGTCAGGCGGACGTTCTGCGCGTTATCTAAGACTGCACTGCGAGTAGAAAAACTTTGTTAACTAAGAAACTTCGTAAATGGGCTTCTTGTGTAAACTATTTGGTAAAATTTTGATTGTGAAAGGACATAGAAAATCAATTAATATCACACCTGAATTACATGTCACCTCGTTATCGCGTTTAGTTTTTAAAATATGATTGACGTGTGAAAGTGTTTTTACAAAGCTACTTATAGAAATAAAATAGTTTATCATCATTTCTGCCAAAAGACGTTCGCTGTTTGACATAGGCCTCGCTGACGCATTGCCACATCGACCAGTCCTGTGCTACTCGCATCCAGCGGATTCGTGCGACCTCACCAGGTCACACCTGGAGAAGGGGTCTATGTCGCCTAACACATAATAAAGTCACCTCAATAATTTATCAATTCCACTGATCTTTTTTTTTCAACCCACAATTTGAAAATATTTCCTTCAAGGAATAAGATTATTCATCCCTTTTCCGGAATAACGCTTCCCAGAAATGTATGTGGGAAATTCGTTGAATTATCAAGTGTGTTTTTCCATCCGATATATTGATGATTTCATCCTTATCGAAAACTTGATCAGTGTTTTCCATAATCTTATTATTATTTCTGTATTTATGTCATCATCGGGATGAATGAATATTTTTATTTATTGACAAACAAAAAATATAAAGTTATAAACCAATCTGACTATACACTGATCCTGCGTTCTGATTTGAATCTGCCAGAAGATATTTTTTTCAGTCTGTTCAATTTTATGATCTTCTATTAGATTCATTTGTTATTGTTTTAGAACTAAAATAACATAGCTGACATTGCGATTGAACTTTACGTAGTTTTTCTTCGATGTTTGCTAAACAACACCATCATATCGTTATACTTAATGGCATCATAAAATATGGCATTTGCCAGTGAGCCACCCGGGAACCCTAATGCGCCGTTACTTTCACTTTCGTCTGCCACACCCCTGGCAGTATTTCAGACATGCTATAACGGAATTTATACGAGCTCTAATGTCCACCTCATCGGCTATTATCTTATCAATAACGATTAGCCCAAGATGGTACTTATAAATTCCCTTTTACAGTAATTTTCCTGTCACACTTGGTTATGGAGTTTTGAGGAGTGGAAGAATATTGTAACTGGAGAGGAAAATTTTTGGAACTCAAGGCAAAACCGACTGCTCGCTCTTCGCAATGTTTACACCAACTTTTCCGAGCCCTTTTCGACCCAAGTTTATCTCGCACGTCGATGATTTTAAGGGATTACGGCCACCAAAAAGCGGTATCCCAAATTCCTAGGGTTAGCTAGACGGAAAAGTTTGAAAAAAAAAACGAGTGTTAAATACTCATTCATATATTGGGAACCCTCTGATTAACAGGATCATCAATCATAAACGTAGTCTAATTCCAATCAAGCTAGAGCTTTGTAATTTGGTCACATATCTACTTACGTAAGTTCCCTAAACTATAATTTAATAAACCAAACTCTATCATGAATCTAATGGTAATTAATGAATTTAATGTTGTAGGTATTACTATATCCGTGTTTGGACGTAATACCCGCATCAGACCCTTGTCGAGTCCTAGTTAGTAAACCCGAGTAATTTTACTTACAAGCACCGTGTGTCCCAACATATTTGGACGACATAAATGTAATACTCCTTGACATTTTTTTTTTTACGTACACATCCTTATTTAATAAAGGAACGCAATAAAATGATCTCCGTTACCTGTTTATTTATTTCCCTTTTCTTGCCTCTGTTTTCCTCATTTAACGCGTTTAATATGCTGTGTGTCGTGTGAGGATTTGCACACAGGAAAATCGTAGAGTTCTTACCTAATTCTGTTATATCTTCTATATCTCTAGTAAAACCCAGAGAGGACAGTTACGGGAGGTACAATGGACATTTTAATAAAGAAGACAGAACAACCATTCTCGTTCGGTCTTCCACGAGATTTGGATTTATTTAAAAGGGTATATATTTAAAAGGGTACTGCTGAGAAACAAGCAATATTCAAATAATGCCACTAGTAAGATACGAACCATAAAGAAAGATATTATATCACCTTATACAAATTCCACAGGAATACTTGGTATTCGGAAGCCTCTATAACAATCCTTCACACAAAATAAACAGCAGCGTTACAGCTAATAGACGAAAAAAAAAAAAGGATGAATCACCAAACATCAATATTCGTAAACAATGGCCGTCACAGACGATCGCGGTTCAAGCACGTAACTGACATCCGTAATTCCGTACAAAAAATTCGTAGCATGAAAATTGAATAGCGCCTAGCACCGAAGATCCGCGATAAATGATGTAAGTAACTGCCAAATAAGACATACAACATATTGACACGAGATTGAAGAATATAAGAAAAGGGAAAATTGTATGTATCTCGTGGAAAAGCTTTTATGCCGAAATATTGGAATTATAGTGCTAATCGTTTCTATGTTATTTATTAGCCATGTGTCACCATAACATGTTATGAATGTGGTAATAGTAAAGCATTAGACGGAAACATAAATATTATTTCGGATAAGTTTTCCTTATATTCAAAGTGGGTTTTATTCATGACGTCAATACCAATAGTCGGGTGAAGTTAAGAAAGTAAAACTTTAAGATTGCCAGTCAATCCGTCAGCTTCTCCGTTTGCTGTTACCGGTTTGCAAACTTTTATTAATTAAGTTCTTATTTAGCAAAAGTACGCAGAGCGGCATCTACATTATTTAAACAATAGGTAATTAGTTGATCTTTAAACACAACTAAACATATTTAACCCTGATTATTACAACACCCAGTTCATTCTAAACATTCAAACTAGCTAAACTAGTGTCATTCGTATGTACAATCAGCATGAGTCATTGTATTACGGCCAAACGCACGACGCGACTTCCGTAAACGGTGCCCATGCGCACCGGTCCCTAAATACTGTCACTACTGTCAGCGCCCACGCAGTAACTGTTACTAAACACGACCTCGTTATTAATGCGTAACTATCAAAAACAGTTCATGAAGCTGTACTGGCAATTAATTAAATGTCACTCGTGTCTTGCCTGGATTCCAGACATCAATTTCATACAGAACAAAAGACGGTCTCGGCGCAAAACCTTTCATAGGCTTAATAGCCAGCCATCGGTGTTCGAATGGTGGATATTAATTAGGCGTCACAGCTAGCTAGCTAGGAGGACGCGGACATTCCGCGCTTACTATAATTAAGGCTAATTAATTGTAGCGATCGCTGTAAAAAGTTAGTTTTCAATGTTACAAATGATTGACGTAAATGCTGACACAAATTGTCTATGAATGTTTCATATCGGTAGGAAAACGAGCAACGGAGCCGTCACGTGTTACATGAATGATTTATTCATAAAATAATATAAAAATAGCCTTTATTTTTGTCTAACCCTTTCTACATACAACAGTTATTGATAAACTAATAACATTTAATCCTATTATAATTTTTGGGTTAACCCTATACTAGCTAATTAGCTATTATCAGCTACCAGGTCAGGCTGTCTTGCGACATAGCCTCCTCTATTTCCCTCCACTTGTTCCTGTCCAGAGCTGTTCTTCGCCAACCTTTTGGCAGATCATCCTCCTTTTCAGATGTCTTCATCTACGTCTTTTTCCATTCCTTGCGTACTATTTGTGACCTTTTTGGTAGATTTTTCCATATTAGCTCTCATAATATGACCTGTCCATTTCCATTTAAGTGTTAATCCTAATGTTTTATTCATAGCGAGCTTCAAATCACTGAGGAAAATTCGGTCGACCCAGCTGGCTTACGAAATATTGAGCGAAGAGTCCTTAGAGACAAGGTATTGGGCGGCAAGGATAGGTCAAAACACCAATCGCTTGCCCTCAGCTGTTAACCTTTATTAGACCGTGTTCTACCTTCCCAAAGTGCCCGTTTTCTACATAACGTATACCAGCCACATATCTCCCCCGCTTACGCAATAATATATTTATATTAATAATAAAATAATTACGTGTAATAATTAGTTAGATTAGGGTATGATGAGGCTGACGTACCTTTCTAAGGTAAAAGCCTCTAAATAAACAAGATTATAAAATAAAAAAAAATAACAGCCACAACTCCAGTAAGTATTAAATTGTCTACGTTTCGAACAACATTCCATTACTTGTGTTCCCTTTGAATTTGGTTGCCGACTGCCGATGCCGCCATGCCGTGCCGATAATTGCATGTCATTTGTGTATCCCTTCTAATTATTTGCCTTTGATTAATTTAAAATGCCAATAGCGAAATTATAGACTGCTTTATGAAGGTGGAATGCGATAACCGCATCCCATTCCATCAAGTTTTTCTTTGCTATTTCAATTCAATTTCACATTTTACAAGCTTTTATTTAACTTGGAATCTTTGTATGTACTCGTATGTGAGGCGTGAACGTCCTTCTTACACTTTAAGGTAAACCGCAAGCTTGTAAAAAAATCTATTAAAGTTTTATGTTAACGTAAGTTTTATTTAGTTCATTAAAAGCTTGTTGTTAAAAAGTATTCTACTTACAGTTTATTTCTATAAGTAATGGTACATCAAGACAACGATGCAGTTTTAATAATTAACTATTTCATAAGACTGCTTTCTACAATGACACAATTATGTAATGAGTAGTCAATAGGTCATTATAATACTACAGTGTGGAATCGTGTGGAATCCGGTAACACCTACGCAGGCTTAACTCTCGTCATGAAATCGCCACAATATGTCTATCGAAAATAGAACAGAGTAAGTAAGAGCGCAGTTTTTTTATTAACTTGCAACCCAATTAATCATATTGTAACAACCACCTACCCTAGTAATAATCAATTTCAATTACCCAGCCAACCGGATCATAATTCGAATCTAAGTTATTCGCTCAAAAGCGTAGATGCCTATGGAGCAGAACGAACAAGAAAGTTCATGGTTACTGTTCCTCTTCAACTCGATTTATTACACAAAATTAATTAAAAATAAACAATTGAAGTTCGGTCATCGGTCACCATGGCAGAGTAATTACAAGGCAGTTCACTACGACTAGATCAATTCGCACCGGACCTAGCGGAGTGAGAAATTAATTCAAAATAAAAATATTTTATTTTACATAAACCTACATGGGCACTTATGAAACGTCAGAAGCTAGGTGCACGGTTGCAATTGATTGTTACCTATGGAGAAGAGCCGGCAAGAAACTCCACGGTTACTTTTTTTAATTATATGAGTACATGGCTCGTTTAGTATTATGAGGGACTGGGCTAGGCTTTAAAATTGCCAGCGACAGAAGCAACGTCGTGGAATAAACTAATGTGAGATCGGCGAGATGGGAGACGTCTAACCAAATGGTCCCATTCAATTATTTGACAGTCCAGAATACAATACGACAGACAACACAGCTTATTAATTCTTAATAACAACAAGACGAAATTATTTCTCCTTTGTTTTCTGGTACCCCACTGAATCAAACGAAAACGTAATTTCGGCCTTTCTTCATCCAACTCGCCGTTGATGCTAGCTTGCACACGACTTCCAGAAAGGTTCTCGCTATTTATTCATGAACTTATATTCAGTTGAATAAACAACAAAGCAAATACAAAGTTCAGAGACCGTAATGGCCATGAAACTTAAATTTAAAAGGATTGGCGAGAATCAGATAGACGAAATAAATTAAGCACTTCGTCCTTAAGAAGTGCACCCAACTCAATTATCGTTTCACAAATAAGGGCGAAGTTTGAAAGAAAAGTAATGTAAGTTTATGCTCCGAGTTTGTTTACCAGCCGAAAAGCTATCAAAAGGTGGGCGACAACATTAAAAGAGCCAAGTTTGTTTCAAACTTCTGGGAATCGCTGAACTATTTGGTGCTTATACTACTATACCACAGTGACTAATACACGATTCCAATTACAAGAGAATGACAAGGTTTATATTTTGTTTTTGAGGACAGCTTGGACGATTACCATTATTCCAGCTTAGAATTCCACTGTGAGGTTTTTCGACGGGCATGTGTGTGGATAAAACCCTTAGCTACCCCGCAAAGTTCGTCGTAAGGAACACGATCTCACGTCACGCGTGACTTCGCGTGTGTCACACACAGTCTACCATTACGTATGCAGTAGATCAATTACATTTCATTGTGTTGATAAGTATCTGTCATTTTATCTAGAAAGAGTAACATAAATGGAAAAACCAGTCGTTTCTATTAAAATGGCAGACATTTAATGTAAGCGTAGCATTCCGAACCCAAGCCTAATTTAGTAATGTAGCAATTTACGGCATAAATAAATTGCTTTAAGCCCTTGAAATAGCGACTTCATCAAGGCCTGAAGGCTATTCAATGCGCGATTTTGTTACTAGGCAACTTAATTTTGTAAAACTAGACCCTAATAACAAGGACCGTCGCCATTTTTAAGCAGTCATTATCAAGGAACGCTTGTCCTAACGAGTACACCTTGGATTTTCTAAAAGGTATTGATTTTAGGCACAAAAAGTGGTAGCTGAAGATGATTTTCTTTTATGTCACCAAGGACCAAATGTTTAAATTAGAAGTCATGATGAGACGAGTGAGGTAGCCAAAGGAATGCCAGCTACAAAGACCAATGCTAAAGACATTCTAAGTTAGCCATTTTAAAGGTTGGCCCTTTGTAGTATGTACCTACTTTGAAAAAACTTTAGAGCGTATTTTCTAAGGAATCGACTTTGTCTTCGACGCAGAAAATAAATTTTACAGCAAAATTCCAAATGACCCCGAGTATAATAAAAACCACTTAGCAACCAACTTTGAGTTTTACTACTTTAATAATTATGTATTCCCCGTGTAATTTCTAAAGGAGTCAGAGATCGATTGGTGCGGTAACACGGGCCCAGCGTTATATATTTCCTTTTTTTATAGAAATAGAAACTTTATGCGCTAGAGAAAAATATGCAACTGTATTTAAATAAAGTTACCAGCAACTCTTACCTTCAGTGTAGCTTTAGAAAAAGCAGGTTCAAGGTACTCCATTCATAAACGAAATAATAAATATTATGTCTGTCTGACTCTACATAGATTGTTAATATCGCGGCCATTTTTGATATTACTATAGCACCATAGCAAATAATAGAATTCGTAATTAGGAGATGATTATTGTGATGAATTGAGTGAGCAGATGCGTGACCTGAATGAACCTAACGATGATTTCATGATGGAGACTATTGGAGACACGGTAACAACTTTGAAACTATACTAATATTATATCCTAGCTGCGCCCCGCGAATTCAACCGCATAAGTCTCGATCCCGTGGGAATATCGGGATAAAAAATCCCTTTGTCCTAATCCAGCTTATCGTCTACCCATGTGCCAAATTTCATCCAACTCCGTTCAGCGGTTTTAGCGTGAATGCGTAACAAACAAATATACAAAAAATCAAATCTTTTCTCTTTATAATACTTATTAGTTTATTTGTGAGTTTTTATGTAAGGGGTAATCTTCGGAACAACTGACTCGATTCCGTTTTTTTTTCACTTATTTGAAGCTACCGTATTGCCGAGTGTGATAGGATATTCTGCTCAAGAATCGACCCTGTATTTTAATGTTCAAACGAGAAATTACACGCGGACGAAGTCGCGGGTAGAAGTTTTTAAGGATATGCGCAACTTTTTCGCAATCGCAAGTACGTGTCATAAAATGAGGATTGGATTCTAAACCATTTTAGTTACATTAGACTTGATTAGACTAAATTGTAAACGTTCGAGAAACCAGCTGCTGGTAAAAATGAAACACAATATGTTTGAAGTAATAAAGAATGTGTTTACGTCAATCGCATATTTTGCCGAGAGTCTTACACCCGGTTCCTGAAAAGTCCAACGAGCCTCTGAATACCGTAGATATTATCTACGGAATCCAAAGACTCGTTGGACTTTTCACTACGAAATTTTCATTATCAGATTTGACATTAAATTAAATGAATGAAAATTGAAAAGAGTATGGTTAGATGTTTGGTCATGTCGAGAGGATGAATGAAAGGCGACTAAGGTATTTGCAAGGCAGATGTGAGTGGAAACGCCGGGCAGGGTCGCCCTAGAAAGACATAATATAGGGACCTTATTGGTGATGTTCTTCAGAAATTTACGTCAGGTGCTTAGTACCAGATGTATGAACGTAAACGAATCAAAAGGAGTAAGTAAGGATCGTAGCAGGTGGCGTTCTGTAGTTTCTGCCTACTCCAATGGGAAGAAGGCGTGAGTTTATATGTGTGTCTCATGATGTGACTGGTTGGCGGAAATAACGACAGTCAATCAAATCATTTGACAACAAACCAATTCTAATAGCCTTTCACATACCAGCGGGGTAATTGCCTAACACACTAACAATAGGAATGCCTTTCATTTTGACAGTTCAACAACATTCATTGCGTTATTTACCTTGTTGAGCAGACAATTTTTTGGAACATATGAAGCTTTGAATTAGCTATATTCTTCAAAATGATTAAGCTTCTGATTGATAGTGTGTTACGCAATTAAGAATGCTGTACATAGGCTTTAAAAATTAATTTGTCAAACAATAGGTTTTTGGAGCGAGACAATCAAAAAGTTGATCGCAGTCAATTGGACACGAAAATATTAGCAGGTCGAAGTTAATACTGATGACAAGGTAAAGTTACGGTTTACTGGTTTACTGCCACTTATAACGGCCCCAATGACGGCTGTCATGAAAATATTGGCACCGCTGTTTGACTTTACGGTGCCAAAAAAACGGTAACCAAGGAAACACCAACTTACTTACATAATGACGTTACGGTGACGTCTTTCGACGGTAAATTGCGAATGCTATGATGTGGTGGCCACCAAAGTCTTAGGAAATCGTTGCTGTAGAAACTGCAAATATATACATCGTCTAGGTTACCTACGTTCAAAACCCCTGTCGGCTGTCTATACGGAATGGAAAACTTGAGACTGACGTCTGAGTTATTTTGAACAGAAGTTACGTGTTGCTTAGTTGTATAATGTGAATGTTGTGTAAAGCTGTAATTGGTAATATAGTTAACAGTCTTCTAGACCGAATTTGGCCGAATGCAGCCTTTCTCAGCGGAAACTAGCCATCGACGCGGGAGATATTATACTGCACAAGTGTGTCTGCAGACACAGCTGCACTCTCTCTTCCCTCACTCTCAAAGTCCGATGGGACGGCAATCCAACACGACTAGAGAGAGATCAGGGGGCATGACCAACGGTTTAAATCGTGCTTTCCGAGGCACGGGGGTATCACCAACTTCCAAACTCCATGCTGTTACTGAGAAATTCCTAATCTAAAAACCCAAAAACACTTTGTCGGAACCCAAGACCCCACACTCAGCAGTCGCTTATCCACGAGACCAACGGGGCAGTCATTGGCAATATGTACATAAGAACACACATAATATACGTGTTAACTTTTATTAATTAACGTGCAATATATATTCTGTTGGCGTACGTATTTTAAATAATAAAATAAACATAATAGCTGACCATTACAAAGTTATGGAGACGTTGCTGTTGTTGTGTCTTTAAGCATATTAATATTCATTGCACCACAAAAGGTGTGGTAAGTATTAATGTTGTTGAGAGATCCAACCTGACTGAACCAAACTTTTTAATCGTTTGAAAGGTTTGTTTGTTCTCCCCTGCGGTTTGTCTGCGCATAGTTGGACGCTTTTGCGGGTAAAATTCCGAAACTCCTCAGATTTCAGTACGTTTAGAAACGCTCTTGAATTAAGGTATTTGCCGCATAACATGTCGAAATACTTCTGACAATATTTTTCGACACTTGCGAATAATAAGAACGCGGGTCTTCTGCGGCACTTCGCGTACATATCCGCATAGGTATCCGCAATTACTCTGCAGGTGGTTACTTTATGTAAGTGATCCATCAGCCAGTGCCAGGGTCTTCTTTTCCATTGGCCACATTGTGCAAGTGCCCAGGGTCCCTCGATTCACGGGGCCCCCAATTTCATGCCAGCGTCGGAGCTGGGGCTACCAGAGGCAGGGTGCTACAAATTTCAAACTCACTTCGCTCGGCCTTGCATCCTAGATTCTCCATATGGCCCCGGTACCCTAATTTGCCTAGGGCCTCCAATAGGTTAAAAACGACCCTGGTCAGTGCGAGTCGCTTGCTTTTATAATACGTTAGTACTATTTTATCAAGCAATTATCAAGATAAGCACATAATGTTAAAAATGACATACTAACCGACCAACACATTATCGTAATATTCACTCGAAATGCAAACAAACTAACGTTATCAAATCATATTAATAATGACGCATAAAGGTGTTAACTGCACAGCTCTTGTTAACATGTGGTATGTAGGTAAGGGGGCTAAATGCAAGGTCAAAATGCTAAGGTTTTGAGTCAAATCAAACCCGAGATTAGCACTATTTGTAAATGTGTCGTTATCAGTGATTGGTTTACTGGCTTATTGGGCATGTGACCGACAGAATTTGGGCGTATGATATTATGATGTAAGTATAATTAAACAGATCAGCACTCTTTTGTGCTTTACACTCTTACTATGCAACGTAAAAATGTTTGTCTGGCAACGTGTTTTTTGATTGTTTATAATAGTAAAGTATAATTTATTTGTGAAGGCCGCAGGAATCCGTTGTATGGGAAAAGCACAAAACCGATCGATTTTGCGACGCTTGGGGGAGGCCTGTCTTTTTTATTTGTGGTTGGGAAATCATCATGACCTCTCCCGCTCTGGGCGGAGCGGGTGGGCGTGTCAGACTCTTACTGTCTAAAACCCACCCGTGTTTCTTCAGTTGCCTTTAACTCTTTCGAACAATCCGCGACCCCGGCAGGCATCGGCCCTAGACCCCGTCAATTATGCTGACATCTCTTTGAGGCCTATGTCTGTGATGATGAAGGTGTAAGTGTACCTACACCCGAACTAGACATGGAGTATGGACAAGGTGCCGCCACCATTTGTTTCGCGGCGTTTCCTTGCGAATCCGATACATTACGGAACGTGTACTGCAAGGTCATGATCGCATCGGGGCAAGGCCATTTTTAAAACAATGGACTGAAGTCTATCGCGGCCCAACTGCTGTGACTAGACAAATGCCGCACCCAAAATGCGTCACATAAAGAAAAAGAAGATAGAAATTATGTTTATTTGCGGTAAAAACATGACCCAAAGAAAATACACAAACAACAAATAGAAGTTGTCCCATAACTTGTTCTTTTTTGTGCGTCATATCCAGGCAAAACAGCCATCACTTAGCATAATGCTATGACCCTATGAACACAAAGCCACAACGGTCGTTTTCAGCGACAACCAGCTGATCACCCGTTTCCCCGACTTTCGCAACGAGGCTGTTGCTGTCCCCGCTGCGTCGCATTTTTCACCTCATTGGTTCATTGCTGCCTCTGTTCGTCTAGTCCACCGGCCATGAGTCCTTCGGCAACATAGCAAGCCTAGCACTGCTATATCTGTGCAATGCCGATGATTCAGGCATTTTGTATATTTATTTTTTGTTTTTACATCCTTTAAGGAAAGCTGTCTAGTAGTGGACATATGAGAACCATTCATTAATTTAGAAAGTCTAAATGACGATATTTCGCAAGTGCGAGTTTGCATAGCCGAAAGCTTTTTCGTAGTCCATAAATACCAATACAACTTCTGATTGTACTTTTCAGTTCTCTAAGGATGAGGGCTGTCAATTTGTTCTGGTGGCTTTAGCTCATCTAGTCTTTTGGCACACTGAACATCTGTATCTTACATGTAGATGGGCAGATACTCTGTTCTATGCTTCAAGTGCAGAGCCCTCATATCCTAGCTTAGCAGCCTTCCATAAAACACAATAGAAAACTTCAACTACTGAAATGGGATTGACATTTTATGGACAAATGAGGTGTTCTAGAATATATTTATGATGTCAAAGGTGTTAGATAGCATTTTGTGAAAGCTTGTTTGACAGTGTGTCATGTTTCTTTAATCAATTCTATGCAATCTTTGGACAAATATTTTAGAAACACCCACTTTTAGTTAAGTTACATGTGACTCATGTATGTGCATTACTCAGAAATGATTACCAAGAGATGGTAGTGACGGTCCATTCATTAAAGGTTGTTAGCAAGACTAATTATTTGAATATTCCACATTTCTAACAATATTACATACAATATAGGTCACATCCTTGAACTGTAGAAATCTGTTCTTATACATTTCCTAATAAGATATAGACGTAACCAGTGTTTGCAGTTTTTCCCACATATGTAGGTTTTAGATTTGCCTGCTTAATTATTTATTTATTAAAACTTTATGAACAATTTAAAAAAAGAAACCGTACAATTGCAGATTTAATTAGAATATTCTTGTTTTGGTAGTATTACTTAAAAAAAAAAAAACTTAAGTCGTTCAAAATTAATTGCCGAAAAAACAGCTGTAGTAGGAAGAAGGTACTGCACAAGCGCCCCTGGTGGAATAAATGTACATAATATCTATAGATATATCACCATCCATATGTTAATTTTCTATGGATATATATAGATATACAGTCTTGTAGTTTTCGTTTTTTATTAATTGCAATTAAACGACACTGAATTAATTAATCATTCGCATTCAGTGACCTACAATCGTCGATTAGAATTTTTAAAAAAAAAAATTAACTCAAATAATGGATTTTTTCACAAGTTACAGTGTTTCCCGGTTTCACACATGACGGACAGGAATTTTTTTTGACCTATTTAGGTGTTTTTTCCAATTCTATTGCAGTAAATCAATTTTTAAAAAGTATGAAATTAATCTCCATTAAATTATCTCGACAATAGTATGCAAAATATCTTGATTCCGTGAACTAACATGGCTATAATAATAAAAATAGCTGACAAAATGAGGCGAAAAAAAAAAATTGATCATAAAGCACTCTCTGATGCTTCGCATCATGAGTCGTGCAAAAGTGTGCCTACTACAACTTCTGTTTATAAACTGACTGAATGTGCTAAGTACTGCCCACTTTTATCATCGCATCATCACCCTCGCAGAGGAAAATACAACAATATTCAATTTCCACATTGAATACTGTTGTATTTACCTCTGCAGCTTAACATCGTTCCTGGAATACCATAAATCAAAATTAATATTATAACTGCTGAAGAATTTTTCGGGTTCAGGTCAATTATGCTAAGCATTATAAATGCTTTATTTCATATTTATCAATAATAACTGACTAGAAATGAAAACTAAACAAAAATTGAACTGTCCAGTTCTAAAATTAATGTGGTTCCTATGAAAACATTATTTGTTTCAAGTCTGTAGGAAATAACCTAAAGCCACCTGTGCTAGGAAAGGTTCCCACTAAACATAAACATAGTATACAAAGTTTGTTTGTCTGTTAGCCTATTATAAACTTCAAATATGAACACTTTTAACCAGAAAGATGTGAGAGAAGGTACCAAACTAATGTTTTAAACCATCCTGCTAACATATTGTACAGCTAAATAGTATGCTCAAAACATTACTTCATGTTTTATGTCACACAGCATATCAAGGTTAAAGAAATATGCACTTGCTGTCAATCTACAAAGTTTACTTTTACTGAAACAAACTGTAATTTTTTACATTACATTAAAAGTTATTGTAGCTTGGTGTAGTGTAACACTTTATAAACTCAAGCTTCAGTGGTTTTAGCGAAATCCAATCTGTACTTACACAACCATGCCATAGGCACCTTCGCCGATATATTGCAGATTAGTGTATCTGGGCCCCACTTCGAACACCTGGCCCCGAATGATCTCCGCGTTGGGATTAGTGCTTGCGGCACCTGCAGCCTCGGCCATCGTGACACAGTGGGAAGCCACTTAACCAACGGTAACAATACTGAGTTCAGCATAAATTTTTTACACACACGCGACACCTGACTGGCGATTCCTCAGTCCACAATAGCCAAAACAAATTACTAATCGACCTACATTATCCACTACCCGAACAAATCGTCCACTTGTCACTTGCTTATCATTCTCGCCAGCCTGTTTGTCCGACTTTTCATGGACACTCCCGTATCTAGACGCAGTACCGTTACAAAATGAACTCGATTTTTTCTCCATCTGTACAAGCGTGTTCCATATTGTGTTATTTTAACATATTTTCTATTAGATGATGCTATTTCTCTCCATCGACACGTATCAGACCGAGACAAAGCTATACATTATTGGAGGAATGTTGTCCATACCAGCTATATTAGCATAATATACATTACCTAGTGAAACATTATTATTAAAACAGTTTACAGATCAAAATTAGATTCCATTAATTAATTAATATATTTTTCTGAGCACGACTAGCCACAAGCCACAAATTCGACAAAATATGGAATATTTTTTGGGCAATGTTGCGAGAATATCATTCCCTAGCAATTAAGAAGCAAAAGTCTAATTTTGACAATGACAGTGTGCTGTCATCATTGGCATTTTGTCTATGACGTTTACGGTTTTTTTATGGAGATGGAGTAGTAGTAGTTTTTTTCTAATACAAAAAAATAAATATTATATCTTTTGTACCTTGTAAGCATCATTTTTTGTGTTCAAATTCGTGAAAAATGTAATGTTCCAGTAAGAAACCTGTAATTTACATGGGAGTAAAGGCATAGAGGCCCAGATTGACCTCGTCGACTGAATTCGAAGGACTATCGTGCAAATAATTTAGGTATGTCGGTTTGGTCAGCCAGTACAGCTGGAAATAATTACCACTCTGTATTGCCAGGCGGTCAACACGGTTCTTCTAATAACTGGTGTTCAAAGTTAAGCAAGGTATGATATAACTTTAGTTTCATGTAGTGGCACATTCGCTAAGCTTACAATTATAATAATTTCATTGCAAATGACAACTTTAATTACTGTTTACCAGTAGTTGTTCTATTGGAATATCAGTCGTGTGGTAGTGCGGCGCACTTCACACACGCGTTTAGGTATTATACTTTACTAACAATTCTCATTAAATATTGCATTAACAAAGTCATATACAGTTGAAATTGGTTTTGCAATATTGTGGTTCATAGTTTGATGACTTTGAGGTAAGTTATTTATAGGGTATAATCTTGTTTCGTTACTGATATTTGGTTTAAACGGATATTACACAGTCACAAGCTTAATATTTATATTGTCTTATATCCTAACTATGATACCTACTGTGTAATCTATTTATTCATAAAAAACCTTACCTTAATATTGTACCTATTATTGAATAAGTAGTGTTAATTATTATTTGTCAACATGTGCTTTAAAAATTATTTTAGTATTTGAATCATTATTTTATGAATCATTCACTTAATATAATTTCATTAACATTTTATTTAGTTTATTTTCAATATTATTATTGCATGCAGTAATGAAGTTTGTGTTTTAAATTAATTTTATTGATTGTTTTTTATTTTGTTCCACAAAGGAGTGGATGACAGGTATTTAGCGAGCATTTTGATCACTTTTCTGGCACACTGAAGCAGAAGATTGTACTACTTATCATTATTTAACAAGAGTGAGTTGAAAATGGTTGTTATTGGAATCAGGGCTTCAATCATGCATTGTTTTTTTTGTAGAGGAATCCATATATCACGTTTTGGGTATTGCTTATAGTGCGTTTTTCTTAATATCATATTTAGGGCTGATTTTTCAATAGTCAGATAACATTTATTATATTTATGGACGTATTTTATATACATAAGCTGCAATATTTATTCCTCAGATGAAAGTAAAGTATGTGAATGTTGAAAAATCAGCCCTTGCGTTATGGTGATTTTAAGAAAATGAATGTGTTTCAATGTTAAATTCAAAGCTATTTAGATGTGATTCATACCTTCCATGTTTCTTATGAAAATCAAAACATTCCTATCTAACTTAAACAGTGTGATTGATGTGTAAACTTACAATGTCCGTACCATGTTTGTTCGGAAAATAAGAAAGGTGAGGAAAAACACACTGTCATACTGAAAGTTCTCCAGATAATATTATAATAAATATACATTAATATCAAGGACGATATGATTGGCCTAGAGTACCTACAGCTTTTTTTATCACAATGCCATACAAAGCCTTATCAAAACAAACATTCTATAATATGTAATCAGTTGATATAATGTCATGTATATTGGCTCATACATATTTTTGTTTTACACTCTTTGGGGACCCGGGTTTATGATATAAATTTTAACCTCAACCAGGTTTTTTTTCAGCATTTACTGCATTGTACTTTAGTTAGTTAAAATTGCTTTAAAACTCAATTGCTGGCAAACCTTACTGTAAAATTATAAATATAATTGACTGATGTGATATATGGATGACGCCTTGGCTGTAATTAGGGCTTGGTGGAACTGCTTTCTAAATAACATCTAATGGAATTTTAAAATCTTAATTGATTTACACATAGTAATTAGACTTATCTTTGCAACATACATTTTAATACAGCTGACATTCTTTATCAATTTGGTTGGAAAAGAATTTTGCAGGGCACCTAAATGCTCTTATAAAGACGATTCTTTTTCTGGCCTTCACTGGCGTCCTTAATTAACTTCCTTTTGATGACAAAGCGTAATTTGTCATAACTCCACAAATCTAATAGCATAGTACTAGTAAGTTTGGGCAAGTGCGGTATTTACTGCCAAATAAATATCAACCTTGCGCTAGTCGAAATAAACACTAACATAAAAATTGCCCGCAAGAGTCAAAGCGGGCAGAGGCACGCGGTTAAGATAATTTATATTCGAACTTATTTCAATAGCCACAAGTCTTGTATTGTTTTGGCAGGTAAAACCGCGTTTAGCCAGACGTGTTCTGGCGCTGGCCCATAGGGGTTGCTAGGCGAGATAATTGTTTAGTAGACGCTTTCTCTAATAAGGTGCATGCATTTTTTAGGTTTATTATTATAATAGTGGGAAGCATTCATATATTATGGTTAATCTTCAACTTAACAATCACAAAGGCGTTATTTAACGTGGAAGTTAGTATACTCATAATGGTGGGCCCTATTGATTTATACCTAGTCCTAGTGTCGGTGATAAAATAGATACCAGCCCCTGCAGTCTCGCCAGTAGTCAGCGACAAAAATCGGTCGCTAAGTCGTATCGTTATCAAATAAATTCCTATAATAGATTTTCAACTTTATTTCGAAAACGTAAGGTTGAAAATCTATTAAAGAAATTTGACATCGATTAGCCTTAACGACCGATTTATGTCGTTATATTTGTCGAGACTGCAGGGCCAGGGCCGGCAGTCTCGACTAGATAGCGACGCTGTCGCAAACTACCGATCGCTAAATATTAAGGTGAATCCTCAGTTGTAGCCCGCAAAATTCAAATTTTCTTTAGTATTTTGCAAATTGCAGCTCTGTTTTACGTCGTATACATAATATCATAACATCACGCCTGTATTCCCCGAAGGGTTAGGCAGAGGTGTACCTATAGCACACCTACATTTCGCCAGTTATGTTTAAGTGCCATATACGTCGTATGTTGATTAAAATGGGATTCTCGACTGTGGGAATTATATATTTATCAAATATTAATCATCAATTTCATATCAATCATCAAATTCAAAGAAAATTTGAATTTTCAAATTCAAAGAGTAAAACAGAACCGGAGAAGAACCGGTAAAATAAAGGTTCTTAAAACTTTTAAGAACCTTTATTTCTACCGGAACAGGAACCTAAATTGGAGCTTTAAAGTTCCTGTTCCGGTTCGGGTGTTAGTAACGGAACCGCAAATACCGTTTCTTTACCGGTATTTGAGGAACCTTTTCAATCCCTGCTCTAGGGCCCTATTTCTTAAAAGTTACCTTGTCTTGCAATACTTTGTCCACTAAAGATACAGTTTCCTAGAAGAGCGGTGGCCGCCACATAACGGTCGCAGTGACGGCCGTCATGAGCAGCGGAGTTTGACTTTACGGTGTCAAAAAACGCTGTCTAGGAGAACACACCAACTTACTTTCGTAATTTTAATATTTCAGTGACGTCATTCGCCGGTAAATTACGGACGCTATGCAGCGGCCACCACTCTTGTAGGAAACCATACATTTAGTGGAGAAAGTAGTGACAATTTCGTAATTATCTATAATTTGTTTATAATAGTAACAGATGGTGGTCCCATGGGTTTTCATTGTTTCTTATAATTTTTGTCTTAATAAAATCAGTTCTCAGCTCAAATCGCGATTAAATTACTCGGATATTATATTTGTTGTTTACATGTTTTTGTTTCATGTATTTATTTGTAAATAATCAAACTGGTTTTAAAATATTTATGTATTATATATACCCGTATTTGATGTGCCATTGTTGTGTTTTATAATTGTAATCGTGTTATATGTATTTATATTAACTGATAAACACATTACTTCGGGACTTCTGGCGGAAATCACAGGCTTTTATCAATGGCTATGGACATTTAAAACGTAAAATTATTCAATATTTCAGATTGTATTTTTTACATGTGAATACCTAGCCTAGCCTTCATAACTAGAACATGATTTTCTCATAAGAGGTTTATCACATTGGCGATTTATGAGTGAGTTTCCAGCCAGGGTGGGAAGCGAGCTAGTCGCGACTATCGTTTTCACAAAGTTTTACACTCGCTTGTCTCACTTTCTCTTGTACACTCACGTCAATTGCTCTCATTACGCATCCACAGCGCACACGTGGCGTGCTCGCTACGCACTCGCAGGGAGCGCGTGAAACCATCGCTGCACTAGAAACGCTCGCAAATCGCCAGTGTGCAAAAGTCCTTAAAAAGCCAATTCACGGTTCATTAATCAGTCTTACAATATAACAAGGTGTTGGATTATGAAGTTGAGTTTAAAATGTTAATGTATTATGATATTGGCAGCAGCACAGGTGCGTAATGTCGGGCGAGACTCCCATTCAGTCGGCGGATGGATTCCACACGCCAGCCTACTTGTCATGGAGGAAACTTCAGCTCAGCCGGGCCAAGCTCAAAGCCTCCAGCAAGACTTCGGCACTGCTCTCCGGATTCGCTATGGTTGGTCAATTATTATCAATTAGTAGTATAATAATTAATTGTAAGTTAATTGTGTCTCTCTGTGTTTTACCTGTATGGAGATAGCCACAAGAACCGAGCATTTTCCTGGTATAAAGTATCCTATGTCAGTCGGGAATTGTAAAGCTTTTTATCTTTGATTTATGTAATTGGTTTCTTAAGCCGTTTAATTCAAATAAATAAATAAACACATCTGTGAAAGAATTTAAGTAATCGGATCAGTATTTCCAGTAATTACTTTCTACAAACCTAAAAAACAAATAATCTCTTAATAACATATGTATATAAAAATCTCGTGTCACAGTGTTTGTTATCGAACTCCTCTGAAACGGCTTGACCGATTTTTATGTTTTTTTTGTTTATATTTTAATTATTATTGTGATATAATGAATTATTATTATTTCGTTTATTTATCTTAATACATATTAAATACATTTTTAAATATTTTACAAAAACATTAATAAAAATAAAAAAATAGTGGCCCATCGGCATCAGTAACAGGGTCCAAGCGGCCGGTGGTCAGGGCTCTAGAGAGAGGAACCTCCTCAGTATGCGTGCCGTATCCAGAAGTACTGCTCTCTAAATCAAGCCCTTGACCCAGTTGCGCAATGAGAGCCTCCTGAGGTGTTGGTCGAGGCTCTCCGCAATTAGGCCATTTACTGTAACGATTATTGGTACAATGATTGCAGAGTCCACGTCCCACATGTCGACAACCTCGTGTGCTAAGTCAAGATACTTGTTTTTTTTATATTTCTCAACTTTCACGAGATTCTCGTCATGAGGGACAGCGATATCATCAATCATTGCACGGCGGTCTCGTCGATCTATCACCATAATATCAGGCTTATTGGCTACACTAGTCCTGTCAGTGATGATAGATCGATCCCAGTACAATGTGATGTGACCATTTTCGAGAACTGGGTCGGGCACATACCTGTAGTATGGTACTTCGGATTCCACAAGGTTGTACTGCAAGGCAAGTTGCTGGTGGATAATCCCAGCCACTAGATTGTGTCTGTGCAAGTACTCACCGTTAGCAACACGGATACAACCGGAAACTATATGTCGGATTGATTCACCGGGACGTTGGCATGCTCGCCAGATGTCAACCGCACCGTCCTTGACAATGTATTTCCGATAATTATTCGTCATGATAACTTCATTCATAATCGCACAGACAAACCCTTCGGTTTCCCCGAAGAGGTCGCCGAAACGCAGCCAGGATACAGACGCCAAAAAGTCTACATCAGGTCCATGGTGAGTCCGGAAAAAGCGTCCGTGAAGCTCTTTGCCTTGCCATACTTCCTTACGATCGTTAGTATCTAGTACTGCAGGTTTGCGCCAGTTCTCTTTTGCCAAGTAGAGCGGGGTAAGGCCCTTGTCCACTGCGGCCACATGTCGGTGTATCCCCACGTCAATTTGAAGGAAATATTCCCTGAGACTGCAAATCTCGCGGTTGTGGAGGGTTTTAGCATTTAAGAAACCGCGGGATGTACAGTCTCATCACCGATAACCGTGGGTGATGCATCCGATATGCCGTCAGCAATGTACTGACCTTCATATCCAGAGCATCAAGTTCCGTCTGAGTCCATTTGAGTATGCCGAAAGTATACATCAAAACCGGCATGACCCAACCGTTAAAGGCACGCACCTTGTTTCCGCCTGATAAAAAAACTATTTGACACTTTATTCAGGCGGCCAAAAAAGCGCTCCCTCAACAATTGTGGCATGTCAGCAGCATTGATGCCTAATGCTTCCGATATACCCAAATACTTGTAGTTTTCGGTTGAGGAGAGGGATCTAATATATCCTATAGAATCCGTAAGTTGGGTTCCCACGGATTCCATAATCCCCCCTCGCTCTACATGCATGACTGCACGTTTTTCCGCCAAATTCCATCCTGATAGCACTATTGAACGTTTCCGTTACCTTCAGTAGCTCCATCAGTCGCAAACTGTTAGGGGCAAAGAGTTTAAAATCATCATGTAAAGGAGGTGTGATATCAACTGACCACCTCTTCGTAACTGGATCTGAATCCTCCAGTAGTGTGCTTAGGGGACTCAAGATATTAATTCCTTATTATTTTGTATTATATATTTAAAAAAGTATATTAAATGAAATTAGGTCATAAATGATCATTAGAACTTTTGTTATTATTTCAAACGTTACACACTCGGTTGACTTCGCATTGTTTATATAGGCTGTCGTACAATGAGAAGTCAGCTTATACTGGAAATGTATAAGTAGCTTCATATGTAGTCATGCGTACGAGTACATAAAGGATACATTCTTTTTATCTAGGTGCAAGACATGTAGTAGTTTCCTTGCCAGTGAAAAGCCGGGCAACAGCTAGATACACAAAAACCCGTTTCGCTTGTAACTTGTTTATAAACAGCCGACTCATGCGCATTAGTGCTTAAGGCGCAGATATACGACTTTTAATGATTTCAAATTGATCATCACGTCTAAACGAATAGTCTTATTTGTTTGAAAATAATATATGATACACTAGACTATTTTCTTCGTAATTTGATATGTGAATATTTGAAATTATATTTTTATAACATAGTGTAATTTATTTGTAAAGCAATTCGAACACAAAAACGATAATCACGCCAATACTATCGGGCGTATTTTCACGAAATCTGCACCATCTAAAAGGCAATTTAATTATCCAAATTTTTGTATACGGCTTTTATTTGTATTGTGTTTGATAAATCAAGGTGGGTTGTTTTTGCGAATAAACTTGATGCGCGTTGAAGCGGGGGCTCTTGCAGGCGACGGACGGCAGTGCATCGCTGACCAATGCCCGGGTAGACGCTACCGCTCTGTGCAATTTTATTCGCTTAAAAGTTTCGTGTGCTCCTCCCACTCACTGAAGGTCGCTGGCACTTATTGTCGCCTTAATATCGTTAACAATGTTAGTGCATTTTTGCGATAACTTATAACGGATGTGTTCGATTAATATAGGTTCAATCTTTCAAATAATCGCAGCGTATTTATGGGGTTTAAGTTTTTAGGTATTATAATTAATTAATCAATCAATATATTGTTATTTATCGCGCCTACGATCAAAAGTAACAAAATATTTCCATAACATATTCATATAATAAATCGTATCGATATCGAATCTAACGAGTTATCGTTGTCAACAGGTAGCGATGGTGGAGGTGCAACTTAATCCGCCTGAAAACACAAAAGTGCCAAACGAGATGTTAGTAGCTTTCACTGTGTGTACGACTCTGCTGGTAGCTGTCCACATGCTAGCGCTAATGATAAGCACATGTATCCTGCCGAACATCGAAGCTATTGGAAACCTACACAGCATTACCCTGGTTCACGAATCACCGCACGAACGACTACACTGGTACATAGAGATAGCCTGGGCCTTCTCCACACTCCTAGGCCTCATACTCTTCCTCATAGAAATAGCTATCCTCTGCTGGGTGAAGTTCTACGACCTGAGTCCGACCGCGGCATGGTCAGCCTGCGTCGTACTAATTCCAGTCATGATAGTGTTCCTAGCATTCGCCATACATTTCTACATGTCCCTAGCAAGGCACAAATACGAAGTCACGGCTACAGGCATCAAAGAACTTGAATTGCTCAAAGAACAGATCGAGATGGGTGACCACGATGCTCGTATGAATAATTTGACATTGCTCGATCAAAGTCGCATCGTGTGATTGTCGACGTGTGTGTCCTATGTCCTTTTTGGAATGTTATTATTACCTTTTGTTTGTGAGTGTACACCATTGATTAATTAGGTAAGTTCTGTACTTAGATTTTTAAGATTGTACTTATTGAGTGCCAACTTACAGGTTACACAGGAAATATCACTTTTAAGAGCGCTATTATTGCTCAGATTTGCTATGGGGTTACAGAAACAGCGTAGCTATTGAAAAACAAAAAAAAAAAAAACACTAGTAACCATGTCAAATATGTTTTTGCTTCCGCAATTACTCGTATAGTTAAGCCCTGTAGCATTGTTGTTTTATATAATTATAGTTTTGCGGTATCAACGTGTCTTCTAGACTTGTAACTTGGAGGCTGATTAACGTTGGTATAGGAAAATTAACTTAAATACCTCTGCCACTGGCCGCCCTGTTAAATATGGGATAGTGGGACTATTCAGAAAGAGCTCTTCTGAGTTAATTTTAATGCTTCCTAAAATCCTCATCTTCAGCCGTTGTTACTGCGATTAATTATTTTCTCGTAAGACCGATAATAGAACTCGATTAAAGTCACACGATGTTCCAATTTTTTTTTTTAAGGGTCATGCGTTTATGTTAACTTTTGGCAGCAGTTTAAAATGAATTCAAGTTAAATAATATCTCATGTATTTTAATATTGTGTTTGTTGTTTTACATAAAATCTCATTTAAATACAGGTAAGTAGTAGAAAATCAAACGTATAGAAAATTAGTTTTAATATAATTAACGAATCTCTGTAAATACAATAATTATAACATTTTAACTAAAGGACAATGCTCAATAAAGACCCATGAATCCAATGTTGATCGATAAACTCGAAACGAACGCTAACCGATTATAGCTACAATGAATAATTAATAATGTATGGATTGATTAAATCCTCGGGGTATAAGACATAAGTACCCACAATCAAATCAACAGCTTCTTGGAAGAACGACTAATCAATCATGAACTTTGCTATTATAAGATGGCATAATACAGTGTTCAGGAGCAAGCTGTAGCTATAAATGCAACCATTTACAGCTTCCCAAAGAAAAGCTTCGGGAATCATCGGATATACGAACGTGCGATAATAAGATCTAATAGGTATTATAGGTTGTTAGACTCATGGAAGTACTTGCCTATTTTGTTAATACAAAATACATGTTTACAAAATTATACATTCAACAAATCATGCAATTCCAAAACTGTTATAAAACTCTTGAGTGACAAATGACGATCTGAGATCGGAAGTAAGTAACCGGAGAGAGAGGAAACTTCCTACAAATACTACAAAGCACGGTAGTACAAAACTTAGAATATTACCTCTGTGGGGGGTCACTTTGTGATGCAACCTTCGTGCTAATTCGGAAACACGAAGATTATCGAAGCGAATACTTTTCTTTAGAAAGCTATAGTTTTGTACAGTTTTAATTACTCTCTATAGTTTATCGGGCATAGCTTTCGTCTTGATTGATGAACTGGGTTTTTCGTCATCATATTTTTGATCAGTGTCGTTTTAAGATGTATTTTTATTAGGCAGACTACTGACCACTTAATGGCTAGTTGTCGCAGGCTCGTTATCGCTGCCTGTTTGGCTAGTGCATATTCCGCTCTGACTTCGATCCACATAGTCTTGGTTCAGAAACAGCCACACGACTTGATTTTTTAATACGTCAATGTGAATTGACGTATAAAAAAATCAAGTCTTGTCGTCGAGAAGTGTCATAGAGCATGAGCTCTATGACACTACTTGTCCCTAGTGGGACACAGGCCGAATATCCTAGAGGTCGAGAGGCCCTGACTCTGATATTTGTGGATAGACCCTTTGATTAATGTGTATAATCAAAGGATAGCCCCATATTCATATTTTTTTTATTGTTTCTTGTCATTTTCTCAATATTGTTTTCTTAACTTTACATACAACACAACTTTTAAATAACTATTTCAAATAGTTTATTATTCCGAATACATAAACTTACAATGATTAAACTTAAATGTGTTGCAATAATTTTTGTGGTAGATTGGTAGAAATTAACGTAGAGTGTTAGGTGCCTACGTAATAAGTCAATTTCAGCTTATATTCAGACAACTATAGTCGTGCTATTTAACTTTAAAATCATTAATTGAATAAGAATATAAGGGTTGTATGTACATGGTCATATTTTGTGACTGATCAATATCTGGGTAATCGTTTAATAATAATTATTTTCTTTCATACTTATCTAGCTTACAAACATTTTTTTTTAATGTAAATTTATTTTTAGGACTGGACAATCTTATGGTTCAAGCATACAAACGCTTGCATTTTAATTCATCGATAGTAAAACTTCAATCTCTCACTAACGAGACCAATTATTCGGTAAATAAAAAAACCAAAATGTACCGTATATACTTGAGATGTTAACCGATTCATTGCTACATCATTTTTGACCTGACATTTTCTACGTAATCTATGTTAGGTACCTATTTTTATGCATGACTACACATTTGAGACAAACGTGATCGCTCCGAGGCTTCACAACATAACATCGAAGCGGGTAATGTACCGTAAATGTCACAGGAGGTAAGTTACAACCACAGGTAGGGCCAATGAGACGCCCCATTGATATTTCAAAGTAACATGATAATATATGATATTGACAGGAAACCCACAAAGTGGGTGATTCTCTAAAAATGAATCAAAAATTAAATTCGAATAATTCATTTTGTTTTTTCGGGCTGCCTAAAATTATTTTTCCTCGTCCAAAAAAACAGATTCAAGTTGACATTTAATAGTAAGTAAGTACCTACCCAACTAATTACATTATTTTGTAATTTTAACTGGAGAACGTTAGGTAAGTTGCACGTTAAATATGTATTTAACTGTAAACGTGCTCAAATAAATATTGCGATAAAACTAGGATCACGACACCATGTCGGTAGGTACCTACTTAGGTATCAACTTTGTAATAGTTCTGCTAATTACCTTTGGGCTATGTATCAAAAGGTATGCAATGAAATTGTATGTAACATTATTACTTATTAATGCTTGATGATAAATACCAAATAGTAACTTCTGCGGGGTAATTGAGTAAAGGCTCGTGCACACTGGCGCGACGCGACAGCATGACACAAAGGCACCGCGCGACGGGCGGCGCCTTTGTGTCGGGCTATCGCGTCGCGCCTGTTTGCGGGAGCCTTAACACACTTATAATGGCAATGGTAGGTATTGGGAGCCTTAACACACTTATAATTGCAATGGTAGGTATTTATTTTGACAATTCATGTGCTGACGTATTTTTCAAACATATGAAGCAATGGACTAGGAGTTTCCTTCAAAATCCTTCGGATTGTGATTGAAAATGTGTGACGCAATGATGGTCCTGATTTATTATTATTACATTATTCCGCTTTTATCAGATAACAATGTGCAGGCAACGGTAGCTCATAATTTGATTCCTCACATTTCCAAGTTATATTTTTACACTTCGCTCAGATCAAGAGTAAGAAAAAATTAGCCGAGAAGAATATGAATTCCCGTGCGAAATTTATATATAAGCTACCCCAAATCTTTGTAAGTCTGCCGCGACCCCAACTCAGTCATGTGATAAACGGGCCCATTAATTGGAAAATCGGCAAACATGGACCATATTGGGCATGTGTCCAAACTCTCATATAAGGGCTCCTAACTTAAGGTGGCCATTTTAAAGTAATTAATTCATATACCAAATGTCACAAAGAAGTCATGTTAACCTCCTACCTGGGTACTTGTGTGTTTAGAAGTCGTCAAGTCATTAGTATTGAATCGGTTAACTCAAAACCTGTGTACCTTAATTTGATTAGAAACGAGTTGTATACAGTATGTAAATAATTATAAGCCGATAAAGTAGGGCAATAATATGATATTGACTGTATTTATTACTTAATCCAATAAGTACTGTGATATAATAATGAATGACATTAATAAATCTGTTAATATATATAATTTTTAGTAATAAGTACTTATATAAAATGTTCATCTAAAAGTAAACTGTAAAATTTTATAAGGATACTTTACAATGTTGTTAATGTTAATGATCTTGTAAAACACTTCTTAATACATTTGGTCGATGCAAAATTTGAGGTTTTTGTCAATTTCTCCTACCTTCTGCAACATCCACAACTCACTGTTCTCCAGAAGAGCCTTTGGGGATTTCAGCTGATGCTGTAATAGAAAATATGAGCATTTAAAATATCTGACTACCTACCTCGTTACACGACTGTCTTGCTGGTCACAATCCGCAAGCGCCACAGCTGAGCACGAGGTCGGGCTAAGTATTCATTAGGTTTTTCTATCTGGAATTTCTCAGTAGCAGCCCATAATAAAGAGTATTCTATTCTATTCTAACTGCTCATGCTCACTTAAATGTCTCACTGATGGTGGCGCGTGTGTTGGGTCATTTGGTTCCCTACAAAATGGTTGAGCTGGATGGTGCTGATCCACGCGTCATGTTCGTGGACGGGGGCCGTCGGTTGGGACTGGTCATCTTAATGGCCACGGCTTATTTTTATTTTTAATCTTACATTTTCAATTGTTGCTTATTATTTTTTTACATTGTTCTCATCTAAAAAAGCAACAAGAATAATGTACCCAGGATTTTGTAATTTCTTGATTTAAAAATAGTGTCCTTGGAGTTTTTTGCCCGTTCTTCTATGGAGAAGCCCATTCCAAAACGTAGACCTCTATGAAGAGATCTGCGTTTTGGAATGGGCAACTAACAACTTTCTGAGTAACTGACCGACTTTTTGACAATTCAAAAGTGCCTGTAAATGGTTTACTTGAAATATATGCTTTGAGTTTGAGTTTGACTGGTGAAATTTAGGTGTAGGTTCTAGGCACACCTCTGCTCAACCCTTCGGAGCAACAAGGCGTGATGTTATGGCATGTTAAAATAAATAAGTAAATACAAGATGGCTGGCCCCAATGACTTGGAATAACCTACAGGCTGAATTTTTCAAGACGTGCGGATGTCAGCTTACGCACACATTTTGAAAAATTCAGCACTAAGGTGCTAAATCCAAAACTAAGTAGGTACCTATAGTATACGAATGAGCGAAATGTGCTCAGGTAGTCTCGGGGCCGTTTTGTATGAAAAATAAAACAGAATTTTAAGATTTTATTTTAAGGCGGTACCCCGACCAAAACCTTGTCAAAGTGCGTTATTCAGAGGCTATTAACTCATTCACTATGAGTAATAAACTACATCTAAAAGCACATTATTAATGTTCGATATCCTATCATCACATTGCACGTTCTTATTTTTTTTTATGTGTTATAAATTCATCTGAAATCTCCTTGTAAAAAAGTGACTAAAATTATTGATTGCATGCATATTTTGCTAAAGGTGACGTTCTATTCATTTGAGGATTACACTAATGGATAGATAATTTAAAAATCTAAATAATACACGTTTTATTTTATTTTAAAACTTCACTTGTCTTTTTTTATTCAAATAATTTCATTATTTTTGTGAATTTTATGATAAATGAGCGTGTGGAGGGAGCGAGACAGAGCGAGACTCAGCGACGGGACAGAGAAGGACCGAACGCTCAAGGTCGTTTGGTCAGGGAAGCGCCTTAAGCTTCATTAAATAATAGACATTCTTGGCCAAATCGATCAGCCACATTCATTCGGAGGTAGAATTGTCCTTCTAAGAAATCAAGTTTTAGTCCAAAACTTGATTCCACTGCACTACGATGATGTCATCAGTTAGTTTAGGAACAAAAAAACATAGCCGTCTGCTATATTATTATTAAGTCTCCTCTTAATAACAGCATAATCAGTCTACAACGTTCACTCCACACACTACATAGAGAACTACGGTCACACTACTGGGACGCACGCGCAGGCCTCCTCGCGGTGAGAGGGAGCGGGCTATAATAATGTAATCCATCACGCGGCAGTGCGGATTGGTAGCTGATGTCACATGTCTTAGAATTTTTGGTTCTAGGACACGCCGGTTTCCTTATTACGATGTTTTCCTTCACCGTTTTGAGAGCAGTGGTAAGTAAATAAATTAGACAAAGTAAAGCGCCTGTCTGGATTCGAACTCACGACCTGGAGCCGTTAGCACTGGGCCACCACTGGTCTTAATAATAATCAGTGCTAATGCATATAACAAAACTTCACGCTCATATTCCTTGACGAAGGGGTAAGCAGAGATGTATTACAGCCACTTTTCGCGACCTTCGTAGGTAGGTACACACTGAATACCTTTCTTGTGTAAATTTGGTGCGCGTTACCCCAGCAAAATAATGTTGAAAATAGTAATTTAAATCTTATAGATAATTAGTTGCCCAGCTTCTGTAATTGTTACGCACATTTTTAAATTTGTATGTCTTATAGTTTTTTAGTTATTTCACAAAAACATTTCCTGCTGGGGTAACGTTTAAAACGTTACCGCAGCCAGACATTTTTTTTTTTATGATGGGAATATTGAAACATATATTATCTATATAATTAGTTGTCTAGACGAGGTAAATGTTGCATCTTATTTTGTATTTGTTCTTTCTTCGGCTGCGAAGTTATTCGAGATCCTGCTGGAGTAACGTTTGTGGTTTTGCTGGATCTCTGAAACGGTTAAGCGATTCTTATCATCTTTTGTACATAACTTCTTAGGAATTAGTTGTAATTAGTTATGCAGTTAAAAAACAAAAATAATGCACCGTTTAAAGGTTATTTAATTTAATATAAAAACACTTCAATAGGTCCTAACGCTCTAAATAAGATCTCTAAAGACTTACTCTAAACGTTATTTTGTAATTTGTAATTGCCTTCAAATGTATCTGAAGTTTGATTAGTATCTTGTAAGCAACTAAGAAATTATGATGATATTCATTTCTCCGCGTTCACGGTCAAAATGCGCGCGGAGTTATTTGGCCACCGATAAACCTGTTTGTGGATATCTAAACTGAATTTTATATCAATAATTAGTTACTTAGTTCAGTTTTTTAGCTGTAAAATTTCAGCGTAGTACATACAATAATTACCGATATAATAAAAGAAAAGTCATTAGGAAGCGCAAGATCGTGGTAACCCGACCAAGTTTAGGTGGTTACAAAAAAGCGACCGCGTGGTACATTATGCTATCTTTTAAAATATGTAGGAAACTGTTACAAGTTTAGTACAGATGTGAACACAAGTGTTAAAAAAACTACATGTTTCTTCAATAATTTTTATTTACAGGTAAAATGATCATTTCGAATTTATTATGAATATCGCGGGCTACCACTGCTGATCCACCTTAAATGGTAATATCTAAGCGAGTGTCACAAGATAATTATGAATTTCTTATAGACAGAGTTCGTTAAGCCAAGGAGTTTGTGGAAATAAATACCTGGTAATAACTAGGAACGCAAGTTGAGGTAAAATTATGGTAGAATGTTTACTTTTAAAGACTAAGTAAGTACTATGTACACATGGCTACACATCAAGCTATACATTTCCAGTTTACGCTGACTTCTCATTGTAAGGAAATCCTATACAAAGCCAGATCAGCTTATACTGGAAATGTATAGCTTGATCTGTAGCTGTGCGTACTTAAGAGGCTTACATGAGCTAAAGTGCGGGCACTGTCGGATTGCATAGAAAAGAAAGAGACGCGCGATGACACAACGCTGGTAATTAATTCCAAAATATGGTGCAATTATGGATTAACAAACAATCTATTCAAAAATTAAAACACTATTACGTGAGTATGTTACTTGTAGAATAATCTGATAAAAAATTTGAATGTTTGCATGGTTATTAATTGTTAAAATATTTTTCAAGAGGTATTTTCGTGTTTTATTTCCAACAAATCAAGTTAATTGTATTATGTTTTCAACACACTATCTAACTAGCATATAACCAGAAGAATATCATAGATTTTTCTGATTTTGTTTACTGCAGTGGATCATATATTTTTAGGCATTATAAATTTACGTTTAGGTCATGTAGTCCCCTTAAAATTCAATATTTAGTACCTATCAAAATGTACTACTTAATAATAATAATATTGCAACTATTTCTGTGTAGATACATTATGCAAGCTTACCTTGTTCGTGAATTCATCGAGCCACACACACAATAATTATGGTCCTCACGAGGAGCAGTCCACATTAATCATAAAAGTAATTAGGTACACACTAATTGATAAACTCTCACGCACTCGTTAAATAATAGGTCTTTACCTATGAAATTGCCGTTTTGTATGAAAAAATTTAAACGATTTTTTTTCATGAATTTTTTATTTGTATTAATCGAAGTAATCACCCATGCAATCAATGCATCTTTGCCATCGCAGTGGCAGTTTATTGATGCCCTTCTTAAAGAAATCAGCTGGACGGGAGGCAACAAATTCTTCAAAGGCATTTTGTACTGCCTCTCGGGTATTAAATTTTTTTCCCGCCAAGAAGTTATCCAAATTCTGGAAAAAGTAGTAGTCTGTAGGCGCAAGGTCTGGTGAGTAGGGCGGATGACGGAGAGCTTCCAACCCCAGTTCTTGCAACTTGGAGACCGTCTGCTGTGCAGTATGAGGTCGCGCGTTGTCGTGCAGGAGCAGCGGAGACGAGCGATTGACCAATGCTGGTTGGAGATGCGCCAGCTTCTCCATCATTGTGTTCAGTTCTTCACAGTACACATCTGCAGTAATGCTCACCCCGTTTGGTAAGAAGCTGTGATGAATCACACCGGCGCTAGACCACCAAACAGTGACCATCACTTTTCTAGGGGTAAGTTTTCGTTTAGGGCATTGTTTAGGTGCTGAACCAGGATCCAACCAACTTGCTGAGCGCTTACGGTTATCAAACAGAATCCATTTTTCATCGCAGGTTCAAAATTCCTTCATTTGTGTGTCTGTTGAGCAGTGCAAGGCACGTCTCGACGCGTACTTCGCGCTGGCGATCATTGAGTTCGTGGGGCACCCATTTGTCAAGCTTTTTTACCTTGCCAATTTGACGCAAATGGACCAATATTGTTTTGACGCTAACGTCGAAAGCTGCTGCTAATTCAGCCGTAGATTGTGTATCATCAGCTTCCACAATCGCCTTTAATTCGTCATTGTCGACCAAAGTCTTCGGACGACCGCGAGGTTCATTTTTCAGGTCGAAATTTCCAGAACGGAAGCGAGCAAACCAATAACAGGTGGTGCGTTGGTTTGTAGTGTTAGCTCCGTAAACGTCGTTGATGTTGCGTGCCGCTTGTGCCGCGTTGCTGCCACGACGGTACTCATATTCCATAATTACTCGAATTTTTAACGTATCCATGATGACGAAAAAGATTGAAATGCGATGAAAATGTAACACTAATCAATAAAGAAATGACTACTTTTAGAAAAAAAAAACCATGTTTTTAAAATAAAATTAATTTGAAATTAGAATTCTTAGCCAAACAAAAATTATTTTGATTTGAAATGGCCAGTACTGCAGAACGGCAATTTCATAGGTAAAGACCTAATATTAGCAAATTATGTGACTAATTGTCAAGTTTAGTGCGCTATGCAAACAATGAAGTGCCCCTTCCGCGTCCCACCTGGACGTTATCGTCGATTCTTGGTAAGTATGTACAATTGTGCACATGATAATAGATACCTATCAAAGAAGTAGCCGAAAGATAATAATAATAATGTTTTCATAGTACCTACAGATATTATAATATTGTTATGTATATAACAGTGTACGCGTCTGTACCGAACTTGTAAGGTGTATTATACTAAACATTTTAGAAGATATCATAATGTACCACGCGGTCGCTTTTTTGTAACCACCTAAACTTGGTCGGGTTACCACGATCTTGCGCCTCCTAATGACTTTTCTTTTATTATCTCGTTAATTATTGTATGTACTACGCTGAAATTTTACAGCTAAAAAACTGAACGCGGAGAACTGAATATCATCATAATTTCTTAGTTACTTACAGGAAACTAATCAAACTTCAGATACATTTGAAGGCAGTTACAAACTACAAAAGAACGTTTAGAGTAAGTCTTTAGAGCTCTTATTTAGAGCGTTAGGACCTATTGAAGTGTTTTTTTTATATTTAATTAAATAACCTTTACCCAGTGCATTATTTTGGTTTTTTTATTGCACAAAAGATTGATTGATTGATTTTTTTAAGAAGTTATGTACAAAAGATGATAAGAATCCGCTTAACCCTTTCAAAGATCCAGCAAAACCACAAACGTTACTCCAGCAGGATCTCGAATAACTTCGCAGCCGATGAAAGAACAAATACAAAATAAGGTGTAACATTTACCTCGTCCAGACAACTAATTATACAGGTAATATTTGTTTCAATATTCCCATTATAAAAAATATGTCTGGCTGCGGTAACGTTTTAAACGTTACCCCAGCAGGAAATGTTTTTGTGAAATAACCACAGAGTACTTCATACTGTACTGAAATAGAGACCAATCTTGTTCCGTGGAACGGGTCATTTACGTTCGTGAAGAAACTAGCGCCATCTGATATTCATATTTAGAACTACACCTTTGATAAGGATAGGATAGCTGTATTCCTATATCTATGTATAGTTCACAGAGTACTTTACACTATACTGAACGTTTATTAGTAGTAGTGTGTATGTGTGTGTAGTAGTTTAATTTAATTCAGGATTGATAAATGAAATACAATTTAGTTAATCATGTTTTAATATCCTATGACACAATCTATAAGATATAACAAAATATGGTAGAATTATGCAAAATACCCGTTTTGATTATTGGCTAGAGGAGCGGAATTTCTAAAATTATAATGTTGTTGCAATTTTAGTAGACACTTATACGAAATTTGCACAACAACAAATACGGATACACGCACACACAACTTTCGCTCAACTCAACGACAAACGCGCAACTAAACACACAAAGATCACAAAAATAAACAAAATATCGCTAAAATACCGGTGCAAACATCAGACATTGGCAGGCATCTGAAATGTGGTCACTAGTTTATTGTTAGCAAAACCACTAAAGGAATTCTACCACCACCCCAATAATAATAATAATAATAACCCCACCGTCATATCTCTACGTTGACGTCGTGGTGGGGCTTGCGCGCTCCAATGAATCCTAGGTCTGTGCCAGTAGAGTTTACTTTGCCGACACAGATCTAGGATGAGGGGCCAGACCAAGAGAGATGCAATCCAAGCCAAGGTCGCACACGCCGAGGGCTGCATGGCTCCGGGAATGCGTTAGTCGCTAGTGTGCCAACTCTGGATAATGGGGGACCTCCAGTTTTACTTACCCTTGCCACAGTGAACGCAGGGCTTTGCTGTGGTCGACTTTATTGGTCCCTAGCTACTCGTGGGACTAATTATGATAACAAGATCGAAAACAAAAAAAAGTATTCAGACAAATATGCCTTCTGTAGTTGATGGAACATCACCGGTTTCATCATCAGCCACTCCGAGGTCCATATTCTCATCAATCGCATCATCGCCACCTTCATATATATCACGTTCATCAAGATCATCATCAACATCATCACCAACGTCAGTAGATGTTGTGTCGGAAGCTAACTTAGCCAATAACCCTTCATCCACTATTGTCTTAAAAAATACGCGGAAAAAATTGGAGTAAAGAAATGAATGAATTAATTTGGCGTACCTATCTTATCATCACAAACTTAGAATCTGACATAAATGCATACCTAACATCATTACACCAACAATTTATAGAAAATTTCCCAAACATGAAAGTCTCTAAGCAAAGAATTGGAGATCAAAGGAGAGCAATAGTGTCCAAAAAGTTGTTAGCTTCCACTACACTCGATTCAATTAGACTAGAAGGAAGAAATAATTTACTAACACCCAATAGTGACTTACAACTACAACTCCAGACACCACAGGAGCTTATTTCATTTCAAACGAACACACAACGGCACTCACAATCTGAACCTAAACGCAGGATGAAATGGTCCAACGAACTCAATGAAACACTTATGAAATGTTATTTTAGGGCTACCAAAATGGAGACAGATATGACAGTTTGGCGGATTTGTTTTAAAGAAAAATTCATAGAATGTTACCCTCATTTGTCACATTTATCAGAACAGCGCATATCGGACAAAAAAAGAGTAATAGTTAATAATAGTATGATTTCAGAGACACGGCTCCAGGTACTAAAAACAATAGTCGAAAAAGAATTACTCGAGACGGACTCTTTTCATTGGCAACCTGATAGTATAAGATCAAAAGAAAATGTACACTCACAACCACCCACAAATACACAAAATATTAATATGGAAAATATAGAGACTTCACAAACGCAACAAATAGGAGTCGAAACGGAAGTTGAAAACCTGAATAACGTAGAGTCAGAACACCCCGTACACCTTAATACTCAAACAAGCCAAGAAAGAAACCTTGACATAGATAAAATATTCTTAGAAACACTGCAGTACTACAGAGACACCAATCCTACAGAGAGGAATTAAAGTTTAGCGATTATAGTAAGTTATATTAACAAAGTTATTCTGCCAGAACAGGTTACCAGGGATACAGATTTCAATCATCTTCAGACCATAATATACTGCGCTGCATGGACAGCCGCTAAGGCTAACGGTAGTAAAATTTCACTGTCACCCCCTGAGCATAGAAGTACACTCCAACAAATTCGCAAGCCTAAATGGCAAAAAAGGTTAGACCAGAAAATAAAAGTTATCAGAGCCAAAATTGGAAGATTAACACACTACATGCAAGGCCATAGGAGCAGAAAACTAATTAAAGAAGTAAACAAAATTTTAAGAGACTACAAAATGCATGCATCTCATGAAGAGCCTAATACACACCTTATACACTTTCTAGACACTCTTAAACAAAAACTAACAGTTCTTAAAAGCAGACTAGATAGATACACTAAATGCACGCTCCGTAAAACACAAAATTATCAATTTAGAAATAACGAAAAGCTATTCTACCGAAAACTAAAAGCATCAACAACGAACCACACTACACCGAACACAACGTGGCCGGCAACAGACGAGTTGCAGCAATTCTGGGCTGGAATTTGGGAAAATCCAGTCTGTCATAATACTGAGGCAGACTGGATCAAGGAAGAGGAGGCCTATCAGACAAACGTTGAAGCGATGAATTTTCATCAGGTTGAGGTAGAAACATTCCACGATTTCCTTAAAAATATATACAATTGGAAAGCACCAGGCTCTGATCACATACACAACTATTGGTACAAAACATTTACACACATACACCCACACCTCTATAACTATTAGGTCTTTACCTATGAAATTGCCGTTCTGCAGTACTGGCCATTTCAAATCAAAATAATTTTTGTTTGGCTAAGAATTCTAATTTCAAATTAATTTTATTTTAAAAACATGGATTTTTTTTTCTAAAAGTAGTCATTTCTTTATTGATTAGTGTTACATTTTCATCGCATTTCAATCATTTTCGTCATCATGGATACGTTAAAAATTCGAGTAATTATGGAATATGAGTACCGTCGTGGCAGCAACGCGGCACAAGCGGCACGCAACATCAACGACGTTTACGGAGCTAACACTACAAACCAACGCACCACCTGTTATTGGTTTGCTCGCTTCCGTTCTGGAAATTTCGACCTGAAAAATGAACCTCGCGGTCGTCCGAAGACTTTGGTCGACAATGACGAATTAAAGGCGATCGTGGAAGCTGATGATACACAATCTACGGCTGAATTAGCAGCAGCTTTCGACGTTAGCGTCAAAACAATATTGGTCCATTTGCGTCAAATTGGCAAGGTAAAAAAGCTTGACAAATGGGTGCCCCACGAACTCAATGATCGCCAGCGCGAAGTACGCGTCGAGACGTGCCTTGCACTGCTCAACAGACACACAAATGAAGGAATTTTGAACCGCATTGTTACCTGCGATGAAAAATGGATTCTGTTTGATAACCGTAAGCGCTCAGCAAGTTGGTTGGATCCTGGTTCAGCACCTAAACAATGCCCTAAACGAAAACTTACCCCTAGAAAAGTGATGGTCACTGTTTGGTGGTCTAGCGCCGGTGTGATTCATCACAGCTTCTTACCAAACGGGGTGAGCATTACTGCAGATGTGTACTGTGAAGAACTGAACACAATGATGGAGAAGCTGGCGCATCTCCAACCAGCATTGGTCAATCGCTCGTCTCCGCTGCTCCTGCACGACAACGCGCGACCTCATACTGCACAGCAGACGGTCTCCAAGTTGCAAGAACTGGGGTTGGAAGCTCTCCGTCATCCGCCCTACTCACCAGACCTTGCGCCTACAGACTACTACTTTTTCCAGAATTTGGATAACTTCTTGGCGGGAAAAAAAATTAATACCCGAGAGGCAGTACAAAATGCCTTTGAAGAATTTGTTGCCTCCCGTCCAGCTGATTTCTTTAAGAAGGGCATCAATAAACTGCCACTGCGATGGCAAAGATGCATTGATTGCATGGGTGATTACTTCGATTAATACAAATAAAAAATTCATGAAAATAATTCGTTTAAATTTTTTCATACAAAACGGCAATTTCATAGGTAAAGACCTATTATATTAACGATTTTATAAAAAACCCAACAATTATTCCATCTCATATTACAGAAGTTATTATTAAGTCTTGCCGACTTACATGCTTCTGAAAGACCCTAACGACACATTTAATCCAGCAAAATATAGGCCAATTACCTGTCTGCCAACCATATATAAGATAGTGACATCGTGCATTACTCACATTATATACAAACAACTTGAAACACAACATATATTAACAGAAGAACAGAAAGGGTGCAGAAAGTTCAGTCAAGGGTGTAAAGAACAGTTAACAATAGATGCAGTAATACTTAAACATGTCCAACGTACTAAGAAAGATTTATGCTCTATGTATATTGATTATAGGAAAGCATACGATTCAGTACCTCACTCGTGGTTACTTAAAGTTTTGAATTTATACAAGATACATCCACAACTCATAAACTTCCTAGGAAATATAATAGACAAATGGCAGACGCGATTACACCTGAACACATCCACAGGAATAGTTGAGACAGAACACATTAAGATCCAGCGAGGGATATTCCAAGGAGACTCACTCAGCCCACTGTGGTTCTGTCTCGCATTAAATCCTCTTTCAAATAAACTCAATGCCTTAAAGCCCGGGTATCAACTTCAATATAGTGATGCAACGACTGACGTACTGACTGACCAGCAAACTAGTAAAATAAACCACCTCCTCTATATGGACGATATAAAATTGTACGCATCATCACCAGACGATTTATATGAACTAGCTAATGCAACTGAACAATTTTCAAACGATATTTCTATGGAATTTGGGATTGACAAATGTAAAATTAATTCAATCAGAGCGAGCAAAAATTATTCACATTCACATCACATGCAGACTGGTGATACTACCATAGATTCATTAGACGAAAACGGGGCTTACAAATATTTAGGTTATATACAGGCTAAACAGTTGCTACATAAGAAAATTAAAGCTACACTCACTAAAAAATTTAAACACAGATTAAAAACAATATGTCACACACAAATAAACGCTCGAAACACCATAAAAGTCATAAACACTTATGCCGTCCCTGTTCTCATTTATTTTTTCGGTATCATAAATTGGAACAAGACCGAACTCAAACATTTGCAACGGATTATAAATACCACTCTGACTAAACAAAGAAGGCACCACCCTAGGTCATGTGTTCAGAGGCTCACACTGCCAAGGAACGAAGGTGGTAGGTGAATAATAGATATCACTAACCTACACAACAAGCAAATAACTATTTTAAGAACATACTTTAATACTAAAAGTACTACTTCAACTCTACATAAAGCAATAGCGTTTAATGGTAGAAAACTTACCCCTTTAAACATGTTTAAGAAGACACCCCAGAGTAATGAACAACGGATTGACCGACAGACTAAAATCGCAGAACGGGCCCAAAAGTCACTGCATGGGAGACATCGACACGATCTTAATCAACCTAACGTCGACAAGTTAGCGTCGAACGAATGGTTAAGGCGTGGCGAACTGTTCCCTGAGACAGAAGGGTTTATGATAGCTATTCAGGACCAAGTAATAGAAACTCGCAATTACCAGAAACACATAATGCGAGTTCCTCAAACCATAGACAGATGTAGGCGATGCAATAGTTGCAACGAAACCATTCAACACATCACGGGTGCGTGCAAAGCAATAGTCCAGACTGACTACAAACATAGACATGACCAGATAGCGAATATAATCCACCAAAAATTAGCAATAAAATATAAATTAGTTCCCATACCACCTGTAGCTTATTATAAATATCAACCTGAAACTGTTCTCGAAAACTCCACTCACAAACTGTACTTTGACAGAGCTATCCTCACCGACAAAACAACACACTACAATAGACCGGACATCACGTTATTAGATAAAATTAACAAAACTGCACAAATCATAGACATAGCTGTTCCTAATACACACAATCTACAGAATACTATAGCAGAAAAACTCTCAAAATATACAGACCTGAAAATAGAAATCAGTCGAATGTGGCGGTTAAGCAATGTTGCTATAGTTCCCATAGTATTGTCAACAACAGGTGTAATACCTAAACAGCTTCACCAGTCTTTAAAAACACTCGATTTACCACCCTACACTCTTCAGAAAGCTGCAATCTTGAACACCTGCAGGATTGTCAGAAAATTCCTGCAAAATGACAACGAAACATCAATTGTCACCTCACACACGAGTGCAGCAGCCACCGCACGAACACAGTCTCATGGACCGACCACCATCGCAAAATCCGAACATACCAACATCTCATCACAATTTAACCAATTTTCTGGGGTAGCACTTGGCTTCGGCCCGTACTACCCGTTAGATCCGGCGCAACGCCGAGATACGAAAAAGTATAAAAAAGAATAATAATAATAATTATTTTCTTTATTCATGAATATGAGACAACCATACAGAGTAACTTAATAATAAGCCCACAATAGACACAAAAAAAAAACCGTTTCGTTATTTTGACAATATTTAGGTACATAGATCAACAGTTGGATAGTGTGAAAAAGGTAGATTTTAAACATAACATGGATTGGTTGTCTTCAGACTGATTCGCCCTATCCCCTCGTACTAGTATAAAACTGTATCACGAGCGGATAGTCTTCCTCAACCTTAGAACAACAGATTTCCTCTTGCGTTTAAAAAGGCACTTATCCATCCGATTCACAAGAGTGGGGACCGACACTGTGTTAATAATTATAGACCAATAGCAATTCTGCCTGCCTTATCAAAAATTCTGGAACGGCTATTGAACAACAGGTTAGTGAAATATCTAGAATCAAACAACCTGCTGTCCCAGTTTCAGTTCGGTTTTCGTGCAGGGAAATCGACAGCCATGGCAGTGCACGAATTAACAAACTCTATTGTTTCTAACATGGATGATCGAAAGAAGTCGTTAGCCATCTTTTTAGACCTAGCTAAAGCCTTTGATACAGTGTCGGTCCCGATCTTGCTTCGAAAGCTTGAAAACCTCGGTATACGTGAAAATCAATTGTCACTCTTCAAAGATTACTTAAATAACCGCACGCAAATTGTTAAAATTGATAACCACTTTGGTGACACTCTTCCCGTGGCTTTTGGAGTTCCTCAGGGTAGCATCCTGGGGCCCACATTATTTCTGGTGTATATTAACGACCTCTGCAATCTCTGTCTTCAAAATGGTCGTATTATTACCTTTGCGGATGACACTGTGCTTCTTTTCAGTGCTGACTCATGGGAAGAGGTGCATAAGTACGCACAAGTTGGGTTTAATACTGTAAATGATTGGCTAAGAACTAACATACTCACCTTAAATGCCACTAAAACCAAGTATATTGCTTTTTCATTAAGGACTAGTCCGCAGTCATCTCTCCAAACGTTCTCCATTCTTGCTCACACCTGTTCATTCCCTCATAACGGTGATTGTTCTTGTTCCAAATTGCAGAAAGTGGACCATATTAAGTACTTGGGGGTCACTTTGGATTCTAAATTAAACTTTGCCGAACATATAAATTGTCTGACTAGCAGAATACGGAAATTTATCTTTGTGGTTAAAAATCTTCGGTCAATCCTTAACTCCAAGCAACTACAATCTATTTATTGTGCTTTGTGCCAATCCCTCCTGACATACTGCATTACTTCATGGGGTGGAACGTTTAAAACTAACCTCTTAGCACTTGAGAGGGCTCAAAGGGCAGTCCTTAAAGTTGCACTATTCCTTCCTTTCCGTCATCCCACTGTAGAAGTTTATAGGTCTGCTAAAGTCCTCTCAATTCGGCAGCTTTTTATTCTCCATGTTGCTTTGAAACAACGATCTCTTATACCTTTTATAAATACCGATCAAGATTCTGACATGAGAAGAAGAAGAAGAAATATATGCCAACCTAGATCAGTAAAATCCAAATTTGCCCGAAATTTCTTTTCTTTTCTTGGCCCTTTTCTATACAACAGACTAAATGATTTACTCTCTGTTCATAACCTAAACAAAATAGCTTTTAAAAGGAAAATAACTGAATGGCTTATTACATTAGATTATACACAAATTGAAGATCTTTTCAAAACTATTTCATGACACAAAATTCCCTTTGCAACGCATATACAAGCATCCCAAACCACACACACACACTCACTCCACATCACACAAACTCACCCCACACGCTTTCATATACATTCACATACATCCTCCCTTGCATGTATTCTTAATAAATTACCTTTTCACGATTTCTATAAACCAAGCTAAATGAGCACTATTGCAATATTATAATGTGGGAGATTTTTATGTAAATATGATATATGAACCCGATGGTCTCCAGTGCAACAAAAATAATGTACAACTTAGATTTGGGGGCCTGGTGACCTGACATACAGGTTTTGTAAAAAACTTAGTTTAGGCACCAGTCTTCCACAAATTAATTATGAAATTGTGTCTGAAGACTATGTATATATATATCTCTGTAATTTGTGGTAAGAAAATAAATAAATTATTATTATTATATTATTATTATTCCTACAAAGTTCCAGTTATAAGTCACACAGATAGGCAGTTTGATTACATACTGTATAGGTAACAAATCAGAGTAGGTACAGTTATATTAATTAAGTTACACGATTGGAATTATCTGTATTGTTTTGTGTTTGGGTATGTGTAAAGGTATATGTATATGTGTTTTATGTATGTTTCTGTATGTGTACAGTTATTTGTGTGCTTTATTACTTTTATGTGCCCTGTTTATACCAACTTTCTTAGTAGATTTTCAGTGCTGTTGTAGTCTAGTGTTTTCAAATATTTATCTATAGCTTTTTTGCATGTTTGGCTATTAAGATTCTTCAATTCTAGAGCTTTACTTACTTTGTTGTAAAGGCTAGGACCAAGATAATTGTGAAATTTGTGTGCAAAAGATGTACTATATTTGGGAATGTTATAAACTATATCTAATCGTCGCCTTTTTGCAAAGTGCGGTTTTACTTTATGGTGTGCCATGATCTCAAGTTTAATGAATAATTTACGTACCGAGAGGACTCCCAGTTCTGAGTAAAGTAGGTGTGTCGGATAAGTGTACTTTTTGCGAGAAATAACTTTAAGTACCATGCGTTGGGCTCTTTCGACAAACAACATGGAGGTTTTTGAAGTTCCTCTCCACACATTCAAGCCGTATATTAATATAGACCGACATAGTGCTAAATAGATTTTTATTAGTAGCTCAATGTCACATGCATTTCTAATAGTTTAAAAAATATAAATTATCTTTCTTGCGCGTTTACTTACTTTCATAACGTGTTCTTTCCAGTTTAAGTTTTGGTCTACTATCACACCGAGATATCTTATGGAATTGGTTCTGGTGATTGGGTTACAATGACAGGTACTTAGATTGTTGCAATTATGAGTTTGTATAATTTTTGAATTAGGAATAGGTTAATTTAGTTTCTGCCGTTAATTGTAAATGTAATAAATTTAGTTTTGTCAAGATTAAGAGTCAATAAATGATTGTCCAGCCATGAGGTTACTAAAGCAAAGCCTTCATTTGCTGCTTCGGTTACATCTTTCCACGTGTTGGAGCTGAACAATAGTACTGTGTCATCTGCAAATGTTATTATTTGACCATTTTGTAAACGCAAATTGCAGAGGTCATTAATATATATTAAAAACAGCGTAGGACTGCCTTGAGGTACACCGAAGGTAACATTTTCCTCATGGCTTACACTGCTATCAATTTTTATAACCTGTTTTCGGTTTGTCAAGTAATCTTGGAAAAGTAGGAGAGGAATTCCTCGAATTCCTAAGGTCTCGAGTTTGTTCAGGAGGATGGGTACAGAGACGGTATCGAAAGCCTTTGCAAGGTCTAGGAATATACCTATAGACTTCTGTCCCCTATCCATGTTTTCAACTACATACGAAGTTAGTTTGTGAAGAGCGTCAGCGGTTGATATTTTTTCCCTGAACCCAAACTGATTACCTGAGAGAAGTTTTTGAGTTCCTAGGTAGTGTTTTAGCCTCTTGTTTATTAGTTTTTCTAGAATTTTTGAAAAGCTAGGAAGTAGAGAGATTGGTCTATAATTCGATACCAAAGTTTTATCTCCTGCTTTATATATAGGAACAGTGACGGACTTTTTAAGCGCATTTGGAAATACTCCTTTTGAAAAGCAAGCATTATATATGTGTGCTAGTGGTGCAATAAGGGAATCCACTGCTCTTTTAAAAAAATAAAATTCTTAGATTTTAAGTGAGCAATTATTTCTTTAATTTCAAATTGGTCTGTTGGGAGAAGCATAAAAGAGTTTAGAGGGCCGCTATTCGGTCCGCTATTCGGCCAATGAATGTTTGCAAAGTATTTGTGTAAATGATTGCAATATATGATAATTGCTAAAAAAATATAATGAAATGTCATACTGAGCGATAAATGTAATTAAAACCCTAGATAATGATCCATAATTGAAAATATTTTTTGGATACAATATAACAGAAGTGGGTTAAAAATATACTATTTTAGTAGAAATGAGCTAATGAGTTAACCAAGCTACGGAATGTTGAAGAGTTGCGATTTTGCTTAGCTGCCATCTCATGTCTTTATTTGGTGTAAAATTCATCAATTATAATCCAACAAAATTAAAAAACACATTCAAACTTATTTTGTACAAGGACAACATATACTTCGTGATTTTGTATCATTGTACCCATTGCTGTTCCCAGTTTTTTGTATTAAGATTGAGTACCCTGGAAATAACTAAAAAACTATAAGTGATACAAATTTTAAAATGTGCGTAACAATTACAGAAGCTGGGCAACTAATTATCTATAAGATTTAAATTACTATTTTCGACATTATTATGCTGGGGTAACGCACACGTAAATTTGCCCACATTGGGACAAAGTAAACGATGGTAATAATAGCATGCTTTCAATTTTTTTCCCCATTTCAAGACATAGGTCCGAAGCCATCTCCACTTTACGCCATGTCTCCCAATTTTGCGCCAAATGTTCATTTATTTATTTTCTTACTCATAATTAGGTCCGCGACACTTCTCGCCATGCAATCGGTCTTTTAAATAAACAATCCAAGTTCGAATGAGTCGCTATGACGATGCAGCGCTCGCCTCACAGAGAATTTAATTATGTGGCATTTTTTTTTATTATTGTACAAAGATTTCGTCATTCGTTTTTCTTGAAAAGTTTTTGCGAGTTTTTATCAATGTTTGCGATATTATCGAGTTTTCGTGGCGCACTGTGTTCAAAGTTATTAGGTAAATTACCGCTCTAACAGTTTCTGATTGGACATTTAAAGTAGGGGCCTGTACCTACTCTATATCGATACATGTTTATAGCCGTAGGATTAAGTCACTTAGCTACCTTTTTGACGTCACAAAATTCTTGTATCACGCATTAAAGGTGATAGAATCACATTGAGCAGACGTTTTTAACACCTGTCTATAACCGGTATTACCTACTTACATAATTTACAATCACTAATTGTTTTAATAACAATAGCCTAGTACCTACCTACTACAGACGACAACTACTATCGTCACGCGGTTCCATATTCCTACTATTCTCCATCGAATGAAGGTGGAATATTAATTAGGTAGATACGCTAATAAGGTCACTTAGATTTTATGTAGGTCCCAAAAGAATAATTGACTTTCGAGTCACTTATACTTTTGGGTATCAAATACTATCCCTGGCCTATTGGACAACCCACTTTTTCGCCCGTAAGTAAACAATGACACTAGACCACCAAGTAGGTTGTTACCCATAATTGGCGGTCTAGCTAGTGTCAACCTCTACCTACTGAACAGGCTGGACTCGGCTGGTTACTTTAACTAGCTCAGTTGAAAGGGTTCACAGTTCTAGCTTATTTTTTGTTCTAGCAATGATTTAGCGCAGATTCATTAGACTTATCAGCTCGCTGACGTCACCAAAATAATCTCCTGGCGACTATTTGCATAATTTATAAATACACTAATCGCGCAGATTATCAAGTTTATTTACTAATCGGAGTAATCGGCCTTCACCTCTTGGATCCCGGCAGTAGTTGGACGAACACCGTGTGCTTAAAGTCAGTAAGACTGGTAGACCCCTTCGCCCAACCCATGCAGAGGACATCTATGAGGACTTCCATACGAGAAAAAAAGGGATCCCGGCACATAATAGACCATCTCTCCCTAAGTTACCTACGTTAAAACTAGTGACCAAGATAATATACTGGATCAAAAATTTAATCAGCTAGCCAAACTCCGCTGTCGTGATTTACATCGATATCTAAACATGATAAAACAAATAAACAAGATTTTTTTGGGGTCAACGACTGCTGTTAGTGCAGTTGTTGATACCTATCACGTCTACGGAGTTTGGCTAACTAATTTAATTTGATCCCATAGTGATGTATTAACTAACCAGTGGTATGGGATACGGTGTAGGCAGCTCGCAAGCCTGTCTTATAATTATATCCGACATCTTAGACTTGACACAAATATCTTCGATCCAGCATCCTTCTTGAAGCTGACCAGTACTCATGTGGTAAAACCGGCCGATGCCGCTTTTGATACCCTTCTCCCAATGACCTTCGTATCTGCACCCGTTTTCTGTTTGCGGTCAGATAGTGTCGTAAGTAAGGACATAAAAAATAAACAAGTATTAGAATGTGTAGGTATGGTCAACGAAAGAGAGACGTATGCAAAGTTCTGACTTATTTGCATACTACCTACTATTAATCTAAACTATTTTTAACCCATGTGCTGAGTGCCTTTAGTGATCCACTCTGCTGGGCATGGCGTCTCCGAGCGCACGCCATTCAACTCGATCCTCGGCATATCTTATCCGGCTGCAAGTCAAATCTTTGGCACAATTCGTCAGAGTTATTACCTAATTAGGTCCCTACGTAAGTATTAGAAACTGAATATTGCCGTATTGCCGTGCTAGCACCTACAATTGCTGTTAAAAAAATCCTATTTTGTCAACAGTACCACGAACAATGTGTGTATCGTTCTTATTGTGGGAACTTTATGAAATGCTCTGTTGAGAGAACAAAAGACGGCAATTTTAAACTAAGGCCCACCTGCACCGCCAATGAATAAACACGTTTAGAGCTAAACGAGTTTTAAACATCATTCTGTCTCTGTCATCTTCAAACATTTGACAGAAACAGAATTATGTTTTGAATTCGTTTAGCGCTAAACGTGTTTAGTGATTGACGGTGCTAGTAGGCCTCCTAAGTACCTACACGCACCGTATGTATGTTTGCGTTTATTTATTTAGCCGACACCTGTGGCCTCTGTAGGCAGCATGTGGTGCTAGTTCCGGTGTTTACGTAGGACTTCGGAACACGTGATTAAAAAACGCGAAGGTTTGAATATTTCTCATTATGTAATCATAGGTATCTAATATCTGTGAGGCTATCAGATTCACAATTGATAGGTAAAGGAATATCTTCAACAACTCATTCGCGGCACAAGTTGGGGCATTGGTTTCTACCTTAAGGCATTTCGATTCCCGCACGGAACAAAATAGTAGACTTACCTGTCTTACCTACAGATGTGACCCACAGTCCGGTTTTGTACATGAAATGTGGGATTCGTGGTTAAAAGAAGCCCATTTAACCGTGTAAAAGAAATGAGTTCACGTCTAGGACGTATGTAGAACTAACACACTCGCTCGCTCGGGCTCGGGAGGAGGCACGGCTCCCTGTCGTTTCGGGTGACGCAGGTGCTCTCGGGGCATGGTTGCTTTGGGAAGTACCTGTGTCGCATAAACAGGGAGCCGGACACCCGGTGTCACCACTGCGTCGACTGTCGGGAGGACACGGCGCGGCATACGCTGTCAGAGTGTGCCGCTTGGGAGGAGCCGCGCCGTGCCCTCATCTCAAGAGTAGGCAGTGACCTGTCGCTGCCGGCCGTAGTGAATGCTATGGTCGGCGGCGACGAGTCCTGGGACGCGGTGGTATCCTTCTGCGAAACAGTTATCTCGCAGAAGGAGGCTGCGGAAAGGGAGCGAGAGATCTCATCCTCTCACCCGGCCCGCAGCAGGCGCACCGGGCGTCGGCGGAGGGCGGACAACGCCCTCTTCCAGCCCCCCTAAATGGGTCCAGGGACGACGGACTTGGGGACGTCCGTCGCCCCCCATACATCAGGACCCGAGGCGGCGGCGCGTAGTGTTCCACGCGCGCCCCTCTTAGACGTTGCGGGGGGAGTCAAACACCTCACTCCCCCCGCTCGACCGGACGGGGCCCGCAGAGGCGGGCCGGCACCAGTCGGGGGTTGCGGAAGATTCGTATGTTCCCGCGACCCCCGACGCAGGTGTGAGATGGAACACCGGGGTGGTTTTTAGTCAGTAAGAGTCTGACAGACCCCTCCGCCCCCCCAGGGCGGGGGACATCCATGAGGATTTTCCACCCCGGATCAAAAAAAAAAAAAAAAAAAAAAAAGGTCGCCGCTGGGTGAGCTGGGTGGGCTGTACGGGGCCCCGGTGCGGGCCGCTGACCTGACGGCCGGCAGTATCGCAATGCTGCGAAAACCACAGAGGGCGATGGCCGTCAGGGCTATCAGGGGGTATCGCACGATCTCCTACGAGGCGGCTTGTGCCGCTGGCCGGTTCCCCGCCTTGGGACCTAGAGTCGAGAGCCCTCGCGTCTCTGTACCGGTGGCGCGAGGAGGTGCGGTCGCGGGCTGGTGGACCGATGCAGCGAGAGATCGAGCTGCATCGGTCGCAGGTCCGCGAGGTCCTGGTGACGGAGTGGCGGGACAGGCTTTCACGCCCTACCGCCGGTCTCGTCACCATCGAGGCGGTCCAACCGGTGCTCAACGAATGGCTCGGGAGGAAGCACGGCTCCCTGTCGTTTAGGGCGACTCAGGTGCTCTCGGGGCATGGTTGCTTTGGGAAGTACCTGTGTCGCATAAACAGGGAGCCGGACGCTCGGTATCATCACTGTGTCAACTGTCCGGAGGACACGGCGTGGCATACACTGGCAGAGTGTGCCGCATGGGAGGATCCGCGCCGTGCCCTCGTGTCAGTAGTTGGAGCCAACTTGTCGCTTCCCGCCGTCGCTTTTTCGATGGTCGGGAGCGCCGAGTCGTGGGATGCGGTGATCTCCTTCTGTGAAACCGTCATTTCACAGAAGGAGGCTGCGGAAAGGTTGAGAGAGGTCGAGGCCACTCTCCCGATCCGCAGCAGACGTACCGGGTGTCGGCGCGGCGGCGGAGGGCGGACAATGCCCTCTTCCAGCCCCCATAAACGGGTCCAGAGGGACGGCGGACCTATGGACGTCCGCCACCCTTCATATAACAGGACCTGAGGTGGCGGCGCATAGTGTTCCACGCGCGCCCCTATTGGACGTCGCGGGTGGCCTTTACACCTCACTCCCCCCGCGGACTTGAGGAGGCCCGCAGGGGCGGGCCGGCACTAGCCGGGGCTCGTGGAAGGCGCACAAGTTCCCATAATCCCCGATGCAAGTGTGGGAAGGAAACACCGGGGTGGTTTTTAGTCAGTAAGAGTCTGACAGACCCCTCCGCCCCCCTGGACGGAGAACATCCATGAGGATTTTCTACACCGGAACAAAAAAAAAAAAAAGGTCCCTGCTGGGCGAACGCCCAAAGTGCCAGAGGTGAAGGGGCTGTGACCGCTGTGACTACGCGCCCCTTCATCGCTGGCGCCAGCAGAGTACCTACTTTTGTTTTAGTTCGTTTATGAGTTAAAAAACCAAAAAGAATGTTGAGATTTCTTCGCTTGCTCTTGCATTCGACATTCTCTGAATTCCCAAACTTTATTGCATGGGCCGACAAAGTAACTCCAATTTCTTTATGAATGGACAAAAGAAAACTTGGTGGAGTGCTGAAATGTTTCGCCCCTCTCTACTCTCCAAGAGGGGAGAGGGGCACCGCCGAAATTTCGGTCAAGGCGCCTGTAATGTTAATAACGGCACTGGGTGTTATCTGTACTCACCTAGCAAAAACAAGCCCAAACCATCTCTCACATCATTCTTCCAATATCCGCCGTAAAACGTTTTGTTAGCGTACCACATATTTCCGTAACCACACTTCTTGTCTCTTTTAAAAAACCCTAAGTAAATATCTCCGTTTTCATAGTACATCCAGCCGGGGCCTTCCATCTTTCCTCGGACCCATTCGCCCCGGTACACGAGTCTATAAATGCCATTCGGCTGACGCTTACTGAGCAGGCCGAAACCGTGTCTGATGGTGGAAAACAGTTGGATTAGTCGGGTGTAAACTAAGTTAAGAGGCCTGTGATGGTATAGAAATGAGGGGCCTTCCAATAAATTAAACACTATGATGGACTTGGCATATTTATTGAGCAGACCGATAGCGGGTCTGATGATGGAAAACAGCTGGATTAGTTGGGTGTCTATAGAGTTTCAGAGGCTTGTAATGGTCTATAAAGAAGGGGCCTTTCAATAAGTTAGTGAAGGGATATTTTGCTAAAAACGAACACCTCACTTGGCAGATACATTGATGGTACAATCGCCAGCACATTAAGTTACCACAACTGTCAGATTTTCCCATTCAGTTTTGTACTTAACCGTCAACATTTTAAGGTTAAAAATCGTTAGGAGAAATTTGACAGTTTCTTGTAGCTTGACCTGCTACCGACTGTACCTACCTACTCTAGTACGATAAAAATCTTGCGTAGCGTTTACCAGATCCAAGAAGGCGTTGCTGACACCTCTTGATAGTCTTTCTCTCATAACAGAAGGTGTTTTCAGGGTTCCGTTACTACGGAACCCTGAAAACACCTTCTGGAACCCTTATAGTTTCACCATGTTCGTCCGTCTGTCTGTCGGTCCGCGGGTTAGCTCAGAAATTCTTAGTATTAGAAAGCTGTAATTCGGTTGGCATAGGTAGGTACCTATAGGTACATATTAATCACGCCGACAAAGTGGTAAGTAAGTAAAATTAAATCTTGTTTTTTTTTTAGTGTACTTAGGGGAGGTACTTAAGTAAGTACCTAGGTACCTCCCCTAACTAAGTACACGTAAAGTGAGGATGATTTCTCGTCTATCCCATGGTATGAGGTGGCGTTGGATAGGCTGGTCAAAAATATTGCGGGTGTGTGAAAACCCGCATTTTTCGATTCAGGAATCCGTTTGCGAAATATTAGCTTTAAAGTGCTAATTTTTGTTAGAGTCAAGTGTCCCTCCCCCCCCCCCCGCCCCTTGCCTAAACTAAACGGTTTTTTTTTTCGAGATGTGAAAATGTTCACTGCAGTAGTAGGTATCATACAGGGTGTCTCAAACGTACTGGTCCAAAAGCAAATGGAGTAAAGCAGAGGTGACCACCTATCATTAAAAATTTTAATGTGATATTCTCAACAGTTTAGAAAATTTCGCTAATTTAATCATTTTCAAATTCAGTTCAAATCTGGCTGGAAAGTGCCTTGAAAGTGTACGTAGGTACAAGATCATGTACCTACCTACTCATTTACGTTCAGTGTGGCTCGGTAACACATCAGATTTTTTTTAAAATTGTCTTTTCTAGCTACTATTATCGCTTTATAATTGCAGTTGGAACGTTTGGGAGAAGATGATTTTCCAATTACAATGTGAAGTTTGTTCTTGGGATAAATAATTCATCCCAACTACGGAGCCCTTCATTGTGAGTGGTCCGACTTGCACTTGGCCGACTTTATTGGGAACTGATCGAACCACTTACTAGCGTTTCAATTTGAACATTAAACTGCTATAGGTAAGTATTATAAACAGTGTCGGGGTTAAGGTAGGGCGCGGTTGGGCGACCGCCCAGGGTGCCAGAGGTGAACGGGCGCCGAAGGGCTGTGACTAAGCGGCCTTTTACCTCTGGCGCCTGCAGAGTACCTACTTTTGTTTTAGTTCGTTTGGAGTTAGAAAACAAAAAAAAAATGTTGAGATCTCTTCGCTTGCTCTTGCATCCGACATTCTCTGATTTCTCAAACTTTTTTGCATAAGCTGACAAATTAACTCCTATTTCTTTATGAATGGACAAAAGAAAACCCAGGAATGCTACAATTTTTCGCCCCTCTCTACTCTCCAAGACGGGCGCCGCCGAAATTTCGCTCAGGGCGCCTGTAATGTTAACACCGGTACTGATTATAAATGGCACTATTAAATACACTTACCTATAACCTTCATACCAATCACCTTCGTATAACATCCCGCCGATCGTGGTAAACCTTCCTTTGCCTGTGGACATTTGGTTTCATAATTCTGTTTTGCTGTCAACCAAAGCCAAAGGAGGACATTCAAATTTTAAAAGGACAAAAGTGATCTAAGTTGCAGTACCTAAGAATTAGACTTAGGTAAAAAACGAGCAAAAAAATTGGCAACTGCTTCAGTACCGACGGGTTCGTTTAAGTAACAAGTCGGGCGATTGATGGTCACACTGAATGCCGGGTCTGTGGGCCTACCAACGTACATACGGGCCCGTCCGAAAGTAGTTTGAAACTTTGGAGTGAACCCTACATCCGATTAATTAACTTTTTGAGACAGGTAAAAACACACTGGTAGTAGGGACAACTGTCACATCGTGGTGTCTTTCATTCTTAGGTCGGGCCCCAAACTAATCTTATGTCCGTAGGTGATACGGAGTAGGAAACGCCCGTAACGGTGGCCGAAACTAGGGATTTCGTGCTTAGATAGTAGACCCCCTCAGCCTTCCAGCCCCCTGGCTGTCACCATTTTTATTGTGACAAGCCGTGAGTCCGATATCATTTCCATCGGAAAAAATAAATAACTTCCATAAAAACTTTTAGCCCCTATTTAACCCCTTCGGGGGGTGAATTTCCGAAAATCCTTCCTCAGTGCTCACTTTCGCTGTAGGGAACTCGTGTTCAAAATTTCATGATCCTAGACCCAGAGGATTCGGGTGTGCGTTGTGTCAGTGAATGGATTAAGAAATTTATTAGGGGAGATGCGATGCTACGAAGAGACACTTTCAGCCGGGGGCCCAGACCCTAATAATGTGGATAGACTAGACCTCTTTATAAACATAAACGGGCTTTACATTTATGTCCGACAGGAACATGAATGCCCTGCCTTTTTACCTTCCTTCAAATCGTTTTTCCATTCGCCAACATAATTGTCGAACCTCGACGTAAAGATAGCGTGACGAAGACCATTCTTTCTAGCTTTCCTGTCAGCCGCTACCGACAGAGGTGTGAAACCTCGTGGGTGGTGATAGTATGGCATGCCGGATTACAACTAAGATGTGAAAAATATCAATAAATAAAATACTTTGCACAGATCGACAGTTTGTGATCACAGAACATATATACTCTTTTTGTAATTGTGTACAAAAATGACATTGACAGCATCGTTTTTTTCCTGTTTTACAGTTATCGTTCATCAATGAGATTTCTACTGGGGTAATTTGTAACAGCAGTCGTAAAATTGACCACTAGAGGTCGTACCATACGACTAGGAGCGTCCAATACACTGACCTCTAATATACAGTATATTAGAGGTCATTGATCTAATATCGATCGTCACTTTTTTATGCTCTTTCGTCACTTTGTCAAAAAGCAAATACAATAAAAACACAAATCCAAACTTAACTATTCCTTTAATTACATACATTACACATTAGTTCACTACATAAATGCTTTATTGTTTGCCGTGCGCCTTTTGCAAGCCTCTGCTGAGGTCCATCAGCTGTTGGTAATGCTCCCTAAACCCTTGCAGAGCTAACTCCTGCTGGCTTTTCATTGAAGAGTTGTTGATGATGTACTTCTCTATACATTCTACACATTTGCTGTCCAACTGGATGTCTTCTTCAGTGAGGGTCTCGGGTTTGGTCAGCTGTACTGGTGTAGGTAGTATCTGTAAAGTAGCATGTTTTTAGTAAAACACTAATTAAAGCTCCGCTTAGTAGCACGAGACAAAAGTAGATGAGAGTACGATTTGACGACATTGAATAATGAACTTTATTTTCTGCAAGATAATGTGCAAATTTGGACGCAGATACAAAATAGTTCTAGTACGAGTCTGTTTGATTTTCAGCTTCCAGAAAATAAGAGTGTGGCAGAACTTAACAAATTTAACAAAACCCACTCACTTGCTGTGCGATAGTCCGAGCTACATCGCCGTTTGCCACATCTCCATGTATATCCTGCCTCAACGCTGTTAGAAGCACTGCGTCCCTGACAGTGCCGCTCTGCAGTAGTTCCAGCATTAACTTGTCCATGCTCTGGTGCCAGGTCAAGTAGAATACTAGCGGACCGAAGTGGCGGGTTGATCTGGAAAATACGAAGATAATTTTGATTGATGTTTAGTTATATATAACAGAAATATTAGCAGCAAAGGAATTTGGTTTGTACAAAATTGATGGCCTGTGTATTGTCCGCATGGCGGGTTCGTATAAAATTTTTCATTGTCAACTAGATTTCAGTGTAGTGCTTTTGTTGTAAATATGTAAATAAATAAAATTGACCACCATTCTGCCGTCAAAATGGCGCTGGATCGGTTGGTATCTTGTGTCAAAAAATTGTAAAATTTCTGTGAAATTTTTCTTGTTTGTGTTAGTTATGTTAGAAAAATAGTCATTAAACTAGTCTAAATCTCTAGAAATAGATGCTCACCTCAAAAGGTCATACTTGCTCTTGTTATCAAGATGCTGGTATGTAATGCTGGTGATCTTCTGGTATGAAGGCTCATCAGGTTCATACTGTACACATGCACGGTCCAGCACAAACTCATACTGCTCTCTGTCCAGTAAACTGTTGAACTTGTCCTGGTCACTGAACATCACTGGTTCCCTTAATTTACGACCATGGAGTGGGAAATACACCTGAAATTGAGATAGGGTAAGATAAGAATTTTCTTTAAGTGTAATTTTCCTTGGATTAACAAGTCCACTTTAGTTTTTGGGGGGAGGCAGAGCTCAATCTTTTAGACAGGAGTCCTGAAAAACTGACAAACGAAATAAAAAGTGGCACTAAACGTGATATTCAATACTGCCAAATTCCATAGTTGGGTACAAAAGATGATAACCATCAGTATCCTCTTTTAGCCCCAGTAAATAGTATATTGGATAAGAAAGAAAATTTTGAATACTTTTAGATGGAATAAATTTAAAAGGTCTAATACCCTGACCCTGGTCTTTCTTTGCAGGATTTTTTAGCAAGAACAATAAATAATGTATACCTGGTTCAATCTTTTTCTGACATCATAATTACAGCTACGAAGAAAGCCATCAGGGTCCCTGTAAAAATTCATAAAAATAATTAGGTTTGTAAACAATGTGCATTTAATTAATTTGCACAAATTTAACTTTACACTTGCACACTTGCAACGTCCTAGCTTCGAAATAAAATGTAGGTGTAAAAATATTCAAAACTATCTGAAAACGCCTAATACAATAATAGAGAACTTTATCTATTCGAGGAGAGAACCTAAAATTTTCCCTCAATTCTAAAGCTTTTGTGCATTTGTCAACAAAGTACCAAACTACTATTTCCGAAAATCTAATGGACCCTAGGTGCTAACATTATCGAGCTTGCTTCGCCCATTCTTGCATCCTACTGTGTCTTAATTCTTAGGTTTTCTTTATATATTTCGTTTTTTCAGAATACCGACACAGTTAGACCACAAAATAAAACCTATCCCATTTGAGACAACATGCAAAAATGATCTCTAGTAATTGTTAATCTTTTCTGCATAAGTCGACAGAGTTACTCCTTGAATGAATGGAGAAACAATAACCTAACTTATCGGAGGTCAAGTGCAAAAATCATGGAGCTCGATTTGTGGAGCTGAAGATGCACCCCTCTGAAAATAAACTTGCCAGCGCCCATGGAAGGATATCATCAGACAATGTTATTTGAATTGAATTTTTTAAAGAAATTATGTTTCTTTTAATGAACAGAGGAATCGATTTAAGAAGAGAACAAAGCTTACCGTTCAACAATAAATCTGTGTTCATTAGCCACACCAAAAGTGATGTCAGTAAATATGAACTTAGTTGTATCATAGCCCATCAGAGCCGGGTCTTTGGACAGAACGTCTTCAATGTGTTGTTGGATCTGAAAAATGATAAGTAAAACTTTGGAGAAACAAACATGGGGTGATATCCAAAGTTCCAATAATATAATAAACTCTGTTGGACAGTGAAATAATTTTGTAACATTTTTCTTCATAGACATAAGGCATGAACATAGATAACAGCACATATGAAAAGGTTAAAGTTATAGATATAACAAAATAAGCCGAACAAATCGATAAAATAATAAATTTCTTCACCTTTACAACTGGAGGCATTTGGAGCAATCTATCAGCTCTATCATTGGCTTTAGCAACTTCTTCTTCAAGTTCCTCATTTGTTAAGAATTTGTAAGTTGGTGTCTTTAGGATGCTTAACCCTTGGTTGGTCCTTTTACGAAATACTTTGTTGTAGTCAGGTCGAGTCAATCGTTTCAATAAAATTTGAACATTTGATGAGAAGAATTTTGGAGCTGGGTCTTGTTCTCCATCTAGAAAAGGACAATTAGAGAAATAGATTATATTGTTTGAATTTTCGGGCTATATTTATGTTATGGTTACGTGAATGGACTTACCGTAAATGGATGGAACTATGCTCAACTTGCGGCATGATATAATGAGTATTTGCGCATCTGTGATAATGTTTCTTGGATTGTTTCGTGCTAGTTTTCTAAATATAAGCGACATTTTAATCTTTTACGAATCTTTTCTGAATAACCTAACAAAATAATGTTTAGTTTATTTTTCTGTGGTTCGTAACTTCGTAATTAGATTTTAGAGTTTGAATTCAAGTCTTTTGAATTCAATTTGGCTTTCATTCTCGCATATCGAACTTATGATTTTGATTTGAAATAATGACGAGTTCAAAGCATGGTCAAAGCTGATCAGTGTTGCCATTTTTTCAAAAGTAGTGACATCTGACATATCAAAACATTTTTTTATTTTTATAAGTTGCAACTTATAGGAATCCAATTTGTCAAAATATTTTGTCAAAGTCAAAATAGTAGTGTTTTGTGTAAATATACTCCAATTTATGCAAAGATAGTGAAATAAACTTTACTTCGAGGGTAAAACAACATTTTGATGACTTATTCCTTTTATCATGGCCAAAAGGAAAGCAGCTGTAAATGATATCATTTATGAATTGGACAATGAGGACATCGTACTCAGCAGTGAAGATGAGGTTAAAGAACCCAAAATAAATCGTTTGGAGACGGTAAACAGTACAAACGCTACCTCAATTGACAAAGAAAGTACTGTAGAAATTAGTTTAGAAGTATCTGATGTAGATAAGCCAGGCGAGGACGTCAGTGATAACACGACTCCACCGACGATGCATAATGGAGGGAAAACGCTGAGCGACGTATCTATTGAAAATACTCTCAACGGTACCAGCTCTCAACAGGCAGTTGATGAAGTTGATAACGTCAAGAAAATTGGTAGCGACGGTTCAAAAACCACCATATTAAACGAGGATATAGTAATAGATTCTCCCGGTAATAGCGATCTAGGTGTGGAGGGCTGCGAAAATAGGACACCCTTAGTAACAGTGCGCTTTAAAGATAGTAAAATGGCCAGTAATTATAAGGAACAAGTGAAAGCATTTATGTTAAACTTGATCAAGCTTCATGATGGACAGAGTTTGGGGTCTGATTCTGAGACAGATGTAGAACTTGACATTTGGCCCGAAGACCTAATTGAACCCGAATTAAGTAAAAATATTGTTGAAATAAAGGAAGAAAGTGGTTTGTTCTTTGTGGACACTGACCCGTGTGCTGACCGGCCCAACGTTGTACCTAGATACAGTCAGGTAAGCTTTACTATCTTCTTTATTTGTGGTTTTAACACATAGTTATAATACCTGCTTGGAAAGTGGCCTTTGTCTAGCAGTGGGATTACATAGACTAACAGTAACAGTAAATATTTTATTCTATCATATTCATATACACACAGATTTTTATTTAAAAGTATGTTTTTTTTTACAAGGTTCTAAATTGTTGTAATCTCTTCCATATTCTGATAACACACCATACCTTGCCAGTCCACATTTAACAGCTAAATTGCACATTCTATTTCTATGGATCATAAGGGATGATTCTCATTAGAGCGGGCTGTGCCATGTACGTGGCCCGGACGGGGTACGGATTTGAAATGTTACATAAATTTTATGCTGCATAGTGCATGATCCATGTCCCGTCCGGGCCACGACAGGACACGGATCATGCACTGTGTAATGTAAAATGTACATAACGTTTCAAATCCGTGCCCCGTCCGGGCCACGTACACGGTACACCCAGGACACGGCCCACTCTAATGAGAATCATCCCTAACTCAAGACATTTTTTACACTACTAATAGTTTTCTTAATTTTTATTAAACTGCATTTTATGACAGTGTGGTATGAAAGGTACCTGTGTTATCTTCAGTGTGTTTTCAAGGGCTGTATTATAATGAAAGACCATGAACATTCAGTCCATAACTTTGGTTGTGAGTGCAAAACTGACTCATTATTTTGCTATGGCTGATTTATGTGCACTGATAAGGACTAGTGATTGTAAGGACCAAACTATTTGTAAGTAGGTAACTATTTCATAATGAACAAAAATAATAAAACCTCCATCACAGATAAAAATAAGTGATTTGTTAAAAAAAAAGAACAGAATGCATGCTGTTATATATTTATTTACAAATGATGTACTTAATATTAGTTCTTAATTGTTTCAACTATTACTCTGACTTAAACTCCTGAATCCCATGTAATGAGACACAATGATTACACAGGTCTGCAATGGTTTTCCTCTCTGAGATCTGATTAACGTTTTCTATAGTTTCTGATGTGCTGATTACGAGAAAAATAATAAAAAAATTCTATCACGTCAGGATTCTTTGATATTGAATATTTAAGATTTTAACTAAAAATGTCTGAGCGCATACATTTTAAAATCTATAAAACGTCACTTAATTACTTCAGCTTAATTTTTATTGCATTTAATTAGTTTAAGACGACATAGAAATGAATGCAAATCAGTAATTTGTTAATTACTACATAATAAGTGTAAGTAATTCGCATTAACCATTTCGAAAACGGGTCATTTTGGCTTCATTTAGTAATGAGCTCATTAATACACGATGTTTAGGTGATATTGCCTAATTGTTGTTAATGTTGTTCAAAAAGGGTATAATGAAGAAAACAAAAGGTTTTTTTTTGTATAAGTACCTACTCTGAATTAGAAAACTAACAGTCGAAGTGCGCATCTTGCAACCTAAACTTTAAAATGTCGTCGCGAAGTTGTTTAAACTCTTCGAATTGTTTTTGTTATATTTGCGGGAAATTCATGGTGATAAAACAACGAAACAACATTACAGACTATGTGAAAAATATTTACAAAAGTTATTTTGGACATTCTTTATGTAACCAAGACAAAACTTGGACACCTCAAAAAGTTTGTTCGACTTGTTTACTTGAACTTCGCAAGTGGTCAAAAGGACAGAAAAATAGCTTCAAAATCGTTTCGCCCATGCTATGGAGAGAGCCTAACAACCATGTTGAAGATTGCTACTTTTGTTGTTGTGACATAACTGGATACAATTCTAAAAATAAAAGTGACATAAGCTATCCAAATGTGTCATCAGTTACGCCTGCAGTTTTCGGAGATTCAGAAATGGTGCAGCCCCCGTATCCAGCTATACAAATTGAAGATTCTGCTAATGATACAAATGAACAGAATGCATCCCAATCTGATCCTGTATTTCAAGTAGATTCTAACGAGTGTCAGCTCTTTTCACAGTCAGATTTAAACGACTTGACAAGAGATTTGAATCTCCCCAAAGATGCAGCTGAGCTCCTCGGATCACGATTAAAAGAAAGAAATATGCTTGCACCTGGTACTTCATTTTCATGGTACCGTCACAGAGAAAAAGATTTCCTTCCATTCTTCGCTGAAGATCATGATTTGGTGTACTGTAAAGATATTCCTGGCTTGATGAAAATGTTCGACATTGAATACAATCCTAAGGAGTGGAGATTGTTTATTGACTCCTCAAAAAGAAGTTTAAAAGCAGTCCTTCTACATAATGGGAATACATATGCCTCACTACCTGTTGCACATTCTGTCCATTTAAAGGAATGTTATGAAAATTTGGAAAAGCTTTTAGCTACTATAGCTCACGAACATCACGGCTGGATGGTGTGTGGAGACTTGAAAATCATAAGCATGCTACTCGGCCAACAAGGTGGTTATACAAAATACCCGTGCTTTCTTTGCGAATGGGATAGCCGGGATAAACAACATCATTGGACCAAAAAGGAATGGCCTCCAAGAACTGAACTAACCCCAGGAATCAAAAACGTGCTTAAACAGAGTTTGGTTCCCAGAGAAAAAGTTTTACTGCCGCCTTTACACATCAAATTGGGTATAATGAAGCAGTTTGTGAAGGCTTTAAATAAAGATGGGGAAGGTTTCAAATATCTGCATTCAGTTTTTCCATCTTTATCAGATGCTAAGTTAAAAGAAGGAATTTTTGTCGGCCCTGATATAAGAAAATTGATGTCGGAGGAAAAATTTGATCAAAAACTCAATGATGTCGAGTTACAAGCGTGGAAATCATTTAAGGAAGTGGTAAAAAACTTTTTGGGGAACAATAAAAGCTCGGACTATAAAGAAATAGTAGCCAAAATGATAACGAATTTTGGTGTAATGGGTTGTAATATGAGCGTTAAACTTCATTTTCTGAATTCGCACATTGATTACTTCCCAGAAAATCTAGGAGCCGTTAGCGAAGAACAAGGTGAAAGATTTCACCAAGATTTAAAAGAGCTTGAAGTCCGGTATCAAGGAAGATGGAATGTCAGCATGATGGCGGACTATTGTTGGTTGTTGAAGCGTGATGATCCAAACCGGAAATATAAGCGAAAATCGCACAACAGAAGCTTCCAGGAAAAAAGGACCAGGTTCCACAAATAAAATTTAAGTGTATTTTAACCCAGCAATAAGTTGTTATTACGTGTTAATAGTTTTTTAAGTTAAAAATTAAGTACTTTTTTAAATATATAATTTTTTAAGTGAAAACTTGTCTTTTTTCTCAATTTTCTATCTGTAGCTTTTTTGAAAAATCAGGAGGTGATGGAGAAAAACTAAGTACATATTCGTAATCAGCGCATCAAAATACTCCAGAATCAGCTATCAAATTCCAGAGAGGAAGTTATGACCTTCATTTTGCAGGCCTGTGTTATCTATTCTGTCTTGCTCATTATCTCAACCTTGGGACTCAAAAGAGTTAATAAGCCAACTTGTTGTTTTCAGGCATCATCAACAGTCATAACTAATGTCCCTGACAAGGAAGCATCCCCTCCACCGCTACGGCGAGGGCCATGCTGCTTCAACTGTGATGGCAGTCATCAACTCAGAGAGTGCCCCTTGCCAAGAGATCACGCTAGAATATCAGAGAAAAGAAAGGCCATGAATTCACTTAGAGTTGGGTAGGTTTTCAATGACAGAATTTACAAAATAAGTAATAACAGCAACTCAACTCAAATGCTCATTATTAAAAAAATCTCTAGTGTTACAAGCTATAAAATTAGTTTCTCGTTCAGATTTTTAATATCATCGTAAGAAAATTACAGAGAGGGGAAGGATATTATTCTAATTTTTTTTTTTCACTGATTGCTTTTTAATACAAGGAAAATATGTATGTTGTGTTTATAATCATTATTATTTACTGACAAACTATTTACTTAATAATTTTAACAATCAACAAAAATCGTGTTTTTTGTTTTAAATCTCTTTTTAATTGTTTATGTATTAAGGCGTTTTTGTTTTTACAGACGTTACCATGTAGAAGATGAACAGAAATATGGGCATCTAATACCTGGTAGAATATCTGGGGAGCTGCGGCATGCCCTAGGTTTGAAGAGGCATGAGTTGCCAATTCATATTTACCGTATGCGGTTACTGGGATACCCGCCTGGATGGCTTGAGGAAGCCAGGATATCTCATTCTGGCATCACTATGTTTGATTCAATGGTAAACATACATATTTACATACTATAATATTTGAATTCAGAATCTGATTTAATCATCAAGTTTTGGTACAACAAACCCAATGTCATACATGACAAAGTTCACAATCCATTGCCAAAAAAAATACATTGTTACTACAAATGGTCACTCAAAAATCGACTTAGAATGCATAATGCTACATTAGTTAGTTGAGGTAGTGCTGATGGTATGTATCTTAACTGAGATTACAGGTTGATGTGGATACTGCTACACTCAAGGGCGAAAAATGCATTCAATTTCCAGGCAGAGGTGTGTCTGGTGTTTGCCTACCTCATTATCAAATACAGGTGTATAATATATGTTATGTGTGGTCTTATAACTCCAATCCTCTTCAGGGTAACGCCATATTAGAACCTGAGGAGGAAGAGGGCGAGGTCAGCGAACCTGGCTGCAAAGACAAGTTCGACATCAAAAAGATACTTGACTTCCCTGGGTTCAACGTACCAGCCAGTTCGCGGTATATAGAGGTAAGATATCATCAATAAGGTAATTCAACAGAGAACTAAAGTCTATTTATTTAACGGCGGAGGCCTTTATCAGTGTTAGTGGTTCAGCAGCTTGATTATCATCAATCACTATTGTGCCGAAATATAGCAGTTCTTCGTGAACGTGGTACGACACTAGCTCCCCTGACATCATTTGTCATCAGAATACAGCCGCTACGCAACTATCGATGCAGCCGCAGTAGTCACCAGCTAGTGTCACTCATATCAGACCAGTTCATTGATTTAACAAAACTAGACGGTGCCTGTTGCTGTGCCGTCATATTTATTGAAGACCTCCTACAAAAGATGTATACAAAGTATCACAAAAATAACTTTACGTCTGGTCTCACCTTCAACGCCACATTTTATTTCTGTAAGTAGGTTTGTACAAACACTTTTACACGTCAATCATATTTTTTAAACTAGAAGAGGTCGGCGTTTCCTATCTGACTACTGTGAGAAACAAACTCAGAGATAATCTTGGTCAGATCATGTGAAGACCATGTAGATTGTCATTTGAAATGGTCTTTTGAGGAACAAGCACGCAGATTTAGTGGACCTGTCCAGTCAGGAAGTCAGGACTTTAGGAGGTCCACGATTCGACGAACAATACCAAAGAAAGGACATTTGGGTAGGCCGCATTAATTACTCAAACTGTCAGAGCATGATAAAATTAACTGAGAAAAAAATAAGAAATTACCCACATAGTCCTCACATTCACAATAATTAAAATAACATAAAATCATGAACAAGACTAAATTAATTTAAAAACTAAAATACAATACATATCACAAAGAATAAGCAAGATGAGTAGCTGGCTGGATGAGTAGCAGGCTGGACATTAATATTAGTTGTAGCGCAGAAGGTTTTTTTTTCCCTATTTGGCAGCTCGTAGTTGTGACCACTAAGGTCCTGGCTACTTAACCGGGCAAACCTGTGGGTGCCTTAAGCTACTAACTTAAAGCCTCCAGCCAGGGGCGAACAATACTTAAAATTTAGGTGACCGCACGCTAAGGGCACCCCCTGTGGGGTACGAACCTCGGCTTAGGGCGTCACTGAGGGGAGGGCAGCAAGATAGCGCAGAAGGCATTGAGACAAGTGTTATATAGTGGTGGCGCGAAATTCACCCTTTCAGAGGCCGTACTATGACGTGTTAAAGCCATCATTGTTCCAGCGTGAAAAGAGACGGAGCTATATATGACCGATAGCACTATCCCTTTTTCGCAATGGAACCATGATGGTATTAGCACGTCATAGTAAGGCAACAGGGCAACCTTACTAGGCCGTGTTCTGTTTTGCAAATGAGAACACAAAAATTACATATTTTTCTTTGTTGTCTACTTGTATGATGTGATGACAGAATTCCTTGTAATTTGTGCGAATATCCTTTTTTACAATTATAGATTTCCTTACTATTAGAGACTGGTTGGTTTTTGGTTACGGATTCCGAGATCGTTAGTTGTTAAGTTTTGGTTTGCGTAACTTTGAAAGCTTGTTACGTAAATATTATAATATTATCAACATACATAACGTGGATTAAAAACATATTATCGAAATTATCTCGTAAACTACGCTAAAGTTAAAAAGAAAAATTATGCTAAATGCTAGAGATGCAACGAATATTCGGCCATCTTTTTCACTATTAGGCCGAATACCGAATATTTAATAAAAGGAAATAAAAACGCAATTTATTCAAAACATATTTATTTATCAAATAATCATTTATTTATTAGTCTTAATATTGGAGATGGTAGTTTTTTAATATTTAAAATTAATCAAAGGCTGATTATGGTGAATAAAAATGAGTTTTTTCGGCATTTGTTGGTAACAGACGATAGCGCTTTTCTTCGTACACAACACCTGCTTCTCAGAATAGTTTGTCACTGTAAACACTACTGCTAGGTGAAGGTAAAAAATAAATATTTCTTGACACCCTACGGTCAAACCCTAAAGAGTGCCTACCACCTTCCGTTCCAAAAATATGGCCGAAAGAAAATTTCGGCGAAAAAAATTTTAGGCGATTTTTTTTTGCAACCGGCGTCTGTGTATGACCAGATGTATGAACGTAAACGAGGCAAAAGGAGTATGTAAGGATCGTAGCAGGTGGTGTTCTGTAATTTCTGCCTACCTCCATGGGAAGAAGACATGAGTTTATGTATGTATGTATGTAAATAAAATATTGAATAATTCGTAAGTAGGTATTTAATTTACTCACTTGCTTTTTTTCCTTCTCCGCCACGCGAGATCCTGACTTTACATAGCACACAACAGCTAACTTGGAATCTCAATTGTAAATTTCAAAATATTTGACTTTTTATTCGTATCTGAAGCCATATTAGACAATATGACTTAATTTAGATCTGCGATAACATAAAACACATCACGTTGTTGTGACACGACTTGCCGACTAATGAGCCAAATAGTCCGGCCCCGTCACCCTCGCACGCACCGCACCTAAACTTGTCGTAACCTGTTCGCGTGAACTGCACTAGATATTCTGCCAAATATTTGGCTGCCGAATATTCGGTATTCGACCAAATCACTATTCGTTGCATCTCTACTAAATGCATAACCTCCTACTTTTTTAAGTCGAATAAAAACTGACATGAATTTTCTGTGTTATTTAGTTAGATGGTACCTTATTTTCCTCTATAAAAACTTCCAGGAGTCGCAAGAGTTTGGTCTGCCGCCGATGGCAGAGCAGGACAGCAAGATGACGATGCTCCAGTTCCTGGCTCCCAATGCTATGAAGGCGTACAAGCGCAAGAAACTCACGTTCTTCCCGTCGGCGTCTGCTAACAACACGCTTGAGGGACAAGCAGAGATGGAGCTCGATAGTGGAGACGGTAAGTTGCGAATCTATACATATTGTAAACTAAAGTCGCTTTTTGTGTTGCGCGTGATTTTTCTAAACTACGCAACGGATTTTGAAGCAGTTTTCACCATATATTACAGATATATTCAAAAAAAAAAAAACTTACACATTTAAAAGAAATCTCGATCTCAAGTCGAATCTCAAGTAGTTAAAACCGTGCGAAGCAGAGGCGTGTTGCTATTCCTAGTTGATAATATACTGCTGTTGTTACGAGGGCTTGAAATACCGGTAATTTTGGGAATCAGTACCATTGGCCTTGGTGTGATACCACCGGTACCAGAGTAGTACCAGTACTATTGGTACCGGTACTTGTAACTTGGAGAACCGGTATCCGTCTGAAACCGGTACTTGTTACTTGGAGTACCGGTATCCGTCTGAAACCGGTAACTTCTTGGAACTGGTACCGTCTGGAACCGGTATCCAGTTACCGAAATGGCAAGCACCGCTAAGTACCGGTACAGAACCTGTACTTTTGATGCTGGTTCCAAGCCCTGATTGTTACTGACAAATATGTGTACTGACTGGAAGGTCCACTCAAATCTGTGTGGTTCTTTGCTCAAAAGAGCATTTCAATCACTAATCTACATGGTCCTCACATGATCTGACCAAGATTATGTCTAGACGTTAAAAAAGACTGACCTCTGAGTTTGTTTCGGGTTTTCTTCTCAGAAAAGTCAGATAGGTAACGCCAGCCTCATCTAGATTTTAGAATAAAAAGTGAAAAAATGTGCCTCTCATTGTACGGAAATCTTATACAATGCGAGATCAGCTTATACTGAAAATGTATAGCTTGATATGTAGCCGTGTGCACACCCGCTAAAACAACTGCCGGTGTATTCTGTAAAATGTCACAGTGAAAACTTGGTGACGTGAGCTGTCGTTCTACCTGATGCTAGGGACTGACTCTAGTGACAGCTCACTCTATGGTGACACTTCTGGAATACGGGCGAGATGTTTTGTATATTCAATAAAATTCAAATCTGTTTTCTTCGTTGCCTTCATAAGTGCCTATGAATGTTTTAATTGAAAGATTTGACTTTGTTTCTATCATAATTTCAGAGGTAGCAGAATTCCCGTCAAACCCCCCGCTGCCGGACGAGGCCCCGCCCCCGCCGCCCCCCCCGCCCATGCTGCCGCCCCCCCCACTAGAGATGCCGCCACCTCCCCCACTAGAGATGCCGCCACCTCCCCCACTAGAGATGCCGCCGCCCCCCCCGCCCGCGGACGACAAGCCGGAGAGCTCGGGGGATGACATCGAAGTCATAGAGGTGATCAAGATTGGGGACATCCCCATTCCTGTCACTGATCTTATTACTATTGATGAGGATGATGTAAGTTATACCTAATTGATTTAGGGCTGATTTTACCAAAGTCATAAATACCTTTTGTCCGTGGAATAAAACTGACGTCTGACAGCTCTAGTATGGAAGACTATCAAAAATTCAACAATTATTCTCAGTATAAGTCTTATCTAGGTATAAAAGTTTGGTGAAATTCGCCCTTAGTGTTATAAGTATTCTCTTTGTTTTTTTTTCGAGGTTTTTCTATTTCCATTGTTCAGCTCAATAACGTCTTCTGCTGTGGACCTCATTGTCTTCAAAGTCTTTGTGTTTATTATTTGAAAAACCAAGCACAGCTTTAAGTTACGTTCCAAGTTATGTTTTACAGATCAGTGGTTTAAAAATTAGAACACAGATAAGTTTAGTGGTATTTAACATTATATCATCACCAACCGACAAACTTATAATCCATACAATACTTTAAAATATTTCAGAACAAATCCCAAAGCAGTGGACGCGGCAGTCCAAGCTTAGACGATTTAGAAGAAAAGAAGCGACTCCTACTAAATGCATTAGAAGGTGATACGCCAAACACGTCCATTATCAGTATACTGGACAGCACAGAGGAGAATATAGAAGAAAATATTAGTGAAGATATTGACGTAAACATGGACACTGCGAATGTGGACGGAAAACAGATAGAAGAAGATGTTAGTAAAGAAGAAAATGTTAAAACTAGCGCTGAAAGCAATCAAAATACTAATCCTGACAATGAAATGGTAATCACGCAAGAAGAACCGAAAACTGACGCCACGACTGAAGAAACTCAGGGTGAAGCCACAAGTACAGAAGAAACTCCTAGCGAATCAATAGCAGAACTATCAACCGAACCACAATCTTCTAAAACAGTTGACGAAGAAGGTTCTACATCTTCATCAACCATTCCAGAAGTTAATGACAACGAGGATAAAAGAAGAGACAGCGTATCTGATGCCCTCGACACCCCTGAATCAAAACGTGGCCACGTAAAGGGAACGCTATACGGAACACCAGTCATGAACATCGCTTCCTCATATCTCAAACTGCCCACAGACGACAAATTCGCTAAAGATATCTGTGACGTCATCAATTTCGAAAATCTACCCAACTCCACAGGAAAGTACAAGAAAATAAGTGCATTACTAAAAAAGGTTAAAGGTGAAGTGGACAGGATACAGGACTCATGATAACCACATACCCCTGCAGGGGGCAGAACTGTTCTAAGTTTTATAATGCAAGGTGTTTGCACGGATAAGATTTAAGAGAGTAATTGTAAATTGAGGTAACGTATTTTTATACTACTCAATAGAATAACTCCATTTTTGGATGAGAAGCAATATCTTAAAGGTATGTTTTGATTAAATAGTCGTTTTAAGTTACCAGTCGCTGGTGCGTTTTAGCATAATCCGTTGTAAGTACATTTTAAACAAGTTTTAACGAGACAATTTTCACGTTGATATTGACAGAATTCGCATTTTGCAATGTTAATTTTTCTTTTGTCACCCAAATATATACAGTTTTTATATCATTGCTTAGTTTATTTAGTTTTTGTGGCTAAGTTGAATTCTGACTAATTGGACTACGAAATAGCTAAATATAAGCTACAGCCGCGGTGGACCGCATTGCAAAATCGCGCCAAAGCACAATATGAGTCGCGTCGGGCCGCGCCGCAACGCAACGCAGTGTTGTTAGTTCAGAAACCCCCATTGCGTTGTTTGTGTTTACTGTTGTGTCCATCACAAATTAAAAGATGCGACTTGGAGTTTAGCACGATTTAAAGGACGAGCTAATGGAAATACTATAAAGCCACCAAATGGTGGCTTTATAGTATTTCCATTAGCTCAGCCAGGGCACATTCAAGTCAATGAAAGACAAACCTAGTAAATACTAGGCTCGTCTTTCATTGACTTGAATGTGCCCTGGCGGCTGAGAGTATGTCATGCTCACTCAAATGTCTCGCTGGTGGTGGCGTGTGTGTTGGATCATTAAGTTCCCTTCAAAATGGTTGAGCTGAATGGTGCTGATCCATACGTCATGTTCGTGAACGGGCGCTGTCAGTAGGGACTGGTCAACTCTTGGCTGGCACGGCTTATTTGAATTTAAATTTTTGAATTTTTTTATCTTTTTTATTACGGATACTTTAATTAAACGTGCACGTCTTTCTACATCGTCCTCACATTTTTAATTTGAACATGAATGATGTAAACAATTTGATTTTTGTAACTATATGTTGATTTAAAAGAGTGTCCATGGAGTTTCATGCCCCGTCTTCTCCATAGGTACCTACTACGCTTTGGAATGGGCAACTAGCTTCATTTTTCTGACTGACTGACCCTTTGACAATTCAAAAGTGCCTGTAATTGGTTTATTTGAAATAAATGCTTTGAGTTTGAGTTTGGAAGGGGAGCCCAGACCGTTTTTGGACAAGCATATGCAGGGCGAAAAGTTGATAGCTGAGTTGGCGCGGCATGAGGAGGGAACACCGAAAATATATTTGAAAACTTTAAGATAAGAGCCCCGTGGTCAGGAGTCCACTTTCAGATTTGGAAAAAGGACCAACAATAAAGTGATCTTCAGAGCCGTTGATTTTCATATGATCGTGTGCGGCCTAACCCATAATGACTTAAATAGGCAAATCTGTCGAAGAAATTGTGGGCTTTCCGTAAATCTGACGACTGAAAACTCAAATATGGGCTTTTTTTAAAAGGATATTCAGGGCGAATGAAAGTTATTCTGTGCAATAGTGTTATGTGTCCTGATAGTGAATATATAAATAACTGACGGATTGATGGACCCTTTTGGCAAATATGACGATATTCCATCAATTCAGAAAATTACCTAAAAGTACATTGCATTTATCTCTAAATCAAAGAACCCAATAGCTTCAAATACTGTTTGAATTTGAAGCTGACACGTTTGTGAAGATTTCACGATATTCAGAAGTTTGAAAATACCAAGCACTTGAATGTAATGACTAAAAGTTAAGTAGGAAAATTGGAGCATCATCAGGGTACACCCTAAAACATGGTTGATTATTTCAAAATTTTACTATAACACTAAGTTAACAATATATTTGAAAAACATCCTCATTTTATGGGCTATCCAATGAGCTAGTATTGTTTATAAAAATATTCAAAAGTGCCCGTCATTTTTTTGATAAAGCTAGTAAAGATAGAATACAGTACCTACTCACAAAATTTACAAAAATATTTAATTAACGATTTTTTTACGTCCTAACACTTTTCTGTTCGAGGTTTTATTGTAAGTATGAACCTCTGCACTTGATATCGTTACATATACCGCCCCTAATTTTTAGTGATCGTGCGTTTTGTGAGTTTTATTAAATAGGCTTCATAACTTGTACTTATGCCGCCAGCAAAGGTTTAACTAGCTTAAATAAAAGACATGAGATATACATTTATTTTTAACCGACTTTAAAAAGAAGGAGGTTGTCAATTCGTGTGCGTCGATGTCCAAATCCGAAACTATAAGTTGTACCGAAAAGTACTCGAAAGGAGGCTCGAAGCCGATTTTGATAAAAGATAAACCTGCAACTTTATAATTTTGAAAAAAAAAACTTTGCCGGGAATCGAACTCGTTGATTTTGGAAAATAAAATATCCTATATTATTGCACCATCTGAAAGTGTCGCTATTAGGGTATCGTTACTGACACCGCCGCTAGTTCTTAGCGTAAGTTTGTTTTTTTGTGTTTTATTAAATAAGCCTCGACACTTCTGCTTAGTCCACAAGCTGCGAGTTACCTTAGATTAAGTAAAAGATCACTAGTTACAGGTTTTTTTTTTTTTATAGGCGCCCCGTGGTCAGGACCACGGGGTTCCTGTCTGAAACTTTTCTAATATATTTTCTGTTTTCCCTTCTCATGCCGCACCAACGCAGCTATAAACGTTTCTCCCTGCATATGCTTGCTCAAAAACCCTCTGGGCTCCCCTTCCATAAGGAAAAGGGAAGTGTCTACCACTAGTAAAAAAGCAGCTTTAGTGGAAAGGTAAATAAATTATGAACTTTTTATGTTATATAGTTATATTTAACTTCTTTTTTTGGTAATACTGGAGGGTTATGACAGAAATAACCTGATCGGAGTTGAAGGCCAGCTCTAGTATGATCTTCCTTACATTCTTGCACTGGAAAACTTCAGAGATATTAATTCTCACACACTCTTAATATAATGTACTTACACCACAAGAGCCTGTAATAAAAATAGACATGGTTCTCTGTTTTATAAAAAAAAACTTTTACAAAAAAAAAACAACAGACTTCTAAAAAAAACACTACAAAGTGAAAAATAACTTTAATTTCGGAAGTCGGTCTCTTTGGGTCTGTATTTTAGTTTTTTACCACCGACTTCCGTAATTAAAGTTATTTTTCACTTTATAGTGTTTATTTTAGAAGTCGGTTGTTTTATTTGTAAAAAAGTTTTTTTATTTTTCACTTTTTAGTGGGTCAGTTCTTAATTTATCTTAGTTACAACAGCCTAATTTCAACTACTCATCACCTTTTACAAAATATTGCTTTTCCCGATGTAGGGACGTTAATTGTTGAGGAGTTCTCCTGGTAAAAACAACGAGAAGAACGAGCTGAGGGTGAAGCCACCATTAGCTCCATTTCACCATATTATGTATTGTGATGAGCTTAACTTGCTTAGCAACCATATTAAAGTAATCGAATCACAACCACAATGAGTAGTTCCGGCGGCCACCTCTGGTCTTCATCATCAGTTCCACTTCACCAAATGGTGCTTTCCAAGAGCAAATGCACGAGTTACTATAAAAAATACCCAAATCGCTATAGGTGTGCCTATAAAATTTGAGGATTTCCCTCGTTTTCCATGGGATCCCCTCATCAGATTCTGACTTGGTGACAATGGGACCAACTCGAGAGCATACCCTTTCAAACAAAAAAAGAATTTGCAAAATCGGTTAACAATTGACGGAGAAATAGGTGAACATACATAAAAAAAAAAACATGCAGCCGAACAATAACCTCCTCCTTTTTGGAAGTCGGTTAGAAAGGAGCATCACTTATTTACGAATTTCTCTCATGTTTTCTGGTTTAAAATGGATAGCACATAGCATCGACGAATTATCGGGTTTTCATTTTTTCTTCGGAGAGCTTTCCTCCACAGTTTTCTCATTTTAAGAGCTTTGGGAAAGGGAAATACCCTATGTACTTTTGCAGTCAACAGCCGAGCATCGGGCATATTAATTAATTAATTAAGCGTAAAAGTAGCTTTTTAACAAAAAAAAAAATGTGGATATCGACAGCTAGCTGTCAAATTCTTGAACTAGTGATAGTAGCGACATCTGAAGTGAGCAAGTAGCAGATTACACCCGCGATCCTGACACTCACTAGTTTTTATCCCCATTGTGATTACAATATTTAATTTGAATTGTATCCAGTAAGTACCCTAATTGCGTTACACACTATCAATCACAATCATTTTAAAATATATTGTTAATTCATTGCTTCATATGTTCGTAAAATATGTCTGCTTGACAACGTAAATAACGCAATGAATATAGTTGAACTGTCAAAATGAAAGCCGTTCCTACTAATAATGTGTTACATTGCATTCATCCTTCATCACTTTCGTACATTTTGTATGGATCATTGCACACTACAGACAGGCCGCGCACTGGGGGGTTCGCGCGCCAGGCGTTTTTGTGGCGCGTCCCGGTCTAATCTGCGTGTCTATCTTATCGAGCTTCTAAAAGCCAGTAATTAGCAAAATGTCATAACTACTCGTAGGTTCTAGTACGCTAGTTTGGTGGTCCGTTTAGCAATTATTGCATAAGAATCTTGGGTTTTATTGTAGGAAATAAAACAATTTGTTTCACAGTTATATTTATTACTCTCGATAAATATAATCTCGAACGGTTTTGTCAAAATAAAAATACATAATATGAATAATAAATATTATGTATAAGTATAGTCAATTACAGTAACTCGGAAATAAAATACGGTTGAAAATATTACCCAACCCAAATGAATTAACTAAAACTAGTGGAATATGTATTAGTTCGACTCGAAAAATAAGGTTAACTAAATTTTTGAGGAAAAATAATCTTGTATGTGTTCATATGATATGACGTACAATATTTAATTTTTCTCATCTCACTTTTATACTAAGTGTAATTCAAGCAAAAATAATAAGAAAATTGCAAATACTTAAAAATAATTATTTGAATGAGAGGCAAAGTTATGAATAACTTTGTAGGAGGTTTTATCACGATTGAGGAGAAATCTTATTTCCCCAATTAATATAAGATATTACGATTTCGTAAAATGGAACTCTTTTATAACCGCAGACATTTGCTTTTCGCTCAGTAAATGGCCTGCGCAACTGTTTGGCATTCGCAAACCAATAGAAGGTTATTATATAATCCATCGAACAATAGCGGGCTGCGATTGCAGCTCGAACTATGTAACTGCGAGTACATTTTTTTTCTCGATTAATAATTCATGCCACAAATGTCTTTCATCGCGTCAGGTACTTTCAATGTAAACTTGACAACACTTTACTAATCATTAATACTGCATAAAAGTCAGATCTTGATTACAGTTTGAGATTTCATAGTTTTTGCACTTACTGTGATGTTAATATATTAGTACAGGAGCTACCGTTAATTTGAGTAACTCATTTTATACCAGCTGATATTAACAACAATGATAGGTTTCTACCAGCAAATAAAACGGGCAATCATGCATGTAGTTGTGGAATTAACAGTAAGGAAAGATTGAACCATACCAACTGACTTAAGACTTGAAAAAATTGGGCATAAATAGGTGTTGAACTGAGATGGATAAAACCTGTGAAATTTTATTGATATCATAACATAACATTATCATTATAATATATGTACAGTCGCCAGCAGGTCAAGCTATACGATACTGTCAAATCTCGCCAAACGATTTTAAACTTTAAAATATTGGTAGTTAAGTTCCAAATCGAATGAGAAAATCTGACAGTTTGTGGTAACTTGATGTGCTCGCGACCGTACATTATATTAAATTTATTGTAGTCATCTAACTACAGTACTGTCAAATTATTGATTAATTAACTAATAAAACAGGCTCATTTATCCATAGCAATTTTTTACAATTTACGTTCTCTCAATTCGTCACCAGCAACCACATCAGTCTTGTCTAGGTAGGGCTGCTCCATCGTCGAAGATGTTAAAATTTGTTAAATATCTCGAGGGTGAAGCCTTTGCCATAGAAATTTTTACAAATTTTGCAGTTGACGTTTATTTTAGTTTTTATACCGCCCGAAACATCATACTGTATATTATAGACCAGTATGAAAAAAGTTTTAAAGACAGTTTTTGTTTTAACAAGTTCAAGCTTTCCTTACTTAAAGCTAACCGACTCCATTTTGCTGATCATTTATTACGGATCTGCTCCACAATTACGAATTGATCGGTATTAAATCATTAGAGAAATTGCAACGTTAGCCCCCGTGCTATATTTTCATGTCGTACAGACAACATAATTAGTATTTGTTTAAGTGCGTATTAAAAATTATTAAAATATCAATGTTCTCTTGCAGAAAATGCCACACAAAGAAACACCTGTCTTAGAACAGACTCACATACTATTGTAGGCAAGTAGATGAAAAAATATAGCACCAAATGATAAAGAGAAAACAATACATACAAAAAAGTTTACAATAAATTAGGGAGCAATGGACCAGTTCATTCTTAACCGTCATAAATTCCACGAATTATTATTGTGACGCCTTCTATGTACTCTAAATTAAATTTCAAAGGCAAGGCAGCAACAGCGAAACTAAATTGTTATACTTTATCGAAACTTTCCAATCATTTATAATAACCTTATCAGTACATAATACCTATACAAGATCTTAAACATCTACACTTAAGTTGTGATGACGTTCTCGCTGTCCACAACTCCGTGATGGTACATTTCACTATATAATACAATTACTGGAATTCATTGTTAGCGTGACCCCTTGACGATGGACTCCTTGTTTTATATTCTTGGAGGCGTTGGAGGCGCGCCGTCGTGATCCTGGGGAGAAATAATAATAATTACTATTTATTTTCTCATCACACATGTTATTGTGGACAGAAAGTGCTTATATTATAATATACAAGCTTAACATTTGTGAGGGACCGATGCCTAATAAATTCATCAAATATCTGTGTTAATGGTCACCAGGCCCCCCAAGGCTTACAATAAAAGAATCGTTAAGGGCGATGCCGCCAAGGTAGCCCGCGAAATTCAAATTTTCTTACGTTTTTTGCAATTTGCAGGTCAGTGTCAATTTGTATGTTGAATAAAATATGATTCGCGGCCGTAACAAATATGGCTTTACAGAATTAGATTATTCAGATGCACACACTACGTCCACTTCTTATAACGTCCAAAAGTAAAAAGGACATTGAAACAGGACTGCGTGGCCGACCAATTCGTTTTATAGACTGCTAACAAGGAGGTTTTCACAAGTCTACGCGTATATATGAATTGTTTTTTTTTTATCTGTGTGGCCACGCATATCTTTTTTAAAGTTGTCTAACTTTAAGGGGGAAGCGCCAGGGTAGCCCCCGAAATTCAAATTTTCGTAAGTTTTTTGCAATTTGCAGGTCAGTGTCAAGTTGTATGTTGAATAAAATATGAAAAAATATAAATGTTCGCGGCCGTAACAAATATGGCTTTACAGAATTATAATCATTAAAATCAGCAATACAACTAACTTCTTAAGTTAGAATTGGCTTCAAATGTCAAGATTTCATGAAATAGTCGTTCAATAGGGTAATATTAATTTATAGAGATGTATTGATGATTTTTGTGATTATAATTCTATAAATACACATTTGTTACGGCCGCGGATCATATTTAGATCAACATACAACATGATACAGACCTGCAAATTGCAAAAAACGTAAGAAAATTTGAATTTCGGGGGCTACCCTGGCGCTTCCCCCTTAAAGTTAGACAACTTTAAAAAAGATATGCGTGGCCACACAGATAAAAAAAAAAAACAATTCATATATACGCGTCGACTTGTGAACCTCGTTGTTAGCAGTCTATCTCTATAAAACGAATTGGTCGGCCACGCAGTCCTGTTTCAATGTCCTTTTTACTTTTGGTCATTATAAGAAGTGGACGTAGTGTGTGTATCTGAATAATCAAGTTTTGCAAAGTTAATACCGTTTTAAAGGTCAGAAATCAGACACGCATGGCCGTAGAGATTATACATGTATTTGTGTTGAATATGTATGACATTAATTCTGATACAACCGAGCCAAAACAATTATATCGGTCGCTTATCGTCTATATATATAGTTCCTGGTCTATGCTATTTCATAATAATAATGTTATTACTTTTTTATATGGTGGAATATTACATTTTCGAGTCGTTGCTTTGAGGGTTAACAGATTGTCAAGATTTGAACAAGTGAATTCGGTAACTAATAACATTGCCAGCACATTTTCTCAACGATAACTACTTGAAACAAACGCAAAGGCTAGTGGTAAATACCCAGACAATGTGCAAAAAATCAGAAGTGTAGGCACGCGCAAAAAGATGCCCGTTTTCTTTTTTTACTATGTACTGGTTTTTTGGTTTGCTCTGATACAACCTGATTTTCCTGACAGGCAGCGGTAGATAGTTGACTACTTGATTTACATTATAAATACTAATTGATGCAGGTAGACCGGGAAAATGTTAAGAATATGTAATTTACTGACAAATTAGCTTCAGCAGGCAATGTCTTGGATAAAGGTGTGTTTTTTTTAAAGACCTAGTTATATATTCTAAGTTATGACATTGACATAAAGGCAGGGGATCATAAGTTTAAATACCCTAACGATAAATATAGACCCCCTGACCCTCCGTAGGGTAAGTGACTCTATATTTATCTTTAAAATGTTGGAGTTAACTGCAAAACCGTGTCATGCTCATGGTTAGCGACCAAAAGTGCCGTTACTCTAAAAAATTCAAGGGCATTCGATAACAATCAGGTTTCATTATCGGAACTTGTATCAATTAACTTCAAATGTTCTCAGTTTATCTTAATAGTTATTTTCTGGAATTTTCTAGTTGAATTTAGGTAGAAGATAATAATAATAGCATAAATATTAAAACATATTAAAATCTTCATTTTTAAAATGAGATGGTACAGACCTACTGCAAAGGAAATACATGTTTATGGTGAATTCATACGTTTTGTAAGCTGATCGAACAGGAAATTACAATAGCCATTATTTGCTCCGTTCTTCCGTTACTTGTTTTCGCTGCTATTTATCTTGTGATCATTTGTGAGTGAAACGTAGTAATGTACTGTAGTACTACATTTCACTCATAAATGATCACCTGTGATCCATCCATGATCTGATCTGTTATTAGTCGCCATTGTTGTGTAGCCATAACGACAATAACTAAGTAACATTTTCGTCGACGTGGCCCAGATAGAATGTCTGTCTGTCTAGTAGCATACTGCACAACCAGGGTTGATAAAAATCACGACTTTTTGAATAATATCGGATTTATTTGATTTAAATCAGTATTCAGTTTTTAGATGTAAAGCTTAAGAAAAAACACCATTATTATGGTTTTTAATCACTTTTACTACAATTTAAAAGAAAAACATCGATATTAGGTTGATTTTCACATTTTTTTAAACAAAAACAACGCCGTGCGCGACATCAACTCATTTTGCACAATTTTGATCACTATTTGTGAGAAAGGGAAAAATAATTTAACTTATTTTTTTTTGTTATTAGTAGAGTCGAGGTCTCATGCTTGAATGTGACTGCAAGGGATTTCATTCTCGATACTATGCCCATTAATTCATTATTTACACACTGCTTTGATAAACTTGCCGCAAACGGTTTTTTTTTCATTCTTAAGCACCCTACAACATCGTTTTTTCTTCCAGATATCTAGTTGTATTGCAATTTTTGACTGGTTTCTGTTTTCGTTGCGGCGCACAATACAATCGATTTATATCATCTCAACCCTGTGCACAACATAAACTGTTTTGATAATACATAATAGGTTCTGCTTGTCGACAATTTTAGTAATTTCGTCTCGATACTGTATCGCTTTTATTTAACACAACGGCCGCGTACGGTACATTCAAGGTCTATTCACGAATTACCTGGTTGGGATTTATATAAGCGGCGGACGATTGCTTGCTTGCTTGCTACAGTTGCCACTTGGTAATAAAAGCCGGGTAAATGAAATCCAATAAATATTTTCATTAATGGATATTTTATAAATTTGTTTTTTTTAATTCGCCAAGCCATGGCTTGTTTATAATAGTCGAAAAAACAAAGACTCGCTCGCGTGTACGGTCCCCAAATGCGATAAGTAACCAGGGTCGTCGGATATAGTTGAAGTTCATTAAGAACCGATGGATGTTTTCGAATGAAATTTAATTTGATAGATGACATGTTTGTTTTCTATTAATTAAATTAAATTTTATTCGAAAATATTCATCGGTTTCTTACTAAACTTCAACTATATCGACGACACTGGTTACTTGTCTCTTTTGATCACTGTACATACTTAGGTGTACGTACATACACCGCATTGATGCTGAGTTAAATAGTAAAGCAATGATCACAGTTCAGTAAAACATTGCCAACGAAACTGTCAAGACTACAAAAGATTTTACGCTTATACTGATATAAAAAATAAAAATAAACTTTTTTTTTTTTCAAGAAACACGGGAAATTCACCTTTATCCTCTCTGCAGGCTAAAACCAGTGATGGATTAACCCTTAGTCAAATTAAGCAATTGCCTAGGGCATCACGTCTGGGGGGGCACCAGAAGAAGCACAAAAAAAATCCGTACGTCTCACTCTCACGTCACCAAAAACCACACCAAAAAAAAAATTTTAGGACTAATTTGAAAATTCGCGTTTACGTTGACATAGAGTCCGACCTAGAGTCATAACCCCGCGCCCGCTTGCCCACTAGTACATTCGGCAATTCGAAGTCACCGGAATTGCGATCAGCCAATCACAAACCACCCCTTCCCCGCGGACCCCCCACCTGGCGGCCCCGCAAATCTGTGTCAATCAAATGTTTTGTTTTTTGAGTAATTGTAAAAAAGGACAAAGATGATACAAGGAAGGCTCGATAATTTATCGATATTATACATAGACTCCGATATGTTAAAAACATTAGACGTTAATACTATCTTGCGTGAATTCAATGCCCGGAAAAGCCGCAAGGCGCATTTCAATAAATAAATAAATTATGCTTTAGTTTTTATTATTGTCGCACCTACTCCATTTCTAAGGTACATTACATCTCATCATTTTATTTTACAAAAAACTAATGTATTTAGGTGGTAATGTTTTAAAGACCGATTCTAGTTCACATACGGATAGGGGGGCCCACATGCGTGGATTGCTTAGGGCATCAAGTAGTCTTAATCAGTCACTGGCTAAAACAGAATATACCCAAAGTTGTCTCTTACGTCTTTGAATTTGTTTCTGTCTGCGTTTATAAATTAAGTACTTACATAAATAACACTTTGTTTTTAAGTTAACATTATAAGCCCCTATAGTATATCAATATTACAATGATACGTGTCACGTTTTGAAAGTTTCGTTGGCAATGTAAAGTGAACTGTAAACGCTGCTTTCCTATTTATCTCGGCATCAATGCGGTGTACGCGCGGTTCCGGCGCTTGCGCGATATTTATTCGTATAAACAAACATGCGATCCGGCGCCATGTAGAGTAGAGGACGCCTAATAGTGCAATATACTCGAAATCATGTAGCAAATGGCACTCACATTCAGGTGAAATTAAAAGTCAAAAGGTTTTCGATATCATTCATTTCATCAGAACGTTTTGTGCGAGGTGACATTATCGATCGTCATTTGGGCAGGTGTTTTAAGTACTTATATAAACATGAGAGACATTTTATGTTGATAAAACGATGTGAGCGTGAGTAAGTACTAAATAGACATTTATTTAAACGCTAGGTCTGTAGTTTACATAGCAGGTTATGTATTATGCGCATGCATAATTATTTAAAACTATAGAAAATAATAAGACAACATTGGTAATTCCATCATTCCTTAGTTCCATCAATGTTTACCAAGAAAATAAAAGTGTCAAAATCTTACCTGAGAATTGCGCGTAGGCTTCGCAGCGTCTTGTATCTGGTTGCGGCGCGGGCGCATGGCGTACATGGCAAGCGCGAGCGCCATCATGAGGAACATTACCATGAAGCTGTTTGCAGACGACTCGGGCCGCGGGAGCCCGGGCATGGCTTCCAGGCACTCACTGTCTGTGCAGTACGACTGGCCCTGACGGAGCTGAGTGAAAGAAAAAGGTTAGTGAAAAAGAGTAACTAACTCTATTTATGTAGTAGTAGAAGATGAATGTATAGAAGATAGCGCATAGACGCCTTCGATGTTTGTCTTCGTAGTATGCAGTCGCGTGCCGTTTTGTGGAAATAAACTACAATAAATACTAATAAACCTACAATGATCCTTAATCCATTTAATACTAAATCATTTTCCTACAAGAATAAAATCCATTATCGAATTCACAGAGATTCCGTGAGCTTGCATCGCAAGTCAAAATTTCTATGAGGTGTCCGTCCATCTATGTAAGTTATTCGAGGTTTCAAATGAGTGAATAACCCTAATTATACAAATACGCTGTGGGCACAGTCCACGGGGTGTTTTAGTGAATGTTATTATAATCTACGCATTTTCCAAAATATTGCCTGCATACAAAAACACCACTAAAAGACGTGAAAAATAACTTTAATTTCGGAAGTCAGTGTCTTTGGTTTTGTATTTTCGTTTTTGGCCACCGACTTCCGAAATTAAAGTTATTTTTCACGTCTTTTAGTGGTTTTTTTGGAAGTCGGTTTATTTTTTTTGTAAAAAAGTTTTTATTTTTCACTTTTTAGTTGCGGTACCTACCCCAAACAAATTCGTATACCACTTCTTGGTGTGTAAATAACAGTGACAGGAAATTATTAACATATCATCCATATAAACTAAGTGGCAAAAATATGCAGTATTAAGGATAACTCAAAAACTGCTGGTCAGAACTTGATCAAATTTAAATGGGACCACATGTGAAGCACCACCTATCAAATAAAAAAAGAATCACCCAAATCGGTTCACCCAGAAAAAAGTTCTGAGCAAACACACATAAAAAAAATATAAAAAAACATACAGACGAATTGAGAACCTCCTCCTTTTTGTGAAGTGAAAAAGAGGATCTCGACCCGACCTATAATAGGCATTACGGGTCGGGCCGAGAACCTCCTTTTGTTTTCAAGTCTGAACGGCTTAAAAACAAAAGGATATAAGGTCTATGCACCCAACACATAAGATACCGACGCGTTAGCCATCACGTAACAGAAAATCTAATAAAAATAGCTACATACAAGCTGTTATCAAAGTAATTAAAATTTACGTATCGGCATTCATTAATTATTTTAGAATCATTGTCGGCGAAATCCATTTCCTGCGTTTGTTTGTAAATAAGTTCATAAAGGTATTTGTTGGTGTCATGGAATATTTATTCTTCATTTGGTTTGTTGATACATTACTGAACTTGGAATTTAATTGCATAAATGACCGATAATAATTACGATTACTGTAAATATAAATAAAGTTTGGACGTAGATATATATTTTCTTTATTTGTGGGATGGGAACCAATCTCGAAAATTATTTACTTTATTGATAAGTAGGTTTTATAATTCTAGGTTTTGAAGTAGGTGTTATATTTATAGTTCAACCTATTCTGCCTCGTAGTGCAGACTTGCAGAGAATAATGTAAATCGGAAATTGATTTTGTGTGTCAAAACATGCTTGTCGCATTATTATGGCAAATTCGCTTGTTTGAGGGAGAATATAATTACCATACATATTCTAAATATATTAGATTTCCTATTATCATTTCTGTTTTATAGTATCCGCACTATCCAAAAGCGCGAGCCAGAAGGGACGTGAATCGAGGACGCAGACGCGGCACGGATGTGATGCGGATGCCACTTTTCAAATGATATAGAAGAGACGAGGCGCAGACACGGACGGGACGAAAACGTTTTATACTGTACTGTCTTTGACACTTTATTCCGAGGTTCGAGGGCAGCAGCGGTGGCCAGTGGTTGTGAGCTATGACATATATTTTGAGTTCGTGATCACCCAGCGTCCTCTCCGCAGCCCCCTGCGTCCATATTTTATTTAGTCTAGTATCTTATAGTATATTTTAACAATAGGACGCTGATGAAAAAGCGTCCTTTCTGTATGTTTTATGCCAAATCGCATTACTTTTGTATTAATAATAATGAAGATACAGTAGAATAGAATAGAATACTCTTTATTATTTACACCATAAAAATACACAATTGATACAGTATTTTTATTTCACGACGCAACGCGCCCTTTACTTGTGGTAACTATGTGGAACGAACACGCCGTGAATGTGTGCGTGAAGGCGTGTAGCGTCAGTACATAACACGCGCGCACACACACAAACACATTTCTGACTTCGCCATTGTCTCGTACGGTACAGAGAGCTCCTACGCTTACACACACATTCACAGCGTGTTTGTACACATGATAAACACAAGTAAAGCGCGCGTCGCGTCGTGAAATGAAGATACTAATGTGAAAGGGACGCCACGTCTCGTCTGCGTCCTGTCCTCGTCTCTTATGTGTGGCCCGCGCCTGATAGACCGCTACAGCAATTTATGGTCGCGGAATTATAAAGTGTGGGAAACGAAAGAAAATTCAATCGTCAAGCACCGTATGGGTGCAACGTGCAAAGCTTGTGCAAAGAAAAAGCCCTGGGTCGATTTACGTCCTCCTCATCATGGCCCATTCATATTACCAAAACCAGTTTTGCCTAAAGCGATGAGTCCTTTTGTCTTATTTTAGGCATCCTCCACGGTCATATTGGATTTTCGTCGTATGAATCTTTTGTTTGTCATTGCAGCTGTCTGCGTTGTTTATGTGTGTTGAAATTTTGAAATGCACACATTAATTAAATTGGACGTCTACACGTGCTATAGTAGTGCGAAGAATTTAATAAGTCTACTTGTTTAATAGCGTACTTATAAAAAATATAAATGATAATATGATTTATGTAAAGCTTATGATATTTCTTACATAAATGGTGCAACCGTAACATTTTACAAATTGAGAAAGTTTTAGGACGATTTGCAGAAAAGCTAGGAAAAAGTCATGTTTTGTTAGCAAAATTTACTTTAATAGGAACCGGAGTTGTCCCAGCTTGAATTAAGACGGTTTTCAGCAGGAGTCCTTCAATTCTCTGATGTGTTTAAACACATTAGAACCGTTGTTCGGTAGGTACTTCTAGTACAAGTGCGTGCTCATAATTGGAACACGCTACAACTTGCAACACAATCTTATCGGACGCATTATCATAATATTGTCAGATAATATCGCTCTCAATACAGTTCGGCTTCGTTAGCACGGAGGATGTTGAAAAATCACGCACATGATGTTGTGTGTTTTGTATTTTAAGTGTTCATCTAGAGTTCTAGTTGTTTGAGAATTATTTAGCCTTTCTGAAAATGCGTGTTGGTCACACAGACGTTATCGAAGTTCCGAAATCCTCGATATCAGTTCGCCAAAACAACTAATGCACTACGAGTAACACCACGTTTTGTTCTCTATAAAGATTTCAGTCTGAGGAACCCATACGAGTCATTGCAAATAGCGAGAATTCACCCACTACTACCCTAAACCCTGACCTCTCTACTTGTTACTAAAACCCTGGAGAATTTTTGTCGAAAGTGTTGCCGCTTTACGTAACACAAGATGTGAACCGGAACCTGACCGATTGCTGCGTAATAGAAAACTCTGTCATTTGTGAATTAACTAGCCTTTAGATTAGGACATTGACATCGGTAACCTCAGTAACTGTTTACTGCAGGTCTGCAGATCAAATTGTAATTATGGCCAGAATGGAAGCCGACCCCGAAAATGTTTTGAAGGAGAACCTTAACTTTTTGGTGAATATTTTATAACTAAATGACACCACTGGACTGAGATGAACTGAGGACATTCGCGCAGAGGTTCGATTGCCAGTACCTGAACCATTGCTGTATGGTTCACATACTGAGCAATGAAGGTCGGTAATGTGTTTATGTGGTGTTTTTAATTGTCTGTTTTTATTTATATTTTAACGTGTGTGTTTATTTTATTTTTAATTTAGTAAAATATTGTGTGCATATGATCCTTGTTGGTCGAAATAAACGTATTTTATTTTTTTATTTAAATGACGCCGACCCAGTACAGTAAGCCGGACGTCAGTGGAAACACTGACCTTGAGCAGGAATAGCGTAGTACGGAGTTTCAATCGAATAAGAGGCCAGATTAATGCTAGTTTTGTTACCGTACACTGCCAGGCCAAAATTCTAATGTTGTTAGTTACGTAAATTGTAATCAAATTCTACAACCGCATATAAAAATAACGACGCAGTGAGTATAGGCAGCATAAACCACGTTTTCAATTACAACCACGAAAATAGCGGTATCGGACGCGATAAGGGACCTAGTTAACACTTTAATGGTATGACAGATTTACATGCTAACTGCTATAACACTAACCAGTTAGGCACAATGGTATAATAATAATTTATTTCAACAGACAACTGGATCCCATTTCAAAAATATTATTTACAATAATTCTATATAGATGTTAGTAAACAATTTAACTTATTTGCTATGTTAGTACTTACAATTCTACTACCGATAGGGTGGTTTTTATAAGATGCCACATTATGGGGCTTTCGTCAGGCAATAGTTTTCAGGAGGCTGTTGCCACTGTCCCGCAATCTTGTGAGAAGAGATGCATTATTTTTCCGCACTACAGCTGAGAAGCTATCAACTCTGGCTCGAGCAAACATAGCAGATGCACTGCAATAACGTGGCAGTCGCAACAGCGCCCTTCAAGCATTGTTGTATTGAACACGCAATGCATTGGCTGCACGCTTAGTACAGCTAATCCAGAGAGCGCTCGAGTACAGGGATGTGCAGTATGCTTTAAAATGTGTGATTTTGACCGCATCTGTACATCGCGCGAACCTACGGGCCAGCATATTCGCCCGCACCGCCAATGCCCTGCGTTCCCGTTCAACATCGGCATCGTCTTTAAGGCGGTACCCCGACCAAAACCTTGCCATAGTGCGTTATTCAGAGCCTATTAACTTCTTCACTATGGGTAATAAACTACATCTAAAAGCACATTAACAATGTTCGATATCCTATCATCACATTGCACGTTCTTATTTGTGTTTATGGGTTAGAAATACATTTATAATCTCCTTGTAAAAAGAGACTAAAATTATTGGTTGCGTGCATCTTTTGCTAAAGGTGACGTTCTATTAATTGGCGGATTACACTAATGGGTAGATAATTAGAAAATCTAAATAATTCACGTTTTATATTATTTCAAAACATCGCTTGTCTTTTTTTTTTGAGAATTCTATGCTAAATGAGCGTGCGCAGGGAGCGAGACTCAGCGACGGAACCGAGAAGGACCGAACGCTCAAGGTCGTTTGGTCGGGGAAGCGCCTTAAGGTCGTCAGCAACGACATTTCCAAGGTATTTAAACTGGTGTACCAGACGAATCGAAAAGTCGTTAATTTTAATAGGTGGTACATTTTCGGGACACTTCTAGCCAACAGCCTTAAAGACCATGGGTTCCGACTTATTTACATTATAAATACCATTATATATTTACCCATGGCCGGCAGCGTAGTCCTCACATATCTTAACCAATTTTCTGAGTGCACTGACCGAAAGAGCCAGCAGAACCATATCATCGGCGTAGCTTATATTGTTAAAACACAACCCGTCAACATAGCAGCCCACATGCTTTCAAACTTATCTTAAAATTCGTGAGCATCATGATGACGGGATCAAGTCCCCAATTTAAAATGTATCACATTAAAGTGTTTGTACTACATATGTACTATTTGTACCATAAACAAGACATTTGTACCTTTATAGATAAAGGAAGTATGCGTCCCTGCTCCCCGCCACTTTGACGTCAAAGTGGCGGGACCTTCTGGAACCGCTACTCAGAAGCAGGTAATTCACACCCGAAGACTTAGTACTACATATGTACAGGTAAATACTCAATTTTCAATACAATTGTAAATGTCAAAGTAAAGTTATGTGATTAAAATATTGGTCCCGCCAATTTGATGATTCCTGTTATTGCTGAATTCATATGAAAATCGTTACTGATCAAAAAATATATATACGAATCATTAAAATTGTTTGTTTCATTTCTGCATACATCTGTCCAATTCTATAAAAATATTTTTTTCTATCTTTGATAATCAAAATTTGATTATCAAAGATCAAACATTTTATTTTTAATATGATACTTAAATTACACAAGTTAATGGACTTAGGACGTACTAAGTTTCCACATTTGATTTTGCACGAGCTCTAACGATTTTCATATGAATTCAGCGCTAACCTGAATCATCAAATTGGCGGGACCAATATTTTAATCAATATTTTAACTTTAAGTTCGCACTTACAATTGTATTGAAAATTGAGTATATACCTGAACACATGTAGTACTAAGTCTTCGGATGTGAATTACCTGCCTCTGAGTACCGCTTCCAGAAGGTCTCGCCACTTTGACGTCAAAGTGGCGGGGAGCAGGGACGCATACTTCCTTTATCTATAAAGGTACAAATGTCTTGTTTATGGTACAAATAGTACATATGTAGTACAAACACTTTAATGTGATACATTTTAAATTGGGGACTTGATCCCGTCATTTTGATGCTCACTAAAATTCGACCTACATAGATAGGATTTCAATAATTGATATGCTATGTGGGCTAATGGTATTGCTAATATATATATTTTTTCTTTTAAATTCATTCATTCGAATATACTTCATTTCATTTTTCATTTGGTAAGATAAATCCAGGTAGACCGAACCAACCATAGTTGGGGCATGGCATATTTATATTTGGCAGAGAATTTATTTTGTTTAAAAGGAAGCAAATATCTATAGAAATAAATAAAATTGAAGTAACTGTTTGTAATGTTAAAATAGCAGCTTTTTCCTACATGCATATGAAAGTATATACGGTACCTATAACAAAAAAATTGCCTGTCTGTCTGTTTGTCCCGGCTAATCTCCTAAACGGTTGGACTGATTTTGAATAAATCTGGTATGGTGATACTTTAAACCCTAAAGAAGGAAATAAATAACAAGTCTTCTAATTTTTTCTGCATCTAAAGGAGGTAATGGTTTGTAATAGTTGGCAATTGTTTACACAAATAATGGTTTAACTAAAACCATTGTTTTTATACAGCCATCATCAAGTCAATACAAACCCTAAGGAGGATTTTTGCTACATATCTATTTGTGTTGTTTCCAAACAGGGCAATTTTACTCCTTCTGACACATTGCATGTTTGTTGTTACTTGTTTATCAATTAATGTTCCCTATAATACAAGTTAAGGAAATTAAGACTTCCTCATGGACATAAATTATTTATGTTAATGGTCAAATAAAATATAGGTGTATGTGTATATGACCAACTTGAAAAAAAATATGGCTGTGGTTGAAAGAAAGCATGCCATTAAACTTTTTTTTGAAGTCTCTTGTTCTCATATTTGAGGAGATTATTCAATTATGTTGCTTGTGTCAGATCCACTTTTATTGATGAAGATTGTTGTTGGTTTACCAGTCAATTACCTAAAATAAACAAGGGCTCAGCTGCCTTTTATAGCACCACATTTGTTTTGTCAGTAACCTTTCAGCATCTACTTATGCACATTTAAACATTTGTAGAACCTATTAAACAATACAACCTCTGCACTGTGACTAATTGACAATGGCCAATCCACACACAAAAGTTGAGTTGAGTTTGATGTTTGTTGGCTAAACTCAGCACAAATAATTATGTCCTTACACTTAAAGGTACTGTTTGGTGAACAATTTCTAGGAAATTTTCATGTTTTTTTTTCTACAAGAGTCACATGGTGCTATCTCATCACGCCTGTCTGTACGAGCCTTAAGATTTGTGTGTGTGGCCCAGCTGTTATAGCAATAGACACATGAAGAAATTTGTTTTAAATTTCATCCCAAATATTTACACTACATACAACTATTGTTTTGAATTAACTAGGTATGTGGTTGCTTTACAACAATAGCTTTTAGAGTTCAATTATAATCACTGTAGTAAACTACCTACCATAAATGTTCTTGATGAGCGTTTAAATAAGAGTTTTAGGATATTTAAAACCATAAGGGTGGTTCTAGACAGCCATGGAAGTAATTTAAAAATGAAAAAAAAAGGAACTTTATAATGCATTCATGTAACTAATTATTTTCATCGCTACTATTAAATAACATTAGGACAAAAATTTAATGTTATTTCTTCAGGCAAAGTATATAGGTCAAATTATCAATCAATATTTACCAACAAACAATGCAAAAAAAAAAAACTATTTTGGTAAACATACACAGAAACAATGATGGGGTATGGAATATTACGAGCGTAATGTAGACGTGGACGTTACATACACGGCGGTCCACCCACTTTAATTACATCTCATCACACAACTTCCAAGGGCAAATAACTCACCAAAGAGATGAGCCGACGCATCGCCATCTCATGGTTCCACAGGCACTCACAAGGATCCATTTCATCAGCCATATCTAAGCAAACAATTAGCACTTAGAAATCGCTCTGTCGACAATACTTTCTTAATCCCAATCTGTTCTCAACTAGATCATTACAATAATCAGCTGACATGCAAACAATAAGTACCCGAGGTGATTACGTCAACAGCTTAACATAACACTTTTCCTCCTTATCGACGTAAGCAGTAACCAATGAGTATTATTAATCCACATCTTTGTTTTTATTTACAAATACAAAAAACATTGGTCAAGGGTTAGCTGTCATGGGTCTACAAATGAGAAGAGAAAGTTATACAAAATTCTTAGACATACCTGCAGCAATACTTAGCAGAACTAAAAGTACACTATTTTATGTCGCTATTGTTACTAAAAGTGAATGCAACTGCGTTTGGTTTGTTATATGACAGGAAAATGTTGATGTCTCGATCACTTTAGTACACTGGCGACGACATCTTTTCTACGAGTGCCTGTAGCGTTTTGATTGGTAGTTCGCAAAAGATGATTGGGTGGCAACATCCAATCAACGACGAGTGACATGAGAGTTGACAGCTTTTAAATTTTTAATGTTGCCATATGCCATATTTCTTCTTTCGATGGTAGAATAATTTTAAATAATTATTATAAATTCGATTAGAACATTTAGTGAAAAGCCATTATGTGAGGCAAGAACTGTTTTTCACCCACCTGAGCAGGTCTTACAGAGTTGAAATTTTGTAAGCTAATGCTGAACATAACTTTGTACGTAGTTACATTCTTCGAACCTACCGTATCGCTGCGGTAGAGCCATAAGCTCTTACGTTGCGTCTTTGCCCTTAGCAGCCAGACATGGCGTGATGTGAAGGCGCCAGTGACCACCAGCTTAGCTGTAAGTACTATGTATGTGTTAGATTAAATAGAATAAGTAGTCTTACATCAAACTCTGTAAGCTCGGGTCGTTTATTCTAATAAACTCTAAGTTAAGCGAGTCCTACAGTTTTATTTGAAGTCATCGCTACGTTCCCGAAATCTAACTACCTACCATATCCGAGAAATAAATATCTTTATCTTTGATGTTTAACATTTCGCGCAGCCTTTCATCCATTTAACTACATAAATAAAAGGAGCACACACCCGAAACTACTGGGACTAAGAGCGTGACATTTTGCACACGTTGCCCTTTAATAATGTAGGGGAGCACTTGTTGGTTTTTGGAAACTAGTTTTTTTTGGATTTTCTTAAGGGGGGTTTTTTGTTTGTATGAAATATCTTATTACTTGAGTTAATAAACTTGAAACTTGGCACGTTTACATATCCAAGTAAGTTACAAAGTCAGTCACATGGAGTTTTTTTCAACTACCCGCTAAAGGGGATTGGGGGCTGTCATTGTATGGAAGAATTTTAACGCTCGGTCCGATTAACTGAAAACTCGGTACTTATACTTAAAACCAAAAATAAAAAATAACGTGTATCAGGGTTTTTCGAAAATCTTCCCCTTAACGGGGTGAAAAGGGGTAGTCAATTTTACAGGGGAATTTACTGCGTGGCTTGATACTCAAAAATTGGTTTAAATAATATTTGAGTCAAGTTATGGAAACATTCCAAAATTCCACCCCTGTGGGGGTGAAAAGAGGGAATACAGTTTATATGAAAAATCTTATTCATTTGGTTAATTAACTTAAAGGAGATGTTCTAGAAATGTATGGAGCTTGGGCTAGCTCCATGTACACTATATGTAAATATCGCTCTAAAATATAGTAACTGCTTTTTAATGTTAATTTTCTATTAGTTTACTTCGTTTCAATGTACAGTCAGTAAGTTACCATAAACTGTCAGATTTTCTCATTCGATTTTGAACTTAACCAATACCTTATTAAGGTTTATAATCGTTTGGAGAAATTAGACAGTTTCGTGTGGCTTGACCTGCTGGTGACTGTACATTCGAATTAACTTTGTCAAGGAGAGCAACACAACATAAATATGGTGAATCAGTAATACGCGAAATGTCATTTTGACAATGACATTTGATTGACGTGTCTATGTAATATCTACGATAACACACTAATTCCGAAAATACTTGGGTTTCGTTATAATAATAAAATAAGACTACAGTCTACTCGATTGCGGCAGCAATAATAAAATAAGTGCAACCCGAGTGCCACTTGTTATTGTAGAATACCACCTATACGACGAAACCCAAATCACAGGTGAATCAGAAACCATCTAACAAAGCTGAAGTCAACAAAGAAGTAATCAATCTATGTCCTTAATAGTAAACTGGGTCGCAAAAAAAAAACAATCACAAACATCTCCGAAACTCGTCCAATTCAAAGTCAAAGCAAAGAAAGACGTCACTTTACGAAACTTAAAACTGTCAAATTCGTCAAACGTCATGTCAAACATCTGTCATGACTAACCTAAAAATAGAGTTATCATATGAAAAAACTTCTCAAATGATCATTTTTGTACGCCTGTACTCTTCTTCAAATTAATTTGTTAGTATTTTTATGAAAATCCCTTATTTTTTTCCTATTTATCTATATAGTGTACATAGTGGTAGCCCAAAATCAAAAATCTTTGGCTCGAATACTTAAGTATAAATAAATAATAAAGATCTTAAACATTATTGCTGCCTTTTAAAAGGGATGGAGAAATTTGTAGGGGAAAGTATGAAATTCACGCGAACGAAGTCGCGGGCGAAGTGCTGAATGACTGACAGATTAGAAATTAAGGGGTCCTTCTATAATGTAGGGTAGCTCTAAGAAGGGGTTTTTGAGAATTCGACTTATAGATGGATGAAAAGAGGGGATTTCGTTTGTATGAAAAATACTTACTTCTTGAGTTAATAAACTTGAAACTTGAAGTTTGTCATTATTATGTTTCAAAACTATCCCTCAAAGGGATCTTAGAGGGTGCTAAAAGTATGTCTGTCCGGTTACTCCAACAACGGTATTAAAACTTTTGTCAACTTTTCTGTCATCTCTGACCTAGACTAGAGTCAAGAGCAAACCCATCTCAAATGAAAAATAATAGTAAAGAGTTACAAGTTTTTGGGTTTTCAAGGGGGTAATTAATTGTTTCGGGGAGGATTTCACTGCGTGTTAGGATTAAGCCAAAGGAAATAAAAATATCGTAATCATTATTTTTCCAAAACACCGGTTAAAAGGGGTGGACGGGGTGCTACATTTTGTAGCCTGAAATAATACGAAATCCACGCGGGCGAATTGCTAGTCGATTTATAATATTTTAGAAAAGTGTGTTCCTAAAGTCACTGTAGGACAGGCGGGGATTATATACTTTATCAATTGCGTTATTAAATTCGGCTTGATGTATACACACGCGTTTGCAACGGCCAAGTTAAATTAATACAAGGTCCTGTAACTACTTGTAAGTAGGTACACAGGTTTCAGGACTTTTGGGTTGGGATCGGGCTTCACGGGCTAAAGATATTGAGGGTTAAGTACCATCAAATGAGAACAGCATCGGCAGAAAATATCTCGACATCGTGACAATATAGGGCACATTATATTACGTGTTTTTTTTTGTTCTCTACCCATCTAGGTACTAATTTCAACGACAGCACGCGACAACTTAAAAAAATACAGGCCAAGGATTAGTAGTTGGAATGAATATTTAGGTACGCATGCACAGTATTAGTTTTATCTACCGCAAAAATACATTTGTATTACATAGGATTTTTTGAAAAAAAAAAATGGAAAACAAAGTTATTTCTGTGGTTGTAACTGAAAATATATATTATGTCCACAAACTATTGACTTTCTTAGAAAAATCACTTAAAAACATCGCGTAGGTAATCTTTGTAATTATGGGATCCAATAATTGTATGTATATGTCGCTCAATCCTCTCTGCCTACCCTGCATAGGACAACGTAAAGTTATAATCCTGAAATATATATTTTTTAAATTTTATAAAAACATTCCGAGGTTATAAATTTATAATAGGTACACCTGGTTTTAACTCATTTTCTATGAAATTTTATAAATTGGTCGACTCGTTAAGTTGTCTTACTACGGAACCCCAAAAATCAACATTGAAAGATAGAAAATAAATTACCATGCTACAACAACACAACTGTTTTTGTTAGGTTGGCTACATAACATAGTTATTTTTTGAAATAACTAGATAAAAAATATAATTAATTGGCGCGAACAAAAGAAAACATTTTGACGCGCGCCTATTTAGCTAATGCTGTTTGTAGTTGATTACGCCGACGGGACGGGATCGGCCTATGAGGTTTAGCCTTCGATCAAGTCATTGATCGAAGGGTTTAGCATACAATCCGTAAATACAAATACCTACGTAACGTATCCGGACGTTTTCGTAAGTAATTACTTTTCAGTCCAGAATGTGTTTTCTGCATTAATTTTCTGTGGATGGAGTGACGATAGAGCAATTACCGACGGTATCACGGTATGCACATTGATGAATTCTTTCAAGCGGAAAGGACAGCCATTATTTTGAATGGTCACTGGGTAAGTGGGACTTTGTTGGTATTGTGGTATTTGTACATAAACATCATGATCATACGGCGATTTAAGTCATTCGAACCGTATGACCGGCGGCGGCGTCGAGGTTACGTGGCCGATGAGTTAATCTAGCGTTTGTTTCGAGATCCATAGATCATACACCCATTAAACGATTCTAATGAAGTTACCAAGAAGTATCATTGCTACACGCTCACTAAAATAGACTGTATGTATACCTACGCAGTCGTATTTTGAAGTATTCTGCTGGGGAGTTTGTTTCACCACTTCTTCCCAGCTAAAGCACAAGGAAGTGATGAAGAGTGGGTGTTTCGAGGGACTGTCTCATGTAATTATGACATTCAAGAAGTTCTGATTCTCAGCCTAGTTTGAATAAATGACTTTTGATATGATTTTGATCCTGTGCCATATCTTAATCTACTTATGTAAGTACCTTATTTTGTCAATAGAAGTTGTTATTTCTTTCCAAATCTACATTTAAGTTCGACAGAATGCTGTTCGAAAACAACATGTAACATTGTATTATTTATTAATCCAAGCTATAATCAGGCTGGTTCCAAAGAAGGAAAGAGAAAAAAAAGTTGACCTGTGTAGGTTAAGACGTACAGGTTTCCCAAAGTGATAATGCGCATAGAAATCTTCGTCACTGTTCGGCAACGGTCGTATTCCCCGAGCGTCGGAAGACGATATGTATATAGAGTGGTTAAATGCATTTTCTTCATGCATAAATAGGGCTCTTACGATTCAATGATTCGGGTGTTTCCGGGAATACGACAATTAGCGAAGATCTGCATGCGCAATATTAATTTGGGAATACTGTACAATATTCACACGAACAAAAAATACACAAAAACAGTATTATGTGCCTCACGGCTACGCCAAAAAGGCCCAGTTCAGCATAAATGCCAGACAAATAGTGCCTGACGCTGGTTTTCAATAGGAAAACTTTTTCCAAAGACATACATACTAATTCATGTTACATTCTTAGCTGCATATCACCTACTACATGAATTACCTAATTCTTGTGCCGACGACTCCACTCGCGTGGGTAGCTTCATCTTTCTGACTGACCGACCCCTTGACAATTCAAAAGTGCCTGTAATTGGTTTATTTGAAATAAATGCTTTGAGTTTGAGTTTGAGTTTTTGGAATCTGGGGGCACAAAATGTAGGCACACTGCACATTGTATTATGTCCCCGCCTAGTTGAACATAATATTTCCTAAATCCGGCTAGAAATAATATCTCTCCATTACAAAGATCTCACAAATTAAATACCTATAACTAACAGATAACGTACATAAGTTCATCGGATCGTGTTGCGCTGCTTGGTGTCGCCAAACGTACCATGCATGGACACATAGTTACTGTTACAAAGCAATTTTTTATAAAGCTTGTAAAAATACCAACCACCAAAACATACAATAAAATGAAAGTGTAATAAATCTTTCATTTACGACGATTAGCACAACAGACCGATTAAAGCCTTCTCCACAATTTATTTGGGACACAAACAGCCGCATCGAAGTTGTTGGGCCCCATCTAAAAGCTACCGCATTTATTTCGGCGGGTACGTTTCCAAAGTTTTTGACGATAAATGATTCAATTCGCCCTACTACGCCGTAGGTTACCGCGTTGTTCGCTAGGACTACGTCGCCTAATCTCACCGTGCGCTGTGCTACACCGTAGCTGAAGCTCGCTACGACTCATTTCACTGCATATCGTACTACGCTATAAGCTACAGCGTAGTCAGCTACGACTCGTAGTCTCACCGCGAATTGTACTACGCCTTAGCTGCCAGCGTAGTCCGCTACGACTCGTAGAATTTCACCGTGCGTCGTACTACGCCGTAGTGAACGACAAAGTCCGCTATGAGTGCTACGACTCGTGGAGTTTCACTGCGCATTTTAATTCGCCGTATGCTACAGCATAGTCTGCAAACCGTGCATCGTACTACGCCGTAGCTAAAAGCGTAGTCCGCTACAACTAATAGTTTCACCGTCTGTTGTACTACACCGTAGACAAGCTACAGCGTAGTCCGCTACGACTCGTAGTTTCGCATATGTAACACTAAAATAAAACAATTCTGATTTTTGATTAATTTTGTAGTTGCACTGCTATGACAACTTGTATGAAATGTATTGTGGACTAGCTAATGCGTTGCAAAGCCTTTTTTTTTTCAAGCCACGCCTGTATTAAAGCGAATAAAACGAAAAAACAAATCGGTTAAGCCGTTTTTGAGTTTTAGCGAGACTAACGAACAGCAATTGATTTTTATATATTGTTAATAATTAATTACCTGATCGGTTGGACAATATGTGGTCTGTTCCAAATGTATCTGATAAAATGTATAGAAATGGATCAGAAAACGTACTTGTGTATGCCAATTTGTAGCGCAACTTACAAATTGAATGTTTTGATTAGATTATTTGAATACCTACAGGCGAAAGTCTAATTTAAAATCACCTTAATTAAAGATGTGTAATCATCAATGTTACCTTAATTGTATTTCTTACTACTATTGCCGTTCCTGCATGACTGCATGGGCTGTGCCATCCGGAAGGGTAGTAAGGTAGGTGCAGCAACCTTTTAGTTTGATGTTACTCCTGCTGGTGCAGTATGCTCTAGAGATTAATACGCTGTCCAACGTATTATAGCGAAATAAAAATGAAAATTCACTACTTCAACAGGTATAATAATTTATTAACGTTTAAAAAAGAATCTCTTCGAAAAAAAATATATAATAAGGTTAAATTAAATATCATTACAACAGTTGAAAGAGATTACGAGAAAACGCAGAAGGCAAATCTTTGTTACGAATTTGGTTTCCGAACTAGGGAATCGATTGCAATCGGTTTTAGGTTCGTGACCACTAAATTAAGTTATCCCGATAGAAACAGTCCCGGTTAGAGATCAACTAGTATAAAAATGTTAACGCTGAAAGTACTAATAACTATAATAGTTATGTGTGATGGTTTAAATAAGAAGTCGATCCTGACGAACCGCAACCTCTCAGCTGTAATCTGTGGAGAACATAGTGGGTAGCGTAATTGTTTTAAAATGTAATATTTAAGATGACTGTTTCTTATTGTGCTACTGTTTGTTTTTCCTTAAATAAATAAGCTTCAAAGCGTAGCACGCCTCAACAGAATCGCAGGTGATACGACGGTCATGCGTAGCAGACCAAAACGGACTTGCCGGTCTGGAACTCCAAGAACTCTATGCGGCTGGTAAAAGCAACCCAAAAGCACGCAAGCTTGGTGAATAGTCCGGTACCCGGAAAAAAAGGGCCGGTAGCAGCCCTTCTTAACTAGTTCTACACAAACGACCTGGTTCTGGTTCTACATATAGGGTATTACACTAGAGAAAAAGGCTAAAACTTCCACTGAGAGATCAAATAAGGGAAAATACATACCAAATTCGAAAAATATCTTACACCATTTGTATAGAACTCAATAATATAACTTTAAACTTGATTAGGAATTCAGGTAAAGTATAATCAATAAAATTTACTTGATACAATAAAAAATTATAAGTCGAAAATTTATGTGGATTCAATTCCTATTTTTCAGCAACTTTTTTTTTTTTCTATAATAATTAGGAGACCTTTGTTTACGTAACGATCAATCTGCCATCTTATCTCTTCACCACCCTTGGTTGACTGGTAGAGAATGCCTAAGGCATTAAGTCCGCCTTAGAAAAATTAAGAATAAAAAATTGATGACCTTACGAACTAGAAAAAGAAATATAGGTTGAAGCCGTAGAGGTCACGCCGCATTATGTAGTTCATCTGTATTCGGGGCAAGTCCGTTAATGTTCCAAGTCGCTAGTCGTTGACCTATTTTAGAATTGTGACAAGCGCTGTTATGTGGCCCATCAAGGTACCCATTTGTTATAATAAGAAATCAAACTTTTCTTGCTGTTTGAGAAGCAAGTCTTTCAGTTGGTCAGTTCTTGTTTAGAGCTTTTATTAATTCCAGTTTTAATATAATAATAATACCATTTATTACAGGCGACACAGGCCCATAGAAAATACATATTTTCATATAAACAAAACTTGTGTTAATAAAAAGGCTTAATACTATGTTAGTAGCGCTTCACTCTTTTAATTATGCACTCCCCCTACCCCCCCCTCCCCCTCCCCCCACCCCCTCCTCTTTTAACTATGCCTAGAATGCATGCTATCGATCAAATGCCTCACGTTTCCTGCTGGAATCTCTTCCCAGGTAACTAAATTCAAAGCATTATTTTCAGAATACCAAGCGGCTAATCAAAACAAACCTTAAAGAAAAATCGAAACAAGATTACAACATTTTTTTATTATTATGTCTATCATAATTATCATCTCAAGCATAATATCAAAGAGATTAGGTATCGAAGAGTTCGTTACATCAATATTTTGCTACTTAGCAATTAGTTAATGTTCTTTAAATTACACTGAAATGTAAAAACATAAAGTGGACCTTATTTTGTTTTGAGTAGTATATATTTTAATTTTTAAGTCCTTGGCTGCTTTGTTGTGCCCACTTTTTAGTAGATTATCTAAAAATGTGGATGTTGTTTTTTTACTAGGCTTGTGGTTTGTTTTTAACTAGATGTTACGTGATTTTTCAATTACTATTTAATAATGTTATTCATATAATAATTGTTAGACAAAGTAGTGAGATATAAAGTTAAAACTTTTGCAATGTAACAGATCAAAACAAACTGGTTGCCATGTATCTATCTCATAATTAATTTACCTGTCATGCGTTATATTTAATTATTTTTACCTATAGTGGTATAGTAATTTTATTCTAGGTGCATCGTCTTCACATATAATTAAAGTATACATAATATTGTAAAACATTTTTAAAAGAGTAACGGTGGAATTTCTTGCCCGTTCTTCTCCATACGAAACTACCTTTTGGAAGGGGCAACTAGAATCAACACTATTTTTTTTGTAAATTTTGACGTTCAAAAGTGCCTCTTATGTGCCTATTTGAAATAAATGATTTGGCTTTGACTTTGACTCTGAGATGAATGTGTTACTAATTCCCTTTAGCTTTAAACCAAACTTTATATTAAAAAAAAATGCTGGGCAGTCTTTGGGGACTGCCGATATAATTGAAAACTAAGTAAGTAACTTGTGAATTGTATCGTCGAAGCGTGCGGTGACGATGAAGCGAGTTTCACGCTTTTTGTTCACCCAAAAGGTGCTCAACGCGCCTAAAGAAGTTTTCACTTCAAAAATGTTTACAATTGGTGAGGTTTACTGAGTGATTGCGTAAGAATTTAACCTGAAAAGTGTTTATTTACACGTTCATGAGATACTTTCGAAACAGACTATAACTATGGAAATTTAAAAACATTATAGCATCAAGTCAGCAAACTCGTGGTGATCAAAGCTCAGGCTTTCTGTGTGAGAACTGAGTTAAGGCATTTGAGCTGTACCTACAGTAATTCTTGGCGATATATATTATATAGGGGGGCACTCATGGTTACAGTTTGCGCGATGATGTCCCTTTTTTTTTTTTGGGTGGGAAATCATCAAATGACCTCTCTCGCTCTGGGCGGAGCGGAAGGGCGTGTCAGACTCTTACTGACTAAAACCCACCCGTGTTCCTTCAGTTGCCTCTGCGCCAGGACCACGGTAACTCTTTCGAACAATCCGCGACCCCGGCAGGCATCGGCCCTATCGGACCCCGTCAATTATGCTGACATCTCTTTGAGGCGCGCGTGGAACACAACGCGTCATCGACCCGGGCTTGGTCCTTACCGGACGGCGAACTGCAGACCTCCACCGTATGCTCCACCGTGTCCTCCTGTCGATCCACACAATGCCAACACCTGAGCGTTTCCTCCGGCCTTATCCGAAACAGGAATCTCCCGAAACAGCCATGTCCGGTGAGGACCTGCGTCAGGCGGAAGGTGAGGACGCCGTGGTGCCTCTCAAGCCACTCCTCAAAGAGGGGACTTACCGCCGCAATTGTAGCGTGCCCAGCGATGATGTCCCTGCGACCCTGTATATGTACGGTCACCAATAGTGATAAGTAACCAGGGTCGTCGGATACAGTTGAAGTTTAGTAAGAAACGGATGGATGTTTTCGAATAAAATTTAATTTAATTAATAGTAATCTACTACGTGGAGCCCTGACACAGCCAGAAGACGTCGCGGCAGATCCCGTAGAAGATGGCGGGACGAGCTAGACAAAACAAACGACCAGTGGTCTACTCTAGCCCTGGGTCGACAGAGCTGGAATTCATGGGGAGAGGCCTTTGCCCAGCAGTGGGTTGGTGCAGGCTAATAGTAGTAGTAGTAGTAGTAATAGTAATCAAATAGTTCATTTATGAAATTAAATTTAATTCGAAAACATCCCTCGGTTTCTTAATAAACTTCAACTATATCCGACGACCCTGGTTACTTATCTCTTTTGGTGACTGTACAAACACGTTGCTGACCAGGACATAAATTTTTCCTTCATCGGTTTTCGTATCAGTATTAAACTAATTAGCTTACTTCTTCACACTCTGCTATGTTGTAGAAGATGATTTTCCCACTTACGAAAATTATTTGTAACTGAAACACATACATATTGACAAATCATTTTAAGTGGAATCTTAGAAGTGTTCATGTGAAGCGACAAGTCGTGATTGAGACGGGTGGGCGGCAATCTGGCAGGGCGTGGCATCAGAAACCCCGCCTTTCGCTAAGTAGGGCGGCCCGCCCGCCCTCCACTAATTGATTACTTTTATTTTATATATAAAGAAAGTATAGGCTATAATTAAGTATTATTCTATCAAAGCCTATCCAATTAGCTACTTATTTTTGGTACGCACTTATGGAGTAATTGGAATTCCTGGATATATTATACAACATCCTTAGTGGGTTGGTATTGATAGGAATTCATAAATTAAAATATCTAGGCAGTAATGTAGCTACGAATAGATTTTGAATCTTCAGCCTGTCATAGATACAAAAACATTACTATTAAAGTTTAATGCACCTGTAGGCCTTCGACATAGAAGTTTCATAGACATCCTCTACCCTTTTACCCTTTTGGGGGTTGAATTTTCAAAATCCTTCCTTTTTACTCACATTCCTTGTATGAGGAACACTTGTGAAAATTTTCAAGATTCAAAACCCTTTGGTGTAGGCTGTGGTCTCTCTGTGTGTGTATTTAATATTTTTATGAAGTAGGAGGAGGAGGAGGAGGACAGAGTGTTGTGGCGCAGCCTGGGAGAGGCCTATGTCCAGCAGTGGACTGCGATAGGCTGAGTTGATTGATTGATTGATGAAGTAAATCTTTGTGAAAATGTGACGTTTAAGAGATAGCTGAAAACCCTATTACTTCTGCATCTCTTCTGTAAAAGTATGAGCCTTAATACTAAAAGCGTAAATGGACGAATGGATGAATGGTCCATTTCCTTTTTAGCACGGTTTTATTAGCTTCACTTGTAACTTGGTAACAAACAATGAAAATAAAATCTGAGAAGCCAATTTTAACCTACTTCTAATTGTCGTATAAAAGTGAAACTTTGTGTGTATATGTAGTTTAGATAACAAAACTATAATCTTGCAGCTGATCTGATGATGGTGCCAGGAGCTGGGTACTGGAACTCTTCAGTAGCTACTAGTAAACCCCTCGAGTTTGAAATCATATGATTCGCTTTCTAGTCCAATACACTGGACATAGGCAACGAGGGTCTGATGGGACAGGAGGTGGGTAGTGGAACTCTTTAGGGGCTACTAGTAAATCTCTCGAGTTTGGAGTCATATGATTTGTTTTGATGAGTTGAATTTATTGCGCTTTGTGTCGAGGGTGTGATGATAGAGTCAGGAGGTGTATAGTGGAACTCTTCAGTGGCTACTAGTAAACCACTCGAGTTTGGGTTCATATGAACCGAACGCTTTTTAATTGTGTGTACTTTTAATTAATTTAAACAAAGCGCTCCACGCTTTGTAATTTAATAATTGGATATAAAAGAAGAACTAATACAAGTCAATTTAATTATTTTATCATTTTTAGTGCGTGATAAAAGCGTCTTTAATATTTTTAAACTACATTCTTAAAAAAATATACTCATGGCTTCCAATAAACTTCGCTGCCCTACTTTCAAGCTCGATAAGTCTCGTTCCATACTGAGCAGGACTGTATCCTGGGCGTGGCTAGTTGCCGGCTGACGCCCAGCGAAAGTCGAGCGCGCCGCGACGCTGTCATTCTGGCACAGGCACGGCGCCAAGCGGACATGGCGCCGGCAATGCGACCGCCAACACGCAAGTAAGTAACACGCCTTATCTTATTAGTTGTAGATAATTTGGAATACAGGACTTAAAAAAAACTGGAGTAGCTATTAGATATCAAAAGATTTTGTGAGTAAGATTCCCGTGAAAACTTTTGCAGATTGACTTTTTTGAACATTACACGTTTACCTAACGTATAATTTCGTATTTTTATTTTATTTCGTTGGTTCTTAAGCTATTATTTTATTGAACATTTAAGTACTTGCTTAGTTTAAAATTGATGTGGCGGGACGATTTCAAGTCCTTCTCGGAGTAAACTTGCGAAGTTTGCTATCGTGCAAGAAAGTTACATTTTTAAACTTTCAAAGAAAATTAAATAAGATTGGTAGGTCTAAAAATATTCAAAATTAAGATAAACGGTGTCAGATTAAATTATACAAAGTTAAAGATATGACTTGGCTTTCAAAATAACTTTTTATCTACGTTAAACTTTGCAAATAATATTTTTTTGCTAACTTAAGCTTGTGAAGTAATTTCCGCGGGTGTTTTAGCTTTAATTTTATTTTATTGCGTTCATTATTACAAAGATATGCTTGTTATTTTCATCGAAAAAACGCGTGAGATATTTTAAATAATATCGATAGGGGAAAGGTAGAATGGCTAAAGCGCCAAAACCCGAATGAAGAATGAATTTTAAAATTCATTCACATTTAAAAATTTCAAGAATGAATTTTAAAATTCATTCTTGAGATTTCAGGTTTCAGCGCTTTAGCCATTTTACATTTCCACTGTAGATATATTGTATACTAGTTTCTGCCCGTGAAATTGTCCGCGTGAAATATCTTATTTTAGCATAAAATAATTATATCCTACGACCGCCCTTGGCACCCGGACCTACCGCTGTCGCATCGCATCGCCCGCCCGCGCTTTTCTCTCGTTTCTTCTTTTTGCTCGTTTCTAAGGGTCATAGCGTGAACTAAAAAGTTTGGCGAATAAAATTATAAGAACAAAAATTATGTAGATCATTGTGGACATTATGAAAAAAAAATGAAAAAAAATAAGAGATTAGCACGTTAAAAGAAAAAAAAAACTCTTCAACTTTTTTAGATTAAAATAATAATAATAAATCTCGTCTAATTAAATCTCGCGGTAAACTATTAAGGAATACGGACATATGTAATATTGCAAATCCCCCATAGCAAATTTCGTGATAATAATATATAGCATATTCGATGACCAGACCTATATGGAATGTTTGTGCAAAATTTGGACAGAATCTATTCAGTAGTTTTTGCGCCAATCCGGAAAATCGTCCAGAAAATAAGACAAAAAAGTATTTATTTTCGTCATCAGAATCGTTCTCCAAACACGTACCAATTACAGCTTTGACTTCGTTACGATTTTATTTATTATGTTTAGAAGATTTGCCCTTCCGACTTACTTTTTCCGTATTTTATTTATATTTGGGACTAGCTTCTGCCCGCGGCTGCGCCCGCTTGGGTGTCGGAAATTATTCCACGGGAACGTGCTACCGGGTCAAAAAGTAGCATATTCCTTGCTATGCGATGCCACCTATCTCCTTGCTAAATTTTATCGAAATCCGTTCAGTGGTATAGGCGTGAAAACGTAACATATAGTTACTATTAGTATGGATTGTGGGATTGGTACCATTCCGTCGTTTAATCTTGAACCACTTTAAAATTATTAGGTAAGTATGATGAGAGAAGACTCTGAGTTCTTGTTAAATAATCATTTAGTATTCTTACTAATCAAGATAGTTGCGAGGTTCCTCTGCAGCAGACGAATAGTTGTTTTACATCTCTTGACATTTCTCGGGACCCTTGGTGTGCCGGGCCTTAAGGAGGCGTAAGAAGGCCCGAATCCAACTCGCAGAGTTCTGTTAGACGTTTTTAATTAAATGAGGCACCTATTATTACCAATAGGAATAGGAATAGGACTTTGATTTTTGCTCGTTCTCTGCGGTTATTGGAGCGATAAAAAGCTGTTATCTAGTTGCCTTATTTCGTACAGAAATTAAATTATTTATTCTATATTGCGAGTACTCTCTGCAGCAGATAAATACTATTTTTACTATTATTACGAATTGGCATGACTGTAATTTGTTGCTCGTTCTGTGCGGTTATTTAGAATAATAAGAATAAGCTAGATGGAGTTGACATTTTCTATCTGACTAACTACTAATCAAGTATTCAGGACAGAAAGTTTCTACAGAAAGTCCGCTGTAACGTACATTATATATATAGACGGATCGATGGTCATGGCGAAATTATAGGGTGGTGCAAAATTAATGACCAAATTAAAATATGCTCTCGTTTTTGCAAGAAACGTTTTATTATATCCCGACCTTGATATAATTTGTGAAGTGGGCATATCACACTTCACGAGAAATCCTTCAGTTTTCCCTCCAATTTGGCGATTTGCAGTGGCCCGGTCACCCGGTTTTTTCAATACGAAATTTTTGTTGGAAGGTTTTTCTAAGATACGCGTCTATTGTGAACAAGCCAAACACCTTGGCGACCCAAACAGTGACAATAAAAGAAGTTGCGAATCTATCGCGAGAAGTAAGAAAATGCCTTAACACTTACTTTAGTTACGTGCGTCAATTCACTAAAAGAACATAATTCGTTAGTCAAAAAAGTTTCCGCTTGAAACTTTTGCGTGAACCTGTTTATTTTTGTCTGCGGAACCCTAAAAAAAAAGACCATATTTAAAACCATAAAATGATGCGGACTGCGGTTTTTAGTTTGGAAACTTTATGCAGGGCTTATGATAGCGTGTGATTAAACATTGTTTTTTTTTGTTTTTTTTGTATCTTTACCGACTACAAGAATGGGATGTAGAAAGGGGAACTTTTAATTTCTTATCCGTACAATATTTACATTTCACTTCTAATATAATTAGCACTTAGATTTACAAAGGTCGATTTCCAGTTGTGTTGGTACTGTTTTTTTTTTTCTTATATGTATTTTACATTATTTCTATACATCTATATCTTAGGGATAGAAAGAAAAAGAAAGAAAGAAAGAAAAAGTATTTATTGAGACTCGCACAGGATTATTAGAAACTAAATACACTCATAAAAACAAAAAATATAAAAATAAAAAATAAAAACAAAAGTAAAATGAAAATAACAACAGAAAGTCCTGTACGAGGCCAAAAGGCCCCTAGCTCAGCATGATGCTGAGACATTTAAAAAAAAAAAATTGTGTCGCAGCGCTGGTATTCTGATAGGGCCCGCTGCGGTGGTGTCACGGACAGATACAGAAATAAATATAAATACAAAAAACAAAATAAAGATAAAATAAAAATAGCTATTTATGTGTAACACAATTATTATAAAAAAAATATATATAAAAAATGATTATATTCCGCGTGTCAGCACCCGACGTTACATCAATTACTTGTCTACGGATTTAGTGTCTGTGGCACAATGGCATCGCTGTGACAAGTAAAGAGACGCAGGCGCCGGCACTCGGCAAATACAATTACAAAACTATACGGCGAGACGAGGAGATTTTTAATTGGTTACGGCTGCGTAATGCTCAATATTGCTGTGATTACTATAACAAAGAATACTCTGTGGTGTTCAATTAACGTTCCCTCGATAGGAACCCCTTCTCACGTATGGGCCTCTTCCAGCTTATTCCAGTTTTCTCTGTTTGCGACTTCTTTTTCGTCTCTTACTCTGGGTCCTGTTGTTGTAGGATAGATTTTCATAATCATCTTGCTTCATGTGAACTTGTCACACGCCGTATATAATTTAAAAAAGCTACAATTTAAATGCTCACCAAAATATTTTTTAGACTCTAAGACCAAGTACCAAGCAAAATATGTTAACTTCCAATAAAATAAACCCACTCTATACCGAGGTGCCTAAGAACAACGTTTTAAGTTCCAAAATAATTATACACTCATCAGAATAATTGTACGTTTTGTATTTATATTCTTTTTGCCTGCCAAAATGTATAAATGCACACCAAATCTTGTATAAGTTGCTCACCAAAACTAAGTTTGCTTCAAAATGCAAGGGTGGGATAGGATGCAAGAGCGAGCGAAGCGAGCTCGGGACTTGGGGCATCCCGACTCGGATAGGTTAGGTAAGAAGCCACCATCGCCATCCCATTCATGGTATTTTTTTTAAACCACCCAGAATTAGCAGCCCCACCAAGCAGGGCTCCGTCGACTACGCCTTATAAATAAAAAAGGAAAATAGGTTAATTTCTACAATACTTTATAAAACACAATTTGGTGAGCATTTATCCATTCTGGTGGACACAATTTGGTGAATATTTCGAATTTTTTGGTAGTAAAATAAGTACTTTTCTGGTAGGCGGTTAAACACAAGCCATTTAAAAGTCATTATTTACTCGTGACACCACTACAATTAAATTGAAAACATCACACGTCCACAAACAACAGCTACTACTTTCACCAGAACCCTTGCGAGCAGGGGCGGATCCAGGATTTCATTTTGGGGGGCCATTCTGACAAGGTTTGGAGCTAGGGTTAAAATAACATGTAAACAAAAAAAAATGTTTTTATTAGCTTGAATTTTTACAACATAAAGTTAACGCGCCTTGTGCCGCTTTTGGCAAACCTATCTATAATTTTATCGACATCAACTGGAACATCCCTGTGGATGTGTAGGGGTGCAATTACGCAAAGCCGCTCCTCCCCTGTCCGCGTACGCTGCCATGTTTTTAAGCGGCGTAGAGTAGAGAATGACCTTTCGGCTGAAATGAATCGAAAAGTTGAGTCGAAAGTATGGAATTCCTGGGTCTTTTGGGGGGCATGGTCCCCATAGCACCCCCCCCTGCATCCGGCAATGTTTGCGAGATAAAGATATTATTAATTATAAAAAAAACGCAAAACATCAATAAAAATAACCAAAAATATAATAATACTATTGAAAAATCATTTTTATACCCCATACACTAACCAAATCAGCGTCTTCCGTATTCCGTATTGTGGTAGCTATAAAACTTTTCCCTGAACATTTTTCAAACTAAGTGAGCTCTTGTCTTTTTTAACAGATGTAAGTACCTATGTAGTTTTAATACCTTCTGGATATTAAGGGGACTACATGACCTAAACGCAAATTTATAATGCCTAAAAATATATGATCCACTGCAGTAACCAAAATCAAAAAAATATGTGATATTCTTCTAAGAGGATGTATCGGTATGTGATGTGAAATTAAATGATAAGTGTGTGGAGCAAGTAAGTGAGTTCGTATATTTGGGGAGTCTATTTACAAGGGATGGAAAGATTGATGGAGATGTGGAAAGAAGGGTAAATGCGGGAAATAAAGTGAATGGTGCTACACATGCAATTGTAACCAACCAGTTGATGTCCAAAAAAGCACGACTGGCTGTTCACAATGGTGTGCTGGTGCCTACGCTTATGTATGGAAGTGAGTGTTGGGTGTGGCAAAAGAAGCATGAAAGTAGAATAAATGCTGTGGAAATGCGTTCCTTGCGAAGCATGTGTGGTGTGACTATGAATGATAGACTGAAGAATGATGTGATAAGGCAACGGTGCGGTTTAAAGGAAGATGTAGTGACAAAAATTGAAAAGAGTATGCTAAGATGGTTTAGTCATGTTGAGAGGATGAATGAAGGGCGATTAACAAAAGGTATTTACAAGGCAGATGTGAGTGGAAACGCCGGGAGGGGACGCCCTAGGAAGACATATAGTGACCTTATTGGTGATGTTCTTCAGAAAGGTCAGGTGCGTAGTACTCACAACCGGCGTGCGTGTATGACCAGATGTATGAACGTAAACGAGGCAAAAGGAGTATGTATTGATCGTAGCAGGTGGCGTTCTGTAGTTTCTGCCTACCCCCATGGGAAGAAGGCGTGAGTTTATGAATGTATGTGTATTCTTCTGGATATATGCTAGTAAGATAGTGTGTTGAAAACATAATACAATTAACTTGATATGATAGAAAAAAATCACGAAGATACCTAAAAAATATATTTTATCGATAAAAAAACCATACTAATATACATGCAAACATTCAGATTTTTTGTCAGATTATTCTACAAGTAACATACTAACGTAATAGTGTTTTAATTTTTTAGTCCAATGAATAGATTTTTTGTAAATCCATAATTGCTTCATATTTTGCAATAAATTACCAGCGTTGCGTCATCGCGCGTCTCTTTCTTTTCTATGCTATCCGACAGTGATCGCGCTTTAGCTCTTGTAAGCCTCTTAATTTCACTCGCTCGCCGTAACTAGAGCTGTGGTGGCTCTGTAGTATCGGCCCCGACTGATGAGTTTATAGGTCGTGGGTTCGAACCCAAGCAAGCACTTTACTTTGCGTAATTTATTTAATCACCACTGCCCTCAAATTCTGTGAAGGAAAACATGGTGAGGAAATGGCATATCATAGAACCGAAAATTCAAGGACATGTGAAATCCACCAACCCGTACTGCGGGGCCCGCGTGGTGGATTACGGCCCACTCCCTCTCACAAAGAGGAGGCCTACACCTGTATTGCGTAATCCACCACAACCTGATGGTTCTGAAGGAAATTCCTAATCCATTACTTTATAGGTTTAAACAATTTGTCTGCTCAAGAACGTAAATAACGCAATGAACGTGGTTGAACTGTCAAAATGCAATGCATTGCGATCAATTGTCATTTTAAGTGTGTTATGCAATTACCCCGCTGTGTCCCAGCAGTGGGAACATTATAGGCTGATTAATTCAGAGGCGGAATTAGGTAGAGTTATTTATGTACTTGCATCGAAATATTGATATCAATATGGATCTTCCCGGGATTTGTAATAGACAATCCCGTGTGACCAACAATATTACAAATAAATAATAATAAAAAACCTCAGAGATAGATAAGACAAATAAAACAAAGATAATTAACATACAATTTGCACATTGGAATTTTGCAACTTCGGACATCCGATGTAGTTGATGTAAATTTGGCAACGTCGCACGTTCAGTGGTTTAAATTGTGCAAAAGTAAATAACTTTTTATTTAATAGATCACGGGATTTTTCTGCTCTTCAAAATTAATGCCGGGATTTGGGGCATATCCACTTTCTTCTTTCGTTGTATGAAATCAGTGTAAGTACATAAATAACTCAACCTAATTCCGACCTCTGCTGATTATGCCTTGTGGTACTAGAGATGTAATTTTGGTGGATTTTATTATCGTGATGAAATAATAATAATAATATCTTTAATTCCCAAAAAATACAGATAATTGTACAAGTAAAGTTTACAATTTTGGAATTAATGGTAGGTAGATTTACTTTAAACATTTGGATGCTGCAGAAATCTGTACACAATAGATTAAACTCTGTCTCTTAAACTAGGGTATCCTGTATCTTAAGAGACAGTGTTTCGCTATGAGGTTCCAATTTAAGTGGACTGTGTCGATTTACCTTCTGAAGGGAAAGAAAAATAAAAAAAATAAGAAGTTTTAGTGTAGTTTTACATAATTTAAAACTACACTAAACCTTCTCATTTTTTTTATATAAAATACAATAGTATAGTACCTATAGGTACCCAGTGAAAAACACTGCAGACTACACTATGTATATTATAAAGTAGTACACTGTGCGTGTGTATATTCATAATAGCATCACATTTTTATTTTTCTCTTACTTTTTCCTCATTAAAAAGTTACGTCTAAGTAATTGAAGCATTTTTTATTTATTTAAAAGTATAAAAATGGCATTTCTTTCCAATAAAAATACAGCATTCTTCACTCAAATACTTCGTAATAAATGTCCGTAGCGTCGTATTCGAAATTCAATTTGTCGACTTGTGGTGCGCTCTGTAGCGATGGCACATGATTTTTCGTCGCTAAATCGACCATCGGTTAATCGGACCGCTAGCTGGACGTGACAGCCACTCGGGCGTACCGGACAGAGAGCTTGCATTAGGGTTGGCACCACGGCAACATATACACTTCATGCAGGTCAAAATAATCAAAGAACTTACTTATATTTCAAAATTATATTTGATGAAAATAGGAATAATTCCATCAAATATAAGAATTTGCAGCAAGTATAATTTCGAGAGCTAAACATCAATATTGATGTTTTAAATGATTATAATAATAATTATTATAATTTTATCATTATTGTCGCGTATTGAATTTGAATTAACCTATAGCGTGAAACGCACCGCAGTTAGCAAAAACCGTAAGATTTTTTTTATTCCGCGGACTAAAATCAAATAAAGGAATCACCTTAACAAGGCTGGCCGATGAATCATAATTATGATGATTCACGATTGCGATTGCTAAACTATTGTACGATGTGTCCGCTTCGAGGACAGTGCACGTGTAAGTAAAATAGTTGATTCTACCAATAAATCTAATTATTTGCTTATAGTTAGATACCATAACCTATGCTTGTTGCAGTAGAAATAACAATAATAATCAGTTCTTGCAATCTATCGCCAAACCAATTTCATTTACACATTTTATCAGAGTATGGTGCTTTATAAATATTAGTTACCATAAAACAACAACAAAAAAAACGAATTATTGACTGCGTTTATCCGTTCTATGAGTTACGCATCTTAAAAAAAACATAACCTTTAATTAAATCCTTAAAAAAAGCTGTAAAAGCTGGGTCAACCCTGTTTTAAAGCCGCGCGGTCAGCGGTCAGCGAGCGTGAAGTGTGCGCCCTCTGTCACGCAACGCGTCATAACATTGTCACTTCATTATGTCGTGTCGTAATGGAGGCCCACGGCTCCACTCGCGATATTTCTGCTTCCAGTTAATTAACACTCGGATAAAAGGTCAAGTGGTGTAGTTTTGTTGGTGCGTTGTTTTAACGTGTTTAAAATAGGATTTGTTTTCTTTTGAATGGGTACATCTAAATTGGTGTTGGGTTTATTTATTAATGGTTGGAATTGATTGTTATAAATAATCATAAAAGCCATATCTCGTTTTGATTGCGACATACCTACATAAAATAAAACGTAGTTACTTTAAGTATGGTCGTAGGTACCTAAAACTCGTTGGTCCCCTAAATAAGAAATGTATACATCATTCATATCACCAATAACTTCGTTCAAAATCATGACTAATCCTTATTAAAGCTACGAAAATCGTAGCACCTGTCGTAGCATCCGTAGCACTAAAAAACTTTTTGACAAAAAAAACAACCGACTTCCAAAAAATACACTACAAAGTGAAAAATAACTTTAATTTCGGAAATCGGTGTCTGGATCTTTATTTTAGTTTTTTGCCACCGACTTCCGAAATTAAAGTTATTTTTCACTTTGTAGTGTATTTTTTGGAAGTCGGTTGTTTTTTTTGTCAAAAAGTTTTTATTTTTCACTTTTTAGTGGGTTAGATAATAATTTATCGAAGTTACAATAGCCTAATGTCAAGTACTCATCACCTTTTACAAAATATTTCGTTTCCCGATGCAAGGAATTGAGGAGTTTATTGTTGAGGATTTCTCTTGGTAAAAACCAGAAGAACTGGAGCTGATGGTGCAGCCACCATCAGCTCCATTTCACCATATGCATTGTGACAAGCATAAATTGCTTAGCAACCAACGAAAGAGCATTGCTAGAGATGACGCGATTACGCAACTTAAATTCAGTCTCAAATTGACGCATCAGCATAACTAGTAGGTAGTGGTTGCCCTATGAAAAACTTCAATCTTAATTGGGTATTATTTTTGTACGACCTGAATATTTTGGAATATTGAACCGTATGAAGTAAGCCCAACAAAAGGTAACTGCTGTAAATCGTTGAGGAATTCCCTCGACTGTCTATGGTCTCCATCATCAGACCTGTAATGGCACTTATAACCCATATGGGTGCAAAGTTCTCATCAATATAAATGAATTAAGTCCAAACACAAGGTAGCTACTGTAAACCGTTGAGGAGTTCCCTTATCTGTCTTTCATCTTCATCATCAGACCCCTAATGACAGTCATAACACATCTGGGTATAGTATTCTCATCAATAAAAATGAATCAAGCCCAAACACAAGGTAACTGCTGTAAATCGTTAAGGAATTCCTTCAACTGTCTATGGTCTCCATCATCAGACCTGTAATGGCACTTATAACCCATATGAGTACAAAGTTATCATCAATATAAATGAATTAAAACGAATCACAAGGTAGCTACTGTAAACCGTTGAGGAGTTCCCTTAACTGTCCTTCGTCTTCATCATCAGACCCCTAATGACTGTCACAACCCTTCAGGTGTAAAGTTCTCATAAATACAAATTAATCAAGCCCAAACACAAGGTACCTGCTGTAAATCATTGAGGAATTCCCTCGACTGTCTTTCGGCTCCATCATCAGATCGAATCCAGACCTTCATTAAATTGTAGTTCTTTAAAATACTTAATGAAAAAATTAACAAACGCACTAGGTGCTCCTACGATTTTCGAAGGTTCCCCTCGATTTCTCCGGGATTCCATCATCAGATCCTGGTTTCCTTATCATGGGACCACCCTTGAGGTATGTCCTTTCTAACAAAAAAAAGAATCATCCAAATCGGTTCACCCAGGAAAGAGTTCTGAGCTAATGAGAACCTCCTCCTTTTTTTGAAGTCGGTTAAAAATAGTAATGCATATGCGTATACAATTCGATGTAAACATACTCGGTACATGAAAACAACTTATTCGTACACCGTGCTAACATGACGATCCACTGAAATATTTGTGCTTAGGAAAAAACATACTATACTCGTAACGCCTTATGTCAGTTCTCTTGATCTATTTTGAATAACGTAATGAGAGAGCAGCCATATTTATTTATTTAAAATAGGTACGCCAACTATACATTTTACATCTATACAAATAAATAAAATTGAAGTGTCTGTTTGTTATGTTAAAATAACAGCTTTTTACTAAATGTATATGAAAGTATATACGGTACTTATAACAAAAAAAAACGTTTTTATATTTTTTGTCGGTCTGTCTGTTTGAGCCGGGTAATCTCCGAAACGGCTCTACCGATTTTGATGAGATTTGGTATGGGGATACTTTGAACCATTGGTAGATAGTTAATTAATAAAAATTATAGGTTTAAGTTCTGATGTATAGACAAATGATTTATTCCATTTATTTCACTCACATACATAATTAAAGCAACATCTTCTAAAATTATAGAAATTTACCATACCCGTTGGTATCAATCACAGGCAATCTACATTCCCCGGGCGTAAAATGTATGCCCACCAAGCTTTGTCAGAACAGTCATTTTTTTTTTTAATAGACTTCAATAAAAGGATGGACAAAATATACGATAAAAAAAAAAATACACCGATTTCTCGATTTCATTGTTTTGTTTTTTTTTTCGATTTTTTTTACGATTGATTGCATTTCTTTATGTGATTATTTTTTCATTTGGAAGAAGAGACCTGCGAGGTAGTCCCATATCAAATTTATTAACTTTCCTTGAGTAGTTTTTGATTAAGTTTCAATATAATTTTTGAATCCAGTTCGTGTATGTTGACGATGTTGTTATCTTCACATAGTAATATTCAAGTAAATAGCGTCATGCAAAGCGGGTTAACATTAAATGTTATTTCGTCCCCAGGGTGTGGCGGGTTCCTGTGGTCGGGCAGTAGGATGGCGCTGAAGACGCCTACGCCGGTCGTCGGCGAGCGCGAGACATGGGGCAAGAAGGTAGACTTCCTGCTGTCGGTCATCGGGTTCGCCGTCGACCTCGCCAACGTGTGGCGCTTCCCTTACCTCTGCTACAAGAATGGTGGCGGTGAGTACTTTTGTACCCTATTTTTTTTTTGTGGATAATTTTATGAAGGGCAGTATGTAACTGACCTCATCTAATTTCAAAACATAATTTATCTTTGGCGTGTTCATTAAAACCTATTTACAGAAATAAATAATATATCAATACCATTCTGCTAGAAAAAGAAGACCGTTGTGTTTTATGTTCTTGGATGACGAACGAGCCAACGCCGACAGCCGTCTGATATTAAGTGGTCAACGATAACATCCGTTTTTCCTTTTAACCTCAAAAACTGAATCCGATTGCATGCATTTCAGTCGCATCTCGATAAAAAAAACCACTGATAGCGAAGGTTTCGGTACAGCAAGTGGTGATTGTGTGCCGTTCATTTGATTTTACAATCGAACAAATCTTGCAAAAGCATTTCTACGAACTAAAATCATTTACGTCTTTTTCTTCGTCGTGTCGTAAATTCCAAAGACTTTAAACTCGGCATCCACAGCAATCTCGAATCCAATACATCACAAACAAGCCTCTTCAATAACCTATATTTTGCTCGCCCCATAATCAATTAACCTAATGATCCATTCTAGACGGTCTAGAACGCGGTGTCGGTGTCTAGAGTGGCGCGGTTGTGCCTTGAATGGCACTAAGTGCCTCTTGCGTCGCTAATTGTGCACCTCGCGTCTCGCCGACGAGTTCCGTCAGGTCATAAATGCTCAGAGGGTATACTTGATGATGTGTTTCGGTTTTGTTTGAAGTTTACTCGTAGTTGGGAAAATTCGCGAAGTTAAAATAATTGCTATTCGATTCATTTAGTCTTTTTGTCTTAAACAAACTTAACTTAGGGAACAGGAATTGGAGTAGATATCTTTAAAACCAAAGTAAGTTCGTCGCCGTCGGGTTGTGTTTATCATTTGTTTTTGTCTAAATTCTAAATACACAGTGGAGAAAAGAGATACCTAATTTATTTTTTCGCAATCAATTCCTACATCAAATCATACGAACTTCTTAAATCAGAAACTATTTCATTTCATTCCATTTGAGAAAATGATTCGTGAATTCATTCAAGACTACTGTGTGATTGCGCGCTAACACCGGCTGTAGGGCACTTGAGGTATAATAGGCGGTTAACAATCGTATGCCTTGTGCGGCTTGTGCCTCGCCGCGCCTCATGCAGCGCCTGGAGTGGCCTGCACTACGCTTACACCTGCGGCTTGCTAATTGAAGCTTCACATTCGCCAGTGTGCGGTGAAGTGCTCATGTAATAGCGTTATACACTCAACACACAGTACAGATGGAACTAACTAGCACTATGCAGAGCGAAGATATAGACTAGATAGATTTGCATGCCAGAAAATATAAAGAAAAACTTAAAACAATTTATGCCTTACATAAGCCTCCTCGAATTGTGAAATGATCTACTTATCTTTCTAACCGGCTATAATGTTTTTTCACTTTGGTTTACGAATTATTTGCACGTATCCATACGAGTGTGAACAAATCAAGATTCGGATTCCACAACTTAGCCACCGTTTCCCCATAGAATGTTCGTGAACGGGTGCCGTCAGTAGGGACTGGTCATCTCTTAGCTGCCACGGCTTATTTTAATTTAATTTAATATTTGAATTGTTTTTATCTTTTTATTACGAACGCCTTTAACATTCTGCATCGTTCTCACATGCATAATTTCAACATGAATGATGTATCCAATATTTTGTAACCATATTTTGATTTAAAAGAGTGTCCGTGGAGTTTCTTGCCCGTTCTTCTGCATCTTTCTGACCGAGCGACCCCTTGACAATTCAAAAGTGCCTGTACTTGGTTTATTTGAAATAAATGCTTTGAGTTTAGGTAGTTTTAACAAAACATGGCAAGTGGGAAGCAGCAATATGGCGAGCCAATGCCAGATTCCGCGCGTCTTTACTGAAACGGAAATGAAGTGCCTCAAGCAAGAGCATGGAATGGACAGTCAAAGGCCCGGAAACGACTTAAATGAGATTTGTTTGCCATACGGCTGTACATATTCCGTCTTCTCATTTTACTACTATCATTTTTATTGTTGTTCTTCAAACTTCTCTTAATACGGAACGTAGGTACCACCGGGTATGTAGGTTATGATGCAGTCTACGACTTATTTTTTTCTAAAATCAGAGAGGTACATTCAAAAGTTAAGTCACAGAAAGCTATAGGAATTTTCTTCAGATTTAAGCGGATCTCACACTACCACGCGATACGCTGCGGTCCAAGTGCGCGGCGACAGAGGCGCAGGTCTGCATCATCATGCGGTTTTAACTGCGTCTCCGTGCGGGTCCGCAGATTTCGATATCCCCGCCAAATGAACCTGTCAACATTGAGTTCTATCGTAGACACATCCATTATTTGCAAAAAATCTGCGCGTTACTGCAGAACCCATTGTGCCATACCTTGCGGGACGCCACGCATCACATCACATCTGCGCGCGGTCTGCAACCACGCGCGTTGATGCGGTGTCAGTGTTGCACTATGTGTGTGTTATATACAAACTGAAGTACTTACGGTCAACGGCACCGCGCACCGGAGCATGACACGTGGTAGTGTGAAATCTAAATATGCTAATATTTTGTTGATGCAGTAAAAATATTCATGAAAAAGGTATTGATGTAATTGAACATTTAAGGATATGGTTTTTAAAGAACCAATTTCTTTTACTTACCCAGCTTAGGAGCTGGGAAAAAAAACAGCCCTAAAAGACTTACTGACCTTACTCAAAATCAAAATCGAAATATTTTATTTCACATAAACCAGCATGGGCAGTTATGAAACGTCAGAAGCTAGGTGCACGGTTCCAATTGGTTGTTTCCTATGGAGAAGAGCCGGCAAGATACACCACGGTTACTCTTTTAAAAATAAGGGGCTTTTACAACGTTTCCACTTACAGTGTTGATAGATATGGGAAGACAGTGTAGGCCTGTCAACAAGTAACAGGTACTCAACAAAATATTAAAAGGTCGACAAATCTACAGTCTACAAGTTAGGTCTACAACGTTCTCACATTCACAAAATATAGAAGAATCTATATAAAAATAGAAGCCTATTTAGACCAAATGACATGTTTGCCATTACTACTGTAACAAATCGGAATCAAAATCCTATCCACAAAAGCCATAAATAAGGAGTTGAAATAAGAATCCGAAGTATAAAATGTCAAATAATGAGATTATGTCAAAGAAGTAAGTAAAAAGAAACAAAAAACTTAGTAATTTGGGAATAGTTAATAGATATTTACTTAGTGATGCCGAAAAATACTACAAAAGCATATACTCACACTAAAGACCATGTTGAAAATACTTGCGCTCATAACAAAGTTTCAGCCACATACCTAATTACATCCGTTGGTGTTGCTTTGATCGTCCGTCGCACCATCCTTTGGCGTCCAAGAGTCAGTAATTGACAATCAAAACGCGCCCTTTACGTCGAGGAAACTTAGTTAGCTCCTCGATGTGCAGGAAAATTAGTAACGTAATAATGGGAGCGAGTAATAAGATAATGGAGAGGGGAGGTCATCCTCTCCCGGCAACGCAAAGGCCGATCGGGCCGTGTCTGTCTGTGATCTAATTAAATGGCAATTCTCGTGAACTGTTGAAATGTGATCTTGTCTTTGACCCGTTCAAGCTGAGAGGAAATTTATTTAGAACGACCGATGAGATGCTGTTAATAGCCGCTTCTGTGTAATTATCTTGGTGTAGAATTTGAATAGGTACTACTGACATTTGATACAAATTCTATATGTACTAGTATATTTCAGTTTCTTTAAAAAATATTATTTTTTAACCCTTAATTACTCGCATGAAGGAAATCACGTAACTGCTCGCTTGGGGAGAGGTCGAGACCCTGCAGATTGTAAGGACAAATTGAAATGGTTTATTATTCTCAATGAAATAATTTAGAAGTTATTAAGAAAATATTATATTTAAACTGTAAACTAAATACACCTAAAACTAAATATTTCTGAAGCCAATAAAAGAAACAACAAAAACTTCCAAGTATAGGCATGTTTTTGGGACATTATTATTCAAAATGAGATATTAATATTCATATAGTGCTATTTAAATTTACGTCATCACAGATTTTAAAGTAAATAATAAAGTGATTTTAATAATTATCTTAACCAAACCAGTAAATGCACAATTCTTTATGTATTATCTACATAAAGAATTGTGCATTTACTGGTTTCTGTCGACAGTTTTCGGTCGTTCTTCCTCAAACAATTATTATATCACATACGCTTGGCAGAAAATTATACTATATCCTTTCTACTTTTATTCTCGTGATCACTTTGGATTCCCTCCTCTTGAAACTCCGAATGTGAACCTCCAACTTGATGTTCTTCAACAAAAACTTCCAAAAACTATTTTACAACACGTTATAAGTCTCTTAAGCAGTCGTTCTGAGGCATGAAGAAAAGACACCGTAAATGTGTAATCTATACCAAAAATAAAACTGAAGTGTCTGTTTGTAATGTCAAAATAATAGCTTTTTACTAAATGCATATGAAAGTATATATACGGTACATAAAACAGAAAACCATATTTTAAAATGTTTGTCCGTCTGTCTGTTTGTTCCGGCTAGTCTCCGAAACGGCTGGAGAGATTTTGACGGGACTTTCACTAGCGGATAGCTAATTTTATGAGGAGTAACTTGAGGATAGACTTTTTGTCTCGATAACTTAGTAATTTATAAAAGAATGTGAAAATACTATAAATTCATAGTAAAATTCATAGAAAAAGTGAAAATATGATTTAAAATGGGAAATTATATGTGCGGCAACAAAAGTTTTCTTTAGCACCTGCAACCTAGCGTCTTTTTTTATATGTAGGCGACGAGTTAATAGAACAGCTTCAATTATATTAAATCATCATCTATACTATTCCAACTGAATATCAAAAAACCAGCGTCAATTTACGAGCGTAAATTAATATGACTCCGAGCTACCGATAAATATATTTACTTCTGAATTGATAACTCAAGTGACTAATGTTGTAAGTGAGCTACTAAGCGAGCTCGTGACTTAGGGCACCCCGACTCGGACAGGTTAGGTTAGAAGGGAATGGCGGGTCTAAAAGACCCCGCCATCCCCTTCGTGTCCTAAAGTATGGTTGATGGAAAAGAATTTCTACTCAGTAAGCGATATATTTAATAAGAGATTGAAAGATAACTATCAATAATATTAATCAACCCTCTGACATTTTTTTTTATGTGTCTAATAATTATAATAATATTTCTACTCCATTTTAATTTTAATTCAATTATAATTACTATAAATATAATTTCATCATGACTAATTATATACCCAAATGTTTGCATGTCACAGTATTATGACTAAGTGTTATGGATCTGTATAATTATTTATGTTAAGACCGAAATTGTACCAACACTTATGGCAAATAAATTGATTTGATTTGATTCGTGGTTATTTTTTTTAAACCACCCAGAAGTAGGAGCCCCGCCAAGCGGGGCTCCGTCGACTACGCTTGTCATTATTCACAATGCGCGGGCATTATGAATAATGCCCCTATTTATTACTTGGTCCATAACGTTGCTTAAGAATTATCACCATGCTGCGTTATAACAGTAGCTCGTTTTACAATATATGGTCGCTTGAAAACCATTTATTAGACGCTAAAAGTTCGTCGCTGACCTATTAATTCATTAGACAACTAAATATATTTGCAGACGAGAATGACATTTTAAAGAAGCTGCCTTAATTAGCACCCATTTAAAATTACCTTGCTCAAAAAAGTTACGTAATTACTCGCATGCAGTGACGGTTCAAGAGAGCAGCGACGCATCCTGCAGCTGCAGCAGCCTATTCGGTGCTAAAATATAATCTTTGGGGCGTATTATGAAGCTACTGAGAGCGCCAAGACGTTTTAACCAATGCAAGTACTTTTTGTCGTCAAATGAAAGTGCGGTGACCCCGTGCGAGTGATTAAGGGTTAAAGATGTTGGTTTAGTTTAATGAACAAGATTTTTATTAACATAAAGGTCTTAAAATAATACAATTATGTAGGTACAAGTATTTGGAGCACAAATAAAAGTGCGAAGAGCTTCTTGTGCATCAAAAAGTTCATCCACACCGCTGTCAACCAGGAAAGTGCCCGAAAGTTCCGTTTCTTAAAGTAGGTATAGATCACCTATGCCATGTTTTTAGTATAGCGGGCCAATTGCGTAAAGGCTCCTTCAAACAGGTGCGACACGCGACGAGCGGTGCCTTTTTGTCGCGTTCGATTCACGTCGCGAGTCGCGCCTGTTTGAAGGAGCCTTAACACACTAACAGTAGGAATGGCTTTTCATTTTGACAGTTAAACAATATTCATTGCGTTATTTACGTTGTTTAGCAAACAAATTTTTCGAACATGTGAAGCAATGGATTAGCAATATCCTTCAAAACAATTCAGAATTGAGTTTAATCTAAAACCGTAAAGTTATAATGGTCCTGTATGATATCGTTGCTTCATGTTTTTTAACCGACTTCAAAAAAAGGAAGAGGTTCTCAATTCAACTGTATTTTTTTATTTTTTATGTGTGTTAGCTCAGAACATTTTTCTAGGTGAACCGATTTGGATGATTTTTTTTTTTATTTGATCAATTCTGACCAGTAGCTTTACTGCATATTTTTCTACTTAGTTTATATTGATGATGTTTTAATAATTTCTTGTCACTGTCATTTACTTATCAAGTAGTGGGATACGAATTTATGTGGGGTAGGTACCACAACTAAAATGTAAAAAGTAAAAACCTTTTTACAATAAAACAACCGACTTCCAGAAAAAACACTAAAAACGTGAAAAATAACTTTAATTTCGGAAGTCGGTGGCAAAAAACGAAAATAGAAAACCAAAGACACCGACTTCCGGAAAACGGTTTATAGAAAGTACGCCAACACGTTATACCAATCTATTATACCGTAAAAATCATAATACTTAACAAGGACGCCATAAAGTAAAACAATGTAGGTATTACTTATTTGGCTAACTTCAATATTTCGATAGCCGCTGCCGACATTACTAACCCTTCCGAATGGCCCTGATTTATAGCCGTGTTCGGTCATAGCCGTGGTTCCATACTAATTGATTGCGGCGCCACTTCATCATGTGACCCTCGCCATCCATCATTGCTAACGTTGACTATAGAACTACATTACATCTCTATCTACATTATGAAGGTGTAATTATTTCGTGATGTAGCAGTTTTGATTATTGCGTTCAAAGATATTTAAGAGGCTTACAAGAGCTAAAGCGCGGTCACTGTCGGATTGCATAGAAATGAAAGAGACGCGCGATGACACAACGCTGGTAATTTATTGCAAAATATGAAGCAATTATGGATTTACAAAAAATCTATTCATTGGACTAAAAAACTAAAACACTATTACGTTAGTATGGTACTTGTAGAATATTCTGACAAAAAATCTGAATGTTTGCATGTATATTAATATGGTTTTTAATCGTTAAAATATTTTTTTAGAGGTATCTTCGTGATTTTTTTCTATCATATCAAGTTAATTGTATTATGTTTTCAACACACTATCTAACTAGCAAATATCCAGAAGAATATCACATATTTTTCTGATTTTGGTTACTGCAGTGGATCATATATTTTTAGGCATTATAAATTTACGTTTAGGTCTTGTAGTCCCCGTAAGATAGATAATTTAATGTCTTTGATTGCGGTGATTGCTTTGTTTGTGGATCTAGGTAAGGTACCTACTATGTATTATACATCCTCACGCCTTTTTCTCATGGGGGTAGGCAGAAACTACAGAACGCCACCTACTACGATGTCCTTATATACTTTATATATCCTTTGCTTCGTTTACGTTCATATAACTTTCTGAAGAACGTTACCAATAAGGTCAATACTTATATTATATGTCCTTCTAGGGCGATCGCTCCCAGCGTTTTTATTAATTACTATTTTCTGCTCGCGACTTCGTCTGCGTGAAATTTCTTGTTCCCCCGACCCAACCCGTAGCATCGCATCGCCTGCCCGCGCTATTACGTCGTTTTCGCTTAGCGTTCTTTCAGACTTTTTATTTTCGCGGCTCCTAAGGGTTCTAGCGTGATGTTAAATAGCCTATAGCCCTCCTCAAGAATTGGGCTATCAAATAAAAAATATTTTTTCAAGTCCGATCCTGCATGGAGTATTGCAGCCACCTTTGGGATGGCTCAGCTAAATACCAACTTGCCGCGCTTGACTCGGTGGAACGCAGAGCTAAGAGACTCATTGGCGACATAAAACTGGTGGATGCCAAGCTTCACAGCTTGGCTCATCGCCGTAAGGTTGCCTGCTTGTCGGTCTTCTACAGATTGTACTTCGGTGAGTGTGCCCAAGAACTCCACGACCTCATTCCACCGGCCCCCTTCTACCATCGGACATCTAGGCGCACTGCAAGTTACCATTCCTACCTAGTTGCTATTCCACCAATTCGCACTAAGCGCTTCCAAACATCTTTTATAATGCGCACAGCAAAAGAGTGGAATTCTCTACCTGCGCCTGTATTTCCGACCGCACACAACCCAAATCTCTTCAAAGTGAGAGTGAACAGGCTTCTTCTGGGTAAGCTCACTCCATCGTCGACTTTGTCTCTGTCATCTGTGACCTAGACTAGAGTCAAGAGCAAACCCATCTAAAATAAAAATAATAATAAAAACATACAAACTTGCAAGTTTTACCACTTTATAATGTATGGTATAGATTAATTGATGTTAAAATTAGAGTGGTCTAATTTCTTATTAATCATCAACTATTAGGTTTCAGTTATGAAGATAACTTGCATTCAATCAGAGGTCATTACAATGCCTTGAAATGTACATCGAAAGTAGAAAATCATCTGCTAAGTAATCATTGTTCATTCTTTGTTGATTAATATTATTAACATTTGGTTTATTTATTGTTTCCATAAAATAGTAGTTTGATATACAAGGGGCTAAAATGACCAATTATATACGACGTAGTTTTACTCCCCAGCTTTAGCGAGGGAGTAAATAGAAACCGAGTTACTTATAATGAGTTTTTAGCGCCGTGTGTTATTCTCTAGTTTTCACTACGATTGCGAGAAAATAAAATAATCCAATAGAATATTAAATAGTTTACTTTTTTAATTTCTTCTGTAGCTGCAACGAAATGCCACTATACCGAAGAAATCGCTGCTTTTAGTTGCATTTCCAAAAATAAAATGTTCTCCTCTTTTTAGAAACAGTAATAAAAACGTCGAGTCTTTGTTCATGATTATTTTACTCATAAATAAAGACTTCTTCGTTTTTGTAGGCTCTTTGGTAACAGATAAAAAAAAAACCCTTAGAGGAAAATATGCTATTTTATCCCCGCACTCGTATGCTATAATGATAGACTTTTTGAGCAAGATGAGTGAAATAGTAGATTGTTATACAAGGGGCTAAAATTACCCAATAGACACGAGGTAGTTTTACTCCCGACCTTTAGCGAGGTAGTAAATAGAAACCCGAGTTATAATAGGTTTTTAGCGCTGTGCGTTACACTTTACTTTTCACTACGATTGCGAGAAAAAATCCACTACAATATTAAAAATAAATAACGGTCACCAATTCAATTTGTAATTAAATAAAAGTTCTAAAGATTTCGCGCTAATGCTTTTCTTTAATTTCTTCTGTAGCCGCAACGCAATTCACGCATTCTATCGAAGAGATAGCAGCTTTTAGTTCCAATTTCAAAAATTAAATGTCCTTCTTTTTTTATGAAACAGTAATAAGTCGAGTCTTTATTTATGATTATTCTACTTATGAATAAAGACTTTTTCGTTTTTGTACTTTTTGAGCAAGAGGAGTGAAAATACTTTTTTTTTAATATATTAGGTCTTTACCTATGAAATTGCCGTTCTGCAGTACTGGCCATTTCAAATCAAAATAATTTTTGTTTGGCTAAGAATTCTAATTTCAAATTAATTTTATTTTAAAAACATGGATTTTTTTTTCTAAAAGTAGTCATTTCTTTATTGATTAGTGTTACATTTTCATCGCATTTCAATCTTTTTCGTCATCATGGATACGTTAAAAAATCGAGTAATTATGGAATATGAGTACCGTCGTGGCAGCAACGCGGCACAAGCGGCACGCAACATCAACGACGTTTACGGAGCTAACACTACAAACCAACGCACCACCTGTTATTGGTTTGCTCGCTTCCGTTCTGGAAATTTCGACCTGAAAAATGAACCTCGCGGTCGTCCGAAGACTTTGGTCGACAATGACGAATTAAAGGCGATTGTGGAAGCTGATGATACACAATCTACGGCTGAATTAGCAGCAGCTTTCGACGTTAGCGTCAAAACAATATTGGTCCATTTGCGTCAAATTGGCAAGGTAAAAAAGCTTGACAAATGGGTGCCCCACGAACTCAATGATCGCCAGCGCGAAGTACGCGTCGAGACGTGCCTTGCACTGCTCAACAGACACACAAATGAAGGAATTTTGAACCGCATTGTTACCTGCGATGAAAAATGGATTCTGTTTGATAACCGTAAGCGCTCAGCAAGTTGGTTGGATCCTGGTTCAGCACCTAAACAATGCCCTAAACGAAAACTTACCCCTAGAAAAGTGATGGTCACTGTTTGGTGGTCTAGCACCGGTGTGATTCATCACAGCTTCTTACCAAACGGGGTGAGCATTACTGCAGATGTGTACTGTGAAGAACTGAACACAATGATGGAGAAGCTGGCGCATCTCCAACCAGCATTGGTCAATCGCTCGTCTCCGCTGCTCCTGCACGACAACGCGCGACCTCATACTGCACAGCAGACGGTCTCCAAGTTGCGAGAACTGGGGTTGGAAGCTCTCCGTCATCCGCCCTACTCACCAGACCTTGCGCCTACAGACTACTACTTTTTCCAGAATTTGGATAACTTCTTGGCGGGAAAAAAATTTAATACCCGAGAGGCAGTACAAAATGCCTTTGAAGAATTTGTTGCCTCCCGTCCAGCTGATTTCTTTAAGAAGGGCATCAATAAACTGCCACTGCGATGGCAAAGATGCATTGATTGCATGGGTGATTACTTCGATTAATACAAATAAAAAATTCATGAAAAAAATTCGTTTAAATTTTTTCATACAAAACGGCAATTTCATAGGTAAAGACCTATTATATTAAAAAAAGATAGGTATTTTTATAAAACATCTTTAAATATTAAAAAAATGTGGCTCGCCGGTATCGGGAGCAAGGTTAAAGCCAGAGATAGGAACTTCCTTGCGATGTGAGCCGTATCGAGGAGAACTGCTTTCTGAATCATGTCCCTGATCCTTTATTAACATCTATGTTAGAACAGCTTTTTGGTGGAATGATAGTAGTACACAATATTTTGTAGAATGAGGACCCTATAAGTAGTATATCTGTTTTATTTTTAAACAGAATAAGTTATTTAAAATAAATTACTGAGAGACTGTTATTTTAATGGTCGATTTTGGTCCGCCTATCATACTTATTTTACGATCTTGGTAGATTTTAACTGCATAGTTGCATAAGTACTTTGATGCAATTTTTGTGTGATAATGAAACTCCCAATTGGAACCGTGCACCTAGCTTCTGACGTTTCATAAGTGCCCATGTTGGTTTATGTGAAATAAAATATTTTGATTTTGAATGATGATAATATCCGTAAAATTGCAGTTTCTTGCTAGAGTACCTACCTAAAATGTATGATTCGCCAACTTGTGATACGAAAAGATGCGAGAAATTTATATGATCCTACGACGATATATCGATATACGATCCTATCCTATTGACGCCTCCAGACGTAATAAAAATAAAGCTTCTATTGTATTTCGTTCAGTGTCGTTCAAGTGATTAAGTTATCACCAACATCTACACAATCCAGCTACTGTTAATTGAAATCAAAACACAGCTTCCTATAAATCACAATTCCATAAATATTTCAGTTCGAAACAATTCCGGTCTTACGGTGTGGATGATTTAATGGAGCCCTATCGGCTGTAATCTCGTAATACCCAATCATCCGGCCTTCGGTCCGCGGGGACCTCCCGGGCTCTCGGAACTAAAGCGATTCGATTACCATTCTAACATTCGTAACAGATTCGAAGAAAATGTAGCTCTAAATTAAATCATCGTGACCGGTTTAGGTTTTTTTGCAGCGATTTTGAAAGTAAATTGGTTCTTAAGCTAATCTGCCTAGTCTGGCTTGTCTTACTCAATAAGTTAATTAAGTATTACTGCTTTAATTGATTTTTATTTTAGTAATCTTATCGACATAGTTCAAAAAACGAAATAGTGATGATCGAGGATATTTCCTTTTTTTTTCGTTTCTTTGGCGATGCTAGGCCCGGCTTATGTCCAGCAGTGGCCGTCTTTCGGCTGAAATTATGAGATTCTTTAAAGTGTGATTCAATTTCAATACATTTTCACAATGCTTGAAATCTCTATGTATCTTTCAATCTACATCAATTTGAAAGGGACTTGCTTAAAACTTGCACAATGTAACATCTTTCAAACGAGCAGCGACGCAACAGTTAAAATTAAATCACCCTATCATGGTGAAAAGCCGCACTATTCCATAAAGCCCCATTATCCCCTCACTTAAGAGACACGAAGATTCTCCGAAGTCACTTCTCCCTGTCGTCGACTTACAGAAAGTTGGTCGGAATATCCTCCATTCCCCTCTTATCCGCGACCTGTTGCATCCGGCAATAAAGTAAATCCTTGCCATATTTTTCTCCCTGCCTCCACTCAAAGAGGTTTTAAGACGCATTGCTCTTTAGAAGTACTTATTTATATAGTTTTCCTTCGGCCCAAAAATTGTCTCGGCTTTCTACGAAGTTTAAAGAACTTCGTAGAAAGCCGAGACAATTTTTGTTAATACTAAGTTGCTGCAAGGTTTTGGTAGTTTTTAGAAGTCCTCTAAACGCTGTTCGCTAATCTGAAACCCGAAATGTTCTACAGATTAAACCAAATAGTACCACTATTTTTCCGACGGCTGTTCGCTGTCGGAGACTAGGCAAATCAGGTAACCTAAAATGTGTAATTTTCAACTCGGATGGTTGTGAATAACTACGCAGACCATCAAATACTACATTTCTGTATATTCTTGGTAAACCAGTGCCTTGTAAGACAAACGATTGTGTGGGTTCCTTTGGCATTATACTTACTCAATTATAGTTACGGAAGTTCGTAATTTAGCAATTGTGTTCACTATTCATTACTGTTTACTGGAACTCGTCAACACGCGTGCATCAGACAGTTTACTTCATCCTTTTACTGACCTCGTTTTGGTCACTCTTTCGAGGAACCCTAACGGACTTTAAAATGAGTAGGAGTAGTGGAACTGTAGAGTTGTATCGATAGCACGGATATCTATGATCGATAGTGATGTTGATTGAAAATAAACGACATCAATAGTTTTGAGTTCTTTTACAATTATGCACTAGCTGAACACATTAAATGAGATTAACTTAGTGTAGTGTAGTATCACCAAAATAAAGGCTGTGCCTAGTTTGGGACCGGCTGTCAAATCTGTCTAAGTTTTCTGTTACTTAGAATTGTTATACCTACCATATTACTTGTTACGTGTATGTAACCACTGGTAACAACTCATTCTACGAGTAAACACGACTGAAGATTAAAAGGCTATTTCGAAATGTAGAAGTCGATCAAACATATAAAACATGTTAATAAGCAAAAAAAATTTGCTTATATGACAGAAATAAAAAAAGGTTGCAATATTTCCTTTTAATGTGTGGTATCTTACTTAAAGTAGGTACCTGAATTCTGGTTAAGTTCAGGCAAAGTGCTATTGGGCTTTTTCATCTGGAATTCCTCAGAAGCAGCCCAGAGTCTAGAATTTGTGCCCGATGGTGGCAATAGGTTCGCCACTTACTTAAGAGTTAAACATAACTGGCGAAATGTGGGTGTACTATAGGTAAACGACTGCCTCACCCTTCGGAGAAACAAGGCGTGATGTTATGTAATGTTATGTTAACTAGACATGACATTACATTATAGTTACAGAAAAATACTGATATTATCAAAACTATTTTAGCGCTCAACCAAAGGTAATTTATTTTATTCCAACACATACCTATATAAGTACCTGCGTTTAATGAATCTACATTAAATGAGCTCGAACGCTGAACATCTCAAGTTCATAAAAGCGTATTGGAAGCAAATGCGAGAGCCTTAAAAGGCCAATTACAGGACAATTTGCGTCGCCCTCTCTCTCGGGGCCGATATGAAATTATTGCGAGTATAGATCTGAGATTGCGATGGAAGTCTTCGGGGGAAATCGACTGAAAAATGTACGTTATTACTGGAACATTAGTTGGAATTTGTAAAGTAATAGGACTTTCGTTGAAATAATAGGTCGGGGAAAAACTTTTTTCGTATTTTCTAGTATAAAGTTGTAGTATTTATTTGGTTGTACTGTTTGTATCTGGCTGGTATTGATACCATTAAACAGATTGAATTTCTCAAAAAGTTAAGGAAAGTCTCTAAGACCGTTTTCCTGTAGCTACAACGGTTAAGGTAGCTACCCTTGCTGCCCCATCTCAAAAATCCAGCCCGTATAGATAGAGTATACCACGATTTCTATAAGAATTTTATAACGTCCAACTCAAATTAAGACACTGGAAGCGACAGTGATGAAAATTATGAATAAAAAGAGTTCTGATAAGTACTAGAATTTTCATTAATTTCTGCTGAATTTAATTTAGTACATGTAAGATAAGTGCGTTGTTTTTCCTTTTTCTCGAAAGTAGTTGTGTTTTGAGTAAAATTTATAATTTCCATAAAAGCTTGATTAATAAAGCTTAAAAAATACAATGGTTGTATTTTCTTATATTGTTTAAATATGTCACAATATCGGTCTGTATCTAATCAGAATCTTTAAAGTGCCATCCTGAAAAAATATGTTCTTGTACTCCCATGTTTCTTCCCGACACCACAGATATTTACTTATACAATTTATATGAAATTTACTTTCAATAATTTAATGTTGTTTAATTGTATTCATTTTAGAGATTTGCTTATTGAAATGAGCACTTTATTACTTAAATACACACAGTGTATTATTATTTATTAGATTTTATTATTATTTTAAAATTTGCATAGCAATTTATGGCGAAATATGTGATTAGGTACACTAACAATTTATATAGCTACCTACCTACCATCTTTTGTACCGCATTTACTGCAAATAAATGACTTAGACTAGATTTTATGTTTTCTTCGTCGTTTTCGACATTGAAGATTTTCTGTGCTAAAATGAATTTTCGTAAATGACGAGTGAATTATCCGTATCGCAAAACGGTAGTCGGGCATAAGTTCCGACATAAAACTAATTCTAGTTGAGAGAGTATGAAACTCACTTTTAAATAGAGTATTCTGGAACCACCGTTCTAGAATGAATTTTAATTCAAGGATGTAATCTTAATATTTACTCCTGTTACCAGGCGCTTTTCTGGTGCCGTACTGCATCATGCTGGTGGTGGGCGGGATCCCGCTGTTCTACATGGAGCTGGCGCTGGGGCAGTTTCATCGAAAAGGCGCCATTACCTGCTGGGGGAGACTAGTTCCACTCTTTAAAGGTAAGTGCAAAGAGGATAATATATAATAGTATGGGTAAGTGTCAGTGTAACTTAGTAATCTATTTGAACTTGTTGTTTTTTGCTCCTGGAAGCCAAGAAAATTTTGGTCCTTGTTTACTCAATTAAAGACGACATTTTGATTACGTACATGCTTACCTTAGGTCGTTAAACAGATGATAAGCAAATAACTATATCCCGCATTGTTTAAACATACCACATTCTTAAGTTAAGAAAGTAATTTCTGCTGATTATAACACTATCTATGAATGGCAGTTTACTATGCTTTTGAAATAAATACTTAGCACATAACTCTTGTTACATCACAAAACTAACGTCTAAGTGGGTTTAATTTTAAATTGCCACGATTTCTCTTTACTTGTCTCAGTTTTATGGGGTCACGTGCGACTCATACGCCAGATTTATTGCGGCACGGTCACGTCCCGTCGGCTAATGTCATCGGTATGGTGGAAGCCACATTTGGCGATCAAGACTTATAGTACCCACCACTTAACTTTCAGACTGGTTTTGTAGCTTTGGACCGCAAAGCCACAGTATTTGGTTTTTTTAAATAATGAAGGAGTTAAACACTGATCATGAAATAATTGAATTCAGGCTTCAGAATTCTCTTGCCAGCTTATGCTACCAATTAAAAAGTTACGTCTTTATTTAACTCTGTGATCACACATCGAGGGGTCGTGCATGCTTTGATTAACAATTCAAAAGTTATCTTGTACTTTCTGTCTCAAAAAGCTGTATTTATGAAGATCCGATAGTGTAGTGCAAAATTCTTACACCTTATGCGACTTCGGAGTTGAACAGGCAATTAACTTCTAAACTGCATGAGTATAACATTATAGCTATTCCATGGCGTAAACACAGTTCGAGTTTTTAAATCGTTACAAAGAACAAATTTATGCCTCCATTCACTCACGGCTCAAGGACTCATAGACCAAAAAATCACACGCTCCAATAAACAACTCACCCGACTTCAAGACTTTTATGCAAAACATGGGACACGTCATTTACAAGATCGCGGTCTTGTCGGACGTCGCCCTCGCACTTAACACCCATAATTGACACCATTCTCGGGGCTCCCCTTAAGTGCTCGTCCCATACGGTCTCAAAAGGCTCCGGTAGATTTGCGAGCCCGGCTTATGCCCGTTGATTTCATTTCACGCGATTGTCACGTCTCGCGCCCTGAGTGGCTCGCACCACGATATGATTTTTGAAGAGAAATAAAATTGGTAATGGCCCGGAAAGGTGGTGGAAAGCCGCTTGAGTGAAAGTATTTTTTGACGAAATAAACTGGGAATGTTCGCGTGATAGATCATTGTTTAGGTGGAATGGTTTTCTTGAAGGTTTTATTTAAGACTTATGTTAATACTTAGGGTCTGTTAAGAGCTCTTTAGAAATAGTAGGTAGGTAATCAGTTCTTCATTTGGACGGAATATTAGATTAGGTAGGTCTTATAATTTCTTTAGTATTTGCATAAAAAATAACGAGTGAGGTACCAATTCGTTTCAAGAGCCTTCATAGTACAGTCGCCAGTAGGTCAAGCTACACGAAACTGTCAAATTTCTCCAAAAGATTTTGAACCTTAAAATGTTGATGGTTAAGTTCAAAATCGAATGAGAAAATCTGATAGTTTGTGGTAACTTGATGTGCTGGCGACTGTACCTACACTATGACTTTTAAGAACCAACGCTGCGCTGGCTGCGCATAGCTTTCTTTTTACTACAGCTGTACTGCAGTACTCATATGCTTTACCACCGTTTACATTCATGTTACTCCACTTCTTACCATAACCAAGTCCTTATCACCGATAGGTATCGGGTACGCGGTAGTCCTGATAGCATTTTACGTGGACTTTTACTACAACGTCATCATCGCGTGGGCTCTGCGGTTCTTCTTCGCCTCCTTCACCACCATGCTGCCCTGGACCAACTGCGACAACGAGTGGAATACCCCGGCTTGCCGACCTGTGAGTTGTTAACTGTTAACGTTTATTTTCACGATATTTTTTTCGGTTAAAAACGATATATAGAAAAAAACTGTTTTATTTAACTTTAAGAAATAGCACAACACACAAGCACAATTAATAGATAACAAACATGAATATAAAGAAAATACAACGTGCCAATATACGAAACCAAAACAAAAAACCCTATTTCTTTAAAAATAAATTTTCTGTCTGTTCTTATTCGGAGTATTTATTGAGCACGGGCTTTTGTTATTAATCCACCAAGTAGGTACCTACTATCCTTCGATCATCGATATTTTTATTTCTGTGATTTTTTTTCATTACTTTTCCGTGTTTTCGTAAAGGTGCAATATGTTTTGCGTAAATTATTTTCGGTCAATACTTATTCTAGTCAGCACATAAGCATATAACCACTGTAGAAACGGAAAGACGAAAGACAAAATGACAGATTGTAGAAAGATTTTTAAGGCGCGATGTTAAAAATTTATGAAATAAATGGCACTTTGTATAAAAAGAGATAGTTATATCGACTCTTCGTAAAGTAGTAATGGAAGTGGTTATGCTACGCGTGCAGGCCGGCAGCAGACTCGGTCAGCTTACTAGCTGCTGGCAGCGTAGGTCGGTAGGTAGGTTGTCTTTTTGAGGCTAACCTACAATGTAGTAACCACACCTAGGTATATTAAAAGTCTTTGACTTTTCCACAGTTCGAAGCAATCTGGGAAGCTTCCAACAAAACTCGCGTGCGCACCAACAGCTCTTCAGGATTGTTACCCCCACCACAAACAACACCGTTTACATCAGCTGCTTCTGAATACTTCAAGTAAGTTATTTTCAATAGAACGATAACATTCATCCCCATTTTCAGTAGTTTAAATTTAACTAAATTAATTATTTTAGCCGGGCTATCTTGGAACTGCAAGGGAGTGAAGGTCTTCATGACTTAGGTGCCATAAAATGGGATATGGCTCTCTGTCTGCTAGCAGTCTACATCATCTGCTACTTCTCTCTGTGGAAAGGCATCAGCACTTCTGGAAAAGTACGTGTATTTATTAGATTTCTTTGTTTTTATGACTGGATTTATTGATTAATCAATAAAGTAAATAAGTAAACCAACATAGGAAATTTAATAAGATAAAAAAAATATGACGTGCGTGTATGACCAGATGTATGAACGTAAACGAGGCAAAAGGAGTATGTAAGGATCGTAGCAGGTGGCGTTCTGTAGTTTCTGCCTACCCCCATGGGAAGAAGGCGTGAGTTTATGTATGTATGTATGTAAAAAAAAATACGGGTTGACTTGAGAACCTCCTTCTTTTTTTTCGTCGGTTGAAAAATAGGTTCAATGTGAATATTACAAAAATATATGATCATACGCCAACGGACCTTGTTCTTATCTTGCAGGTGGTTTGGTTCACGGCTCTCTTTCCCTACGCAGTTCTTCTAATCCTTTTAGTTCGTGGCATAACCCTCCCTGGCTCCGCTACCGGTATTCAGTATTACCTAAGTCCTAACTTCGAAGCTATCACACAACCTCAGGTATGATAATTAATAATATTTTAATCCTAGGCATAGTTTTTAAGATAATAATAATTTGATTTTAAAATGTCGTGGATCTAAGGTGTGGGTGGATGCGGCGACTCAAGTGTTCTTCTCTTTGGGACCTGGATTCGGAGTGTTGTTGGCTTACGCTTCTTACAATAAGTATCACAACAACGTGTACAAGTGAGTATTACTTTCATTTGGGACCAAAAACGAAAAATAAATAAATTGGTCCTTCTATACACGACTTAATTTCTCAGGGACGCCATTCTAACAAGCGTGATCAACTCAGCGACTTCCTTCATTGCTGGCTTCGTGATCTTCAGCGTACTTGGGTATATGGCCCACGCTTCAGGCAGAGATGTGCAAGACGTGGCTACCGAAGGACCAGGCCTTGTGTTCGTGGTCTATCCAGCTGCTATAGCAACCATGCCAGGATCTACCTTCTGGGCTCTCATATTTTTCATGATGCTTCTTACACTTGGGTTGGATAGCTCTGTAAGTGATTCTTTACTTCTAATAATTAGTTACTATGAATGGTTTCTTTATGGCGCTTTTAAGTACTTACCCATTTTTTTGGTGTCATGGCATGCTAAGATATTCAAATGCACATTTAATTTCAAAAAAAATATTTCCGTTTACACTTAGTTCGGCGGCTCCGAGGCAATAATAACTGCGCTCAGCGACGAGTTTCCTCCGATCGGTCGTCACCGCGAGATCTTCGTGGCGTGTCTCTTCACTCTGTACTTCTTCGTGGGATTAGCTTCCTGCACCAAGGGAGGCTTCTACTTCTTCCAACTGCTTGACAGATACGCTGCAGGGTATTCCATCTTAGTCGCCGTGTTCTTTGAAGCTATCGCTGTGTCTTGGATTTATGGTGAGTTGGTAAAAGTTCTGATGGTCTTTTTTTTTGGTCCTTAGATTCTCACGATATTTTTGTTTTTTTTTTAAGTTACAGAATGGTTTAACTAATTATGTATTTCGGCGTTGATGCGTTTTCATATTACAGGACATTTTAAATTACCTAAGCCACTAGTACAGAATACCTCGTTCTTATCATTTGAAGATGCTAAGAAAAAGCTTATCCTTAGTCGAAAAAAGAAGCTTTTAAGTTGACCAAAGTCAATGGTTGTAACCTAATTTATTTCACTACTAGCTTCTACCCGCGACTTCGTTCGCGTGAAAGTCAAAAGACAACATAATATACTAAAATATCAGCCTCATTTTTATAAAAACTTTCCTGTATTCTACGTTTGTAGTTTTGGTCTCAGCAGCCAAAATATCTAACTGACGCGGGAACAAGCGACGTACAGTTTTTCGTGTGAGGAGCAGCTCGTCCTGAGGTCGACACCTGCGGGCGTCGGCCTCCGGACCTTCAGCAGCTATTTCCCATTTCTTGCGAAGTTTTTACGTTTTTCGTGAATTAATGAACGCCTGCGTTCCTGCATATACTACCTAATGGTACAACACTGATACACTGACTGATGCATTCTTGCAGATTATTCCTGACGAACAGTTATCACTTAAATAATATAACAGTAGGTTGTAACAAAAATATCCACACGGGATTTCTCATTAACAGTCACCTAACTATATACCTACCTATTTATTTTTATTATAACCAAGGATGACAGAAGAGGCCTAAACTTTATGTTTTTCTGTGTACGTTCTACGAACTTCATATGGAAGTTCGTAGAACGTACACAGAAAACTAACTATTATATGAATCGTATAATAAATTAATGTAAAAACACGAAGAACAAGTAATATTAATTGTTGGGAATCGAACACAGGTTTCCAAAGCAGTTATCGAACTTTTAAGCTATTTGCTTTTTTTTAAAGTTGACTAAAATAGGCGTTCTTATATTTAGTCATGATTGACTGCTAGCTCCTTAAAGGTATAGACGGGATGGATAATCATTTAAAATGTTAAATCTGTAACTATCTGCTATATTCGTTCCCTATTCAGCCCAGTGAAGTACCTAATAGAATAATTCGACTGTTGTCATACTTGTCATACACCGGTATATTGTGCTCTCTCTCATTTCGGTCTCATTTCCTACGAAATGTGTGGGTAGTTTTTTTGTGATTTCTGTCGTTCTAGTTAGTGGAGAAACCTCGGATTTCAGTTACAGTGAATGAAATTTAAAAAGGTAATTTAGTTAATTTTATAATTATAAAAAAAATACCTACTAAGAATAAGTATGTGATCTTGATTTGAAAAAAAAAAACATAATTGCAACAATATAAATATTAATTATTTAATTATCCCTTGTTTTTGTATGCCAAAATTAAGTTAACGTAGATATTTATTTAGAAATAGTAATCGGGAAAAATAATTAAATTAAGGAAAATTTTATAAAAAAGAAAATTATTAATAAAATATTTGTTTATTTAAGCAATTTACAAAATATAAGAAGTCGAAGTTTTTTTTTTTCTTCGACATCATTTATTTGAATGGTAGGTGGAATATTGAAACAACTATTTTCGCTGCACTGTAGACATGCTACACTACAATCGCACAGCTGATTTTATAGCATACTCGATAGATTTACATATTTTTTTCATAACTAGGAATTGTTTCTATTTTTTTTTTAATCTTTTAATATTGTCTGTGACAGAAAAAAAATCAAAGATTTTGGAATTGATTCGTCAAAATCTTCAAGCATTTTGTCACTTGGTGTATAATTTTCACTATCGGACTCACTTGAGCTCTTAAATCCCTCCAAATAATTTCGCCTCCAATCTCCAGATAATGTTTATAATTGTACCAATTTTCTGTTAAGGGGACTACATGACCTAGACGCAAATTTATAATGCCTAAAAATATATGATTCACAGTAAATTGACAGTCGTCATTCTCTTCTATGTACTTGTATACTTGATTCATTGTTGCATCTGTCATCAAAATTGTCGGAGCAACTTTCTTTTCAACATTACTCAGATGAATAGAAAGCAAGCTTTTAAGCAAATTATAACATCTGTATGATATTTTGCTTGAAGTGTTTGTAAATCAGCTATACCAGAAATTCTTAGGCCATAAAATTCACGATGGAGTCATTTAAAGTTGGAGTTTGAAGAAGAGGAGTTTGAAAGATGTATGAAATTTGTCTTCGCCGAGTTTTATACAGTTTTGCTTCTTTTTTTTCTTTATCAGCTTCTTGCCCATAAAGGAAACAGTTTTTTTTTCCCAATCAAAGTTAAATAAATCAGTGCTACTTTGGACTCTCTTTCTCGGAGGCGAAAATGCAGTTTCATTTGGCTTCTTCATACACATTTCAATAAAATTTAGTCGACAACTTGAATGAGCATAAGCAAATTCAGTTTGCAAGTGAGGTAATAACCCATCCTGTCGTTCGCTTGAAACGGCTCTCAACGTGGTGACTCCTCTACTATTTTTATAATATCCCCCAAATCTGAATAGGTTTCGGAAGATGTACCCAATATTTCACTTATTATGCAGCTATGCTCATGAGTCATGTTTGGTTTATGAATTGTTCAAAAACTAAAAAAAAAAACATGTTGACCAGAGTAATTCTCGAATCGAAGATTTTTTATTTTTTATGTAGAAGTTCAATTGGAAAAAATCGGATTCAATAAAACATTAAAATATATATTTTGTTAAAAACACTCAATTCTCGGTGTTAATTTAATATACACAAAATGCACAGAACACGTGTCATTTATATTTATAAATTACATGCATAAATACATAACACATAAATGTAATGCATATTGTTGTTATTTAAACTAGCAAAAAAAAAACCGTTTAGTTTTAAATTACAGCTGCCGTTACCGTTCTCCTCTCCACGTTTTACTATCTCTTCAAGGTCCTTACGACCAGTAATACACTCAGGTGTCTATGAAAGATGTTCTTCTATGTACATTCGAAGATAATATTAAAAACAAAAAAACTCAATTTTTTTAAATTGTTTTTTGTTCCAAATAATGAAAAAATCTAAAGCACAAAAAAATCATTAATAAACTTTACAATTTATAGTATAAAAAAGAAAATCCCACCTAGACCACTATTCATTCGTTCACTGTCACAAAAGTCCCGAGGTCAATACACCCAGGCGCTCCACTAAGTAGTCAAACCATAGAGTTTTGTGATCCTTAAAAGAAACAGGATCGACTGGCATTAAAACTTTTTTTTTGCGAAGCTTGCGTATTTATTTTCTTTCTGTCTGTATTTTCTTATCAAAATCTGAATGTAGGACAAAATGTTTCATAAAGTTAAGAACAGTCACCTAATACCGTTTTCTTGCAATGACAACGGTAAAGGTCCTTATTGCCCCATCTCAAAAATCCACCCTGTCTGCAATATTCTCTTTTTGCAATTTGATATAGGTACACTATAGAAGAATACGAACAAATTGGAATAGGTATTGCTCATCCCCCATAGCAAATAGCGTGATAATTTATAGCCTACGGACTGACCAGACTTATAGGGAGTATCTATGCAACATTTTAACAGAATCTGTCCGTTAGTATTTGCGTGATACTGGAACATACATTCAGATAAACAGACAAAAAATCTAAAAACTATTTTTCGGCATAAGAATCGTTCCAGTCCTCGTAAAAAATACAAAAAAAAAACAATTTACAGTTTTCACTCCGCTACGATTTTATAATATGTATAGATACCTACTTGCCTGTTCCCAGTTCCAAAATATACCTTGAAACCCGTTCTTCATTCACTTCTTAACTTTACCAGGTACGGAACGTTTCTGCGAGGACATCCGCGACATGATAGGTTTCCGCCCCGGTCTATACTGGCGCGTCTGCTGGCGTTTCGCAGCCCCTGCCTTCCTCCTCTTCATCATCGCTTACGGACTGCTGGACTACGAACCGCTAAGATACGAGAATTACATCTACCCAGCATGGGCTAATGCGCTGGGTTGGGCCATTGCTGGTTCCAGTGTCATGTGCATTCCAACCGTGGCCATATATAAGCTGCTTACCACGAAGGGAACTTTTGTTGAGGTATGATGTCGCTCATTTACTTAGTTTATTTGAGGAGCCTGATGTAGACTTGCACCCTGAACGTTCTGGACTTGTCCGGTATAGAATTTTGTAGTTAGGTCCCTATATGAGTTATTCTACCACGGAGTTTAAGCTTTTACGTGAAATTTACTTTTAGCTAATGGATTTCACGCACTAGACCCTTAGCTACTTAGATCATTAATCATCAACTTCTTTGCAGCGTCTACGCATCCTGACAACTCCATACGCAGACACAGAAGGCAACGGCACCGTACACAACGGGATGGTGGTCTCGGAGAGTGGCGGCGTGCGCCTGGCATCTGCCGTGGTGACGCCGACGTCCCCCCCTCCTGCCGCGTCCCCGCACACCCCTCCGCACGCCGCGCCGCCGCCTGCGCTCGTCTGAGCTCAGCTCTCCTTCGACGTCTACTACGTCTAGACGTACAGTACAAGGCCGATGATAAGACACTTGAAGCTTTTGACACAGACTGTTACACATGCACAAGCGACAGAGACGACGCTCTACATAGCTGAAAAGAACTTTTTCTAAAGCTCCGAGAGCCACATCAACAGCCGGGTACTGTACGAAAGATGAGGAAGAAACAAGGAGTGCTGTTTCACCCTAGAGTTCACTTCTGATGTCGTGGGAACGGATTAGTTAAGCTGCGTACAGACATCGCGAGACATCGGGTAGTGTGCTCTCTGTGAGCATTCGCCGCATTGACGAATGCCTCGCGAAGTCTGGACGCGGCTGTAGAACAAATGCTGTCGGCGTCGTGGGACTGCCAGACGACCGTCAAGCACTCCATTTGTATGTTAGGTACCCCGAATACGGCGCTTCCGAGTCTATAATTTTGTTGCTTTTTCAAGCTTAGAGCATTTTTGATGTAAGACTTTTTGGAATTAAATGTTAGTTGTAAGATTGTTGCGTGATTCGCATTGAAGGCGGAGTCGAAAGGGTAGTAGTGAACGGCTATATATGATTGTATAAAAAATATGATACTCAACGTCTAAAATAGCTTTCTTCTAGTCAAGATCACCTAATATATTGTTGCATGTTTTCGTTGAGGGACTTATAATTTGCTTAATAGGTCGAGCAGGTCACTGAGCAAAACAGTTTGTCACTCAGAATATAATGAGATAGGTGCTTCAAGTTCAACATTTCTAATCTTCATGCTATCATGATGTCTTGATGTACTCAGTAAGTTTTTCGAATATAAGTATGTACGTACCTATGTTGTACGTACCTATTGAATTAGAAGAAAGTTTCCACATTTTCATGTCTATACTTACTTATTGACTAAAGTATTTTAAAATGTTTTTAGCATTAAATAATAGTTAGACTAATTAAGTTAACGCGCGTAAGTTTAACACGCCTGTAAGATTAACCGACAATTCAGCAAACCGTCGATGTGTTTAGCTGTAGTTTAGATATAGACCCATCAAGCATTAAGGTTGACACTGGAACAATTATTATTATGAAAGAAAATGCTTCTTGAACGCTTCGAGAAATCAACGTTAGTTTTACAAGTTTATTAAAATATACTTGGTTCTTAGTTTAGATAAAGCCCCATTTTATAATTTATTTGAATGTTGGCATACGAAAAATCTAACTAATTCGTTTTTGTTTTTTGTTTTCTCTTTTGGCTTCGCACGGTTTGTGCATTCAGCTAATGTCACGTTTATAATTCGGTCTTTGTCAACAGAATAATTACTAAAATGGTAGCAACTTTCTTTTTTGAACTGGCAATCATGAAACACACTTTTAAGTGCTGAGAAAAGTAACTAAAATTACTAATCGACTTCGTGAATGAGCTTAAAAAATCAAAATTTATTCTAAGTATCACCTTCCCACTATGGTTAATAATAAGAATGTGTAAATTTAAAATTCAAAACGTGTATTGTAGCATTAATAATTTAGGATTTTGTTTTTATATATTTCTAGCTGTAAGCATAATATGTGGCTGTTTATTAAATTAGCAATAGGAATATAAAAATAAAATATGCTTATGGTAAGATTTAGATAATTTCGAGTAGATAGTAAACAGTCTGTCGTTTTAGCGCAATATATTTTGGCGCAAAAAAGTACCTACCAAAGTAGCAAAACTATATTCAAACCTTATTAAATTTATGGATATTTTAAAAAATAGCGATTAAAATAGGATTAAGAAAAATGAAATGCTGTGTAGATAATAGAAACAATAAAATAGTAATATAATCAAACGTAGTATCTAAATTAATAAATGTATTGGAACTGAAAGTTCATGTACCCACATAATTTACTTTGGTTGTAGGGCTGTAGGTTATGTCTATTAATGCTAATAATATGTCTACTTGAATAATATACACTTACTAATCATCATGTTTATCACCAATTTTATCTCTAAATGTTGTGGTTATATTCCATGTATAATAAGTGCTCCATTTTTTATATGCGTGATTCAGATGTTTCGTTGTCTCTTTGGTTATAATTACTATTCATCACTCCGTCATGGGCAATGCGGACTGATGAATTGTATAACGATTTTGAAATTAATGATTGGATATCAATGGATCTTCCATTACTTTAGGAATGTGACACGCTCCACAGGGCTACACTTCAGCTTACTTGATGTGTAGTGTAGAATTGTATCTCTTTCATTCTCTTGGTGTTAGCACATAGTAATTTTTCAATCTTTCAAACTATGATTGATACTAATCGTGTTGGGAATAAGAATAATTAGTCAAATCAGTAGTTTCTCATGACCTTTTGTGTAATTTCTGAGGCAGATATTCACTGTTTAGTCATTTTAGCTTAAAATATTCTGTATGTTAGTATCATATTGATGTATCAAAGATGTAACGCGTATTTATAGCTGTTGATGTTATATCAATAGTCATACCAGCCATTATGACTATTGATTGTTAGAATAAATTTATACTTACTATATTCGACTTTTATTACGAAAAACCTACCACTTTTTTATTTCTACAAAGCATTATATTGTTATCTTCAGATCACCCGTGTAAAAGGGAAAATAATGCATTTTTCTTTTATTTAAAACAAAATAATCTAATATCACGCCTTTCGCCGAAGGGTTGGGTGTAGTACACCCACATTTCGCCAGTTTAAAACATAATATACGTAAGTAACAAAAGGTATTTACAAGGCAGATGAGAGTGGAAACGCCGGGAGGGGACGCCCTAGGAAGACATATAGTGACCTTATTGGTGATGTTCTTCAGAAAGGTCTGGTGTGTAGTACTCACAACCGGCGTGCGTGTATGACCAGATGTATGAACGTAAACGAAGCAAAAGGAGTATGTAAGGATCGTAGCAGGTGGCGTTCTGTAGTTTCTGCCTACCCCCATGGGAAGAAGGCGTGAGTTTATGTATGTATGAGTATACGTAAGTACTTAAACGAGTTTACAGTATCAATGGGATTGAACTTAATCCAAAAAAGACCATATAAAAATCTATACTGCGTTTGCCTGGAAGACCTGTGATAGCGATAAAGCTGCAGTTTGTAGGTTCTTAATTCTTTAACAAAGCATTAATTGGTTCATAACATACTTATAAACTGAATCAAAACTAAAAACTAAAAAAACAGATAGATTGATAAATAGAATACTCTTTATTATGTACACCGTAAAAATACATTACAGTACATTTAATTCAAGTTAGTTCCCTAATTCGCCCAGTATATAAATACATATTTTTTGCAAGCACATTATAGAAATAGATAGCAATCTCGCGAGTAGTTTTTGCCAACCGTTATGTCAATGACAGCGCCATCTGGTAACGTCTTCCAATCACTTCGGAAGACAGCTCAGCGTGTCGTCATAAAACGGCTGCAATGACGGCTGCTTTTAGAGAGAGCGTTTTCGACAACATACCAGAATACAGTCAAACAAAGACTAAGAATACCATAAATATTTTTAAATTGATTAATTTATAAATCGACTATGACTTATCTATGACTACAACACTGCAAATCTTTTTTAGCTTGACAGCTCTAGAACTGTCAACCTGACTGACTGTGACAGTCCACTTTATAGGTTGTTTGCTTCTGATAGCATTTTTCCGTTCGATATACCTATTAGAAGTTTTCAGAAAATCGATATGGAGGCGAAAAGTGAAGAAAAACCTGGTGCTGAAAAAACAGTATTCGATGCCATAGCTCAAAATGACTTAACAGAATTCAAGAATATTTTGGCTCAACATAAAGGGACCGTTGATTTCTTTGACGAAAATGGTATGACTGCGCTGCAACACGCCGCGTATAAGGGCAACAAGGATATGGTTCAATTGCTGCTCGATAGGGTACGTAACTTTCATTGACATTTTTGGCACGACACATTTGTTTTCGTCAGACTAATTGTTTTTTTAATTATCTTTTCCAGGGTGCCGACGTGAATTCTGGCAAGCATGAGTACAACTACACGGCTCTGCACTTCGGTGCCCTGTCCGGGAGCTCCGAGGTGTGCAAGCTACTCCTAGACGCAGGAGCGAAGTCGATCGCCACTAACTCGGTCGGGCGTACAGCTTCGCAGATGGCGGCCTTCGTTGGAAACCACCACACCGTCGCGACCATCAACAACTACGTGCCTCGCAGCGAAATAGCCTACTTCAGTGCGATACAAGGACAACAAATGGAACCATACCTACCTGCAGCCTTAGTTGACCCTCTTCACAAGTTTGTCCTGGGTGTCAACATCCACCCTGTGCGACTAGGACTTAATCTTCAACACATACCTACCTTACTTGACAATGCTGAAAAAGTAATTCAAACACTTGAGTTGTTGTGCAAGAAGGAAATGACACGAGGCGGCGATACTAATGAAGTGATGGCATTTAAATACCACTATCTAGCTTATGTTCTTAGAGAAATACACAACATTAGAGATAAGAAAACAAATACCGAAAAAGATGATAAGAAACATGATGTTGTTGAAGTATTCTCCAAGAAGTTATTGAAGCCGGGCAAAGATGGAGTTTCTCTGGACTTGATGGATACATTCCTTAAAGATTGTGTGAGGGAGTTCCCTTTCAGAGAATGCACAACTTTCCACCAGATGGTGTCTTCCCTGACCAGTAAGGATCCTCCACCCGCCCTGTCAGTGATCAATTGTACTATCAATGGTCAGCGAGGGTTTGTTGATGCCATCCCTTACTGCAGCACTTGTGGGGAGGAGAAGCCTGCTAAGAAGTGTTCCAAGTGCAAATCTGTGCAGTACTGTGACAGGGAATGCCAGCGCTTGCACTGGTTTGTGCACAAGAAGGCTTGCAACAGAGAGTCAAGTGCACCTGCACCGGCTTCCAACGCTAAAGTCAACATTGATGCCAATGAATTAAGTTCTGAGCTTCAAAACCTTGTTGCTGGATAGGAGTGAAACTCACCGTAGTTATTGGTGTCTAACAAAATAAGAATAAAGTAATTCCACTTTTAATGTCTGGATGTATTTTCTTGTAATGTACGTACGTTTTATCTTGGACACAAATAATGTGCTTCTATGTTAGAATAGGAGTGCAATATTTTTCTAAACAATCACATATTATTATTATTTATTTTTGCAAGTGGCAAATAAATATGAAATGCTGTTACTAGTTAAAACATTGTTAGAAGCATTTGTTGTACATAATTGTGTTAATCCCTCTTCTGTGTGTATGTATCCTAAAAAGTCAAATATATCAAAATTATAAATTGCAGACTAGTTTATTTGAACGAGAATAATACCCAAGAGCTGGATACCCAAAATACTATAACTATAGTTTACGTAATTTTGATGAACTCATCAATATTATTGGTCATACAGTGGAAAGATTTGCTTTATTTATGATAGCTTCTGCTCGCGACTTCGTCCGGGTGAAATTTCTTGTTCCCCCGACCCACCCCGTCGCATCGCATCACCTACCCGCGCTATCACTTCATTTTCGCTTAGCGTTCTTTCTGATTTTTTTTGTCTTCGGCTCCGAAAGGTCCTAAGCGTGATGTTAAATTTAAATAGCCTTCTTCAAGAATTGGGCTATCAAATGCAAAAATATATTTTTAATTCCTACCGGTAGTTCCAGAGATATTAAAGAAAAAACTAATTTTACCTCTTTTTAATATTATTTCGTTTATTTATTTTCATACTTATTAAAAATATTTATATAAAAAAAAACATTGATTAAATATAGGTCCGCCGGTATCGGGAGCACGGTCCAAGCTACGGGTGGTGGCTTATTATTATTATTATTATAGTATTTAAGCATAATAAATAATGTTATCCTAAATTCTCATGTAAGTGGCTCTTTTTGTCTTTTCGAGAATAAATAACCTACCTAACCTAAACCTAGACAAGTAGTACCTACCCAAAAATATCCATGTTTGACTACGCAACCGCACACACCGCGCTACAGGACCGGGCAGTGAAACCGAGAATGCAATACTTCCTCCATAGATGGCGCTACTGTACACGTGGGAAGGCAAACAAAACTACGCGGATGAAGCTGTTTTTCCGATAGATGATGATTTTCTCGCACGTTTCACTTTTTTCCACTATGATAAAAAGAGCGAAAATAAATGAAGTGTTAACATTTATATTATTGTTGCTTTTCTGTCAAAAGTTTTAATACTGATTTTCGAGTTAATCGGCGCGCGCGTTAAAATGATTACATACAAACTAACACCCCTTAAACCCTCTTTGAGGGGTAGTTTTGAAAAACTCATAACGACAATTTTTATTACTGGCCGGGGTTCAAAGTATCGATTTTCAAAGAACACGTAAAAAACCGGACAAGTGCGAGTTGAACTCGCGTGGAGAGGGTTCCGTACAATAAATATCTAACCCACCAAAAACATTTCATGTAGTTAAATAAGCTGCTATGACTTACATAACGCTTTCAATGTTAAAAAGTTATCAGATCTAATGTAGAATCAAGCTCCTAGCTTTATAAGGTTAACTCTACAAACCTTACATCTTGGTCAAAATGTAGGTACGGCTTGGCCATTTCGCGGCCGATGCACAGGCACTCTTTTGGGTATATGGTAAGAAATTAAGTCACTCATGCAATAGTTTCATGGCACGGCCAAGCCCTACATTTTGATCAAGATATAGGGTTTGTAGCGTTAGGCCTCATCGAGTTACGGGTTTGACTCTACATTATATAGATCTGATAACTTTTTAACAGTGAAAGCTTTAAAAATGTATGTCTTGGAATTGGAAACCTACTTTACATGAAATGTTTTTAGTAGGATTTCATTTCTTTTTGTAACGTGCTCTATTTCTTTTTATTTTAGCGGTGCTACTGTACCTACTGATATTACAGGGACATGTTAAAATCATAATCCTTAGTTCTTGCGTATTCGAGTAAAAATAGTTATTTATGATACTAGTGCAGTATGTTGTTTTTTTTTTACAAACGAGTCGATGTCTTACCATAGTCACGATTTTGTAAATACTAATTTCCATACGAGTGTCATACCTACAAAGTTTTTCACCACATTTGCGAGAAAACAGTACGATATTGATATCTGATTCCTCACTTGAACTCATATTATTTCGTTTAGATAAAAAGCAATATTAGTCGGAAAGTCGCAACAATCCTTGACGTTTCTAATATGAAAATGGCGCGAATTTGCAAACGCGCCACGTGCGCGTGCGCGTGGTGAAAATTAGGACTAAATCCTTTGTCTCATTTTCTCTTTAGTATTAACGTGAGACTAACGTATTGAGCAAAAGCGCTTCCAAGGAGGTTCGATTTTCAGCTTATTTATTCTAGTAATGTGAAACTCCATGGTGGAATTCTTATATATATTTTTATTAAAACCGTAAAGGATTCGCACAGCGCTATACAACGGAGTATGCGGTAAAATTGGTACTTAGGTGTGAGCACCTATTTTACCGCACGTTCCGTTGTATGGTGCGTAATTTTTAACTTTCGAACAATGTCTACAAGCATCGTAAATGCATTTTTTGAGCCAATGTGTTGAAAATGCATTTTTGAGCAAATCTGTTGAAAAGGTATTTCTTGCACGCCAGCAGTTATCTACTTTTTTCATAGCCAACGAAAAAGTGTTTATTTTTATTATATACCTACATAATTATATCTTACATGCTTATCTAGCTTTCATAACAAGTGGAAGTAGGTATACCTACCGATTAAGAAAAACAAAATTGCACCTCTCTATAAGGGACTTAGAGGTTGAAAGTTACGAATTTCTTATTTTTTGTTGTTTGTGTGCAAATCCTAGCCTGAATACCAAGTTTCAGCTTTGTAGGACGAGAACGAGAAGTACCCAAGAAGTTTTATTTAGCCCAGTCAGCATCTACGAAACCACGAAGAGGCTCTCCAGTCTTTTTAAATGTAAGGCCGTAATCTAACGTACCTTTTAAATATTGCAGGACACGTATAGCAGTATTCTAATGCGCCTTCACGGGGTTCATGTCAGCATAATTGATGGGGTCCGATAGGGCCGATGCCTGCCGGGGTCGCGGATTGTTCGAAAGAGTTACCGTGGCCCTGGCGCACAGGCAACTGATGGAACACGGGTGGGTTTTAGTCAGTAAGAGTCTGACATGCTCTCCCGCTCCGCCCAGAGCGGGAGAGGTCATTTGATGATTTCAAACCCAAAAAAAAAATGCGGTTCTTATTGATTTGGCATAGGAAACTTACGGCAAACAAAATATTGGGCATGGGATCGATAGCCAAAAACATCAGGCAACCGATCAAGTTTTGATAAGGGACATTGACAGCTGGTTCTGTCTGAGAAAGCAGGTCAACACTAATGTCCATAGGAGTAGAAACAGCGAGCTAATTGCGTAACACACTAACAGTAGAATAGGAATACCTAGCTTTCATTTTGACAGTTCAATATAATTCATTGCGTTATTTACGTTGTTGAGCAGACAAATTTTCCGAACATAGGAAGCAATGGATTATTAGCAATAGGCTTCAAAATTATTCAAATTGTGATTAATAATGTATTACACAATTAGGGCACAGTTTTGCACTCCGCCATATTAAATCGGTCTAACGGTCGTTTTTGATTTACCTTTACATCGTTTGATCCCTTCACTCTAACAACGTGCAGACCGAGGCAATAACTAAGCTCACCTAAATCCTTAACACCGAAGAAATCCTTTAAGTATTTTTTTGAGAATGTAAGCTCGCTTTCATTATTATGAAACAAAACCAAATCTACGTAGTTAAATTGCCAAAATAGCGATATTATTAGACTTCCGTTTAATGTAGACGCAGGGCTCAGACTCCAATCTATTATAGCCTAAATCACGGAGTACCTCATCTAATATTTTATTCCATAAATTATTTTTTTAATTCTTCTTCTTTTTTAAGTCTGTTTGAGACCATAAAGCGTTTTGTTCAGTTTTCACATCTTGGTCTCCTTCCCTTCAGCTAGAAACCCTTGGGGTTGTACCATAAAAAACATTGCCCTCTAGTTTTCCGTGAAGGAAAGCCGTGTCAATGTCTAAATGATATAATTTGTAAATTATGTTCTGTGGCTATCGTAATCAAAACCCTTAACTAAAGACTTGGCTAAAAGGTCTTAGCAACCAGGCCATAAAAATACTTATAAAAAATAAAAACCCTTAACGACAAGTTACGAACCACCGGCGAGAAGGTTTCCTTGTAATCAATTCCGTAGCTTTGACGAAAACCCTTTGCAACTGAACGTGCTTTATACCTACAAACTTTACCTTAAACAACACGTTTATACTTGAAGACCCATTTACATGGTATGATCTTCTGTCCTGTGTTCTCTACTAAGGTCCAGGTACAGTTAGTCATCAAGAAATTAGGTATATTCGTCCTCCATTGCAGCTATTCACATATCCTTGTCAGGACGTAAAAATGCATCAGACTAAGAACAAGGTTCCTCATTCAACTCATCACTTTGCATCGCTGAACAACAATAGACAGAGCAGTAATTCACAGGTTTTCTTTCCCTTAAAATGTACCTCATAACGGGTCCCACAGGCGCCTCTTTTTCCTCATCTGGTACTATTGAAGTTGTAGGAAGAGGATAGGTCACAGATAAGGGTGGTACCGCAGCAGCAGTGCTCGTACTCGCTAAAGGATTAACTGAACTACCTTGCACCTGTAAATTATTGTTATCAGAAGAGAGAACATTACTATGAAAATCTGATTCGTTACCTATCTTATTGTTAGAGAAACAATACTCAAAAATATTACATCCCGACCTTTAAGGACAAAAAATTACATGACCTAAACGCAAATTTATAATGCCTAAAAATATATGATCCACTGCAGTAACCAAAATCAGAAAAATATATGATATTCTTCTGGATATATGCCAGTTAGATAGTGTGTTGAAAACATAATACAATTAACTTGATATGATAGAAAAAAATCACGAAGATAGCTCTAAAAAAATATTTTAGCGATTAAAAACCATACTAATATACATGCAAACATTCAGTTTTTTTGTCAGATTATTCTACAAGTAACATACCTACTAACATAATAGTGTTTCAATTTTTTAGTCAAATGAATAGATTTTTTGTAAATCCATAATTGCTTCATATTTTGCAATAAATTACCAGCGTTGTGTCATTGCGCGTCTCTTTCTTATCAATGCAATCTGACAGTGACCGCGGTTTAGGTCTTGTAAGCCTCTTAATACTTTTTCATAATTATGTTGGTGGGTTCACGAAACCTATATGATTTGTTATCGTCGTAATAACCAACGAATATGCTGTTTTGCTTTAGCGTTTAACTTTTGGCGATCGCAAGACGGTACATGAACGTATGCATGACAACCAAATAATCGTAAATGAGAGATATCTGGCTTTCTACAGTACCATATCTGGAGTACGATATCTTAAGGGGACTACATGACCTAAACGCAAATTTATAATGCCTAAAAATATATGATCCACTGCAGTAACCAAAATCAGAAAAATATATGATATTCTTCTGAATATATGCTAGTTAGATAGTGTATTGAAAACATAATGCAATTAACTTAATATGATAGAAAAATATCACGAAGATACCTCTAAAATTTTTTTTAACTATTAATTATTCATACTAATATACATGCAAACATTCAGATTTTTTGTCAGATTATTCTGCAAGTAACATACTAACGTAATAGTGTTTTAATTTTTTAGTCCAATGAATAGATTTTTTGTAAATCCATAATTGCTTCATATTTTGCAATAAATTACCAGCGTTGTGTCATCGCGCGACTCTTTCTTTTCTATGCAATCCGACAGTGACCGCGCTTTAGCTCTTGTAAGCCTCTTAATGCTCTATCAGGACATCTATTTTTCAAATAAGTAGCAGTACGTACCACTTCTTCCCAGAACGCCTTTGGTAGACTACTGTCTTGTAACATGCATCTAGACTTTTCCACTAAGGACCTATTCGCTCTTTCAGCAACCCCGTTAGATTGTTGGCAATACCGGACAGTAGTCTGGTGCTTAATTCCCTTAGAAGCTAAATACGCTTCGAATTCAGCATTAACATACTCACCCCCGTTATCGCTACGCAAGTTCCTCATCTTATGAGATGTTTTCCTCTCAATAAAGGCTTCAAAATCTAAAAACTTTTTCTTAACATCCGCTTTAGAGCGTATAAAATACGAAAAAATCATCCTAGAAAAATCGTCTACAATAATAACTAATTAGTTGTTTAACTCTAAAGATATTGCGTCAAAACGTCCACACACACACACACACATCTGAATGTATTACTTCCAACGATCTGGTGCCTCTTATATTCAATAGTTTTGAAGAGTTTTCGACTCTGTTTTCCTTCAATACAGGCTACACAAGTGTTTTAATCTAAAGAAAAATACTCAATAACTTCAGCTTTTCCATGACACTGGTGTTCCAACGCGCCGCGGCGCAGATGCCGAAGCCTTCGATGCCTGAGGTTCGAAGACGCGTTCACTCCAGTAACCATTAAATTGATATCTGCACCATCATTACGTAACACACTATCTATATCAATCTGTATCATTTTGAAGCCTATTGCTAATCCATTGCTTCATATGTTCGAAAAATTTGTCTGCTCAACAACGTAAATAACGCAATGAATGTTGTTGAACTGTCAAAATGAAACCCATTCCTACTGTTACTGTGTTACGTAATTACCCCGGTCTAGTTTGTACAAACCACCAACGTTGCATGTAGCAACACCAACATGGCATGCACCAACTACTTTGCCGACTACATTTACATCATTGTGTTTACACATACCACAACCTTTAACAAAAAAAATAGTAGGTAATGCCCTTCTCGACAGCCTTATTTACAGAAATTTATTTGTACATTATTCAGGAACGTACAGAGCTTCTTTTGTACTATCCAATGTAACTTACTGTCCTTGGCAAGCAACACTTCACCGACGCGCGACGCCAGCTGGGTTTACCTCTTTGGTAGAGTTATGTCCTTGCTATCACTCATAGGTTTAAAATTGGTAAGCCATTCTTTAGAACAGGTCATATGCGAGAAGGCTCCAGAATCGACATACCAGGCTGTTGGACTTAACTGCCTCCAACGCCCAAAAAGGAAATAAGACGTGTTTGTCTCATTACTAGGTTTCTTACTTTTTTCCTTCCTTTCCTGTTTCCTTTTTTTGTAAGGTGGGCAGTCAGGTCGCTTGTGTCCAGGTTATTTGGTAGCAAACAATGCTTCTCGCTACTGCTTTGTGCGGCATCACCACTCTCTCATTCGAAGCAAGAACAAATTATTTTGACTCACGCTTTGCGCTTTGGCTAAGCAATTTCTGTCTAACTTACTCGGAAGTTACTTGTATACTTGAGTTTTCCGAGAGTTGAAAATCCAACAGTGTGTTTTTTCAACGCAAAGCTCAACACCGAGAGTTGAAAATCCAATGCGCGATAAAATCCCGCCGCGATATTTTTACGTCGTTCGTGCAAACATGGGCTAAAAGTTGGCAACCTTACTTGGCACACACACAAGTGCCAGTGCACTAGTAGGGAGTAAGAGAGTAGGCCCCCTGCAACCAATATCAGCGGAGACTAGCTATCGACACAGTGACAATTGTGTCACTGTGTCGTTGTATAAAGTCCGTAGTTTCGGCCTAAATTACGGGAGTTTACTACTCCTTGACACTTACGGACATAAGATTACCTAGTTCGGGGCCTGAACTAAAAATTAATGACAGCACGATTTGGCAGTTTTCGTTACTCCCGATGTGTTTTGGCTCGACCGAAAAAGTTAATTGATCGGGAGTAGGGTTCATTCGGATGCATTGAAATACTTTCAGACGGGCCCGTATCTTTATTGACGGACTTCGAGTATAGGCCCCCAGGACCGAAATTCGGTCCGGAGGACTACATAGCTAAGTACCTAAGTACTATATTATGTATAACTTAATAACAGCAAAACTGCTTGAAAAATAAGAAGGTATCTCAACAGGGTTTGAAGCATTACAAGACCCCGCGCGACGTAATTCATATATAATCCTGAACGGGATCCCTTCTTTTCGCATAATTTGTTTTTACTAATATATTTTGCCATATTCGTTTTCGCATAACTTTTATTAGCATAATGATACTGCAATGGTTAGGTTAGGTTAATTTATGGTAATAAACCCCTTATTTTTAAAAGTGTAACCGTGGAGTTTCTTTCCGGCTCTTCTCCATAGGAAACAACCAATTGGAACCGTGCACCTAGCACCTGACGTTTCATAAATGCCCATGTTGGTTTATGTGAAATAAAATATTTTGGTTTGAAAAATTACTTATGGCAAAACATTTATGCGTAATGATCATTATTCTGAATTTCGTTATGTCAATGTTATATTATGTATTAAAATTTTATGCAAATGGATAGGGAACCATCCTGAACTCCTAATAGTGTTGCAAGTTACCTACCTATATTACTACCTACCTATTTACCTACCTATCCAGGTAGGTATTGGCTCCTCACAGTTCGAACGAAGTTGATATCCGTGGACAAACTTGAGTGTGGGGTATGAAAAAAGGCCGGAGCCCTGGTCCTGGGGGATTACCTACTTTATATTAGGTACCTAAACTTTCCTAAATAAAACTAAAAGGTATGAAAATAGCTGTGCGATAAAGGCGCACGTGAGTCCAAAACCTAGTAATACCTACTTATATTAATTCAATTATCTGGAACCGAACCAAAGATAAACCTGTCAGCCCGCCAGCATAAAATCAGGCCAAGTGCGAGTTGTACCTAGGTAGGTACTCCCGTCGGGGGATTCGTACCTTGGGAGGTAAAATATTTTAAATTAAGTAGTATCGTTTTCTTTCTTTGGGTCTTAATAATTAGGTTATCGCTGATTTTTTTAAACTTCTAGTTAGAGACATTCATTTATTTTTGGTTCATTATTATTTATACATAAACCTAGTGACAATGTTAGGTACTTACCTACCCAACACCTTTGTCACTGACATTTGGGATAATGGGATGGGCAGAGAGAAAAAAATGCCATAGTAAATCAAATAAAAAATATAAGTATTGTAATTACTTAACTGTTGACTGATATTATTTACATTATGTACAGTTTACATAATTATAGTCATTTTAAATAAAGTATAATTTCTAGCACTAACAAGTAATTTAGATACTTACACATCTGAGTAGGTATACATATTGTTTTCACATATTTTGGGCACCTAACCTACGCTTATCGTAACTGCATATGTTAAGACTAATTTAATTATTTATTTAAGCATTTTATACAATCATAAGGCACTGTTATCACAATACAATCTATTCATTACTTATTTTAACGAGGTAGGTATAAAGTAGATTTTTTATTAATTAAACATTAAAATATAACTAAGTATGTTGAAATTATAATTATTTACATTAAATTATGGTATGTAGGTATTGCGAATATCCCTGTCGCGTAAACATTCTTAATTACCTAATATTTTTAATTTAAGTACCGTTTAGAATAGCTACATGGCTCAAAGTTACCTACATAGAAAAAGTAACGTCCATTCGCGAAGGGACAAGTAATATTTGTCAACACTTAACATTCTAAGTCATTTATATCCAGAAGAAATGTGTAAATACGAGCGTCAGCCTTCGCCGAGCAGGGCACTGATCGTGAAGCTTTTTAACCGTCGGCAGGGCGCCGGCGCGGCGGGGGGCGAATGTGCCGGCGGCAGGGGCGGCGGCAGCGCGGGGCCCCACGAGAAGCTGCTTGGTATAGGGCTGCCGGGCCAGAGCCCTAGGTGCATAGGCATGTGTAGGGGTAGGTATGGCAACTCTGGAGGGTAGAAGGCAGGTGGTGGAGGTGTTATGTTTTCAGTTGCGGCAACAAGTGGAGCGGGGGATTCTACTAAGGGCGGGGACCTAGGCGATGAAGACCGTAAGCTTCCTTCCTCTGAACATGAGGAAGCAGCATCAGAACAAGGTCTCTTAGCCTCACTGGGCTCGCCACTAGGTTCTGGGTTACCCTCGCTGCCAGAGTCAGGGTTCTTCCGCTTGCATTTTGACTGGCCACACGCTCGGAAGCCTTTGGCGAAGGGGTTGTTGTCGATTTTCAATTTTGTGATGCGGTCATTCTGTGGACAAACAAAAACTGTGTGTCAAAAATAATTGTAAAGCAAACGATTTGTTTTATTACTAAGTAGAGCATTATTACCACAGATTGATTATGTGTAACATTCACATTTTAGAGCAGTAATGTGTCGCTCTCACAACTCGTCAGTTATCTATTTATCTATCCCTACTTATCAAAATTTCGTGGTTGACGCGTCACACGGAAATCTCCTTATCGCATTTACAGAATGCAATTTAAACATCCGTTTCCGCATACATCCCGGCGTCGCTAATAGCATGTAAGGGATAATTGTCGCACATGTGGCGTGGACTTGGCGACAAGCCAATTAGCATGGCATGTTCGCGTGTCGCCGTGTCACCGTGTCGCCGCGACGTCGCCCGCCCGTCACGCGGCTGTTACGCGCGAACTACTCTACAAGGCGCCTGTTACACACGGCAAAAACACTAAACACTACCGTAACATGAAATCACAAGGATCTATGTGGTTGCTGTAAGTGACGAAGACAGGTTCAACACAAAAATTCGTAATTAAATAGGACGTTCGAAATTCAACATGATTTTTTTCGCGTCTCGCCCGAAAATGTGTTTGCAATCGAAAGTCGAAATTATCTAGCGAAATCCTGAACGCAAATAGTGAGCTCGAGATATGTGAAGTCACTTGTAACGATTGTTTACCCGGCGTGATAAGGCGGCGCCGGCGGGCCCTGCTTGCTCCACCAGATAACCGCCAGCCCGGTGAAACACCGGAGAGTGCTAAAAGCCTGTTATTAGCAGAGCAAAGTGCACTTTTTAAGTCGGTCGGTTAGCAAAACGTGATGCATAAGAGTAGTCAGGCGCCGCCCCTGGCCCGCCCTGTCGCCCGTGACGTCACCACACAAACTTGCCGTCGCTATTACTTTTTGCGTGACTATTTAACATATTGGCGACTGTCGCCAGTTTTTTAGAACTGTGTAATTAGGGTCTGTGTAAATTTGGTTTACTTATCTAGCAGATAGGACCATAATTTACGGGCAGACCGGCAAAAACACGATGACAGACTGCGACGATGATGGTGCTCTATTGAATTCACAATATTAGGGCATTGTGTTGTTGTAATTGAACCTGGTGTGCCACCTAGTTACGCTCTTGAATAAAGGGGCGGCATTTTCAAAGACGATTTCTAATTCGTTGATAATTCGCAACAATGGTTTAGCCATCGAGCGGTCGCCTGTCGGGGGATAATGTGCAATGATACGCCGCCGACCATTGTCGGAGAGAGGGTCCCGTTAGCCACACAATTGTCGGATAATCCTACAAAGCTTCCGATGAAATGGACGCGAGAAAACTTTCGCGCCTCGTTGCAGTCAACATGAAGGACGCCGCGGGGCAAAGAAAGCCGCTGCTTAATTACGACCAGGGATTATGCAAGGGATAGCCACGCTGCGATGAACGCAAAAGCCAGTAGTTAGTTTGGGATAACAAACAGCGGGGGCCTGTGTCTCGGTACTTATATAAAAGCCTCGGGCCAGGTTTAATAAATGGAATTAAAGTGTACCGCAACTTTATTGCCCAAGGCAAAATGCAAGGGGATGTTCTTACAAATATGTATTGGTTTAGTTTATTTAGTCACGCAACGCACAGTCTGTCTGCAACCTAAAGAAGTTAGGTACTTAATACAAATCGTGTGACTCTAGTCACAATAGGCAATTCTAACTGAACGTTTGCTCACATTGCTCACTCTATTGTTTTTCATAAAGTTATGATATCATTCGGTACCATATTTACCGCTTGAAATCACTGTTCAGCGTCTGCAGAAAGTAACTGTAGTGAACCTGATACACTTACAAGATTTACCGAACGGCCCACAATTCTTAACAAACGCCGCCGCTTGAACAAAAACACCAAATTAGCCGGTATTGTTTCGTTAAGAGTCCTTACACAATGCCCGTTCGTTGCAATCGTATTTTTTGTTGACGTAACTGGCACCAACTTATGTTCGATTTTCGTAAAAGCTTTGGCGCCTGCTGTAGGGAAAAAAATGCCGACGTCAGTCCGTATGTGCGAATCGACGGGTTCGTAGAATCGTAGTACGTATTCTGAGAAATAGAGGTGCGACCATATCATGTAAGGTATTCCCCTGATGTCCTACTGATAGTCTGTTTTAATACAAATGATTTAGTGGGGGTTGTTATCTTGCTTAACTTGTGATTTGTTGCGGTTGGCGCTTGTAGTTTCCTACGTGATAAGACCGCTAGGATAAAAAAGAAAACTAGGGAGAGGCAAATTACATGATTTGTAAAATTTGTATATGACTTTGATGTCCGTATTCATAAGCCTAAATCAAATATGAAGTTTTATTTAAATACAAATCATATTTTAAAATTTTAGCTTAATCAGTTTCTACAAACAGCTAATTTGTTTTCCCGCAGAAATACTGCTTATTCTTATCAAATTAATACCTACAGAAACCCTGGTTTCTGAAATCTTTAGTTATGTTTACCAATATACTATTTTTATTCCTGGTTATATTAAGAAAGAAAGAATGAAAATATATTTTATTTGCACTAAATAATAACATTACTACTACTAATGTTGGTAGCTGCCAGACTTCAATAGGATTAACCATCAGAAACCGCAGTTACTCGTAAATAACTTGAACTTCAACTGTTACAAACCTGGTAAGCGGTGACAGCAATGAACTCCGTCTCCGGAAAGGAGAAAGATGCATGGGGCGCACCCCAGGCCAGGGCGGCGGCGTCACGGGCTCGCACCACCAGCGCCCGGGGACGGTACTTATGCATGGAGGTCAGTACCATCTGAAAGAGAAATAAGATATTAGTTGAGTCCCAAAACAGCTGCAATATCAATAGAACTGAATATTTTTAAAACCATGGACCATAAAAGCGGTCAGTCGAGCGAATGGTTGTATGTTGGTTGTGCTAACCAACCTACATTGGGTTCTAGGTTTATTACAGCCTACAAAGATCAGGCTTGAGTCTGGGAAAAATATACGCTGATCGCGTTGCACCGTAGCTTGCCGTGAACCCAATATAATAGATTACGATCCTTAATTTTTTCCCTATGAGCTTTTATCCTCTCACTCGGAAACACTATCTTTTAGCACTTTTCAAGCAATTTTGTTTTTGTTCTAAGTTATTTTAGTTCAGGCCAACTAATGGAGGAAGTTTTGCCGAGACAAAAAGTCACCACGGCATAATACATAGGAATATAAGTAACTACTTCATCTCATGGCCGCCAGGCTGTAGAAACTGTCTCCAAAACCAGGACCGTTTCTACATCTGTTAGAAAATCATCCTGAAAAAAAAAACTATCCAAACTTTGACACACCTACGAGAATTCTACAACTTGCTAAATCATTAAAATCTAATCTCCATCTTAAAAGAACAAACATACTAAGGTCTGCCAGTGTCAGGCGACAAGACTGTCGCGTCACCGTCGTTGCTTCGGTCGCTCTTGCGTAAGGGGCCTTTATCTTCCACTTGACGCGAATAAACCCACGTCCGTAAAAATATCGCGGCGGAATTTTATCGCACACTGAATTTTCAACCCTCGGTGTTAAGCCGAGCATTTCGAATCTAACAGAGTGCATCCCAGCGTGTCGAAAAAACACACTGTTGGCTTTTCAAGTTTCGGCGCCAAGCCAAGCGTTGAAAATCTAGTGTGCGATAAAATATCGCGTTAGCCCACGTGGGCTAACGCTACTACCTGGCCAATACGCGGGCGTCGCCGCCGCCGGTTGCAACCACTTCAAAAGTAGAAGGGTTCGCACTCTATTGTCTATGTATTTTCTAAAAGGTTAATAGTTAAAAGAGGATTTAAGTAAAAGTGTTGCTACTTTTATATTTTGTTTGTTACTTTCGAGTGGCATTGTTCTGCGTTCAAGTTCCAATACTGAAGTATGAAAGTACAATGCAAATTTTATTAAATCGTTTGCTGTATTGTCTATTACAAAGACAGAGGATAAAGTGCAATGGCCGTTTTAGACGATTGCAAATTTTTGTTCATTGTAAAAAAATATCTCAGATTGGGCTCTTATCAAAGAAAAATTGGCTTCCTATTGCCTAATTGTTTGTTAACAAAGAAATAAGTCACCATTCAATAAGCTCTATGATAAATTATCGAAAAGAAATATTATCTAAGTGCACCTCTACACTCTCAAATATGTTTCTGCCGTCATTGGTTTGAGCTGCCCGTTGTCAGTACCGGAACTGCTTAAAATAATATATCAAACTGAAAGTCAACTCATTTATTTCAAATAGGCACGAACGTTTTGAACGTAAACAATTACAAAAAAAAATTGCATTAACTCTAGTTGCCCCTTCCAAAAGGTAGTTTCGGATGGAGAAGAATGGGCAAGAAACTCCACCGTTACTCTTTTAAAATGTTTTACAATATTTTTTATACATTAATTATATAATTATATGTGAAGACGATGCACCTAGAATAAAATTACTATACCACAATAGGTAAAACAAAATTAAATATAAAGCGATGACAGGTAAACTAATTATGTGATACATACATGGTGCTCACATATTTCCAAATATTGTAAAAGCTAGTAATAATTATTATAGATAGATGATATGACGAGAAAAGATATATGGAATATTCCCACAATGTCTGATGTGTCGGACAGATTGACAGATAGACAATACAAAGTTAGCCGCGTTCGGTAGCTCGTCGATCATAGCGAGGTGTGTTCAATCAAAAAGATACAGGCTTCAGATTGTCCGGTGAAGTTCGGGAGTTTTTTGCGACTTAGGTAGGTACGGGAGGATAGTGATCATGTTAATTGATAGGGCTTTGATTAAAGTGATAAAAGTGTTGTACGTTTACACTCTTTGTGATTTGTAAGAGCTCTTTGTGAGAGGTCATGTTCGTGAACGGGCGCCGTTAGTAGGGACTGGTCATGTCTTAGCTGCCACGGCTTATTTTAATTTAATTTAGTATTTAAATTGTTTTTGTCCTTTTATTACGGAAGCTTTTAACGTTCTGCATCGTCCTCAACATTATTGATATAACCATATTTAATTTAAAAGAGTGTCCGAGTTTTTTGCCCGTTCTTCTCCATAGGTACCTAATACGCTTTGGAATGGGCAACTAGCTTCATCTTTCTGACTGACCGACCCCTCGACAATTCAAAAGTGCCTGTAATTGGTTTATTTGAAATAAATGCTTTGAGTTTGAAGGTGCAATCTTATTGAGTCCACAAAAATATTACACATTTCGGTCCTCAAAAAAAAAATTGGTGTGCTAAGTTATGTTGGTACACCTCTGCCTAACCCTTTTGAGTAAACTGTGTGTGAAATAACTTGCCATCTATGTTAGAAAGGAACGTAAAAGCCAGATGGTTAGAAATTATTGTTAGGGATAAAAAATTGCAGTATTTATTTTGATCTACAGCACTACTATTGCGACTACCTTTTAATAAAACCAACTAGTAATAATTACTCAAGACTTGATCATGCTAGAATTAAGGGAGATAATTAAAGTTTCTAAATTGGTAGGAAACTGCAAAACTATTGTTTACCTAGTAACTGCAAAACCAGCTTTGAGCATAGCTCTACTTTATTATAAATCAATAAATGCCACAAGTAAAGAGATATTTTATCGAATTGTTAGGATTAGTAAATTGCAAATTTCTACTTTACCTATAAGACCACCTTTGAGCATAGCTCTACTTTATTATAAATCAAGAAATGCCACAAGTAAAGAGATAGTTTATCGAATTGTTAGGATTAGTAAATTGCAAATTTCTACTTTACCTATAAGACCACCTTTGAGCATAGCTCTACTTCTATATCCATTAGGAATTTCTTAGTAACAGCCCGGAGTTTGGAAGTTTGCAGTGTGATAACCCGTGCCTCAGAAAGCACGTTAAGTCGTTGATCCTGCGCCTGATTTCTCTCCGGTCGTGTCGGATCGCGTGCCGTCCCATCGGACTATGCGAGTGAGAGAAAAGAGAGTGCACCTGTGTCTGCGCACACACTAATTGTGCACTATAATATCTCCCGCGCTGAAGGCTAGTCTCCGTTAAAATTGGCCGCCGTCTGGAGGACTATTACTTCTATATCTATACATAATACACTCGAGAGCAATGAATCCGGGTCACTTAAAGAATGTTAAAAATCTCGGAAACTAAAAATGATAGGTTAATGCAATAAATTGTATTTAATAGACAATGTAATACTCCTTAAATGAAAGTAAAAAAAATATGAGTCACCATACATTTTATTAACACAAAATTACATAAAGAAAAAAACTGCTGATCTCTCCTTAAAACAAAAATAGGAAACATGAAATTTTTGAACTTTATTACGATTTTATTGAATTTTAATACTTCGTATTGCCTCCTCGTGCTTCCATTACTGCGTTTACGCGGTTTGGCATGCTGTACACCAAGTTCCTTATACGATTTTGGGGAATATTCTCCCATTCCTCTGTGAGAGCAATTTTGAGCTCACGAAGCGTGATTGGGGGAGGGTTTCGTTGTTTTACGCATCTGCCTAGCTCGTCCCAAGCATGCTCGATCGGGTTGATATCCGGGCTGCGCGCTGGCCACTCCATACGAGTAATGTTCATCTCTTGAAGGTAGTCATTCACAGTCCTACCTGTATGAGGTCGGGCATTGTCATGCATAAATATAGCATCCTCACCTAAATTGACCATAAATGGACCAACGTGATCATTGAGGATTTCTTCCACATATCTTACGCTAGTTAAAGAGCCGTTTTCTATGATCACCAGCTCTGTGCGACTTTCAGAAGAAATTCCGGCCCACACAAGTACAGACCCACCACCGTAGGCTACTTTTTCTTCGATGCATGCTTGCTTGAATCTTTCCCCTGGTCTTCGATACACTCTGTGTCTTCCATCGTGCTTGTAGAGCATAAATTTTGATTCGTCGGAGAACATAACTTTTGACCAATCTTCAATACTCCAATTTACGTGGCTCTGGGCATATCTTAGTCTTGAAATACGATGCCCACGCTCCAGTTTAGGGCCGTTTGCAGGTCTAAGGGGTTTTAAGTTAGATTCAGCAAGCCGACGTCTTACTGTCCATGCACTTGGGTTACTTCCTCCGAGGCGTCGAAACTGATTTGTGAGTTCAGTTCCTGTGAGAAAGCGATTTCGAAGCATGGTGTTCACCAAGTATCGGTCTTCTCGTGCTGTGGTACACCTGGTTCTGCCCGTTCCTGGTCTGCGTAGGTTAGAACCAGTTTCTTCGTAACGTCGGAGAACTCTTTGTACTGTTGACAGCGACACACCGACAGTCCTGGCTGTATCGCGCTGGCTCCGGCCGGTTTCCAGCATTGTAAGTATTCTGGTGCATTCTTCAGGCGTAAGCGACATAATTTCAGCTTGAATAATGAATATAGAGCACTATCAACATGGTTTATGTACCCACATAAATGACAGATTACAAACAAAAGCAAAACCAAATGCTGTAATTTCGTAGTTCCATCTTCGAAAGTGGCCCTTTTTCAAATTTGATTTTTTTATGATATAACTTTACAATAACTAAGAAGTTTTAATACCTTCATTTAAGGAGTATTACATTGTCTATTAAATACAATTTATTGCATTAACCTAGCATTTTTAGTTTCCGAGATTTTTAGGATTCTTTAAGTGACCCGGATTCATTGCTCTTGAGTGTATTATAAATTAAAGTCACTTTTCGTGTCTGCGTCTGTGATCGCGTCGTTTTACTAATCTACGCAACGCATTTTGATCCGGTTTCCACCATCATTTAGAGAATTTATTCCGATTGGTTTATGTGTACGAAAATGTAATATTAAACTTACATATAAATAACGAAATGTCGATGTTTTGTCATGTCATAATTTAAAAACCGCGTGAAAGAGCGGCGGGTCGCTAGTTAGTTATAAATTAAGAAATTCTAGAAGAGAGATGGTTAAAAGTTATTGGTAGGTTTAGGAAACTGTAAAATTCTTATTTTACCTCCCATAAGACCACCTTTGAGCATAGCTTACTTTAGTCGTAAATAAAAACTAGTTCTAATTAAATACTGTTTCTATTTAAAATTGCGTATTCTAAACCACACACAGTTATAGATTTGTTAAAGTTAACTAGTGATTAAATATATGGGCGGTGCGAGGATCATTATTGATTCACGAATAAACATTTTAAATAACGCTCGGGGCAATAATGTGGATAAACAACATCGATAAATTACTGAATTCGAGTAAGATATAATTTTTGAGAACGATCAATTATTCTGTGAATTGAACGTCTACAGTACCTATTTATTTGTACATACAGACCTACCAACAACAACTTCTCTGTGTACCATAACTCTATGGGTTACATGACCATCATTTTGTCTCTGGTATTTTTAAGCGATTGCCAGAAGCAGAACGATGTTTTAAATCCGTTTAGCGCTAACCTATAAATTAATGATTTGTAGTGCAAATTATAATTAGAAGTACTGATTCATATCTATTTTACTTAGCGAACATAAACGGTGAACGTTACGGCACAATTCACATCTGTGTGGTAAAATCAAAATAGTTCCTCTAAATATTCATAACATACACACGTAACATAACATCACGCCTGTATTCCCCGAAGAGTTGGGCAGAGGTGTACCTATAGCACACCCACATTTCGCCAGTTATGTTTAAGTCCCATGTAACAGGGGGCGAGCCTATTGCCATCAACCGGGCACAAATCCAGACTCCGGGCTGCTACCGAGAAATTCCAGATGGAAAAACCCAATAACACTTAAATACACTAAATATTCATCTATAGTATTAAAACAAATCGACTTTCTGGTCTCCACATTCTCTACAAAACCTACTTTAAATACACTTGCACTTAGAAAATCAAAAACAAATAGGATTCCCCTAACTCCAATACTTATACGTTACATTTACCAATTTAGGTGTCGCGATATTAGTGCAAACGGGCATTTGTCTTTTTCCAGTCCATCAGACATGTGTAATCTTAACAGACATCATCTTCTATCTAAAATCTCTCAGAAACACGTGTCTATCACTAATTAGTGGCCACAATCTTGTCACGCTCCTGCTATGGGGTAGGTTTCCGCAAACGCTCGGGGCTCGAACCGGGGCCTTCCGCTTGGCTAACCCGATCGCTTGTACTGATAAACTTAATGTGCCACAAAAGTTGATGTTTAGCAGTTTTTATTGTAATTTTTGTTGCTATTAATGTTGGGATTTCTGCCTTACAAAAAGCCTTAGAGTAAAAAAGTTTAGCATAGCGCGCCTGTTATGACTCGACCCTTTCATAAAACGACGGCTTTGATAAAATATATGAGTTATAGAAAGAACTGTGATCAACTGTGTCAAGTTAAATGTAAAACCGCACTAATGCAAAAAAAAGGATTGTGTAGTTTTGTGAAACCACGGTAAAAGTGAAACTTTTTCCCTACTCCGCGGCCGACCGTCACGCGACATGCAACACACAGACGAAAAAGTTTGAGACGATGTAATAAAAGTTACACTTTAAAAAGTTTTTTTGGAATTGCCCCACGTATAATATAATATAATTAAAATAATAATAAAGTCCCTAATATTATTAAAATGATGACTATATTTCAATTTAAAAGGGCACTAATTAAAATATTAATTGAAAAATGTTATTGCACAATTGACGACTTCCTTAGTCATAAATCACTGACTGATTGACATGATATTATTCCATTTGATATTTTTTATTACTGTAATCTTGTTGACATTTGACATTTTTGTATTATTTTTGACATAAATTTTCATTTTCTTTTATATTTTGTTTTCTTAAATGTTATTTATAATTATAATATCTTTAAATTTGTGTAAATTAAATAATAATATGAGTAGCATGCCCATGAGACGGTAGAACATGGAGGACTATTATAATAAAACATGTATGTACTAAATACCCATGTTTACAAACCAATAAATGATTTGATTTGATTTGATTTGATTTGATTTGATTTGATTTGAACAATAAAATTAAATACAGTCCAGTGCTTTTCCGATGTTTTTCTTGACGGGAACGGAAAACATGTCATAGAACTAACGGCGGCGGCGATAACAAACCGTAAAAATAACATGATCTTTATACTATTTTATATCATTCGATCTTATATGAGAAATAGCTGTCTGACGTGATATCTTCACGAATCTTGACTTTAATGTGGCTATAAAATATATACCAATTTAATCACCTTATTACCCCCAATTTTCTACCACGACTGGTTCGAATTCTTAGAATCAATCATTTGAAACTATTGCTAATTGCGTGAGAATAATCTCTCTATGTATACCTAATCCCTAGCCTTTAACGAGTTTCATACTTAACATATTTAGAAATATCTAGACATCTAATCCTTTCACTGTAACAGTTTTTTAAGTATTACTCCGTAGTGAGCCCGTACTCTTTCACACGGCGACCTTCTGAAGTTTTCGTAAAAAAATAACCAACAAAGGGTGTGGACACAATGTATAATGCTGGCTCCTTTTATCACAGGTGGTAAGTCCTCAAGTGCACAGTACACGAGGATATCTTCCACGCGAATTAGTTCACTCCTCGTCGCTCAGTAGCTGGTGCATTGTTAGGGTAGGTGCACAAAGACGCCGCGCCGCTCTCCCGCGATCCCGGTCCCGGTGCCTCAGCGAAGCGTACGCACGCACTGAGGCGTACCCCGCCTACAGTTTTTGCTGTCCTACCCGTCATAATAATGTGTGTTATGATGCTTTATGACTGATAGCCATGAACGATGTTTGTTTTGATAGACAACCAGCTTTTATGTAGGTAGGTCAGGTTAATTGAAATGTTTAGTAGACGGTTTTCGTTTTTTTTGTTATTCCTTTATTCTCATTACATTCTTTTAGCTTACAAAACTAGTCCATATCTGAACATCTTTGTACACATTGTAAAAAATCTTATCGCTCTGGAATTACGGCTATATAATTTAAACATTCAAACATGCATCAAGAACAGTCGTAAACTGTCACTCCGAGGCAGTTTCTACAAACAGTCAGTGCAAACATTGTATAAAAATTATAAAACCTGGGGTAAAGCATCACAGTCGTCATTAATCGAGGCGTCAACTGCTCTGTCTAAACACACCGCCCGGATAAAGGAATACAGTTAGTTGCCGCTACAAAGACATCATACAATGCCTTTCAGCGTATTTGTTCAAGTGACGAAATGCTTATAAACGTCTTTGTACGCAGGCTCCCGCGGCGCGTATGAACGGACGCCCGATATTGTACACTCAGCTTTATAACAGCAAATTAAGATCGAAATTTGAATGAGAAATCGCGCAGAACTATCTTTTTTACGTCATCGCAAAACGGGTTGTTTGTATTCGAATCTTATATCAACAACATAAGGTTGAATTCAGTTTTTATTGAACTTTTTATGGGAAGTGGTTGGCGTGGTTGCGCGAGAGGCGTTTCCTTTTAAAAAGGCGATATATGAGGCATAGTCACGAGCGCGGGAATGCTCGGCGAAGGCAGTACTTGTAACTGTATCCAATAATGAAACTTTTTGTTACAATAGAGCCAATGTTTGCCGTTTGCGTCATACTTTTATTAGTTTGAGCAACTTTTTATTTACGAACTTTCAATTAATGCTTTCAATAGCTTCGTGAAATAGATTTTCTTTGAAGTGGCCGTGATTATTATTTTTTAATAATTTTGTACTATAACACATCACATACCTATTTCTAAATGGATACTATAAAGAGACCTACCTTTACCTACGCCTAACTCTAGCAAAAAGTGGAAAAGTAAAGTTAAATATCCTATCATTTCGGACCAGACATATCTGCTAACGAGTCGAAAATATTTGAAAACAATAGTATCTTTAATCACCACACATTCCTGGATGCCAATGTTGCAAATCATCACTCCCCTTATCTGTAGGGGTGACTAGTGACGTGTGACGTCATAGCGTGATAATGTCGTGTCATGGTGCTACTGACAAATTGCAGCCTGTGTCACAAAGCTATCGGTTTTAAAACATGTGAAGTATGTGCTATTTTGGTTCACAAAGTTGTTGGTAAACTATTTAGGCGATAATTTGTCTGTTTGCGTGAATACGGACAAATTTTCGTAGCTGTGGAATTTTTGTGAAGGGAGCTTTATTTTTTTGTGTGAAAGGTAATAACAGAATATAGGTAGGTGGTAGGTAAAATAGAATAGTAAAAATCAAAAAGTATCTCTACTTATAATATATCTCTAGTGTGAACAATAATAAGAAAATAAATAAAAAGAATATTCCTGCATGGATAAGATGAAAAGAAAACTAAACAACATATATACAAGGACTAAGAAATATTAATTAGAATAGTTATTGTACTTACATAGTTAAGTTTACAGGGGACGATAGTAATCGGGAAAATGCCCCATATGTAGTTAATGCCTGCGCATGGAGTGTTGGTTTTTACCAACAATGCCTATGTAGTGTTTTATTGACTTTCGCGCGTCTAAACGCGGCGTCTACGCTGCTACGCGACGTCTACTTTGCTACGCGGTGACTACGCTGCTACGCGGTTCCTACACATTGTTTACGCTAGTCAAACTGTTGCCAATGCAAAATTTACTCCTAGATTGTAATGAAATAACACACTTGTTATTACAGATAAGCTACCGAACGAAGACAACAACCAAAAAAATCTCCACAACGAAAAATTTGTACGTTTACTTCATAATTGATTAGGTACTAGCGATTATACAAAACCGTTTCATAAATCGTATTGCTCCACTAGTTATTGCGTCTCTGTTAAAACAACTCTGTTAAACTAGTGAACCGATTTGAATTATAACGTACATGAACATTGCAATATTAAACGCGGTTTCTTCGACAAATTACCAACTTCTTCGAAGCATGCCTGTTGGAAACCAATTACGTAGGAAAGTCATGTTCTTTTGTAATACAATAGATAATTAATTAGTCTAGTATTGATTTCCCACGATTAGAGAGGATTATAATATCTAATTAACGGTTTTTGCTATGGATATTAAACTCATGTATGATTTTCCTTGAGGTCTCAGAATAGGCTACCCCTTTATCAGCCGTACATGTGCCTATGCCTATATTAACAATTATTTCAGCTGAAAGACGACTGTACGACTATAAAACTTAAAACTAAGACTACTTAGAGAAAATATTTTTAAAGAAAAATACATTTGAAAACCCTTACATGCCCTTGCGCATCCATAGTATTATTTGTCAGCTTCAGTTTGCTGAACGACACCGGATTCGCAGTCCAGTGATGACCAGGTGCCGGGGAGTCAGGGTGCAGCATCAGCCGTCTCGGGGACTGAGGCTCCGCACCCCCGGCAGCCGTCCACGCGCCGCCCGCCCAACGCCAGCGACGCCGCCCTACCAGCGACAGTTCCAGCAGGACGCAATACTCCTCACGAGGGTCCAGCCCGCCGAGCGAGATGCGGAGGGATGGGAACATGCGTCTGGGGAAAGAAAGATCGGTTAAAATAGCTGTCCGTGGTTTAATAGTGTTTTTTCTAAGGTGGTGACTGTGAAACGTATTGATAGGTTGTGTTCAAGATACAAGATACAAGATATATTTATTTTGTAAAACATGAGTACAGTTTATAGGTCTTATAATTAGTATGAGGTAGCTACATGTTTTGCCATTTATGGCGAAGCCATTTGTGGTGATTTTTTGTGGTTTTTCAAGTACAATATTATAATTTTAAGTTAAGATTGGTGTTTTAAACATAACCATAACACTAGATGGAGGTCTAATAATGAACGAAGCACGGATTGAACTTCTTAGGTTTAATATTATGGTTTTAGGATTGTGACCAAAAACTAAGACGTTTATGCATTTACGACTATTAGAAAGATAACAATTTTTGTATCTATATTTCGTGCTAGTTGTTAATTCAAGAACTTACACAACTACATTCACAGCAGAAATGTTTCTACCGAGTACCTATCTAGTGTCTGCAAGTGGGAGCAATATGTTAAAGAAATTATAAAGTAGCTTTGGGGAATCTCTACATTAGTAACTAAGTAACGTTCAAAAGTGCCTTTTATGTGCCTATTTGAAATAAATGATTTGACTTTGACTTTAAGGTAAGTTTTCATTCGTGTGAAATTACATGCTTTGGAATGTACTTAGTTTAGTTTCTTAGGCAACGTCTTACATAATTATAACATGCCTGAATTTCGGAAACGTCTGTCACAATCCCAAGGCACCAATAAGTCACGTCGACCATACAAAGCCAAATATAAACCAATTAAAACAGACTAGAGAAATTATTTACAAGCAACACTATTTCTACTTTTAAAACATTTCATCAACCCGTTCGAACGAAGGTGATAACAGAATTACAAGTCAACATGTGACGGGTCTCCGGTAGCACTCATATGCATTCCAAAATGTTATCAGGTTTATAAAAATGTGATAGGGGTAAATGTGTTACCAACGAGGGCTTTTGGCACCCGTTTGTTTCGACCATAAATAGTGTCATAAAGAGAGATATAGGTGGCGCGGGCGGGGCGCCGTCTTTATCGGTGGTCGCCGTGGGTCCTTCGATTTATACGTTGATGTAATTATGTGGATTGTGGAACTATGTGTGCCTACCGCGGCGGCGGCTAATGTATCACAGATGTGTTCGAAATAATGACTGGTTAATATGGATAGAAGTGTAAATTGTGTTTCGATTGTGTGTGTTTTTACTTGCACGACAGTGTAAGAAAGTGTCATTTTAATGATCAAGGTATAGTTAATAAAAAAAGTTTAAATCAGGAATAATATGTCAGAGAGATATGGTAATTAAATAAAGAACATTTTATTCAGGTAAAACCCATATTACGTACATCAAATAAAATATCACAATATTTTAACAGAACAGATAAGAATAGCTAAAAGCAGTATTGCTTAAATTAACAAGCCCATCATATGACTAAACATCTTTACTCTCTGAAAATGATGCCAATGGTAACAAAAAATTAACCGACCATTACTGTCCAACAGACACAAAACAAACAAGCCAGCCTTATTCGCGTATCACATCACATAGGCATACCATCAGTCATAACAGCGCTGTTATCAGTGGCGGCGAGGGCGCTGCGCCCGCGCCGGCCGGAGGCACTAATGCAGCCGCAGATAACGCGCCGACAGAAGCTCAATTAACAACAAACTAAATTAGCCTGCATTTAAAGTTTACGATCGCCGCTACCGCCTTACGTGAGTAGTGCCCTAGTACCGACAGAAAGACAGGACAAATACTTCGTATGGAAATATCGATTAAATTCTTTTATGGGAACCAAACTATTAAACTATGGTATGTAACAGCAATAATATGAGAAAAATTAAACAATACATGGGTAACTTGTAAGTAGGGATGCATCGATACGCATCTTGGCTGATTCGATACCGATACCGATATTTTTGATCTCGTATCGGCGATACCGGTACCGGTACGGATGGTTAAAGGAACAGATAATTTTATTTTATTTAATAATATTTATTAAACTTACAATGATAAAAATATTTTCAGTTAATATTTAAAATTAACATTAACATGATTTTTATTGAAGAATCAAATAATTCTCAAGCATAAGCAGTGAAAAGCGATTTCTCAAGTCTTGTTTGAATAAAACCTGGTGTAGAAAATAGTCTCTCGGATGCGGCAGAACTTATTTGGAAATTGCACTAATCTTTTTAAGTTGGGATACAAAAACTCATTGCGCCAGAAACCGAGAAGATCTGCATCTCTTGATATATTGGGGATCGGAGATATATATCAACTTCTTCTTTCAAAGTTTTTCAAGTCAAATTGAGAGAAATGGTTTAAATAATTTATCTGTTCTAGGAACGTTACTAAAGCAACAAACTTAGGCATTGAATGAACTACATAGGTATTTAAGGCGGGCGAGTCTATAAAAGAACTAAATAAAATTCAGGGATTCCCCAAACATAAATCGTGCCTCGTCTGCACTTGATTTAAAGTTCATCACCGCGCATTTGCTTATGTTTTTTAAATGTATCGTATATTGACAAATAAATATCGTCGATACCAATGTATCTGAAAAATCTAAATATCACCGATATATCGGTATCGGTATTGGATGCACCCATACTTGTAAGGAAGGACATGACTTGAATGACATGAATAAAATAGAAATTAAACTATTGCCGAAAGGAATAGTGCTAAGTAGTTTTCCGGAACGAAAACTGCAAAAGTAAGGAAACAAATTACTAATTGTAACGTTATCAACTAATATTTGTGTTTTTATTTGTTTTGTCCATTGGATATTATGTTAGGTTAACATTGAAAAACTACACTTGGTAGCTTGTAAACGGTATATAATGTTCAGTTTCCGCTTTAGGAAACGATCTACCTATTGAAATATAAACATGTCTCATTATTATAGGTATAATAACTTTGGACAAACCTAAATTGTACATATAATATGTGTCGGATATTGTAAGTGGTTCGTCCACCAACGCATCTGCCCACACAGCGTCTCAACGTCACCGCCACATGAAATATCTGTAAATCATTCAGGTTTGATGCGCGCGCGCTCATCACGCGGTATAAAGATCTCCTCCACGATTACATTCTTAGCGGTTGATTAATAGGCAACTTTGTTAGCTAATTTATTAATTTCTTCAACATACGTGAATTATTACTGTCATTTAAAAAAAAAACTGGATAGGTTAGCTGTTATTTTTCAAGCAACTGTTGCTGCAGCAGGTACTTAATGTTTGAGGCACTTGTCCCATGTTTATATCAGTCCTTACCCTTATGTCGTCAAACATGGCGAGACAAGACAGACCAAATACAAATATGTGTTCACAATATTGTTGGATATCGACGACGTCGCATGTTGACCGTACGTTGACAAATCCCTTCACTCGGCTACCGTTCGTTCGTAAGATGCACGTTATCAGCCGGTGTCCACTTATCGAGCCGTTTGAAAGCTCCGCGCGCCGACAAAGAGGTGACGATCCACGCGCAAAATATCATGAAAAATTTGCCGCTTGAACGCACTATCTAAATCGTAAATTCCACAACTCAACGATACAACCTACTATAACGCGATTCCGGACCATTTAACGTTTGATAGCGTGATGATGAATTAAATCAGGATTCCTGACATCCCTTTCATTTTAAGTGTTTTATGTTATGGAATTTTGTTTACGATACAGTTTAAACGAGAATGCAAATGAAATAAATATACTATAAAAACGGGGCCCCCATAAAAGGCCTCTACCGCTAAGCCGCGGCTTCGGCGGTGAGAAGGGACTTAGGGAACACAATGGGACCACCAGAATCGCGTTGAATAAACTTTAGAGTGGGTCGTAAATCGGTAACAACTTGCCAATTGCCGCACGGAGGCGCTAACACCGGCCAAAGAAACTGTCATATCCGCTCTAGCATCCGCACTCGAAATGTTGGAGTCGACCGATTCGTTGCGGATTGTTTAGTGCGGCCGCTCGCACGCTGATGGGATGAAAACGACACTTATGTACCGGCCTAACATGATATACTGAACGTTCTTCATGATAAGTTCGGTACCTCACAACCATCAGCTGACAGACATCGTCTGTGAACTTTAATGTCCCTGATCACTGTTTAACATCGTCGTCATCACTAACCTACCCCTCTCGCCTGGCAGTTATCTTTACTGCTAATTTCATTAGTTTTTTATCGTCAAGTTCAATGTTAAGGAGTGGGAGACAGTCGTTAACGCACAGACGACACGTTGTTCAAGACATCTGCGTTTCACTTCGGAGTAACTCGAAGGATAAACAACTTTCGAGTGTACAATACTCGTGTTGTGGCTTGTGTATCTAGAGCCTAACCCGCGCTTATTAACGCTCTTATGAGAAGTCCGGCCGGTTTTTTCTGTGCCCAGATGCGGGCCTGGGTAAACACCCCCGCCATTGTCTGGACACATAAAAAATCATACACCTGGAAGTGTCAAATTGTTCACTCTGACTGTGAGAGCGGCCCGTGTGAATCTCGCTGGCTCGGACTCGCTCGCCCGCTACATATGTACACAAATATTTGTATTTAACGTCCTTTATCCTGCTCCTAAATCATCAAAACACGATTATCTACAATCTGCAACTAAATTAGAGTTAAATGGTCAACTGCTTGGAGCACAAGGTTGTTTCATACAACATAATCTTCTGAGAATGAATAAAACGAACATAGACTCTATGCTTTTTTCTAGTCTGTGCGTAATATTTCTGAAACCTATAAATGTAATTCACGTTCTATAATTATATAATTATATGTAAATTATTTTAATGGTTCGGCATCGCGATAGGCGGTTGACGTGCTCAGATAATGTGTTGCGACTGCTAAAAACCTTTTACTGCGTGATTATAAACGCGTAAATGGCTGCTTACGACGCAATCGACGCATCGCCGTAATGAGCGGTGTGTGTTCGAACAAACACGACTCTAGGCACTCGCGAGCGACACTCTTGCGCAACCAATTGATGGCCACGCGCATGCGCACCGCACGCTCATTGTTATCCCACTTAAGTGGGCAGTTAAGACAACCGAACTTCATGAATCAGCAATAACGCACAACGATAACACATTAGGGGCGGTCAGGATGTAGCAGCTAATACACATTATAGAATCAGACCGGAAAGTATCCTGTCGATAGAATTCAGACCATTCCATTGTTTGCTCTAAAATTCACAAATATTTTCAATGTCATAACAAAAAAAATATTCCCGCACAACTCCCATATGCTACGAGAGATCGCCTCCGCAAACCAAACAAACTATATACACTTATAAAGAAATACACTGGTAACAAAACAAATAAACCAATTTGGGCACGGCCACAAAAAAGCCACGGAATCATCTCGGGAGATGTAACGACGTATTAGCATATTGATGGTTACCTCTATCTATCGTCCTTTGTTTAAAATCAGCGACAGCACCTTCAATCATAACGATCGCTTTCAAAAAAAGTTTTATTTTATTGACTAGTTTTTGCCGGCGGCTGCAGTTGGTAGCAAAAAATATTGCACCGGCTACCTTGTTCCCTGTACCCTCGACAACCCTTGTTTTATAACAAAATTGATTAAGCCCCTTGACTGTCTCGCCATCATAACAGTTATCGATTTCGTGCTACGTCAATACCTAATTTGAAAATTATGCAATCTTGACATTTGTAGCAGAACAAAGTTGAATGAATCAGTTAGTGCATAATGTATGGAAGCTTACGTCATCCTCATCACTCATCACTTATTGCGACAAGTGATAATGACACGCGTTATGTGTAGTAATAGTGAAGCTAGTAATATTTCAATTGGTCCTAGGATTCGGAGTGCGTGGAGGTGGCGGGGCGGCGCGCCGCGCACAAAGCACGCCCGCAGCGCGCGCGCACCTGCGCGACAAGTTTATGCGCATCTCGTCGCCAAATTTACAACTGCTCTGAACAAGGACGCCGCTCTTGCGGAAATTGGAAATGTTTAATCACCACATCGGCACCCTTTTAGCCAATGAGTTGCCGTCCAGCATAGTTTCAATTGCACCCATTTCACTTTACTGCACCGTTCGCAGATTGTAAAGGTATCTCTAAAGGGTACCGCCTCAATTAATACCCGATCTTACGCCAGTCGACGATTGGTTTTATTACCGCATAAGTAAATGAATTCGCCGGCTGTTTTATCTCGGTGTTTATTTATACATTGATAATGCTTCAGTATCAATTTTCGCTGCAGAACTGCTTTGGAACTTTATCATACAAAGTCATGTAAGCTTCATTACTTTAATACTACCTACTTCATATCAGGCGGTTTGATATGATTTTAATTAAAGTCATTAGTCAGAGTTTTGGGTCTACAAAATCCTATGACAATGTCATAAATCAAAATCGGACGGTACACATAGACAACTAAATGTATTTAGTACGTTAACATAAAAGTTTTGTAACAGAATGTCGGTTTCAAATTCCGATGCTTGACATACAATATAATTTAAAATGATATTTATGGAACTCTTCAAAGAAATCCATGTAAATTTTTAGCATAATTAAATAAAAGGGGACAAATGAACACCACGGTTGGACACGATAGTTGTATAAACACCTCGTAGTTTGAGGCTTACGTAAAAAAAGCTCAAATTTCAAATGAATATGGATGTCGTTGCGGTGAAAGTACGGAATGAATTCAGCACCTTTTTTGGCGCCGGCGCCGCGGCATTCACGCGTGGCACAAAGCTTGTTGCTCGTAAATTGCGAATGGAAGGACCGACAAACGCGCAGTAATTTAGTTGACAGTGGGTACCAGAGCCGGCGACCGACAACGACGCGCGACGGCCCGACCGCCGAGCAGCGCGGCCCCTATACAAAGCTTATCTACCCGCCGCATCTAGAGCCTATTATGAGCCTGACGCCGAACTCAACACAACAGATCGTTAAGATTACGTTTCGCCAATACACAGTTCGGTAATTCATGCCGAATAAACGATTAAAGAATTCGCCGACAATTAAAAATTAATTAGAGATATAATACCGGCCCAAAAAACTGTACGAATAACTTCGTCGATGGAACGTGGCATTGATGAACGATTCGTTATTGTCCAATGCTTTTTCCTTACCAAATTCAAGTGCTAATTTGGATTCATATAACAAACTGAGCTAGTCATCAAACTGAAACAAAACCAATTCGAGTATTAATGAGAACCATTCGATTGCATTACACGTGGAGCTTAATTGTCCGATCAACAATTCTTGGGCTGAGCCGCGAGATCCGTTTCAAAACTGGTCCTTATGTCCGATGAATGCAGTTCAAGTTCCATTGGAGACGTGTGGGTCGTGGTGTGCGCCCCCAGTCCAGTGGCGATCGCTCGTTAGCTCCCGAGCCGGCATAAATCACACCGTTTTATGAGAACTCCCAATTTTTTAACATTTTGAGTTAATGAAATGCGAGCGCAGTATGGGACCCGACTAGCGACATTAAAAAGGACAACCCAAAAGAACGGACAGTTTCTAATTATAATCCTGTCAAAGTTGTGATATAAGCAAAGAATTGATGATCGCCACAAACGCGGTGATTTTATCTTAGATAATAGCGATCTGTTGATAGTAGCTGTTGAATTTTAATATTTGTCATATTTTTTATTTGTTCGTGTCATAGTAAACCCCTGCCATGAAAGCTCATAAAACTACCATCATTTTATGTTGTTAATTGGCTTCGGATGCCGTTTAGCAAAGATCCTGGATACGAATTATTGAAATATATTACTGTATTCAGTGCCGTTCAGAAGAAAGCCGCTTGTGTAAGCTTTACACATTGATTAAGTACTGAAAGTAAAGCTCCTACAGACTGCTTCATTTCCGGTTCTTATTATTTGGACTTGGGTCGCCCACCAAGCCCTACACTTTGCAACTTATTTGCAATAGTTAACAAGAATAACCAGAACCATTAACCACAAGTACAATAAGCGAACACGGTAGTGGCAGTCAAACGAGCAGCGATCAATCAAGCACAGGATCTCCGCTCATCGTACCGTGATGCCGCGATCCCTAGAACGACCATCATCCTTAATCACAACCGTATTTCATAGTACTAGAGTTCATTATCCTTTAACGGAAGTCACAGAGAATGGCGCCAGTATTTTAGGATTTTCGAAGAAGCGAAAGGGTTAGGCTGCGAATTAAAGTTGCGCACACGCACGGAGGCGCAGAGGGGGGATCACTAGCGCCGACAAAGGCACCGCCGCACGCGAGCTGCCCGATTCACAATTAAGCCCGCGTGTGTTAATTGATATTAATTCTGTATGGATGGTACAAGCACGGAACGGCTTGCGTATTAGTCCAAGCCATTATTTCTATAACTGTTCGCGAATCTACGCCATTATCTTCTAGACGCTTTTGATTGAGCGTGACGTCACCCGATGCTATTATTTCGATTTGATTAATGATCGACCGCATTCGTGTCAAAAAGTTTTCATTATTGCCATAACTGTACCTTCTAAAGAAATACTGTCTCTCAACGTATTTAATTAAACATTGGTTATCTTAAAAATATGCACGGCGGAGCAGCTTGCTGTATCGAGAACCAGGCCCATCATTATGCTCGCTACGATTCCATACTTGGTCCGCATTGCTACAAGTCGGCTCTAATGTCGCTCGATTGGTCCTTTTGCGCCACTGTCGCTAATCGCTCCCACAAGACCCACATGACAGTCATGTAGGTACTGGGAATCGCGTCAAGGCTGGCCGTAATGTGTCGGGTTCAAACGCGCCGCGGCCGCGTCATCAACGCAATTAGTGGGCGTTGCGACATCCAGCACACTATTGACATTGAACCCTTGTTACATATTTCACAGAAATGTGTTTTGATGTCGCCTCATCGTCACGTCTCAACTAATATGTGCGGACTTTAATCTCGAACGTATTGCTACTCGCCACTAATTGCAGTGAATGCAGTCGTCTTTCAATGTACGGTATCATGTACTGGCATTTTTCTGCGAAGGCTATGATTGATATCAATGATGCTGTAATTAGATAGATATTTTCTGGATTGTAATGTGAATGACAACTGTGCGAGAGTTTAATTGCAAGCGGTAGAAAGTTGAGAGCTAAAGATATGAAGTCACAAGTACCAAATTTTGGAGATGCAGTTACAGAATTCTACGCTCCTGCTGTTTGTGTTAGGAAAGATGATGTAACAAGCATTCTACTTTATTGCTATGACCAAATTATCTGTGAGGATCTCGACGCCATTACGTATTCTCGTCAACATTCGTGTCCAAATCAGTCATGTTCTCACAGCGTACACTTAGACGCCGAAGCGACACATTTATTTGAGAATCGTGCGTCCGTCTGCACCCAGAGTCGCCCATTGCGCTTATCTGAGGTTTCGGTAGCGGTGGCCGTGCGCGATACACATCGGCGCGTGATGTCGCGATGCGCGGGCGCGGCCGTCCGATGCTATCGGCGCACGAGCGCGGGTGGCTCCCATCCCTCCCTCCCTCCCTGTTTCCTCTCAGTCTCGGTCACTTCACAACGTCGCACGTCATTGTCGCCACGTTACAACCTTTTTGTAACTACTGTCGAGTTACTGTCCTTTAGAGACGAGCTTTCTATGTAAAAAGTAAAAGAGTAATCTATTATTTCTAAGCAATAGATTCATAGTCACGTAGAGGTATACATCATGAATGCTCCCACCAAACCGTTGCTTGCATGGACACGCATTATGAAGATATCTGCTCGAACGACAAATAGCTCACATTATCTAACACGCATTACTGTAAATCAAACATTCTAAAAAACAGATGACACGGCTCGTTGGCGACAAATCTTGCGTGAAATGTAACAAATTCATATACATCACAACATTTTTTTCTGACCGCTACCCACCTTTGTACGCGGGTTCCTATGTTTTTACGAGCACGTTATGATAAACGAGGCACCCTCAACAGCTGTCGGGCCATAATCACCACGGTTTCTGGGAGACGCATTATGGACACGTAGGACCAAGCACGTCGTAATACACTGAATGCTTTCATGTCCTCCAATGTCAGATGTCATCTCAAACAACGTAACCTAGTGTCTATTGATAGTAAACGAACCAACAACCCTTGTATCAGATCAAGGACATGAAAACAACTGTTTCTTATAGATCAAAAGAACAAGCCCAAAGCATGAACCCACAAAAAACTAATGGCGTATCGGAACACATGATTACTTTTTTCTGCATCAAAGAAGTCATCTAAAAGAATGCGAGTTGTCTCATTCGCTCACATTACAATTTGTTGGGTAGCGAAGCCAGTCGGACTCCGTGAGAATAAGTCCCGAGTTCCAAGTAACATGGGTTAAACGCTTGTATCGAGAGATACCGATCTAACCCGAGCTGCTCGTTGGCGCCATAAAAACAAAACATCTTCAACACGACCACTTTCTTCCCTAAATTATTCGTGGAATTTACGACGTTTCAACCGACAAAAATGTTATAACCTAATGAGAAATTATCATCAGAGCCGCTGTCTGTCGTCCGGCAAAAAACGAATCATGCGCCGCTCCACGATGATGCCCGGACGCATATTTTTTAATAATTTCGAATTATCGTTTTCGTGTTTGTTTTTTACCTCGATCGTCGATTGTTTTAGGTTGTGCCGGGACAAAAAGGCGCGGGAGCCGGCGATGACTGTGCCATTCTGTTGATCGCTCAACTTTGGGCTCGAGAAACGATGATGGATTTCTCTCAAAGCGCGAGATACAACGATGGTTCAACAGGAAAACTTGCCACGAACATACACCCAAAGCCGACGATGGACAGCTTGTTTAAAAAAAAAACGGTAATGGTGTGTGGTTTGTTCCCAGGAGATATTGCGATATGATCGCTCGAAGGCGGCGCGACTATTCGGCGCGTGCTTCAGATTCCTGGTCCTTCTATCCGGAATTACCCATTACATACAATGACATTACGTTTTTACAGCGACAATTTTTTCTAAAGGTTTCATCTAAGCCTTCATTACTGTAAACGTTTTCTATCAACTTAAATTTGTACAAACAAATCGTTCCATAAGTTAAAGGGTTCTAATGTTTACCGTAATTGCATTTCACTTTAGAACTGTAGGTAATCGTTTTGACGTTTAGGAACTTTTAATCGACACCTGGGCAGTGGGCACTCTAGAAAATTACTAAGTTGGTTCAAATTATAGTTTTTGTTTACCTGTTGATAAATGGTTGTTGGTTCAGAAAATTCTTAGGACTGCCTCTTTTTGGGGAAAGGGTCGTAGCAGATGGTAGTGATGATGTTACGTTAGGAGCTATAGTGAAAGCTTCTAGCAACCTGATAATACATGAACTAGAGCAAATACCAAGAGCTGCATGGACCCACACAAAAGAGACATGTGTGCTTAATTAATAAGCAGATTATATGCCAACCAAACCTGCAGGTAGGGGCAAAGGTTTAACAAATTTTCGAGCTAACTGATCGGACCTTCATTAATTCCCCACTGGCATTCAGTAACCTCCCGCTGCTATCCAAGACTAAAACAAAGAGGCATTATGTCAGTTCCGTAACAGTGCAGCGCTAGCTTTCGCGATATCTCTCAATCTGGCACGTCGGAGCAGTTAGGAGAGTTTCTAACGTCAGGCGGTGGCGAGAGTTGGAGGAGTGACGAGTGGCGAGGAGATCGTCGGAAGACGGCGACTGTCATAATCTGATTATTAGTGGTGCGTGGTTGGGGCGGGGCGCGCGGCGGGCGGCCGGCGCACCGCAGGCGGTCGGCGCCCGCGCGCGTCCCGCTCGCGCACCGCCCGCGCCCACAGGGACGTGCGCGCAGGCGACAAACGACCCATGGTAAAACAAAAGGAATGTTGCCGGCGACGCTTTGAGGCGCCGGCGCCGCTCCCCGCGCAACCTAATCACCCATTTTAATTACGACACAGATCGAATCAATTAATCGGTATTTCTGTTAAAACAAGCGATGGAATGAGCTTATGCTCGTTTGTTAGATATGATTTCTAGACGTAGATTCGAGATGTGATTAGACTTTTATCTCGTAAAAGTCAGCGGTAAACGTCAATTACTAGCGTAATTCACGTTCACGAATCGACTGTGAGCAATGTGACTCTATAACGACGGGCTCTGACGGGCGAGTGTTGCGCTAGTACCCGAGAGTGAGCAGACGTTTTTAATTATAACTTATGATTTTTTCAAGCGAATTCGGGCGCGCCCTTCCCGAGGAATAACACAAGAATAAATAACGAGTTTTTGTGTTCTGTGTTTGTTTTTAAAATGGCGGGAGGTCCGCGCGACGACACGCGAGCGATGCGCGCCGGCCGCCGGCGGCCGCGGCCGACTTGCCCATTTGTCATATTTCAGTTTTGAGAAAAAATAAATAACCTACTCTATTCCGACCAGTGTTTGTTTGTACACCGATTATTGAGGGTTAAGTATTATCTCTGAACATGCAGTGGAACAGATGGGACGTGTCGCTGACAGAATATCTTACCAGTTTATTATTGTGCTGAGCGCACGACCAGCTGCATGTGGGCCTACAGTTGTAACGATGATTATTGTTTTTTAATAGCTGATGTCATTTTATAATTATGTCTCTAAATGTGGTTTACCAGTGAATTCTTCTGAGAAAAAAAAATTTTGGTCCTCAATTATGGTAACCAAACTCACATATTTTGAGGAAGTCCTGATGCTATTAGGCCTAAAGACGATAGATGAGAACAGTGGCTAAACCTGTTGAATAGCCAACATAGTACATAGTGCCGCTTGGCCTTCCCATATACCAAACAATTTACAGTTCTTCACAGGTGGTAAAATTGAGTTGGCTGTCCCTACAGATTTAAAGTTAACACATAAAGCAGTTGCATGGCCGCCGAGCGTGGCAGGTGTTAACTCCGACTACACACGCCGCCTACCCCGCTTGCACAAACGAACCGCCCAAATCCACTGTTTGCGCAACCAATTAACCCACCAAACCCAGCCCCACTCCGCGAACCAAACCAGATAAAGAACAGAAAGAACAGCTTTTACCACTGTTTGAACAACAACTAAAAGCATCAAGTCAATGTTACCAGTTCCCAACAGCGATGGACGCTCATAGAATAACTCAATTACTGCGCGCACGCACCGCGTCGACTAGTGCTCAATACGAGAAATGCATGAAATATTTTTGACCCATTTCGATTCGTATGGCGCCAGGGTCGGCGCCGGCGCGCCCCCGGCCTCTCTCACGCGGCATCGTTAATACAAAACAAACAAAAGTGACCTCTAGACGGGCGCGGCCAGCTAAGCTAACGAGATTCACCAACCGCTGGATAAAGCGGTAAATTATCGGAATGTTAGCCGGGCGGCGGCGCGCGGTGGTCTGCGCCGGCGGCCGCGCCAAAAAAACGTGTAGGAGATGACAGGAGCACAGATGAACCCGGCTAATTACCGGCCCAGCAAAAACCGGGACAGTGCGCAGGCGCGCCGCTACAGCCATCGCGCACGACAGCTATTCGTTTGCGACCAGCGTCTAGTTTTTACCGGTCATTTTAATAAGAGAGTGGTCGACGACGCGATGCAGTCCTCGAACGCTAATTACACGCCATTAATTACGGAATATTTTCATTTTTAATTCCGTCAGAAGTCGAACGGACGTGATGCTCATTATTGATCGAACTTTCTTTTGGCGGCGCGCGGCTATGGTGGTCGGCCTCCGTTCTTTACCGTGAAACAATTACGTATCCAAAATATTATTAATATCTAACGAGTCAATCTGCGGCTGATTGTGAGAAACATAGACAGTTGTAACTATTGCGTGTAATGTTCCGGTCCTCAGTGTTTGGTTGAGTAAGAGTCGCCCCGGCGCGTAATGAGCACTGTGGTGCGGGTCGGTGCGGGTCGGTGCGGTGCGGAGCGGTGCGCCTCGTGGTGGGTCGCGGCTCTCGCTCGCAGGAAGGGCGGAGGCGCCGAGATCGCGACGACTGTGTAATTTCTTCACTGCTCGCACCCACATTATCGATCACGAAAAAAATATAATTGTAGGGGTACCGTCGTAAAGCAAACAAGCTTATAATAAGGTGTAATTTGTGCTCGGCCATTTAGAGAAATGCTCAAATTGCCGGGCAGCTGTTTGTTTTGTCTATGACGGAGGTCCGGCCCCGTCTCCCAAATTATCCGTTAACAAGCCTCGCGTCAGATTCAGCAGTCCTAATGGGTTTTCGTTAAGTTTTTGTTATTATTTTGTAATTTATTATGAGTTATATGTTTTTGTGCATTCGATTCTTGGATTCCAACAGCTGCATCGTTTAATTGAGTCGATAGTTAGGCGTAAGCTTTTTTTTCCAATGAATTCTAAATGTCGCAGGCGACGAGGTCGCGATGTCGCGTCGTCACCGGCGCACGCGCAGGGCGGGCGGAGGGCGGCGCGCGGCTTCCCACGAAACGCCGATAATAGCAGGGGCAGGTGCAAATTAAGAAATATCTCTCGATTAAATATCTATAATAAGTATTTGTACATGGAAAACAATTATAAACATTATTACTCGCCAATTATATGGTAAACAAATATCAAGAATTGTACTATGTTTTGTGGAAATTAAAATGATAGGAAACTTTAAATACCACAGTGTTATATTAATATATTTGAAATAAAGAGTAATTACGCGACCAAAAACTTTGTTGGTAGATAGGTACGTTACTTCAAAAATAAAATGATAATTTAGAGCCCCGCAATTTAATGAAACTTATTGCTGCAAGCTAACCGAAACAGAAACTATTACAGACCCACCATACAATTCACTTAATTTCGAAGAATTTATGTTTTAATAATCACTTTTTGCCCGCGGCGCTACGGTGGCGTAAAATTATTTCTGAGCCCCTTTCACATAGTTAAGTGGAATTTCACGTTTGGCATATAAAGCGAACGAATTATTTACTTATAACCGATTGTATTTCATTTCAGGACCACATAAATTAGCTAATGTCGATGTGATAATAAGTCATTGCTATTAAAAAGTAAAAAAATAAAACTGACTAAAATTCGGTTTAAAGAATTAAAAAAAAAATAACAGCATAGTATTGTCCCACTGCAAGGCAGAGGTCTCTTCTCATACAAAGAAGGCAGAGCACTGATCACCACGCTTGAATATTAATAATAAGTCCATGCATGTTTCCAAACACTGTTTTTCTTCACCGATGTGAGTGATTTTTGAAGAAAAACTGTTTAATTTACAAAAATTTCACTTACCAATATATCATATTTTCCTATCATTCGAATCGTCACTTTAATAATACACTTTAGCAATCACTACCTGTTGCGCAAGTCCTAAAAACTAAGTATGAACTCATCCTACATATTTTTTGGTCTTTTAATCGTTTTGAGAAAAAAAGTACATGATTCACATTTTCCAGTTCATTGGGTCCAACTATGTATACTACATACAGAGAACATAATTTTTTCCTTAAACTGTCATCTTTATCACCTTTATAATCGAGTGGGTGACTTTTTTTAGTCCCTAGCTATGCCAGCTCACTGAAAATAAAGGTAGGTTTCGATTTTTCGGTTTGCCGTCATATATTCTGCATGAGACTTTCCAAGTTGTCTCTCTATAACAAACTAATATAACAAAATAACAAAACATGATCACATTCACATCCGAACACTTCATGAATGTCCACGCTCTTCATAAAGACTCTCTTATATCATACATATTTAGTTTACCTATTTTTTCTAACGACACGTTTTGTGTGAGTTTTCCATGCTATGTACAGCTTTGCAAGGAGTCTTAGTGCTACTGGTTTTATAATATAGCTATAGTAGACTTACCGTCCTCCCTTGGTGATGATCATTTCAGTGCCGATGTCGTGGAAGCGCCGCCAGAGGTCGCCGTTGAGCAGGCGCGCCTCGCAAGCCGGCGGCTCGGCGTCCGCGCCGACACGGTGCTCTGCAAACAAAACATTGACATTGTTATGTGTGTCAATATTACTACACAGTTTTAATTTACTATGAAAAAACACACTAGATATTATGTAGTAAAATATGCACTATTTTTTAGGGTTTCCAAATCGTGTGTCTGACTGTCTGTCTGTCTGTCCGTCTGTCACAGCCAATTTTCCCCAAATCTACTGGAGTGATTAAGTTGAAATTTCGTACAGATATAATTTCTGTGACCCAAACACGGACTTGTAACGTAAATAAATGAATTTTGAATATGGGGTCACTTTAGGGGGGGCTAACTAGAAAATTAAAAGCAAACGGTGTGCAAACTGTACCGTGTGTCATATCAAATGAAAGGGCTTGTTGTGAGGGTCTCAAATATATTTTTAAATCAACAGTTTTGAAGTTATTTAAGAAAATATATGAAAATTGACTATTCCTCCATATCTCCGAAACTGCTGAGCCCATAATTTTGAAAAAATACAGAAATGAGTTCTTTTCTTACACATTACAGGAAAACCTATAAGAAGTCTATGGTCTTAAAATAACGTAAAAAATCTTTCAATATTGTGCGTACAAAGTTGCAGTTGGAATGTATGGGAGAACATATTTTTCAATTACAATGTCAACGTTATGTACCATATTAAAGCAAGTAAATATTTTTGATTTGCTTTGATTTGATAAAAAAATTGTTCTTGTGATCTAGGGGCACAATAGTACCCCCGCCAAGACGAGCCAAAAACAAAAAAACATGGAAACTACCTACCTTTTCTCAAAGCATTTCGTCGTATATTCATACCCTCATCATAGCTTCGGTCTCGATAATGCTAGAGAGCTCAAATTCTCAGGATAAAATATAGTTAGCAGACTTATAAAACACTAACTTTGATGTGTCCAGCTTTTATACTTTGGATTTTATTAATACCTAAAATACATCCATTTTTATCACTGACTGACTCACTCGCTAATCAAAACATCTAGGGCACTTCCCGAAGTCCTAGAAAGCTAAAATTTGGTAGGCAGGCTAGGATTTGCACAAAAACAAAAAAAAAAATCGTAACTTTCACCCTTTCTAACCCCCTTGAAGGAAGGTGCAAGTCTGTATTTCTTACGGATAATCGGTATACATATAACTTACATTTGTTATGAAAGCTAGACTAGCATGCACATAAACAATGAAGAAGAAACTCCTTTTCGTTGGCTATGAACAAAGTAACTGCTGGCGTGCAAGAAATAACTTGTTTACCCGACTATGCTAGAAGTAAGGGTTATAAGTTGAACATGTCCGTGTAAATATCAGTACAATATCACCGCTAAAATAAAAAGAAATAGAGCACCCTACTAAAAGAAATGAAATCCTACCAAAAATATTTTATTTAAGGTAGGTCTAAATTGCCAAGACTTACATGATGCTTTCATTGTTAAAAAGTTATCAGATCTAATGTAGGGCCAAGCCCCTAACTCTACAAGCCTCAACACTACAAACCTTACATCTTGGTCAAAATGTATGGCTTGGCCGGCCCATTGAACTATTGCATGACACAACATTAAAGACCAGTGACTTAATTTCTTACCATAAGCAAATAGGAGTGTCAGTGCGACGGCCGCAAAACTTAATTAAATTATTTAATTAACCATGGGCATACTCTACAGGGAAACATGAACCAACTCTTTTCAACTTTTATAGAAGCACAGAATTTAATTGACACAAAACACAGTTTAAGCTAACCTTATTTTACAACAAAAACTCGTTAAGAGATGTTAAGATAAGAAAATTTTATAGCTATATCAGAAGCATAAAGTATATAGATAAATTATCAACTTAAGTACTAAATAACTTACAAAATTATTTGCATTTATACCAACTAGACTGGCTAAGTCACCACGATTCTGTGGACATCTCCAGTTAGGTATATATAAAAATAAAATTAGATACATAATAAATTCTAAAACGTTTATTTCTGACATATTTAGAGATTAGATAAGCGGTAAAGTAACAAGATTTTATAAACTCTTTCTCTCAATATTTGTTTTTTTTTAATGTTTTAGAACTTATTGTTTATTTCAAAAGATACTTATTTACCAGGGATGTCGTGTTACCCAGTAGCGGTGTTGTGGAGGTCAAGAGACCAATTCCCGTAATTATAAACGTTCAGAATCTAGTCTCTCTCATGTCAGGTTCAGCGACAATGTCAAAAACATGTCAAAACATGTCAAAAATGTGTCAAAAACGTGTCAAAAATGTGTCAAAAACATGTCAAAAATTTATGAAAATTAGAAGTAATTTTGACAGATTGAGACATTAGAATGCAAACATCCTTAAAAATACGGGAATTGCCCGTCTATCACGAGGCAGTCACTCCATGTAAAATTCTGGTATTCAGCTGCATCCGGTAAGACTGGAGGCTGACCCCAAAAATAGTTAAGAAAAGGGTAGGCAGATTGACTTTATCTATAACTCAGTAGTGAGAGAGAAATCTCTATTACTTAGTCGTGACTATAAGAGCTTTATTTTTCAGTGGCTTAGTGTAAATGTTTAATGGCATTTAGTTGGTCGGTAGTCTAGGAGCCGACTAAAAACATTGCTGTAATTTGGTGACGGTAGAGTCAAACTAAAATTTATTTTAAAACTCTGTTTTAACACAAATAGTAATTTAATTACTTTAAACACTCCTATTAGTCGTCATTTCGGTTATCACTCCGTTTCTAGAAAGGGGGTGACTACTCATACATGGCTAGCCATATCATCTTTCACACAGTCCATCCATCGGCATCGTTTCTTTTGTCTACCCCTACTCCTATAGTTATTAAGTAAATACATACAAATTATTACAATGAAACTATTATTGCTTCTTAATATCTATAATGTCCTGTCACAGTCATAATATTCAGATACACTAAAACAGTGTAACTATAAAAGATAATTATACATTATCTTTAGCTAATTAAGATGCAAGATAAAAATGTCCATACATTTAATTATAATTTGTATGACAAATGGTAATGCATGCAGGAAATATAATTTTTCGATGGAGAAGGCTGTTGAGATAAGAATAACCATGAAAATATGCATGAGCTTATCCTCGTGCTACATTAAACAACTTTAAACTTCATGTCAATTGTTGTCAAAGATAGGACATCATTCAGGTTTCGAACATTTAGTACCCAAAAACTAAAGAACCGGTAAAAAAAATACGGTTTTCTTATGGGAAATAACACCCTCTACATTTTTTTACTATTACAACGAAAGTCTACAATGAACTCTTCCGGTGCTGCACTTTCTGCGGCACATTAATTTTCTGGTACGAAATTAATGATGTCCATTAATACGATAAATTCTAATAATATGGAAGACTTTTCCCGTGGGTTTTAGCGTTTCATTGGATGTAATTGAGACTGGAACAAGAGCGTGGAGATTGGCACAAGAAAAGCGAGGCCTAGCAGTGGGTACAATGGGGCTGGGGATCATGATAATGATGGAAAGTAATAATTCCATTTCTACAACCCAGCAAACAACCAGAAAACCAGAGTAATATGTCAAGCATTAAATGTCAAACCAATTTGACATTAGTCTAATTTTGTTGACGTTTTGATTTTCTTTGACTGCTGTAATAACTGTCACAATATCGGTTTGTATGACATCCGAGGTTGTTTCAAACATATCAACGATTTTATCCAAAAACCATTTCCTTCATCAATATTTCTGTTTTTATACCGTCAAAATAATATCCGTTCATGTTTAATTATAAATGGATGACACGGTATACGACATTTCAAGTAATCAAGGCTTCATCCCAAGATAATACTGCGAAAAAAAATCATTCATAAACTTAAATAAATTGTAATTTATGATCGCGTGGGCGGTTCTTTTGATGTGCGTTACAATATATGGTAGGCATATTATGTAGTATATAATATTTTTATGTTGCGGACGTGGGTACAGGAAAGTTGTCCCAAGTTATGGTTTGTCTGAACCACTGCTAAAGATTGCAAGTCACAAAAAATATAAGTGCCCTGCGAAGCGTATTGTATAGTATTGCTGTGGAGTTTTTTGGGCCACTTCTTCTTCCCAACTAAAGCGTTTTGGGGGACTGTCTTATGTAATTTCGACGTACATAAAATACTAATTCTCAGCCTAGTTTGAATAAATGACTTTTGATTTTATAAGAATTTTTCTACAGGGCACAAAATTAAATGGTTGCAGTTTTATACCCAAAAGTGTCATAAATACACCAAAGTCCCTATTTAAGACCATAGGACCAATTTTGCATTCAAAAGGACCAATATAAGAAGCTTAACTAATGCTTGTAATAATCTGAGGAGTTACAAGATTATTGTTCGTTTCTTCTTGATGGCCGACAAATATAAGATTCGTTACATCAATTAAAACTTTTCTGATTGTAAGTGATGTTGAACTGACAAGGATTTAGGTACTGTTTGGTTTTTGTCAGACCTTTTAGGAACGTAGAATTCTATCCAGGTACCTGGATAGAATTATGATAAAAATGAGCCATAGTCTGGAGCTTTAATTTCATACATATGGGTTAATAATAAATTAATAGATCCGTAAATAATTTTATTCAATCTAGTTTTAGCTCAAAATTGTTAGGAACGGTTTCTAGTCTCATAAAAAATGGTTTCTAAATTCTAAATCATGTATCTATTGTAATTTTATAACGATGAAATAATTCACTTAGCTTAAACATAATTGTCGAAATGTGGTTGTACTATACGTACACTTCTGCCTTACCCTTCGGAGAATAGTGGCGTGATGGTAAGTTACGTTAAGATATACTTACAAGAATATAAATTTGTGGGTCAGTTTGTTCTTGTAAAATACTACTTTGAAATGTAAGTAATGGCGATTTTAATATTGTAAATTACTCAATTAAACACTGTCTAATACAGACAAATTAAGACAAAACTGCACACATCTATCTAGAACCACCGTTACAAAGATATCCAATAAACTGAGGTATGTAACTGTCCGTGACACTGCAATCATTCACGACTTTATTAATTAATAAACACTCGTTAGTTCAGCATCCCGACACGCTCGTATAACCGACGATTTTCTATAGAAACATCATTAATGAGGTAATATGACGAAAATGCTCAAAAGACCAGAGATACCATCTCGAACGGTTACATTTATTTTTATATCTTATTTTATGGTTGATAAAGTTCACATTCAAGTGTACTTATGGTTGTTATGATGGTGTAAGTTCTTCTTTACATTTGATGATGTTTAATATTGTCTTTTTATTGAGGTTTTGGCGAAGGGCGTCTTGCGCTGCGCTGATCAAAGGGCCGAAGTAAAATTATTGTATGCGTTGCTTGTGTCGGCGTAGTACCTAAGTTTTAAATATTACAGTTTATGGAGATATTTGAATGCAATATTTATTTATGTCTAAGTATAATTATTATAATATAATTCTAATGAATGTTAAGCCCACCATGTATGATGCACTTTCAATCTGACCATAAATTGTGATACCTGCAACTGGAAAATACCGATTTTTACTCTACTGCGTTAGGTTCTTCGCAAGTTTTTCTTTATGTAAATTGTTATTTCTGTGCGAGCGCCCTTTTACGTAGATGAGAAGATTACCGACGCTATTAGTCAAGATATCATTTAAAATTGAGCAGAATTATTAAAAGAATCACAAACAAATCCTTACAAAATAATTTCCATTCATCAATACAAATATACTCAATCATACAAAAACAGTGCATCAAAGACAATAAAAATACATAAATATCCTTAGTTCGAACAAAAAGCTAACATACGAGGCTCCGATATAATTTGATGACACGACATTGATGGTTCAAAATGACAGCAACTCTGGGCTGCTTTTTAACAAGCAATTATCTTTGAGTTGAGGCTGGAGCGATCATCTCGACTCGTGCTGAATGGATTGAGGTTCATTGAAATTTTATTGTAGGGGAAATGCACCGGTTTTCGGTCCTTTGGGAATATTATATTTAATATTTGAAATTTAAAATGAACTGTACTACATATGTATATAACAACTTAAACCTAATTAATTAACATAACATAACATCATGCCTGTATTCCTAGAAGGGTTAGGCAGAGGTGTACCTATAGCACACCCACATTTCGCCAGTTATGTTTAAGTCCCATGTAATAGGGGGCGAGTTTATTGCCATCAACCGGGTACAAATCCAGACTCCGGGCTGCTACCGAGAGATTCCAGATGTAAAAACCCAATAACACTTTGCCCGACCCGGGAATCGAACCCAGGACCTCATGCTCAGCAGTAGCGCTTGCGACCACTAGACCAACGAGGGAGGCAATTAATTAATAAAATTAAAATTTTAATATTATAAATATAGGTACTGTGAATAGGAAGAATTAGGCTTGTGATACTAATCATTTTAGTGATGAGGGAAATATTACTTTTTCTTATGTTGTCTAAATATGATTACGGCCTTCAATCCTCGTTACCAAGGTCTTTTGTCCAGTAAAAAAAACGAACTTTGAACAGCAATTATATTGTTACATTTTAGTAAATGTAACAATAATTGCTGTGCACCACATCATAATTATTTTGCAATAAGCTAATTATAATTTATTTTAAGTAATCATAATGGTATGCTTACAACACTTTATTTAGTCAGAAGATAATTTCAAAAGTGTTAAATAAGTCTATCTTGAGATAAGCGAGCAGGTAAGTCAACAAATTAACACGAGACCATAAGTAAGACAAAAACAGGTGACATTATGCAAATTGATTAAATGACCTATTGAAGGGAGCCAAATGTGTACATATTTACGTACATTACTATAAAAAAAATCTGCCACCTAAGCAAAATATCACCATTCAATTATACACCCTATTTCTATAAATATGGAGTTCTATATCATTTGTAACTTTGCAGCAGGTGCGCTTCCATATAGGTACTAGGTATTGTGCAGAATATTGGATAGTAATATGTCAAACGATTAAATACCTTATTGTATTGTAATATTTAAGTAGAAAACCTATTGTGACAAAGTGTCGAACCGGTCGATTAGCAAGAACTCGCCATTTATAAAGGAATAGTAATTTATTTTTTAAAAATAATTAATGGACGCCCTTTACACTCTAATAGGTAGAATTACGTTGTTGCCTTTGTAAGGGAACACAAAGTAGGTATTCTAGGTACCTGCTACTGTAACTTAGAAATAAGTACCTATTTTAGTTGAGTTGAAATCAAACAGCTTGTTCCCAACGAGTCACACCTCAACGGGTAACAGTGTGACTCGTTGGGAATGTTTTGGATAATAATTCCCAACGAGTCACAGTTACTGTTACACTGTTACTATATCATCTATCGCCACGAAATATTTTCGTTCTCAGATAAACAAAAATTGTTCCCAGGTATTTGGTACAACTTGGGGCACCCCGACTCGGACAGGTTAGGTTAGAAGGGGACGGCGGGGTCTGAAAGACCCCGCCGTCCCCTTCGTGGTTATTTTTTTTTAAACCGCCCAGAAGTAGGAGTCCCGCGAAGCGGGACTCCGTCGGCTACGCCTCATTATTCACTTCACTTATTATTCGCTTCATTATTTAGCTTAAATGATACCCTAAATCAAGGTGGGATCATCCCAACGAGTAACAGTGTAACAGTAACTGTGACTCGTTGGGAATTATTATCCAAAACATTCCCAACGAGTCACACTGTTACCCGTTGAGGTGTGACTCGTTGGGAACAAGCGAATCAAACACAAAAAAATATTTTAAGAAAACGCTAAATTATTAAATATAATTATTGGCCTTTATGGTTCAATTTCGGAAAAAGGGATACGTAAGTGGTAATCAATGAGGAAATTATTTTTGCAGTACTTGGATGAAGGTAGGTAAAAAAATTAAGGGTCCACCGGCACCGATATATAAACAAGACAGAAGAATGCAAGGAGTTCTAAACTACTCAGCTTTTGCAGGATAGATATCTATGTGGATCTACTTATCTTCCTAGGAAGGAATATGGCCGCTATTACTGAAAGGAATTAATGATGTCCATCACACTTGCACAGTAACATTCACAGGCAAATTAGACAGAAGGTAAGATAGAAACGTTGATAAAACATCGAAATTATAAAGTACTACCTTCTGCCCGCGGCTTCACCCGCGTTTTCGTCGGAAATTATCCCACAAGTGCTACCAGGACAAAAAGTAGCCTATGTCCTTCCCCAGGATGCAATCTATCTCCTTGCCAAATTGTATCGAAATCCGTTCAGTGGTTTAGGTGTGAAAAAGTAACATACAGACAGACTTAATTTCTAATTTATAATATTAGTATGGATTGATGATTTTAGAACAGCCTAATCTTTTAAAAAAAACATAAGGTACTGAAAAATACTGAAAATGTTAAACAGAATGAAGTTGCTCCTTACGAGCTGTCTAGGGTCGGCAGTAAAAATCATTACGTTCCAGACAAGAATATAAAAAAAAACAAAAATATAAGTAATTCTAACCTCCTTCGTCCTATCCCATACAACGACCCTTCAAGCCATTTATTTTCGCAATATTTATTGCAACAACGAACTATGGTAGTAAGTCGTAACAGACATGAAATACACCTTTCACCCTATAGGTTAAATGCAGAAAAACCTTCGTTGTTTAATCCATGGCTCAAACAATGGAGTAAAAACATTATGAATGAGTACATGCCTGCACGATGAGAGGGGGTCATTATGTGTATTACAGAGTGTTTGCTGTCACGTGTACCTCAGCACCTATTTAATGTATTTCCTTTGTGCTGTGTGCAGGTATTTTTGTTGTTAGATAACGATTTACTGGTATCGTTGTGTTTTTTTTTTTCTTTTCTTTGAGAGATAGGTTAAGTGAAATCCGTGAAAAATGTTTCAGCAACTTTGATGTTCAATTTTCAAGACATGAAGAAATGTGTCGTAGTAATGTACATACAAATATGTAGGTACTGTAGGGAAGAGGGATACATGATAAATGATTTTATTTCTGTAAGTAGGTTTGTACAAACAGTTTTACACATATTTTTTAAACTAGATCTACTACTAGGTCGGCGTTTCCTATCCGACTACTCTGAGAAGAAACGCCGAAACAAACTCAGAAGTCACAGTCTCTTTTAAAGTCCAGACATAATCTTTGTCAGATCATGTGAAGACAATTTAGATTGGTGTCTAAAATGGTTTTTTCTTTTAGGAAAGAACCAAACAGATTGAGTGGACCTGTCCAGTCAGTGCACGCATTTGTTAGTAATCGTGCAGCTCAACTCAGATCTTGCAGAGAATAGTTACCACATAACATCACGTCTGTATTCCGCGAAAGGTAAGGCAGAGGTGTACCTACAGTACACCCACATTTCACCAGTTATCTTTAAATCCCATGTAATAGGAGGCGAGCCTGTTGCCATCAACTGGACACAAATCCAAAATAGTTAACGTTTTAATGTTAATGATTTTAGTGTACAACTTTGGGTACCCACTGCACCAAATCAGTGACAAATATTATGAATATGTCTAAAATAGAATTTCATATTCAAAACATCTATACATACACTTTTTCTGTAAGTTTTTAAAAAGAAAGTTGATATCTACGCGGTTACGCCGTGCTGTTTACCGCACCCATAGAAAAGACTTCAACGCGGTCAACAAAAAACACCGTTTTTGTTGGAACATTTAATTTTGTTGTTTTTTAATTTAATAAACATATTGTGCCTTGTATCTGTTCTGTTGTATTATAATAACAATATTACATAAAGGTTTTTTAAATATTTATTAAATTATAATTTTAATAATATCATTTATTTTCAATGGGTATAAGGTATAAATTTTTCGCGCATCTTAATTTAATTTATGATTTAAATATCAGTAGATGACTGCATTATAAACTAGGCTTAGGATTATTATATTACAAAAATTAAAATATTTCAACATTTTAAAGTAGTTTGCAACAACATTTAAAATAACTATGTATGTCTAGAGACATACATAATTATTTTGTTAAAATGGTACGTAGACGTAACATTTTCATAAAATACACTCATGATTTTATCGGAAAAACTTTTTATTTATTTTCCGTCTAACAGAACGAATGTGTCCATTGTTTCTGGCATCTCGAAATAAAGCTGTTAACCAAACGTTTTGTTATTGTATGGCGTTAATCAAATAATTTGTTTAGCGTACGCCATTGAAATAGACCCCAATTCTGTTACACGGTTAGACCACCGCGAGCTAGGCGTATTTGCTGTTCTCATCATGTTTCTTTTACTAATAAAGATAAGATTCTTCTTTCTTTCCTGCAAACTTATTTTCTTTTACATTATGGGAAGATTTTTATGTTGGTGGGAATGGAATAATTAAGGTTGTATATATCTTGTGTCAAAATGGGGTAAGTAGGTTAAATAATTGTTGTGTATGCGTTTGCTGAATGACAGAATGAGTTTCATTCACCTACAATTTACCTAAGTACTTACCTAGTAATATATTTTATTGCATCATTAATACGCATCCTGTAATACATAACATAACGCCTTGTTTTCTGGAAGGGGTGGGCAGAGGTGTACCTATAGTACACCCACATTTCGCCAGTTATGTTTAGTGCCATGTAATAGGGAATATTATCTTATAAAATATTTGACTACGAGTAGTCTTAAAAATTTAACCAAATAATAAGTCGAGGATATAGCGACATTACAAGTCAAGCCATAACTCATAATAACGCTTTAATATCTTATTATTTTATTACCTTATCATTTTTTTTTATAATAATAAATGCAAACGATGGCACGACACGATTTCACATGACCAATAGAATTTGGAGAAATATTATACAACTTAATATGATAATTATAATTTTGTATGTTAACGGCTGACACTTTGCTTTAATTGGCGATTAATTAGCATATCGTTAATTAGTTCATACCTCATTATCGCAATATTTTTACGGCTATTTTAGAAATAATAAATTTCTTACTAATAATGTGTAATGAAGTGATAAGTTCAATTCAAGTTATAAAAAGGTTAATTCATTTTAATGTGAAGTATTAAACTAAAAGTTTGTACCACTGAGTTAAAAGAAACATAACTTTTTGACTAAAAGAGATAACTCGGTTACAAAAATAATAAACCTTTCTGAAAAGCGTATGAAAACCAACTATAGGTCCTAACTGTACTGTTTACCTTATTCATTTGAGATCTTATCATTCCTTTGGAAGGCACAAATGTATGAAGGTTTAAGTCCAATAAAGTCAATTAATTGATTTGATTACTATTCTCTTCAATCAAAAATACAATCAAATGACGACAAAGAAAAATGAAACTTACGCAAACCACTGAGCGACGCAGCGTGCAACATTTGCTGCCTCAACAAATACTCCCCGAAGTGAGCCTGATCCATCATCATCTTGTAATTACAACAACAAACACCAAATACCAGTCACTGCGGCAGTCACTTCACAATAACATCATCAGATCAGTCTCTAAAAATACATAAGACGTCCTTACAAAGTTCAGAAATACAACACAAATACACACCCGAGACTCACAAAAAGTTCATAATTGAAACAAACGAAGTGGGGAAACGACGACAAATATACGTGGCTACGGAGCGACAGCTGCGTTTACACTGAATCGGTTTTGCGTGGCGGGCGGCGCGTGCGCAAGGCCCCGCCCCTTTCGCCTGATTGGCGGATCACGGACTAATGGCGGCGGCCGTCAAAGCCTTCGCAGCTCGAATTGCCTTGTGGCGCTTTCCTCGAGCTTTCCGCCCGCCTTTATCTGACAGGTAATCGTGCTCGATTGTTACGATTGACATTCGAATTCGATGCGTAGGCGCAGTATCGATGAAGGCCTATTGTCGCTCTGAATGGATCTGACTTGAATACATGCGTGTGAGATGTTTTATAGTATATTGAGTGGGATTTACATAACGCTTATATTGGTCTTCTTAGACCGTTTTTGAAGTTATGAAACTTGAAAAATACCTGCTAATCTTAAACCTAACTTTAAAACTAAGTTTCATATTTTAATTTCATTATATGACTCGGTTATAATAACCTACTTACTTTATAGTTAACCGACTTCAATAAAGGTTGTTTTCACGATATTTATATGTGTGTTGGCCGGACTTTGAGGGTGCCTACAAGGCGCCACTCTCCAGGTGGTCCCGTATAAATTTCGTGAGAAACTGAGGATATCTAATTATTATAATAGGTAGGTGGTTTTGTACCTAATTAATATACTTACTGTTGGGTTTTAGATAGGTTAGGTTAGCAAAGTAAAAGATTTTATATTACTTACAAGTATTTTCTTGCTACCTTGCCGCCTGATTGCCTTATAATTATTAGTAAATTCTTTTTTTTTTTTTTGAAAATCTTACTTTTTGGCACGTATCTAAATAACGGTTCAAATGTTAAATATCAAGCCAAAAAACAGTACCTATAAGTATTTTTTATTTCATTTAAAAACCCTTTCAAACAAAAGTTTAATTGTATTTAGTTAGTATATAGTTAGTTTTTAGTTAGTTGTTATCTTCTTATTTAAAACTGCACGCCCCTCTACTGCTTGTTGCGTAAGTACTCATTTCATATGTTTGTATAGGGGCGTGCAGTTTTAAATAAGAAGATAACAACTAACTAAAAACTAACTATGTATACACTTGCCTAACAACTACCAAAACGTAGCGTTGCAAAGCTATCTTTGTGTAATTAGACATTAATTGAACTACCAATTTATATTCTGCAAATATTTTAGCAAACTTTACTAACAAAACATTTTGAGTTAAGGGCAAACCCATCTCAAATAAAATAAAAAAATATTATATAGTTTTTCCTTTATAGCTGTTTTTTTAAAATAAGGCTCCATTTTTCCCCTGCAGGTGTAAATCATTACTGTTATCGGTAATCCATCTTGTTATAGCATTCCTTCCACTAAATGATGAACTAAATTCCGAAACGTAGGTACCATGCCACGTAGGTACTACATAGATAATTACTTAGGTACTTCACGTATTCTAGATCTCGGAACAAGTAACAGGTTTTAAACCATATCACCTGTATTTGTTAATTAAATTAATTAATATTTCCTCTTAAAGCATTTTAGCGGGTTTGTGTGTTGGTGCGAGAGCGACCAGTTACACTTAAGAATTTTATGTTTTTTTGGTTAACAGAAATTGTTTTGTAGCAAGTTAGTAACAACCCAAAGAGTCATCATCTGCTTCCCCAACTATGTTGGGGTCGGCTTCGAGTCTAACCGAATGCAGCTGAATAACAGTATTTTACATGGAGCGACTGTCTATCTGACCTCCACAGCCCAGTTACTGGGTAACACAACACCCCTTGGTAAGATGTTTCTGGTTGTCAGACTTTTGGGCTTCTGTCTACCCGCAACTACTGTCAAAGATCCATGAATGACAGCCGCGACCAACGGCTTAACGTGCTTTCCGAGGCACGGAGTGGTCTCGGTATGTAAAGATGGTCGCCCATCCATGGACCGACTGCAGCAAGCGTAACTTAACCTGATCAATCAACCCGTGCATCTGTTATTTGTTAGCCACGAGTCCCTCATAACCTAGATAAGCCAAAGAGTGTAGGTAACTAATATAACTATGACTAGTATAATATTTAGTTGACTATTGTTGCTGATATTGAAACTGGCTATTGATTGACTGATCTTGTTAATCGAGTCCATCAATAAGACCTTTAATATTAAACAGGTAATACTTAAAACATGAAGAACACATAGGGAAGCATCTATGTAAAGAGAGCTTCAATCAAACTGCCTGCCTTTTCCTAACTTTGTTGAGGTTGGCTTTCAGTGTTACCGGATGCAGCTGAATACCAGTATTTTACATGGAGCGACTGCCTATCTGACCTCCACAACCCAGTTACTGGGTAACACAACAGCCCTTGGTAAGACGTTACTGGTTGTCAGGCTTTTGGGCTTCTGTCTACCCGTAACGACTGTCAAAGATCTCTACGGATGACAGCCGGAACCACTGGCTTATCATGCTTTCCGAGCCACGGAGGGGTCTCGATAGATGGTCCATCCATGAAACGACTGCGGCAAGTGTAGTTTAACCTTCGATCGACCCGTGCGGCGGTTATCATTTAGACACGAGCCCCTCCATAAAGGGCACATTATTGTATGTAAATTAGGTCACATTAACCTTCATATTTAATAATATTATCCAGCGGGGTAATTACGTAACACACTAACATTAGGAATGGGTTTCATTTTGACAGTTCAGCAACATTCCGCTATATTGCTGACCCAAAAATAGTTAGACAAGTTTACTTTGCTTTATGTCAATCGATATTATCTTACTGTATTACAACATGGGGTGGAGCGGGTAAAACAAGGTTACTAACCATCGAGAGAGCTCAGAGGGCGATCCTTAAAGTGTCTACTTTCCGCCCTTTCCTTTTTCTTACCAACCTCCTATACAAATCTTGTGAAGTATTAACAGTTCGGCAACTATTTATAATGGTCATTGTATTAAAAGAACACATAGCTCTACCCTATAGCACTGAATATAGTCTGCCCACAAAATACAACAAAACATGCTTTTATATCCAAATTTTACCTGTACCTCGGTCCTCTTCTATATAATAGACTAAACGCGAAAGCAAACATTTACTCCCTGAACTACACAAATTGTAAGAGAATTCTCAAGGAGGCTCTCCAAAGAATGTCTTAGGAAGATACAGAGAATTTACTAACTGTGTAAATATGTATACTCACCTACGATAAGTATGTATCAAATTTAGAAACTAAGAGTAAGGCTATTCAACATAAGTATAATTTATTTGTCTATTAACAACTTTTAGATTATTTATTAATTTTATGACTATTTTAGCACTATTCGCCTGAAACACAGGATTACCTAGTTCAGGCACGTGAATCTTAGGAATATAATTTACATTTAAGCAAAACTGTACAAATGTTTATACCTTGTAATTTTATGAATAAATATTATTATTATTATTATTATTATTCTTTTATTCATTTTTATGCATATTAATTACATTTTTAAATACTTTTACAAAAACATATAAAAACATTTAAAAATTATTATTATTTACCTCTTCACATTTCTCGGGACCCTGGGATCCCGGACCTTTGGAAGGCATACGAGGGGCCGAAGCCCTTTTATTATTATTATTATTATTCATTGCGTTATTTACGTTTTTGAGCAGACAAAATTTTCGAACATATGAATCAATGGATTAGCAAAAGGATTCAAAATTATTCACAGTGTGATAGATAGTGTGTTACTTAATTAGGGTGCAGTTCCCATTCTTGTAGATTATACCTGCAAAAAAGTACAAGAGCAATCGTTAGCTAGGTACCTACTTGTGCAAAAGCACCGAAGTATATAGGTATCGAATAACATTACATAAAATGTTTTATCATTATTCCCTCCTCTGTAAATACATACGCACGTGTCGACAAATAGCTCTACAACTGACAAACAGCTGTCATTTAATACTGTCAGTTTTTGTGTATTTTACAATGAATTTGTTTTAATTAAACTTACATTCTTAAAAGATAAATATGTATTTAACTTAATAGGTTAATTTTTGATGTTTTGCTGTAGTTCCCTAGTAAAATTAATTAAATTAATAATGCTAGAATATGAACTAATGATGCCGTTTTAACGGTCATGACTTACCTACTTAAATGACAATATTTTCTACTTGATAATTTTCTGTACCTACCTGGTATGGTGATGGAACTTTGAATTAACAAGTAGATAGGTATACTATAAGAATCGTAAGCTCTAACTAAGCTACTAGAATGTAACACATATTTGTAGAAATAGGATATAATTATTCCTAAATAAATTACTTTTTTTACTTTTATTCGGGCTTTGGCAACGCTCCGAGCTGACCAATTATTAATTTATTAATTAATTAGTAAGTATATACTATACTCGTACTGTACTCCGCTGTACTCCGAGCCTCTATTCTTTTTCTTTTATTCTTAATACGAAATAGTGTCATCTCTTATTATTATGCCATTAACTTACAACGTTCGCAAATAAAACCTCTACAGTACTTACCTACAGCTCTTCAAATCAACCTTTCCCTTCAGGAATTAACATTTGAGTTGTATTTATGGTATCATTTAAGAGTACAAATATTCTAAGGCTATTTTTACGATCAGGAAATTCCGGATAGCATTCCTTTGAACCTGTCCTGATTTTCGATGACTCGTTCTTTAACTTCATAAGGCAACTTTTTCCGCTAAGGCATTTAAAATCTGAAGGCCACCGTTGACACAGTGGCTGACCGATTGGTATCCCTCCGGGGTGCAGTTTTATATTCCTCACTGTACAAATAAGTATCTAGGTAGATATTTTATATTTATTTATTAACGTTAATTAAAACGGAAAAGAAGAGAAACAAGAAAATAATAAAGTGAAGGTTAAAAAAAAAACTGGCCAAGTGCGTGTCGGACTACGCACAATGACGAGTTCCGTAGTTGGAACAAATTTATCCCAAGAACAAACTTAACTTTGTAATTGAAAAAAGGTTCTCCCATACATCGATTTACGTCACGGTCAATTCTCCTACTGCAAATGTAAGTTTGTAATCGCAAAACAATTTTTTTTATGGGATAAAACTACAAGTTATCTTCGGACCTTTTCCTTTACTTTTGCTGTAAGAACTTGCTTATTGCCAAATTTCATAATTCTAGGACAACGGGTATACCCTATAGGTATATTTTTAATGCGTTGACTTAGAAGGTTGATTTTTTAGAGCTCCAAGGGACCGTAGACCTAAGTATTTGGTATTAATTTCAACTTGATACTTCTTCGCGTTCCTGAGAAAAAGACTCCTGACAGACTGACAGACGGACGGACGGACGGACAACGAAGCAATCCTATAAGGGTTCAGTTTTTCCTTTTAAGGTACGGAACCCTAAAAAAGTAACCTAGATAAAAGATATACCCTGCACATATTTTTTCCAGGAATTAGTTAAAGTGTTAGTAGGTAAACGTCTTATGCTCGTCTTCAATAACACTGCGCGACACCTCAATGTATTGCCTAGTGAAAGCGCACTGTGGATTTTCAGGTCTCGGGGCTGAGCCAAGCGTTACTGAAAACGAGCATTAGTATACCTACTGAAACTTACGAAACATAAAACAAAACGGACTATAAAAGCTTTCAAAATTGGTAGTAAAATAACGATAAATAAGACATATCAGTTTTTTTAAACGTCCTTGATATGACCCCTCTATAAAATATTTCACCCTTCAAACATTATGACAGGACCGTTTATTAACATAACGGTGTACCTATAATGTTTTAAGGTAGTATAATTAGCAAGCCATGTTGGGGCAGGGCAGGCTGCCGACAGGTGTACCCACCTTCCGTTATAAGAAGTCACTGTGAAGATACATAATAGTAGTTTATGAAACTGTTGCATAATTAGGGGTTATGTGCAGTTTAATACGCTACTTTATCTACTCTTATACATTGGGATTGAACCTACTAAATAAAATATCAGTTTCCCACAAAATTCAGTACAACAAAACGTATTAATGACGCATAAACCCAGCACATCACTGCGTTACAGCACATTAAAGCGGGCGCTGCCAAAGACAAGTTAAAATTGGAATCAAAACTTTTTTTGTAATGTTATAATAATGAGAGGTCCGCATAAAAGTTCCATTAGAAAAAAAAATTGATGGAAACTCCTTGGTGATATTAACTTCTTGGATTTGCCCTGTACCGTATTGGTAAAAAAATTGTTATAGAACATTATTTTGTTAGAGAAAAAGTGTTATACTATGATTCTATTTTTAAATTTCTGCTTTTGTTTATAAAGTATGTCAATATAAACTCGTTTTGAAGTTTATAATTTGAATTTTATGTTAAGAGAGTCGTTAAAACATTTTATGATTGTGCTAAATAACAAATAATAATCAAATCAGTTTATCTCTGGCACCTAAGAGTTTTTACAGACCCAAGTCTGAAAATCTTTATAATGAAGAATAATATTTTCAAAATGGCTTAGTTTTTACGTAACTACCTCCCTACTTAAGTGAAACCACGGGTGCATTATAAGCGACTGTACTTAATACATAGGAAGAAAGTTTCAGAATCTCAAAAAACTTAGATCAACGGTAAATTAAACTTTAATGATGAATTATGTTTGTACTATTGTACAAACATACATTATACTCATACCTACTTAAAGCTTTTACAAGGATTTCCCGAAAAAGTTTTAGATTCCCGGCCTTCACGAGCAAAATTGTTATATGTATTTCTCATCTACATATTTTGAAGGCTAAGCGTGGCCAACGTAGAACTTGGATTACATACACATTGGTGCAGAATAGCATTCTCTCGTAAACAATAGGCCTTTTTAAATTTCAGAAATAACGTGAAAAAAACACTACATAAACAACCCATTCTCTATAGTTGACATTAACAGCTTGTATGAGAAGACAGGCGGCTAATCGATGTCCTTTGTTTGCCTCATTCCCGGCTCTGCAAAAAGAAAGATCGACAAAAAAACGGAGAAAGGGAACATGCCGTGACCAAACAGTTTTATTTATTGACTTTCTTGATTCGATTTGGATTGCTCCGCCAAAAGCATTTCGATCTGTGCCATTTTAAACGAAGTTACGTTTAAGAAAGTAAAGTAGGTAACTTTGGGGATTAAAGACGTGATATTATGTTTTGTGGTACATCTCCAGCTTCACATTACTTTTGCTCTTCAGGAACGCAGCTTTTATATGGGGGGGGGGGGACTTAATAATGCTGTCAAATTGGTCACAGCACTTTTTGATAAATATTAAGTATTGGAACAGTAGATTATGCAGGGTGAGAAGAGAGAGCAAAGCGAGCTCGAAAATTTTAACAACCCGCCTCGGTTAGGTTAGGTTTTGATTTATATTTTCAAACAGAAATAGGAGTTACATTGTCAACGTATGCAGGAAAACCAAAGCAACTATGGCAGTGTAGAATGCAAGAGCGAGCGCAGCGAGCTCTAAAATTTTGCACAGTATCGGATAGGTTACATTTTCTTTTGATCATTCCAAAAGAACTAGGAATTAGTTACTTTGTTGACTTATGAAGAGAAGCTCAAGAGAATGTAGAATCAAGAGCGAGCGAAGCGACCCTTACAATTATAGCACCCTACCTTGAATAGGTTCTGTTTTCTTTTGATCATTAGGTATACAGAAAGAGAACTTACTTTGATTAATTTAAATTGTTTATTTTTCCTCTTTATTTAATTTAGGGACTTTTATATAAAATACATGACAGTAAACTGTTGATACTATAATTAATTTGAACCTTTATAAAAACCACTGTTATATCACAGTTTTAAGTTTTCACTTCTAGCGGCAGTCCCCATGACTATCTGTTTTTGTATATGCCCATCGGGGTCTCCGTGGCTCAAGTACAGTTTTAAGTTAGTAAGACAAGTCAATTATTCAGGCTCTCGATAGTTTGAATGATTTTGGTCATGATCCCCGTGACCCCTCCCCCTCTCCCCCCCGGAACCGGGCCAGCACCTCATCTAAAGAAATAAAATATCATAGTCATATTACTTTACGTTAATAACATGTAGGACAATGATATTCGTACCTAGTACCCACTTAATGCGTATAGATTAGTATTTCAGAAATGAGAAAAAGACGTGAATTTATTTATGTATATCCCCCTTCATGTCTTAAAGGCCTGGAATGGCTAGAGGTTCTTGCTACTATAGTATTGACCATTCTGTTAAATGTTTAACTAATCGAGCGACTACCATATAATAATGATTATTCGGCGACAAATATCGGTAGGACCCAATTTCAAACAGGTCCCTTATTCACTATGACCACTTAATGATTCCTCACTTCGAAATCACGTCAATTCCTGCATATAACGTATTCTCTATGATACAATGAAAGAGACAGTTTTTACAATAGACGATACTGACGTAGTTTGCTCGTGGTAAGATTACGCAAGGAATAATAATTACCATACAGAATTGGGGCCCAGTTGAAGCTGGTGTTAGCATAGCCGTAGTGAGTGAATTATAATAATAATAAATAATAAAAATATTTATTTCACAAAACAAGAACAAATTGCACTGTATACATTGTAGTTGTCACACTATAAGCACAATTATATAGACTCCTGCCTGTATCTTAGGAGATAGGGTTCAGCCATATGGGTTCAGTGAAAAATTTACATTCTGTAACAAGTGAAGCATTGTCGATGTTACAAGAACTTAAGTCTGTTATGCTATTCTATGAAATAAGTGTAGGTGGTTACTTAGTGTGTTGTGTGTGTGAGTGAGAGTTCGTGTATGCGTGAGTCGTGTGTATGTGTCTGTCAAGCATGTGTGTGTATGTATATGTACGTGAATTTTGCAATAGTATTTTTACGAGATATATGTTAGGAGATTCTCCGTTGTGTGGTAGTCTTGTTGTAGTAGCCATTGAGTGATTTTGTTTTTAGCGTGTGTCTGTTTAAATCAAGTATGTTACCTATGACGTAATATTGGCGTTTGGCAAATGCAGTTTTGTGTTACACCTGATGGAACATTTGTGCGTTTTTTGGGTTGGATCTGGGCATGGCCTTAATAGTTCTTAGGACAGACTGCAAACATTTAGACAGCTGTTTAGCTGTCTAAATGTTAATACCTTACATTCATCATTAATTTGAAAATTGAGACAGGAATATCATGTGTCAACCAAGATCAACGTAAATGGTATCAGATGACTACCAATTATAAAGCCTTCTTTACCCTAAGGTACATATGTTTAAAATGCACCTGCCATGTTATTTCTTCGCCACCTTTCATTGACTGGTAGAGAATGCCTAAGGCATTAAGTTCGTCCGCCTATGTCATATGTTAGTTGCATAAACATGAATAAATAAGTAGGTATTTTTGCTTACTAAACGCTAACCCACAAGTAAATTCCATAATCACTGAATGCAGAATGCTCATCATAGGTTATAAAACCTACAATTGGCTACGTAACGATCCTTACACACTCCCCTTTCGCGTTGTCGATACTCATGCATTATTACATTCTGCCTTTCAGTGCCCAACCAAGCTTAACATTACTTACTTGCAATAAATTATCGTAAGTATAATATCTTCTTTCTGTACAAAATAAGGTAAGAGCTATATCTACGAGTTAAGGCAATCTGACTGGCTAATACCCGCGAAAATACCTCAGAAACCGCGGTTTCTGAGGTATTTTCATCTATTCGAAAATGGTATAATTAGCTCGATATCGCGTTAGATTATTTTGACGAATCAATATCCGCACCCTAATTGCGTCAAATATCAATCACATCAACCAATGATATTGCTAATCCATTGCTTCGTATGTTCGAAAAAAAAATCTTCTTAACAACGTAAATAACGCAATGAATGTTGTTGAACTGTCAAAATGAAAGCCATTCCTTCTGTTAGTGTGTTACGCAAATACCCCGCAGTAGGACCTTAGATGAAAAGGTTCGAGTAATTGGCAAATACTTTGGCTGACAAATATTGACCACGCCTTAATAAACCACTAAAGGTAGAAAATAGGCTATGTGCTAATATTTGGAGGATATAATATGTTCCTTAGAAGACGTAGAGGGCATAAAGAACGGATTTTAATATACTCCACAGATTTTTAATAGCAATCAAAGTCGCGCGGAAGAGCTAGTTCAACATAGGCTTAGGTACTGTGAATGGGTAGGCATTTAAAATAAAAACCTAAGTACAGTAGATACAACTATTTTCTTAATGTCTCTCGGGAATCATTGCATTTCCGAATACAAACGAATGCTATTTTCCATGTCCATCAATTATTAGATTTATTGTGTATAATAATTTGAATTTAGAACTAAGTACTTTATTGTGTTGTTACGTCAAAACAAAACATCAATAAAGTACTTAGTTCTGAATTCAAATTACATAACTACTAATTTCAAGACCAACTACGTTAAGTCAAAGTAGCTTTCTATGACTACACCTCACTCAAATTATTAATCACCTTTATCATTTCTAAGTACAAAGCTTACAAGTGCTACATGCCAATACTTTCCTTACACTTATCAGATTGTGCAAGCATTGTCCCATCACCATCTACAATAGCCGGTATACGATTACTCACTGCTAATCACCGGACGTTAATCACTGAACTGCAGAACTCAGATAATGAGTTTTGAGGAACGTAGTGACTAAGTCGATAGGTACCTGCCTAATCAGTGTGTGTGAGAGATTATAAGTCATTGATTGGTTCCCCCACATTCGTTAAAAAGAAATGAAGGGATTAAGGTGTTATGTCGTTACGAGTTACTTATTTAATGGTAATAAATTCGGTGAACGTACTCCGCATATTTGAATGGAACTATATGGTATGGGTGATCAGTTCAGATGGCCTCCTCCGCTCTGGGCGGAGCGGAAGGGTGTGTCAGACTCTTACTGACTAAAACCCACCCGTGTTCCTCCAGTTGCTTGTGCGCCAGGGCCACGGTAACTCTTTCGAACAATCCGCGACCCCGACAGGCATCGGCCCTATCGGACCCCGTCAATTATGCTGACATCTCTTTGAGGCGCGCGTGGAATACAACGCGCTGTCGACCCGGGCCTGCTCCTTACCGGACGGCGAGCTGTCCATTGCTCGCCGTCCACAAGCCCGCGCATACGGCACAAGAACAATATTTTGAACACCCCTGCGTTGAAACTTTTTGTCGGTTATTTAAGACATGACAGACAGTTCCTGTAGAGACAGTTCTAAGGAACCATCTCGTCGAGTTTATAGATAAGAAAAATGTATGACATTTTGTGGAACGCAAATAAATGAATTTGAGAACTGCATTTTACATAATATCCGAATAACTACATTTTATATGACTATTTGTCTATAAGTAGGTGCTGGTACCTACTTAGCTGTGATAGTTTTTCTTTTAACTCTGTAATTTTATAGGTATACTTACTACCTACTATGGTGAGTAACTACTGAGTACTACCATGGATTCAGTACAATGACAATTCTGAAAAATAACCCCCTGTTGAAATTTTAAAATAAAAATCCTGTTTCATAGGAAAGTGCAAAAGTATCTACGCGACCAAAATGTATAGAACATTTTTTTTTTTTATATAACCGACGAGTAATTTCAACGCTAGGGGGTCTAAAATCATGCTGTGCTAAATTCATGGTAACAGATAGGGCGTCAATGTCAATGTCCCAGCCACCCTATATTATTCAAAAACAACTGTTTAGCTGGTAGGGAGGGGGGAGCACTTAAGGGGACTACATGACTTAAACGCAAATTTATAATGCCTAAAAATATACGATCCACTGCAGTAACCAAAATCAGAAAAATATATGATATTCTTCTGGATATATGCTAGTTAGATAGTTTGTTGAACACATAATACAATTAACTTGATAGGATAGAAAAAATCACGAAGATCCCTTAAAAAAATATATTAACGTTTAAAAACCATACTAATATACATGCAAACATTCTGATTTTTTGTCAGATTATTCTACAAGTAACATACTAACGTAATAGTGTTTTAATTTTTTAGTCCAATGAATAGTTTTTTTGTAAATCCATAACTGCTTCATATTTTGCAATAAATTACCAGCGTTGTGTCATCGCGCGTCTCTTTCTTTTCTATGCAATCATAGGTCGAGCGATGAGGATAAGCTACGCTTTCCACGGTTGGTCCGTAGATGGGTGGCCATCTTTACATACAAAGATCCTTCGGCTCGGAAAGCACGTCAAGCCGTTAGTCCCCGCTGTCATTCATGGATCTTTGGCAGTCGTTACGGGTAGACAGAAGCCCGAAATTCTGATAACCAGACTTACCAAGGGGTATCCTATTAACTAGTAACTGGTTGTGGAGGTCAGATAGGCAGTCGCTCCATGTAAAATTCTGGTGTTTAGCTGCATCCGGTTGGACTGGAAGCTGACCTCAACATAGTTGGAAAAAGGCAGGCAGATGACAATGAAGGAACAGTCGCCAGCACATCAAGTTACCGCAAACTGTCAGATTTTCTCATTCGATTTTGAACTTAACCACCAATATTTTAAGGTTTAAAATCGTTTGGAGAAATTTGACAGTTTCGTGTAGCTTGACCTGCTGGCGACTGTACCTAATTCGTAAATGAATAAAATGTCTTCATATTTTTGAAAATACTTTACGAACCCCCGCTTTACATGTACTGGGAACCAAAAAAAAAAAACAAGGTTTTATTTCACAACTTAGTGGACGTGATTAATATGTTACGGTCACCGAAAGTGATAACTTGATAAGTAACCAGGGTCGTCGATTTTATCGATTTTATTCGAATGAAATTAAATTTGATAAATTACCTGTTTGTCTTCTATTAATTAAATTAAAATTTATTCGAAAACATCCATCGGTTTCTTACTAAACTTCAACTATATCCGATGAGCCTGGTTACTTATCTCTTTTGGTAACTGTACCTATACCTAACAATGCCAAATTACCTACAGCGTTTTATTACCTACCAAGAGTTTGAGTAAAACCGCGGACATACAGACAAACGGACTTTGCGAAACTGTAAGGATCCCTGGTTAAATTACAGAACCCTAAAAGGATCAATTCGATTTTGACGGTCAATCGTTATTAAATGAAGCCTATGGTGGAGTGCAAACCAATATATAACTCGCAAAATCGGTGAGCTGAAATAAAATGGTCAAGCACCAATGCCTATTTAACCAAGCCAACTTTAGTTGATGACACCACAAAATCGTATGATAGGTAACCCGTTTTCATTAACACTACGCGATTCATCAAATAGGTAATGCTCAATAAAAGCGCACTGTTGGATTTTCAACTCTCAGTGCTGGAGGCCTACTCCCTGAGCAAGTGAGCACGAATTCCGTACCTAGTTTCAGCCAAAGTTACGGGCGTTTCTTACTCCGTATTACCGACGGACTTAGGATTAGTTTAAGGCCCGAACTAAGAATGAATGACAACACGATTTGACAGTTTTTCCTACTCCCGATGTAATTTTTGCCTGTCCACAAATTTTTATTTGTAATTTTTTTTGATAGACCGACTACTTTCGGAAGAGCCCATATTTTTGTTGAGGGACTTAGAGAGTAGACCCGCGAGCCGTTGGTGAAAACAAAAGTCTGTTACCAGTGGGTAACAGACTTGATTTAGCCATGTTACCTATAATGTTAAATCTGGCAAGTGCGTACAACAAGTAGTTATGGACCCTGAAAATGACTCTTGCGTTTGATCTTGATGCGCCTGATGACTTGTTTAGTTCCAAATACGCTCAGTATTAGGAACTAAACAAGTATGAAAATCACAATAATGTTAGGTAGAACAATTTATGCAAAGGTTACTTACCGTCTAAGTTGTTTTTAAGCAATTATTATTCAGGCTAGGCTATATCTACTGACCTAGGTATACCTACCCTCCCACGAGCTCCTTCTCACTCACCCCATTGCCGAAAGTAAGGAGTGTTTTGTGCAGCTGAGCTAAGCTGAGTTTTTTTTTCTGGTAATTTTATTGTATCACGGATTCACGGAGTAAGTTAAAATTATTTTGTTCATATATAATTTCTGGCAGCATACAGAATACCTTTGCTCCGCAAAAATAAATACTATATTTTTTATTATTGCCAGCCTGATAAAAATTCCCATTGAAAGTGGAGATATGGACGATAGTTAGAGCTAAGAATCGCTATTATTTTTCGTAACAATATGTTTTTCAAAATAATTGTAGGTAATTAAATTGTAGTTACGAAAAAACGTACCAAAATCGTTGAAGTTGTTACTAAATTGTAAATACTAAGCTACGTGTACACTGACTACAGAAATACTGATTACCTTATTATGCGAGGTAAAAAGAAGGGTTGTGTTAAATACTCTCGTGAGATGTCAGTATTGTATCGCCACTTTAGTACACAGTCGAGCAATTACCGTCACTAAGCTTGTATAATGAAATTAAAAAAAAACCTGACTTGCTTTTAAGTAGGTATAGCACTTTTTTTTGGTTTTTTATTAGAAAATCTAATAAGGTACGTCTGTGTCTTAAGGATTACAATACAATGAAGCCGAGAAAATTTGTGCACATGAGACAATTTATAAGAACAATGTGTGGGGAGGCGGGAAACTTGCTGCAGGCTTAGCACGAGCATCGTTTTATCGATGAAAGAGTAGACAAAAATGACGTTCCGTGTAGACAGTACGGCGACAGCAAAGTAGAAAGAGTCAACTGCACTTTTTACGAAATTCACTCTTTTACATCATTCGACTCAGAATTCTTTATTTTCTTCATAGTTTTGCGTTCATAACGCTCTCCTATAAAATCATGATTTTGTATATAACCGTATACCTATATAGGTACTTTGTGGGCGTCGAGTATAAAATTTTCTACTGTCTTTTATCATGGCGATTACAAAATCAAATTATCTTCATTAACTTAGGCAAATGTCAGTTGTCAGTGTGATTTTGACAGTTTGGGATAGAAAACTTTCTTCTGAAATAGTCTACATAAAAAAGGACAAAGATCGTTAGAAACGAAAGACAAAATGACAGACTGTAGAAGGATTTCTACGGTGCGATGTCAAAATGGAGAAACCAATAATGTCACTTTGTATAGAATTAGCTGTGTCTATTCTTCGTAGAAATAGAAACCGTCATGCTAAGCCTGCTGGGGTCACATTGTGACAATTATTTTGAAAAATGCTGAAATTTACTGATAATCTTCAAACGAAGTTCTTAATAGTAGTACTTTAACCAAAAGCATGGAATATCTTAGATAAAGTAGGTAGTAGTATAAAAATTAGGTAACTAATATCTATTCCCAAAGTATCGGATGAAAGTGTAAACAAACCCTATTCAGGTTTTATTCTTACGTACCTACTTTACTCACTACAGGGAATTAGTAACACATTCATATGTATGTAGTAGCTTTCAACTTTTAACTCACTGCTTCTTCCAACAACGATCGTTTGATTATCAGTATTAAGTTGTAATTGAAAAAGCATCGACTAAAATAAAGGTTCTAAAATTAACCTCAATTGTCAAATATACAACATCTTTAAGGTGATATAAAATTAGATTTTCAGGTTTAAGTATTCAATGAACCAAATTAAAGCTCTCGATGTATAAGTGGCACTACAAGTTGGCATCCACAAGTACGTTTTCTGATCCATTTTGTTTACAATTTCCTTAGATACTTTTGGAACAGACACGGGAAAAATTCAGAAAGCAGCTTGCTATACCAAACTAATACAATGTTACTATTAACAAATATCAAACCATTTGCGTTTTTTTTAGATATTCAGTTAATCTAACATTAAAACTACATATTTATAAAATATTTCGATGAATTAATTTGTAAATATTCGTAGGTAAGGATGATTTCTTAATTAATTAATTAATGATTATTTTGATGTTTTTACCTTATTAGTATTACAATTCTGCAAGTTCTGGGAAAAATATCACGCGAACGGCAACACCGTAATAAAATGTCAAAATAACAAATTAACACCCGAAGGGCTTCTCTAAAATAAACCATAGATCTACTTTAATCAATTCTTATTTTGCAAATATGATTTAAAACGTTGGTTTAGAGTGCTTTACAGTTAACAACAATGCTTACCGTGCGATAGCTTTGCTGTAAACGATGCGTTGGTACAGCTTGATGTCCTGACAGGTATTCCGAAAAGGGAAACAAAGCGAATTATTTGTGTTGTGTACGATAGGATCGGTTGAAGATGTTCTCCAAGTCTCTGACGACTAAGGACTCGTTCCTGGAGCAGACGAAGGCTGCTCGCGAGGAGCGTGCACTTGAGAAGAAACGGGAACAATCCGCTGTTACAGTCCAGGCAGTCATAAGGGGATGGCTCGCAAGACAGAGATTCCTTAAACGAATTCTGTGAGTTTTGTGTTCAAAGTACCTACGTGACATAATTTCAAAAACAATGGCCAATCAAAAAGAATATTGCTACAGAATTTCGTTATTAAATTTAATCTGTTATCAATAACAAATAATACTTATCATAAGTAATAATAACAACACGTGAGTTTATCTCACTATCTTCCGCCAAAAGTAATAAAACATCTATTTTGTAGAAACTAAGCTATACCTAAATTCATTAAAAATCTAAATATTGTAGGTTTCCCAAATGAGTGTAGATTACTGATGTGTTAATTCTGTTTATAGAAATGATTTCGACCAGCTCCTTCCGGAGCCAGCAACTCCACAGGAAGAACCGCCTCAGCCACTAGAACTGATTCCAGCATTAGAAGTCTACAAAGTAACGTGTAGACTTTTCCTAGTCTTCAAATTACAGAGGGATCGGAAACGGTTTGAAAAACTTTGCAAGTATATCAATCAGAGCTTGCACTCGGAGTCAGTTAAAATGTCTTATGTTGGTGTCTTCTTAAATAAAGAACACAGGTATGTTTACTTCTTTTAGAAAACCTGTATGTTCACAACATGCAATTTTTTTTTTAATTAGTACCTATAATATTTTGATTGGCTAGCTGTGGAATGTATTAGGCTACAATAGAATACAATTATTTTCATATTGTGTCTTGCTTCACAAGATAAAATTGTATCCAATAATGTCTGTTATACAACTTCAGTTTGGTTATACATCTAAGGCCTACTTGCACCGCCAACCAGCCAATCACCAATCATGTTTAGCGCTAAACTTGATTTGTCATTGGCCGTTCAAGTGGGCCTAAGTGAACTTATTCAATCTGCTTGCCAATTGATGTGGAATATTGACTGATTGAGTATAAATACATTTATGCACTATAAAATTTGTCATAATTATCATCAATTCATCATATTACCAGCCAAAAGACTGCAACTGCTGCCCATAATAATAATAATAATAAACCCGCAGGGCAGCATGTGGCGAGCTGTTGGGCAGTAGCGACCCCACGGACCCTATCTCCCAGGAGAAATCTTGTTTCTCACCTCTAGCTTGCCTTTACTGGCCGGCTGAAGTGAACAATGACGAGGGGCAGAGCTCCCCCCTCTTTCTTGCCTTTATTGGCCGGCTTGAGTGGAGATTCGCAAGAGCAAACGTGCTCGGAGGAAGGAAGTATTCCAGTAAGATGCTGGTAGGGATCTTGACCGTACTTAGGGGACTGTCCTGATAGCCGTGGGATACCTCTCCACTCCTCATAAGCACCCCAGGACATGTTGCCCCTTTGTCGCTACGACACTATGTGCTAGCGACCGTTTTCGGGGGCCCATTATTGAGTGTGCAAGTCACCCCCTACCATTTCATCTGTCTATTTTATATATAAAACATTGGTTAGGCAGGGGCCATAGTCTTCCCATAATCCTAGATAACCAGTCCACTTAAGCTACCCCAATCAATAGTCCAATAACTTTGTTTCCATATTCTGCAATAGTCCGACACCAACCGGGGGTTGCCCTTGGGCGTACTTGCACAGTGCATACAGGGATAATCGTCGGTTGGTGCCTCATTCCATTTAAAATTTTCTAAGGGGCCTCTGCGAGTTGGCTTCGGCCCCTCGTACGCCTTCCAAAAGTCCGGGACCCAAGGTCCCGAGATATGTTAATATAAAAATATAATAATAATAATAATAATGCTTTATTTGCCAAAATTTAGGTGTACAAAGTAGTATGATGTTAATATAAATGTGGCCCAATTACATTCTACCATTACATACTGCTGAACATACCCAAAAAAGTGTTATTTATGAAGTTATCAATATTAAAAACACTATACCTAATATAAATCCAAGATACAGGTTTTTACTTACATTATTTGTATCCTAGTAATTTAACTAGGTATATTTTATGTTGAGTCCAATTATAAAGACAAAATTATACAACTAGTTCTTTAACAGAGTGGCAGTATAAAGTTGTTGTTTTAATTGAGTACTCTATGTAATTAGTTAAAATTGGCTTATTCACAGAAATGTGTAACAGACTTGTCAGTTTTTTTTTGCACGTATTTTGAATGTGTGTGGTATAATAAGGATAATGTAATGTTTACTTGCCAATTGTTCTTTATTACTGATGACTATATTAGTTTGCAAGAATTGAATCATATGACTTACAAGGCCATTGCTAAGTCTAACTTACATCTCAGGGCTTTCTGTGCTAAGCAATATTCATAACTTAGCATGAAATAACAAATGAACGGAAACAAAAAAATACTCACAGACATGATGTTTTTTCAAATACATAATTTGCCCATGCCTCTAATAATTTGATACATAAATAACTTAATCAACAATGTCTTTAGTTAACCAACTTTATACTGAAACTAAAAATGGCTAACACTTTAAACATATTGTAATTTTTTCCAGTCTCCGCTGGATAGCTCACATCAAGGATCTCCTATACAAATGCTGCCTATACCTCGAGGAGCTGAAGCCGGAGTCTCCTATAGACACGCAGAGCATCCTGGTCCACCTCCACACCTTGGTAGCTTTTACCGCCAACAACACATGGGCACTCACGCGGCTGAAGAACTTTGAGAAACTGCGGGGAGGCATGACTCAGCTGTGTGCTAATGTCATGGGCTCGCTGTTCCATAAGGGATACTATTTGACTTTGAAGGTGAGTGAACAACAATATTATAAGCAATTGGAAAAAAACCCAATTTGTTGTGTTTTGTTAGGGGGTTGCATAAGTTAAAATGGATTAATTGTTAATCATTTATTCAACATTCTACTTTTTCATGATAAATGATGTTTATTTCTGTGCTGAACTAAGTACTATATTGTTGTTTTGTTTTCCCGGAAATCAAAACAAAACAACAATAAAGTACTTAGCTCTGAATTCAAATTAATACACAATAAATCTAATAATTGATGGACATGAAAATTAGCATTCGTTTGTATTCGGAAATGCCATGATTTCCGAGGGAAGAAATTAGTTGTACTGTAAGTAGGTTTATACAAACACATCAATAATATTTTAAAAACTGTATGTGGTTGAATCTGAGGTCATGTTATCATTTTGTATGTCAGTATTTAATGTTATTTCCAAATAAGCAGTGTATCCTGGCCCACATTCTGGATTCGCGATTATAAATTGCTTTTAAACATTAACAGCTATGGTTCCAACCTTTTTACAAGAGTGCCATGATATGCTTAATTACCTCTAATCCCCTGTTGAAAATAGTCACTTACAGTAATTGGATAATGTGCATGACACACATACCTACATGTTTCTTTGCTGCTTCTTATTTTGTGAGTAAATGGAACTTCAGGAATCGTTCCAAGCCAATGTTTTAAAATGTTGTAGAACTGATGATCAAAGTCATTAGCATCCAGTTGAAAGGAATTTTAAGAGAAGTTCAAATACTCGGAGATTTTTTGTATAAAATACAATGCCCTAGCTTATGTGATCTCATATCCAAACAGACAAGAGCCGGTCTATGTAAAATTATGTTTCTTGTGATCGAGACGCGTCAGTCTGCATCAAATCAATTAAAACTAAGCAATTGCTTGTGTCGCGATAATTTCGTGTCAATTGATGGTTCCTTGTCGTCAATTTAAATGAGTAACCATGCAAATTGATGCTATAGAACAGTCAACCACACGTCTCAGTGTACATTAATTATTGGTTTATTAAATCCTCCTTATTGGTACGAGTTAAAGGCGTTTTCAATACCAAATTGTTTATAGACATGCAGGTGACTGTACAATATAAATAATAGTTAGTACACAATGTTGCACGAGTATTTGTGCAAGTTTTGTCAGCTAATTTTGTAAAATAAAAAAATACGTTTATTTGCGTTAAACATGACACAAAAAACACAAAAAGAACAAGTTGGGGGAAAATATGCGTCACGTCAACGCAAAACGGCAATAAAGACATATAATTATTATTGTTACTATTTTATACGCAATATATATATATATATGTGTGTGTGTTTAGTATACTAATTTGTTTCATAATGAAGAAGCTATTTTGTTACTAGTTAAGCGTTTTACATGTAATTGGCTGTGTGATTAGTAAAGTTGCATCTTATCCACGAATGTTACCTGTTATTAATTTATACATTTATTAATATTGTGTATGGTGTAATAATTTATAGTCTCTAAGACAAATGTTCCAAAAAGGCTTTAATAAAAAAAAAATGAAGTACAGAAGTCACCTGTTCATGTTTCCTTTTAAATAGTTTCCAAAAAACTCAATATGCACTGTACCTACTCATCACCCCCCTATATAAATAGCTTGGGGTTAACGCAATGAGCAAGCATGGTGATCACTGCATGTTCCTTTCCAATATGATATATATGATATGATATTGATATAGATTGGTATTGATATGTTTTCTTTGCATTTTCCATGCAGTGGAACAAATATAGCCACAAAATATTTTTATTTATTAGTTGTTACGGTGCGATTTTATTTTGGATTAAGAATATGTCCAGCCTTGGACGTCTTTCGGCTGTTATGATGACAATGATAATTCATAGTTCCGTACCACAGACACGAGGCTAAGTTGTCTGTGTTCCGTACTAATATTATACTCGTAAATGCAAAAGTAACAGTCTGTTAACTGTTCACGCCATAATGACTGAATGGATTTGGATTAAATTCGGCACACAAATGACCTGGGTTATCACTATATTTACGTATTATAGGTACTTAATAAATAAAAATCATTTAATTCAGATTATTCGTCCATTTGGGTTAGTATATAGTACTTCAATTCTACCAGAAGATAATTACAAGTTTATTGTTACACTACGAGTACATGCTCTCAGTAGCGTGTAGGCGTATTCAATGTCTCAGCTGTCCGCTATACGATAGTACGTTCCTATGAGATAATTTCTGATCTTCACGCGGGCGAAGCCGGTAAATATAATAATGTAACACTAACACCCTTAATTTTTCATTGCAGTCCCTCCTACTCCGCGGACTATGTCGCGAGAAAATTTACCTGAAGAATATATCGTTGACCGCCATAGTGACGCTATCGCTACGACCGCTAGTGTCCGCACAGTTCTCAGAAAAACTACTCACGATGTATATCATACAGATCCTGTCGGTACCCACGTTAGTGTACCATATGCAGCAGATATCGCCTGAGGTGAGCATAGTAATATAGTTTTATGACATAAGTAGTTCGTTTTGATACTCTGTGGAGATATTCAAACAGGAATTTATATAAAAACTTTTCATTTAAAACATTCCCATGGAGTTACTTGCCCGTTCTTCTCCATAGGAACCTACTAAGCTTTGGAATGGGCAATCAGCTTCATCATGCTGACTGACCAACTCAAAGCATTTATTTCAAATATCCCAATTGCAGGCACTTTTGAATTGTGAAGGGATTGACAAGTCAAAAGTAATTGATTTAATTTAAATAAAAGGTTTGAGTTTGTAAAACACTAAATCCAGCTTCCTTAAAAAAACGACGTTTAATCTGGCCAACACTATACAGAAATAGTTATAAATAGTAGCAGGGAAGCGGGGCTTACTACTCAGACCCAATAATTAATGGGTTAAACACGGACTAAAAAAAAAAAGGACTCCGCGCCACGCCCACGCATATCGAAAGTGAAGCACCGTACCGATCTATGTGTGTGTGTGTGTAAATAAGTGTCTTACTTGCGATACGTTATTCCTTCACACTTTTTCTGAAGAATTATTTTTACACCATTTCACAACACAAAAAGGCATTATTTTATTTTATTATTGACGTAAACAGTACCTACAATGACGCCATTGTGGCGGCGGTCGGCACCTTATGGTGTAAATGTGTGCGTGAGGCATGTTAGTACAAACGGTCCGGCGGCATACTTATAGTGCTTCACTTTTGATACCCGTGGCGCGGAGTCCTTTTTTTTCTAGTCCGTGGGGTTTTATTTAATCCATAATGTTACAGAGTTTTAGTTCAATATAACATCTGCCAAACTGCAAAGCAGTAGGTTCTTGTGAATTTCACACGAGTCTTAACTGAAATAAGTTGTATTACTGTGTACACTTTCAGTCCTTTGAAAGTAATAAATATAAAAACGTTTCACTTGTCCCCAGTCGATGTCTTCATTTCGTTCCTACTCTATGTTCGACAAATGCCTCGAGTTCCTGAGCACGGACCAGAACATGCGCATAGTGTTCAACACGCTGGAAGGCAACTACGCGCTGTGTCTGCTAGCCAACCTGGTGCAACTGGCGCACTCCGAGCGAGACTACGCGCAAATCGAGTCCTACCATCCGACGTTCGTGGTGAGAAAATTATAGTAGTACTAGCTTCTATCCGCGACATTGGCCGCGCAGACTTCGATTATTATCTGTTATTCACGCCGAAATAGCTCTCAAATAGCAGGATTTTTTTCGACTAACTTGACTTGAAACTAACTCAACATCGTTATAAATATATGTTATTCTGATGTATAAACAATAATACAGTAAAGTTTCATTCAAATCCGTTCCGTAGTTTTTGCGTGAAAGAGTAACAAACATCCATCCATCCTTCCAACTCAACTTTCACATTTATAATATTAAGTAGGACTTACATGAGCTACTGAGGGATCGCGCTATAACGCTGTTCAGGGAGTGGGACGGTGACCACCAATATCAGTATGGCGTTACGAAGAATAGAGAAGGTCAAAAAATGCTTCGTATTTATTAACGAGCCCTTGTGAAAGTGTTCACAAAAACACAAAAAAAAACTGCAAATTCTAAATTGATCAATTCTCTAATTGCAGTTGGTTGTAACACGCTTCCTTGACTCCTGCCAACAATACGTCGTTTGCAAAAAGGGGAACCTTAGCAACTGGCATCCAATCCTGGGCTGGTTCTCTCAAAGCTTCGACAGCTACCTACCTCCAGCGATGGGCAACCTTCGGACCCAGCTGTCATTGTTGTGGGGCGCGCCGATGTTGAAGAAAGTGTTGGCGACCCCTTTGAAGGAGATGATAGACGCGGGGGTGTCGGGGGAGGAGGGGGCGGGTCCCTCGCAGCCTTCCACTCCGGTGCAGAGTAATAATCCCGCTGCTATTATTAGGCGGGCTATTGAGGCTAGGACTAATAGGTGAGTGAGAAGTTTAATTTCTAGCTCATCAGTTATTTCAATGTTCACAAGTGTACGCACGACGACATATCAAGCTTTACATTTCCAGTATAAGCTGACTTCTGGTAGTACGAATAGCCTATACCTGGGATGGCGAACCAATGGCACGCGTGCCTTTGGGGGCACGCGATAAAATAATTTGAGCACGGCAGCAAATTGAGGATTATCATCTACCTATGCCTGTCGTTATTTGCAGAAAGAATAGCATTAACGACTCGCTTAGAACCCGTTTGTCAGATGATTCTAGTTCAGCTTGCTTACATAATATTGTAAAACATTTTTAAAAGAGTAACGGTGGAGTTTCTTGCCCATTCTTCTCCATACGAAACTACCTTTTGGAAGGGGTAGCTAGAATCAATTAATTTTTTTGTAAATTTTGACGTTCAAAAGTGCCTTATATGTGCCTATTTGAAATAAACGATTTGACTTTGACTTTGACTTGCATTCTGATAAAAGTAACAAAATATAAACCTGATATAAATTATTTGGCATCGTAGTTTAACACTAATTTGTACATTCATTTAAATAAATAAAATTACCTACTGTAAAGGTATTTTTCTGTTTGCAAATAAAGAGTATGTACGTATTATTGTGAAAGTAATTCGTTTTTTTTCCCTAAAGTCACTTAGTCAAGATTTTTTGCTGGCCACATTAAATATTTATTTGGAAAAAATGGCACGTAGATGCATAGAGGGTCGGCATCCCTGGCCAATACAATGCGAGGTCAGTTAAAACTGGAAATGTATAGCTTGATATGTGGCCGTACGTACATCGGTTCAAGTAATTATTGTCGTACATTTTCGCCTTAAAGAAATGAAACAGACTTTGAATTAAATTATCTAAAGGTTGTGAAACACGCCGTAACTGCCCGGGCAGACTATTATTGTAGCCGTGTCACCCTCATGGATTAAAATCGTTAAAAATATTTTTCTAAATACAGTGTAAACTCTGTAATAAAATAGCGAAATTGATGGGACCGGGTATTTTAATGCATTATAAAGAGTTTTTCGTTAAACGGAGAGTAAAACAATAACAATATAATTTTACGAATAAGTACGTTTTAATTTTGACTTAACATAATATCACGCCTGTATTCCCAGAAGGGTAAGGCAGAGGTGTACCTATAGCACACCCACATTTCGCCAGTTATGTTTAAGTCCCATGTAATAGGGCCCCATAGGCCCATAAGGCAAAGGCCAGGCCAGGTAGGATGGGTCCCATTTAATTTTGAATTAATTAAGTGAAAAAAAAATACATAACAAAGTTATAATCACTTATCTTTGTTTGTCGTTTTTTACTATTTTCCAGTTCGAAAATTTGAAAGCACCTAAGAATAACGCATGGTATAATAATATACTTCGCCAGGTATAGCATTCCGGTCACGGGGGTGACACACGGCTACGTCATCACCGCTGTGTTACCAGTAGTGTGTAATAATAACTCCCCAATCGCCTTTATTACCTGTGCGAATCCGATAAAAGAAAGAGGTTTTAACTATCAATTACGTTGGTATTGTTTAAATTGAATTGTTTCGTATGATTAGAAAAATGAAACGACAATTTAAATGGTTTTGTACGTATATTTTTTAATAGAATGGTGACTGAAAATGTTTCCATAATTCGTGTTTTGTTGCAATAAAGAGGCAACTGGATAGTGACGTAAGCATGTGTCACTTCCGGAATGCCAGACCTTGTTTTTTTAGACCATGGAATAACCTAAAGATAACCCATAGCAATAAAACGACAGTAGGAAGTACAGTATGTAAACACGTGCTAAGCAATTACGACAAACAAATGAACACATTTCTATGAATTTCATGGTACGTACAAAATATTTAAGACTCCGTATCTATTGTGTTTAAAGGTCAGTGAAACTAATGTTTATTTAGGTCTAAATAACGATGTATTGTTTCGCTATTGAAAGTAATTGTAACGCTATAAAAAGAGTTTCAATACAAGGGTAACAACGTAAACCAAATAAACCTTAGTGATTTCTACATTTTAAGAGGGCGCACACCGGTCCACTAGCGCCACTCCTTTAAAATAATATTATCTCGTGACTGAGAAGGAATTTTGAATAACGGCTCAATAGGCACCCTCGGTGTGTCTAGAATTTTCTAATACCTTTTGTAAAGAACCATGACCATCTGTGCCCCAGAAATGCTCCGATAAAGTTTATTACAAGATTGCTCTAATAAATAAAAACTAGAATTATGTTGTTAATTTTAAATCATATGCAGCACTGGATAAAAACACTGATCTGTCTTAGCTTATGTGATGATCATGAAGTTCCTAGTGAAAAACTAATAGCAATGCTGTCTATAAACGATAAAATGTATAAAAAACCAGTAGGAAGTTATCATGTTTAATGTCCAATATCTTTTGAATCGGTGCTTTATATGACATTAAATCTAGATATCATATAAATACTGTTAAAAAGTTATCATATGACATAGAGCTGCAATTTGGGCATTGCATGGCATTGCTGACTTTCAACTCCATACTAATATGGGCATGGTCCTTTCATATTGAGACACGAAGCAACAAAATTCGATCTGAAGAAAAGCGGCCACATTCCTCTAGAACGTATTTTGTTGCTTCGTGTCTCAATATGAAAGTTTATAAAAGGTATTAGAAAATTCTAGACACACTTACCGAGGGTGCTTATTGAGCCGTTATTCAAAATTCCTTCTCAGTCACGAGATAATTTTTTTTAAAGGAGTGGCGCTAGTGGACCGGTGTGCGCCCTCTTAAGGAGATTTTCGTTAAACAGAAGTTCAAAGATTTTCATTTTCGACACATTATTATATTGTTTGTTTTCAGATCCAACGCAAACAAACACTACAGAAAATTAGGTTCCCCTGACTGTACCAAAACGGCTCTCATATGTTCGATGTACCACACGGCACTTCAAACTATGACGCAAGTCAAACTTGATATACTTACAGGTTTGTTCAAACTATCCTGCATGCGTAGCATAACCACTTCTATCTCTACTCTACGAAGAGAAGACAAATCACTTTCTTAACAAAACGTCATTCTTTTCTTGAATTTTGACATCGCGCCGTAGAAATCTTTCAACAATCTGTCATTTTGTCTTCCGTTTCTTCAATTTCTATAGTGCAGTAATCACTTCACTTATCATAGAACTGTTGGACAAAAATATGTACGGTCACCAAAAGTGAAAAATATCCAGGTTCGTCGGATATAGTTGACGTTTAGTAAGTAACCGATGGATGTTTTCGAATAAAAAAACAGTTCATTTATTTACATTTAATTCGAAAAAATCTATCGGCTTCTTATTAAACTTCAACAATATCTGACGATCCTGGTTACTTATCTCTTATGGTGACTTCGGCAGACATAGCCAGCTCAGTGCTAAGTGTTTTAACTGGGATGAAGAAATGGCGCAACAAATTCTAGCTACAATTATCATAACTATCCTAGCAGAAACTCTGATCATAGCATAGCTTGTAACTTTGAATTATTGGGCCAATTCTGCTGTTAAGTGTCTACTTGTATGTGATGGTTGAAGACCTGTGTCTTTAAAAATACCGTATACACTTAAAAAATTTTGAAAACTCGTTTCCTTACACAGCACACAAAGTTTATTAAAAAGAAAACATTAATATTCATATCTGATTTCAGGGTTATGTAATCAAGATGAAATATTATACTCGTTATGGCAATTCTTGTGCACGTTGGGTCCAAACTGTGGGTTGAAATCCTTCCTCGATCTCTTGGCTGTAAACACGAAGACGTCTGCGCCCGAGTTCCAAATGCTGATACTTTTCGCAGACTGCATGACGCATTATGTTACGTGAGTATTAGATTGTATAAAGTTTATTGTACATTGTACATTGCAACAGATAAGGAGGCCTCTTAAAAAAAAAATAAGACATTTTCTATGGTCATTATCTGGGCACTGGGCCACCACAAATACGGTTTTTCGGGTTACTGGAAAAAGTATGGTTTACTTTGTTGGACATAATAAAATTGTCTTGCAGATAAACCTTTATATCAGACCACTAATAATCCACACAGTAATGTTAGTAAAGATAACATAAAAATATTGTTATTATCCAAATACCCACCAATCTACATAGTCTTCACATGATCTGACTAAGATTATGTCTGGACTTCAAAAGAGACTGTGACCTCTGAGTTTCTTTCGTCCTTTCTTCTCTGAGTAGTCAGGTAGGAAACGCCGACCTCATCTAGTTTAAAACAATATGATTGACGTGTAAAAGTGTTTGTACAAACCTGCTTACAGAAATAAAATTATTTATCATTTAAATAATACTCTTATGCTAAATAATAATAATAAATTGTTTTATTTGGGACAATATAGGAACCGTTATTGTTAGTAGACACCTTAGATGCTATAACTTATACACTAGGATTAGTAACAGATTTATAAACACCACAAATTAGTGAGTCGTGTACTTATGGGGTATTTCATGCAGACAATGATTCCGCATGAGATGCCTCAATACAGGAGCTCACGGATCCTCAGCCACGACCTTCAGGATGCTATTGCTACTCCCCCGAATCCTTCTCACAAGCGATGCCACCATTTTCCTGATGATAGCATGGAAACCATCTGTACGCGATTGGGCAAACATCCCCGAGGCACTACAGAAACGAGGGAGTTTCAACATCATACTGAAAACATTGTTATATTGGACGCGCAAGGCACTAAGCGTCCCCCGCGAACAGTTGAACCACAGACTTCCCGTGTACAGGCCTTGACAGTATTAAACAAGGTTATTTTGACCTGATCGGTACAGCGAAAAATTCTACGTGCCAACATGTTCCCGCGGACAGCCCATGCCCTGCGCTTCCTCTCCACGTCATCATCGTCTTTAAGGTCGTCGACAAGTATATGGCCCAGATATTTAAATTTGATCACCTGCTTTATACTAGCGCCGTTCAAAGTAATTGAAGGAATGGTGTCTGAGCACTTGCCGGCTGCCTTGAAGACCATGAACTCGGTTTTCCTTAGATTATAGTTAAGACCATATGATGCGGCATATTTTTCACAAGCCTTCAGCATCTCCCTGATTGACTTCGCAGTCGGGCCCAGCAACACCTTATCGACCGCGTAGCTGATGTTGTTCACACAAACACCCCCCATTCGGTAACCGACACGCATGTCGCTGAGCTCGACTATGAGGTCATTTACATATAAGTTAAACAGCTTTGGAGAGAACAAACCCCCCTGTCTCACTCCGCACACCAACCTGTATGACTGAGAGGCAGTTAGACCACCTAACACAATTAGTCTGATTTGAGTAGCAGTATTCAAATATTTTCAATAGTTCCGCCGGTATCCATCCTCCATCTTTCTCCAAAGCACTACATACGAAACGAGATCGAAGGCTTTGGAGAGATCCAAAAAACAGGCGTATACCGGAGTCTTTCGTTCAGTGTAGTATTGGACAGTGTGCTTAAGAACCAGAATCGCGCTTTCAGTTGACAGTCCAGGTCTAAACCCGAACTATGCGTCATGTATGTTTATGTACTTATAAAGCCTGGAGCCGCACGTAACACTATTAAACATATTTTTAAATAATAATGTTATGATTTATTTTTTTCCCAGAATATTAGACGATATGGAGATGTACGAGCAACAGAATCCGTTCAAGTTACAAGACTTTATTAACATGTCGCAGTTCCTCAATATGTTTGTCTACAAGTCCATTATGGGACAACTGTTTGGTAAGTCAAGTTCGTCATCATGAACCATGAGCCATTTTATTTGGTGGACAGCTTCCACAGTTACATTTCGAACCTAGGGTTGCTTTTATAGAAGTTAAACAGTACGAAGAATGGCGAGAACAAAATAGCAAAGTTCGATTTAAGACATAAAATATGTCTCTCGCTCATTAAATTAAATTGTAAATGATTGAGTATTGAGTACAATAATACAGTACAGCGGGGTAATTGCGTAACACACTAACAGTAGGAATGGCTTTCATTTTGACAGTTCAACAGCATTCGTTGCGTTATTTACGTTGTTGAGCAGACCAATTTTTCGAACATACGAAGCAATGCATTAGCAATATCCTTCAAAATGTGTATGTGAAAGGTTTTCCAAAACATATTGGGTTTGTTTCCTCGCTAAACTGTAACCTAATCTGTCATTTGACTACATTGCAATTGCTCTATTTATCATAAGTTTTAGTTTTCACCCTGCAGTCATCTTCACTTTCACTAAATCTTCTAAAACTCATTCCTCAGATCTCAAAACAATCCAAAGCAACGAGCTCTTCAGCTCACTCCACACGCTGCTACTAGTACTGTACCGTCGCGACTGTCGCCGCTCGTACACGCCCGCTAACCACTGGCTCGTGAGGGAGATACGCGAGGGGCAGTTCATGGCCGACCTCGAGAAGGGCAAGAAGCCTCAGCAAGTAAGTGAAGACACTAGTTATCAATAACGGTTAGGGTCAGTGACATATGGCCAAGAGGGCTACGACCCTGACTTATTTTCTTGATACAAGCACTACTTATACTTTTCTAGCCAGCCGCCCCTTAGCTAAAATTTTCGAGGTCGCTTCGCTCGCTTTTGCATCATGGGTTATCATCATAAATAACTCGTAATTAACAGCTAACTCAGGGTTGATCAAATAATTAATCTTGTGCCACCAAGGGTTAGGCACACTTGCACGTTTGGTCGGGTTAAATGAATGCATGTAGAGTTTGTAAACTCTGAGTTAAGTAACTAACATTTTAACTGCGAAAAAGTCGACAAAGTAATTTTTATATCTGTATGGATGGTCAAAATAAAACCTAACATATCCAAGGTGGGGTGCCAAAATTTTCGAGTTCGCTACGCTCGCTCTTGTATCCTAGATTTTCTAAGTTCTCAAGTTTTTACGCATAGTCGACCAAGAAACTTGTCTATCTGTATGTATTGTCACAATAAAATCTATACTACCCGAGGTGCTAAAATTTTCGAGCTCGCTTCATTCTTTCTTCCATGTTATTGGTTATTTTTGTAGAATCACCGTTAAATTACTTTTGTTTTGCTAAATTATGAGGCGGCAAACTTTATTGGCCCGGGGCGCCAAATCTTAAAATATGCCAGTAGTAAGGTTGGGTACAAGACAAAAGTGCTCCAATAGCTCAGTGGCTAAAGTGTAAGAGCGCCGAGCGACTGGCCTGCTGCTGGCTGGACTGGCGAGTTCTAACCCCGCCCCTTACATCATTTACGTAAACCTACTCAAAGTGGGTCTCTTTTTCAACCCAATTATTTGGCATAATTTTAACGAATCTACAGGCATTTTATTTTATTGTTAGTTAGTTTCACTGGCATGAAAATAATCACTTTCAATATGCTCTTATTTTGTGTTTATTATTTCAGGTGCTAGTACAAAAGACGCCGCATATGATAGCGCACGGAGAACGTGTCAGATTGTTCCGACGTGCCGTTGCCGATGAAAAGGTAAGCAATAGGCTAGTTGACATTAAGAAAAATACCATAATTATGAATTTTGTATTGTAGTGTTAGATACGCAGGGTATGACAAAATGAGACGCAAATGCAGGTTGAATATAGAATGCCTGTATTTCGAAAAGTTGGTTCCTTATATACAAAATCTGTTGCAAAAATTGGTACCTAGTGGGTACATAATAAAAACTTAGTTCAAACACAATAATGTTTTATACCCTACATGCTGTATATTATCTGTGAGGATAATATTCCGCTACAGTAGAATTTTGAGAATTTGAGAATTTTGTAGCTAAAAATAATAATAAAAAATAGAATTTGAGAAAAAATTTTTTTTTTTGGAAATTATTGCGTAAAAATAAAGCCATTAGGTTCTGGATTGGCGATCACATGCCGGACGTAGCTTTGGTAGGCCTCCCACAAGGTGAACCGATAATCTCGCCAAGGCCGCCGGAAACCACTGGATGCGGGAAGAACCGGTCGAAGTGGCGGTGCTTGGGAGAGGCCTATGTCCAGCAGTGGACGTCTTTCGGCTAAAATGATGATGAAAGCAATTAGTCATTATTTTTTTTGTTTTTATAATGTTAGTTTTTTATATTTAAAAACATTGTTAATTAAGACTACCGAATATTATAATATTCCGACAGAAGCAATAAATAAAGTTTATGTGCGAGAAAAACTGTAAAAAAAAACTCGCAGATTTGACAGAATAAAATGATTAAATTCACGCGATCCGCCATGACAGATTGCCCCGTTTTGACAATCAAAAATGTTTTTAATTAGTTCTGTTAATGTTAATATTTCGCTGCAATATTCATATTTTGAAGTAAATAAACCACAAGGAACGTTACTAATTGGTTTTTCAAAAACCGTCAACTGACCGTCAACCGTAACCGTAGACAAACAAAACACATATTCAACAGATTAGTCTGACTCCATTAACGATCTTTTCTGTATAGTCGACCTCGTAATTGCATTAGCACTCTAAGATTGAATGTCACTTGAACGGTCGTCATAAAACGTCTAAGTCTTAGTATATTTTAATACCAATATTACAGTAAGACAGTTTCAACCGGTACGTTACGTACGTTTTAGTATGTAAGGATCGTAGCAGGTGGTGTCCTGTAGTTTCTGGCTACCCCCATGGGAAGAAGGCGTGAGTTTATTTATGTATGTGTATGTATAGTTTCAACCTTAGTGAAGTTTCAATTTACTGGGAGTTTTTGTCAAGTGGTAAAGCAGTTACAAGGTTGAATATACCATTTTTATAGATAGATGAAATTCATTATGCAGTGACGATAAAATTCAGTTGCCATAGAAGTGGCCATAAAATTCAATATCCACTTTCAGTGATAGACTGAAGTGTTTGTGAGTTGTACTTTTACCATCCATATTCGTATCACCAGGTGGTACTAGGCCTGACGGAGCGCGCATGCGGCGGGCGTTCAACACTAGTGACAGTGCGTCGCGCGCGGCTGGTAGAGGACGGCTACCGGCAACTAGCCGCGTTACCGTCGCGCGCGCTCAAGGGATGCGTGCGCGTGCGCTTCATCAACGAGCAGGGACTAGATGAAGCAGGGATCGATCAAGATGGCGTGTTTAAAGGTATGTTGAAACACTACATGTCCGAGTCTTGTCGAACTGCGAGATAGAGAGAAACACCTCCACTAGAAGCACCTTATTTTAATTTTGTTTTATTTTTTATGTTTCTAAGAGTGTGTTTAGTTTAGTTTGTGATATACCCAATAAATACATTTTCTTTCTTTCAAGCATCTATAAAAAGATTTTCTTTAACATTGAGCTGCAAAAGATTGAATGCGGAAGATATCGGTAATCTTCCGCATTCAATCAACTGCAGCTACCTTCTTCAAAAGATGAATCCTGTCGAATCTAAACTACCTAGAACTAAAACGTCTATACTGGAAACCATAACATAGTAACAGCGATGAAAGCCACTGTCCCACTTCAATTCTTTATAAATCTGTGTCTTTTCTTGGTCAATTGTTTTACTAGGAAATCGTAAGGGCTGATTTTACCGTCAAATATCTTTTGTCCGTGGAATTAAATATGTACAGTACTAGTACTTATAAAAAGACTGTCAAAAATTCAAAATTTATTCTCAGTAGGTATAGGTCGGTGCTCTGAGGAGGTAAAACTGACGCTCTTCAGGGCCTACTGCCAGTCGTTTTACTCGTGCAGCTTGTGGGTTAGGTATACGCAGAAGGCTTACAACGCTCTGCGTGTGCAGTATAATAATGCGCTGAGGATATTGTTGGGGCTGCCTCGGTTTTGCAGTGCATCGGGAATGTTTGTGGAAGCGCGAATAGTTGACTTTCATGCCATCATGCTCAAACGGTGTGCATCGATGTTGCGGCGATTCAGGGGTAGCCCTAACAGTATTTTAGGTACACTGGCTGACAAGGTTGATGGACCATTTATCAGGCTCTGGGCTGGCAGACATGTGCGTCCACATGTTCATGTAGCGAATTGATGTATGATTATTGTATTTTTAAGTTATTGAGTTTACTAATATAGGCTAAGTTCATACTAACTATATGGATCCCTTTGGTCTGAAATAAAAGTTTTGAATTTGTATTTGAATAAGACTTATTCTAGGTATAAAGGTGAAATTCGCACTTAGTAGCATAATCATATTATTATGCTATACAATTTGATAATGGTCGCCCCATTACTGAAATTAGGTTAATGATTGCGAAGACGCAAATTCAAATTATTGCATTCATGTGTACATTTAGTTGTTATAATATAAGTAAGTTCCAACATGAAACCCGGTTAGGGCACGGAAACATAATAATAATAATAATATGAGTATGTATGTTTTTTCCATCTTTAAAGTTGTGACACGAATATTTAATTTTTGCTACAGAATTCTTGGAAGAGACAATAAAGCGAGTTTTCGATCCGTCACTGAACTTGTTCCGTGTAACGAGTGAGGAACGCTTGTACCCGTCACCCACGTCCTGTCTTCAAGAGAACCATCTACAGCTGTTCGAGTTTATTGGACGGATGCTGGGGAAAGCTGTTTATGAGGTCAGTCAACCGACGCAGTCCACTGCTGGACCTAGGCCTCTCCCTTAGGCCTTCTGCATCCAGTACTTCCGACCAGAATATACTGAAATGTAGAGACCGACCAAAAACGAAAGTCTGCTTGATTGCATTTCCGGCGAAAACCGAAAAATACATTTTCTTTTTCGACTCATTTTCATTCGGTTATAGAGGTATGAGTAACTGGATATAAACTTCACTCATCCACCATAGAAAAGGGAGAAGCCGATTAGACGGGTGTCGTGTCTGGTGGGCAACTGCCCATCATTTGATGTCGGGAAGTTGTATATATAGCTAGTTGCGCGGTAAACTCTGCTTGCGCGTTGCAGGATTTTGCGTGACGTCAGTGTGACGCGTAGCTTGCATGTGGCGTTGTAGATGCCGCCACACGGTCTCTACTGAAACATTATTCAAAACACTTACATCTCCTAAACACTACTAGAGTTAAAACGTAAAACTGGATATTCTTGTACCTATATACGACTATAAATATACTAATACGGGTGGGTACATTGCTTAAGATCGCACGGCGTGCCTATATAATTGTTAATGGATGTTTATGTTATTTAATAATATGTACTGTTTGTTTTATTATATTTTGTTACGTAGATGTAGTACCAATTATTACACCTGGCTTGGTCTCCGTACGTCCTTTTTGGGTAACCACTGAAAACCAGCGCCGTGCTGTGGGTCCCCTATAGCACAGCATCATGCTGAGTGGAAGCCTTCTTGTCACAGTCATGACGTGCAGCTGTCGACTATTTCTGTTTTGTGCTCGTGATTAAAGATCTAGTTTGTTTGTTTCTTTTTATTCAATTGTTACCTGAGCTAATTATATTTTTTTGTATGCACGTGTTTCTGTGACAAATAAACCTATTTTTCTTTCTTTCTTTCTTTTCTTAGAGTTTATTTATTTTTAGTGGCCTATGTCTGGTTATGACTTATGATGTTACGTAGCCAAAATGTAGCTAAATAATAATAATTATTTGTTTCTACAGGGCATAGTAGTGGACGTGCCATTCGCCTCATTCTTCCTCAGTCAAGTGCTGGGACAAACTCAACAGGCGCTATACAGCTGGATCGACGAGCTGCCCTCACTCGATCGCGACCTCTACCGAAGTCTTACGTATATCAAACATTTTCAGGTACGTAGAAATACTACAGCCAAACGCACGACGTAAATCTATGGCAAAAATAGGATTGAATTACAAAGCACAGTCAGTTAGCACGCCAAAAAAATGAAGAGGAAAACTTTAAACCATTTAAATTTGCGGTTTCCTTACATTTAACGGTTTTAACATAAGTATAGAGGCATGAGGAACAGGGTGTAAAGTTCACTCATACCTCCATAGAAAAGGGAGGATCCTCCGACCAGACCGGTATCGTGTCTGGTGGGCAACTGCCCGAAGTTTGATGTCGGGACGTTGTATATTTATGCTAGTTGCGTGGTGGTAAACTTTGCTTGCGCGATGCAGGGTTTTGCGTGACGTCAGTGTGGCGTTATAGATGCCGCTACATAAGTTTATAAAACCTTTCAAGAATACTCGAAGCAGAGCGTCACTTTATATTGCTGTTCTTGTATTTCAATAATTTCAAACCTTAAAAACACAATACAGTACCCACGACAGACTTTTGATGCACCGTTTCACGTGTCCTTTTTGTCGACAGAAAGAGATAGTTAAAATTTATAATTATAATTATTGATTTATTTCAGGGCGATATATCCTCGTTAGAGCTTACGTTCTCGGTGGACGAAGAGCGATTAGGCGAAATAGTAACCCACGAGCTTGTGCCGGGCGGCAAAGCTGTTCCAGTTACTAACGAAAACAAGTAAGTTGCATAACAGACTATTTCTCAAACATGCCTGGAAATTCGGACATTATTTTGTCAACCTTCTGCGAGATAAATCGAAAATGCTGTACTGGTCAAATACATGCGAGCAGCGGCCGGCAATGTTAGTATGAAAATCCATATCTGTCGTGTAATTTAAAATGGAAATAATTTTTGAAGTCAAAACTTCTTTAAGCGCGTTGAGCACTTTTTCGGTGAACAAAAATCATGGAACTCGCGTCATCGTCACCGAACGCTTTCCATGAGCTATATGTATGCTGTGTATATACGTGTACTTTTTGGGTGAACAAAAAGCGTGAAACTCGCGTCATCGTCACCGCACGCTTCGACGATACAATTCACAAATTACTTAGTTTTCACTTCTATCGGTAGTCCCCAAAGACTGCCCTGCATTATTTTTTTACTTTGAAACAATGTATCATTTGGCATGCATACAGTCTAGTCTATCTTATTTTAATTTAATTTAATATTTGAATTGTTTTTTGTCTTTTTATTACGGACGCTTTTAACGTTCTGCATCGTTCTCACATGCATAATTTCAACATGACTGATGTAACCAATATTTTGTAATCATATTTTGATTTAAAAGAGTGTCTATGGAGTTTCTTGCCCGTTCTCCATAGGTACCTACTACGCTTTGGAACGGGCAACTAGCTTCATCTTTCTGACCAACCGACCCCTTGACAATTTAAAAGTGTCTGTACTTGATTTATTTGAAATAAATGCTTTGAGTTTGAGTCGATAGATTTGAGTGAAATTCAATCTGTTGTTAACATAGTGGATTATTTCGCGATCGACAGGTTTGAATTTATTTTTGAAGTTACCAGATTTAGGAAGGGTTCTTCACCAAGTTTTACGACGATCAAAAATATACAGGGCTATGAAACACTATTATACCTTCATAATACATTTTATTTTATTTGTGTTCATTTCTGGGCCAAACTTGAATGGGGCCGTCCATCTCCCTTATAGGTCATTAATTTACTTAGTTTGAATTTCCGAGCATTATTTGAGAAAAATACTAAGGATACAAGCCTTGGCCGCAACCAGTAATATTAATATCTGGTTGAGGCCAAGGCTTGTATAAGTCATCAGGATAAACGTGAAATTCTGAACATGAAACGGATGAACATGACGCAAAGAAAAAAAAACACAAATACAAAAAAGAACCGAGTTGGGGAAAAATATGCGTCACATCCACCAAAAACGGGAATTGCTCAGCATAATGCTACGACCCTATGCGAGACAGAGCCCCAGCGCTGGTTTTCACCAATAGCCGGCGTTGACGTGATGACGTCAACCACTGCAGCATACCAAAATTCAAAATAAACAAAAAAATAAGAAACAAAATAAATACACTATACCTAGTTCTAAATGAATATATAAACAAGTCGAATCGAAGCCGAGGCAAACATACGTAAGTCCATTAATGCCTCTTTTGCAGGCTGCGGCACTAATGTACTGTTTAGCCACTTTTTATATATTGACTGCAATATGGAATGAACATGTTGATGAGCACTACATCCCGTTCTAAGCTATAACTAATAGTGACATTATAATTTTATTTTTAAGCTATTGCATAGCTTCCATCGCGGGCCTTGAGCGCGGGGACCGAATCCAGAAATTCCGTAACGAAAAAAAACCTCACGCTCCCCACTCCGACGGGCACGGAGGTGTGGCTTGAAGGCCGTGCATTGTCTAACGTCGTTTCTTTTCGGCAGTCTTCGACACGGTGTTTGTGTGCGTGCAACTAGACGTATTGTACGACTCTACGAAGCTCGCACGAATCGAGACGAGCTGCTCCGAAATCGGACGAATACATAAGCAGCTGTTTATGCGAAAGTATATAGGTGTATAGGTATTTATAAAAAGTGTAACTTGAATTAATATCAAAGAAAAAGAAATACTGCATAAATAAAATAAATAAATAATTATAATTGCATAAGTTGATACAAAATGCTATGCAATAGCTTTGCCGCGGCAGTCCCCGAGTGCCACACGTCTTTTTTTATCTCTTGTCAAAATGTCAAACATTTCTTTGGCCGGCGTTATCTGAGGGCAAATAAAATGGCCTTTGGTCCAGAGATCTTTTTGTCGAGTTATTTTGTATATTCGTGTTACTGTGAATGGTATTTAATAAATTGTTTTGATTATTTCAGAATTAACTACATCCACTTGATGGCCCACTTCAGAATGCACACGCAGATCAAAGACCAAACCAACGCCTTCATCAAAGGATTCAGAACAATCATAAATCCAGAATGGCTTTCGCTGTTTTCTACACCAGAAGTTAGTGTATTTATTAAAAAAAAAAAAAAACATCAATGATTCCGTACCGTCAATTTGACCTACTTTTCTAATATATTTTTTAGTGCGAACGTACTTTACGTGCTCCGTATTGCATGTCATAGAATTAAACCGACTCGCACGCCAAAAGTTGACAAGGATTCAACTTTTTGTCGTTTCTCTGATACGATCGTGATTTAATTCGTAAACCGATTAAAGTCGATCAGCGGAAATCCTCGCTGAACGAGCTGAACCTCGTGAGAATGCCGTAGGTCGCGCTGTGCTCACGCAGGCCTCGTGTAGGACGCGTATTGCGTACTTACATATATTCAAAACAAGATCAGCGACTATCGCGCGGCCGAAACTCTCATTTCAAAGTTCTGCTGTCGCGTAGAATTGGCAGAAGCTTTGCAGAAGTCTACGCTTTTGTTAATGTATTTAAATGTTTCTTTCGCAGCTCCAACGTCTAATAAGCGGTGACAACGTGCCTTTAGACCTGCGCGACCTACGCCGCCATACTCAGTACTACGGCGGGTTCCACGACTCGCACCGCGTGGTGTGCTGGCTGTGGGACGTGCTGCAGCGGGACTTCTCCGAGAACGAGCGCGGCATGTTCCTCAAGGTGACGCACTATATGTGACATACTCAGTACTACGGCGGGTTCCACGACTCGCACCGCGTGGTGTGCTGGCTGTGGGACGTGCTGCAGCGGGACTTCTCCGAGAACGAGCGCGGCATGTTCCTCAAGGTGACGCACTATATGTGACATACTCAGTACTACGGCGGGTTCCACGACTCGCACCGCGTGGTGTGCTGGCTGTGGGACGTGCTGCAGCGGGACTTCTCCGAGAACGAGCGCGGCATGTTCCTCAAGGTGACGCACTATATGTGACATACTCAGTACTACGGCGGGTTCCACGACTCGCACCGCGTGGTGTGCTGGCTGTGGGACGTGCTGCAGCGGGACTTCTCCGAGAACGAGCGCGGCATGTTCCTCAAGGTGACGCACTATATGTGACATACTCAGTACTACGGCGGATTCCAAGACGCGCACCGCATGTTGTCTTGTATGGATCGTCTAATTCAAAATTGTGTGGCTCTCCACTGCATACGTTGAAATCCTTTATTGCTTTTTATACGCGTTTTTTAACGACTAGTCATCATGCACTATGGAGCGAGTCTATTGAATCTCAATTTAAGTAAAGGGGCGATCGAGTTACATTTAGTACATCCTAGTAACTTAGTAAAAATTTAATAAATAAAAGTTCTAATGAAGTAGGTTTTTATTTCCAGTTCGTGACCTCATGCTCGAAGCCCCCAGTACTTGGGTTTGCTCATCTGAAACCACCGTTCTCAATCCGATGCGTTGAAGTAGGCGACGATGAAGACACTGGTGATACAATAGGTAAGAAGAATATTGAACAAGAAAAGTAAAGTCTCGTACAGATGTCCAAGGAAAAATATGCGCTTTGGGAATCATCGTCTATCTTCGAAAATACTAACGCGCGGTGATGAGATTATAGAGCTGTTACAGCCATGGAAGTAATGCTTGAAGTAAAATATGTGACACAGCCCGATTCAAACTTTATGGCGGGTGTGAAGTGCGCTACTCGCTGCGCAGTATCTCACCCCTCATCCCCGTTGACACGTGAATTTGTTACTGCGCAGCAACTCGCCTCATGTTCCGAGCCGCCTAAACTTTAGGCGCATAAATACACATAAACACACACACACACACACACATAAATGTACACACAAAACATAAACATAAACAACACAAATAACACAACACACAACACAACATAACATAAATGTGATTAATTTTAATTCATTAAGTGAACTAATAGTAATAATTGAATTAAAATTAATCACCTATTTACCTACAACCTGCTCATACAATTTTTGACGTCTGTAGTTCTATCTTGAAATGTTATGTAAGCCGAAAAACAAAAAAAAGCAACTCGTAATCCGTATCTGTAATTTCTGTCTAGTTGAAATATTTTTTCCACACAGGCAGCGTAATCCGAGGCTTCTTCACAATAAGAAAGAAGGATCCCCTGAACCGTCTGCCCACATCGTCCACCTGTTTCAACCTCCTCAAGCTGCCAAACTACCAAAAACGAAGCACATTACGCGACAAACTACGGTACGCAGTCAACAGCAACACTGGGTTTGAACTATCTTAACTCTTTGAGTCTCGAGGTCGCGATATCGAGCGGGACACAATAGATAATCATTGTGTCTCATCACGCGGGATTCAAGAACTTAAACGAAGAATAAAAACTATCGGATATCAATATTTTACGAAGATTGCGGTCAAGTCTGAATGGTTATTGGATGTTCCAAATTTAAAATTATTGTATCCTTATGGTGGGTACACATGTAACATGCGAACATGCCGTCTAAATATGTGCAACACGCGACTTGAAATGTAACACGTTCAAATTCGCTTTTTTGTTGTGTTACATTTCATGTTGCATTGCGTATGTATATAGACGTGACAAACATGTGTGTTTGCATTATATTATTATGTACCCACCCTTAGGTTGTGTGCAGACTTAGACAAAAGACTATTGCTTTATCAAAACATAGTTCGGCCGCAATAAAACTCATTTTGACGACAATGGACACAGCAGTTTTACTTCTCTTTTGTCGAGGTGTGAGCACAGCCTTAATGACAGTAGTCATTTGACTAAACCAAATCGCAGGGTAGAAGAATTTAAATTCGCAAAGACTCGACCTTTATGAGGCCAGTAATAATGCATAGATGTGCGTTTTCCTTTTATTCACCAAAAAATAATGAAGCTGGTCTTCTTGAACTATAGCAACATGGCAACATTTTTATCAGGTACAAATGATTAAATACTCATGCCGTTCTTAATAAAGCACGGATTTGTAGCAATTTTAAATCTTACGAAGTTTTCAATGTGGATGCACTGCACTATTTTCACGTTTTTCATCATAATTTCAAGTGTTAAAAAGTTTAATAAACCTGGGGGCCAAGGTGAGATTTTACATAATTTCGTATCAACTTAAATGTGTGGTCAATTGCAAGAAGTTAACCTGCGTACTGTACGCAGTATGACAGAAATTGAACTTGAGAAGGAAACTGTCATACAGGGGACCGCTTACTGCACTTACTGTTCGTTCTCAAATAAATAAAATTAACCAAAGAATGTAACGCTCGCTGGGGACAAAGTAGGTTGAGTAAAGTCAACCTCGTAATTGCTTAACCACTTTTTACAACAATTATTCTCAGTAAATTGAAACTACTAAAGTTTATCTAACTGTCATATTGGTCTCGAAAGCAAAATAAACTTTATCGTCTAAATACAGTGTATATATAAATGTGCTCACATAAACTTTTGTAATAAGGACATAATGTAAATTAAAATGACTTAATCGTGAGGCAGCAGAACTGATTCTTCATAAGCTGCTCTAAAACACCTTATTCTAATATTTTTACAACGATCTCAAAAAAATATTTGCATAAAACACCGGCAAATCCAAAAATGGAGTACATTGAAAAGACTAAGAAAATTGGAGTTTGTATAGAGTTAGTGTAATGTGTGAAATTATGTTGCATATACATAGGTTAAGCTTTTCAAAAATTGAGTGTGGCTGCTGCGTCATTTTAATGCAATTTCTCTACCTTTTATGGGCCAGTAACTTAATTTTACTAGCATCTATTAAATGTATTCGATTTTTGTACTAATTCATAGATAAAACTGAATCGAAAAGTCATCAGGCCAGTTTGTTTCGGGTTTGCAAATGCAGATTAGACCTAATCAAAGAACTTTAAGAGTTAATTCGAAGCCTACATTAATGATACGAATTATTTATAACATGTAGAACGAATGTACGTTTGTAACCTAGATCTCGTCATTTACCCATAGCGTGTATAATTCACGGTGTAAATCGGTATCTAAAAGTGAATTCTAAATAATCCAGTCCAATGTATAAATATGTAGGTGTATTGTATATAGACAATAACGTATTAGAGTTGTATTAATATTGAACTTTATTTTATTTAACTATTTATGTACAGTAAATACTTTTGGATTTTTATTGGCATTTTAAAATCAAAATTCATATTCTGGATCACAGTTTTAAGAGGTTATTTTTTTTGTTTTTTAGTACATACGAAATAATGCAATCTTAACTAAGGTATTGAGATAATGAAACTATTAGGAAACATCAGAAACTTAATAAGTTAGTCATTTGTAATAATATGTAAAGTCAGCAAAAGAGATAAGTATGCAGGGTCGCCAGATATAGTTGAAGTTTATTGTGAAACCGATGAATGATTTCGAATAAAATTAAATTAAATTAATAGAAAATAAACTGGTCGTTTATCAAATAAATTTTCATCGGTTTCTTACTAAACCTCAACTATATCTGTCGACCCTGGATACTTATGTCTTTTGCTGACTGTACCTACATAGAATCTTCGACGTCATTTGTAACATTTTTAGTGTTTCTGTATTTCTATGTTTAGTTTAGAAGAAAACGTGTTGCACAGACCCCAAGCAACATGAAACAAGGGCAGAAAAATAATGATGAGTTTAGAAAAGAGATCTTTTTCAATTCCGCTGTGTGTAAGCATATTATTAATCGGGACTGTACGATGTTTTTTATTGTTAGGAAAAAATCTAGATGAGACTTTTAAGCCTCGTATTCATGTTAAAAAAGTGAAATTTTAAAACTATGAACTAACAGCGGTTTTATTTATTTATTATGTAGACCTAATCAAAAAAAATAATTACACAATTTGTAAAATAAAATTATATTAACATTAGTTTGGTTTTCACAACTATTGGCACTCCCAGCAAATACGCAAACAATATAACGTCATACTCATAGCTATAGAACAGATGCATAATATGTTAACATAAGCATATCGTTGACGCGTACCCGTAAGATTTTGTTCTACCAAAAATCGCTCAACGTGCCTAAAGAAGTTCTCACTTCAAAAAAGTTGAGGAATACTGCAATTATTCATCATGTTGCTGGCAACATTTTCAAACACAAAAACATTCTGCTGCAATATTGTTCTGCAACTTTTATTTACCGTGAACACGAGGCTTATTTTGTGTCAATGTAATCTACACTTTAGTACTGCACTCATCATATTTTTACAATTAAGGTTTGCAATAGTTATACTTTGCAATATTAACATAGATTTTGTGCCCCTATGTGTTGTAATTATTTGTCTGTAGTCTATATCACAGCATATTTTATTGTATAAAATTTATATTTCGTTGTTAATTTAGTGCAATTACTTTCAAACAATTTTATTACCATTGTATACAAGAAAAGTTGACTGCAGACAAGTTATTTGTTTATTGTGAATGGATGCAATATCAAAAACATTACCCTCCTTTTGGGCTTCGCCGGAGTCGGGTAAAAACGGTATTGAAACATTACCTTTGTCATTTAACTTTTCTGCAGGAACTGTTGAGCGAAGATAGTATTTTGTAGTACTGTTTCCCTTTTTAATTGAAAACTTTTAAGTATTTACTAATATATGCATAGACATGGATCATTATAAGGGATATTTTGTACTAGCCACGTAAATATGTTGTATAACACAATGTGATTCTCTGTGATAAAATAATTGATATTTATTATTGAGAAGTTTTATTAATACCCTTTATTGTATGCCCATAATTACTGTCTTTTGAATGAATATCATCATTCATCTCTAAAGACAGCACAAGTGGCTTCCAGCATAATTCACAAGCTGACACTCCATTGAGGCGGATCAGAAGAAAATGAATCAATGAAGTCCCGTATTAGGTGGCAGGGACAGCGACGCGCAAACTGAAACCATGAATTCAGGACATGATTCTAGACCCTAAGCGTAGAAATTTTTCGTCAGTTATCTAAACAAAAATCAGCCGTTTCATAGAAAAGTGCAATACTAAGCGGTCGCAATATATGGCTGAGTATATTTTTGTGTTATAACCGCCGAAAAAATTCAACGCAGGGGGAGTTTAGAATCATGTACTTTTTTCATGGTATCAGGTTGTGCGTCGTTCCTTGAAAGGGATAGCAGGTGGACCTAGATTGTAACAAGGACCCCAATAACGTGGGCTCGAAACTAGGTCGTTTTGTCAAGTTCTGGGAAATTTTGTGTAACATTAATTTAGCGACGCCTTTCCAAAACTATTCATATTTTTTGATGAATTGTTTTTTTTTTAAACTGTTTAAAGTTATCAGAAATCTACTAAACTCTATAGATTTGAAAACAGAGGAGAGAGCAGATGTGGATTCTAAGATAAAAACTGATAGAGTGCTCAAAAACAACTTTCCACCCATGTTGACCCGGTTTCATGTTGCAAACTAGCCAACCATAACCATAAGTATAACCCCTTTCAAGGAGTAAATCGAATTATCCATCATGTTATTGTTGTGCTGAGATCGCCCAAAATACTGTCCCTTCAATCATAAAGGTCGATTTGAACACTTGGTAGTCCCGGATAAAAATAGAACTCTCTTCTAAAGTATATTGCTGCGTGAGAGCTTGTGAACAAAAGTACAGAAAAGTGTCTGAAACTAGCCCAAATAAACGCGTGAGTAAACATTATAAGGATGAGGACTTGAAAATGAACGAGAAACGGAGATGGAAACGAAAGACTACCAAATTACATACAAGCATACATCAACTTAAATAAAGGTCGCATTAAAAACCGGATCCCATCCATAGTAAACAGACGCTAATTAAAAGAAAGAACCCAATTTTGATTATGTTGTCATAATAATATCAGCAAAGACAGTTAATAATAAAAATATTTCTAAACCGGCAACACTGCACTGACACTGGCCTTTCCTGTCAATGTCAAAATCAACCTAGCTAGCGCCATTAAAAAAAAAAAGTTAAGTTTTGAAGTTTTTTATTTCAAAATGTTCTAAATACATTTCAGAATTAAGTTCTATTATGTTATTAGATGTATTAATAAAATAGAATTATTTATTTACCCATTTAGTCAAAAGTTATAAAATACAGTCTATAGTCCGTTTATGGAAATTGTTCAGGTTGGTTTTCAAGCACAGCTGTTTACTGCGCGTCGACGCCATTGTTATTTTCTGTCTCTTTTTAGACCGCGTCCTCGCGGCTCCTCTCGCCCCTTCCCTTCAACCAACCAGTTTCGCTCGATTTTCGTGACGCGTGGACGTTTGTGTGCGGCGCGGACTAAAATATCTCGGTCTTATCCTTTGTTCAGGAAGAAGCGAACTCCACACTAACTTGCAAACACAACTGAAACTCCTCTCTCAAACGTGAAATAATTAGTGTTATCTACAGGTGAATCGTCTTTCCGTGTGTTGTTTAGTGATTCCCGCATAGTCAATCGAGCATGAATAATAAAGTAGTAACCGGTGATATAGTCGTGTGTCCACTGGGAGGCAAGGTCTGGTGATCGGGCGCAGTGTCGAGGTCGTAGGGTTCGGCGTGTGATGAGTCTGCGGTGACGGCTCGCCGCTGAGCGGTTGGATGGCGGCTGTAAGTGGCCCCGCGCGGCACTCTCGCGTCTCCATGAGTGTGTCCATGTCGCTGATGCAGGGCGGTACGCAGAGCGCGCCGCAGGGCGCCATCCTGGCGGCAGCGGCGCCCTACTACCAGACGCCGGCCATCCCCACGGACGTGCAGCCCGACCGCCCGATCGGCTACGGCGCCTTCGGTGTTGTATGGTGAGTCAATTTTGTTGTTGTTTATATTTTCAAATTCCCCGCGTCACATTCAAAACTAATTGATGAAGTGTCTATCAACTATCAATTCCGGCTGCTAACTTTTAAGCATGCGTGACTTGAGGGGGATATTAATCTGTGTTTGCACTATGGCTGCAACAATCTTTAGTTTTTGAGCCTTTGTAATTTGAACCCATCCCATTTTATTCGGCTCACGGTTTTTTCGTTTTATCTAATCACATTGTGATTGATAGTTGATCTTTGGTTATTGTGTATGTACAGATAAGTACACACAATGCACAATAGATCCAGAAACCTGAGTAGAACTTTTGTTGTCATTGTACTTTTTAACTTTGAAATTACTTACCTAGATACCAAAAGTAAGTTCCCTGATTGCAATTATTAAGAAATTATTTTCCTAGGTAAGATATATCCGCCCCTAAGACGATCCACTGACCAATGTAGGTACTAAACCTAGGTATGCAGGTGCTGGTTTGTAAATTTTGTTCAAAAAAAGATTTTACAGTAAAACAATAAATAACTTAAAAGCACTGATACGAACTCACTTAGTACATCAAAAGTGTTTAAAAACAAGGTATTTTTTGAATTATCATCATCATTATTTAAAATTAATAAAAAATATTCTATTCAATTTCAATAAAAATGTCTATAAAGATTGATTACATATAAAAAAAAAATATGTGTAGATCGACGAAGTACCTACCTACTCTCTGCATTAATAAAGACTTGCTTATATACTAAGTTTTCACCTATGTTAATCCTGACATTACTGTGAGAAAAAGATAAAAAAAAAGTTTTTAAGGGTTTTTATTGCGTAAAATAAACAGTTAGTAGTTTGTATTTCCGCCGTTAACGCGTAGGATAACACAATCGAGCGATTACCTACCAATACCTACCTACAATACCATACATAGGTACCTCCTCAATATGAGTTCATCCAAATCACGTTGCGGCATGGCCGCCCACGTCCGCTGTAACAGGCGAAAATGATTTTCTGGTGTGTGTAAGGCATCCATATCTGGCAGACCTCTTCTTTGAACCATATCCCATGCGTCCTCAATGGGATTCAAGTCTGGCGATTGAGCAGGCCATGGTAGGACGTTGATATTACCTGCGGCAAGTGTGTTTGCAACGACCCTGGCAGTGTGTGAAGCACCAAATTGGGTCCGCAAAGGAATGACAACATCTGATACAATCGTTCGATCGTTCCATCGTTCGAGCCAAATACCTACCCGCCCTTATTATGATTGTTCCAATACCGGCGGACCACAATTTTTTAATATTTTTAAATGTTTTTATTAAGTATGAAAATAAATAAACGGAATAATAATTAGATGTATATATTTCTGAGTGGAATCAATACAAAAGAACGTTATTATGTAGAGAAGACGTCATTTGAGCCGAGAAGAAATGATCAGAGCCGTGAGAATGTTGGAAGCTGGTTCTCGGCAACGTCCTGTGGCAATCGCTCTGGGCACTACGCTGAGTGTTATAAGTCGACTTGGGCTCGTTACCGCATCACTGGCAGCGTGGTTGAGCGACATAGAGGACGAGCTCGCATCACCACACTCAGACAAGTTACATACACATTATTGTTGGACGAAATCGTACAATGGCCGCAATGATGTTGGTTACGAGGCTTCATAGCTCTTCAGGGACAGGCGATCAAATCATAAGAAATCGATTGTATGAAGTCAATCTCCGTGGCCGAAGGCCGCTACGTGTACCAACTATTGAGCCCCGCAATCGCAGAGCTCGTTTACAATGGGCTCGTGAACTCAGAAATTGGGCAGAAGAAGGGTGACGTTTTGTGTGTTTTTCTGACGAATCTCGCTCTGGTATGAGGCCAGATACTAGACGTATACGGCATTGGAGGACACCTGGACGCCAAGAACGTTTAAAATAATGCCAGGAAGTCCATGCATACCGTGGTTGGAGCAGGGTTCAAGCTACCAGTGGTTAGGGGTCCAGAAACAGAAACCTCCTCCTTATTCCGTTTTTTTTACATTTCTCGAGACCTTGGGTTCCCGGACATTTGGCGTACCAGCCAGGCGTACCGATATTGATAAAATTTGGTATGGGTATACTTAACCAAACCTAGGGAAGGACATAGGCACATACTTTTTATCGACTTACCTCGCGGGCACAGCCGCGGGCGGAAATAGTATCCTAATATGCTTAGCTAGATATAAAGAACCTACGAATTTGTTTAAAAACGTGGGTTACATTTCTTCATTCTTGCTGCCATCATACCTACCTCTCTTTAGTAGGTACTTAGTAGCTATTTAGTTTAATGCACTCATGTGGAATGTACTAGTTTCATTTAAAAAGAAGAAGCAAGCAATAGCAGCTAGAAAAAAGCTTTAGGTATGTGGTACAATCAGGAAATCAATTCAAATAACACTTAACACTGTTACTTGAGCATAATATCATCAAAATGGACTTAAAATGATATGATAAATTGCTTTTCAGCATATGTAAGAGATAAGACTTAAGATTCTTAAAAAAAATGCACCTGTTCAGTTTTTTTTTTATATTTTGCTTAATAAATTATAATTATTAAAAAAAAAAAATGAAGTGTCAATCGGCATTCGTTGCTGACTGTCGACCATACCTCTTGTGTTTTTGATGGCAAAAGATCACAGAGCCTTTCCCAATATATTTTGTGTCTTACCAAAGTAGTTTCCATACTTTGAGTACCCATGTTCCCAAGACCACTCACATTGTAGCAGCTGGGATATATGCACTCATGGTCTCTTGCACCATATTTTAGAAACTAAATTCTTACATTGTCGTTCTTATCGACTCCGATTTTACGAGCTACAGCTCTGCCACACACAAAAGTTTTATACGACAATCCCATAAATCTAAGAGCGAATGTAACATACAGGAATTTAGAACTTAAGTGGTGCCAAATGTTCGTCAAAATTGTTTTTTGGCTACAAGAGCCTCAACTGATTATAATTTCTAGAAGTATGGGGCGTATTCTCACGTTCGTAACTACGAACAAACGGTCTCCATGTTCCTAGTCTTAAAGTCCCGAAGCAATTTAACGAAACAAAGACCATACCGTTATCCCGAGTATCGTGTAGTCGCTACCTAAATGCTAGTCGACTCGTCGATAAGTAAAGCGCACTAAGCAATTATTACTAGTCTCTACGACCAACGTTCGTTTTACTACCTCTGAACACGATGCAACCGTTAAACCTAGAAATCTACGACTCCATTTCAAATCTTCCATTTTTAACGAGCAGTACCGCTTTATGACTCAAACTAAATCTTCTAAGCCTTTATTTACATCAGTTGTCGAACTAATCAAGTTTTGAAACTTTCCCAAAAGTTTACATTGCACTGAAGTTAGGCAGTTCACAAGTCTAATCTGCACCAGTTGACTTCTGTAAACACGTGGCGTTTGTACCGGCCGGCGACGGGCATTCGATTCAACGCGAACGACATAAGAGCGGTTTTCAATATTCATGTTGCCCGCAATCGAATGCACATTGCGTCGGACGACCATTCACTCCTGAAACGAAACTGTGCTTTATTGCTCACACCTTTAGATAGCTTTTGAATTAATGGCTTCGGTATCTGTTATTGAAACGGAGGTAGTGAATGCGTGGTTCCCTCTTGTAAGCGACATTCGCCCTTAAGTCGATGGGTGTAGATACGAGTTCGAGCACGAGCACAGTGGGAGCGTCCTGAAGTAGTGCAACGTTCGTGCATCGGGGGTAGCGGTTGTTAGGTATGGGTGGATGCTTTGTGTCGACTCGTCGTGCGTAGGTAGGTCCCTCATGGCGCTTGCCTCGTCGATTGTGTGTGAACGACCGCGACGAGGGGAGGCACGCCTGATTATTCCGAGCCCGCGTCGATCGCCGCTCGAGAGCCCTAAAACCCGGCTCTGCTCTGCTCCTATCCCTCCTTCCTTGTACTCGCCCGTTGAATGCAAATAGGGACTGCTTAACATTAACATTTTAGTTATTTTCTCTCCTTTCTGAATGTTTTAATTTATTGTGGTCCTGGCTTCCGTATTTAGATATCTTTGTGTTCATCTACTTAAAAATGCGCCAGCTAGATATTATTATACTTTTTAGTGAAACAATGCAGTTTTACTCTCGCTATGCATCTTCGCATGTAACGAGTCCGTTTCGTCATTGCTCGGCGGTGACAAGACAATCACGATAGCGCGCTGTCATAACAACTTGTGCCTAAGAATGACAGTATACGTAGTAGAAAGCCGCAATAAAAGGAATTCTGTAAGCGATCAACGCACACGAGATGTTTAATTTTCTGTTGACCTGAAATCGTTAAGAACCTGATACTGTAAATGCCAACTAGGTACTTAAGCAGTGGAGCCTTCGAATGTCAAGTTGACTGAAGTGTGAAATATCATTTACGAATGTGTTAAAAATGTAAACAGACATACTTATCTATTGCTGCACAAATAATGTTAACAAAGTGCAAACTCATAGCAATCAGAAATCCGACGTCTCGAGAGAATACGTAATATACGTACACATTGGTATGTCTAACTAAACGAAGAGAAAACAGAGCATTGCATTGCGTCCTTGTGATACACGTTGACACGTAATTTAATATCGAGAAAAATCAGCCGATAACATTCGGAGCTCACACTACCTGCATGCCAATTGAGGACAACGGGCAATTCAAAGTGATCAACCTATAGTTCGGGACAGCTAGGATGGGCACGGCCTATAGTGAATTAATTACCACAAGCGTGCGGGCTGATTGATCGGGTTGCGCGGGGTCTGCCGCGTCTCGGTTCGCGCCTTCGGTCTCCACCCTGCTGACCGTGGTTAATTGCTCCGAGCCAGTTGAAAAACTTGATCCATCCGCCTTTATGGCAAAGTCGCTCTCGAACTCGAAAGGAGTTTTGAACGCATTTTGTTGAACACTTGATTAAAAGTACGTTCTTGATGAGGAACACCAATTCTGTCCGTGCCTTTAAAGTAGGAGCAAATTATTATAATAAGCGAAGATATTTTGATTCCGCTCAAATGCATCTTGGTTATTATTATCATGTAAAATGGGAAACTTTTCATGTTTTCAGCATCAAAAGATTTTTTACTGGCGATGGCGGTTTCATAAGGGTTCTTTATCTGCTACGGATCGCATGAATAACTATTCGATTACCTGCGCAAGTCAGAACTCAAAGCTTTAAAAAATTCGAGTATTTATTCTTCCGAATTCCAAGTTGGTAGTGTGTTCAAAAAAAGTAGTTTGGAAACTTACTAGTTTCCAAACTACTTTTTTTGAACACACACACATTATGTCCCCTCAAATAAATTGGCGTTATTTGAATATACTTACGTGCAGTTACCTAGGTCAAGAGAGCATGACAAAAACGAACGGATGTTGTGCAGAATCGAGAGTATTACGACAGTTTTTGTTTGTGTTGATTTCCGTTGAAATGCCGTCTCGTTTCTCTAGGCTGAATTCGATCATACGCTCACGGTAACCCTTGTTTTGCTAGTAGCCTTGAGCCTATTATGTTACTTATAGAATTTCCCAAAAAGAATAACGACTCACCAGATTCGTTTGACAGTAGATCTGCAGCTGGCTTAATGGTGCAGATATTCACTCGCTTCTACCGACGTTACCGGAGTCAGTCTCCTTCTTTGGACAGCGTGTGGTGATGTGACCCGGCTCGCCACAGAAGAAACAGGTCACCAGCGTCGATGCTTTCTCCGATACACTGTCTTTGGCCGGTTGCGATCCACTATTTCCTGAAAACAGTTGAGGGGTTGTAGAGCAATGCAGTAAGTTAGTTAGTTAGTATGTATAAATGAGACATAAAAAAAAAACAGTAGTCATCATTTATATCTAGTAAGGAATTACGTATAAATCCTCATAACTGTATATCCCTAAATCCTAACCCATTCATTGCCACATCCTTTTTCGTATAAAAACGAGTCCGTAATCCGTAACGCTAGACAAAAGAAGCAATAACTTTAGAAACCTTTTTCTACCGAACACAATAGAATCCATTTTTGCTAATCTCGTTACAACACGCTTGGCATGGAGATCTGATAAATTAGGGATGGTTCGTTTATCGGCACCTAAGTTGGTTTCTAATCTAAAGGAATTAGGACCATGTGAGATTGTAGTACGACACTACTTTATGGATCCATCGTCCAAATTCGTCAACATGATCATTTTGCGATGTAGTGCGACTTGAGATCGAACTCGGGTAGGAATTGGTAGAGTCAAGTACGTTTTAAAATTCATAAGTGGAGCAAAACTATGCGATCCCTGGCACCAACTAAAGTTTTGATCGTTCGATACATCGATGAAACCTTTAAATTCAGCAATGTACAGATGTGTGAATTGACGAGATAACGGCGGCATCGCGACGCGAGTACCGGCAGCGAACTGGCCTGCTTACAGCCTAACCAGGTCACGGGGAACTTATAGTCCGCGTGCCGGCCATCGTGCGTGTATTAAGTGACGTGACATAATTCTATTGTAAGATATCCAGCTTAGATGCACCAGAATACTGCAGGATTAATGGGTGTAAAAATATCAACCAGGTTGTGAACTTCTTCGAGATTTTGAAGCAACAGAGACTACTTTTTGACACACTTCTTTGCAGTTCTGAAAAACAACTCGCTGAAGCGCGCGCAACTTTTATCGATATTGTAACCTAGACTTTGCGCGAGATCACTTATAAATAACTATGAACATATTATACAAATACTATGCTACTTTATACTCCAAAATCGTCTGTCTTCGATTACTGTTCAAAGTCACACTTAAACTCTTGAGACTCCCCGCGTTGTGTGACCTGAGATACCACTTATTGCAAGTCAGCCATTAAACCACAGAGGTTTTTTTGCTCCATCACCGTCGAGCGATAATTGGTGTCGTGAGAAAGGAGCTGAGATTGACTGGTATCGGATTAAGATTTTAAGCTGGCACTGATAAACATATTGGAATATTCTGAATAGATATTGGAGCCTCTGTGTCAGGTCACGGCAGTCTAATCACCTGTTAGATAAATTGAATAAATATCAATATCTGTGTCCTAAATAGATTAAGGAACCATCAATTTGACAATTTATGATCAGTAACTGTCGTATCTAGCACATTTATATTTCGCCATATCACGTTATTTCTACGTAGTTTCCAAGTTTCCTTGTTGACGATGTGGCTATAATATTTTGTGCAATGGAAAGGCTACCCCCTCTTGTCTATTCAGTAAATTCTATGCCGTGGGTGTCATGAAAGGCGAGTAAAGGCTCGTGCACACTGCCGCGACGCGACAGCGTGACACAAAGGCACCGCGTGCAGCGCGACGGGCGGCGCCTTTGTGTCTGACTGTCGCGTCGCGCCTGTGTGTACGAGCCTTAAGGAATTGTGTCAAAAGGAAGGCAGCATCCTCCTTTGCTCTTAAAACTCGCAGAAATTAGCATTCTATCTGCCAAGCTCGGTAATTACGGCAATATTTCTATGGGGAGTTTCATGGAAGGACTTCCTTGTTTTTTTTATTTATTTGAATAGTGACTACCTATATCGAAATACCTTCACGGAGCCCCTATTTATTCTATTTGCCGTTACAACGTACAAATTCCTATTTTATGAGATCCAGTTTTCCTTATCTGTTCCCCTAATCCAGAGCGCGTGGTACGCAATGACGTCACGATTCACGCTGTGTGTTCGCATAACAAGTTTGTTGCCAGCTATCTTTACTACGTTATTTGATAAGCCTGTTTTGATAATAGAGAACGCATCGACATTTTTGGAGTAAAATATTCCCTCAGTTAAAAGAAGTCCATTGAAAATATTTTACTATTGAATTTACTGGCACATGTTACCATTACAGAATTTAGATTAATTTGCCGATAAAAGGGCGTTTCAGAGAAATATTGAAAGTCATTAACCGGAATTTCGTTAGTAGCTCCTATAAAGGGCCGATTTTGGCCACATTTCAACAACCATTGGTATTTTACTATTATGATCGTCCATACAAATGAAGCAATGGCCGTTGAACGGTAGCCAATATTACTATTGTGGATTTGTTGAGAACAGTTAATCAAATCTGTGAAATTGCCAAATCATAGCATCTAACTTCTAAGTCAGGACAATATTGATTTTATTGCCACTTTGCCAGGTTAGATGTCTCTTTAAGGCAGCCCCTTCAGGGTAGCCCGCGAAATTCAAATTTTGTTACGTTTTTTGCAATTTGCAGGTCACTGTCAGGTTGTAATTTGATTAAAATATGATTCGCGACCGTAACAAAAATGGCTTTACAGAGTTATAATCATTAGAATCAGCAATACATCTCTCTAAGTTCATATTACTGTATTGAATGACTATTTCATGAAATCATGACATTTGACGCCAATTATTGCTGATTCTAATGATTATAATTCTGTAAAACCATATTTGTTACGGTCGCGAATCATATTTTAATCAAATTACAACCTGACAGTGACCTGCAAATTGCAAAAAACGTAACAAAATTTGAATTTCGCGGGCTACCCTGGCGCTTTCACCGTAATTAAAAGTGTCGAATCACCTACTGACATAGCACATAGCAACAAGGATTGAGTACCTCGTAAATTATGGGTGTACAAATACTCGCCTCGGATCCTTCTTTAGGAACAAAGGCGAGGCGGCCATTAATTCTTTATTTATTAAACAAGCTGTGAAGTTTCTATTGGTACTCGTTACTTGACAGCCACGTGTATCGTCACTATCTTCGTAGGTATATCTAAGTATTTTTCTCACGCACTCCAAGCTATATTTGATAGCATTGTCTACAACCAAATTAGATCTTTGTCTTGTCGTCAACCCAACTTCAGAAGCCATCATTCAAAATAATTCAAATCGACGGCCATCAAGTAAATGAACCAGTATTTACTTCAAAACAACACTTGAAAGCTAAATGTAGTCTTATTGCCTCTAATGTTAAGCTATTTCAGGCTATTTCACAAGTTTACGCTTCTTTGTACAAGTTTCAACCTATAAAAGCAGCCAAAGACAGACAAAGCCGACTGTTTTGTGTTTGTTCCCTAATTCTACTGTCAGTTTAATACCTCTACAAACTGTAGTATTATTCCGGGCAGGCATTAGTGATACCTGCTTTTTAAAATCTTATCTGTTTGTGGGACTGTGATCGTAAGGTGATATTTAGGGTAATTTTTGGAGTAGTTCAATGTAAATAATCTAGAACACGTTTAAAGAAAATCGGGACAGACTGTAAAGGCGAAACACAATGCCAATGATTTGGCTTCACGTCAAAACGTTGTTGCTGCGAGCTGTGTATCGCCGTCGCAATGCGATTAATTGGCAACAGTTTTACTGGACACGGCTTCCCCATGGTTCCGCGGTTCACGCAGGTCACTCAACCTCGCGGTGTTTATCAGAGATTCTGAACATTCGGCGGTGCGTACACGCCGTTTACGTGCCATTGACATTTGGGACTCGATTTTGCATCGGAAATAGCACACGCTAATATTATTATTTCACTGACGATACAGGGGAGTTTATTTTTATCGTGGGTTCAATTAGCGAGTAAGTGCGCAGTTCATGCTATTTGGCAGTCCGGTTTTAGCTGGAACTGTCGATGGTACATATCATGCGTTCTGCGCTAGTTGCTGCTTTATTGCACCATAAAATGCCTAATGTTTGATCACTGTCGGCAGCAGCCCTAAAAAACGATTTATTCGTCGCTCTCATTCAGATTTACTACGAAAATTTAAATAGTTTTAATGTTAGCGTTTCGGGTTATCGACTTCAATATTTATGTTACCATTCAATATCCTATGAAAACGGCCGATAAATAAATAGATTTGAAAATCAAAATTTATTTGACAGTCAAAAACATCTTGCGTAGTTTAATTAATATTTAGTCTTAGCTGAAAGAATGCACAATTAACCTTATTAAATCATTAGTCTCTTTTGTCATCGCAGTTTACACTCAAGGCCGTGTCTTAAATGTCAAGAAATTGGACTTCTGCCTATTCCGTAATACAACTCTCTACTAAGAATAGTGCGAAACTAACAACAATTTACCATAATTTAACGTTTTGCGATCGATGTTCCTTAAATTTCAGTAACCCCCGGCGTAAGCTAGAAAGGAGAAATTTGAAAAATATCGTTAACAATTAAACCGTCATTACGTTTCATTTCGTTCACGGGTTGCAAATTACCCTCCTGCCTCCATGGAGGTTGAAGTTAGACGCGGGCGGTGGGTTGGGAGCCTACTGGATATTTTATTGTATCCAGGCTCACCCTGGGGGCTTTACAAACTGCCGCACCTACTACCACGTACTAAGGTCGGTTTCGGTAACTTTGAATAAGATATTTTCTTCTATTTTACGTCGTTATGGTTGCGTATTAAATGCCGTGTCAAAAGGCAAACGCAATGTTTTTATCAGGCACTTTTCCAATTCCCAAAAATCCATATGGCTTGATGCAGTGTTACATTACACCGCTGCATTTTCCCTCATGCCGATAGTTTATCGCAGATTTCCGTGTTTAACGTGTCAAACAAGTAACTGACATGTGGGTAAAAAGAGACAAGCATTTGACGTAAAACTGTGAAAATGCCAACATGAAATTTATTTTTTTCAGCTGCGTGATATCGATCACACATGTGGTTCGACGCACGTCGCTAGTTCCCTCCCGGAGCTCATTGTGCGTGTCTGACGCATGGGGACCGCACACGGCGTCCGAGCCCCTGCCCCTGCGTGTACATCAATCACTTCCTAATCGAATTTATGAACGTTTGAACACTGCCATGTCCTGCTGCCCTGGTATTTACACCGACAACTCACTACCGTCTATTTAGAGATGTTACAATTATATTAACAAGGTCGTGTACTCCACCACTTATAAGGTTTGTCATGTCGTATCATTATATAACTGTAACCCTGGTACATGGTGTTGACCTCACATATTTATTACATCATTGGCTTCAAATATCCCGGGGTGAACTTCAAGGCTTACCATGTTATGTTTATATTTATAACTGGATCGCATGGAGTTGACCTGGCCATATTATATAAAGTCAGATCCCTACCTACGTAACTTGGACGAAACTATTTCCAATGTGTGTTAGTATTATGTAATTCTAAGAGACTGCTAATGAGGCACCAGCTTGTTAATTTTGTTTGTTCAAGTCGCTTTTACAGGATTATGTGTACGGCATACCTCGGTAATCAAAGGACACAATTTAATCACTTCTCTGTCTCTTCACTTTAATGGGAAGCTGAAATTTTGTATTCCGTTTGCAAACATTAATATTCGAAAACATGTTTTGGAATTAAAAAGTTAGAAAGCTATGAATTAAACAAGGCTTGCTGCTCATTTGTATTTCTAAATTAACTTAGTTGGTAATGTCGCAACCCTGGAGAGTGGAGCCCGCAGTTTTAATCATATTCTTTGGCCGAGGAGTGTTCTAGCGCGTTTTGTATGCAAGGAGCGTGACCCAAGTTTCCGTTTTCGGCCCCCATGTGAAAACGTTTACACAATGTCAAATTGCCTACCTGGCCGCTTGCAAAACACGGCCTTCCTGCGGGGCCAGGCATTGTCGACGAATGCCCGATGTTAATATTAACGATAACTGTATCTGACTGCTCATTGTTCGTAGTTTTTGTCTTCGGTAATTGTGAAATTTCGCATTTGTTAGTACGCGAGCGGGTAAATGAGGAATTTATCATATGGTTTTGCGTCAATCGGTGTATTGTTAACGTTTCTAGCATTTAAACGTAATGTACACAATAAATTGTGTGGTGTTTCTCGTTATTATTAAAGCGGGTGATTTGTCAATTTCAAACACCACACATTTTCAATTAAACCTGTGTGGACATTTATTACAAATTGTGTAAAGCCTTACCGGACTGGCTTGCTACTAAGATAACAGGAAACCATTTTCCTTGGAACGTAAAACCATGGATTTCCATTACTTAGAAGCTATTAGCCCATAAAATTTAATAACTTTAATAATCCACACTGAACTTATAACGTAATGTTTAAGGGGGATGCGCTAAGGTAACCCGCGAAATTCAAATTTCATACGTTTTTTGCAATTTGTGGGTCAGTGTCAGGTTGTATGTTGATTAAAATATGATTCACGACCGTATCAAATATGGCTTTACAGAATTATAATCATTAGAATCAGCAATACAACTCCTTAAGTTAGAATTGGCCTCAAATGTTATGATTTCATGAAATAGTCATTCCATAGGGTAATATGAACTTAGAGAGTTGTATTGATGATTTTATGATTATAATTCTATAAATAAATATTTGTTACGGCCGCGAATCATATTTAGATCAACATACAACCTGATACAGAACTGCAAATTTCAAAAAACGCAAGAAAATTTGAATTTCGCGGGTGACCCTGACGCTTTGCCTTAAGTGTGTATTGTTAATACGAGTATGTTTCCCCCATCACTCGAGGACCGTTAGACGGCCGGATACGGTTGGTCACTGCGATGTGTTAAAACTATGACATCACTCATGTTTCCCACCAAATTGTAGTCTTTAGGTCATTGACACATTACTTACCTCCCAGAGTTCGCTGAGCTAATTTAGCTTAATGCATGTTATTACGAATTCCGTTTGGATTTGAACTTCCCACAGCAAAAGATCGTTTTCAAAATTGCACTGTTCGAATGTCTCCGATTATACGTTTGTGTACTGAATTAAGTATCGGATTATATTCAGCCAGTATTATTGTATTCTAAATATATTTGCATCGTGTCCCCTTGTTAGTTCCTTGTGGAATACTTGGGTCTCATTCTAATTCCCCACAGATGAGCTCCGTCTTGATTGAATATTCCACGCGCGACACTGATCTCTTGTCCTCTCCTGCACCGACTTTAGAAGCGACTTTATCCGGATTTTACGGCAACTGGTTTCTTTGCGTCATACAATTAGTCAAGTTCTGCAAGTGATGTCATTTATTATGCAGGTGTCTTTAGGGCGAATAATATGTGTTCGTGTTTCATACTTTGACAAAGCGATGAATATTTTCTAAACCACCTTTGAAAATGTCGCTGATGGTAGCACAATGCACTTTTTAAGCCATAGTCCTTTAAAATTTGAAACATCCACCCAAAAGCAATTTTAATCCATTCGAGAATACTCCGCATTTGTAACTAACAAAACTTACTGCAACTATTCAAACAATTTTAAAGAGCCCCATAGCGTGACAGTATCACGCTGCCAACTCAAGCGAGCTAGTTCTGAAACGGATGTAACGCCCATAATACGTCTCGCGTTGTAAATTCGCGCGATGACATGGCAGGCGCGTTCCAATGCGTCGACGCCTCGGTTCGTTCGGAATCCTTAATTTAACTGCTCTCGATGCAGGCACTGCCGGAGATGCAGGCGGAATGAGCTTCCCGCCTGTGATTGCATTCGCACCCGCTTCGTGACTCCAAATTAATGTCGCGTCTTACGTCGCCTGACGTGGTACGCGGCCCCATAGATTTTGTGTCCTGTCACGTCTAAGCTAGCTTTTATTGGAAGGCCTAGATAGGACTTTAGTATTATGTTCGTTCATACTTATATGTTGGGCTTTGAAGGCTTAGCTATGTAAAATATTTGGTCTTTTGGTTTTATATGCTAATTTTGTTCTTTTACTGTTTCAGGTAAGCATCCATGATCAATATTGTAGCGATGCGAGTGTAAACTATAAATCATACAAAAGTAAGTGATTTCTTAAAAGTTTCGATTGCATTACTTTTATTAACGATCAATTCGAAATTAATTGGTTTCACAATGCGCCAACTCATAACTCCAAATCTGATTTCATATTTTCCGAAATACAAAATCATTTTTTAAAGCGATGAAAGTCGAACAGTTACAGGTATGACAGTTATAAAAAAATACGCCATTCAATCGCATATACGTTTTATAGTTTTTAATAGATTTTTTTAAGCGTTGTGTTAAATCTCGGTCGCCTGCAGTCCTTTTGAAAAACCCAACGCATCTGTAGGTGAACATGATTGAAATAATTACTGAACGCGTTTTTATTACTTTTTATTGTACATAGCGTTAGAAATGTAACCCTCACTAACTCGATTTTAATAGTCGTGCATGTGTTAATTAATCATTTGTTTCGCCCTACGAACATAAAAGGTGTCCTTTAGAAAGTATAATAAAATACAGGGTGTACATTTAAGTGTTGAATAGCTGGTCAAACGGGATCCTGCTCTGGTCTAGCTAAAGAATTGTAACCGGCTTTGGTGATCAATTCCAGATCTGTGTACGTGGCTATCTGGTTACTGAGTGTAAAGTTTCCGTGTCGCCGCGGCTCGTCTCTCACACAATGAAAATTCTCACAATCAAGTTCTACTCGACGTAACTTACACTAGAATGTGGAGTCGTAGACCATGATACTGAACACGGCTGTGGACGCCTTTTATGACCACATTAACGGCCACTTTACGACGCTAACTGACAACTACAACTAATTTTGAAAGTTATTCCTGACAACAAAGTTCTAATTTCTTGCCCAGTTAACAGAATGAAACCATGTGGAATATTTTCAAAGCGGTTTCTGGCTAGGAATTTTCATTGAGATTGAGTTCATTGAAATCTATTACGTATGTGTTACCGATTGTTGATTCTAATTAAGTATTTCTATATTGCTAAACAAGCAAACTTGCAAAACAATGTCTGGTCTTACTCTCTAACAAGTAGGAACAGTCGCTGTAACTACGAAGTACTTAATAAATTAGATTCGATGAACTTTAGTGATCAGATATTGTCTCAATCTGATACTGGATTAACATCAGGATCTTAGTAACTTCCTTTCCATTACAGCAATCCACAGCACACTCAATCCTCTGCAGAAAATATAGGTATATAGGTATCTTTAGTATACTACATCTTCACCTTCAAACTCCAACGATATGTATTCGTTATGCTTCTATTGACAGATTTTTTAATGTCAAAAGCGTCTGGTCCCTTCATGGTTACAAAGGAAGCAGCGGCTGGTGAACCATGTATATCAATAATAGTAAAGCAGGGACTACACTGGCCACTGCGTTTGATTGGTTGAAGCGAAGCACGACGCGCTCAAGAGCTTCGGGATGAGCCGGTTTTGTTGGTCCTTTTACCCTAAAAGTATGATAGAAAATTATTATAACTAGGATTCCTAAGAAAGATCCATCGGAGCTCAGCGACTGTTTCAATCTTCTTGACTCCAATCGGTTTTAGAATAGAATAGAGGAAGACTGTGTTTATCGATTTGTTTCAGCTATATACTAAACTTCACGATTTCAACACACACGTGTCCCTGTTTACGTCACAGCTGCTGAAAACGTGACGGTTTTTCTTGTTTGTTTACACATCGAAACTAGAGGCTAGTTTTATTATTAATAAAATATTATAATAAAATACTCGGAGCAATGAGCGGGGTAGATTTGTGTTTGATACGTGTGAAGTGAAGCCAGGCAGCAAGGCGGCAGATGCGGCGGAGGTCACCGCACTCGGGACCGACGCAGCTGGATATTAAGCCCGACGCGAGTTTTTGTGCTCCCGTACTCTCCACCGTCTAGGAACGAAACGAAACACTACTAAGATAACGTCTTCCATGGAAAAAGATCCGATCACATTATTACCCAGCTCAAATATATATCTCCAAACTCGAAACATTTCATCTTTATATCGGCGCCTAATGCGTTACGAATTTAAAATTCAAGATATATTTTTTTCCTTTTATCTTCACTGAACGGGCACTTCGTGACTTGCCCGGTCTATGCGGTCGACGGCGGCGTGGCGTAATTTTCTCGTTTTAAGTGGTCATTAGTTCCACAGGGACAGGGACTTTGTCTGTCGCACGACCATTAACTATACCCGCATGCTTGCCCTAAACCACTCGAAAACTTCGTACTTAAATTATGACGAACGTGGTAATGCCTGTGAAATATTAAAAACAAAAACGCGCCTCAAAGGTTTTGAGAGAGCGTGGCGCAACTATGTTCCATTGGTAAAGCGGAGATACTTTATCATTAGTTGAGCGAGGGTTTTTGCGTTGTGAATAACGTGCCCCTACGCTGCCGCTGCTCGCCGGGTGCGCTGCTCCGGGTTTGGGGTGCGTTCACCGCAGCCACGCGATCGATGCCCGGCCCCAGGCCAACTCCGTACAAAGACCCACCTACCAGAGCTCGTTTTCATTTAATAATAAAAATAAAGCCCCACAATACTTGCAACGTCAACTCTCGAGCACTACACTTAACCGTATCATAATCATCACGGGGATGTATTGATTTTTTTTCGGCACCCTTTGCTCAACAAAACAATTGCTATTAAACGAATTTATAGTTCCGCTCCGAAGTGGCTGGCTGCTGGGAAACCGTTTCCACTTACATTTTTCCACAGACAGCATTAATTTATCGATAACATTGTGGTTTCGGTTCATAGTATTTATGGTCTAAGTGAGTTCCGTCACGCCAGAGCGGCCAGGCGCAAGTTTCATTTTCAATAAGTGTTGCGTGCTACAAATAATTCCTAAAATTGCTTACTCATCGATACTAGCCGATACCGGACCGTTGGGGCGGAGGTGTGAACGCTTTTATGTATTTTAATTTGATGTGATTAGTTAATCTTCGTAATTTTAGTGCGGGCGCGGCGAACAGAGGTAATTGTGAAGGGACCGAGATAAGCGAGTAACTACCGATGTCGAGCGCTTCTCCGAACGGACGGACTACAAACTGGTTTGTTACAGGTACACGGCTAAAAATTATACGTAGACAAAACCCAAACCCGAATTTCGACACCGTAGGATGGTCCTTTGACAAAGGCGCATTCCGATCGCGTATCACCCTGGCACAAAGGAGACCCTGATCCTGAAGTATTAAAGTGGTGAGGACTGGAGGTAATATAATGTGCTGGTGAGTCGGGCTTTTTGTGAGAAACTCTCAGAAAACTTCGTCCTGGCGAATAAATAAGATAAGAATTTTTCGGGTTTCCTTTTGAGGGTTAAGATTTAGCTCTAACAAATTGTACCACTGAGGACCGAAAATCTCAAACAAGGACTTATTTATCTGCTCACGGTCCCCTTCCTTATTTTATAAGTACGAATGGAATCGATACCAGTCCTGTCGTATGATCGTGTCCCACGAGCCACGCTTGCCGCTATCTGGAGTATATTTTTGTCTGTTTCATTTTTATCTCGAGTTATTATGTTTTCCTTGAACCATATTGCAAAGTAAACTCACTTAATGTATGACGCTAGGGACCGGCGACATTCAGCTTCGCGAATAAGATACGAGTTAAGTACTTTACAACTTAACATACAAACTTGTGTACTACTGACAAAAGTCTCTGGATGACGATAATGTCGTAACTCATATTCCAAGGGGAACTCTTATGGTAGGTATTTTGTAATTTCTGAAAAGCGCCCTAATGATACTATAAAACTCGCCCATCAGATCTTCAAAGGCTAGGTTTGTTTAATAACTTTCGTGTTCGCTCGTAAATTGATCTCTGCCGATTTAACGGCCCTTTACACGAGTAAAGTGCACTAAGACGAAGAAATTATGCTTTATGGTGCTGTTAACCTTTTGTTTTCATTAGTTTCTATAGTGAACTTACCAGTTTTTATTTGGGCAAATAAACTTCGCATTTATATTTTTCTTTTTTGTTTATATGGCTCCAAAATGTAAAATCTATGATGCGATCCCATTTCGAGGTTCGGCGGTTCCGAGGAGTGATTGGAATGCCCGCCGGAAACCGCACCAGGTAAAGCGATGCGATGAACCCAGTCTGTGAAATAAAGCTCGGCTCACACTGGCCTCGCCCGTCCCGCCCATGCGCCTTACTGCGAAAAAGGCACATTAGAATAAATTAACTCAAAATGATGACGAACCGGCGCGTCCGGTTGTGTTTTATTCGGACGACGGTCTCGTAATTAATATAGGTAGACGTACGGCTGAGTCGACGGATGAATTTTATGTTTCGAGGGCGGAAGCGAGATTTACTGTCACGGTGCTTGACGACGTCGTTAACGGCAATGACAACTTAAACTGGAGCATCATTTGCTCAGTGTACATTTGCTAATTAAAATTGTTCTCTTAAAACCTTTCTCGGCGACGACGGCGTCCGCTCAGCTTGTCTTGATTAAGGTTTCGGGGTTGTTGATCTGAAAAGTGGGGTGTGAGCGTGGGTACCCCGCGCGCCCCTTAGCCCTCCGCCCGGGCCTTTATGGCCCTGCTCATTCATCGGTAACTGCGCCCTTCAAGCTTTCGCGACCTTTAAGCAAGAATGGAAGCAAGGACAGATGTTTACCAAACGTTAAAATGTTTTGAGCACCAATTTAATTACCTGTCCTTTTATAGGGTCAGATTTTAAAAATATTTTTCGCAAAAAAAAAAACTATATTGAATTTAAGGCACTTTACATGTTTAATTAAGCTGACTAAATATTACGTAGAATTCGTATTTATTTTTAATAAACCAAGTTAGGTACGTGCATGTTTTTATTTTCCAATAATTTGGAATCTTTTGTCTCGTAAGTAATATTTTCTTGTTCAAATAGGCTTTATCTGAATTAATAAAAGCTTCCAGTCGTTGACGCTCAAATCACGTTCGACTGAAGTTTACTTAATGCCCTAGGCATTACACATAATAAGGGATCGTCGATTCAACTGCCATTGTAGATAATAATTGAATTAGGGTATTGAAACTATAGCTACAACTCTTTAGTCATAAACTTTCAATTTAAAACAGTCCAGGAGCAGCATCAGCACTATACAGCCATATCGAAAATAAATAATTGATTCTATTTACGTGATTCTCGAATGAATCGTGAGATGAAACTCGTTACTCGTATCGCCCACGATCGATTCTAAATTCTAATCCATTATCTATTTCAATAATCGATATTATCACGCGATTATGCAATCCGTAGTACCTGAAGGTTTTAGTTCTTAACATGTTTGTTTATTACTTAATTACTTTGTCTGTAATTAAAGTGATTTATGTACCGGAACGTGTGTGCACTTGGTTTTAATATTCATAGAACATAAAGTTAATCTTCCGTAGTTAGTAATTCATACGAGGCGAGGATCACTATGTGTGAAAGATTAGGTACCTATAATATAATATAATCTGATCATGGTTTTATTTGATTATTTCTTCTTTTTCTTCGTTTGTTGGCGCAAAACTTCGCCACTCCCACGATGTTTTCGGTGGCAGCGCAGAGGTCACATTGACTGCAAGTTTCATTATTTATCATTATTTTCAATATTTCATTATATATATATATATATAAATTATATTTTTAAATATTAGAATATAAAATTAAAAATTAAAAAAAAAAATTAGCCCACCGGTTTAGGGAACAGGGTCCAAGTTACCGGCGGTTAGGGCTCCAGAGAGACGAACCTCCTAACATTGCGAGCCGTGTCCAGAAGTACCGCATTTTGAATGAAGCCCTTGATCCAGCTGCCCAACGACAGCCTCCTCAGGTGTTGGTCGAGGCCTATTAAGCCATTGGCTGTCACGACTATCGGCACAATGATCGCAGAGTCCACATTTTTTTTATTAAGCTATAAATTGTCAGTACTGTAGTTATTGATAATTTTAATGATTATAATTATGTAAATACATACTTGTTAATGACGAATAAATGGTAGGTATAGTAGATCTCTATCTCATGGGTGGTGAATTACTTAGAATTTTCAATTAACAAGTTGTTTCAATTTAAAGAATTTTTCCTTTTTTTTGCCAGCGTTTTTTTATACCATAACTAATAATAAGCAAATTAATGACCGAAGGACCAAGGTATAAGAAAATGTCATTTTATATTGAAAATACACTTCTTTTTTGTTAATGCTCACGAAAGGCTGTGAAAACCCTGATAAAATACATTTGCTTGAGTGACAAAACTTTTTGACAGTTTGGAAGAAGAACTGTATCTTTAGCAAGATAACATCCAGTTATTCACAAGTTTGAAAAGTAAAACTCGTGAAAAACTGGATATTATTGTTGGAAGGAAATTCATTATTAAAATGTTTCTAAAGAAAAGCATTTTTATAATGAATTTCCTTCCTTTTGCCTTCCTGCCATCAGTAAAATAGGAAAATTATAATATTGTATTTATTGGCTAGACAAAAACCTGAAAAAAAAATCATTATGCGTTTTATTTTGAAGTATCAATAAAATTCAGGGAAGCAAAACACTTTCCAAATAATTAGTTTCTTTGTGAAACCTAATTTCAATCATGCGAAAGCGAACCACAATAGCATAGCATAATCAGCCTATATTGTTCCCACTGCTGAGACAACGGCCTCCTCTCGGTGAGAGTGAGTGGGCCGTAATCCACCACGCGAGCCCAGTGCGGTTTGGTTGATGTCATATGACTTCGAATTTTTGGTTCTAGGACATGCCGGTTTCCTCACGATGTTTTCCTTCATCGTTTTGAGAGCAATGGTGACGAAATAATTTATCCAAAGTGAAGCCGTGAGGAGGGGTCGCGGCAGACCACGTAGGAGATGGCAAGACTAGCTTGATAGGTTGGTCAAAACTGGAAGGACGACGGACCGGCTCACGAAATATGGAAGGAGTAGAGGGAGACCTTTGCCCAGGATGGGGATGGTGGAGGCTAGTAAAAAAAAAAGCTCCTGTCAGGGATCGTACCTACGACCTACAACTCGTAAGTCGCGGCCGTTACCACTAGGCACCACACCACACTGCCAAGATGATAGAAATAGAGGTAGCATTTCGCTTCTTTAAATAAAATACCTAAGCTATCCCGTTTCTCATTGTAAGTTGCACCAAATATGTTACGAGATGCATACCTGCAACCGGTCAGGCAAACAATTAAAATATATTCGGAGTGAGTCACCCTCATCCACAATAACTTCGAGCTAACTTTATGTTGCGTAAGGAAATGCTTGCCTGTTGAAATTGGGCTCGAATAATCTAAACATTAGTCATTCGTGAGAAATTAATTATAAGGAAATTATTACGGATGATTATGCAAAGTAGATTAAGTACTTAATACTTGGATAAGTGATCGAGTGTTCTTTTTTAATTTAAAATGTTGTCGATACCTGTTTTTTTTTTCTTATTGTGTAGTAGGTAATCCAGAAGAGTGGAAGCTAATGTTCGTCTTGTACTTATAAATATTTTTCGCAGTCAACTTCCAAGTATAAGTCTTGAGTTCGAGTTAAACTGAATGATTTCATACAATTTCATTAAGTTCATAAATCAAAGTAAAGTTAACTTAAAGTATTACTTAATTTAATTATATTTCGACGTCAAAATTTTTGAACCGTTCATATTTTTTCCGGTTGTGAAAACATTTTTTTTTTGTGTTGTGTAAAGTTAACCATTTGTTAACATAAACGTCACAAAGTTTCAATTCTTTTGAACAAATTAAAGTAACAAAGTTTTGATTGATTCAATTTTCGCGTAGTGAAAGTTGTTTATATTCATGTTATTTTGTTTAGACCTAAAAACATACAGACACACTAGTTGTTGACGATGTCTATATCTATATAATTTACATATTAATGTAAATTAACGCAAAAATAATTTATTAAATAAAATGTGAATGTGAATTAGCGAATTAATATTAAATTAGCTTTTCGTGCCTGCCTGTGTGTGTGTGACCGCGTTGTTCTTCTCAATTACTCAGCGGATTTTCATGCGGTTTTCACCATCATTTAGAGAATTTATTCCGGAAGGGTTAAGTGTATAATACTTATTAAGGCGGTACCCCGACCAAAACCTTGTCAAAGTGCGTTATTCAGAGGCTATTAAGTCATTCACTATGGGTAATAAACTACATATAAAAGCACATTAGTAATGTTCGATATCCTATCATCACATTGCACGTTCTTATTTTTTTTTATGTGTTATAAATTCATCTGAAATCTCCTTGTAAAAAAGTAACTAAAATTATTGATTGCATGCATCTTTTGCTAAAGGTGACGTTCTATTCATTTGAGGATTACACTAATGGATAGATAATTTAAATATCTAAATAATACACGTTTTATTTTATTTTAAAACTTCACTTGTCTTTTTTTATTCAAATAATTTCATTATTTTTGTGAGTTTTATGATAAATGAGCGTGCGGAGGGAGCGAGACTCAGCGACGGGACTGAGAAGGACCGAACGCTCAAGGTCGTTTGGTCAGGGAAGCGCCTTAAACTTCCATATGAAAAAAAAGTCGCGATGTTTTGTCAAGTCGTTAAAACCGGGTTTGGTCGCTAGTTTAAGAAATACCTGAAAAATGTACCTATTTAGTTTTATATAAACATTGAAAATCGATTACTTAATTCATAATTATATGACTAACTAACTATAATAATAAATCCAAAAACAAAAGGACACTTAGGCGACCAAGTACTCGTCCGCATCGCTGTCATCCGGAAACGAGCCCAAAAGGCTGGCAGCATTGCCACATTGAATGGCAATGCTAATTCTTTGGCCCAAGAACAACCCGGCCCTCTGGTCACGTGAAGTGTCGACCAGTCGGCGAGAAGTATCTCTAAAACGGACACGCGGACGCGCACTCGGGCCCCGTGACCCGAGTTTATCGACCCCAAACAGCTTGAAACTGTAGTTATCCATAAGGTTACAGTATTTGCGCCGCTTCAGGGTCTCTGCAGCCGCAGTAGTGGCGCCAGCACAGCCCGCAGTGCTAGGACAGGACACAGGTTGCGTCGTGTACGTCCCACAACAAAAGCCTACCCACCTTGCAATGCAACGATGGCATGCCTTCTGGTCTCTTCCCATCGTCACGTACCAAGCCGTTTGGTTCTAATTCTGCTGGTACGCCAGCGGTGACAAGCTCTCAATGAATAATATCGTTGATGCTGGCGTGCCGTGCTGCAACCTGCGCTCCTGCAGCAGGAGAGGCCATGGTGCCCGCAGTGACACCGATGCGGAGCAACACAAGGTGCGCTCAAGCGGAGACACGTAGCGAGCCGAAACCATGAGTCATCTATCATAGTGCCTAGGTGTGGGTAAGTGGATGATGGGAGCGTCTGTAGCCACAAGCTTCACTCCCGATCTCCCGCAGCTAGCAGACGGGCACGCTCAATAGTATTACGTGAAGTGTTTACCAGGGTACTCTGTATTATACTGCAGGGGGGCACGTCCCACCGCGTGTAGGACGACGGGTTGTCGGGCAAATCCGTATTGAGACAAGCCATTTTTCAAGCATTCAACGCATCGGTCAAACACATAATCGACTAGTGAAGAAGATAAAAATGTTCCTGGTTAATTTATCGGTACTGTGGATCGAGGAGAGGAAAGCCGGTAAACTTATACTTGAAATTTTGCGGACGCCGATACCACACAGCCGAATGGGAAGTGTGAATTTCCTCCTACACATACTTATAACATCGCGATCTTTTAGTTTTTTTTTTTTAATAGGTACTCTATATTATATATTCTACTGTATCTTCTGTATGTTGGCGACCCAATGTGTCACTAGTTTTAGAGATCATAGGATAAGGAAAAGCTGTGTTTCATATAGAGAGTACTTACATTTAATAGGATTCCTGAAAGGATAAGTGAATTAGGTAGACTAATTAATATTTCAGTTCGCCGTTCATAAGATTAGAATCAAGACTTCGCTTAACAGGTTTCGTTTGATTCCCAATTTTACTTCACGGCGATCTGAAATAAAATTTATTAAAGAGAGTAGAAAAAAAAAGATAAAGAGAAGTAAACAGAGAGAGAGTATTAAGTAGAAAATGATTTATCTATCTATCTAGTAGACATTTTATATCGTATGTTTTATCTCGTATGTGGTAACCGTAAAGGATACAGAGACACATGAGAAATATTTTGCATACAATAAATATTGCTGCGATTCATCTGCCAAATGTTCGCGATAGGATGTTCAAGCGCGGATGCTATTGTATACCAAATACGCTTACCGTTTTGAAGGAAGACGCAAATTCTAAGCTGTATAAACTATCTAGATAAAATACGACGTCCTACGATAAAGTTTTGATATTAATCTTATTTACTTTTGATCTGTGCGTCACAGACAGTTTAACCGCTTCCTTGTCACACATGCGTCCGTCAATTTGAATTAATAGAAGTATATTTTCTGTATTCAGTTTAACTAATTAAAATCTATGCTAATCAATAGGCACAGCGGTGACTCGGTCGGCGATCACTTCCGCACTAGGTGCTGGCAATCGATGTAGGTTAACTGCCGGCCGCCCGACAAGCTGGCACGGTCGTCTGATACTACAATGTTATACATGTGACCGCGTGTTTTGCATCGCGGCTCCTTTAGTTAACCAACTCTTTGTTACCCTTGCTTAGCAACCAACGTTTACGACAACAATAAAAATGTAATAGAAATCAAAATCACTACCATTTTATTTCACAACTAGCTTCTGCCCGCGACATCGTTCGGGCCACTACTCAGCGTTACTACTTTCTTTTCTTTTTGCTCGGCCCCTTAGGGACGTAGCGGGATGTTAAATAGCCTATAACCTTCCTCAAGAATTAGGTTATCAAATGGTAATTTCAGAGAATAGCGCGTTCAAACAAAAAAACAAAAAAAAACTTTAGATTTATTATACAGTATAGATTCATAATTTACTCGCGCGAATCGGTCTAAAAATCTATTTACTTGACGCTTTGTCATCTAAAATGTCCAATGTTCCGATAGATTGATTTAATAACAAAAAGTACTCTCTAAACAAGTAACTGTTCGTGAATGTGATCCGTGTAATTTGCTGAATAGCAAGAATTTTCGAAAGCAGGAACTGATGATTTAACGTTCAATCAACGTTTTAATATTCTATTTATGAATATAGACGATTCAGCAGACGATAACGTCGACAGTTTTAGTGTTGGTATGATATACGAGAGTTTTTACGTAACACGATTGAGATTGAACCTAATGGCATGTGGCGACTGGCGTGCGTGGTTAGATAGACCGCTGGGCGTGAGGCGGTCTTTTGGTATCGCGTTCGTACCGAGAAGTAGGTCGGGCCGTCGTGCTGCAGTGCTGCCAAGTAGTCGAGAGCAGCGCTCAGCTGATCGCGATACCGCACATAAAGGTCTCTGGGTTAATCGTCCACCACCATTATACACTTAATTGTACCCATTACATGCTTACCAGCTACCTGCCTCACTCCTACTTATATAGAGACGCAGTAAACGGATCATTTCACTTTAATACACGTTATTAACCCAGTCTTGAAAAATAAAACTTTTACGCCGTTAACACGAGCAACTTTGCAGAAACCACTAAGTGCTCCAAGAATAGTTTGTAATTCAAAAAGAGTTTCTTTGTAATGTATTTGAATCGAGGCATTGCTTTGTTGAACTTTGAAGGCAATGTTGACCTACAGCAATTAATTATGAGAATTAAGACTAAGTATAGGCACCTAATCGGATTACATAATGAAACAATGGTATGAATTATAACTTTCTCGTATTATTTATTGCTCCCTGGTGAGCTCCAATTAAGTCTATATCCACCGAATTAAACGTAGCGACCAGCTGCGCTAGATAGCAAATAAGCGGCCGTAGTCCCTACAGGAGGGATCTTGTGAAAATATCGCGAAGGCCGGGCGGCCGCGCGGGGTGGGCGGGTCCGCGGGACGGCGGGACCGAGGGGATGAGATGATTGATAGCGGCGGCCGCAGACCATGGAGTCTGCACAACATGCAATCTCCAAGGATACCATCTTTCTAACACATGAATTCAATCATAATAATGCTTTTTTATTACATAATAACAGCTGCGCTAATCAGATCTCTCAATAGACTTTAAATTACTATTTACCGCTCACAAGAGAGCCGCGGGCGCTACCAATACCCGCCTCCAATATAGAATTATTATCATTGTTATTACTCTGAAACTGTGGAGCTAATTCAACACATTATTACCCCATTGATAACGTTGTTTTAAAATGTAATTGCATTTAAAGTAGTTGTGAGGAGTGAGGCAAATGTCGTGAGAATTTTTATTAGTACGAATGTTGATGGCTATAAGAGTAGTGAAAGATGGTTGGAAAGGGGTTGAATACCAAGATGATGACTAATACAGGAGTATGGAAGAAAAGGCAAGTCGTACCGACTCCAATTAAATTGGAATAAGGGCAGGAGAATAATAAGTATTTTAAGTAGTTCCGAAAGTTTTAGTAATAATTCATTAATGCGTGAAAGACCCCGGAAATCCTATAAATGGAGAAAAGGAGAGAAAACATATTGACAAAGAAATGGAGTCGTTTCGCGATACGCTTAAATGCCAATTGTCATGTGCAACTCTGCGGTTCTTTAAAACCACACCTTAGTTGAAAACACTTACAATAAGTTCCTAATCCATTGCTTCATAGGTTTAAAAAAATCGTCTGCTCAACTAGTTAAATAACGCAATGAACGTGGTTGAACTGTCAAAATGAAAGGCATTACCATACATTGCCATTGTACGTGTGTTAGGCAATAACCCTGCTGGACTGGGTGGGACGATATGCCATAAAAACCGACAGAAAACCCATAAAAATGTCTGAAACTGGGAAGCGTAGAATTTGAGCGAAATTTAAGATAGGATGTCTGCAATCTGAATAACAATAAATAAATGAATCTAAACTGTATAGTTTCCTAGGGTTGATAAGGATTGTGAAGTTTTGTAAATTCTAGGTAAATCTATACTAATAATATAAAGAGGTAAAATTTGATTGTTTCTAAGTTTGTATATAGGGTTTGTATATTTGTATATCTCTAGAACTACTGCACCCTAATTACGTAACACTATCTATCACAATCTGAATCATTTTGAAGCCTATTGCTAATCCATTGCTTCATATGTTCGAAAAAATTGTCTGCTCAACAACGTAAATAACGCAATGAATGTTGTTGAACTGTCAAAATGAAACCCATTCCTACTGTTTGTGTTACGTAATTACCTCGCAGGTCGTATTTGAAAAAATATTTTTGCATTTAATAGCCCAATGCTTGAGGAAGGCTGTATTATAGGATATTTAACATCACGCTAGAACCCGTAGGAGCCGAGCAAAAAGAAAAAAGTCAGAAATAACGTTAAGCGAAAACGAAGTAGGAGAGGGTAGGCGATGCGGTGCGACAGGGCGGGTCGAGGGAACAAGAAAGTCCACGCGGGCGAAGTCGCGGGCAGAAAGCTAATAATTAATTAGACTGCCTAGAATAAAATTAAACAATTTCCAGAAATAAATGAACATTACATGACATAACATAATTATTATGATATTTTTGATGACATTTAAAGAGAAACCTGTCTGTGAATGTGAGTAGCATGCAGGCTAAATTAAATACATGATATTCAGTTTAATATTGTGAATGTGAAGACTATGTGGTTCATTGTTGCTTTTTTTTCCCCTCTCAGGTAGTTTTAATGTTAGTCTGGCAGTTTGAGTAATTTTTGTGGCCTACCCAAATGTCCTTTCTTTGGTATTGTTCGTCGAATTGTTGAGCTCCTTAAGTTCTGAGTTGAGCTGCACGATTACTGACAAATGCGTGCACTGCCTGGACAAGTCTACTCCATCTGTGTGGTTTTTCCTCAAAAGACCATTTCAGACAAATCTACATTGTCTTCACATGATCTGACCAAGATTATGTCTGGACTTTAAAAGAGACTGTGACCTCTGAGTATGTTTCAACCTTTCTTCTCAGAGTAGTCAGATAGGAAACGCCGACCACATCGAGTTTTAAAATATGATGATTTTAAAAGAGACCGTGTCCTCTTAGTTTGTTTCGGCCTTTCTTCTCAGAGTAGTCAGATAGGAAACGCCGACCTCATCAAGTTTTAAAATATGATTGACGAGTAAGTGTTTGTACAAACCTATTTACAGAAATAAAATCATTTATCATTGGATAAGTATAGGAAAGCGGCCAGCAGACACGCAGATATTTTATTATTTTGCTATGTAAAGACTGCAGTAACAGGCATGATTCCGCAACAATCCGTTTGCCTGATATTTACTTCTACTTACATACCTACTTGTAAAGGTGAATAATGTGTCGTGAGAAACTTTTTATCAATAATTCATGTAAAGATAGTGCGTGATATGATTCATATTATTATTTTGTTCTTTATGTAGCTACTGATAATGTATCTGCTATAAAAATAAACTATTTCGTGAATATTTAACATCAAAAAACACATTTACTTTCATGCCTTGGTACTGAAAGGCATTCAACTTGATGTATTTCAAACACGAATGTTAACTTACATTATTGTTCTTTGCAGTCAGCTGATCCTCACACAAGTTTGTTCATCAGGAATCTTTCAGTCAACGGTGCGAGTAATAATAAAATGACGTATTTTATTAACATCAATGTCAGTCATTTGTTAACTGTGAGGTAATTGCGTTAGGAATAGCTTTCATTGTGACAGTTCAACAACATTCATTGCGTTATTTACGTTGGTGAGCGGACAAATTTTTCGAACATATGAAGCAATGGTTTAGCAATAGGCTTCAAAATGATTCAGATTGTGATAGATAGTGTGACAGCGTAATTAGGGTGCTGGTCTGAGTTAACTTTTTTCCAAGGTCTACGCTAATTATAAATTGAATAATTTCGTGTAAAATGGTTTACACAATATTTCGCGTTTCTTTAACTTGTAATTACTAACTGACTTTAGCTGTGTGAGAAATTATAGCTAAGTAGAACAATGTATATTATTGTTGGGTAAGTTTAGGTGCAAAGAAGCCTGTTAAAAGTTAACCTTTTTCTATACTTCTGTACTAATATTATAAAGAGGTAAAATTTGTTTGTTTGTTTGTAGGGTATCTCTGGAACTGCCGTTAAGATTTGCAAAAAAAAAAAAAATGCATTTGATTGCCCGTTTCTTGGGGAAGGTTAGGTTTATAGGTTTAGGTTTTTTTTGTTTTATAGGCTACTTAACATCACGCTGTGACCCTTAGGAGCCGAACAAGAACAAAAAAAGTCAGAAAGAACGCTAAGCGAAAAAAAGTAGCGCGGACAAGTGATGCGCTGCGACGGGGTGGGAACAAGAAATTTCAAGCGGACGAAATTGCGGGCAGAAGCTAGGAATATTATAAAGAGGTCATATTTGTGAGTTCGTATGTAGGGGGTTTACTCATTGAAAGCTACACTATTACTGAGTGCCATAAGACGAGAAATTCTCGTCGTAAAAAAGTTTTTAAACATTGTCGGCGAGAATGTTTAAAAACTTTTTTACAAAAAAAAAAACAACCGTCTCCCAAAGAACACACGTATAACATAACATCACGACTGTATTCCCCGAAGGCTTAGGCAGAGCTGCACCTATTATAGTACACCCACATTTCGCCAATTATGGTGTGCCCAAAAAACACTACGAAGTAAAAAATTACTCTAGGTAATTTCGAAACTCGGTGCCTTTGTTTTTGTTTTATTACTTAGTTATTTCACTTTGTAGTGTTTTTTTTTGAAGTCGTCTGTTCTTTTTGTAAAAAAGTTTTTATTTTTCACTTTTCAGTTGTAGTACCTACCCCACACAAATTCGTATACCAGTAATCGCTATGTAAATAACAGTGACAGAAAGTTAAGTACACTAAGTGGAAAAATACGTATTATTAATGCTAACTGAAAAACTACCAAAGCAAAGTTAATAAAATTTATATGGGACCACCCCTGAGGTATACCCTATCGTTTAAAAAAGAATTTTCGAAATCAATACACAATTGCCGGAGATATCGCGTAACAAACATACAAAAAGAAAAAACATATACATAGATGAATTGAGAACCTCCTCTTTTTTGAAGTCGGTTAAAAAGAAATAAACTTGACGCGAACGAATTCGGGGGCATATGCTAGTGCTTAATAAAAATATTTTTAATATCTCTGTTAATATTATGGTTAGAGTTAAGTACAATCGCCAGCACATCAAGTTACCACAAAATGTCAAATTTTCTTATTCAATTTTGAACTTAACCATCAACATTTTAAGGTTTAAAATCGTTTGGAGAAATGTGACAGTTTCGTGTAGCTTGACCTGCTCGCGACTGTACAACTTATGTACTACGTTTGATCTGTACTGCAGCGTGATTAAATTTAAGTAATCTGTAATATTTATGCTACATATAACTTAGAAACGATCAGCTAAGTTTGTACAATATTTTACAGCCGTGTTTTATTTAACTATTATGGTTTTCTGTTATGTTTTAACGACGAACATAGATTATTTTCATTTCACTGCTAGCGCTCTGTTTTAACTATTTTGTTGTTTCAACAATATTGTATTACGTGGGGTACAAATAATGTATTTCACTCATGGTTTTGTAGAATTATTTTAAGTTTTTCCTGAGGGCCAGACAAAGTAACATTCGATTAGCGGTGACGCTAGTAGAAAAGTTAAAATGTATAGGGTTGACATAAGCTATCCAAATGTCACGTGATCATAGGTCAACGAATAGAAATTAGCTAGACAATGTTAAAAACATTCGATTATGAAATGAATCGACAGCGTCGAAAGATTAGGTACTTCCACAGAGATGCATAGCCAAGGGACACTTTTTGACGAGCGTTATCACTAGTTTTTGGAATCATTAGCGAAAGCGATAGCGATTGTAGAAATAGAATCGCTCCGAAGCGAATGCCATTTGTCTAGGCCCTCTGTTCCTCGCTCTAAACTAGACACAAATTATTGAGTATCTTTTAAAATATCGAATAATTGTTTAGGAGAAAACGCGATTGATAAACTACATGATAGACCTGCATCCTAACTGCGTAACACACCATCAATCACAATCTTAATCATTTTGAAGCCTATTGCTAATCCATTGCTTCATATGTTCGAAAAAAATATCTGCTCAACAACGTAAATAACGCAATGAATTTTGTTGAACTGTCAAAATGAAAGCCATTCCTACTGTTAGTATGAAACGCAATTACCCCGCTGTTTCCCACTCATAGACATTGATCAAATAATAATTGCGTTGATATAGGTAGAACGCTAAGTTGTAGCAGTCAACGAGAACCATATTTCAATTAGCGAGTAATCAACGCTGAATTGAATACAACTTGCAATCACTGACACACAGAAAGACAATCTTATCAAACCTCGTATTTGATTTCATTCATTTAGTTGACGGTATCTTATCTGTAATATTTACAACTTTCAACCAATAAATAAGGCACTTAGTTTCATAATTTAATACTTTCCAGTTATGTCGGTTTCATTTTATTGAAACTGAATTTCTTGACTGTTTATTGCTATTTAAATAATTTTCACTTCCGAAGGTAAACCACAATTATTCATAGTGCCTGGTTGAACTGTATCGGTATACTTAATTTACTCTTTATCGATAAAAACGACTTTCTTGATCGACGTTTGGCGAATTCAGTAGACGATAAATACAGTGGGCAACTTTTTCGGCCCTCGGCGTGTAAAGGCTCCCACAAACAGGCGCGACGCGACTCTAGTAGAACAATTCCTATGAAAACTTCATGGAAGTTATTGTTCTACAAAAGTCGCGTCGCGTCTTTCTGCGGGAGTCTTAACTTTGAAAACGTTTGTAGAGTCCGAGACAAAATATAACAAAGATTATTAATTCTTAGCTGTTTTATGTAATGCTGAAATTCAATGTAACGGAATACAGTACCGGTGTTAATGGACTTTTGGCGCTGACCGTACGTATGTGAAGAGATTGTTTCTATGTAACTATAGCCGTTAGGAAGTTTTTATTTGTTCACAAATGGAAGGGCTACTGGTGGCGTCCCTCGAGCCCCCAGCCCGTTTCCGCTCGGGTGCGATGAACCCCCACCCGACCGACATTGTAGCCACGTCGTAATTACCTTATTAACGAACCAATACACTTGGTTACCGAGTTTTACCTGCTATACGTACCTTGTATTGATTGGCACACGTCTTATGTAGTCTGAATTTTCGGCTGACATTTGCATAACTGGCTTTGTTCGCGGCTCCGCTTGCGCTTACGCCTTTGCGGAGGACATCTGCGAATCAGAAACTATTAAAATCTGGTTTGACCTTGTGAAGGCCGCAGGAATCCGCTGGATGTGAAGAGCACAGGGTCGGTCAATGTGGCAGAGCTTGGGGGAGGCCAGGTCCAGCAGTGGACGCCTTTCGGCTGAAATGATGAACGATAATGAAAATCGGATAAGTTGTTGTCGAGTTATCAACGCACACAGAAGAACTGACGTTCGTTTAAATTGTAAAGAAGCTGAACATCGGTATCGCTCGTTCCTTTTGTTAGAACTGAGTCTGACCTCAACATACTTGGATGAATGTTGATGAAACCAACCTCGCTTCTGTCTGCATAATACTTTGTCTCTCTCATCGTAGGGGATGTGCAAATACAAAGGTATATCCGTAACCTTTGTCTTTTTTGACATTTGTTAGCATGGGGGTAAAAGAACAATTCATATATTATTATATGAATCTTGCAGATGCATGTAAACTATCTACCTATTCCTCTGTAGCGTTATTTTCGTATCATATTCAGTCTTTGTACATAGAACGGTTTATGAAATAGGATTTCAGTAAAGAAAAGGTGGAAGAATTAATGGCAGGCCGTCGTAATCTCCTGCGCAATATTTGTCAAGGTCTAGCCAGTCTTATTAAACCTAGCAACAAGAATTACTATGTATTGAATACTATTCTCGTGAAAAATAAATACTCACCTGCTAACTGTAACTAACACAGAATGTTTATTATTTTACTATGCTAAGTGGGTACACAAGGCTAACGATTGCAGAATGCACTGGACTAACAAAAAATCTTACATGTTCACTTTTCAACTACTAACATTATCTGTTGGACTGACAGTTCATAGCTAGTTTTTTTACACTGTGTTACTGGTTCGAGACTTGACCTATCAACCTATTATATTTCTAAACATTTTTTTTTAATTTGATATGGGTTTGCTCTTGACTCTAGTCTAGGTCAGAGATGACAGAGACAAAGTCGACGATGGAGTGCGCATACCCAGAAGAAGCCTCTTCAATCTCACTTTGAAGAGATTTGGGTTGTATTCGTTCGGTAACACAGACGCAGGTAGAGAGTTCCACTCTTTTGCTGTGCGCATTATTAAAAGATATTTGGAAACGCTTAGTGCGAATTGGTGGAATAACATCTAGGTAGGGATAGTAACTTGCAGTGCGCCTAGATGTCCGATGGTAGAAGGGGGCCGGTGGAATGAGGTCGTGGAGTTCTTGAGCACACTCACCGAAGTACAATCTGTAGAAGACCGACAAGCAGGCAACCTTACGGCGATGAGCCAAGCTGTGAAGCTTGGCTTACACCAGTTATTCGTTATTTATTGGTTTATCAAGAATTTTAGTACCTAATTAATTTTAAGTGCTTGCTTAGTTATTGAGGGGCTCATGGCTAAATGAAAAGTTCAGCTACGCTTGCCGTGGTCGGTCCGTGGATGGGTGACCATCCATTACATATCGACACCCCTGTGTGCCTCGGAAAGCACGTTAAGCCATTGGCCACGGCTGTCATTCGTAGATCTTTGGCAGTCGTTACGTGTAGTCGTTAGAAGCCCAAGTCTGACAACCAGTCTTACCAAGGCATATCGTTTTACCCAGTAACTGGTTTGTGGAGGTCAGATAGGCAGTCGCTCTATTTAAAATATTGGTATTCCGCTGCATGCGGTTAGACTAGAAGCCGACCCCAAAATACTTGGGAAAAGGCAGATTGATATTGATTTTTAATTGTAAGTGCTTGCTAAGTACCGCAAAACGTGTTCCTCTTCCGCGTTGTTCGTGAAGAATGTTTCTGCAATGTTTGTTACTGTCATCTAATGTTTTGTTACCTTTTTGTTACAGGTAAGATCGCGCTCTGAACCACATTTCATCCATATTAAGTCTTCCATTCGTGAGTTTAATTACCGACTTATTATGAATCCACACCATTAAACCATTTATATTTATGCATCGTTTCATTTGGCATTGTACAACGGCACGTATCAAGTAGAAAATTAACAAGTCTCAAGATCTGCGCACGCAGCAGTGTTAGATTCCCGAATGTAATTGAATCAAATGATTTTATTACATCTCTGATATTGTCGACACTAATTACTATTGTGAAATTAAAGAAATATTTAAAAAAAAAATAATTCAAGAATACATTTCGTAATATTTATCGTGTAATGTATATGAGATACATTGTTGAGCACGTAAAATACTGGTTGGTTTCCCTTGACGGGGCACAGGTGGTGTGGTGAGGGAAGAGAAAATGGTCGTGACAGCTGGCACGCGAACACCTGCGCATCTGCCAGAGTGCCACCGCTCTATGGGTCGTTATTACTTATATCCTGTCGGCTGAACGGAACAGACGTGTAGGTATTATGCGTGCCAGTGAAAAGACTCTTCAAAAAAAAAAACGCGGGTTAGTCTTTGGGGACTGCCGATAGAAGTGAAAACTAAGTAACTTGTGAATTGTATCGTCGAAGCGTGCGGTGACGATGACGCGAGTTCCATGATGTTTGTTCACCCAAAAAGTGCTCAACGCGCCTAAAGAAGTTTTCACTTCAAAAAGGCGCGACACGCGACGCGAATCACGCGTGACTCAAACACACCACTAGTCGCGCGACGAGCGATGCCTTTGTGTCGCGCTGTCGCATCAAGGATCTGCTTTTATTTTGATAGAATTATGAAGCTTAAAGGCTGAAGGCTTACACACACAGGCGTGACGCGACAGCGCGACACAAAGGCACTATATGAAAATAAAAGCAGAATTTATATTAAAATATTAATGTTTTCATTTTATTGAATATCACTTGTTCGCCGATATCGTGTTAATTTTGTTCACCTTTTATTACACATATCAATTTGGAATTTAATTGTTTATTTCACATTACTATAAACTGCTGACAAGGCACCACCCTTGGTATGTTCTTGGCCCGACATTTTTATGGAGTCGTACTTCTAAAAGCTCTTCCTTAAAGATTAATTACGTATCTGGATATCTACCGGTAATATATCTTTAAGCCAGCTCAAAAATATAAACTTTAAAGTCAAAGAATTTCCGCTTACATGCCCCTAATAGAACAAAAGCTAGAAGTTGAAGCTGCTAACATACCTGTGGTAAAACCTCCTCAGAGAACGTACTTCGTATACAGCTCATAAAGGCAAGACAAAGGACCGTATACACTGCAATACTGCACTGTGCGACGCGGCAACGGTCCGATTTGCCAGAGCTGTCTATTTCCTGATCAATTTACATTGGTGCTGGTCCTTTTGCATTCTCTCTCGAGTTCGTATTTTGAATGCACTTTCGCGAAATCGACGCGTCAACTTGTGTGATCAGTGTGCTCTAACAAACATCCGCCTCCCCAAACAAAAACGCATCATGCAATTAACAGTCCAACAAAAATAACGAACTCCTGCCGTGTAAACGGGCTTCAATTTACTGATGGAGAACAACCGTGCGGGTAGGGTATCGAGTCAAAAGTATCGATAGTATACATTGTATAAATCTGAAAGTTAAAACATGTAAAAAGCAATTTACTTATTTATTTGTCTAACTTCTAATCCTGATTGACTAATGAATCAGTTCTTTCCCATGAAAAGTAAACATTTTCTCAACATGCTATTAAGAAACAACCGTCTAAACTAAAGTAACGTCACAATGTTCATTATAAGTATCGAGTAAGTTTCGATTCAACTCGTGTATCGCGAGAATCGAGTACAATATTTATAAAAGTATCGATACTCTTTCGAAACCCTACTCGTAGACCGTAGTTTACTTACATTCTTTTTGCATTAACATGTTATTTAGTACCGCGTTCAGTATAAATTCTTACGATCATGTGTTATTGTGGAGGTCTAATGGGATACCATTTATGTTATCTACTTATGTTTATATAAGGCTGTTAATGGTTTTAATGTAGTGCTACGTACCTTCTTGATAAAGGCCCCCAAAGACAGGCACGACGCGACTCTTGTAGAACAATTTCCATTAAGTTTTTATAGAAATTGTTCTACTAGAGTCGCGTCGCGTCTGTTTGCGGGGGAGCCATAAATCTGTTATTTGGAATTCAATTGGTAATGTCTTGTTTATTGTTTTATATTGTATAGAACAACAAATTATTTGTAAAATCAGCAATGGAATGAAGCTGCTATTCTAAACAACAGTTGTAGTTCGAAATTATCTGTACTATAAATTTCGGCTACTGTACATACATCCGTGCCTGTCTTTTTCAATATCAATGTTAAATCAGTATTTCACAACCGGGCGCGGCCAACATTTAAGTAGTAAAGTTATGTCGCGATGCTGACGTATCTCACAGAGTATATCTGACTTGCTTTTCACACGGAGGCTTGCGGCCACCCACACCACAATCGGGATTTGCGAATTTGCCTACATTACCTCCGATACCTCTTGGCCGACCTCCATTTACTTTGATCCATCTTATCAAACCAATCTATGACTTGCGCTACCTAAGATAAGATTCAATTTTAAACAATCATCAGCAAATAAGGATGAAGTAGATAGACAGGTAGCGGTACCGACTGTTTCCCCAGTGAAATGTGTTATTTAAGTACAGGTTTGCGTGCCGAGGAAATATCATATCGTCAAAATATTGGTATTGCGATTGTTTTGCAAACACATTATACAACTTACTCAATTTTCGGATGGATTTCACGACATTTTTTAATGGGGCTTTTAGTGTGCGGGACAAAAGTTTTGGCAGACATGTTATCGATTTTGTTTCCCGTCAAGTTTCCTATCATGAAATGCAATCCCCATTTGGTGCCATGTCGCTCGAGGCACGAAAGCCGACTGTGGTGTTTGGTGACTCATTTGATGGTCTATTTCTCACGCCGAAACTATAAAGCGCCGGTTAATCTGACTCATAAAAGACCACTAGCCTATTTTCAAGTAAGCCGACCTAAGGTGCAAATCTTTCAAGGTATAAACCTCGTTTATTATCCAGTAGTGTTTGTATTACTAAAGTTTTATACTTCATCTACGAAATATATATCTAATGCTCGGTATAATTTGGCTGAGTATCGTGAATATATCAATTTATTACCCAGTTTGAATGTTAAGTGACACATTCTACGTATATCATGCGTGCGTCATTGTAAGTGTGAATAGGTTACATGTTCCGTTTGTTGAATGATTCTGATATTACTGTAGCTTGTCTACGGGACACGTTATATTCCCGTTAAGCAAGTTTTTATCGATGTATATGTGAAGTTACATTCATGACTATTGTGCATAGCTATGTAGGAATCTCAAGTCTGATCAAATTATTATATACAGAACCCATAACTGATGCTCCGCCTCCGCACAACTGCGTTTGTACCGCGCATATAACGGAAAATTTTAAATTCGTGCGATTTTACAAGTGATAGAGTTTCGATTTTCCACCTAACTTGCTATTTTTATATTCTGAGATATTTGAAGTATGAAACCGCAAAGTAGACGAAGCGATTAAATTCCAATGATCAGTCAGGGATATACTCAGATATTGCTTTAGAAGTGTTCTAAGATGCATTCAGTTAGCCTTTAGTTTCATTGACGAATTTTATAATAGTTTACCTGCTTTGTAAAAAGTTAAATAAAAAGTCGTTCTTTGCTCGCGGATATTGGAACAATTAAGAACCTGTAGTGTTCTGGCGATGTGGCGAGTTCCGGATGACCTCCAGAAACGTGAAGACAGCAAGAAGTATTCGCAGTAAAATTTTTGCTGCATTTTATTGGCGCCGAGCCGTTACGTAGTGGCGAAACGGTACTAATTTGTTTAGAGCAACACCCTGCGATAATAGTAGATGAACTTGAGATAAAACTACCTGGCCATCTGAATAATAATAGCCGGTAGAAGTCTGTGACTTAAGACGAATTTTGAATAAAGTTGAACTGAGATTCTAAAACATGTGAGCCAAATGGGGAATCGTTTTTTGTTCCAACAAGTGATTAATTCACGGAAACACAGACCGTTCATAAATGATAATTTATTACTTCTGTCTCGAGAGGTAGACTGTTTTCCATGTATTATCATTGCAAAATTGTCAGATATGACGTAATTAAGGAACCTATTGCAGTACATTTACTGCATAACCAGTAGAATCTAATAACTAATTGATATCGCCAGCAAGTTGAACAGATGTGTTCAGCGTTCGATTACATTTCGTATATCGGTTTTATTAATGGCTACTTTAAGTGAACCATTGCTCAATGTTTTGCAAAACATAATTCTTGAGCACTTCGTTGCGATAGGTTTTTTTGTCATACTCTTTATGGTTTCCTTAGATACCCTTTTAATCTTAACACCTTTCATTATGATAACAATCAACACTTTCAACTGAAGAAGCGAAATTAAGCCCTTAAGCCCTAAAAAATACGTGATCTAGAAGAGAGGCTCTCTTGATCACGTAATAATAAAGGGCTTGGAAATGGGACGGGTAGATTCAATGAAGTAAAATATCTAACTAAGGCACATGAAGTTGCTGCTGCCCGTCATATTAACATAATCCATAATTCTAACGCCCACGCAAAAATAAATGGAGGCCTTAGTATTCGGGACACACGCGAAATTCATGATATACTAGCGCAACTAATGGATCGTTTAATTTTAGGATAGGTTTCGGAATAGTTCCATCTGAGATATGTAATGAAATGTTGATTTTTACATACTCAGCCGACGCCGGTGTGACATTGAGTGTTAATAAAATCAAATTAACTTGTCACGACCAGTTTTATGTTGATTTTCATTAAGATTTATTAGCGTCAGGTCATTTGCATTATCGCAGTCCGTAGCAGTCTCTGATGTAATATAACAATTAAGCATCTGAGAAACATCTCTTTTAAGATATCGGTTGACTCTCTTATGTAATTGCCTGTGTTAATTCATGATAAAAGAAAAAATCTCTTTGATTTTCGAGCTCTTAGGGCCAACAATGAACGAAAATTAAAAACGAAAAATTTCTAAAAGAATTCTGTATTTATAAAAGTCCCTTGTAATAATTAAAGCATGTTCGGTGTGGATTTGCCTCTTAATCTTTTCTCTTAATTATATCGCTCTGTTTTTATACCGTCCTGGTACCTTGCCGCGTAAGCCATTCGCGATAAAAGCGGACATTTTGCGTTGAAGGAAAAATACCATTGTTTTATTGGTCCTTTTATCCGCATGCTGTATTTTTGTCCTTTACACGATTAGCGATTAAGTTATTATGATGAATTCCTTTCAGCTGGTGTTAAATAGGTTTAACCCGTCAAGGCGATTTTGTTTTTGAAGGAGAATTTTTCTTTATACATCGTGTAAATTGCCTTGTACATTTGTCATTATTGTGTACTTTGAATATCGTTGTGAGAGTCTATACAATATTCTGCTTACTAACTTGAATGTTAGGTCGTATACTTCCATCTCTAAGTGACTATCCTTCTTTTGGCAAGGGAAATTGGGTAGAAACTATTCCATTTACATACATTCATTTACTAGATAAACAGAAACAAATAACACATTTATGTGCACAGAATCAATGTGCCTATTGCGCTTAACTCTATGTTTTGAAAACTTAAGATTAGCTAATAATTTTATCTTATTATCAAATGTCGTCAATGTAAACGGTTGATAGCTATTAACGTTTGCCTAATTTATGGCTCTGCTCGTATTTTGCTTAGATTACGTATGTTTAAAATTGCGAAAACAGATTTAAAACTTTGTGACGAACACAACACCCGATCGAATGTTGTCGCCCCTACCCTTATTTTGGTTGCCGCTAATCCTCTTGTAATGACGTTCCCCACCATTTTACATGAAAATGGAAATTCTCGTTTATGTGCACATTTTAACGATAATCTACTTTCGGACGGAGTGTAGTGAGACCCGGATCACCGAATTTATTCATCGATTTCCCCCATTAGCTTGGCGTTGCGTCGCGGCCGGTTGGATGGCGGCTGGCGCCGAGGTTGCAAATTTCACGGCGCCCCTGCCTCGCTCCTCGTGGCTTGTTTGCGAAAATGTCACGTCGCAGAGTGTACCCCTCGCCCCCCTCCACCACACCCTGCCCCGCACTCCCCAGTGAGCTCGACGACCGCGACGTGTTCTTCTGTTGGTAACTTGACTCCGCTTTGTGAGTCGAGACGCGCGGTGGCTGAATACGTGCACCACAAACTTATAGGTAGTTCCACTGTTGCCAACACTTCTATTGGTGTTCTTCCCATAAACATGAGATCACGGTTCTGTTCGACGTTACGCAGCCGTTAAAGTGGAAAACGGTAACTTTATAAGCGGACTGTATTTCTCTCACCCGCTTTCAATATCTCCACTGTTATCAAACTAAAACTCAAAGCATCTATTTCAAATAAACCAATTACAGGCAATTTTGAATTGTCAAAGGGTCTGTCAGTCAGAAAAATGAAGCTAAATGCCCATTCCAAAGCGTAGTAGGTACCAATGGAGAAGAACGGGCAAGAAACTCCATGGACACTCTTTTAAATCAACATTATTATAGTTACAAAAAAATTAATTATTTTACATCATTCATGTTGAAATTAAAAATTTGAGAACGATGTAGAAAGATGTGCACGTTATAACTTTTTTAAATGTTTTTTTTATGTCGACTCTCGTCTTCCATTATGTTCGCAGCAGTATCGAGGAAGTAGAAGATGAAAGTGTAAACTGAAAAGGGAATATTGTTATAAATTCCTGTCTTATTTTGCTTTTACCTACATCGTTTTCGGAACGATTTGTATTTAGTTTTTCAAGTTGAGTGAAATATTGGTGAACGAGACTTTTACGGCACTTCCATCCGCGAGATTTTGTTATTTCAAAGCTTCTTAATTATGTGTCTAATGGCGTTTTATTGGCAAGGGAACAGTAAAAGCCCGTACCATATTTACCCCAAACTACCTACGGAGCGTCGCGCGTCGCCCTAAAAGCCATCGAGCGAAGGCAGTCATGTCACTCAAAGCCCCCAAATTCCTCACAGTGATATTTCCGAAAGAGGGGATTGCCATGAAGATGTGGCGTTCGGCTCTTGCTATTTTATTTGAGGATTTCTACTCTTGGGAAATACAGACCACTGATCGAATTGCGTGGCCCCTGATATCTTTATCCTTTTTTTGAAATTTCAAGTTTTTTCAATAATTTAAATACTTATTTGCGTGGGTATCGATTGACGTAAAGTACAGCACGTTTGGAATTAATCCGTTCAGGTCGACTTGTTTGGATTTACACACAATGGCAGTTCGGGCACGTTTGCGCGTGTAAACGATGAAATATTAGTTAAGTACTCATTGGATCGGCCTGCGTGGTTGTCAATGACCGTGGTTAGCGCGCGCATGCTCCACATTGCTACTATTAAAATTTTAAGCTTGTTAGTCGGCCCGAAAACTCAGCTATTCTTTTGTGCCAACTAGGCCTAAGCTCCCTTTGAAACTTCAAATGCCAAAGAGCGTCCGAGCGGACTCCCGACCCTCGTCGAAAACTGCCCTATCTCTGACGGGCAACGGCTTGCGGATTATCAAACTTAAATCGAGCTTCCTTCTGCATTACTTACATCGCATCAAGGTCTTGGAATAGGTACCGATAATGTTCTGTAGGTTTCCATAACCTAATGTTTTATTTAATACAGGCTGGTTGGATACGTAACGCGAGTATGTTGAGAAATCTCTTAGTGGTGCCCACTGTCACGCACGTGTGTTATTTAACACACTCGAATGGCGGCAGCAGTTCGATTACACGTTATAATTTACGCCTGGCTTCGGTTTTTGCACTAATGTCTTGTTTGTTTGTGATATTGTAATGGTAGTTTACGTATCGAAGGGGGAATAACGGTATTCGTCTGTTAGATTATTACAGTCAAGCGTGGCGAACGGAGTCGAGGGGCGTTCATAAGTGTGATACGCTCCGGTTCCTTATCTCGATGTGCAATTCTTTGTTTGCTGTGTACGCAATTTCCCAAACGGCGTCGAGTCGGGCGAGATAAACCGCACACGGCGTAGCCTCGCTTGGAGATGGCAGATATCTTGTGCGTAGTTCGTAGCCTCGCCTTGCCGCCTCACCGCCGAGCCAGCAATATATTTCTTCAGAGCGTGTCGCCTCGCCTTCTTCGGTCGCCACTACGCCCGCCTCCGCTGAAATATGATTTGGATTATGAAATATGACGGCAACATTCCCTGGATAGGCGTTTACCAATTTATTTGCCGTTACGGCTACATAGTGTGAAATTTTGGACGCTAAATATTTCATGCTACAACATTCTTCACGCTTTTTTGCTTGTAATTATATCAGTGACTTCCAGTCGGCTAAGGATGTAACTGATGGAATATTTTTTCTATAGGTAACAATATGCAGGTTGGTCGCTACTCGCAGGTGTGCGGGTGTGGTGACCAGAACGGGCAGGTGTGCCTCGTCCTCGTCGACTATTTGCTCTGTTTATTTTTCAATTCTCGTTGTTTCGCGTTTGCCCACTCGCTTATCTACCTACTGTTTTATGGCTCCGTTATTCATTGTACTCCTGGTACTACAATTAAACTAATTTGTTCGCGAATGGTGACTGAACTTTTATGCACAAATTGCCTTATATTGTAAGAAGACGGCCCTGTTAATAAATTATATTAGCTAATTAGATATTGGATTTCTTACTCTATAAGTAATCTAATTGACTTGAATTGCCGTCGACGCCCGAGACGGAGATGTATGAATGAGACTCGAAAGTTTATACAATGAAATTAATCACCTTAGTTAATTTTAAGGTACGATACGTACGTAATGGCCTGTAATAACACGTCGGTCTCTATGCAAATGCATCGTGCGCTCGAGGGAATCACGGTCCGCGCGCTGCGGTTCGATGAGGATCATCAGTATCGGTACCGTGGGCCATGATGGCTCGACACAGTAATTGTAAAGTTCGCTTTTTACCTTGTACCACGCTCTTCAACATGGAAATGCTATTAGTAAGCTAAATGGTTAATAGTAAAATGTTAATTTAATCGACGAACTCTGCTACTGTTCTAATTTGTGAACAGATTTCGGATTCGGACGCCATTAAATTACCTGTTCCGTTACCTGTAGGTACTATTTTAAAATAACTTGGCTACATGTTTCGTCTATTAATTACACACTGCCAAATACCATTACATGTTTTTAATTAATTTATTCAAGAATATCAAGATTCATGATATTAATTAGTCTAATGAACCGATGACCTTTAAAGATTTTGTGTTAACATTTTTCCTCGCTGAATAATTTGAAATGTGCAGTAGTATACCACCCACGCGTTACAATATGTTTAGGTTCTCTATTGTGTTGCTTGGCAGACGTTTTATCTAAACCGTCTATCCGCCATATGCAAACCAGCTGGTTAACCTAAATATCTAACAATAAGTTAGTTCGTACCTCACTGACGCGAATGTCGACGCCCGGTAGCTGTTGACCCCGTTACTAATCACTATAATGACGAAATTATTTGTTACCAGCCAAATATAATGACCGTGACCGGTTTGGGAACCTATCGCTTAGATAATAATTGCAAGCTAAACAAATGTACAAGTTAAACGACCGACTTTTGAGACGACAAGTTACGTCGCACGTCGGTTATTAAATGTCCAAGTGGGCGACAATTGATTGATAGCGCAATATTTCACGACTTTACGAGATGTTTGCCGGCTTTCCACATAGCTGGTAACTAGATCAGAATGATTAATTCAGTGTGAAGTCGCGATTTGCGTTCGAAGTTTGAATAAATATTAATGCGACCTATTCTGTGCTGTGTTCATGTAGTCGCGACTCGAGCGTGGGAGCGTTACTATGATTTGTTTACACCGGTCGAGTAGGTGCGACGTGCGATCAGCTGAGCGCGTGACGTCGAGAAGGCGTGCGCCGGAGCAGGCGCGGGCGTCATTGTGACGTGTACGTCTTGCACACTACGGCTTTGTCAATCATAATAAAATTGAGGCGTTCAATGCTCTGTGTAGTTCTCTATACACATTTATTATTTATTGTCTATCGTTTTGAATTATGTTATCGTTTGATTTAGAACTAAGATTTGGTACCTACTATACCTACTCAGTTTATAGCGTAAGTTTATTGCCCGCATTATTGTTTCAGTTGAAAAGTGTTGAAACTGTGTTTTTCCTGTTAATTTCATAAAACAAATTCAATGTGCAATCAGATGCCTTAATCAATCTGGTTGGAATTTCACACATTCACTTCGATATATATTTTACGCCCGAAATCGCTATTGCAGATTATACAAATTAAATATGTTTAATTAAATTAATTAAGTATTTCCACTACAGTATATGGATTGGTACATTAATAATGTGTAACATAATTAACTGCCTTGAATTCAATATTGCTACTGAATGTCAGCCTGCCTCTACTAGGTACATATTTATCTCTACTGACATTTGTAACAGAAGACCAATTACTGACTTAATCCAAACTAATGAATATAGTTCAGTATTGTAAGCAATTTAATTTAAATCCAAACCGCATGTAATTTCAAAATATGTTGCCTCTCCACGAAGTTCAAATATACCTGTAAGTTATCAAAGAATTAATAAGTGAACAATGTACAGACTTGTCAAACTTCGGCACTGGTTGTATATAGGTGGATGCCCATCTTGTATCCTATGTACCTACCTATGCAGATAAGTCGTCCTAAGTTGGCAAGGCGTAACCGCATTCGTCATATCAAGTTTCTGGCTGACTCTTGGACCGTGAGGATTCATAAAGATATTACTTGATACCTGTATTAAATAGATGGTAAACATGGAAGTTAATCCTATACGTGTGGGTTCTGTATGATGGTCAATAAAATATCCTGAATCCACACTATAGGCATAATGGACAGTCCTCTAAGCAGGGCGTGCATGGAGGCTGAGGAAACCGTTGCGCATGTGCTCTTTGAATGTACAGGCGTCACCCAAATTAGGTCACAAACTCTCGGGGCACCCAGATCCTACACAGATGCTCTCAGCAGACCAGGAGACATCATTTACTTTTGGAGGGAGGTGGGCTGGTTGGAATAACTACCGGCGGGCGCCATGGCCCACGCACAATGGTCCACATGAAGGACTAAGTGCGGATACCATAACCCTAAAGAAGAAGAAGAAAAAGAATATCCTGAAGTCTGATTAAACTGGTCCTTTTGTTCGCAGAAAATTGGTCCTTAGAGCATTAAATGAAGGCCTGTACTCTCCGAAGATTTAGACAAATGAAACAGGTATAACAATAATGAAAATATCTAGTCTTACTGTAATATTTGATCGGCTTAAAGTTGCCAATATGCAGTGATAAGTCTACCTTATCAACACCATAGTAAGCGACCCATTTCTTTCAGTTGACATCTTGTTGGAAACGATAAACATCTCAAACACTCCCTTAATACCCAGATTACTGCGAAATTGTGTTTATCAGCGTCAAACATTTCAGTTTTGTGAGAAATTGCTCGAGGTGAATACGGAAGGGCAGTTCGTTTCACAATATTGTTATTGATGAAACACAAAAGACCAAGTTCTTTTGTTTAGTGCGGATTCAGAAATGTGGTCCATTAACGGATCTATTCCTCAGATGATATTACACTGTTCTTTTTGTATTTACCGAAAATATATTGTCTTGTAGTTGCTATGGTTATTTATACACTGAAGGTGACGTATTTCAGTGAAATTCTTACAGAAAATCTCACAAGCTTTCTGATCTGCAGACAACAATATTCTTTGATGGATCGGAGGAAAATACTGTAATGTTTTCGATAACAATGTCTGAAATCTGGATGATAATTACATCCCGATTTCGGCTATCCAGTTGCTGTGCAGTAAGCCAGTTCCCGATCCCGTGATCAATTTCAAAAGACTGGCAATTTTCACACAAAACTTTTCATTGTTTGGGGATAGGCGTATTTCAGGGCTGTTTTTTGTAACTGTGATAATTTGAAAGTGCTTCACATCAACCATACATTAAAAAAATAACTTTGGTCCGTTTCACATCGGTATGAGTTTAAGCTTAACTTTTTCAGCAGTATACGAAGAGGTCCCCATTTCAGCAAAGTAAGTTAACAGGTCTCAATGACAAAAGTTTCCCTATTAAAACAAATAATTTCGCACTTTTAGTTTGCGGTAAAATTCTAAAAAGCATAAAGTTAGCGATATAACGTTTTAAATCCATCGTCAGACTTTTAACTACCATCCCGACTTCCTAAATTTGTATCTGCATTAGTCTTCCCCGAGATTTCATACGATATCAAGCTGGAGCGTGGATTAAATCCTAATGTTTGTTAACATTAAACAGTTGACAGCTCCTGTTTTGTAATTACAGCGGCTTCTGTTAATATTTACATAATATATGAAGAGATTTATGAGTGTGAAGCGACAACGGCCCTCCGCTCGGGGCGTACCGTTTGAAACTCATAAATAGGTACCTAGTTATATCTTCGCTGTGGTGAACCCATTTCTAGAAATTCTAGCACAAGATATTTTGATTACAGTAGGTACAGGTTCTCACATGAATATTAATTAGGTTCTAGCTGCGCCCCGCGGTTTTACCCGCAAAAGTCTAATCCAGGTCATGGTATACCCATGTGCCAAATTTCATTAAAATCCGTTCAGCCGTTTTAGCGTGTGAAGGCGTAACAAACAAACATACAAAAATCTAATATTTTCTATTTATAATATTAGTTTAGATATTCTTGCTTGTATTCCATGTAATGTGTAGTTTAATATTATGTAAACTAGAATTTTCATGAATGTCATATGACATTGTAGCACCCACGTTCTCACATGTTTTCCTATTACAAGTATCATTTAGCAGAGCAATAATAAGTTCTACACGTTTGACATTTACTACTATTTCCATCAGTGTTAACTTTTCTTCTTTCATAATATGACAATGTAGCAGCATCCACGTTTTCTCACATTTTCCTATTGCAAGTTCTATTTAGCAGAGGAATACTAAGTGCCACTTTTATTCATATACTTCTATCTCTACTCTCGTGCCCATATTACATAAGTGCAAGGCAGCACATATACCGATGGTATTATAAGCCTTTAACTTATGCATTCCCCATATTCCGTGTTATAGAAGGATCCTCTCCCAGTCTTCCCTCTGTATCGTCACTTAAGCGTCTTATACTTTCGCGCAAGTTTCGCCTCTCAAGAATAGCCGTTACCAACAGACAGACGGTTTCTGGGGAGTATAAGGGAAGCGATTAGTCGATTACTTTTTGCCGCCCCCTGTACTCAGCGGAAACGTTTCTCGTAGAACTTTTATATCGAAACGGTTTTTAAATTTTGTTCGTAGTTTCGCCCGCTCTTTGTCTAGGATAGCTAAGGTTAAAATTTTACGTGGTAGACCATTAATATTCTTTAGATATTGATTGACATTGATTAAATCTGTCGGATTAATACAAACAATAGAAGATTCCAGGTATCGATAGTAAATATTTTTCAAACAAGATAATCACGTCTAGACGTATTCAGGCTCGCATATTATATCGCTTACTCGTGCCAATCTATCAAGCAACTTTGTATCGTAACCAGATACATTCCCGTCCCAACTGAACCTTGGTATTCAATCGCACTTTACACGTGTTGGAGACTTAGCGTTACTATGCAGTATAGAACTCTATATAGAGACGTGTAACAAACTAGTTTACTTCAGATATAACTGTAACTCAGTTCTCACTACTTACCGGCTTCCAGATATACCTTCCGAGGCCTGGGATAAGGGATAAAACGAAGAAATATTGAGGGGGCTATAGCCTAGCTACGTGCGTAATGTCGGTCGGTTCGAATCGAATCGTGAAGCCCCACGTAGAGGTGGAACGAGGGCGTGCGTGAGTCCCGCACCCATTTGAGCTGACATACGGACGGAGGTAACGCCCGATGTTTCTAACGTACTTTTCATCCGTTTCCGTTCGACTTTAAATAATAAAATGCGAACCAGAATTGAAACTAAAGCTACAAACCGCGGAACTCTGCAACTTATTTATTATTATTTGTTGTCCTGCTTCACGAGAATGAGTAATTACATGGTTTACGAAACAATCACAGCCTTTATGGACAAACAGGCATAACATTTTAACACCAAGAACTAATAAAACTACTCTCACTTTATCCTTAATTGCTTATAAACTTATTTCGTAATTAAAACCAATCTACACAATAGTTTCACATGAAAGGGCCGCAGAATTGATCAACCTCAGGCGAAGTTGGTAGACTCACAGTTTTCCAGCAATTATTCCTGCATAATAGGTCAAGCATCGATGTACTAACGACTTCCGGGCGGTGCCAGGTTTGAGTGCCACGATACACAGCTAAATATAAACTGGTATTTGTGCTAGTCATATACTTACACTGTAGATAACTAAACACCGAAATAGAACAGGCCCAGCAAAGGGCCTTGGTGTGCGTCCCATTTTTTTTCGCGTAATACCTCTACGTTCTTCATCGTTTCCCAGTTTTCTCGAGCGCTCCTACATCATCTTTTTTTAGAATCGTGAAATCTCTTCACACCCTACCACAACTCCTACACTTTATAAGATATTTGTTTATTTCCAACTTTCTCCAAAAAATGTGGGTCCGTTCGAACATTTAAGCCTACCTTAACCCAATTGATATAAGGTCAAGGATTTACTGCGGTTATTTGGAAATACAATATCGTTTCTTTACATAAGTTTTTGCAATCTTGGAGCTCGGCTTCATCAGCCTTTTTGTTGAGGCCGTGCGCTTACGTGAGACCCGGTCGTGTCGCCTACATACTTGACAGTGCTTTATGCTCGACATTGGCCAGGGCTCGTTGTTCAATAATTCACCGAGACCGTGTAAAAAAGTCCCCGATACGCTGACATTGACACACTTCCCCGCGTGGACTTCCTGCCGGCTCCCACTCGATACAACATTTTGTTTTTGTTGTTTTTCTCCTATTCCAGTTCGCTTTCAAACCGCTTTTCGGTCGTATTTTACGGAATTTCCCTTTTATACACATTTTTTATTTATTTTTTATAACCGGTTTATTCTGCGTCGCTTTTCGGCACATTCGATTGATGACTTTTTAATTTTGTTCGTTAACCGAGTGTTCGATTGCAGTTTGCACTTTGTAAGTGGCAAACTTTTTGCATGTGTATGACTACGTTGAGCATTTATGGTCTCTGTCATTGAACTTTTGACATTAATATGACAAGTTTTCCGTGAGAAACGAATGCTTATGCTTACAAGGGTAACGTGACGGATATTTAAATAGTTGAATATTATTTTGTCCTTTAAACAAGTTTATCATTTATCGAAATTTTGGAGTTAACTCAAAAGGTTTCGTGTGTGATAAGCGGCGGCTCGCGTCTATTTTATGTGGGTACCGCATGGCTATATTTGTTCAGTACTGGGCTATAAATATTGCAACATGATCGTCAAACCGCCCACGGGAAATTGGCTCCTCCCTATTCTCTGTATCATTATTGCTAACCTCTTTATTACAAGTACCAGCTGTTTTACTTTTAAGGAGCACTTCAAGTTTTACACACGAAACCAACCTCATTCGTATTTTCGGTCGATCATTTTGCAATTTGGACTGAACCAATTTATTAAGTGCAGCCAGCGATTTACCGGTCTAGTTGACAAGTAGAATAACCGCTGTACTAAGTGGTTATTAAAATTGTACCGTACATAATGCCAAAAAATAGGGAAACAGCCAAACAGGTTTCTCATCTCTATACAAAAAATACATCACATCATCGTTTGAATATCGAATTGATTGAATGAAATATGCTCGTCCCATCCCTACTCTAGCCTTTATATATGCTTCCATCTTTATGCACAAATACCCAGAGATAAAAGACGTACCTTCTTGTTGTCGATTCACAAACCATTTCTCCTTTACAATGGACGCAAAAAATCCTATCGATGGAATAAGAAAAGCTGGTTTTATTTCAATGAAAGGTCGAGATTCAGCCTGGGCTTTTAGACGTTCATTGTGAATTATTGCTTAACTTCGACACAACTTCCAATGTAAAATTTTATTGCTTTACCGCGCTTTCTGACAGTAATTTATTTACCTGTTTTCTTCTAAGGTAATCACGCAGCAGTTTGGTGTTTTCTTCTTCTTCATTTGAGAATAATTGATTTTTTTGTGTTTTTTAAATAATATAAATAATAATAAAATAAACCTAAAAATGGCTCCAATGGTAAAACTAGGGTGGTACAAGCCAAAACTTTACATAAGCATAAGTGACAAGACACATGTCATAAAGCCTTCTCTTGCTGTCTCCACTATCCTCATATAGTCCACTCAATTTACCATCTTCAGGTCATCGGTCTATAGAGTATCTACAGGGAGCATCCACTTCACTTTTGCCAACTTGCCGTTTTCACTAGCACTCGTTAGCTCTAACGGCTATCGGTCTTTCGCCAGACGACCCGCCCACTACCACTTCAACTTGCTGACTGTGCAAACTATATCCATCGCCTGTATAGTATTACTACATAAAATACACAAAAACGTGTCCATCGGAAAAACTAGTGTTAGCACGGCTAGTAAAATAAGTAGCTTAGCTAAGAACACCTAAAGTACGGGAAGCAAATCCTAGTCGATTTATACGACCTAGAAAATAGCCTGCTACATTTTGCACGGGTACCGTCCAGATACGCACGTTCTTATGCTCGTAACATCCCTAACACCCATCTCGATAACGACATTTATTTAATGTGGGCCTCGGAAGACGTAATACGGTTTTAGGTAATGTCTTAGTACGAACTTGGAACACTTGAAAAGTTATGTCCTTAGATCTTTCAGTTTGATACGTAGAAAGATGTGACGATCGTTTGACGTTATTACGTGAAGAAAATTGATGATTTGACTAAGTTAAAATCTTATACGAAAAAATGGTCCTTCAGTACGGATTTCATTCGTACTTGTGTTGTGACGCGATGTTGATTATGATAGCAATGACTATAAAGAAGGAAGGACCTATAAGACCTTTTTCGTAACACCAATATCATGAACTGCGGTAATGTCGGTGGAAGTCTATGAATATTTCACTTTAATTAAAAGTAATTTACGATTACGTTTCACTTGATATATCCTTTTAGCCGAAATTACAAATTAAATTCGACGTCGTTTGATTGAAATTTTAGAGGAAACGTGTTAGAAAATTGTGAATTAACACTAAGCCCACGGTACATCTGTTCACACGCCCGCGACTTTTCCCGCCGCGATTCTTTTTCCGCGCAGTGTTCGATTTTCAATGCTCAGCGTTGAGCGTTAAATGAATACGACATACGAAGCTCTGTACTTGAGTTCCCAAGCACGCGAAAAGTACGCGCGCGATGTTCAGGACGGCGTAATGGTTAGGACCAGAGGGTAATTGCTTAACACACTAACAATAGGAATGGCTTTCATTTTATTTATTTATTTATTGATTTAGGATCTCCAACAAAAGATGTACACAATACATGACACATAAAGAAAGGGCTACATCAGGTATTAAGCAGGTGTACTCCTTCACTTATAGGAGACCACAGCATGCACAATAAAGTTAATAACTAAGCTAACAAAGTTAAAATTAAAGTTAAAATATTAATGAAAGGTAACATTGAAAAAGTTAATAAAATTTTAAAGGACATGAAAACAAAAAACAAAACAGTAAATATAACATTAAGAGATACTTAAATTAAATCTATGATACACTTCTTATATGTAGACAGAGACTCGCAGATGTCTAGATTCGTAGTTTTAGCTAAAGTGTTGTATTGCCTACAAAGTCTCGGCACAGCGGCGTAATGACCGAGGTTCGTTTTTGAGCCTGGGATGTAAAATAGGTTGTATGTGTTATGCCTAGGAATCCGAGTCGGAATTTTAGAATAGAAGTAGAATAGAATACTCTTTATTATGTACACCATAAAAATTACAGATTTAAATATAGATATTTTACATAGGGTGACACAATGGGCGGTCTTATCGCTAAAAGCGATCTTTTACAGACAACCTTTGATAGGATTCAAGGGAGAAGGAGAGACAATAATGCAGGTAGTCAGTAGTGTACCATTTACATATACAACAAATTCATACATACATGAAACATATACTTATCTACATATAAAATATACAATAATAAACCTGAAACAAGAGTAAGGAAACTAAATGTAATGGCAATGTTTAAGGAGAGAGGAAGAGGAATATCTAATGAGCCCAAAAGTTCACTGCAATCTATCGTTCCATTCAATACTTTGTGAAGGATGACGCAGTCCAGTTTCTTCCTACGACTGGTTAATGTGTCCATGTGATAGTGCGTCAACCTGTCAGTGTAGCTAGTGAGTTGTTTAGCCAAGTGATCTCCGTTGCACAGATGGTAAAGAAACCGCTTTTGACAGTTCAATAACATTCATTGCGTTATTTACGGTGTTGAGCAGACATTTTTTTTCCAACATATGAAGCAATGGATTAGCAATAGGCTTCAAAATGATTCAGATTGTGATGGATAGTGTGTTATACAATTAGGGTGTAGGACGGTGCGCGTCTCGTAGAGTGTGGCCGTACCGCATACTCAAGGCCAGGCGCATGGCGATACCGAGTCGAAAAACGCGTACCTAGCTAAATAAAACATTACAAATATACTAATGTTTTATTTACGGAATGATCAGTCGTTAATGAAAGTAATTAATTTGAAGTTAGTTATCGGACGTCATTTGATGATAGACGATAGCATTCATTTTCTTTTACTAATTATTTTCGAGAAGATTTATTTATTTATTTATTTATCTACTTACAAGATAACCCAATGCGTTAAATGCGCCTATCCTACCTTAATCGATACTAACTGATGACTAATTCCTTCCAAGAAGCCTGAATTTTATTTATAAATATACCTACCTATTTTATGTCCGGGATTCGAATATGAAACAGGATAATAAAATATAAGATATTAACTCTTAGTTTTTTTTAGTTATAATGATAGGATATTTGCCAGTAGTTTTGTTTTAGAAAACCTCCGATGTTTTCAATAATATAATATGGAATACTAAAACAGTTATTGGGAAATTATTACGTGTTAAAGTGGGTGAGTCTTCATTTTTATTTCGCTACGGCAGGTAGGTATATGGCTGGAGTTTATTATAAAGAACGTAAGTAAACATTAAACGGGTTTTATTAGAGAAAATACAATTTAATAAAATGCTATTTAATTGATAATTAATTAATTATTATATTTTTTTCACGATATTTCCTTAAATCATTGTACGACGTCAAAATTAAATTTCCTATTAAATATAGTTTACTAGCTGTTGCCCGCGACTGCGTCTTCTGTCCAGGATGACAAGAAGCCTATGAGCTTCTCCAGTTCATGGTCTACCCATGTGCCAAATTTCATCTAAATTCGTTCAGCCGTTTTAGCGTGAAAGCGTATGTAAGAAACAAACAAACAAACTTACTTTCGCATATAAAATATCAGCTAGGATTATTCAAGGGATGTATTCAAAACTTTTTTTCCTTTGTTGGTGGTTGCCTGGCCTCACAAATGGCTACCGCTAATAATTTTGCGCAACACATCGTATATCCGCACTGCACAAAGAATCAGTTTGAAGTGATTTTTTAACGCTCGTTCGTACACTCTGTCGAAGGCGGGAAAAAAAATCGCGCTTGGCGTTTTTATTCCGCCGCGATTTTATTACGTCCGTGGGTACGTGGGTTAACACTAGCACAAAAAGGGGCGTACTTATTTAATGTGAGACATTAAACTGGGGATGTAGGAGGGAGGCAAGCCGAGCGACGAGTTACAGGGCGGAAACGAAAGTTTTGGCGCCATGACGCCTACGCCCGCTTGCACGCCATTTCAAATTCTGTACTAGCATATTTTCATATTAAAATCTAACATAAAATGCAGATTAATAGACATCGCACACGTTAGCTTAGTTAAATCAATCGTGATTAAAATAATTCCATCGATCCAGGAAGTAAACTCAATCTATATATCAAAAATAAGGTCACTCAGGTCCAACAAGAATTTAATTCACAGCTTCATCTAAAATATGAGAAGTTCGCAGTTCCGGAATCTGCAAATTCTCCGTTTCAAATGAATGGAACAAATTCCGCCGTGATATTCAATTCGTCTTCATCAAAACTGTATTTCCAATGAAATCGCGTTGCTATAGGAAACGTAGGCGGGCATTCGCTGGCTTATCGCGCCTCGCCGTCCGTGGATTCTTACTCGCCAGAAAAATGAATGAACGCGTTCAGACGATATCAGTACTTACACAGCATACGTATTTATGTCCGTAGTTATTTGAACGAACCTCGACGTCGCACAGTGGTTCGAAATCGACGCTCCGTGGACATTGAAATCAAAATTTCTTTAGACGAGAAATAAAAATCGGAATGGCTTTATTTCAGTATTATTTATAATATTTGGTAATATGACAGCTATAGACAGCACCATCTCCGAAAAAAAAAATATTTAATATTTTTTTGTATGAAGAAAAACACAAAAGTCGTTTTTTCTCATAACTTAATAAAACTTAAAGCCTGCGGCTTACATGGGGTGTTGTCCTACATGAGGCGATTCCGAAATGCTATAACACGCACACCCATGCGCACCGCTTCACTCACAGCAGAGTGTTGAATTTCGAGAAATTCAGTTAGAGATTTTTACGTTGATTTATGTGTGATCTTGAAAATATACAAAGTAATTGACTTTAGTTTGCTAATTTGATTAGTTATAATGAGAAATAATGGAATATACAATATAAAAATACTAAAAAAAACACTCAAATTGAGACTCATTTACAATATAAATAGATTTTGCAATCTTTCTTATAATAATTTAATTCGGTGTTAGTAGATACACAGTTTGACTTCTTAATTAACATTAAAAAAAAAAAGTACAAAAACTTATAACTAATACAGAAAAATACTAAGAATAAGCAATTGTATAATTGAGAAATATATAAAATTTACACAAAAACATCAAACATTAAAATTTTGTCTACTGAGTTTCGTCATCGCTATCAAAGAATTCAAAATCAGAATCCATCATACTTGGCACCTCAACAAATTCAATGTTTTCCTTATCCATGGTATCCGGGTCAATTAAAAGAAGAGACTTCATTTCTTCAGTTAAATCATTTCTACTCTTATTTGTCAGTTTAGGTCGAATGCTTGACAAATATGGGTCTGAGGATACGATGAAACCATTAAAGATGTCATGGTTTGTCGCTCTGCGACAAAATTTCCGCGTATGATGTTCCCTGAGTTTTCTAAAATCTTTGTTTCGGGCCTCAGATGCCTCTTCTGATAGCTCTTTATTAGCGTTTTATTATTTCAGCTCCATGCAGCAGAAGTTTGTGGATACTGGAAGGCATGAAATACCAGCCATACAGTTCCACATACAGCTGCGCAGTTTCGTCGAGATAATTGGCAAACAAATCAATATTAATAGACTGTCCTGATGATACAACACGGAGAATAGTTGCGAATTTTTGGATGAGCTCCTGACTCAATCCAGTGATATTTGCAGTCTTCTCAGGACACTGGAAAAATTTTCTAGCCGTGTTGCCATCATTCGTGGTCCCAGCACCTTTATATAAAAAATACTGATATGAGAACATTATAAGATAAGTTTTATAGTATTACACTAACTAAAAAACCCTTTGATATTATACAAAATAAATAAATCAACTAACCTTGTTTTACGATATCCACCAGGAGTCCCATTTCCTCTCGAAATTTTCGCTGTATCGTCTGTTTGCGACTTTTCAAAGCTGCTTTACTAGCTTCATCTCTGGCTTGCCATTTTTTAAAATCTAATCGGTAAGCGATATGCAGCAGGCATTCCATGGATCTGATCCATGCATGCAAAGTCGACAAACCGTACTTGTAAATATCAGATGATACAGATTTCCTAAAATATGAATAAAAAGGTTAAAAGTGTTTTTCAATAAGAAAAAAATAAAAAAAAATAACATACATTTCCAATATTCAACTTACATGTGAATCTTCTCCAAATCATTCATTTCACTTGGTACAGCTTTACAGATGTCACATGTTTGCATAGAGGTTTGTGACAGGTGAGACGTTATTTTGCCATCTATCATGGTCATTAACATTGAATGTTTAACTTGTATATTATTTTCAATGATAGATGGCTTCAATGCTTTAATTTCAGCATCGATCAAACCCATTTCCTCCTTCATGTCCAACTTATTTTCGCTGACAAACTTGAAATAAATTGGTCTGCAAAGCATTGTAGAAGAAGGTTTTGGGTTTTCCCAGACCAAATCCTCACCACACATCAATTGCAAGGGTACAAAAGAGCTCATAAAAACACTAGAGTCGTCTTCATCTGCATTCATGCATTGCTTGTAGTTGCTTTGATTTGACGCACCATCGAAGCCCCATTTGCAGATTAAGATCAGTTCTTTATCTTGCAAATGGTCCAAGTTTAATGTTTTGGCAAGTCGAGTGACAGTGATGTCCAAAATAGCTTGAAGTTTTACTTTAACTCCTCGTTCGGTCACTTCAATATCGCTCTCAGGAGGATAGCATGCCTTCTTGGCATTTAAAACCGAATAATATGATGGGTACAAATCTACACCACTTTCTTTCGCAGTTTCCCTTAAAGTTATATACTGCCACTTCGACAATTTCAAAGAAATAAATATACCCAACGCTTTCTCTGCTGAATACTTGTTAGTAGTTGTCTTGCCTTTCAAAAAATTCTTGATCTGTGCTGCTTTTTCAGGATGCTCGGTAATATATTTTATTAAATCTTTCACGTCCTCATTCTCCTCACCACATCTCACTGCAGTAGCATATGCAAGTTCCTGAGAGTCGTGCGTTAAAAGTTCTTCTATTCTTCTCTTCTTCTGTTTTTGGCATAATTCTGAGAAAGGTTTTCTTGGGCTCCTTTTTAGTGTTGTAGTGCTAACAGTACATGTAGTTACTTTGGACGTGGATGCACCATCATTTATACCACTAGCACTTGAGGTTGAAGGTTCAACAGTATCAGTAACAGAGTCGATTGATACCAATCCAATTTCTTCACTTTGTACAAATCTGTCTTTAATGAAGTTGGGCCATTTGATCTCTTTTTCTAGCCATGTCTCATACTTCTTGACAAATGTATGCATTGTTCGATTACACGATTTCCAATTTCTATGCAAAACACACATATACACTTGACAAAACTGTTTTAATTTTTTTTGTTCTTCTTCAGACAAATTTGTCGCTTTGGTTAGAAGTGCTTCTAACAAAATACTAGGCTGCGAAAAGCAACTTTTTGTTTTCACAAATATGAATATGTCCAAATTTGTATAAAATCCTTCCATGATAATAAGTAAGTACGTAAGCAAGAAGTTAATGTTATAGCGCGAACAGTTGCTGACAAAAACTAATGATTTTGACGATGTTGTCCCTATTTATATAAAAGTACCCTCTTAATCGTATCTTAATTAATAGTAGTTAGTTAAACACTTCGTAAAAATAGCCCTTAACTAATGTATCTTAACTCGTTAACAATATTTGCAACATGCACTAATGAGATGAGACTAAATTACCATCATAAGTTAATTAGCATGCATTAAGCATTGATTTCCTGCTAAACTTGAGATTACGAACAGCTTACATCAAACAATCATTACTATGTAATTATCGTTGCCCATTGGTATGTGCACCTATCCCAAAGATATCAAATAATATAGTATTAAATTCCTTCGAGAAATCCACTGAATTTCTTGAAGTTCATTACTCTGCTCTGAGTGAAGTGGTGAAATAATATATTTCTCAATTATACAATTGCTTATTCTTAGTATTTTTCTGTATTAGTTATAAGTTTTTGTACTTTTTTTTTTTAATGTTAATTAAGAAGTCAAACTGTGTATCTACTAACACCGAATTAAATTATTATAAGAAAGATTGCAAAATCTATTTATATTGTAAATGAGTCTCAATTTGAGTGTTTTTTTTAGTATTTTTATATTGTATATTCCATTATTTCTCATTATAACTAATCAAATTAGCAAACTAAAGTCAATTACTTTGTATATTTTCAAGATCACACATAAATCAACGTAAAAATCTCTAACTGAATTTCTCGAAATTCAACACTCTGCTGTGAGTGAAGCGGCGCGCATGGGTGTGCGTGTTATAGCATTTCGGAATCGCCTCATGTAGGACAACACCCCATGTAAGCCGCAGGCTTTAAGTTTTATTAAGTTATGAGAAAAAACGACTTTTGTGTTTTTCTTCATACAAAAAAATATTAAATATTTTTTTTTTCGGAGATGGTGCTGTCTATAGCTGTCATATTACCAAATATTATAAATAATACTGAAATAAAGCCATTCCGATTTTTATTTCTCGTCTAAAGAAATTTTGATTTCAATGTCCACGGAGCGTCGATTTCGAACCACTGTGCGTCGTCGGCTTGTATGAGAATTTAGCGCGCGGCGCCGGGCTCGAAATTCGAGGGAGAGTGGAAATTATTATAGCAGTTTTTGTTTGGGTTTTCATACGGATTATGAGGTGGATTGTAAGTTCTCGATGTAGGACTTAGTAAAGGAAAAACTATAAAAAAAGTTACTTTAGTCAAGTTTGGTCTGACTTTGAGGCTTGCGGTAGTAGTTTCCGTAATACAAGATGTTTCCGGCTTATCCGAAAGGTCACAAGTTGTGACGACACAAAGCATCCTTAGTTTATCTTCTTTACCCTTGCAAGTTTCTGGCTTACTGCCAGGGTCGTGTTGAAAAGAACTGCTCGTGCGTTCATCAGGAACCGCACGCGACTCGAAAAACCAGGAAACACGTCTGCTAACCAGTTTTTAAACAAAGCTACTTGAGCCTATTGTTCAAAGTCTCGTTACAGTAGTAGCCAAGAAAAGCTGGGATAGGTAAGTACACCGTAAAGTAATGCAGAGATAATATCCATATCTTTCGAAAGCAGAGGCAGGAAAGTAGTTATGTAAAAGTTAGTTTCCAAGTTTTTTTAAACTGAGTCTTGAGTCCATTATCAAATCCCTTTTAAGGCTACCTTATCTTTTTGACATAACTTTATAATTTCGTGCGTTATCAGGCCCATTCTTTTTCATTTCTCTCGACCATTTTGAAGGGCAGATAAGAAAGAACAGTTACTTTAAATCTGTCTTTGAAATGAGTTCAGTTGTCATTCTTCTCTAATAAATAAGTATTGAACAAACAGTAATGGGTGTTGGAACAGGTCTAATCTCTAAGCACGGAATCCATAATTTCGGCCGACGTTACGGGCGTTTCCTACTCCGTATCACCTACGGATATAAGAATAGTTTGGGGCCCGACCTAAGATTGAATTACACTACGATGTGACAGTTGTCTCTACTACCGATGTGTTTTTATCTGTCCGAAGAACTTAATTAATCGTGTAGGGTTCACTCCAAGGTTTCAAACTACTTTCGGATGGGCCCGTATCTTCGTTGCCGGACTAAGGTAGCATTATTACCATCTTCTCAGTAAACGGTGAATAACAAATTAGGAACAGTCTACTGCCTTTGTTACATTGTGTAAGTTTCCGAGATTCCTGCTCTTGTGCACCGTCTGTAAGTTTGGGTTTCGTAATTACTAAATAAATGCATTTGCCTTTTATTTCGATGTGTTTTTCCGGGTAAAGGCGGCTGCAAACAAGCGCGACATAAAGGCACCGCCTGTCGCGCGACGAGCGGTGCCTTTGTGTCGAGTGTCGCGCCTGTTTGTACGAGCCTTTACATTCCCGAGGGGTTGCGAATGTTGCGATATTTCAAAATGTTTCATTATCTTCTTTATTTCTCAATTCTAACTTTGTCAGTTATCAGTAGCTGAACTTCAATAATTAGTATTTTATCAGTATTTTCTTTATTCCATTATATACATATAAATTACATTTTTAAATATTAGAATATAAAAACATTTCAAAATATAAAAAATAGTAGCCCACCGGTATCGGGAACAGGGTCCAAGCTACCGCAGGTCAGGGCCCCAGAGAGAGGAACCTCCTAACAATGCGAGCCGTGTCTAGAAGTACCGCTTTCTGAATCAAGCCCCTGCTCCAGCTGCCCAACGAGAGCCTCCTCAGGTGTTGGTCGAGGCTCTTGGCTATTAAGCCATTGGCTGTCACGACTATTGGCACAATGATCGCTGAGTCCACATCCCACATGTCGACAACCTCGCGAGCCAAGTCAAGATTTATTATTAGTACCGTACTTAGATTAGTATTTTATTTATGATTTAGTATTTTTATTTTTATTAGTACTTATTTTCGTACGCAGCGTATTATTCGATGTGAGGTTTAAGATGATGCACATGTATAAATTATTGTAAGTATAAAAAACACTGCTGCTGGGCATGGGGTCCTGGGTTAGATTCCCGGGTCGGGCAGTGGTATTGGGTTTTTGCATCAGGAATTTCCAGTAGCAGCCCGGAGTCTGGATTTTTGCCCGGTTAATGGCAATAGGCTCGCCACCTATTACATGGGACTTAAACATAACTGGCGAAATGTGGGTGTGCTATAGGTATACGTCTGCCTTCGGGGAAACAAGGCGTGATGTTATGTATGTTATGTAATATTATGGTTTCAATAAAAAAATAAACCCTTATTGTTTCAATAAGACCATCAAGCATTCCTATGTGAATTGTTAACTTAATAAATAATGTTAAAAGGACAATGGATTATCCAAGTGAGAATTTCATAATAAATCTTTACATTACGGCACCTTCTAACAGGCGCGACACGCGACGGGACACAAAGGCACCGCATGTCACGTGACAAGCGGTGCCTTTGTGTCGCGTCTCTTTGCAGGAGCCTTTAAGTGTGTGATTGTGTATGTCCCTTTCTTTTAGTTAAATACTAGACTAAATGTCTGCACTGGAAAAGGGCGGCCATGATGAGAAAAGTATTTCTAGTAACTATTGTGTAGTCAGCCGATAAAATGGTTTTACACAGCAATTCCCGTAGGTTTTGATATTGAACACCAGCTGCGTAGAGATGGGTTTTGTGTTGGTATGCTGTAGTGTAGACTTTCACATAAAACAAAAACTCTGTGTTCATCTAAATATGAAATTGATTAGCCAAATCCCTTGAAACAAAAAAAGGTTAAAGTTAACATCGAAAATATCAATCTAAAACTGGTTGGCTATCGTCATGCATACATATACCATTATATCGGCAATTCGGCGTACATTTTACTCTCCTTCACACGGGCGCGACGCGACAGTACGACACAAAGGCACTGCTCGTCGCGCGACACGCGGTGCTTTTGTGTCTCGCTGTCGCGTCGCGCCAGTGTGCACGAGCCTTTAAGGTTTGTTTGTGTTAAAGGGGCAGACGCCAGGGTAGCCCGCGAAATTAAAATTTTCTTACGTTTTTTGCAATTTGCAGGTCCAGTCGGTTTTATGGTGATCAAAATATGATATGCGACCGTAACATGGATGAACTTAGAGAGTTGTACTCATGATTCTAATGATCATAACTATGTAAATACATTTTTTTTGTTTTCGCCTTAAGGTTCCCACAAACAGGCGCGACGCGACAGCCCGACACAATAGCGCCGCCCGTCGCGCGGCACGCGGTGCCTTTGTGGCACGCTGTCGCGTCGCGCCAGTGTGTACGAGCCTTTAAGCCTTTATTTAAGATTTGCACTCCAGATATTTGTAGAATATGACTGAATCTTACTATGTATATTTGTCAACTTATTGTACTCGTATTCTTGCAAATAAATATTACCTATTCTTATGCATGATACGTAGCTAATTAAATTTCAATAAAAGAATCTTTCTAAACTTGAACATAAATTACTCGTATACACGAATGTGCTTGCTAATGCACGTAATGGTCACAGACTAACTTCTCACGGTGTAGCGTAAGCTAAATGTAAGTCCGTCTACACAGGCGTAGGCGCCTCCGCTAGTTGTCCCTCGGATTTCGTTAGGCTGTGTCTCGCCGTGTTATCACAGAGTACTTGTATGGCAGTACGGCCATTCTTTTTGTTTGCTCCACGTACTTCGTGGCTCTGAATATAAAGCCCTACATTTGCTATGTTTGAAGAAGTGTTTCGGGTGCTTGACGGTGTGTACACAATATACCTGTATTAAGTATGAAGGTACATAATTTGGTAGTTTGTACACCTGTAGTGAAATATTATGGAAGGTTACAAGATGTATGTAGAGGCCAAACGTGACACTCTTGTAGATGCTTCAATTTATATACAGCTGTAAATATTAGACTGATTCGAGTATGCTTTTGATGTAAAAAACCTCATCACCATTCATTGCTGAAACTCTTTCAGTACTTCGCTTATTGCACTAACTCAAACGTCTATCTATCATACCGCATGCATTCTGAAGGGTAAAAGACTAATTTATTCCCATAACATAAAAAAAACAGTAAAAATTGCAGTCCAGTAATCCTAATTTGGCTAACACAAAAGACGGAGCGCACACACGCCACATACAGTATTTATCGATAAGACGGCTGCACGTTTCGTAATTACAGCTTTAACAATACAAACATAGGAACTACCCACACTCGCAGATGTTGCTCGCTACCTGAATATTAGAATACTGGAATAGAAATGCACCATTTAAGGCACCTGTAAACAGGGTGACGCAACTCTAGTAGAACAATTTCTATGAAAACTTCATGGCAATTGTTCTACCAGAATCTCGTCGCAACGTCGCGTCGCGCCTGCTTGCGGGAGCCTTTACATGTTTTTCAAAAGGAATACGAGCATTGTGTGTTGCTCGTTAGGGAAATACTCATTTTTACTAGCCGTTCCGAAGCTTTTTGTTAGTTCTAGGAAAGGTGGATTATAAATTTTATGTGTACGATTCGAACTTAGGTGTGTTAAAGCATTTAGGGTTATCGCTTCCGGTAATTTTAGATTATATTGTTTGCGAGTTTTCCTAAAAACTTTTATTTTATCGCCAGTTAAATTTTAATCAGGCTTGTGCTTTTTTAAATACATTTTTTTTTGTCAATAAGTTTTGTGAATATATACTTCCATTTGTGTTCTGGATTGTATTGTTCTGTGCACAGTAATGTTTAAAACAAATGTGTTCGGACCTTGTGTTTGAACATGTTTTAGAACATGATAAAAGTCTCAGGCTGTTTATGACGTAAAGGTTTGAATTATTCCATAATAGGTAAAATTAAAAAACCCCCGACACAAAAAAGAGCTGATGACCTGGAAACGGCTGAACCAATTTTGATAAAACATGTGTAACACACACCGCTAGCACACCTACTTTCAAATAAAAAAAATCGCATCCAAATCAGTTCACCCGTTTAAGGCCCGTATTAATAAACGTTCCTCAGCCCAAGAGGTCGCACTTGATGACAACCTTGAGATCATGACCGTATTAATAAACATAATAATTTGTGTACTTAAGTTACGGCTTGGGTTTACGTTATCAGCCGAGTGATGGACTGATTAATAAACGGAACTCCACACTTAAGTATACAATAGATGTGTGTACTCGAGATGCGTAAACCTGAGTGTAGGCAGTCCGTGACTTAAGGTCGTGATTAGTAGCGCGAAACATGGAGTTTAAAAATATTTTGGGTGAAATTAATTATTACGATGAAATAGAGTACCTACTATGACGATATTTTATGACCGGTTTTATGCTACAGCATAATTTCAGGTAGGTACCTATGTAAATATTTTAAATACATTTATCATAAGTATAATTAATTAATTTTCAAATTTTTATTTTTATATTTTTATTATTTTTAATTTTTATTTTCATTTGACATTGAGTTGCTTATTTTTATTTGACATTGTATTTATGATTAGATGACATTGTATTTATTTTTATTTAAATATTGTGATTTGTATTTATCTCGTGTTTTGTAACTTGTGATTGTAATATGGGAGAACCTGAAATAAATGTTTTATTTTATTTTTTTATAATAAAGTTTATTTAATTATTATTTATAGGTATAACATAAAGCCATTAAGTCCACAAATGTACTTCTTTAGTTGTATAAAGATTAATAAATAAATAAACTTTAAAAGTAGTAGGTACCATATAAATCCAATTAATCTAATTTTAAAACCCAATATATTTATGTGAAAATGTAATCTAATAAATTCATATTTCAGTTTGTTTATGGTGACATGGTGGTTTATGGTACATTTATCACAACCTGCAGCACCAAATATAAAAATTAAAAAATTAAATAAAAACAAACAAAAAACTCTTTTTTAAATTATATTTTATTTTATTTATTGGGAAATAAAAACACATTTTTTTTTAACAATTTTTGGCTTTCTTGGGTAGAAAACAACTTTATAATTATTAGTTTTAACAAAACACAAGTATTTCAATAAATCTTACAACATAAAATAATGAAATGTGATGCATGTCATTCTAAACTTCGGTCAATGTGACGTAATCGTTCACGAAATCAAGCCATCAAGTACAGCGCATTGAGGAGCTGATCTTGGTAACTGAGATACTGTATTCATGTGTTTATTAATTAGCAATGATCTTGAGATGCTGATATCGTAATAATGGCGTATCAAATGATTGCGTACTTGGGCACGTCATTGAGGAACGTTTATTAATACGGGCCTAAGAGCTACGGTGCCACAGACAGACACGTAGCAGTTAAACTTATAACACCCCTCTTTTTGCGTCAGGGATTCAAAATGAGATTTAGTTATTTCCTGAAAAATCAACGCGAAATTGAAATACACATTCTGTAATATGACTAAACAATTCAGATCGAAAACTGAATTTCAAAATGAGACTAATGTTGCATACATTTAAATAAGTAGGTACATAAATATGAATTAAATTAAGTAGTGCACTGATCTTCTGATGAAATAATTTTATTCTTTCAGTAAAATTTTACAATAATTCTAAGCAGCCTTCGTAATATTAAAGGTGCTTCCACATCGGAGTTAATTTTTGAGGAGCAACGTTTACAAGTGCTCGTGAGTAACAACCCATAACAAAAAGTTATAGCAAAAACTGCAAAAGTTATAGAAATTTACTTAAGGCGGTACCCCGACCAAAACCCTGCCATAGTGCGTTATTCAGAGGCTATTAATTCATTAACTATGGGTAATACACTACATCTAAAACGAAAAGCACATTATTAATGTTCGATATCCTATCATCACATTGCACGTTCTTATTTGTTTGTATGTGTTATAAATACATTTAAAATCTCCTTGTAAAAAAGTGACAAAAATTATTGATTGCATGCATCTTTTGCTAAAGGTGACGTTCTATTAATTTGAACATTACACTAATGGATAGATAATTTAAAAATCTAAATAATTCACGTTTTATTTTATTTCATAACATCGCTTGTCTTTTTTTATTAAAATAATTTCATTTTTTTTGTGAAATTTATGATGAATGAGCGTGTACAGGGAGCGAGACAGAGCGAGACTCAGCGACGGGACAGAGAAGGACCGAATGCTCAAGGTCGTTTGGTCGGGGAAGCGCCTTAATGCAAAATGTTACTATTCAAAAAGTAACTTCAGCGTGGATGCACCTTATAACGTAATACACAATAATAATTAATCAAAACATAAGTGCACTGAAGCTGAGTTTAAAAGCATTATAACCACAGTCTAATTGGTCTCATGAGTCCAAAGTATTATACTCTGTGGCATTACTTGGAAAATGCTTGGCATAATAATTAACATATCATAACAAACCATCACGCCTGTATTCCCCTAAGGGGGTAAGGGAGAGGAGTACCTATAGCACACCCACATTTCGCCAGTTATGTTTGAATCCCATGTAATAGGGGCGAGCCTATTGCCATCAACCGGGCACAATTCCAGACTCCGGGCTGCTACTGAGAAATTCCAGATGGAAAAACTCAATGACACTGCCCGACCCGGGAATCGAACTCAGGAGCTCATGCTCAGAAGTAGCGCTTGTGACATCTAGACAACGAGGCAGTTATAATAATTTAATGGATTTAAAAGTTGATTTCATCGTATTGCGTTGGCAAGCGGCCAATACGTTGCCTATTAGTTTTAGACCTACGAGTATAATTTATAATAACCCTTTCCTTTTAGATTTCAGAATGGTAAAAGTGTATTTTTTTTCTAGTTAATTATTTACATATTTTCATTTATTTACCACTAGCTGCTGCCCGCGGCATCGCTCGCGTGGATGCCGGAAATTATCCAACAGGAAATTGCTACCGGGACAATAGCGATTACTCCTTATAACATCAGCTATCTGCCAGTGAAAGTCCTGTCAAAATCGGTCCAGCCGTTTCGGAGATTCGCCGGAAAAAACAGAGAGACATATAAAAAAAAAATGTTATAAGTTAATAAGTACAAACAGACACTTCATTTTTATTTATTTGTATAGATAATCGAAAGTATCTTATGTTATCCGCCTTACCGAAGGCTGATAACAATGTTAAACTATACTATAGTTCAGCCTGAATTCCTTGATTATTTAGAAACATCCACAACAATCAATCTGCCTAGACTTTTCGAACTAAGTTGGGGTCGGCTTCCAGTCTGACCGAATGCAGCTGAATACCAGTATTTCACATGGAGCGACTGCCTATCTGACCTCCACAACCCAGTTACAAGGTAAATACCTCTTGGTAAGACTGGTTGTCAGACTTCGGCTTCTGACTATACCCGTAACGCTTGTCAAAGATCTACGAATGACAGCCGGGATTAATTCCGAGACACGGAGGGATCACGATATGTAGTGGATTGTCACCCATCCACGAACCGACCATGGCAAGCGTAGCTTAACCTTTGATCGACCTGTGTGGCTGGTATCATTTAGGCGCGAATCCCTCGAAACTTCCACAGCATAGGCTACAAACTCGTAAATAGTCATTAAGGGGGATCCTCAGCTGTAGCCCGCCAAATTCAAATTTTCTTTGACTTTTAGCAAATGCAGCTCTGTTTTACGTCGTATGTTGATCATCGTCAACCTTTGGTTTGTTCCACCTAAAAAAAATTCAGAATATTTGTTATGAAAATTCTTAGGTGCAACAATTTTACAAAGTTTGACGATTGATATGAAAATGATGATTATTATTTAATAAATGTATAATTCTTACAGTCGCAAATCGCATTTTGATAAACATACGACGTAAAACATAGCTGCAATTTGCAAAAAGCCAAAGACAATTTGAATTTGGCGGGCTACAACTGAGGTTTCACCTTAACACTCCAGTTCAGACTATTAGTCTCACGTTATTGGATTATAGCCGGTTAACTGTCCCTGTTTGCTAATTAACCGAAAGCACAGGAGCCGTGCACAATTATATATAGCTTGTTTGCTTGGCCCTTAATCTAGTTACACACACGATCGAATGCTAAACCACAGAGGAAGGAATGCAGTAGGTTCATTTGAATATCGTATGATCCCACTAATATTATAAATTTTAAAGTTTGTGATCATGGATGGATGGATCTTTGTTACTCTTTCACGCAAAAACTACTAAACGGAATTTGATGAAATTTGGCGCACGGGTAGACCATGACCTGGGTAAGAACATAGGCTACTTTTCATCCTGTATTGCAGGCTAAGTCGCGGGCAACATCTAGTAACTTTATACAGGCTGGTGCTTATTAGTCACATAGCTGTATGTTTAAAAATTACCTCGTTCTCTTAATTAACACAAACGAAGAACGCATGTATATGAAGACATGTGACATGTAATTTATTTTTTCTGCAAAGTTTTGTCTTTTAATGGTTTAATTTTTTTTTTTTACAATTTACCATAAACTCGGTAGAAAGATTTTTGTAACCGGTTTTATATACAGTATTTATGGGGTAAACTGTAAGAAAGAGCACAGATTACGAATACATTATATTTATGACCTGTTAGATCCCCCGCGTTAATCTCTACAGACATTCAGGTAGGAATACATATTTTTCACTTCGATAACACAAAAACTAATGGTCCTTCGGTCCGAATCTTGGTTTTTCCCTAGATGAGGATATGGGGCTTTACAACTAGTCTAGCTAGCAACAACACGTAACTATATTACATAGTACCTACATCCAATTTGCAAGGGATGAAAGAAGCGGTCGACTTGTTTCTTTTTAATTTCTTCTCGTACTGCTAAAGTGGACGTAGGAAGGAAGTTTTTGCTGTTAACTTTCAGTTACAGTAAAAAGTTCCGTAGTTGATTCTATCAAGGTTGTTTAGATAGCTAATTGTTTCCTGTTTTTTTAGGTGTGTTCTCTAAGGTACAATATTTGATACTTACTTTTGTATAGTGTACAAGTACGCTAATTAATAGAGCCGTGCATTCCTATGAATAAATTTAGATACATGCGAAATCGAGATGGAGTAAAAGCTTCTAGGGTCGTATATAACTTTACAATATTTTCGGTAGTAGTGTCTAAGATAGAGCAGTGGTGGCCCAGTAGTAACGGCCCCGACTTATAAGTTGTAGGTCGTGGGTTCGAACCCAGCCAGGCCCTTTACTTTGTGTAAATAATTTCATCACCACTGCTCTCAAAGCGGTGAAGGAAAAAAATAGTGAGGAAACCGGCATGTCCTAGAACTAAAAATTCGAAGACATGTGACATCTACCCGCACTGATCCCGCGTGGTCGATTACGGCCCACTCGCTCTCACCGAGAGGAGACCTGTGTCCCAGCAGTGGGAACATTAGAGGCTGATTATGAGATCGAGGTGGAGAAAATGTGGGTTAATGCTGTGTATGTATTTAATTACCTTTAAATAAATTACAAGAGAAGTTTTGTTAGTGTACTGTGACTATCTGGACGATAAATTTGATCATCATTCTCTTGCTCCTATCTTAAGGCGGTACCCCGACCAAAACCTTGACATAGTGCGTTATTCAGAGGCTATTAACTCATTCAGTATACATAGGTAATAATAATAAACTACATCTAAAAGCACATTATTAATGTTCGTTATCCTATCATCACATTGCACGTTCATATTTGTTTTTATGTGTTTTAAATACATTTAAAATTTCCTTGTAAATAAGTCACTAAAATTATTGATTGCATGCATCTTTTGCTAAAGTTGACGTGTTATTAATTTGAGGATTACACTAATGGATAGATAATTTAAAAATCTAGATAATTCACGTTTTTTTTTATTTCAAAACATCGCTTATTTTTTTTTATTCAAATAATTTCATTTTTTTTGTGAATATTATGATAAATGAGCGTGCGCAGGGAGCGAGACAAAGCGAGACTCAGCGACGGGGCAGAGAAGGACCGAACGCTCAAGGTCGTTTGGTCGGGGAAGTGCCTTAAATTTCGAGGCAGAACGGACAAGTATCTTTTGTTTAAGGAACTTGACAAATCACGTGCTACGCACGATATTGCGTAACTTGCGTGCTAGGCCGCCTAAAGGCTCCCACAAACAGGGGCGACGCGACAGCACAACTCAAAGACAGCGCTCGTCGCGCGTCGCGCCGTGCCTGTGTGTCGCGCTGTCGCGTCGCGCCAGTGTGTATGAGCCTTAATACAGATATCGTGAACATTTATTCGAGTATTTGTTCGATAACAGAAGGGAAATTCACGGTCTTATATGTGAGGGGTAGTGAGTAATGTGATTCCGGAATGACCCCGGCGACCGCCGCGTAATTGTCTAACTTCAGTCCTATTCCGAATCCGTTTCGACGATATGTTACAAATGTCACAGAAATGGATTCCGGTTGTTAGAACTAATATGACTATGGCCACGGACTGTGGTAACGTGTTTTTTATGAGAGTGATTAAGTTGCAAAATTGTTTCCTTAGTCTGTACTTTGAACTGAACTTTGAATTATTTAGAGTAAAAGAAGGGAATGAAAACTACCATAGAACAAAATCGTGATTGATGTGGCTGATGTTATAATAACAGCTTGAAATTATCAATATGATTATAGTTTTTCGCTCATCTTGTTTCCATAAAGGCTCGCGCATACAGGCATGACGCGACTCTGGTGGAACAATTTCTTTGAAAACTTCATTGAAATTGTTCTACCGGAGTCGCGTCGCGCCTGTTTGTGGGAGCCTGTAGGACATCTTGAGTGCGGTGTGTCTTGTAGTGCGTCTCGGTGGGCACTGGCATGCCGGTGCGAGCCCTTGAACTGCTAGATTTTGTATATATTTTAAAAATAATAACGTACCCACCACGTACGTTCTCAACATGACCCAAAAAACAATAAGCCTTATCATTTGAATCTTTTCAAGGTACACTTTTAAATAGCGATTTATTGTCATATACATGACTTTTTTTTATCGAGCCAATTAATTATTATAATTCACGTTTCTGTTTTCACGCAGCGCTTGACCGCATGTTCATTTTACCAAAAATATGATATTTTGCGCTACATTTACATTCAGCTAGGTTTACAGAGGTTTAAGAAAGTTACAAAAGTACTGCAAGCTCGCCTTAAGTAAGGCGTCTCCCTTTACAATACCCATTAAAAGAAAATGGCTTGTTCTATTCTTTGTTTGACACCACACGACACGGGTATCAGTCTATAATTAACTTTTGATAACTCTATTGACGTCTTTCTTTATTGCCAAGACATGACAGAGACATGTAAGACTTTCAACTGTCATAAATGTCAAGTTTTTATTAACACCTTACCCAATAAAAACGCACATATAAGTCGTCAATAAAGAATATTCTTTACGTTCGTTGCCAGAATTAACGTCCGCCATTCCGTATCTGGCGTAGCAATTAATAACCTTTTATAGATCTGTTTTTACTCGGCCAGAGCAAACGGTAGTAATGAGAACTTTTTAAATGGCAACTTGCTCAATTACTGTCAAAGTTGGCTGACAGCAGTAACTGTTGTGAACTAGTACCTGTAAACAAAGCATTAGGGGTGTGACTAAAGGCTCGAATAAAAGTTCCCGCAGACAGGCACGATGCGACTACTATAAAATTTTCTATGAAAACCTCATGGAAAGAGGTTCATTCATTTAATAAAGTGTCCATCATTAGAAGGTCAATAAATTTTTAGGGGATCAGTTAAATAGTTTCCCGTGAATGATAGCTACGACCAAATAGTAAAAGGGTTCCTTTTAACAACCATTGTCTAAGCAACACTGTCTTGGTAGTGGTACTTAATTCTGTTTCGTGGAAAGAATTCTTAATGAGCTGTGCTAAATACAGTCTGAATTATTTAATTATGTATGTACTTAGTTGTATAGCAAACTAGCTTTGCCCGCGGCTTCGCCCGCATGGATGTCGGAAATTATCCCACGGGAACATACTACCGGGATAAAAAAAAGTATCCTACGTGTTAATCCAGGTCATAAACTATCTGTGTTCCAAATTCCATCCAAATCCGTTCAGTAGTTTTTGCGTGAAAGAGTAACAAACAAACATCCATCCATCCATCATCACAAACTTTCACGTTTATAATATTAGTAGGATATTAATAGAATTAGTGAAGTGGTAAATAAACAGCTGAAAAGTTAATAGAAGTACTTAGAAGTGACATTATCACCCTTGATGTCTTTCAGCCTTGCATGCAGCTGTTGCAAGGTTCTGTATCTGAAGGATGCCAACGGAACCCTATAACTAAGGCTCCGTCCGTCTGTCAGCGGGCTATATTTCATAAACCGTAATAGATAGACAATGGAAATTTTCAGTGTGTATTTTTATTGCCGCTATAACAACAAAAATAATAAAAATAGGTAAAATACAAGAAACGTGTTAAAAAAAAAAGTGTTAAGTATTGTACTGTGGTACGGAACCCTTCGTGTGCGAGTCCGACTCGCACCTGGCCGGTTTTTAACGTAGGCTCACTTGCACCACAAATTACTAAATGCGTGTATCGCTAAAAATATTTAAAACATCATTCTGTCTCTGTCATCTTCCAACGATTGACAGAAACAGAGCGATGTTTTAAATACGTTTAGACGCAAACGTATTATTATTGGCGTAAGCGGGGCTTATGGTGACTCGATATGTATGGAGGACATATATATGTCGTAAATACGTTAAATCAATCGTTTGACTTGACTAATCGGGACGCCGGTGCCACCAGGTGGCGCTGGACAGAGTCTATAACGCTAGCACTTGACCAGAGTTAGAGCAGAGTTTGTTGTTGGCGGTTAAGCAGTGAAGACGTTTAGAAACTGTCGCGAGTTCCGTAAAGTTGGGTCGTGTACCTACAGTGTGTGATTCGCTAGTGTGATTAATTTGTTCGTAAATTATAATTTGATTTGAACTGCAAACGGTTTTTCTATTGCGCAATAACCAACATTACCCACAGTACGCCCAGAGTAGTTAAAATATGGCTGATAATAACGAGAGACACATACCTTCTCCGTCATCTAAATCATCAACATCATCCACAGCCCGACTTCCCCACTGTTAGGCATAGGCCTCTCTTTTCTTGTACCAATCCCCACGCTCCTATGCCAGCTTCATCCAGGTTCTACCCGCGATGGCAACAATGTCATCATATCTTGCCGCCGGACAGCCGACACTTCGTCTTCCAGTCCTTGGACGCCACTAGTCGGTCACTGCCCTACTCCACCTGCCATCACTGCGCCTTGCCAGGTGTCCTGCCCAACTCCATTTGAGTTCCATAATTCTTTTTTCGATATCGAAAACCTTCGTACGTTTTCGGATCTAACGTTTGGAACTCGGTCTAATAGCCTTATACCAAGAAAATACAAGTTCAGAAGTCCAATATTCACCACTCGTCATTACAAACTCTCCAATAGTTTATTTTCACAGTAAAAACGTCTGAACTTCCGAAAACGATGAAAGCAAAAAGTATCAAATCAAATCAAAATATTTTATTTCACATAAACCAACATGGGCACTTATGAAACGTTAGGAGCTAGGTGCAAGGTTCCAATTGGTTGTTTCCTATGGAGAAGAGCCGGTAAGAAACTACACGGTTACTCTTTTAAAAATAAGGGGCTTTTACAATGTTTCCAATTACAGTGTTGGTAGACATGAGAGGATAGTGTAGGCCTGTCAACAAGTAACAGGTACTCAACAAAATATAAAGAGGTCCACAAATCTACAGTCTACAAGTTAGGCCTACAACGTTCACACATTCACAAAATATAAAAGAAAAATATATGTAAAAATAAAATCCTATTTAGACCAAATGACATGATTGCCATTACAACTGTAACAAATCTGAATCAAAATCCTATCCACAGTATCTTGTAGTAACAACGCAACGCCAGAATTAATTGCGCACGCTAGATACTTAGTTTACCGAATACCTATCTACTTGCCTCCCATTTGTGCAAAACCCACAGTTTACCGTTACGTTTTCCCTTATTTTTTCCAAATACTTGAAATTCACGGAGGTTAAACGGGCATGAATTATTTGTTTTGTGACTGGGACATGAGCATTGCCTCTGGGACTGCTTGTCAAGCACAAACAATTACTTGTTACTGTTCAAAAAACCGTAAAAAGAAACGACACTTTGAGGACCTGCACTGGCATATTTTATACGTTTAATTGCTCTTTGTGGAGTATGTTGTGCTGTAAACTATACAATTACGATTTAAACGCATAATTTTTAATGTTTATTTTCCTATTTGCTGGTATACGATGGACATGAAGCTGTAAGGGTGAGAGGGATATTGGTTAACACCCAACTTATCATAATCAGCCTATGATGTTCCTGCTGCTGGGACACAGGCCTCCTCTCCTCGAGAGGGAAAGTGCTGTAATCTATAAACTACCACGCGAACCCAGTGCGGGTTGGTAGAAGTCACATGTCTGTCTACGAATTTTTTGCATAGGTCATGTCGATTTCCTCAAAATGTTTTCCTTCACCGTGTAGAGAGCAGTGGTGATGAAATAATTTACACTAGGTAAGTGCCTGCCTGCCCTATGACTCGTAAGCCGTTATCACTGGGCCACAACTGCTCTCCTCACCAACATATCTGACATCAAAGCAACATCAGCTTGTATATGAATACAATCTCTGTGGGTCAGCTAGTGCTTGATAGTCGCAAAAATAGTATCGACCGATATTGTTCATTAGCTTCAATCGGTCGACATAGTCGCCAGGCAATAAATAGCTATAATTTTTTTTTGGAAAATCCAAAAGTGCACGTCTCATAATGCTCATTTAATTATGAAATATAAAAAAAAAAAAAAAACTTAAGTCGTTCAAAATTAATTGCCGAAAAAACAGCTGTAGTAGGAAGAAGGTACTGCACAAGCGCCCCTGGTGGAATAAATGTACATAATATCTATAGATATATCACCATCCATATGTTAATTTTCTATGGATATAAATAGATGTAGTCTTGTAGTTTTCGTTTTTTATTAATTGTAATTAAACGACACTGAATTAATTAGCCATTCGCATTCAGTGACCTACAATCGTCGATTAGATTTAAAAAAAAAAAAATAACTCAAATAATGGATTTTTTCACAAGTTACAGTGTTTCCGGGTTTCACACATGACGGACAGGAATTTTTTTTGACCTATTTTGGTGTTTTTTTCCAATTCTATTGCAGTAAATCAATTTTTAAAAAGTATGAAATTAATCTCCATTAAATTATCTCGACAATAGTATGCAAAATATCTTGATTCCGTGAACTAACAAGGCTATAATAATAAAAATAGCCGCCAAAATGAGGCGAAAAAAATTTTTCGATCGTAAAGCACTCTGATGCTTCGCATCATGAGTCGTGCAATGCTTCTTTACTCGTCCCAGCATAAATCCTCGCTCCACTGATTTCGCATGTCAAAGTTCCTATATAAATGTTGTTGAACTTGCAGAACTGTTATAGCACAAATAAAAAGTGAGTAAGTTACCCGCGGCCACTGTTTCAATGAGGATACTTCCTGCCTTTGTTTACAATGCTTGTTCAGCTTGCCGAATTGAACGTCATGTGACATAAATAATATGCCTTGTATGTGCATGTATATCTAAATAATATTGTTTATTGAACAGTTTTTCGTAACACAAAAAAGCTCACTCGTACATCTCTTCCGATAAGTATGTAATTATTTTTCACTTATCAATGAAAAATGAGAATCTTTTCCAAAATGAAGTTCATAATCGAAGGTTAATTATTTTATTTAGTGTTAACATGAATTGATTTTACTCAAAAGGATGGTTGAATATGTTTTTTATTTGTCTGCTGCATATAAATTGTCAAATTCAGGTTATTAACCTTCCCCGCGCATTGGTTAGACCGACAAAATACTCTTTCGTGTTTTTTTCTTTTTTCATCATTCATTTTGTATTTCCTGTTAGCTGCCTAATCCGTAGCTACGTTTATTCCAGGACGCAAAGTGCGTTCTTGCGAGTACCACGTGCGGCCGTATTTGGCAACATTGATCTGTGGGATCGACGCGGGTCTAAGATCCAGGGTTTATAGAATAGAATACTCTTTATTTTAATTTCAGCTTAGTACAAAATGTACTGAGCTGAAATGATGACACTTCTACCTTAATTGTGTTGTATTTTGTTCTCTTTTAGATTTGTAGTTTGTTTTTTTTTGTTAGAAAAATATATATTATATTTTTGCTAACATTTTGTAAACTCTTACAAAAATCTTACTATTAAGTAAAAGAGACTTTAACTCAGTAAATTAATGGTTTATTATCAAAAAACTGGCGGTAGTTTCTGTAACATAATTTCATCATTAATTAATAAAAATAAAAAAAAGACGTGTGGCACTCGGGGACTGCCGCGGTAAAGCTATTGCATAGCATTTTGTATAAGAATAAGAAATAAGAATTTAAAATTTTTAAATCTAAAATAAATTTAAAATGGGGCGCTTTACCCTAACCTTATCGGGGCCAAAAGATAGGCCCTTTACTGCCGATTCCAAAGACCCCAAACTCGATACCTCTACGACCTCCGGTTCAAAAGTTAAGACCCGGGGGGGTGAAGTAGCCCTGGACGGGTGGAGGGGTTGGTCAAAAGGGGTGACGCGGGGGGTCCCGGGATCATATATAAGTGGGATTGATTTAAATATAAATAAATATAATACAACTTTATATTGGGGTCGAAAAAGAGGGGGTCAAAAAAGGGGGGTCAAAGGGGCTTGTCTGTATGTATGTACTATTTGAGAGGGGGTTATAGGGGGGGGGGGGGTAAATTTGGTCAGAATTTTGATATTCCCAGCCGTTTCCGAGATATTGGGATATTGAGTTTTAAGATAATGGTGATTATAATAAATGTATGGTGTCCGACTGGTAAATGATAAATGGTACGAAAGTAAATGGAAATAAATATTAATTCAAGTTACACTTTTTGATAAATACCTATACACCTATATACTTTCTCATAAACAGCTGCTTATGTATTCGTCCGATTTCGGAGCAGCTCGTCTCGATTCGTGCGAGCTTCGTAGAGTCGTACAATACGTCTAGTTGCACGCACACAAACACCGTGTCGAAGACTGCCGAAAAGAAACGACGTTAGACAATGCACGGCCTTCAAGCCACACCTCCGTGCCCGTCGGAGTGGGGAGCGTGAGGTTTTTTTTCGTTACGGAATTTCTGGATTCGGTCCCCGCGCTCAAGGCCCGCGATAGAAGCTATGCAATAGCTTAATAAAAAAAATTGGTTCCCTAACTTTCGGTCTGTGAGACCGTGCGCGGGTATAGGTGTCACCGAATTTGGCGCGGGTATAGAAAGGTTAATGCGGCACAGTGGTTCTCCATTAAGTACTTCTCGAATTTACACAGTATTTAACGGTACACTTTATCATTGTCAGGTACACACGACCCAAGTGAATAACAAGGCTACAATAGAATTCCGAAAATCGACCGTAGGCGCTGACGCGGACAAAAGGCATCAAATTAAACCGTGGACCTACTAAACGAGTGCTTGTATTCCGTATTTTCATCTATTTGGTGTATTTCAGCAGGCGATAAATCAGTGACATCCGTAATTTGAAATCTCCCAAATGTTTCCCGGGGCTAGCTCGCCAGGGTTCGGTCGTTGCTCTCAGGGCAGGCATCCCTATTTCCCTCGCGACGGATATTATCGGGCCCGGCGGCGCGGCGTTCCGAACGATAATAATCGCAAGGGCAGACCTAACGGGACCCTGTAATGCGAGGGTACGTTTCTCAGCCTCCACACAATACATTGCATTTTCAAAGCGCCGTTTTTGTCCAAACAAGTTTTGGCGTAATTATACTTTATACGGATTTAGAGCTCCAAAGCTTTCCGAACGGTGCAATTTCTTTGCTGTTATATCGAAAACACTGCGGTTTTTTAGATTAAAATATAAAAGTTTAATTCAAACGTAGAAAATAGAATAGTAGATCTATGGTTGTATGGGTAACTCTGCATCCACACACGGAGCTGGGGGCCTAATCTCTTTCCGAGAATCCCATAGTTCCGCCCGTTGTTACGGGTATTGCCTCCTCCGTATCACTTTCGGACATAACATTAGTCTGGGGCCCGAACTAAAAATTAATGACATAACGATTTGACAGGTGTCCTTACTCCCGAACTGTTTATTTGCCCGTCCGAAAAAATAAATAATCGAGAGTTGGGTTTACATCTAAGTATCAAACTACTTCCGGATGGGCCCGTATCGTCGTTGACGGACTTGAGAGTAGGCCCCCTGTTGCCTAGAGCCATAGTCTTACTTTTAACTTAGATTTAATTTTAATAATGTTTAATTAAGCAAAGATAACTGTAACATTAGGTTGAAAAAAAATCTACCCACCGTTAGTCGGCAATTTAATAACTAAAGTATCCCTACCCATCCCTACCTAGTTGCTATTCCACCAATTCGCACTAAGCGCTTCCAAACATTTTTTATAATGCGCACAGCAAAAGAGTGGAATTCTCTACCTGCGCCTGTGTTTCCGACCGCATACAACCCAAATCTCTTCAAAGTGAGAGTGAACAGGCTTCTTCTGGGTAAGCTCACTCCATCGTCGACTTTGTCTCTGTCATCTCTGACCAAGACTAGAGTCAAGAGCAAACCCAACTAAAATAAAAAATAAATAGTAATATAATTACAGTACGGCACTTAATTTAATATCTTTATAGTCACGCGGATGACAGTTGCTCCTTCTAGGGACAATCATTTTGTTATGCTAATTCTGAACTTTGGATTCCGATCCCCATGTCAATACATGTCACGAACCACTGGGTAAACTCATATTGTAAGTAAACCCGTATTGTTATTATAATCGAGTATTGTTGAAAACCGGACCGCCTGTAATAGGAAGATAATGCAATTTCGGAACGTTAATGTTTGTGAACGTGTCTTTGTATTTTGTAAATTAATCAACATGTAGTATTAATGGAACAATCTGTCGTTCTAAGCGTAATCAATCCAATATGATCTGTATTTAATCTTTATGAAAATGTTGATGTTTTTTTAACAGTACAGTTTTATGAAACCAAATGGACATGTTATCCATTCAGATTTGTTACACTTGTAGCGGTATCAACATCGCCACATACGTGCTACACGTCATACTGACGTCACGAAAATCCTGCATCGCGCAAGCAGGGTTTGCCGCGCGACTAGCATATATACAACGTCCCGACATCAACCGTCGGGCAGTTGCCCACCAGACACAACTCCCGTCTGGTCGGAGGATCCTCCATTTTCTATGGAGGTGTGAGTGAACTTTACACCCTGTTCCTCATACCTCTATACACTTGTAATGGTAATCACGTCATTTGGGATAAATAGGTTTTTTAATTATTATTATTTTCTTCTCTTTAAATTCTTTTCTATTTTATGAATGTGAGGACGTTGTAGGCCATGAAGACTTAAAGATGCTTCGTTTGATGATCATTTTCTAGTTGGTTAAGTACCTGTATATTACGTAACACATTAACAGTAAGAATAGCTTTCATTTTGACAGTTCAACAACTTTCATTGCGTTAATTACGTTGTTGAGCATACAAATTTTTCGAACGTATGAAGCAATGGATTAGCAATATCCTTCAAAATGATTCAGATTGTGATTGATAGTGTGTTATGCAATTAGGAGTACCTTTTAACAATGCAATTTGAAAACGTTGTAAAAACCAATTATTTTTAAAAGAGTACATAACCGTGGTGTTTCTTGCCGACCAATTGAAACCGTGCACCTAGCTTCTGACGTTTTATAAGTGCCCATGTTGGTTTATGTGAAATAAAATATATTGAATTTGAAATGAAAATAAAGTAACACTTTATTATTTGGTGTGCACGTTTTCCTTGCATTCCCATAACCGCACGGTGAGGTAGGTGACGCAATAAAAATATATAATTTACCTTAGGTACAAGTAGCCTGCTGGGATTTGTATAAGTAAGTTATACCCATAAATTATGATAAAGTAGAATTTCTGGACTAAAAGCTCACAGCTGGAAAATGTTTGAAACTGTTGACGTTATGTCACAATGTCTGTAGTGAACACGAGAATTGCTTATTATCATCGGTTGGCCATGATATTTATTTCATCCTTGTCATTAATTTAATTGTAAGTTTATATTTTAACAAGTTTCTGCCCGCGGTTTCGCACGCGTCGATGTCGGAAATTTTACTAGGGGAACGTGCTACCGGGGCAAAAAGTATCCTATGTCCTTCCCCAGGATGTTATCTATCTCCTAGCCAAATTTTATCGAAAGCAGTCCAGTGGTTTAGGCGTGAAAAGGTAACATACAGACAGAGTTACTTTCGAATTTATAATATTAGTCTGGATGATCTTAATAACCTGAACATACAGACAGAGTTACTTTCGAATTTATAATATTAGTCTGGATGACCTTAATAACCTGAATGGAACAGCACATAAGTACATAACAATGCACCTTATCATTTAATTTAAATTTAATTTATGTATTTTAATTTTAATTTTTAATAATGTAATCTCTAATTTATTCTGATGTAATATGCATTGCTATGGGTAAATACCTGAAATAAATGATAATAATAATAATAATAATCATCGTGGAAAGAAAACAAATAGGGATACAATTAGAAGGTTATTTAATTAGGGTATTTGTTCCCGATAAATACATCGGACATCGCCAAAGCCGTCGGCGCAATCTGTTTGCGCCGCCGTTAACTAAAACTGTCGCCAGAGCTGAGTCCCCTGTGTGTCGTACATTAAGGATGCTTAACGCCCTCCTGACCAACTATCCTGAATGTGATCTGTTTGCTGATGAATGGAGCAGAATAATGCGTGTATGTCTGATGTTTTGCCAGAGCAAGTATGCTAGGTTGTCCTCTATTATATGTTAGTTTTAGAAAAGTTTTTGTTACCCATTCAATCTCTATGTTAATTAATGTAATTGGTGTTACCGTTTTAATTAACAATAAACAATAAATCTAAATCTAAGGTTGAACTTGGTCCTTTGATTCGTGAAAGGTTTTTTTTCACGACTCAAAGGACTAACTTCAGCTTTCTTAGTAACTGTTTAACCTCAGAGGTTCCAATTATTGATAATAATCAGAATACTACAATGTTCTTTCTTTTTGTTTTAGGGCGGTGACAGACCCTCGCGATGGCCGGCGGGTGGCGCTCAAGAAACTGCCCAATGTATTCCAGTCGCTCGTCTCCTCCAAGCGCGTCTTCCGTGAGCTCAAGATGCTCTGCTTCTTCAAACACGAAAACGTAAGTATTTTAATTACCATACATACTAAGGTTATCTTTCACATCTCCAGCAGACAGTCAAAAAGTTAGGAGTTTCATAGTAAACTTCTATTTCCGTGAAAATGAAGACGACCGGTAATGTCTTGCCTTAATTAAGCTTTAATGATGACGATTTTTCGAGCATGACGTAAATTAAAATTTAACGTAAATTATTGATGCAATTAAAAAAAAATAGCAGTTAATGCCCAGTATCGTGACGCATTTTTATCGTATGCAAATTATGTTGGTATTTGGTTTACCGCTGGCTTTTGGTGTAACATCCTTCTGAGAGGCCTATATAAACTCCAAACTATTTTTTATATAAATATATGATGTTTGCAGTAGCTCAATAATCAGTAATCGCTAAGGATTGCCAACTAATTCGCCGTAATCTAGTATTTAATTCTGTGCCAAAACAGGATAAAGCCACTGATTATTATTATCACGGTTCTTTAATTAAATATTTGCTCAACAAACTATTTAATCAATGTTATAACTCTCAGCATTCACGTAAACGTTGAAACTTACTTAGCGTTCAAGTATTTTATCAATTTCACGAACACTAGAAGTTTTGTTTTCAGTTATTTAAACTAGGCATACTTTAAGCCAAGTTTCACATTATTATGGTACCGCTGCGATGTATAGAAAGTTGCTTACTTAAGAATGTATAGTTAAATCTAGACAGGCATGTATGGCTGCCTAGATTCAGATATTAGATTACTTGGAGGCTGGAGCCAGTGTCGCAAAACCCGCAGACCCACCTACTTCCTCTATAAATAAAATCACACATCCCGATAGCAAAACCAAACGCAAAACTTTTTCGATGGAACCCCACAATTTTCATTTTGACTTTTGGGCAGGATTCCCCGACTACTTTCCGTCCTTAATAAATAATTGCCAGATTGCTCCATGTCTTTGACATTTAAAACTTCACCATGCTTTCTTATTTATTTATTTATCCATTTATGTACAGGAACAAAGGAACAGAAAAATACGTCCAACGTGATGCTTATTTCTAAAGAAATATCTTCCAGCATACTTGCGATAGGATAGTACATTAAGGGGACTACATGACCTAAACGCAAATTTATAATGCCTAAAAATATATGATCCACTGCAGTAATCAAAATCAGAAAAATATATGATATTCTTCTGGATATGTTCTAGTTAGATGGTGTGTTGAAAACATAATACAATTAACTTGATATAATAGAAAAAAATCACCAATATACCTTTCAATTTTTTTTTTAACGATCAATTACCATACTAATATAAATGCACACATTCAGTTTTTTTGTCAGATTATTCTACAAGTAACATACTAACGTAATAGTGTCTTATTTTTTTAGTCCAATGAATAGATTTTTTGTAAATCCATAATTGCTTCATATTTTGCAATAAATTACCAGCGTTGCGTTATCGCGCGTCTTTCTTTTCTATGCAATCCGACAGTGACCGCGCTTTACGTATTGTAAGCCTCTTAAAGAGACGTAGACAACGTGTGTAAGAGCAGACGAGTAGAAAAGTTTCTTATTTAAATAAAAACTTGTTTGTTTCAAAAACAGCCTTCTGTTCAACTAGTTGTTCCCACGAAGACTTATTAACAACGTCGAAATTGGAACACCTTATAGACGCGTTTGTTTTTTACTTTTCTCATTAGAGGGATCTTCCGCACACAGGCCTTACTTTATAAATGTTAATTGAAGCTTTTACATTTACACCTGAGCTTTATAATTATTTCCTTGGTAATTATACCAAGAACATTTTCAATTTATCAGTAACTAGCTGCGCCTCGTGGTTTCACCGCATAAGTCTTGATGTTATAGGAATATTGGGATAAAAAGTATCCTATGTCCTAATCCAGGTCATGGTCTACTTATTTGCTAAATTTCATCCAAATCCGTTGAACTATTTTAGCGTCAAAGAGTAACAAACAAACATACAAAAACTCAAGTGTTTTCTCTTTATAATATTACTAGCTTTTGCTCGCGGCTTCGTCCGCATGGAGGTCGAAAAAAATCCTGTAAACCCTTCTCCATTCAAAGTACATAATATACTTACCTGTGTGCCAACTTTAATGGTGTTCGGTCAAACGGTGTTGGAGTTTACTCTAGACTCACAAAATGTGATAGTTATATTTCAAAAATTAACTTCTAATATTATAATTTAATCATGATTTGAAAGACACGTAGCGCCATCTAGCATCCTAAAGCAATTGTGACCGTGGAAGGTAACTTGTTCTTTCCTTCGGAGACAGTAGTTTTTTCTGGATGTAGCTTACCCTCTGTCCTCTTCTGTAACCCTGAAAATTTCATGATGATCGGTTCCGTGGTTTAGGCGTGAAAAGGTAACAAACAAACTTACTTTCGCATTTATATTAGTTAGGATGATACAGAATGGCAGAAACATCGACGCGCACGGCGCAAACTGTTGACATGGATTTAGTACCTGAACATGGACGTTGAAACAAAAAAAGACAAAATCAAAGTGGTTGCTAATTTAATTGTATAATTTTTATGACATTGATTTTTACATTATGTAACTACTTTAACTCACACACAAAATTATTACTTGTGAAATTTTGGAAAAATCATTTACTTTTCCATATTTGCAAATATGTGAACACCATGTATCTATCTCATAATTAATGTACCTGTCATTGCGGTATATTTAATTATTTTTACCTATTGTGGTATAGTAATTTTATTCTAGATGCATCGTCTTCACATATAATTATATAATTAATGTTTATATAATATTGTAAAACATTTTTACAAGAGTAACGGTGGAGTTTCTTGCCCATTCTTCTCCATACAAAACTACATTTTGGAAGGGGCAACTAGAATCAATTAAATTTTGACGTTCAAACGTGCCTTTTAAGTGCCTATTTGAAATAAATGATTTGACGTTGACTTTGAAACTTTTCAAATTTCTTTTTTTTTCTTTTTTTTAAGATTGTAAAAGATCGCTTCTAGCGATAAGACCGCACATTGTGTCACCCTATGTAAAATTTCAACATTTATATCTGTAATTTTTATGGTGTATATAATAAAGAGTATTCTATTCTATTCGATTCTTTTCGTCGGAAACTTATAAAAAAAAAAAATGCTGTTCCATATATTTTGACCGCGTAGGTACTGCACTTTTCTATGAAACAACTGATTTGTTTTTTTGATAACCGACTATAAATTTCTATGCTGTATTCATGGTTACAGTTTGCGCATCGATGTCATGCCACCCTGTATAGTACAGATAACACGATCCGATACCTATACACCTACCTGACTGCGACCTCTTTTATTATGATAATAGGGTATGCATTGGACATTATCACGAAATAATTATAATGCGGGGTGAGCTCTCTTCATAATTTATTCATTTTCAGTGTTTTATCGATCAACGTGTTACATTGTTTGTGGTTGGTGTGCGTTTGTATCCATATAAACATGTATTTGCATTGAAACGAGTTACCTTTCCACAGTGTTGATTGTGCGACTAATGACGTGTTAGCGAGGGGCTGATGAAGGCTGTCGCGGACTGGACGTTCTACTAATGTGTGTTTTTATCTTTGCAGGTCTTATCGGCGTTAGACATCCTACAGCCGCCTAGCCTCGACTTCTTCCAGGAAATGTATCCTTTTTACTGTTGTATAGATAGTGTAGCATTACTAAATAAATGTTGCCGTAAACGATCGTATGACGGGGTCGTTTTAATGGTGAACGTAGGCTCATTGACCTCACACGTGAGTCCTCCAAGATTACATTTCTACTTAGAATCGCCGGAACCGCTAAACCGCCCAGCAAACGGTCCAGTGTTTTATATTTTATCTTCGCTGCAGCAGCGTTATTGAGTTTCGCTCGTTGAACGTCAGCGGCTTGATACTTTATCTTTGTTGGATTTCTATCTGCAGCCAAGATTTATAGTGGCGAATTGAAAGTTTTGAATTCGTATTATTTATTGTAAATTTTCGTGTGTCGTACCTACTTACGGTAATTTGTCACGTCTGACATAATTTGACATTCGTATTTGTGTGTTGATAACGACGTGCCAAGGGCGTGAAACATGTTTACGGGTGTTGGTTCTCATTTACTTTTCAACGCCCATTTTTTCTTGTATTGACATTTTAAGTTACTGTTATTTAAGTCTACTTTTAAACTTGTTAGTCTTGTTACTACATGATTAAGAACCCTGTCCTTCCGACCTTATGAAACAAATTTTGCCGAAACCCAACTAATTATAATACATTTTTTACGGCTGGGGAGTACTTCAATTTCACGCTGTCAAATCGAATGACAGGAGAGGTTGATCTTGTAAGTGTTAGACGTCAATTTTCAGCGGGTCTCGCGTTACTACCAATTTCGTCATAGGTCGATACAGCCGCAATTTATCTTTCTCAACTGCCGTATAAATATCCAACGGTGTAACTGTCGGTTTTATGTTTCAAATTTTATATCGCGTACTCTATTGTGATTTTTTATGGTTCGGTGGCACCTTTACGGCTTAGTATTTTCTCCATTAAGGGGACTACATGGCCTAAATGCAAATTTATAATGCCTAATAATATTTGATCCACTGCACCTACCAAAATCAGGAAAATATATGATATTCTTCTGGATTTATGCTAGTTAGATAGTGTGTTGAAAACATAATACAATTAACTTGATATGATAGAAAAAACATTTTTAACGATTAAAATTATACTAATATACATGCAAACATTCAGATTTGGTGTCAGATTATTCTACAAGTAACATACTAACGTAATAGTGTTTTATTTTTTTAGTCCAATGAATAGATTTTTTTGTAAATCCATAATTGCTTCAGATTTTGCAATAAATTACCAGCGTTGTGTCATCGCGCGTCTCTTTCTTTTCTATGCAATCCGACAGTGACCGCGCTTTAGCTCTTGTAAGCCTCTTAAATAGAACGCCTTTTGCAGCAACTAATTTAAAAATTGACTCTGCCACGCTGGCTTCTAAATTAAGGTGTTATGTGTTTAGCGATCGGTCTAAGCTGTCGCGTTTAACATATTCAAATTACCAGAAATAATTCAAACATGAAGTCTAGCCACAGGCCTAAAGCGAAATTCTAGTAGGCTACGGCCTGTGACAGCTTCGAACATGAATATTTAAACGTCATTATTTTCATCAATTTCGAAATAACCATAAACCTGTGAGAGAAAATAAACTCACACAGCGGCTTCACGGTTTACGGTGGCGTATATTATTGAATAATGACCGGCAATTTTATTAATTGATGTTTCAATTGATTATAATAGGCAATATCGAATGGCAGATGTGTATTGAATCAACACTAAGACTGACAAATTAATGTGCTCGGAAATTGCAATTAGCGATATAATGGCGTTTATTATTTTTCGGGTCGCGTGCGCCAGCTGGCGGGAACACAATATCTCGTCGGTGCTACCCTATACCGATTTATTCCCCTTCAAGTTTTTATTGAAATTCGAATGGCTCTCGTTCGTCGGCCGCGCTCCCTGCCTGCCTCGTTCCAACCCAATAGTAAAAGTAAAACACTCGGTACAAGTTGTAATACAAGAAACTTGCCTTTGATAGAATCGTAAAGTTTAATTGAATGCCAATGTACCTCCGTGGTTGATGAACCATGTGAGAATGTGTGACGTAGACTAAAGACTGGGCTTGATCGACGTTGTTAAGAGAAAAAAATCTATTGTTTGTTTTATCCATAACTCACTGTGACTCAAATCTACGACGATCTCAAGAAATAATTGAAATATTTTCTCTTGTTGTTCATATTCAATAACGAATAGAAATCCAATTAATAAAAAAATCATGTCCTTCAATTTTGGTCCTCTGGTCCGGAAAAGTATTCTTTCCCAAATTAAATAAGCGTTAGGTAACAAAACGAATTAAAAAACGTAAACGATAATACGATGCTGGAATTTAGCATAAAAAATTCGGACCCGGTAACACTAGCAGGTAAAGAAATAAACCAGCAGTTTTTAAAGACAGACTGAAGATTTGACAAAAGGTATTGTATGTATACTGAAGACATAACAGGTATATTTATTCGTTGAAATACAAAGTCATTGACATCATGTTCTCTACTTAAAAATGGTAACCTGTAAGCCTTTAACACCGAATAATAAAAACATTAAAAAGTCACGTAGCCGTCATCGTTCTGGGAAAATAAAACTATTGATCGAAAAGTTTGAACGTTTCTTATATCTCATTTGCAGAAACAAGTTGTAAAATCCTAAGTGGTATTCTTAAGAGCGGTGGCCCAGTGGTAAAGGCCGCAACTTACAATTTGTAGGTCGTAGGTTCGAACCCAGACAGGCGCATTACTTTTCGTAAATTATTTCATCACCAGTGCTCTCAAAACGGTGCAGGAAAACATCGTGACGAAACCGGCATGTTCTAGAAGCAAAAATTTGGAGATATATAAAAAGAAAATAAGAAAAATTGTTTATTCTGCACAAACAAGATGCACATTAGTTTTAGTTTTTTACAAAATACATACACTATTAAAAAGTAGCCAAATGCCTCGTATTGAAAACGTTAAAAGTTTGACAATGTTGTCAATTACTTAAATGTCAGGGCAGATCAAAACCAAAGACAATATTATATATTGCGTAATGCGTTGCGACATTCGCCAACCCGCACTGGGCCCGCGTGGTGGATTACGGCCCACTCCCTCTCACCGAGAGGAGGCTTGTGTCCCAGCAGTGGGAACATTATAGGCTAATTATGCTATTAATGCTATAGGTTATTCTTCACAAAATCTATAAATTAATAAACGATAAATGCACGGTGACAGTCGATTAACGTTTTCGAGGAAAAACTGTTTAAAAAAACCACTGACATTAGCAAATGAATATTTATTTCCTGTTGCTGGAGTAACCTTGATTGATTTACCTATCATTGGTAATGATTTCGTGGATAACATAAATAGATAGTCATTATTCTATTTGGTGTTATCGGCCGATAACACAGCTCCTATATAGTACATATTACTTTTTATTGTCCTACGTCGAATGTCGTATCGATGATTCCAAATTATATCAGGTATTAACCTCGCAAAGGTTCATAGAGCAGGGCCGGCAGTCTCGACATAGATAGCGACGCTGTCGCAAACTACCGATCGCTAAGTATTAAGATGAAACCTCAGTTGTAGCCCGCCAAATTCAAATTTTCTTTGAATTTGTCGATTGATATGAAATTGATGATTATTATTCGATAAATATGTAATTCCCACAGTCGAGAATCGCATTTTGATCAAAATACGACGTAAAACAGAGCTGCAATTTGCAAAAAACTAAAGAAAATTAGATTTTTGCGGGCTACAACTGAGGATTCACCTTAATATTTAACGATCGGTAGTTTGCAACAGCGTCGCTATCTAGTCGAGACTGCCGGCACTGGTGTTATCGTACAGAGGACACGACAAGAGCTGAGGCATCCTTTAAGGTGTAGCTCCAAAATAGCATTGTGGCTCACTGGAGTACTCCCATCATATCTAAACGTCTGCTAAAGTAGAATTTTCATTATCGAAAATAAACTTTAGTTCCAGCAAACAGTTTGATTTCCTCCCCGTATTTAGAATCGATAGTGGCGAAGTGCCGAAATTGTAGAGTAGTAACAAACGAGGATCCGGCGGAGTACCCGATGAGATGTTTATATTCGCGGCGTGATATTCGGGGGCTTTCACATCACCGAAATAGAACTAAGTGCTTCCGTGGAGTTATGTGCTGCGTGTCTTTGTGCTTTGTTCAGCGTGGATGCATCATCCACTGAACTGACATGTGTAGGTTTTATTACTTACTTTGACTTCGGGATTACTCCTAAGGATTGGGAAACTAGGACGTGGGACGTTCGCAGTCGCAAAAGGGTCAGAAAAAGGTGTATTATCGTACGTTTCATGAAATATAGCGGTATCTTTTGTTCTGAAACTTTTAATAGACCAGTTAATGGGCCAGGAATTGAAGTCTTTACTGTTTATTATGATGGCGTTAGTTTACTGGTAATGTTTGTCCACATAATTATCATTACAATCAGTATATTTATGAAATCCGCATGACTTGATAATAATATCTAGATCGTCCGAGATGATTAAAGCGAAATAAAATTGCAAACAAAAATATTGTTTCAATTTTCAAGCTAATTCTCAAGTGATTTTTTACTGCAGTGCGCGGACTTTTAAGACTAGTGTGTTGATATTGTTCACAGATTTGCGATTATTATCCGCAACGATTAAAATTCGTAGTGCGCGCCACGCCTAAGCAGTAATATAAAACGTGCAACGGCAAAATAATGACTATAATCGCCAGCCCACATGGTTTTTAATGTGAGGTTTAACGTACCCAATTGCTGAGTCAACCCCTCGCATGCGGTCTTCGCAGAAGGCTTACATTAAGCTACCTGTAATGACCTCATCTTCACACGCACATCAAACATATTAAGTGTCAACGGAGATGTATTAAAACATTCACATCACAATGAAATTTGACAGCTGGAATGACGGCTCCAAGTAATGAATTCCAACGTCGTTTCGTACAAACCCAACAGCCCGAAAACAAAGAATGGAAAAAAGGAAAATTGGCACCGGAGCGACGGAGATACGAACTAAAGTATTTCATGCTCCGCGCGGATGTTCCCTATTGTAACAGTTTTTATTGAACATATATTCTAGTCTGAACTTCTTCGGTTTAGAATTGACGCATTTTCCCTATCCTTAATCATTTCAACGTCAAAGTTTTTTGAAGCGTTCCGTTAGATTTATAGCGTCTCATAAGGAAGTTTCTTCTATAAATTCTTTTTATGGCTATTAGAATGCAAACACAATTCTTGGCGCTCGTCAGTGTTGGACACGTCACAATTCGTAACAAAACATAATTTCACACAACACCCTTTGTGCCTGAAAACACGGTGGCATACTCCTCGTATTTCCTCCGCCACGCCATTGTTTTTGTTCTCTGGCCATTTCTTTTGTTACATGAGCAGTTTCTTTTGTTCAAATGCTTGTTTCTTTTGTCCGGCGGTGGTTGTCTTTGTTTCAGCGGTTATGTGGAGTCGCCTGCGCATCGCGGCGGTGCAGCGCCCTTGCGCGTGCGCTTCCTAATTAGCGGTTTTGTGTGGGCCGCCTGGCCCGATTTAACCTCGCTGCGTCACGCCGCCGGCCGTGCTCTCCCGCCGATATCTCAAATTCAAACTCAAAGCATTAATTTCAATTAAACCATTTACAGGCAATTTTTTTATGTCAAGGTGTCGGGCAGTCAGAAATGTGAAGCTAGTTGCCCATTCCAAAGCGTAGTAGGTACCTATGAAGTAGAACGGACAAGGAACTCCATGGACACTCTTTTAAATTATATTGTTACAAAAATATTAGTTACATCATTAATGTTGAACTTCTAATTATATGTGTGAATGATGTAAAAAATAACGTACTCGTTAAAAGCGTCCAGACACAACAAAAAAATTATAATAAGCCGTGGCAGCTAAGAGATGACCAGTCCCAACTGACTATAGCCCCGGTAACTCCCACTTTATTATATTGTGAGGTATAAATTGAGAGGGCTGTCCAGATTACTGTTGTCTAGACACGCCATCGCCAATTTACCTACGGATGCGGTTTAATGTAATTTTGGAGGCTAAATTTGCAGAATTGACTATAATTCAGCAATTGATCATCGCTTTGAGGTTTTACCACCCACTGATATGCTCTTAATTAAACGGTGAAAGTAGAGAAGTTATATGACTATTACTACTATGAGACAAAGTTCCATTGACTCAAAAATTATCAGTAAGAAAGAAAAATAAAGCTCTAGTAGACATTACACCCATTTCACACGGAGGTTACGAAAGTAAGCAAGCTGCTGAAACTTTTATCGCATCCTGTCACTCATTTTCAGCTTGTTCAACTTTATTCTCTATTTATTATGACTGACATGTGCTATAAATTACGATACGAGCACACTTCACAAATTCATGTTGCTCTTGATTTATTTGCGCGCACAAAATGTACAGCTTTGTAAAAAAAGAAATCACGCAAGTGTCTACCAAAATCATCGCAAGTGACGTCTGTCTGCCTGTTATCTATATCTATTATACTTTATTAGGCATGCCAGTTGACAGTCTCATAAATGGGCAAAAGAGAATTGATTGAAAGTCAATAGGTCACGTCTCGTCACACGAGCGCACGTTTCAAAGGTTTCATCGTACTCAATGAATGCCCAAATTAAGGGCTTCAACTATCCTATTTGTTCGAGGCATTTCATGAGCAGTTGTTACGTTCTTGGTCCTATTTTTAACCGACTTAAAAAAAAACGAAGGAGGTTATGCATTCGTTAGTTTTTTTTTCTCATATATGTAAGTACATCGATTTTGGTGGCGAAAAACGAAATTACAAAACCAAAGACCGACTACCGAAATTAAAGTTGTTGTTCACTTTGTAGTGTTGTTTTTAGGAATAAAGTTTTCTCGTTACTCTTCATATTTTGCTAAACTAATTTACTTGTTTACCTTGTTTGCCGTGTACGACCAGGTTTTAACGTTTTCTCAACAAGTTCGTATTGAAAATCTAGGTCTCGCAGTAGCTGTCCTTGCTTTAAGGGCAGCCACAACTTCAGGGCTTCACGTAAACAAATCGGAAACATCTGACATTTACAGAAACAATAGTGTTGTGTGAATATTGTATGCTGTAAATTATTCTAGCTAGGTTTTTAGAGCAGTCCATAAACGATCTCGCAAATGCAGACGTACGTAGCTAAACCTTTTTGAGTCGTCACCTGGGGATCGTTGCTGGAGAGAAACTGTCGCGCGTTTGTTTTATTGATGTAGGAGCATGAGTCTGCTCTGATGACATATGGACGTACACTCCCACAATGTGTTTACGATGAAACATTGACACGCTCGACGTTATTGCAGTTCCAAGGATTCGGTGTCGAAGTGTCAGCGCACCATGTGTCCTTGCTTTGTTCAAAATTGCGAGCGAATGTGAACATTAGATTTTTATTGCACATCAATATATAATTTTATAGCCAAGCCTATAACTGGATCGTATAATTAATCATAATATTCCAATTTGCGAAAAAACTATATAAATAACGCTGCGATTTTACGAGTTCTTGAACTTTTATTGCGTCGGTACTCAAAGGACCTCATTATAAAACTCTTCTTGCTGTCTCTAGAACTGCTAGAATGAGTCAGATTTCTACTAACTTCAATTAATGTTATAAGAATGATGGAAATGCATATTATACATTAATCAAAACAAACGTGACAAAAGACAGTCTCATTTTCATTGTCTCCCATGTCATTCGTCACAATAAAGGAAATTAATCGCTATTGACGACTCGTCATTCCTTTTTTAAACGAACATTATTCATCAAACCAGGGGGCTAAGTCTACTAATTTACAAACGTCACAATGGTCTCTGCATTGTTTGAGTTGAGTTTTTGACAGATTTGCCATATAAAATCTGTCAAAAACTAACAATGCAGAGACCATTGTGACGTTTGTAAATTAGTAGACTTGGCCCCCTGTTTATTAACACTTTGGATTGACAAATTTGCACAATCGTTGTAAACAATTTCTACTAAATTGGATAAATAAAGTAGCCTTCCGCTGCTGATCAAAGCCTCCCCTACAAGTCGACAATACAGACTACTGACCACTAAAACGGATCATCTAGAGGGGATGACATAATTTATTTATCAGAAGGCTTGGCAAATGTGTTGGTGTCCAGTTTTGGTTGGGTCGGTATATACCGGTGAGTGATAATGGCCGGCGAGCTATATGCTCATAGTAGGTGTTTCTCCTATCTTAACACCAATTAAAAGAACAATATCTATGTTATAAGCCGACGACGCAGCGTCGTAATTCGCAGCTCGAAGTAAGTCACTCTCGTACCTCTTTTGTGTTAAGGCACAAATTCCGAACACGAGCTTTGGGTGATTCCCTTTTGTTTTGCAATATTTATTTTATCGTAATTCCAACCCAAGGTCAGCAAGGGTATGCAGCATTCCGGTTTTCATTTCCTTATTTATTTAGATTTGCCTATTACATGTGACAGTAGCGCTTATTTAAAAGTTTACATAACTTATATGTAAAGGTTGGATAAGTTAAACACGTATAATCAATTTATTATTAATACCTTGTTTAAAATAGTATTCATTAATAATCCGGAGATTTACGCTAAATTATGTCCGAGCGTGGGACGATAATTTTGTACAGAATTTATAGCGTCGTGTGTAGACAACGTGGAACAGAAGTTTGCCAAGATCCGTGCTGTGTCATTTCCCTATCCAAATACACACAAATGGAACCAAAAGCTCCTCAATCCTAGAAATTTTGTTCTGAATAAATCGTAAGGACCAAAAGTTCTTGTCGATGAATGTTTTCACAATAACCTCGAACCCTTAAGAAATAAAAGATAAAAAATAATGTAAATATTCTTCTGGTCCATTTTCTTATGATCGGCTACCTTTCTCACTCTAATCTACTATTAAAGTGGCTACCATTTCCCACATTACGTCTATATTCTGTTTTTGCGTTTATATCTTCTGTAAATTATGGCCCAATTTATAAACTTTTCCATATATTTCCAGTAACTTTTATTAGGTTCAGTATTCCCGGTTCCTTCAAAATTGCAGCCATTTAAAATAATTGTACGAGTTTATTTCCTTCACGTCTATGTTAATGCTTCCTAAACAAACATTATGTCGACTATAACTTCTTATTAATAAAGCCCGGGAGTTCCGTACACTGTACGGGATTCTGCTTTCGTTGGCTTTTCTTGCTATTGTTCTGGCTTTAATATCAGAGTGGTCTTTGCAATGACCGGAGGATATATTGAACCAGATTGAGTCTTGTTTTGGTTGAATTTTGTTATGTTTCATGCTGAATTGGAAATGGGAAACAAAAACGTGACTATCAGCTTCTCGTTTTACTGTTGAGATGGCTATACAAGTATATAAGGTCGCATCAAAAATTAGAATCTATTTCAACACTACATTTCTATAATTTTTGAGTTCCATTCCATATACGAATATATCTATAATCCCCTCATAATATCCACACTAACGGTTTATTGCACTTCGCAGCCATGTGTATTATTTATATGAGTATTTAAGAATTTATCACCAGATCACAGTTTATGGCGGTCGCATTCGGGCTCGTACACCGTTAACGCTCGGCCGACACGCTTAATTGCTCCCCAATCGATGCAGGGCCATCATCTGTTTACCTATAATGCGTAGATTAGCCAGCCTTTTATAAGCTATTCATGGCACGTTAATGCTGAGTTTCTATTTCAGCAAGTTTAGTTGAAGGATTATAAATGTATTATTTATGTGATGATCGGTTTTCATTCTCAATAGCATGGAATTCTTAGCTAGATGAGTGATGAATACTTCAAGACTTCGTCAGTAATCTCTTTATTGTTTGATTTTGTTGTTTCATTTGAATAAGTCTTCTTTTAGTAAATCTTTATCACTTCTATTTTCATCATCCTATCTTAGCCAGTCTTTAGATTTTAGGAACCGCTTTCTGGCTAAGCTTTCACTTTGCTTGAAATTATTTTTTTACCATGAATTATCCAAAAAACTGCATTTTGAATTCATCATATTTGGTCGTTCAGCTGAATAACTGCTTTTCGAATATTTCTTTGCAGTTACGATCTCGCTATAATCTATCAACAAACTGCTAAGGTTTCATCTTCTGCCCACAGAATCCTAATGGATATTTGTGATGTCCTTGTCAGTTGTAGTAATTCTGTTTGCTTCCAAAGTGGATGGGCTCGTAACGGAGACTTCGATATCGAGTAGACAGGTACGGTAATATAATTTATGTTTGGCTACACTCGCAAACTTGTACTCTGAGAGGTTGATCGATTTACTTAGACAGCTGGATGCTTAGTAATGTACGACTATCGACTCGAGTTTATTTACTTCTCGCAAATATATTAGATCCTGCTCCGATAGCGATACTGTTTTCTATTCACGAGATAAGATTTTATTTTATTCAAGTTCGCTTTGCGGCCGACCGCAGCCTAAAAGTCTGTTTTATATTATATGCGTCGGACATTTTGGTAAGCGGATTTTGGATAAAGGACCAAATTAACTTTTATTTTGCATACAAAAGATGGTAACGTAAAACCGTTGCTTTAACAAAACAAACCCGTCATACCCAGGCCCTTAAATATTTAATATTCATGACAACATCGTGATTTTTAAAGCAAAGTGCAAAATTATGTTTAAAAACAGATGCGTTATTTGTGGAAGTAAAACGTGTTGCGGCGGTCATTTGAAATATTTACAATCCACAATAAAAATGAATACCATAAACTTCGGATTGCTTACTTTTCACATCCCGCAGTCACTGAGCTCATTGTGTCGGTGATTTCTCCCAGCTTACTCGGTTTCGTCTTCGCTTTTGTGGACTCATAAAAAGAAACTAACAATAAAGTCCAGAAAATCATTACAGCTTCTACTGCATGCTTAGAACCTGGCTCAGTAGTTTGTTCAGCCGTTCTTTAACTTGTTATAAATTTTATAATATATATTATATATATAACAAATCGTACTGATATATCTCAGTTGTCATATAGTCAATAATTATCGTTGAGTCAGCGCTTATTACTGTTAATGATGTTATGTAGGTAATTCTACGCTTCATCTGGTTTGCATGCGTGTCTTATTGAATAGTTCATGAGTATAATATACTGCATCAGTTCTGTTTATGACTTAATTCATGTCACTGCGTTTAGTTGACTCTGTATCAATCATTAATTGCTGTTAGATATTTTTCTTATCAGATAATTTATGGCTTGTATAGTGCTTTAGTTGTTTTTATTATAGATTTATTAATGTCACAATCTTGTTTTATATCGACATTGATTTCCTCAAATAATAATTTTGAGGCTTCCATCATTTGACCGGTGATAGCAGTGTGGTGCTTCCGAGCTTATACAGTTTGAAATTGTAAACTCTTATGTTGCATGTGTGCCAGCGAATCGTATACTGGTATCGTTTTAAATTTGGAAGTGAAGCTTGTACACGGAAATCCTAGTAATTGCACTAGCATGAATATATTTCAAGTTTCAGCATGGTCTGTATAGCAATACATATTGGTTGATTATGCAGCCATTCATATCAGAGGTAAGCAATCTTCATACATACTGAGTGTTCAAACTTTCAATTCTACTTCAGTCACGTTATTTGAAGTAAAACCTTCAAGTTTAACTCCCAAACAAACGACGCCAATTACAAGTCGTCTAGAGAAAACGTCGCGTCATACTTTGCTGGAAATTTTGCCGCGTGGGTCCTCCCCACTCGGATTACTAACTGCGCCTTGCATGTTCTCACCATATGCTTTAGTTTCGCATATGTCCGTGTTTTAGACAGCTTTCAATTAATTTATATTGCTCTTATCTCTAATTATCGCCACTTGCGACTAATTTGGAAGTGAAAGAAAAACAGAAAGGCTGCTGGTTATTGTCCCGAGTTAATTGAAAAAGTCGGGGAAATGGTTTCTGTAGCACATCAGTTATATATGATGGCATTTTCACTATATATGGTGGCTTTTAATCAATTTCCAATCCTTTTATGCCTAATATGGATTTAAGTAGCACTTTATAAATCTACTCGCCATGTTAGCTATAATTACTGTGATGTTATGTATGAATGATGGGGATTCTTCATGCTCAGTAGCTTCTATCATGTTTTGTTCAGTTCAACGTTCGATAGTAAACATTACTGCTGGATAAATTATTGCCTTTGGTTTACAATGGCGTGTGTCTACTACCAGTTTTATATCAGTATCTTCTGTGAAATAAAACTTTTTATCGTTATTACTCTTTAAAATAAAAAATATATTGTTTAGATTTCAAATATTCTTGTTTTCAATGATGAAATGCTGAAAATTTATTTCCCTCATTCCAAAACGAATCAATTCAAAATAAATACATAGGTTACATAACATCAAAGCTCATCAAACAATTTGATAATCGGAATATGAGCTTATCAATATGCAGGTAGGTACCACTGCCGATCCTTTTGATGTACCTAATAAAATATTCAGTATACAGAAACAACTTAAGCACTAACCGACTTTGAAAGAGTACCTGATCAAATAAATGTTTTCTGGATGTTTGCATTCCAAAAGTACCCATATAAAATGAAAGTTAGTTCCCCGAAATGGTATTTGTGTGGTTCACGAGTCGTGTACTGGTCGGATGTCGGATCGTCAAGGGTACGGTAACCCCTAACACGTTTTATGTTTGTGGTACATCGTGGTAGCGTTATTTATGAAGCGTTGCTGCTCTTTATTTATCCTTTGAAAGACTCACTCAAAGGCGTTGTAGGTTAGAGAAAAATGAGCCAGCATGTACGGTGACGCCTCGGAAGCCTAGACACACTGAACAAAAATCGTAAAAATTTGACGTCCATATAAAAACGGCACTAAAACTTGTAGGATGCGCAGTAAAATCTGTTGCCTGGTGTTAGAGCCTTCCTCGGTGCGTGCGCCATTACAAAAGTATTCCGAGCAATATAATTTTTATTTTATATACGCTTTAAATTTTGAGGTTTTTTCAACCGCTTTCTGAAGCGTTTACCAGAAGTATTAAATATAATTTCACGCCTGACGATTGAAAAAACGAACTGGTTTGCACTTAACGTGGCGATACGCCAACTATTACTGCCTGTCGTGTTACAAAATATTCAACAGTTTTTTTACTTCATCGTACAAGTGTGAGACATTGTAACAACCTTATCGGGAATACACAAAGAACAATGCAAACTGCCAACAAAAGCATGCTAAAAATTACGTTACGCATATAACATAACGTGGAAGCCTTCGTGAAACATTAAACCGTGGTTTTATTTACTGCGCCGTCGCGTCGTCTAAGGTAAAGGAATCTCGCCGTAAATAACCGCTTTATGATATTTCCACGACTTCATTAAGTCTTTCAATGATATAACTCTGAGAGTTATAGCCTCTCAACATTCATAATACATGCTCTTATTGTGTACGCAAAATAGAAAGTATATTAATTACACTTGAGCACGAATGTGAACGATAAAAACCATAAAATCCCGTAATGCGACTAAAATTCGTGATTCAGAGAGATTTGGTGTCGTAGCTCAGTTGCAGGTTGTTGAGATAGGGCGGGGGCGACCCTTTCCCGTTAATGTATTCTGGCAATTTCGCTAACGCCCTCCCGGGAACTCGAGCCCTGGCTAGACCCTAGATTAAATTTGTACTCTTCTGTTTACCATTACTTTTTGTTACTTATCCTGTCAGCTCAACCGGTATAGATACTTAAGCCAAGGCTTAATCTGTCCACCAGTCTGTATAGGCGAAATTTGAGTTTTCGTTCAAATTAGTATCTGTGTCCATATCTCAAAATATCCTCACGGCGCGTTGTATTAACGTTTATCACGATTGTGATTAAATATTGGGAGGAATATAAGCTGGGAATTTTAATCGATTACGCAAGAATTTTCGCACGGAGGATTCTCGATAAAATGTTCAACGAGCCAACATTTTAACATCAGACTGTACGGAAAATCTTATCTGTTGATCATTTATATCCTTGACATCTCATTTGTCTAGGACAGTAGTTTTACGGAATATTGTCCCCAATAATTTTCTTATTTTCCGACAGACTCAGTAATGCATTGAGTTATACATTACTTTAAAACTGCTACTTTTGGCCTCGCGTCGTATTCTCGTGGGACTGAGAGCGGTTTCGTGTTTTCGCTCGCAGTAATAACAACTCCGTACTGTTTCGTGTGACACCGACATTCCCCCTGAGCCCGACCTCTTCCGTACTCATGTGCGCACCATGTCCGTTCTTATATTCAAACAAAACCATAAAACAGTTAATCAGTCATCGATTAATAGATACTAGCACTCGCCAACTGACGTGCTCCCTGGGATGATTAATTGATCTACAGAATAAGTTCTCATCTTGATTATTTGTCCAATATTTCTTTGCAACCTTCGCGATGCTATGAATGGGATGATAGCATAGTATATTGTTAATGCCGAAGGTTACTGCGGTGTTTCACAGGCTGAAGTATATACTAAAAGCAGTATGCTACTCGACTCTATAGCCAGCCTTTGCCAAATTATTTTTAACGCCACCTCCAATTCATGTCAGTAAAGAGCGTTCCAATTCTTTTACGTTTTGGAATAATTTGAGGCAGACACCGCTAAGGGTTCGCAAAGCCGTCGGTACTTGGCACGGGGTGACGAGAGGCTTCTTGGCTCGCAGGCTCGAGATCAGCGCGGGCGTAGCCCCTTGTGCGGCCCCGTCTCGATGACGTCTTGGAAGCTTGCCCGATAGGCTTTAGATAAACGCTACCGTAATGCAAGCAACGTAACGCAAGCGTTAAATCCATTATAAAATATACTGCCACGTGAAGTTGATTTAAAATTTGTACTTCCACGGAAAACAGACGCCTCATTCGCAATGCAAATGTATTCATGTAGCGGTAATGAAGAGTATCATGTCGCATTCAATCTCCACCTGCCACCTGTGTTCGTTAACCGAGGCAAGTTTTTATATTTTGCTTCGCGTATTTGGGAATCGCTCCTGAAGTTTTGAAATGTTGGACGGTATATTTCAGCGTGTGGTGCAGACTTCGTTATGCCGAATTATTGCGGGCGGGCGGTGCAGCTCCCAGTTCGCGTAATGTGCGAGTGTTTAGATACACAGGACATGGCGCGCATGTTTGCTGCATGTTGTCAACGACAGCTTACGCCACCAATTTACTGCTTCAGCTGCGTTAACTGTATGTGATGTATGTCATCTAATTACTACTCTCTAGAGATTCAATTTACCTACAACTATTATTCAAAACAATTACTGTTACTTTTGTAATCCAAGTGTTCTGAATTTGCATAAGCGTTTAAACCCAAAATTCACTTTCTCTTCGTTTTTATTGTTGGTAAAAGTCACGACTTAGAAACTGTAAGGGAAAACGTTCTCAGTAGGTTTTACCAGAACGTTATGCTCTAAATATTTAGTCTCAGATATAACATATTCCTCACAGTCCTCCAATTTACTTTGCCTATTCCGGGACGGAGGAGAAATCCACCGTCGCATTCAACCGATCGTAATTTTGTTTCATTCGCGAAAGTTTGCACTGAAAAGTCTTAAGGTCAACCTTGTAGTGAGCTTTCACATTAAGTTTTGTCGTGTTTATAAATGGAAATGAGATTTGTTATGTGGGCCTTTTTCTTTTCCAGTTAATATCCATTGTGTAGATTAGCATCCTGCGGAAAATCCCGTTGAGAGAGGAATAAAGAAATAGCGGCGGAAATTCGTTGGGTCCCGCGATCGGCGCCGCCTCCCGTCGGCTAATGGCGTGCTTCATTGACTATTCTGTTCGAAACTTTGCTTAATAAGCTAATGCAGCTACATAATTGGGAAGCATCACGCTGTTTACTAATCACGGTGTTATTACCACGTTAACATGTTCCACCGGACGTCACGTCGGATCGGAATCGCGTTCTTTGAAGTTTTATTATTCATCGGATTAGTCACATTCGTTTCACTAAAAACATTGGTTTTTATGACAGCGTTTAGACGAAATATGTGTGCTGCGTTCCCATAGTTTTCAATTCAAAACTTTGTGTTTCTATGTACTTATCTCGCTTGAACAGGAGTTGGTAGTGAAGGACATGTCGAACTAATATCGGGTGGCGTTTATGAAGCAAGCACTTTATAGGCGCGGAGGCTTGTTCTTAATAAAGTATCGTGTGATCCAACGCCTGCCGCTCGTCCGCCTTCGGTGGAGGCATCTACTGTAGGTAGATGTATTTAAGAACGAGTTTCAAAGGCGTATTAAATAAGGATTTTGGACGATACCATTAATTATTATAACACTAAATTGTCACAATCTCAGCTTATTTTCAAAATATTTACAGAAAAGTCCCTTTCTAAGCTTTCTGTCGGAATTGAATCAATATTTGCGAGAATACCTTTTTAAACCCCGACGGAAAAAGAGGGGTGTTATAAGTTTAACGTGTGTATCTGTGTCTGTCTGCGGCATCGTAGCTCCTAAAAGGCAGAACCGATTTTATTTTAAACGTGACTTGATCGAGATGGTGCTTATCTAAAAAAAAGAAGAAAATCCTTTCAGCTGTTTTAGAGGTTTTAATTTGGGTCGGAGGTATTTTTTAATTTTAAATTTAACTTGTCTCAGACTGTCAAAGTTTCCCCGTGTTTCTACCTTCCATTACTTAAGATTTAAGTTTAAGCTCTTCAAAAAAGTTGAACATGAAAGTGTCAACGTTTTAAGCGTCTCAGTCTCAGGGGATTAGTAAAACCTCTTTCAGAGTCCAGGCAAAAATAACAACACACGACCAACACTAGACGCGGCGCCGCCGCCGGAGCGGTCGCCTGAGTCCGTCGGTCGGTCCGGTCCGTCCATCCGTCCGTAAGCCGCTATTCATCAACGCCCGACCTTTGCCCACTTTTACGTTAACTTGGCGTGTTTGCCCCGAACTTACCCGTCGTGTTTTAATATTCATTTAAAATTAAGCCACACAGAAATATGATTATATTTTTTCCGTTTTGATTAACAATCGCAGGGGACGCAATGTAAATAATGTGAATTTCTTCTTTTTCATTCGTGTGTAACATTAATTGTGAGTTCGTGTTTCGTGACCTCCTTTTGCTGTAATGATTTTGTCGGTAAACTGAATTATAAGCTTTCGGTATTATTTTTCCGGGTAGTTTCTAATTTCGTTGTATGTTTGGTTGTAGGACTACGTCTATGACATATTTCATCAGATGGCTTGAGGGTTGCTAGAAAAATGAGATTTGTTGTACCGTCTTCTTTCGAACACATTTCTACTAATGATGTAGTTTTATGTTTAACATTAGTATGACGTAAATTGATATTAGTAAAACTTTTTTACAAAAAATTAAACCGACGAAAAAAGAAACTGAAAAGCAAAAAATAAATCTTTCAGTCTAACTAAGCTCTTCAATTAATGTAAATTAAAAATTTTGAGTCGGCGCCAAACAATCAACGCAGATCGATTAACGACGATCAATCAAGCTGCCATAAGTTTTCATGGCGCCTTGTATGTCTGGCGCCGACTCAAAATTATTAATTTACATTAATTGAAGAGCTTAGTTAGACTGAAAGATTTATTTTTTGCTTTTCAGTTTCTTTTTTCGTTGGTTTAGTTTTTTGTAAAAAAGTTTTTATTTTTCGCTTTTAAGTTTCCATTTCAAATAAATGAACTTATTTATTTATTTAGGACTACCAACAATGGCTTACACTACAGATATCTTTAAAAAAAAACATGAAATTAAAACTTAGTACAGTGGATTAATTACTTTAAGGTAAACACCACATTACCCAAATTAAATTATGTTAATTGACAACTTGGGTACATGACAAGTTTTCAAGCAAACTTAATACCAGAGGAAAAATATGCTAGATTCAAAAGTCATCATAAAAGTTTCATAACAAATCAGACAAAACAGTCAAGAATTTTAGATTTCAGCTTAGGGAACCAAGTTTAAATCGATTAGATCGCTATTACATAGTAAATAAAACCTTGCAAAACCTAGCATATAGACAGTTATATGCTATACCGATTTTCTCTGTGGAGGACAAAGAGTAGTAATAGGTCTACGCGGAATTCATGACGGACGGAGCACGCAAGATATTGAGTGCGAGCAGTGGAGGTTAGTCGATAATTCCTTTAAGAAATTTACATACAAACATTGCGTCTTTTGAACATCTTCGTTCTTCTAAAGTGTTGAAGAAATTCAATCTATTTTTATAAGAAGATGTTTTTTTAGCTATGCCAACAGAAACAGCTAGATGCCAATCAAAGCGTTTTTGAACGTGTTCTAGATGAAAACTATTCGTAGCATAGTGCGGTCGCCACACCATATTACAGTATTCCGCTACATATCAACTACAAAGTGTAAAGTACACTGTCATATGACAAAATCACAGCATCTTGGACGCATTTTTGGGGCTTGTATATAAACGCCTACCAGAAAAGTGCCTATTTTACTATCAAAAAATTCGAAATATCCGCCAGAATGGATAAATGCTCACCAAATTGTGTTTCATAAAGTATTGTAGAAATGAACCTATTTTCCTTTTTATTCTATGCCTTATAGATTTATAAACGTCTTTTAATTTCTTACTACCTGCCAAGATAGCTCGACGGAGCCCCGCTTAGCGGGGCTCCTATTTCTGTCTACAAGGTTTAAAGGAACCTAACCAACCAAACCTCGGGGTGCCCCTGACGTCGACTGGCGTGGGTTAGGGTTAATAAGCAGCTCGACGGAGCCCCGCTTTGCGGGGCTCCTATTTCTGTCTAAAAGGTTTAAAGGAACCTAACCAACCGAACCTCGGGGTGCCCCTGATGTCGACCGTCTATGGTTAGATTTGATGAGCATTTATCCATTTTGGTAGGCAAAAAGAATATAAATACAACACGTACAATTATTCTGATGAGTGTATAATTATTTTGGAACTTAAAACGTTGTTCTTTAGGCACCTCGGTATAGAGAGGGTTTATTTTATTTGGAGTTAACACATTTTACTTGGTACTTAGTCTTAGGGTCTAAAAAGTAAGCTAAGCAACCTAAGTAAGGTAAGCTTCAGCTTGCTTAGTCTTTGGGCTATGTCGATTACCTTGGTTCTCTGGCGGATAACGTCGTTTCGGATTTTATCCTTCAGCTTTGGCTTTTTTTTTTGCCTTCTTCCAAGCATAGCTCTCTCCATAGCTCGCTGAGTGACTTTAAACTTATGGACCAGTCTCACCGTGAGTGTCGACGTTTCGGCTCCGTAAGTCGTAACCATTAGGACACACGCTTTGAAGACTGTCGTCTTTAGGCACTGCGGTATAGACGACGAGAAGACCTGATGAAGTTTACCAAATGCTGCCCATCCCAGCTGAATCCTACTATCGGCTTCCCTCTCAAAATTGAGATGGGCCTATAGTTCTTATGTTGACATTGTTATCCGATTTATGTATAGTCACCATCTTCGCCATTTTCCATTTTATAGGGAATATGCCAGATGTTAAGGATTTGCTGTTTATAGCTGTAATAAATATTACCTTTATTAATTTCGAAGCTTTTGAATGTTTTGAGTATGTTCTCTAAGCTAATATTTAGAACTTCCCTCGACTGCCTTCCGAAACCAACATCACACCCTCTATGACAGTCATACTCCAGCTAGGTTTAAAGTTCTCATCAAGATTAATGAAATAAACCCAAACACGATCTAACTGTTGTAATCTGTCGAGAAGCTCTCTCGACTGTCTTCCGTCTCCATCATCAGATGATCTCCAGGTCTCTTTTTTGTTGAAGCATCATTAGAACTACATATATGTGCCAAATTTCAATAGAATCGGTTAACAAGAGAACATTCAGTGGGTGAAAAACCATTTAACCCCTATTTTTCTACCCTCAGGGGTGGATTTCGTTTTTCAATTTTAAATGGGACCAATAAATAGGTGAAAAAAATTATAAGGGTCGACTTGAGAACCTCCTCATTTTTTTTTCGTCGGTTAAAAATACGTTCTAACTTTTAATGTTGCGATTGCTACATGAATCCAAATAAGTCCTTTGAAAGCAACAATCAAGTTTTATCACATCACAGAACAAAAACCCCAAATGGTCACTATCTGTGTTTGAAACAAATAAACCCATTGTCGGCTTCCCGTACGGGATCAACTCGTATCAGTTGACGGACGATACGCGGTGCAAACGTCCCTGGATCCCTCACGACGTTGATGTATAGTGGAAAATGTTACACCGGACGTCACGTCGGATCGGAATCGCGTTCTTTGAAGTTTTATTATTCATCGGATTAGTCACATTCGTTTCACTAAAAACATTGGTTTTTATGACAGCGTTTAGACGAAATATGTGTGCTGCGTTCCCATAGTTTTCAATTCAAAACTTTGTGTTTCTATGTACTTATCTCGCTTGAACAGGAGTTGGTAGTGAAGGACATGTCGAACTAATATCGGGTGGCGTTTATGAAGCAAGCACTTTATAGGCGCGGAGGCTTGTTCTTAATAAAGTATCGTGTGATCCAACGCCTGCCGCTCGTCCGCCTTCGGTGGAGGCATCTACTGTAGGTAGATGTATTTAAGAACGAGTTTCAAAGGCGTATTAAATAAGGATTTTGGACGATACCATTAATTATTATAACACTAAATTGTCACAATCTCAGCTTATTTTCAAAATATTTACAGAAAAGTCCCTTTCTAAGCTTTCTGTCGGAATTGAATCAATATTTGCGAGAATACCTTTTTAAACCCCGACGGAAAAAGAGGGGTGTTATAAGTTTAACGTGTGTATCTGTGTCTGTCTGCGGCATCGTAGCTCCTAAAAGGCAGAACCGATTTTATTTTAAACGTGACTTGATCGAGATGGTGCTTATCTAAAAAAAAGAAGAAAATCCTTTCAGCTGTTTTAGAGGTTTTAATTTGGGTCGGAGGTATTTTTTAATTTTAAATTTAACTTGTCTCAGACTGTCAAAGTTTCCCCGTGTTTCTACCTTCCATTACTTAAGATTTAAGTTTAAGCTCTTCAAAAAAGTTGAACATGAAAGTGTCAACGTTTTAAGCGTCTCAGTCTCAGGGGATTAGTAAAACCTCTTTCAGAGTCCAGGCAAAAATAACAACACACGACCAACACTAGACGCGGCGCCGCCGCCGGAGCGGTCGCCTGAGTCCGTCGGTCGGTCCGGTCCGTCCATCCGTCCGTAAGCCGCTATTCATCAACGCCCGACCTTTGCCCACTTTTACGTTAACTTGGCGTGTTTGCCCCGAACTTACCCGTCGTGTTTTAATATTCATTTAAAATTAAGCCACACAGAAATATGATTATATTTTTTCCGTTTTGATTAACAATCGCAGGGGACGCAATGTAAATAATGTGAATTTCTTCTTTTTCATTCGTGTGTAACATTAATTGTGAGTTCGTGTTTCGTGACCTCCTTTTGCTGTAATGATTTTGTCGGTAAACTGAATTATAAGCTTTCGGTATTATTTTTCCGGGTAGTTTCTAATTTCGTTGTATGTTTGGTTGTAGGACTACGTCTATGACATATTTCATCAGATGGCTTGAGGGTTGCTAGAAAAATGAGATTTGTTGTACCGTCTTCTTTCGAACACATTTCTACTAATGATGTAGTTTTATGTTTAACATTAGTATGACGTAAATTGATATTAGTAAAACTTTTTTACAAAAAATTAAACCGACGAAAAAAGAAACTGAAAAGCAAAAAATAAATCTTTCAGTCTAACTAAGCTCTTCAATTAATGTAAATTAAAAATTTTGAGTCGGCGCCAAACAATCAACGCAGATCGATTAACGACGATCAATCAAGCTGCCATAAGTTTTCATGGCGCCTTGTATGTCTGGCGCCGACTCAAAATTATTAATTTACATTAATTGAAGAGCTTAGTTAGACTGAAAGATTTTTTTTTTGCTTTTCAGTTTCTTTTTTCGTTGGTTTAGTTTTTTGTAAAAAAGTTTTTATTTTTCGCTTTTAAGTTTCCATTTCAAATAAATGAACTTATTTATTTATTTAGGACTACCAACAATGGCTTACACTACAGATATCTTTAAAAAAAAACATGAAATTAAAACTTAGTACAGTGGATTAATTACTTTAAGGTAAACACCACATTACCCAAATTAAATTATGTTAATTGACAACTTGGGTACATGACAAGTTTTCAAGCAAACTTAATACCAGAGGAAAAATATGCTAGATTCAAAAGTCATCATAAAAGTTTCATAACAAATCAGACAAAACAGTCAAGAATTTTAGATTTCAGCTTAGGGAACCAAGTTTAAATCGATTAGATCGCTATTACATAGTAAATAAAACCTTGCAAAACCTAGCATATAGACAGTTATATGCTATACCGATTTTCTCTGTGGAGGACAAAGAGTAGTAATAGGTCTACGCGGAATTCATGACGGACGGAGCACGCAAGATATTGAGTGCGAGCAGTGGAGGTTAGTCGATAATTCCTTTAAGAAATTTACATACAAACATTGCGTCTTTTGAACATCTTCGTTCTTCTAAAGTGTTGAAGAAATTCAATCTATTTTTATAAGAAGATGTTTTTTTAGCTATGCCAACAGAAACAGCTAGATGCCAATCAAAGCGTTTTTGAACGTGTTCTAGATGAAAACTATTCGTAGCATAGTGCGGTCGCCACACCATATTACAGTATTCCGCTACATATCAACTACAAAGTGTAAAGTACACTGTCATATGACAAAATCACAGCATCTTGGACGCATTTTTGGGGCTTGTATATAAACGCCTACCAGAAAAGTGCCTATTTTACTATCAAAAAATTCGAAATATCCGCCAGAATGGATAAATGCTCACCAAATTGTGTTTCATAAAGTATTGTAGAAATGAACCTATTTTCCTTTTTATTCTATGCCTTATAGATTTATAAACGTCTTTTAATTTCTTACTACCTGCCAAGATAGCTCGACGGAGCCCCGCTTAGCGGGGCTCCTATTTCTGTCTACAAGGTTTAAAGGAACCTAACCAACCAAACCTCGGGGTGCCCCTGACGTCGACTGGCGTGGGTTAGGGTTAATAAGCAGCTCGACGGAGCCCCGCTTTGCGGGGCTCCTATTTCTGTCTAAAAGGTTTAAAGGAACCTAACCAACCGAACCTCGGGGTGCCCCTGATGTCGACCGTCTATGGTTAGATTTGATGAGCATTTATCCATTTTGGTAGGCAAAAAGAATATAAATACAACACGTACAATTATTCTGATGAGTGTATAATTATTTTGGAACTTAAAACGTTGTTCTTTAGGCACCTCGGTATAGAGAGGGTTTATTTTATTTGGAGTTAACACATTTTACTTGGTACTTAGTCTTAGGGTCTAAAAAGTAAGCTAAGCAACCTAAGTAAGGTAAGCTTCAGCTTGCTTAGTCTTTGGGCTATGTCGATTACCTTGGTTCTCTGGCGGATAACGTCGTTTCGGATTTTATCCTTCAGCTTTGGCTTTTTTTTTTGCCTTCTTCCAAGCATAGCTCTCTCCATAGCTCGCTGAGTGACTTTAAACTTATGGACCAGTCTCACCGTGAGTGTCGACGTTTCGGCTCCGTAAGTCGTAACCATTAGGACACACGCTTTGAAGACTGTCGTCTTTAGGCACTGCGGTATAGACGACGAGAAGACCTGATGAAGTTTACCAAATGCTGCCCATCCCAGCTGAATCCTACTATCGGCTTCCCTCTCAAAATTGAGATGGGCCTATAGTTCTTATGTTGACATTGTTATCCGATTTATGTATAGTCACCATCTTCGCCATTTTCCATTTTATAGGGAATATGCCAGATGTTAAGGATTTGCTGTTTATAGCTGTAATAAATATTACCTTTATTAATTTCGAAGCTTTTGAATGTTTTGAGTATGTTCTCTAAGCTAATATTTAGAACTTCCCTCGACTGCCTTCCGAAACCAACATCACACCCTCTATGACAGTCATACTCCAGCTAGGTTTAAAGTTCTCATCAAGATTAATGAAATAAACCCAAACACGATCTAACTGTTGTAATCTGTCGAGAAGCTCTCTCGACTGTCTTCCGTCTCCATCATCAGATGATCTCCAGGTCTCTTTTTTGTTGAAGCATCATTAGAACTACATATATGTGCCAAATTTCAATAGAATCGGTTAACAAGAGAACATTCAGTGGGTGAAAAACCATTTAACCCCTATTTTTCTACCCTCAGGGGTGGATTTCGTTTTTCAATTTTAAATGGGACCAATAAATAGGTGAAAAAAATTATAAGGGTCGACTTGAGAACCTCCTCATTTTTTTTTCGTCGGTTAAAAATACGTTCTAACTTTTAATGTTGCGATTGCTACATGAATCCAAATAAGTCCTTTGAAAGCAACAATCAAGTTTTATCACATCACAGAACAAAAACCCCAAATGGTCACTATCTGTGTTTGAAACAAATAAACCCATTGTCGGCTTCCCGTACGGGATCAACTCGTATCAGTTGACGGACGATACGCGGTGCAAACGTCCCTGGATCCCTCACGACGTTGATGTATAGTGGACGAAGGACCCGGAGAACAGCGAGGACGCTCGGATTACCACGATAATAACCCAAATATCAGGAGCGACACCAATCATACTCAACGACGGCAAAAACTTGCCTTATTTATGGTGTTCCTATATTTTTGTGTGAACACAAAACTTGGTAAAGGGAGATTTGTGGGAACATGGGTTTAGCGATCCGGGCGAACGGTTTTCCTCATAGGATATAGAAGCGAAAGTAGCGAATTGTGCGAACACCACCACAATTTTATCGAGTTTTAGATGGTCGGCAGTAGCTTGTCGTTGAAAACTATAAAACTTTAGGAACTATTGAATTCTACGTTACCATTGTCAGTTCGCGCCGTCATGTAGCATTTGTTACCCTGGCCGGTTAGTATTAACTAAACATAAAAGAGGGTTGTTGTTGCTGCTGCTGGCTGCTTGGAAATATACTTGAGGCTATCGGGAAATTCGTTGTCCCGCAGACTTTGTATTCAAACTTCATTTTGATATATTTCTCTGTAACAATTTCTTGTTTCCACCAACCGAAATAAAAACCATCTTTATTCATTTACCCACGTTATCTATTTATTATTCGTATATCTACTTTGTTATTGACTTAACAGGTTCTGTTTTCACTTCTATATTGTAAACATTCATTACAATCGTGAATTAATTAAACGTATAACCAAACACAGTTGTACCTTTAATATCATTACAGTTGACTTAAGTCAGAATTTTAAGAGCTCAAGTTCCCAAGAATTTTATCATTTGTATTTGGAGAGAGCTCATTACTCATTCGTGCTTGACAAAGAAGCCTTTCACATTATTTCATATGGAGTAAAATGTATTCTGATCAGTACGTTTGTCCAGCAAACAGTGTTGAGAACGATTTATCAACGTCTCCCTTCCACGTACTGTCTTCGGAATGGTCATTTGCACCGACATTGTTGGATGTCTTTCGACGCATCTTAAATATCCGTGATTTACCTACTTCTTGCGTCTCTTCCGAGGGCACTGACCGCTTACTGATCATATTTTGCTCCATTCCGTGTCATCAACTCATTTCAGTCTTCACAAATGTGCGATTTTCGCTGAAATATCTCGCGATAAATTCGCGCTTCATACCCGAATATTTTGGAACAAGATTCTTCAAAAATTTAGAAATGTACTAATTTATTATACGACAAGCTGTGCTCTCGCACGTTTTTATCTTAGAAAATAATTCTAGTCACAAACAAAACGTTTTCTATATTTCAAGTACGTTCTATGCAAATATGACGGGCAACTAGTGTCAACCGGTTTTCGTTCAATAAACCCGTGTCGATGATCCATCAATGTCACATCTGTATCTGTACCTTCCCTATCCGTAAAAAGGATGAGAAGAAAACATAATGGCGAGCTGGAAATTGCGACAGGACTGTGTTATGCATGTTCCACATAATATGCATGTGAAGAGAATATTCATAAATTAGACACGGCAATTAAGAGTGAGACACTGAAGTGCAGTGTCGGCGCGTGCATTGTGTAGGACGTAGTCCTACCGGTCTGCGGCGAGAAACAATGACTGAAACATACTCGAACCGTAATGTGCGTTAAAGCGGGCCATTTCTACGCTTTCGTTGTGAATAGTAGGACACCCTTAAGTACTGTCGAAGTGAATATTACCATTCGTGTTACATCGATGGTGTAATGTTACCTTACAAATGACATTTCTGCAAATAACTTGGACGATTTATTATGCACCATACATGTTTTTGAACTGCACTGCATAGTTATTCTATTGATTTTGCACCCAACAAAGACGAGTTTTTGCTGTAGAACATAAAATATTTGAAGGTAAACTTGTCTGGGGAAAATGTTGAAATTTATTTTTCATGTAGACCGTGTCACGCCCACGACTTGTTATTTAGATTTTCTATCAGGAAATTCTCTGTAGAAATTTCGATTTGTACTTCGTTACAGCCTGCGTTCAAGATTGACTAAACAAACGGTTTTGTTTTTATCATTTTGTTTTCAAGCGTTATTTCGTTTTACATTGTTACTGGCCGTCAGACAACAGCAGTTATGTTAATTTCATCGCATAAAAGAATACAAACCACTTTTATGAACGCTGTGTGCGTGAGCAGTCATTTTGGTGACTGATCGATATAAATCGAATAAACAATTACAATAATTTAGTTGAAACTGCATGCAGTTTATTAATAACAAAGAGAACATAAAATAGATGTAATCGTAAACACAGTTATCAAAAAGGTCGATTGCATAATATTTTAATGTGTCGTATTAATATTTAATGCTGTGCACACCGATGCTAGTGACACGGATTCCGTATTCGGATTTTAATGTAACAAATGAATGAATACGTAATTTTGCAGCAGATCAAAAGCGTTTTACGGTATATTCATTTTTCAATATTATCTGTGCCCTTTCAATGCCTTTGCCTAGGGTTATAACTTATAATGATTTATCAGTCGCTAACAGAGATGTCTGATAACGAGTTGTTTGACTAATCGATGCTCAGATAAATATATATTTTTTTTGCCAGGGATCGAGTTTGTGTTGTAAAGGATTTTTTGTGTCTACAGACTATTCGGTTGTCGGGTTTGGGTGCACAGCTGCACGACATCCGGGCTTTCAGTCCACAATTTATATGTATGCTACTACGCCTTATGAACACAAGTGTATTCCACTGTTTCTTCATGTTTGCCTACTCTAAATACCTTCTACATTCGTTGTTACGGAATATAATGCAGTTGGAAAGTAAACAAAAACGTTTTTAGAAGTCCCACAAATTTTATGGACAAAGCAGTCCATTTATTTTGATCCGTTATCAGTCTACAGAACTTTTTGTGGCTATCTACAAAATGTTTGAACAAAAAATAACTAAAAATCGCGACCGCGAAAACTTTTTACTGACAGTTGAAACGTCAGTACTCGTTCAATTTCAGGTTCTATTTTCTGAAGTTTACAAAGTTTCTTGTTGCGGTATACAAAGGTATTAGTCACACTCCAGTTTTATTTAGAAACTGGTTTCGGCCCGCGACTTCGTCTACGAGAAATTTCTTGTTTTAACATAAAATATATCCTGACACTCGCCGATACTGAAGCTTTCCATTAGTGAAAGAATTTTCTAAATTGGATCATTAGTTTCAAAGATTACGTACTATTCTTTCGATTTTGCTTCATAATTCACTCAGATAACACAAAAATTATTCCTAACAATGGGAAACGAAACTAAATCCTGTATCGTAAAATTGTATCCTCTCATATACGCCATCCTGCGTGTCGTGTTTGATGGGGCGGTAAGGGGTGTGCGGGGGTTGCGGGCGCGGGGGCGGAATCTCAGCCCCTCAGTAAATAATTACCGCCCCGCACAGGGGTGTAGCCCCAAAACCGTCCGTGAGCCCCTGGCCCCGGCCGGCTCTTCCAGCTTGCCGCGTTTGTTGCCAATTCTTATTGTGCTCGCAATCTCACGAAAATAAATTGATATGGCAAACGAATACGTAATTTGTTGGAGGTACTTATTGCTTAGTTATTCTTGCAATAAATTGAGGAATTGGTTGTAATGTCTCTCAGAATTTCTTGGGCCCGTGATGAATAGAATTGGACGTTAAGAGTCGAGTTGCATAACAAGTGATTTTAATTTTGAGGACTTTTAATATTAGTAGGATCCTGAATAATTCCTTTGTGTGGATAGCATAACTTAATATAGCGTCTATTTCAGGATAAGCCTCTTGATTATCCGACTGAATGTTCTCCGGATATCAAAAAAAAAACTATGCTTAAAAAAATTGTAGAAATTATTAGCAATAGTATATTCGATTGCCATAGTAAAGGCGATTCAACTACAATCTAGGCCGACGCATGCCAAATCGTGCAATCTTTTACGCAAATTGTACGCTGTTTTCTATGTCAAGGAGCGATTAGCTATTCTTTCCATTCAATAAAACTATGAATGGAATCAATTATGTTACGAAATATCTTTACGTGTTTAGCATTACGTATGCGGCAAAATTATTAACTGAAAATGTATTGATTTTGACGTAGCCTTTGCTATCAACATTTTTAAGCACTGCTAAAATGAACTGGACAATATGAACACTGTGTATTACCGCGGCCTCGCTTCTAAATTCTATGTCCGTATTCAAAGTTTAATCTAAGTAAATCTTGCCTATTATTTTTTGTTTCATTGATAACATTCTGTTATCTTATTATGTGGCGTAAATGTCGCGTTACATAATCTGTCTCTATTTGTCATATTATTTTGTACCTATTATGTATTTGTAGACGTCATTATTTACAAAAGATATACAGAGTCGCAGGGATATCGGGCGGTGCGCAAACTGTAATCATGAAATCAGCACATGATTCTAGACCCTCTTGCGCAGAAATTTCTCGTCGGTTATAAAAAAAAAAAACTGCTGTTTCATAGTGTAAAAAGTGAAATACTACGCGGTAAAAATCTATGGAACAACTAATTCAAAAAATTATAACTGACGAAATTTTCCTATGCTAGGGGTATAGAACCATATGCTGAATTCATGGTTACAGTTTGCGCACTGGTTAAAAAAGTATCCTGTATAAAGGCTCGTGCACACAGGCGCGACGCGACAGCGTACACAAAGGCACCGCGTGCAGCGCGACGGGCGGCGCCTTTGTGTGGGGCTGTCGCGTCGCGCCGGTGTGTACGAGCCTTAAAAAAATATGTTTAATTTAATTCACAGCAGTTCATTCATATGATTACAATTGCTGTTCAATATCATTGAGGCATTCCTAAACCTATTTACGTCAAACTGCATTCGTGTAATATAAAGCATTCGTAATTTAATAAACAATATGCTCGAAATTTACGCAGCAGTAATAATAATAATAATAATAGGAACAACTCCTAAATTCTATAGTCTGTATATGTATAGGTAGGGTAAGAGTAAGACGCAGACTCGATTCCGTGGGGTCTCGAATAGATACAGATTAGACAAGCGACCGCAACCGCTACGTGACCGGGACTACCCGCATTCAAATATTTTTGGTCTATTTCTTTGATCGTGCCCCATTATTATACTTACAAGTATACCTACCTACAAATGAAATTTTGCTCTTGGTTAGAGTGGGCTAATCATAGGGGTAAAGAAATGTGGTAGGTACTGAAGTGGAATCTGAATGCGTTGCTTCATACCAAAACCTTGGTTGAGCTTTGTTGGTTGCCCTTGGTACGTTTTCGACACCATATTTAGAGGCATAAATAATGTGAGCTTGTAGTAGCCAGAAATTGTGAGGTCTGCACATATCATACAAACTCACGCCTTCTTCCCATGGGGGTAGGCAGAAACTACAGATCGCCACCTGCTACGATTCTTATCGTCCTTTTGCTTCGTTTACGTTCATACATCTGGTCAGACACGCACGCCGGGTGCAAGTACTACGCACCTGACCTTTCTGTAGAACATCACCAATAAAGTCACTATAATTATGCTCTCTTAGGGCGACCCCTTCCGGCGTTTCAACTCACATCTGCCTTGTAAATACCTTTTGTTAGTCGCCTTTCATTCATTCTCTCAACATGACCAAACCATCTAAGCATACTCTTGTAAATTTTTGTCCCTACATCTTCTTTATACCATTCAACCATTTCTTTTTCATATGAGGTCTGGTTATAATATTTCGTTGCAAAAACGAAATTAAAAGATGTAAACGATCGCTTTTAGTGATAAGACCGCCCATTTTGTCACACTGTGTAAAATTTCTACATTATTTTGTATCTGTAATTTTTATTGTGTACCTACATAATAAAAATAACTTTATCTATCTAAATAAAATATTTACAGTAGACCTAGAAGTATTTGCCTATGCACGTACTAATTTCCCTATGAAATTTACAGCTGTAATGTTCCCAGTACCTACATACGTTAAGTACTTGCCGTATATTCACACCTCATTGAGGTTGCTATTAGGTCCCCAAGTAATAGGAATAGTATCGCTTTTATAGCTCACTTTAACGATATTAAAATGTATTCTATGCCTAGCACATAAAATAAAAAAGAAACAACTAGGTATTAGTAATGGAATGACTAATGGATAAATGCTGTTTTTTTCCTTTTCGCACTGCTCGCAAAGCAATGCGAAAGAGGAAGATAAAACAACATTTCTAAGTTATTCGTACAAAAAGTTTAATTTCGCTTCAATTAAAACGAGTTCCAAACTAAATTTAAAACGTACAACTTACAAATTAATTCATTCATTCATCAGGTACCATAATTTGTGTTCGCATTGTAATGTAAATAATGTAAACGAAACACATTGTGCTAAAAACTTTGGAATTGTGATGAAATACGACGAAACTTTTAAAGAGAAACATGTTTTATTGTTCTCTCTTAGTATAAAGTTCATATTTATGCAATTACGTAGATGTCCAATACTGGATATAAGACCTCCCTCGTCGACCGTTACAACGACCGGTCCTAGGGGAGATAAGACCATAATAGCAGCACTTGCCAGGGTGATTGGTGATCGCGTGATGTTAATAATACCAGTAAACGTGGACATTCGCCTATCCTCTTTTTTGATCCCTTAGTCGACTGAAAAGCTTATTTTATTCGCGTGTGGCATACATTTTACGAATAACGTTGGAATTATGTCGGTAGCAAATACTACGGTACATCACCTTCAATTTTCCAAGTTAAAAGTACCTGTGTGCACGTACCCGTCAATCCTTGCAAACATTTGGCACGCTTTTATTATGCGCGCGGTTCCGTGGTTTTACTACAAAATCGATAGGAATACGTGAGCATTTGCCTTTTCTTCTTATTTTTTTTTTCTGTTCATAATAAAAGCAAGGCTCGGATACCATGCACGTGACTCATAACATAACCATTAAGCGGGTGCTGCGAGGGTATTTCAGAGATATATTATCAAGGAGTATCATCATGGCGCTATTTATGATTTCATTGAGATGTATCTTATCATGTCTCCTTTACAAAGTGAATGACTTCTGGTAAAACTCATCAAGTGTACTGTTTAGACTACCTAGGAATGTCGAGAAAAAGAATTTTCATGTGTACTATGGGGGCAAGAAGTTACGAGTAATTTTTGTCTATGATGGACAAGCCAGAATTACCTTCAAATGACTGATCACAGAATAGTAGTGCTGACTAGGCAGGCCATCAATTATAACACTTAACGATGTGACAAAAGATTATCGCCATCTGGCAATGAGTATACAACGGTACGATAACTATATTTCGAGACGAGAGTAAATTCCTTTGTATGGCTGCCATTAAAGAACTTTGCCAGAAAGGAATTATTCAATAGTTAGAGAAAGTCGGTTGTAAAACCATAGGCCGGATTCCGAAATAGCCACGAATTTAAGTGAGGATGTGGTTAACCGCGTAGAATATGGGAAGAACTTGCCTGTAATGAGGGATGGTGAAATTCGAAGGTCAGGCTCGAGAATTGCAGATTAAGTAGTAAGCGCGAACAAAACTACTATATTCGACCGTGGTGGGCTAAATTGAATGATAAATTTTCTTATTCTTACGTGTTGTATAACATTTCTATTACTAATAGAAATGGTTTTTCTGTCTAGAACTAAATATACATCCTTGAATTCGTGAAAAGGTCATCCTAATCCGTCAAGTTGTTCCCAAGATAATCTTACATCTTTTCTTTTATATAAGGTATCAGCTTTAAATTATTGTTCTCGGTAGTGACATGTAGAATGCCACGAACATCGTCTGCGTACATATTGTATAAGTTAACATCCACGATAGTTTCTATATAGCCACCGCTAATGCGTCAGCTCTAAGGTCGAATGTAGGCTTTATGGCCGTTATTCAAGACGCTTCGTGCTTCACGACTACAATATTCATTGCTACGGATTAAATAACTGCCACTTACACAATTTTATAGCCAGTGTTGTGTGCTGATATTACTCTAAAACAATTTGTGTACGAGTTTGTATAATCTTACGGAGCAATTTGCTAATTGGTTTATATTCAACTTTAGGTCAGTCGTCTAGTCGTTATCTCATTTCGACTTTAAATTCACCCGGCATGGTAGTATCATTTTCAACTTTCGTTTCAATACACAGTGGGTCCGTTCTCAAATTACAATTCGTTGAAATTCCACCCGTAACATTGAAGTTTTAATGTAGTTTGGCCGCAACAAGTGTGCGGAGCGTACACGGCCAGCCTGTAATTTTGATAATGGTCACGAGGGGCGTGCTGCAGATAAGCGAGACAACGGACGAGACGGCTCGGCTCCGGCCGGACGGATCACCGGACCGGTCCTCCGGCGGCATGCGGGTGGTAGGACGTCCTGAAGCCACCCTTTTGGGCGGTCGGTGGAATAACGCCTAGTGCCAGTCACGCGCCTCTGCATGGAATTTCGGAATATCGTACGTAAATGTTAACATAAGCACTGTCTCTATGTAGACTATGTACTTAATCTGCTTCTTGTCTTGATATCCATGTTTCAATTAGACTTTTTCGCAAACATTTTGTTCGTTTACATTTTGAAATTTTATATCTTCGATGAATTCCAAGTCTGTGTTGAAGTGTGATTTCAGAGAAAATTATTCTCTTTGTTCTGATTTCTTATAGTCAAGTTTATCTACTTCAGATTGTTGAATTCTGTTAGTGTAATACTTTACCTCTTTATTTTCGTCTTCAATGTGTCCACACAACAATTTCCTTGACCAGTTCATATCAGTTATGTAATCACCGAGCTGCTGCAGAGCGACCTCCACAAGATCATCGTGTCACCGCAACATCTGTCCGCCGACCACATCAAAGTCTTCCTCTACCAGATATTAAGAGGTGAGTCACATAAATTAATATGTTATTACTGTTTAACTTTATGATACCTCTCGTGAGTGGACATATTTCCTTTACTATACTGGGTTTTTTTTTTTCTAGTCTGTATTAGTAATAGACGTCGATATTAATGTTTTTCTGTTTGTAATATTGCATAATGTAGCTGTTGTAATTAAGTAAAATCGAATGAAAATACATTAGACTCAATGAATATAATTATGCTAATTTACAACACGGTCGTGAATGTTTGTTTCCACTGATTATTTGGTGAAATAAAATAGTGACATTTTAATCAATCTTAGTTTACTAGTATTTTCCGTTTGGCGCAAAACGAAAATGTGTATGATAAAACATCTAACAATTCAGTAAAAAATAAAAATAAATGTAATTTCTAAACTACAGGTCGTAGAAAAAGGCACTATATTTTAATAGCCTTTACCATTCCCACGGCTATATGTGATGTATGTTCGTTTGAAGTGCTGGAAACAGCACGGTTTGGGAAATAGCGGAGATACGTTTCATTTGTAATCGAAATTTATTCACGTAACTTTTCCAGGCATGAATGATGTTAGTTATAAGCATTGGTATATTGTGATTCAATTTTGTTTATTGCATAATTTCGTTCAAATATTAAGATTGTCTACGGATATTTATTAATGCACACGTTTACTCAGAAAATAAATTGTAATGGCGCCCACGTGGGACTTGTAATGTCGTTCCTAATACTAGGGAATTATAATACTTATTAAATTTGGTGTAAAGGTTCAGAACCGTGAGAGCTTTTCTTTTGTTATAATATTATAGTGTCAAATTCGTTAGAAGCTTATACATACCTACACAATTAAATAAACTTACATAGTAGCATGTGTCATAACAGCACGTGTTAATAATTCTCATAGCAGATACACGTGTATAGTACAAAGAGATACGCTCTGTAATCGACATGGGAATCGAATATAAATGAGTTGAATGTAAACTTATTATAACTTCTGACATTTGTTATTACAATAATAAACTCCGTGGGCGACTATTGGCAATTGAACTGTGATGTTTAACACATAAAATACCATTATCATTTGTAATGGTAATTTTCACACAGTCACCGTCACACATAGATCACAGATCGATGGATCGTCAGATCACAGTTCACTGTTCACATCATCATCAGTCACAGCCCCACTCCACCCAGTGCTGGGCAAAGGCCTTTATTTTTGTGCCAATCCCCACGCTCATGTGCCAGCCTCATCATGCGGGGTAATTACGTAACACACTAACAGTCTGAATGGGTTACATTTTGACAGTTCAACAACATACATTGCGTCATTTACGTTGTTGAGCAGACAAATTTTTCGAACATATGAAGCAATGGATTAGCTTGGCTTGGCTTTGGCTTCAAATTGATTCAGATTGTGATAGATAGGGTGTTACGTATTTAGGGTTCAGGTTCCATTACCGAGTTTACAATTAATACACATTGTAAACAGTGGTGATGTTGTGGTAATCATTCGGTAAATAGTAAAACAGTTTTGTGAATATTTTAAACTAAGCTCTTAAAATCTAACCTCTTTGTGTCGAAACATTTACATAGCGTATCGGGAACAAACAACGAATATATTTCTTTTATGCTGTTTTGTAATAATGGTGGTGAAAGGGTGCACACTTATACAGGCCAAATGGTCCATTTGAAGGGGTTACGATACATATCGGCCTTGGCGGAGACTTTCACAATTACAGGATCGGGGTAGGGATGGGCAACCCTGTTGTTTCTAACGAGGAAAATTCCAGCAGCTTTAAAATGTTTCAAACAATACAAATTATTTCTTTGAGAACTTTTTTAAAGAATAACTTCTTGCCACGTCAAAGCGAGGGATTTTGTATCACCGGAAGCCGACAGATTGTAAAAATTAAAGGGTGAAGTTTGGTTGATTCTCGACAACCCTAGATAGTCGCATTACTGCTATAGCCGGAACGGGACAAGACCATTTGGCTCGCCTGATTCATGCTAGGGGTGGTCACAAACCGTACATTTCAGTCCATTGTATCTTGGCTCATTAATATGCGAACCCCACCCGTTACTTTAATACTTAAATATCATATTTTCGGCTTCGTAATTTCAGATCTCGTTTCACGTTTCATTGGGAATTCGGATGTTGTTTATTTTTCCCTGTACGTATATATAGAGAATAGGAGAAATAAAGCCAATGGTATCGAGTGTTAATCTTCGGTACCCTTCTGTATCGAAGTAAGTAGGATTATCCGCGAATGGCCCTCAACAAAATGAAACCGGCAAGCTTGTCATTCTTAACCCAGTAATGCTACATTATGATGCATCCTAAGAAAACTTATTCGTATTAAAATTAACTTTTTGTCTATCATGGGTCTGGTATCCAATAACCGAAGGGCGTAGTGGCACTTGCTAGACCAATGATGTGTAGTAAATAGCTATAATTATTCATGACATTAATTATCCAAAGCGAATATCCACTGCAATATCCATCCATCATGAATTAGCATTGATCACGATTACACTGACGCCCATAATATAAACGATACATTGCTATCTGCCTAGTCTATTCTCAACTGTGCTGGAGTTGGCTTTAAGTCTAACCGGATTCAGCTGAATACCAGTAGTTGACATGGAGCGACTGCCTATCTGACCGCCACAACCCAGTTACTGGGTAACACGACCCCTTGGTAAGACTGCCTGTCAGATTTTTGGGATTCTGACTACCCGTAACGACTGTCAAAGATGTACTTTCCGAGGCACGGAGTGGTCTCAGTATGTAATGGATGCTCAACCATCCATGGACCGACCTCGGCAAGCGTTGCTTAACCTTGAAGATCGACCTATGCAGTTGTTATTATTTAGCCACGATCCCATATAAACGACACATTGCTATATTATTTAGGTGATTACAACATTCTCAACCAGTTTCCAATTTAAATACGTGTAGCAACTGTCGCCATGTATTTTTGGTCCTACACGCTTTGAGGTTCCGGTGTCGTCGCAAAACGACAGGATGTGAAAAATATCACGAGCACACCGGCTTTTCAACATGACATTAATATTTGACGAGCTGCACTTTTAACTTCAAACTTCCTGCGCAAGTGTAGAACATTGCTCCAGCAAATACGCTTCTATCTCGCACTGATACGCGTGCCGGTGTATTTCGTATCCTAGGATGCTTTTAAAAGATGAGAGTTCGCTTTATGATTGAATGCTTAATACGTACTTCTTTAATAGATATCTCTTCTAAAGTATCCAACTTTTCCCATTAGCCCGCCATCGGCTATGGCTGTATAAGATGTAGGTAATGCCAGTTAATGCAAGGTGAAACTTGACGGAAGAATAAACACTTTGTTTTAGTTCATTGCACATTCATTTATATAAATGAGAGAAATATGCTATAACGTCCGGAGGCGGATGCAGTCGGGCCGTTTGCCCAGCAGCTTAGTAAACAGAGGCGGTTGATTGCGGCCGGGCTCGGACTGTGCGCGCCGATAAATACGAGTTTAAAACAAACCGAGTTGTGAGCTCCTCAGAGACCAGCTCGTGCTCGAGCCGAGACAGCGCCGCCGCTGAGTCTCACAGCCCGAACACACCCACTTCCACCTGCCGTAAATCAATTAAAACTCCCAAGTGCTACCAACTTCCCCGCAATCCGAACGGCGAGGCGAGGCGCCACAAAAACTACTACCTTTCCAGTTTCCACCGCTCAAAAGACACTTTATGACGACTAATTCCGCCACCATTAAGCTTACTTCAAACTTTTAAAACCGTTCACTATGTATGCTAATGTAATCCACTTTCGCAGATGAAAAGAATCGCCTCGCAGCCGTCGCCTCGTCTCCCGATTTCGTATTATTAATTTGTGCAATTATTCGTGCAGTGCCAAGAGATTTCTCGGGAGTAGAACGTGCGAAGAGAATCTAGAAAAATGCGATCGTTAAGCCCCCACTGCCTCGACTGGCGCGTTTAATTAAAAACTTTATAGTTGCACCGCCTTGATGGCTCCGCTCTAACTGAAATCACATAGACAACTGCACTCCTGTACTGAATGCAACTCTTTTAATCACGATACAGCTTGGAGAAATGTAATCGATACTGCATCAGCGTTTTTGAATGCATCACGTGATATTTTCTACGGAAACGGCCACAAATATGGGTATAGTGCGCGTGTATGTGAATGCGACCATCGCGATTATGGGTGACACGCGACTCGGATAGTTTTAATATTCTACGCGCTCTTTAGATTAAACTTGCTCGTCGCTTTTGTCTCATTCAGCGTCCAACAAACAGGAGAAGCGTTTTAATGAAACCCACGTCTAAATTGCGAGTAATGAGGAATGAGTGAATAAAAAATACATTATGTTCTACATTATCCCAGAGCATCACATTTGTTGCAATTCATACTTAAAGAATAAGAGTTTTTATGCTGAGCTCACGGCAATTATTCAGGAAATGTGACTCAGACAGATGGTACTACAATCTAATGGCAGCTAGGAGATGTCGGATTCTGCAGAATGCAGTTTGACTTATACGTAACAAATGCATAGTAAGCAAGCAGTTGTGCATATTTCGCGCGTCTCGGACATGGACCATTGTGCAAGGGCGCACACCGGGCAGCTATGCTAATCGGGTGAGCCCGGTCGCCGGTCCAGTTGTCCTGCCCGATATTAATTATGTATGGATTGTAGTGCCACGGCCCGGCTCAGCCCCATATCTGGCTATATACGAGTAGTTCGAATGTTACACTCACAGGTTTCTCATCTGTCATCGTTATTCACAGGTTTTTAAATATTATTAAGTAACGTGGCTTGTTATTTTGAGTATGTGAGTGAGGTTTTCTTAATAAGACATTAAACATTGGAGTATTTATTAATGAACGAGCGGATGATGATCAATGATCAATTAAAATATCCATGAGTTATGAAAATTACTCAGAAGTTGTATGAAATCGGTCACGAACTGAGTGTCCGTTGAAGCTTTATTATTGAGAACAGACATCTAATTAGATTTCATTGCGTACTTAGATCAAATTAAATATACCGCACCAATTCTACCGAAAGGCGTTTAATTAATTTTATTTACGTATCCAACGAAAAGAACAGATAAGATCGCGCGCGGCGGCTAGCGGCTGCGGCCTCGGCGCGGCGGTAACGAGCAGAATTATGGAAATGCGCCGCGCTGCTCACGATCTACGTCTACACTCTAATATTGTTTTATACGCGAGCTTTCCTTCCAGGAAATCACCACGCACACCCCTGTAATGTAAGCTACCGAGGATTTGCTTCTGATAAATAGCCGACTTCCGTTCTGTCGCCACCTCCGATGACTTTTCTAAAGAATAAATTTAAAAATTCAATCACGCCGCTGACCATTCGACGCTCGCTTGCGGAAAATGTTGAATAGAATATATATTTGCAAAGAAAGTCACGTTTGGACCGAGTCTGATGTCGGAACAGAATTAGATTTGTAAACATTTTCGAAAATAATTGCGACGATAAAGGAATTGGCACAAGAAAATAATGTATTGATAGAACACGACGGAACCGAAGGCGACGACGCCGGTCGGCGGAAAAACCCCTAAGTGGAAAGGCCTGCCGGTGTCTCGTTCGCTCCCTCTAATGGAATTTACTTCAGGCCGTCTTGTCGCCATCTGCGAAATAAGCCCCGTTTTATGTATGAATGTGTACACACTACTCAGGAAATTAATGTTATTAAAACATTTAGAAATGCGTCCTTGTTTCTCTATGTAGCGCTATAATACGTTGAGATATGACAGGACGGTTTTGTAGCAGGATGCGCATGACATGTATAATCTCCGAATACATGTTCCCCGAAATCCCACTGTCAGTCTTGTGATCCGTATAATTCGTCAGAGGACAGCCAAACGGCTACACTGACATGATTGTATCGGTGCTCATCCTTGACAGTCTTGCACATCTTTTCCTGGTGCGTCCGTAAATACACCACAGAAACCTTTCTAACAACCACAAGCTATTTCTTTATCTACGCGAGATGCAGTTATGTCGTGATTTATCCCAATATCCTAGCCCAGAAGTTTTCTTCCAAGAAGCCTAGTTTATCGTAGTTGACTGAAAGATAACCTTAGCGGTTCTCCATTATAGGACACAACACCACACCACCACTACCAACAACACAACAACACAGCACCACTACCACACACACCACCACCCCACACACAGCATAGGTGTGGTAACAGTACCACTGAATTTTTTGTGTAATATTAGAAATGGCTTTTTAAATTACGGCACCTTTCTTTTGTGATAAACAGTGGAGCGTTGATAAAGTGAGATTCGTAATTCCAATTTGGTTTCATAATTTATGGCGACCGCGGCGCTTTGATGAGCCTTTTGTCTTTGACGTCGGCTCCCTAACGGTGCGCACCAGTTCCATCGCGTTGGGGCGTTAATTGAGAATACTTCATCCGCCACCGGAGCCGGGAGCGTGAGATCGGGACTCACGCGCATACAAACTCGACTCTTGTTTGTTCAACGTCACTGCGCGTGAACAAACATTGCGGTGTGAAACGATTTACTGTTAAGTGTTACTATTGTACTTGTCATCTCCGAGAGCGTTGATTTTAGTTGGTTTACTTATAACGCGATTCTCAAATCGAAGCCATTGACTCCTCATCGGTCCTCCTTTGTTTACGAGAATTCCTTCACGCTATAAATACACTTTATTGGATATTTAATAGAGTCCCCTTTACACGGACTTTATGGTTGCGGTGAAAGCAAAAGAATTGGACTCAGCGAACGAGCAGTCATTAATGTTGGAGTGGCGGAAACTTTGATTGGATGCCATTGCGGGGTTACAATTAAAGTGTAATGGCGATGGTCAGTGGTGGTTAGCGGAGCATTGTCCCCTGGCGTGGTCGCTAGGAGTCAGGACCACGTCGCGGTCGGCTGCGCGGGCGCGTGCGGCCGTCGACCTGCAAGTTATGGACTCACTTCTCAATAAACAACATTTACGCGCTACTTTTCTCGCCCCCTTACATTATTGCTGCTTTGTTCTCTCAAGTTTTACGCCCTCTTTGAGGCAATATTATGAAAATTTTGTGGCAGATACTGGCATAAATGTGAGTAGATTATAGATTGTGACTTGCTAGCTGTTCAGCTTCGCTTGGTTATGGAAAGTTTATTTTCATGGTCTTTTGTTTTGTAAAGGAACTGTGCCGACGAATGGATAAAACGTCACACGACGATTCCTTTGAGTGGAATCATAAAATTACATTCGTACTTAATTCCCCGTTAGCTCTTACGTCAATTCATTGTTAATGAGCTCAAAGTGTTTCATGACGTGGTTTAATACTCGGAGCCATTCGTGAGATAATGTGTGAAATTCGGGGCCTCACTTTTATAATTATAGTAACGGTATTTCGCAAAGTTAGTTAGCTCATTTTGTCCAGGTTGCGTGGTTTTATGATAAAACTCGGCCGAGTTGCGTGTACGTGAAAACTGCGGTACACCCGCTGGGAAATTAAACTCGTTGCGACGCAGCGAGGTGTCGTTAATTTGTTTTGCTACAGACAGCGATGGGGGGCGTCGCTAGCTTCGTTGTAATTCTCGAGTGCCCGATTGTCAGATGATATCCTGCAGAAATTGTCTGAATGTTGCGAACCTCTGAACTGATTTGATAAATCGTAAGAGAGGTACCATATAGTTGATGGTGTTTCAGTTGAAGATGTACCTGTGACATTCGTTGAGTTTCTAATATTATCAAGTTGCCAAGTTTGTTAATATTGTTTTCATTAGTACTTAATTTCCTTTGACATACTGTTCGTAGAGCTTCGTTAAGTTACTAGTGAGGACAAAGTTTTCAACACCACTTGAGTAGCGTAGCAACAGTATGTAATGTAACTCGTGAAGATATGTTTATTTATTTAGAATAAGCACAACAGCAGCACAGTTATTTACAATTCAAATTAAATAACATCTAAAATTGGCATTTCAGTAATTGACATATGAATATTAGAGACAAAGAAAAAAAATAACTTGTGTCTAGAAGACATAAATCTAGAACACTACAAAACAAACCAATTTGAGCTATATAGACGTGCACGGTTCGCACCGTTTAAATAGGGAACGTCGGTATGAAGCGAATCTCATGGAGAAAATATCAATAGGGTAATCTGTCAAGTTGGACCTATCATTATATTGCCTTGCTATTCGTGATAGGCGGTTATTAAATGTGGTATTTAAGATGGTGGTAGTGGTGATGGTGTGGTAGACGTGGTGGTGGTGTTAGGTATAGTTTCTCGGTTTCTGATTTCATGAACATTCATGAATCTTATGATTACTTTTTACTAAGGCATCAGCCTTGCAAGGTGCTACGTATAAGGAAACTTAAACATAACTTCATTCAAAGATTCATTGTGAGCTTAGAGCATTCAAAAAAGTCTGGTAATTTGTTAAATAAATTCAATACAATACCGAACAGAGGATATTGTAGTAAAGTAGATCTTAAGATGTGAATAACTTCCAGTTTTTCTAAGAATTTCGTACCTAGTTGGCTTAGGGATTGCGTGGGATAGGCTTCCCTGAATACCTATTATATTATTTTAAATATATAATAGCTATTTAGGATATTTATGAATAGGAAAATCCGATTTAACTTACTGATGTAAGAGTCTTTTCGACTTTCTAATCATCATTTCAGCCGAAATACGTCCACTGCTGGCACAGCGTCCAAATAAGCCTCCCCCAACTCCCCCTTCAACTTGTGACAGAGTTACATTCACGTCACGATACAAATGCTTCAGATGAGATCATGAGACTAAATAAATATTGTTAAATTGCTCATGTTAGCCTGTCCTAAAATCTCGTATTTACTTGCTAAAAGTTTCAAAGGCTCCATGTCACGTTCGAGAAAACGCAATGCTTAGCGGAGCCAGCTGTGTCGCGTCTAATGAGATGTAGCTGTTCTTCTATGTACGCAACTTATTTGAATCTTCTACTTCTCGTGTTGGCTCGAGATTTATGAGAATAGTTTAATGTGTTTATAAAATTATAAGCTAATAACGCTATTTGTGAAGGCTCCTTTTACTCCTTTTACATTACACATATGTCTTGTGGACGCAGCTTTTATCCAACTCATATATTTTCGGCAATTGGGAAACAAGACCAGTCAATGTAGTCAGTGGCAAGCGAAGGAACAAAAATTACCACAATCGGACTCGCTCACGACGGGTTTCGTGGTGTGTAATATGGGATAGATCAAATATGTTAGTCGAAAGCCAAGTCTTGGGCAACTAAGAGGATTATCGCTTGAATATTAAAGTTTCGAAAAAATATATAAAACAGTGTTGCGGTTAATGACTTTTTGAAAACTTGACTGCCAACTTTGAAAAGGGTAGCGCTCAGTTCACGGATATAACTTATTAACTACATTCACAATCCGTCATCCAGTTCCATTTCGATTTATTGTCCTTTTTGAACTGCAGCCGTCATCGTCATCCTGTACTTTAATTAAGTTTGTATTTTTATATTCATCGGTAAAAAAAAACAATTTCGATTTGTTGTCAGTATATTAGCGTCCTCTCATAATGAACTTGATGGCTTGCATATCTTAGCTTTTTAGTCTTCTCGTGTCGATGACTCATATTTTGCCCGACTAGTGCGCAGCGGCTATTTTAGCAAGTGAATAGGGCGTTTTTTTTAAAAATTCTATTGTCAGTTCCATTTCAGTCTACCAAGTAGTAACGTATCGGTACCGAAATAACATGATATAAACGTCAACTAAAGTCTAAAACAAGCCGAAACACGTCATCAGTAGCCCTGTCTGTGAACTCTTTCTGTCATTCCCAGCCCCCGTTAGATTTGGGTCAATAAGCACAACGCATAGGGTCACGTGACAATCGGACAGCTTGACATATCTGTCTGCCGTGAAACGTGATCTGTGAGCACTAGGTTTATGATCATAATTATCAAATCGACTTGTGTCGACTGCCTCGTTGGTCTAGTGGTCGCAAGCGCTACTGCTGAGCATGAGGTCCTGGGTTCGATTCCCGGGTCGGGCAAAGTGTTATTGGGTTTTTCCATCTGGAATTTCTCGGTAGCAGCCCGGAGTCTGGATTTGTACTCGGTTGATGGGAATAGGCTCGCCCCCTATTACATGGGACTTAAAACATAACTGGCGAAATGTGGGTGTGCTATAGGTACACCTCTGCCTAACCCTTCGGGGAATACAGGCGTGATGTTATGTGTTATGTGTGACTTGTATACGTCTTTGGACTTTCAAATATACCTGATATTGGCATACGAGAAATTGTCATGCTTAGTAGATATATAGAGGTATGAGGAACAGGGTGTAAAGCTCACTCATACTCTATGGAAAAGGGAGCATCCTCCGACCAGACGGGTGTTGTGTCTGGTGGGCAACTGCCCGACGGTTGATGTCGGGACGTTGTATATATGCTAGTCGCGCGGTAAACTCTGATTGCGCGATGCAGGATTTGCGTGACGTCAGTATGACGTATAGCTCGCATGTGGCGATGTTGATACCGCTACAGATACATTATACAAGGTGTTGTTAACAAACAAGAGTATACTGCTGCCACTGCAACCCATCCTCTTGATAATAAACCTTTGGTAGATTAACAAAACCCATGTATAGGAATATAGGAAAGGGTAAAATTTACCGGAAACCGCACGAAACTGCTCAACAATTGCCAGCCATGAAACGTGACCTAGTAATACGATCGGTAGCCTAAATATAACCACCTAGGGGATCACTCCAGCCACATCCTATTTAAAGCGGAATAAACTGGATCTCCTAGAAACAAAACTTTTGATTAGAACTAACTCAAAGCGGCCAAAATGTGGATCTTAGCAGTTATGATCACAAAGCCTTGAAATATGGTCGTCAATACAATGGACAATAAATTCATTGATCTTTTACTCATATCCATTTTCAATGATGTTTACAAGAGAGCGAGGTATTCGGACATGAAATTAATGTGATGTTACCGTTTTAATGTTCTGGTTTAGATGTTTATTACTAAGTAGTGTTGCATCTTGCAGTGTATCCCGACTGAAATTCCTGTTCGCTCTGCTAATATTAGCACATGATATTTTCTCTCTTTGGAGTATGTATGGGGAAATCCGTTGTTAGTCAAAAATGCGCTTTGAATTTTGAGATTTCCATTTTATTCTTAAGTCCTTTGCTGAGCAAGGCTTTTATACAGACCTTGCACTTTAAAAACAGTTTAGAAAATATGTATGTGTTGATTTCCTTCATGTTCGAAAGTTGAAGATATAGAACAGCATGCATTAGTAAAATTCTGAAAGCTTCCTGTTACATTATACAATGCATTATGAATTGATCACTATTTATTCCAGTCGCGATGCATCTTCTTTGTTACCACAGTTACCTGCGACTCCTACGAGTGTTATTCTTTAAGATTATACTCGCGATATCCTGCCGATAGAAATAAATATTTCTCGCTACATATTTTATAGTTTAATGTTATTACTATAAACATCTTATCAACGAGTAAGATTAACTGTCATTTTTATTACATCACCCAAGCTTTGATGCATTGAATACCATAGCTTCTACAAACACCATTCTACATTTCTCAATCCTGATTGTCCTCAGGTCTGAAGTACTTGCATTCAGCTCGCATTCTCCACCGGGACATCAAACCTGGCAACTTACTGGTGAACAGCAACTGCGTGCTAAAAATCTGCGACTTCGGACTGGCCAGGGTTGAAGAGCCAGATGCCAGCAAGAACATGACGCAAGAAGTCGTTACGCAGTATTACAGGTAAATAGACTGACAAAATTTTATTGAATACTAGCTTTTGCCCGCGGCTTCGCTCGCATTAATTTAGACTTTGACAATCAATTCAATGATGATTCGAAAGACACGTGGCGCCATCTATTATCATAAGAACGTTATTGTTGTTTTCCTCGGGAACAGTACTTTTTTTCGGGATAAAAGGTACCCTATGTCCGTTTCTGTACACCTGACAACGTATATGCAAAATTTCAGGATGATCGGTTCAGTGGTTTAGGCGTGAAAAGATAACAAGCAAACTTACTTTCGCATTTATAATATCGACTCCTGTAAGGAATAACATTGTAACTAATATTTAAGTCAGATTTCGGCTGAGTCTTAATGCCAACCAACCTTGAAAATATGAGTCAACGAGGGAACAGCTAGATTTTCCTATCATACTTCTATCCAATCAGACTTAACCAAAATCTGAGTTTTTTTTAAATCTTTGACGCGCTCTCCTGTAAAGTTACTAAATATTAGTTACAATGTTATTCCTTGCAGGTGTCGATATTAGTTAGGATCGAAGTGGCAAACGCTATGTGAGAGCCTGTGCAAGTGAGATCTGATGCAGGAACATTTAACAGTGTTCACAGTTGAACAAGTAGATTTTTGTTAAATAGTTTAGAAATGTCTATTATACAATACATTAATCCAAACCGCACTGGGACCGCGTGGTCCACTACCTCTCACAAAGACAAGGCCTGTGTCCCAGCAGTGGGAACATTATAGGCTGATTATGCAATACCTCCATTAATCACAGCCAATTATTAAAAATATAAACAATCTGCCTTTCCACCAGGTAAAACAATCTCAAAAATCAATTGTTCACTTTTCTATTATGATCGATTAATGATATTGGATATAACTACACCGAATGTGTAATTCATAAATTTGTCCAATTTAATACGTATTTTTATTACCGCACTTAGTATATTTCACGATCAAACAAATACTCTGTTATAGATACAAAATAAACTGGATTTGGTAAACGGTGTTTATAATCGTCCAATAATCATCAGTTTGTTTACATTGTTTGAAAATTCAATTGAAAATAACGATAGTTACTGTTAATATTAAACTTTACTTGACGAATACCAGATTGGCATTATTATGTAAATAAAGATATATTTTATTTATTATGAATACGACCGTATCTTCAACATAACCTATGAATTGCTTGTTAGGGAAGGCACGTGAGATAATGTGCGCTTTTATCATTTCTAACGTGACGATATTATTGTGGACGTCCACGGAATAACGATTACCAGGAAAGTAAAATGTATGGTAATATATGAAGACGCTTTTCAATGTCCGTTCACGATAAAGTAAAATGTATGGAAATACTAATAATATTTCCATGCGTTTTATGGACGTGTACGTCCACGATAATATAGTCACGTTAGAAATTATAAATGCGCAAAATATGGTAATTATAATCTAGAAATGGCCCATTAAGTCTTTCAGGATTTCATAGGAATCAAAGAATTTGATAATTTCACTCATCAACTAAGTTTCACGGAAACTATCCAGACCACTTGACTGATTACGATAACATGGTAAAAAATATCTGGCACAAGTTTATCGAGTGTAAAAATATTCTTAACGAAGTCTAGAGTCACTTGTAATCCCCGTCATTGTAATAATTTTTTTTTACTGGACCGTATCTGGGAACCTTCTGGTTGCGGAGATATTGAAGGTCAACACTCCAACGTTTACTGACTTTTTTTACGAAAACAAGTTTTTGATGTTATATCACGACTTTAAATACCCCCACGACCCCCTGTACCCGGTTGCATGCACCCATTAGCACAATGTTTTGCCTGTGTTACATTGCGCACTACTTACCACAAACAGCAAAATTTTCAAAAATAAAAGACGTTGCTCAGCAATTATTTTTGTGCAGTGTTACTTAGTTTGATGTACAGAATTCGTAGTTAGAAGGCTATGTGATGGGTCTTTTTACACCCTGTAGATAAATGGCAGATTTCATATAATTAGGTACATAACTAATAGCTTTACGATGTCCATTGTCAAAATAAATTAGCGAGTCAATAAGACGCGATTAACTTTATTCAAACTTTGTTGTAAAGGTCACACAGTATGAAGGTTTTACACAAAACCACCTGTAAATATATTAACATTAGTGTTGGTTTAAAACGTAAGTTGACGAAGGTGTGCCCTCTATGACTAAAATGTTGAATACTTCTGTGTGAGCAACTGTCATTAGTAAGTACGTTTCTGGGTTGGCCGTGGAGTGTTGTCAAATGAGGACAGTATTCAGGGCTAACTACCTCTGTTCTATTTATTTTAAATAATATTTATGCTTCGCAAGTTCATATGAGTATCATTATCTCAGTAGAGATGTTTCAAGATGGTTAATTTTTCACTCACATCTATTTACAGATTTAACGTTTCTCCTAGTATTGTTTCGCGATCCAATCTTCTTTGTCTAAACATCGTCACACATTCATCTTTATTAAAACATCGCATCGTGTTTGTGTTCTTACTGTTCTTAGAAACTTCGATTTTCCTTTCACGGAACGTTTATCCGGTTATTTGTTCACGTCTATTTAATCAAGCTATAAATAAATCCAATATAAGATTAAATAGTGCGATTCTATGTTAACAACAAGAATAAAAACTTGTATGATAGGGAGTTTTAATGTATTTTCAACTATCTCGGAACAAGAGTTCGTGCCATGCTGAAAAGATTCGCCAGCCGATTTCGTAGCGGCACTGATTGTTCAGGGTCTGCCGGACACACTTAAGTATCATCATTCGCCCCCCCCCCCACAAACCCCCCTGCCCTGAAGCCCTTTTTTTCAATAGTCCATATTTGGTGGAGTTTTGTTCCCTAGAATCGTCAACGTCGATTACTCTTGTACCATTTCTCACGAACAGTTCGAAACGTGCGGCGAATCGTTCCGTGGTGTTGAATGAATAAAAGGTTGAATGAATGAATGACCTGTGCTCCGTTGACCGCAGTTTTGAAAGTAGAACGCCGCAACCACGTTTGTGCCGAAAACATCAGTAGGTACGCGGTGGTTTCACCAACGTTTCGCTAAAATAGTTCACGTGCATATTAAGTCGACGGTAGTTGCAAAAGTTACATTCGGTACCCACATTTCATACGCTTACAGAATACCCACAGTATTTTTACAAACACCCTCCTGTGCCCTTGTTTGCTTATGTGATCCCGTTTCCCTGTGTTATGTTTTGTATTTCAATTGAGCTTATCAAATGAATGCGGTTTCCTACCGCATGCAAATGAATATAAACAAAATGTACTGAAATATATGTAAATTGGTATATATCCGACAACTCTTAAACACGCGCAGTTTGTTTGTCACGTTTTCAGGGGACGGATTAAATTTTAAATTGGAAATATTGTTTAGCTTTATTGAAAACGTATAAAGTGGTATGAAACGGAATGGCTTTGTTTACTCGTCCCGGTGTCACAACCAGTTTATTATTCATGCGCTTGTGCCTGGCAAATGAGCGTTCCTTGTAAAGTCCTCCACTTTATATCCCTCCTCTTATAACTAAGTTACACAAGACTCGCGACACACGTCCACTGACGCTTGGGATTTCTTTACAGCGTCAACTTGGACTTGTCGGCGAACTAAGATTGCCAATAAAAGTCCTTGTGGCCCTAAATTGAGTTCATTATAGCCTAGGATCTAATTCAAGTGACTTAAAAGCTTTTTTATTAATTTGGATACCTACCTTAGGTACAGTAGGCGGGTCGTCAGTGGTAACTAAACCAGTATAATGCGTCATTTCCATGGCCCGCTAACCGACGGGCCGCGCGAGACGTTGCTTCGCCTGGCGAGGCCTGTCGCGGCCCGTGCCGAGCATTCACACGACCCGTTAACAGACAGGCCGCGCCAGGCATTGCTACGCCTGTCGAGGCCTGTTGCGGCCCATGCCGAGCATTCCTACGGCGTATGTCGGCCTGGTGCGCCCTGTTGGCCGCTATTCCAACATGTCAAGTGATGCGGCTGCTAACGCAGCCATGCGCTCCGTCATGGCTGCGTGAGCAGCCGCTATGGTTTTATTCAATGGTCAACATTTGATAAACAAAGCAAAAAGAAACGCCCGTACGCCGTAAGAGGCGCCCCCACGCCGCGCCTTTGAACTTACCGACTTGACGAAACGGACGGGCGACGATAGGCAACCGTAGTACCTCATTGGATGCGACGGTTCCCACGGCCTGTCGGCCTGGCCTGGCGCGGTCTGGCCTGTAAGAAAGTGGGCCGTGGGACCGCGGAATAAGCTGGCCTCTTATTCTATTGAAACTCCGTAATACGTTAGGCCAGCTCAAGGTCAAAGTTTTACCACTGACATGCGGTCGACTGTACCTATATAAAGCAAACATAAATTTCAAAGATACCATTTCCCCGAAAATTTCTCTAATTATGACAAAATGCCTTCTCAAAATTAGAAGGAAAAAAGCTTGTTTAATGTTCAGATTTAATTACCCAAGTAGAAATTTTTGTCCGATTTATTGTACAAACTTAATAAGTATATTTTATATCTGAAATATTTACTTGACAAATAAGTCATTATATTTACCAAAGCAACAGCGGTAACCGGTGAAATATCAATATCTAATATTTAACATTTTTGCGATTTTTACCTTATTGCATATTCGTAGGTAGGATATGAAAGACCTCGTATTTGTAAATATATATAAATTTTTAAATATAAGTAGGTAAGTAACTTTTTGATTAATATCATTAATCAAAAAGTTATAATATATAGAAATTAAACGTTTTTTTCGCTATTAGATATTGGTATTACACCGTCGATATACGAGATATATCTACCTATTATCGAAGACGATAAACCTTTATGAATATTTCTGTAAAGACAATAATTATGATGGCATCAATACTCGAATGCGATGGTCAGGAGAATAATAGAGAATAGTTAAATTAATAAAAATTAAGTCGCGCTCGTACAGGCGCGCCATATCCCGCAGACATAAATATTACGGATTTAGAAGGGATCAGATAGATTGATTGTTGTTTGTGTTTAATATTATTTGATATGTTTTGCGACCCTAAGCAAGTAGGAAAGAAATCTAACGAATTTAATGCTGACCAAGAGACAAGGACTGAGCTGGACTCCTTCGATAAAGACTGGCCCCAAATAACCCTAGATAGAGAGAAGTGGGAGGAGAGTAGGGGGCCTTTGCCATGCAGTGGCTAAAACAATAAGGGACATGGGCAGGAAGATGACAAAAGTATAAGTAAATAGGTGTTAAAAAATACTGTTTCTATTTCCAGAGCACCTGAGATCCTGATGGGCGCGAATCACTACACAGCTGCGGTAGACGTGTGGTCGGTGGGCTGCATATTCGGCGAGCTGCTCGGGAGACGGATCCTCTTCCAGGCGCAGAGTCCGGTTCAACAGGTATGTGTTACTGCCACTTTATATACATACTCTACCAACCTTAATGTTATGTAATCTCTTATTAATAATACCTAAACCCGAAGTAAAGTTAAAGTTAAACATCGAGAAATGGTATGGTTTAAAGTAAAGTTAGGCAATACAGTGAGCCTAGCACGAACGCGCGAAGTAAACGGTAGTTTATGCGGCCTACTCAAATGTCCTTTCTTTGGTATTGTTCGTCGAATCGTTGAGCTCCTTAAGTTCCGAGTTGAGGTGCACGATTACTGACAAATGCGTGCACTGACTGGACGGGCCCACTCACCTGTGTGGTTCTTTCCTTAAAATACCATTTGAGACACTAATCTACATCATCAGACCAAGATTATGTCTGGACTTTAAAAGAGACTGTGACATCTTTTTTTTTTTTTGTTTCGGAATTCATCAAATAACTTTCCCCGCTCTGGGCGCAGCGGGAGGGCGTGTCAGACTTCTACTGACTAAAACCCAGCCGTGTTCCTTTAGTTGCCTGTGCGCCAGGGCCACGGTAACACTTTCGAACAATCCACGACCCCGGCAGGCATCGGCCCTATCGGACCTCGTCAATTGTTGCTGACATCTCTTTGAGGCGCGTGTGGAACACAACGCGCAGACTGTGACCTCTGAGTTTGTTTCGGCCTTTCTTCTCAGAGTAGTCAGATAGGAAACGCCGACTTCATCTAGTTTAAAAAATATGATTGACGTGTAAAAGTGTACAAATCTAGTTACAGAACTGAAATCATTAATCATTTAACGTAAGGTAAATTCGAATGATTTTGAAATCTACGGGTGATACTAATAGTGCTTGCCGCATAAAGGATGTCACCAAAATCTGCCCAAACAAAGTACCGAGGTACACCACTTAGTGGGCATAAAATACACTAGATTACACGGAATAATATTGCATTAATATTTTTTTTATGGTTACCCGGGGACGTGAATAAAATAACTATTAACATAATAAAAAGCACACCATTTTGGCACTATCATCGGCACAAGCACAACTACCATACTTATTTTTTTTATACTGTTATGTTGACAGCTGTCAGCTTCAGCCACTATTGTTTCACGGTTTCACGAACGAATGGAATGACATGTGAATGACATTTACGAAATAATGTCAACCCGAGTGTCAACCAAATGTAACGCAATTGTAAATGCATACAAAATAATTTATTATGTAGTTTTAAATTAATTATTTAAGGGTAAAAAAAAATCAATTGTTTTCGAATTCCTCAATTTTTCTCTACGATTTGGTGCACGTGTACCTCGAGGTAAATGTTTGGGCAAAGTTGTATAAGCTTTTGTGTAACACCTTTAAGCCAAAATGCAATAGGAGAGTTGTATTTACAACTAACTTCCGCCCGCGGGGTACGTCGATAAAAAGCCTATGTCCTTCCCCAAGGGTTCAAAATATTCACATAACAAATTTCATCAAAATCGGTCTAGTCGTGTCGGAGATTAGCCGGAATAAACAGACGGAGAGCAGAAAAAGAAAGAACTGTTTTTTTTTTGTTATTAGTACCCTATATACTTTCATATGCATTTAGTAAAAAGCTGTTATTTTGACATTACAAACAGACACATCAATTTTATTTATTTGTAGTATAGACTTAAAAATCGTTCGAATTTACGTTATGTTTACTTTCCCATAAGTCAGATACCTAATATACGTATCGGTTGTGATGGCCTGGAGGATAAGGAATCCGGTACTCTGACATGGATGTTGCGGGCTCGAACCTGGCAAGTAACAATGCGAATATCATATGCTTTTTCTGTTAATCTTAGACACTACTATCGAATAAATGTAAAGTTATATAATAATAATAATAATAATAATAATCGTTTATTGGGAACAAAAAACAAATACATTCAAAGACAAACAATGTTAAACGATGATAGCTGCAATAATTAAAACTGTGGCGCAGCTAGCAACGCCCGACTCCTAGTGAGAGGGTAGGTGGTTCCAAGACTAATACTTAACCAAGGTATTTTAACAAATGTTTAAAGAAATGAAAATTATAAACTAATACATTTTGAGATAAGTGCTTTGTGTGTGAGTACCTAATGTTGAGTGAGAGAAGGTGAGGGTGTGTGTTTTCCGAGATGTTAAAGGAGATCAACAAAAGCCCATACAAGTTTGCCCAAATATGTACCTCGAGGTACACGTGCACCAAATCGTAGATAAAAAATAGAGGAATTCGAAAATAATAGTATTTTAATCATTAGATAATTTAAAACTACTTAATCAATTATTTTATGTATGTACAATTGCGTTACATTTGGTTGACACTCGGATTGACATTATTTCGTAAATGTCATTCACATGTCATGTCGTGTGTTCAGTTCGTTCGTGAAACAACAGTGGCTAAACCCGACCGCAGACAGCTGTCAACTTGACAGTTTTTTTTTAATAAGTAAGGTAATTGTGCATGTGCCGATGATAGAATGCCAAAATGGCGTGCTTTTTATTATGTTAAAAGTTATTTTATTCTGGTCCCCGGATAACCATAACAAAATTATATAAATGCAATATTATTCAGTGTACTCTAGTGTATTTTATGCCACTAAGTGTACCTCGGCTCGGTACTTCATTTGGGCAGATTTTGGTGACATCCTTTCCACAAGTTTTTCTGTAGCATCCTAGGTGATTTTAATAAATTGTCGAGTTTTTTCTTACATTCATTTCTGGTAACAGTATAGATATAGATATTTATAATAGTGCCCTAGAAGTTTCTACGTCCATAAGCGCGTGATATTTCCCAAGCAAGTATATCGTTTAAATTGTCCTTGCCCTTAAAGTTACATAAATGGCCTCAAAAATAAAAGTTAAGTAATAAAGCCGTGATTAATTCCTTCCTGTAAAATAAACTTTGTTTTCAACACGTGACATTACGCTAGCATTCACGTTTTAACCGAACCATACCAGTTTCTTTACTTTGGCCTCCTTTTTGTTAACAAATTGTGGGTCGACTAATACAATGAAAGGTGTTATAATAATTTACGAAACAATTAAAGCCAAATGGCTTACGTCAATTTGTTACGTCGAAACCCCACGGGGTGCTACCACGGTGCTACAAACACGCCGGGCGACAAACTCGAATGAATGTAAATATATTTTTGGGAAAAAGCTGCTCGGCTTAACTCGAATTGTGCCGAGCCGACACGATTACGATTAAGTGAGGGTAGATTCTGGACATAGTTTGCCGATCGGCGTTAGTCGAATGAAAGCCGAATAGGTGTAGTACAATTGCTTCGGGTGGGCTTTGTTGTTCAATAAATACTGCCGAATCGAATGTGCCGACCCGAACATGAGTGTAGCACCCTTGAGATAGGAGGTTCGCTTGGTAATCGTGATAAATCTTAAGATTTGTTACTGTTGTTTCAGAGCTAACATGACATAACAGACAATAGCACCCTAATAAAACCCGTGACCACTATTTCATAATTTTGGTATTAAAATTGACTGTTGATGCCGAGATCTTTAAAAGTTACTTAGCATGTGCTTTGGATTAGACGTGTTCCCGTCTCTGTCTTGCACTCGCAGTTTGACAGTTGTGCGACACTGACAGGAATAACACTTAGCCAAAGTATGTGCTAATAACGTATATAGATCTCGGCTTTGGAAGGCTAAGAATGGTGCTTATAGTCGATTTCATCAGGTGCTAACGTTGAGGTTCTGTGTTCCAGCTGGAGTTGATAACAGAGCTGCTAGGCACGCCATCACTTGAGGACATGCGACACGCGTGTGCCGGCGCACGCGCACACATGCTGCGCCGAGCGCCGCGCCCGCCCGCGCTTGCCGCGCTGTACACGCTGTCCGTGCAGGCCACGCACGAGGCCGTGCATCTGCTTGCACAGGTAACATATACAACACATTTAAAATACACTACACAGCATATTGAGAGGATATTATTATGAGAATATTTTTGGTAATTCGGGCTTCATGATCCACGAAACAAAATTATAAATAACGGTTAACAGTAAGTATGTCCGAAATATACATAGTTCAATAGTCAGTCCTCTAGCCTTGCCCTCACCTCCATCTGCAAGGCCTTTTCCAACGTTTCCTTCATTCATCGAGTCTAGCCCCTGTCAGGGTTATAGCTCAGTTTCATACGAATAGAAAAAGTCCCCTGTCGAATAGATTTTTGTTTTGCACCACGAATCACTAAATGCATATAATGGTAAACGTAATTTAAAATATTTCGACACTTCTGTCTGTGTCATCTTCAAACGATTGATAGAAACTGTTTTAAATACGTTTAGCGCTAAACGCATTAATGAGTTGTAATGCAAGCGGGCCTTAGTGTCATTGGATTTCAGCCGTTGCATCTTAGGGTAATTATATGCCGAATATGCTCGCGTTCGCAGTCACTATCTCGATGTCTATAGTCGCTATTTCTACATGGACGGCGGTGAGAACACATCGGTTCAGTCGCACCTGAAAGATCAGTTGCTCACTCGTGTGTTTGTGCTGTACGCTGTTTATTCCAGAAGAACTGGTTGTACCGATTTGACCAATCATGAGCCAGATCACATCGATGCTTGCAGTCGACCGCGATGTAAAAACAAAATAATTTGTTTTCACTTGGGCATCGAGGCCCAAGCAGCCCGCGACGTACCGCACTGAGGTATCCTTCGGCATGTGTATTCGTGTGCGTTAGGCGCCGTGTGGAGATTGTTTCATACAGTTTCTATTGAATTTGATGCCACGGCGAGACTATCGTCACGATACTCTCGCCCGTGTAGATGACGCCTTAGCATGCATTTGTTTTACATCGAGGTAGCGAGCTAAACTGCGATCGCGAGATATCGCAGTGAGGCATCTTCGGCATGTAATGACCCTACGTATCCCCAATGGTCCCTCCGCAGATGCTGGTGTTCGACCCCGCCAAGCGCATCTCGGTGTCGGACGCGCTGGCGCACCCGTACGTGGAGGAGGGGCGGCTGCGCTACCACTCGTGCATGTGCAAGTGTTGCTACAGCGCGCCGCCCGCCGCGCGCCACTACTCGCCCGACCTGGAGCCCGGCGCGCCGCACGCCTTCCACGACGGCTGGGAGAGGAAGCTCACCAGTGTGCACCAGGTCAAAGGTATGCTGGACTGGACTGCGGTTGAAATATTGTGTCTTGACAGTACCAACACGAAAACTACTATGGTCTGTTCCACAAGTATCTGATGAAAGTGTAAACATATCCTGTTATGATTAAATTCTCACGCAATCACTTACTAAAGGGAATATGTAGCTCTATATGTTCCTCTTTATATCCCATCACATTTTCCAACAAATTTAGTTTGAATAACATTATTAAATTGTAATTGAAAAATCATCACGGACAATTTTATTAAGGTTATAAAATTAACCTCAATTGTCAAATGAAAACCATCTTTAAGGTAATTCAATATTAGAATGTCTGGGTTTAAGTATTCAAAACAATTTGGAGTGCGGCTTACAAATGAAGTCCTTTGATTTAATTCAAAACACTCAGTTTTGTAAGTGGTACTACAAAAAATTAGCATTTACAGGTACGTTTTCTGATAAATTTGTTTAAATTTTCATCAGATACTTTTGCAACAGACTATACCCATGTAAGTGATACTGGGCATATCATACGCCCGAAGCTGTGAGCTCATAACGCGAGCTTGAATGCGTTCATACCGTAGAGCTAGTGAGAGAGGCGTACGTCTGACTGTAGACAGCGACAGTTTTTCTTTTAGTTGTATGATTGAATATTGTGCTTTGAGAAAATTAAGTTCTTAAAACAAAAAAAAAATGTCTGCAGTTTTTAAGCATAACCAAACTATAATACGTTCTAGTTCTAACATTTTTTTTAATATACTAGCTGGCAAAGACATTGACGCGCAACCTTTTACCACGGATACATAAGTACATTATTCTGGAACGCCCCGCGTTGACTATTCCCGTCGGTTATTTAAGAGGCTTACAAGAGCTAAAGCGCGGTCACTGTCGGATTGCATAGAAAAGAAAGAGACGCGTGATGACACAACGCTGGTAATTTATTGCAAAATATGAAGCAATTATGGATTTACAAAAAATCTATTCATTGGACTAAAAAACTGAAACACTATTACGTTACTAAGTTACTTGTAGAATAATCTGACAAAAAATCTGAATGTTTGCATGTATATTATGGTTTTTAATCGTTAAAATATTTTTTTAGAGGTATCTTCGTGATTTTTTTCTATCATATCAAGTTAATTGTATTATGTTTTAAACACACTATCTAACTAGCATATATCCAGAAGAATATCATATATTTTTCTGATTTTGGTTACTGCAGTGGATCATATATTTTTAGGCATTATAAAATTGCGTTTAGGTCATGAAGCGCCTTAAAAAAAAAATGCTGTTCAATACATTTTGACTACATTGCACTTTTGTAGGAAACAGTCGTTTTTTTGTTAATAACCGACGAAAAATTTCAACTTAACGGTTCCAGAATCATGTACAGGTATCCATGATAACAGGTTATACGTCGATGTCCCAGCCACCTTGTATTTAATAACGTGTTGCACCGTTTAACGAGTCCCGCACGCGAATGTTTCAGAGGAGATACACAAGTTCATAGCGGAACAGCTGCAGACGTCTCGGGTGCCACTGTGTATCAACCCACAGTCGGCGGCGTTCAAGAGCTTCGCAAGGTAAGGCGCCGCCACATCAACCAACCGCAACCAACCGCAACCAACCGACACTAGGTGATTTCTTTGCGATACGTAACCTAACACGCCTTAGCGACCACCCGCACCCATATGGGCCACGCCAATTGTAACCAAAACCCGTACAGACAACACTGTCTATACTAAAAATTCTTAAATTAATTCGTAACTCGCCCCGAAGCGTCGTTTTAGCGTTGCTCTTGCACTGTAACCCCTAAAATGTTGCTTCCTTCTTTCTACCTACAGATTTATTTTACGCGTTTTTTTATTTATTTAAATTTTAATGATATATTTAAAGTTTCCAGTGTTGTCCGCACGGCTGGCGATGTTTACGATAATAAATCAGAGAAAGCAAACAGTCATCACAACTGAGTGTGGCACGGTGCGAGTCTGTTAGTGTGTGCACGTGTGTCATGTACAAGTGTACAGTGTACTAGTGTACCGGTGTACATAGCGCGTAGTGTCGTGCCGGCCGGTGGTCGCAGGAACATGTCGCATCCCTCCCGACCTCCCCTCCCGCCAACTGTAGTATTGCAGCGTACGTAACAGCTGTGCCTCTGTGTGTACAGTAACACTCACACACGGGTCGATTTTGCTAGAGCCCGACTTGTGCATGGGTTGTTTTACCATTTTATTTTTCATACTTAACGTTCCGTTTCGTTCCCCGCGCTTCGAGCGCTCTCCGTGTACATACGCCGCTGTTTTCGAGCAAAATCAACCCTCTTGAAATGGTGGTGTGTCCCGCTTCACTAGCACCGCTGTTCTCTCCTGTACGGTAGTTTTAATTCTGCTTTTTTGTGTGTTTTGCGACAGCTCTAGGGCGGGTTCGAAAGCGAAAGTTTGTTCCCCTTTCAAGACGGCGGCAAAGTATCTACTGCTATCGCCCGTGATATTTCTGTGCGCCGCCTAGGCGAGGAGCGAGCTCAGTAAGCGCACGCACGCACTGCGCCGCTCGGGGCAACACGCGCCACTCCTTCTGAACTGAAACTGCGCGCGTCTCCTCCATTCTACTTATAAATCTAAATATATCCAATTCAATTTTCTACTTTCATATCGACCCGTTGACCAAAGCAATGTGTGTGTATTGCGTCTATAAAAATACATTGAGTGCCAATTTCACCAACGAAAATGAACGCGATCAGCGCATCTAAACTGCGTTCAAGAACCGTCAGTGTCAATATTCCACAACAATAATGACACTGACAGCTCTTGAACGAGGTTTAGATGTGCTGATCGCCTTCAGTTTAATTGGTGAAATCCGCCCTTAATGTGTTCGGAATTCAATGGAGGGACGCGCAATTTAAACTTGACGATCTATAAATTTGTTTTTGAGTTTAACTTTATATAAAGAATCGCTGTTGCCTCCGACCGTCGTTTCGTTTCAAAAGGGTTGATCGTTAGATAGTGCTCGCTCCGTCCTAACGGTTCGGTTGCAGTGCATGCGTTTGTGAACGCTTCGCACTTGAGTTCGGTGCCTAAAGTTTGTGTTTTTATTTTATTTATTTAAATATGAACAACTAAGCTGACTTGAAATATTGCTTGTAAAATAAAACCATAACATACAAGCAATTTATTACAATGATTAAAATTTCGATAAATGTATTGAATTTTATTTACCCGGGAAAGGTTTGTCCCACTTCTTGACAACCGAACTCAAGTATGAGGCTATATTTCCTCAAAATTGACAAAAAATTGTAGTTTCGATTTTGGAGAAACTTCAGTACTGAGGTTGAATTTTGATTTTGTACGATTAGTGGGATTTGACAGCCCTGGCAGAAAAAAATATCTTTCCAAATATGAACTTTATTCCTTCGTCATAAGGTTGATATTAAGAGGGGAGGTTGTTTTCTGTTAGGGTTGCTTCGTAGTGCATGCGTAGAATGAGATGAGCACTGTGCGAAGCACATGGTTGTGGTGAATTTTCATTAATTTTTTATTCAGTAGTTACTGTAGTGTTTAATTTGTGATGCAGTTTTGCTATGAGATTTCTCTTTTATTATCATAGATTTTGTTCAAAGATGATAAATGCATGTTGGTTTGTATGTTGGATTCACGATATGGATTAGTGAAATGAGATTAGTAAGAAGTTTGTAAAATGCGCAAGACACATTTTCAGTTAAATATTGTTATCATATTATTTGCGCTTAGTAACTTTAATTTATTTTAAAAGGCTTTAACAAAACTGTCTAAAATGCGCTTCGGGTTGCGATAAAAGAATCTTTGGACACTTTCTTTCCCGAAAAAAATGTAGTTTGCGTTAGATCAATACTGTTCCTCTTTGCTTCGCTGAAATCTGATTAAATCTCAATGAGTCCAACATGCAAGCAAGTGGCGTGGGTGTGGGTACGCAATTGTGCGACACATAACTAACGATGGCCGACTCTGTACTATTGCAGCTCCACAGTGGCCCATCCGTCCGAGTTGCCGCCCTCGCCACATCAGTGGGAATGACGCGAGACCAAGCGCGGCTTCGACAAGCGACGCGCCGTATTCACTGATTCGCGATAGCCGACTTTATTGTAACGGATGCAAGGATTATAATGGATTATTGGGCGAACTCGTGTTGTAGCAGGCTCGGTGTTGCGATAGTCGACTTTGTAACAGTTGAATAAGGTCGATTATGGATTGATGGTTGGGTGAGGCGATTTCACGCCTGATTAACCTCTGATAAACGATATTTGACTTTATTTACGGCAATGTAAGGTCGGTTATGGACCGGTGGTTTGGCGAATTCGTTTGTATTGTGGCTTAAGCATCTAAGTCTTGTTTTAATCACCTTTATTTTTATCAGATTAAGGTTGATTCTGCTTATGTGAGGCACTTACTACCTAATTAATGTCTCAGAAATATAAATAAATTGTAGTTTGAAGAGGAAGTCTTGGTGATAGTTGGTTTTGAAAATATTTATTCCACTAATCCGCTTTAAAATGTAAATGTACTTAGCATCATTTATGTAGGTCTCCATAAAATAGAAAATAAAACGTGATTTATATTTCTAAATGTTTGAATATTTTAAAAACCAACCATTAAACACTGACAGAAACAGACTTATTGTTTTCAAGTAAAATTCGTATTTTTTTAAGGGTAGTTGCTATGAACTGAAACCTTTTGTAATGAATTAAAAGTATGTTAAATTACATACGAATTCGCTTTAACACTGAAGTTACATATCAACTGGAATTTGAGCTTTTTTCCTTTAAACATTATCGTCTATGTACAGTCAATATTCACTCTTATTTCCTTAATAACAAAGTTCAAATTCCAGTTGCAGTCCACACGTCACATAAGTCGGGTCTCTTCACAAACTGTATTGTTTTGCTTTTATTTGACTTTACTGTGAATGTATAAAATTTTGGATTGTATAAATACCGCACCATACCTCATCGCTGTAACTAGAAGGCATTAAACTTATGCGCATCGTATCACTATGTATACCTTGTGGAGAATTCATACCATTATTGGGTAGACAGACTTCCAAAATGGAAGACATTTTAAAATTAGTTGTGTACAGTACAACTATTTTCTAAATGTCCCTCGGCAAACTTCGTGTTTCGTCAGTCGTCGGATTTCTATCAGTTGCCTTTTGCACTTGGTGCACACCGAACGCTCTCAATCGACTTTGAAGTATATAGAGATGTTAATTCTCTTTGAACTTAAGGTAATTTATTTTAAAAATGGGAGGAAACTGACGAAACACGAAGTTTGCCGAGGGACATAAAGAAAATAGTTGTACTGTAACTAAACTTGAATGAATAAAATTGGCGAAAAATATGAAATTAGCGTCATGCTTTGTAAACTAGGGTACTTTGTCTACCATGATTTTTTATTCAAAATGTATTTGTATTTTAAGAAAAAAATGTCACCTACCCAATTCTAAAACGTGCATTTCGAGTATCTCCACAAACGCGCATTTTCGACGTTTCTACCAAAAACTTCATTTCTGATATTTACTTGTAACGTAGCGTGTAGCGAATGTGTGTAGAATAGTATAGTTGGCTGGTAACTGTGAATATAATCGATAAGGGAAAGCAAAGCATCGGAAAGGATAAAAATGTTGATAGCAACAAAATTTTATACAACGAAACGTGTCGCCCCCGCGGCAGAACGTAGGGCAGGTGTTGGAGAATGACATGCAGAGAACTGATGGACAGGTGTGGCACACGAAGGAGAGGCGAGGTCCACGACCTCCACCCTCGGCGCGATATATACAGTAACGAAACGCTTCGCGTAGAATTAGGTTATGTTTCATTTATCTCCGCGATTCCATGTAAATGTAAGTGTGACGTAGTGTCAATGTGTGCCTGATTGTGTTTCGTACGGACCGTTGCAAGCAATAAATTTTGCAATATTATATAACGCGTATTGACATTTCAATTTTATAACTACGGATTTATCGATATATATGTGTTCTCTATTAATCTCCTTTATAGAACGCCTACAGACGACAGTTTCATACTTAAAAAACGGATTTCGAACGCAAATCTCTTGCAAACTGTCGCCTGTAGCCGGCCTATTGTAATTACTAAGCTTAATCGTAAACACCATTGTATGTAACATCGACTGAACATTTTTACGTAGTTAGGTTAGAATTAGATATATTAAACTACTAATTTACTCGATGCAATGAAAATAAATAGTAAATAAAATAAATGAATGAGTAATGTTCACATACTATCATTGCAGTAGTGAGATATTTTATAGCAAAGTGTTTGTGAGTGTAATAAATACATGTGTATTTCACGCATTTAATAGTTAAATTAGAGTTTTGACATTATTGTACTGGTATGTGTTAGTGTGCGTGAGTTACGTCGTTTTGTCTAATTATTGGCATCGATAATCTTACATAATATACACTACACGGTGGAAATATAATCATTCAGTGTCTTATATACTCGATAACAGTGAATGGAATTAAATTTCAGTAAAAATCTCACATGTTGATATCTATTTACTGTTTTCAAGTTATGAGACAACGTTTGGTTCAATTCCCATCGCGTATCATCCAAAATTGATGTTTCCATTTAATTTGTAAGTAGTTTTACTACTGTATCACGCTGCTAACATATAATCTAGCATAGGGAGACTTTGTGTGAATGTCGCAAGACGTCGTAGCCTTAAAACTAGTTCAAAACTATATAAAAGATAAAACATAAAAAAACGTTGTAAATAAATGCATAGTATTAATGTTAGTCTAGTATGGTACGGGATGTAAACCGATGTAGCAAGCCCACAACAAGTAGGTCAGCCTTACTACAGACCGCTGCACGACGTATTATATCTCCTTTTCTGTGAATAGAGGGTAGTCAGATATTATAGTAACATATTTACAGTTTTTACGTTAGGTTGCATATGCGGCTCACAAATCCTTCCCTATTCTAGGGCGCGCAGTCCCTGCCATTACGGCGCCCCCCGGTCTACTCCTTGATATACAATGAACTCTGTAGTACCATGAAACATGAGGCTTCAGGGGCTAGTGCACATCTTGGGGTTCATTCGATTAATCTAGTATGGTCAAACCACGCTGGGGTCGGTGCATTTCATTCAATAATTCATTCAACATCTTTACAGTTTTTGCGTTGTTTAGTAGTAAAGATTGTATATAGTTACGAGCTCGGGCAGCGGTTTGTATGAGACTTCGATGGTACAAAGGAGGTGCGCTTGTTTTTGCGTTGGTATTAGCTGCCACAGACTCTTTGGAAAAATAGAATTCGTTTTCTGTACAGTAATCAGTAAAACATTTCCCTCTTGTTTCCGAGCCTTTTTAGAAATCAGCCTATTGAATCATGGCATCTCATCTAGTGTGATTGGTTCGACCATCCAATTATACTAACACAAGATTTCACTACAGATTTACCTATTCTAATAAGTGGCTTGATCAGGCATTCTGAAACGCGTGGTCATTTTAACAAATATAGAAAATATATGTGTCAAGATATTCCTCGTTACGGGAACTAACCCGACCTCTACCATCCCCCGAGCTTCGTTCACGACTAATGTAACTTGTTAATCCCCATAGCTTATAGTTTGTGACAGCTTAAACCACGTAAGCGAGCCCCAACGGACCCACCTTGCCTTATCTCAGATAACTGTCGCTGTGATCCGTAACGCGTAGTTTTTGAACCCCCGCCCCCTCACCGCGCACTCGACGTGTACAATGTACTTTAAGTAATATACAAGTGCTCGTTAGGTAATTATTGTCGTCATTGGTTTATTAGAAATTTGCTTAATTATATAACTGCTTTATACTACGTGTCCTCCGATGTGAAAAGACGTTTGAATGTATGTAAATAAGGATATAATAAGTAGACGAATATTGTTAGGTTGGGGAGTTCAGTTGCAAGGTGTGGATGAAATTGTACTACATTTATGATGTTCAACAGAAGATAGACAATACAAAATGTCGAAGTATTTAGGCCACCACTGTAAAGGCAAATTATTAATGTCGTTAGGCCACTTGTATTCTTAGCGTTTTGTCTATCGTACAAGAGGTGGATTATTGGCAATTTTTATAAACTAGAAATGAAAATTTGTAAACAAAATTGAAATCGGATTGGAGGCAAAATCGTATTTCAAGGGCCTTTGTATACAAATCTCTTATAAAAATTTCATCCGTACATTAGTGACTGTAACCCGGCGGAGGATATAAGGCCGTGCGACGAGCTCACTCTATTGCGGCGCCTAAACGAACACGCTTCTTATTTTATGTAATTGTACGTATTGCGTTTCCAGACTTTCAGAGATCTCGTATTATTTTAAGTTTTAAGTACACGACTGTTCATTTTACACACAAGTGATCTTTAGTTGTAGGATATCACGTTTGTATTCTACTTTGTACCCTACGGCCAGTCAGCCAAGGCTTTTTGTCTCTTAATTTTAAGTGGTCGCACACTCTAATGCTCCCGCGCAAGCAGAGGAATTCACACTTTCCTTATATTTCATGTAAATATTAGTGGTAATGCGGTAAGACTCTTAGATTTCGTGTTAACAATTAGATCGCCTCAGTTCTTAGTTTGTGTTCAGTAATCCCACATTAATTTTGTATTATAATTTCCACAATAAAAAAGTAAAAAAAAAAATACAAAATAATATGAGAAAATAATTGTATTCTTCGTTTTTATAATTATGACTTTTGATTTAATTGCTATTATTACCAGTCGTAATGTAAATAGATACTTTGTGCACTGATAGTCGTGTTTAAGTTAACTTTAGATATTAATATCAAATGGCTGTATCGATTCTCTTTATGTCAAGCCCAAGACACAACATTCACTATAAGACTTAGTAGAAATGTTTCCTTTGCTATATAATTGTCCTCTAACATTTTGTAATGTATAGAATGGTTTTAGTTAACATCCACGACGGACGTTAGTATTGCGATTTAGTTTGTTCACATGTACAGCGACCCATGTAAATGTAAATATAAATGATACATGTTTCTGTCGTGTACGGAGTTAGTTGCATTTTACCATTGTTGCGAACTGCCAAAACTATTATAATAATTTTGTAGCGTGATACGCCATTACACCACATTAGTAACGCTGTCAATAAAATTGAGCGAAGGAAATTTTGAAAATATTCTTAATCCGTAATACTCTAGCATTTTGACATGTTTTGTATATGTATTCCATAGCGCTGTTTGCTCAAGTTGCTATAAATATTGCCTATAAACTAAAATAATCAGAATTTCTGTCGGTTTTTTTTACGTTTTCCTGTGTTGGTAAACTTTAGCTTTGTATTCCTGAATAAATTGAATATAAATGTTTAGTGTCGTGTAGTTAGTTGTGTGGTGGGTGGCGTATGCGTAGATCGTGAGCCGGGTAGCGACGACGACCGGCCAGCGACACTGTGTAACAATAAACTACTGCATAATTATATACGAGACTTTTATTTTTACCTTAATACTAGCTACCCCTAACGTTTAGATCTTCTAATTAATAAAAATATCAAAGGAGATGTTCCAGAATTTATGGAGCCTGGGCCAGGCCTTTGTACACTATACTTAAAAATAGGGAAACACATTCAAAACAGTTCTCAACTGTCCAATTACTTTAAAATGGCTTTGTTTGCTGGTAAACCACAAGAAATTACACTTGGAATTACAACACACAACAAAAACCCGTCATGGCGGTAAGCTGTCATTTTGATTGTTAATGACGTTTGACATGTTTTATTGACAGTGTTGTTACAGCTTTTTTTTTTTTTAGGGTGGGTAATCATCAAATGACCTCTCCCGCTCAGGGCGGAGCGGAAGGGCGTGTCAGACTCTTACTGACTAAAACCCACCCGTGTTCCTTCAGTTGCCTGTGCGCCAGGGCCACGGTAACTCTTTCGAACAATCCGCGACCCCGGCAGAGTGTTGTTACAGCTGAGGTTTTCTTTTTACGATCAATGGTCGGTTTATGGTTTACTGGAATTGTTTTTAAGCATGGAGTAACTAAATCGGTGAGACGCCACGTTCAAAGTCGATAAAAATAATTGATAAATATCAATTAACTACCACCAACAGTACTTATACATTTAAAGGAATTATCTGTATTTTTCCCCAATTCTACGGAATTCTCGTTTTTTTTTTTGAGATAGAGTGTAGGTGGGTAGTGTGTGTGTGTGTTTGTGAGGTAGTCCACCTGGTCCATTTTGAATCATCTCCTTTATTCAATAACTGACGGGCAACGCACAGCCTAAACCACGTTCATTCCCAGTCGCCCCCGCGGGCATTGCCACCGGAGGCAAATGGGAATAAAAATTCCCAGTCGCCACCGGCGGTGACTAGGAAGTCATTACCCCCACTTTGGTTTCGCTATACATTGCTTTGTTTCTTGTGAAGAATAAAATAAGGGACGTCGACCGGCTAGGGTTAGGGTTAATAATTCTGTCTAAAGGGTTTAAAGGAACCTAACTAACCGAACCTCGGGGTGCGCCTGATGTCGACCGTCTAGGTTTAGGATTTGTCATTATTGCCAGTGCTAATCCACGCCGCAATGTACAGCGATTTGAAGTGGGGGCAATAAGATCCCAGTTGGAAATAAATAAATAAATTTCCAGGAATTTTAATTCCCATTTGCCTCCAGTGGCAATCCCTGCGGGGGCGACTGGGTATAAAGCCTAAACCACTGGGTCTAGAAGCATGAAATGTTGCATAAGAGTGCCTTATACTGCGAGCACAGAGGAAGCATTAGCGTAATCAGCCCGTAAGGCTCCCACTGCTGGGACACCGGCTTCTTCTCGGTGAGAGGGAGTGAGCCGTAATCCACTTCGCGGGCCCAGTGCGGGTTGATAGATGTAACATGTCTTCGAATGATTGGTTCTAGGAAAAGCCGGTTTCCTCACGATGGTTTCGGTTTTACGCCATAAGGGCGCGAGGACTTATAAAATATCAGGTATATTTTTTTTCGGATATTTACAAATTTTATTGCAGTATCGGATTCACCTTGTCTATAGAAATCATTTAGCTTCTCAGAAGCATGGTCCTACGAGGCACCGTTTCTGGGAAATAGGCCTTCGAATATTTTTAACTTACGGAGTGCAAAAGAAATGTTTAAACAAAAATTGCGTTTTTCGCAAATCGTTAGTTTCTCAATTCTATCGTATAGAACAACTAAATATTAGGCAAAAAGCGTCTTGGTATTTTTTGTCTCCAACTAGCGGTTTGTCGTAAAAATAATTTCGAAGGGATCCTTTTAGATCTTAGGATGTAAGAGCGGGCGCAGCGAGCTCGGGACTGGGGGCACCCCGACTCGGATAGGTTAGGTTCAAATGAGATTGCGGGGTCTAGTGAGCGAGCGAACAAAGAGCCCCCCATCCTCTTCCTGGTTATTTGTTTTAAGCCATACTGAAGTAGGAGCCCGCGATGTTGACTACGCCTTATTACTATTGCTTGGAAGCTAATTGAATTTCTTCTAAGTACTTTTATAACATAGTGGCCCGTTTCGTATCCTCTGACCGATAAACGGAATAACCGGGTAGTGTAATATACTACTTACTTACTTTAAACTATTTTTTTATTATTTTCAAGAACTGAAGCCAAAAAAAAAAAACTTATTTGAAGCCCCATTCTCACGATGCAAGTTTCTTGCCTGTGGAATACGATAAAATTGAAGCAACAAATGACTTCATCGCCTACACACTGTCTATTTCTAGACTAACATTGCCCGACCCGGCGATCGAACCCCGGACCGCACGCTTAGCAGTCGCCTCTGCGACCACTAAATTAACGACCCGTTCCGGGGATCCAACTTATGCTGAGCTGAAAAATACACGCTCTAACCGCGCGCCCTCCGCCCTCTATCTCGAAAACGATTATACGTATCTATAATTTTTTTTTAAACAATAGTTTTTTGGAATTTAATCCTCTACAATGTTAATACTAACCTACATAGGATAGCGAAAAACCCATAGATTTTAATAGTCGAGTACACGGTACGGCCATATTATGTAGGTTTTGAGACAACTTCTAGGATGTCACAATACAAGTATTAACTTGTATTGTGGTATAAACCGGTTTATAGCTGGGTACCTATCTCAAATTCCGAGGTGAACTTACTAAGATGACTGGACTATTTTTCTTTTTTCTCAGGAACCGAGAAAAATGTAATATGGGTATGCGCGATTCTAATGTAAATGTTACCTTTTGTACAGAATACTCCTTTTAAATGCTATTTTCTCGTGTCTAATTAAACCTGTTCAGTGAAAAATCTGTTCAGAAATTGATAAAAATTCAAGGTTTTGAACCGAATAAAAATAAAAAAGCAATCGAGCCGGATGCGTAAATGTCACTGTTCCTGACCTCCTCAATATAAGACAGAATCAGAACGTTTTAGTTATGTCGTGATATTATTTTAAACTGTTTCAAATATTGAAAACAAAATGATATAGGTATGTGTGTGTGAATGAGATGTAGGTACGGACCATAGTGGCTGACACGGACAAGGAAAGTCACCAAGTAAAATAATAAAGTTAATTATCGCGCGATAATTCGTTTAACCAATGATAACCTCTCGGAGAAAAAACTGTAAACTATCACTCATGACCGTAATGTGTAATTTACATTTTATGAGCATTCTAAAAAACTAGTTACAGTTCACATATTATTGTAAGCGTAGATCAAGGGCTGAGTTCAGAGTACTAGTTTCTATTGTAAATTGTATTTATTCATTGTTATAAAAATACTCATGATTTATTTACAGTTAGGGTATAGGGGGGGGGGGGTTAGGGGGGTGGGGGGTAGGGGGGTCCATTGTGACATTGAGAGGGAGCGCAGGGCTCTAGCGGTCAGGGGTAATATGTTGGCACGAAGATTTGCTCGGTGTACAGACCAAGTTAAGATAACGCTTTTTAAAGCGTATTGTCAGAATCTGTACACCGGGAGTCTTTGGGTCAACTACTCGAAAAGATCGCTGGATGTCCTGCGGGTCCAATATAATAATGTTTTTAGGATGCTGTTGCGACTGCCTCGTTTTTGCAGTGCCTCAGAGATGTTTGCGGTAAATCATACCGATGGATTCCATGCCATCATCCGCAAAAAAACAGCCTCACTCCTGAGCAGAATAAGAGGCAGTCGCAATAGTATTCTGATGGCTGTGGCGACAGACATTTCCTCCGCCGTAATAAGGCAATTTGTGCGAAGGCTTATTCCATAGTCTCTGGGGGTGTAGTTGTTGGGTGGTCTTCGCATGAATTCGTCTTTAGTTAAGTCACTAACAATAGTATTTTAAGTGTATAACTGTTACTAACAATCTATGGACCATATAGTTGCCCGAAATAAAAAGATTTATTATTATTTATTATTATTATATAAGTGCCTTAGATATAAAGTAATGGTAGGTACCTACCTATTCAGCTACATTCGGTTAGACTAGATGACTCCAACATAAGAAGAGGGAAAAGTGATAGCCTATGAACATGTTGATGATTATACCAAACAAACATGCGGAAATCCCTTAGCCTGCTTAGCAGATAGGTACTTATCTTTAATAATTTAGATAAAATTGGCGGGATTCGAATTGCCGGACGCGAGCGCTCGGTGCCTTGGAGTGTCGTGCCTGTGGCCGCTAAGCCATATCATTATTTAAGGCTTACGCATAATTAGTTGACCACAGTTTCCGCTACGATGTGCGTCGACGACACTTTGCTACGCGCGCGGAGACGCTATCCACTCTGCTACACGCTACGGCTATGGTCACAAATACGCCCCGCCCCATTGTGCATCAGTGCTACGAGCCGGCTGTCTGTTACGAAGATTATCTATCCGTGCAGTGCTACACCTACAAAACTTTGTTTACACAACTACTAACAATATTAAATGACGTTCGTGCGACATTCTCCGCCTAAAACTTCTCCGATGACGACGGATCAATCAGTCCGTCCCGAACATAATTCAGGCTGTAAATGACCCAGAATTTACATACATAACCCTACGTCATAAGCGCCCGGGGCTACAACTCTTCGAATGACCAGCTAGAGGATTTCAAGCTTGTGATCATGGAAATGCTGACGTCATGGAAGCGTGATCATGATAACGCTACAGCGAAAGTAATGGCAGAACAGACAGCCCTAGTCACGATTTTGCAGAACTGAAACTGCAAAATCTCCAAATTCAGTAAGCCAATGCGGAAATATAAAAATCAGTCACCTCCATCAGCGAATTTTACGATGATATGAATATTCAAATGAAAACACTGCAGAATGAGTGTAGAGAATCCAAAAACTACACAGAGTCCCTAGAAAAAACAGTAAGGGACCTTCAGTATAATAAGCGTCGATCTTCTACAGTCGAGGTTCGAAATATACCTATACAGCTCAATGATGCAATTGTAGATCTCAAAAATAATATGACGAATATCGGAAACACCGTCGATCTCCCAATATTATCAACTAATATCCGAGACATATACCGTGCCCCAGGCAACTCGGCCAGCAAAGCGATCGTTGCGGAGTTTACGAGTGTGCAAGTCAAGTCAGAATTTATCACCCGCATACGAGGATACAATAATAAACTTCAAACAAAGATAATAAACTGAATCCACAACTAATAGAACTCCCTGGACAGAAACAACCCGTATATATGTGTCATTCTGCAAAGAAACAATTTTATCTGGCAAGACAAGAATTCGCCAAGAAACATGAGTAGGTATAAATTTTGTTGGTGTATTAATGGCAACATCTTCCTGCGCAAGCAACTAGGACATAAGCAAATTACTATTACGTCGGAAACTAGCCTGCAGGAGCTTCAGATTAAGATATGACTACAGCTCGAGTTGGTGACACTAGTTTTCTCATATTGTTTTGAACCAATACGAGTTTTGTAACATTTTTCTTTCCATTTTTATTTTTGCTTTATATAACTTTCCATGTTGTGTTATGTAGGAAATTTACACTAACTTTACGAAACTACACGCACAAACATATTATGTTCTACCCCTCATACACACACTCCATTATATTGTACCAGCAACATAAATCCACCATCACACTTGCATGCTTCATCCCTTTTAATCATAATTTGGTAAAAAGCTCACCTACTCGTCGGGATGTACGTATTTTTTTTTTGTTTATTTAAATTTTAGCTAATCTTTTTAAAAAGCATTTTAAAGTTAAGGCTCCTCTTACCAGCAACGTTGATGTGCCCAGGGTTGAGACCGTGGCGGCCTATGAGAACCCAATTGGGTTTACTGCTCAGGATGTTAAGAGTATTATCGATAACATGAAACGTGGTAAATCACCGGGCAGTGACGGATTCAGCGTTGAGCACCTGCAGCACGCGGGTACACATTTGCTTAGAGTGTTGGCTATGCTGCTTACTTTCTGCTTACGTCACTCGTTCTTACCACCTAAGATGACGGAAACTATTGTTGTGCCTATAGCAAAGAATCGCACGGGTGATGCGACTGATAATTGTAATTATAGGCCTATCTCCCTGGCTACTGTGATCGCAAAGGTCTTCGATGGTCTTCTAGATGCTCAGCTCAGCAAGTATAATAAGCTCCATGATGCTCAGTTTGGATTTCGTGAGAGTTTGTCAACGGAAAATGCTATTTTGACTTTAAAACATACAGTCGCCTATTATGGTGATAAAAAAACACCGATCTATGCTTGCTTTCTTGACCTATCGAAGGCCTTTGACCTAGTCGATTATAATAGACTCTGTTCTAAACTTGGGGAGGTCGAGGCCTCTGCTGAACTCATTAATATATTCTCTTTTTGGTATAACCAACAAAAACTTTGTCAAGTCAGGGAACGAATATTCTGATGATTATAAACTTGAGTGTGGTGTGAGGCAAGAGGGGATGACCTCTCCAAGACTCTTTAATCTGTATGTCAATCAGCTGAGCTCAGCAATAGCCATGTTGGATGTCACATAGATAACGATTGCGTCAATAACATCAGTTACGCGGAAGATATGGTGTTGCTGAGTCCATTTGTTGGGGGCCTACGGAAACTACTAGGTATGTGTGAAGCCTATGCTGAGAGTCACCGTTTAAAATACAACGATAGAAACAGTGAGTATTATGCTTATCAGAGGTAAGATTAAAAAACCTGAACATATACCACCAGTATATCTTAATGGAGTATCTTTGAATCGGGTCTCTCAGTTAAGGTATCTAGGGCGTGTTGTGACTGAAACCCTACATGATGACGCGGATATTGAGAGAGAGCGGAGAGCATTGTGGGTGCAAGCTAATATGTCGGTGCATAGGTGTGCGCAGTGTACTGCAGTACAGGTAAAGGTAACATTGTTTAGAGCCTATTGCCAAAGCCTATTGCCAAAGCTTTTACACCAGCGCTATAAGGACCAACTATACGCAGCGGGCCTACAATGCCCTCAGAGTTCAATATAACAACGCCTTTAGGATTTTGGTGCGGCTACCTCGTTTTTGTCGTGCTTTTGGCATGTTTGCTGACGCGAGGGTGGATGACTTTTATGCTATAATGCGCAAAAACTCAGCCTCACTAATTCGCAGAATTCGAGTAGGTGGCAACGGAATCCTGAGGATGATTGCTGATCGGCCAGTATCGCCAGGCTCATCAGGCTACACGTCTTTTGATGAATTTAATATTTTAATCAATTATTTTTTTATTTGTTAAATATTTACTTATATTTTGTTTCAATATAACTTGAAATAATTTGTTTTAATTTAAATTAATTTATTATTTATTTGCTTTAGTTAAACTTGTCTATTTCAATTTAATTTATTCTAAATCAAGTTATTTTAATTATAATTCGTATTCATCTGGACTACCTACTTAAATTGCTACTTACATATTCTTAAGAAAATTAATTTGTTACTAACAAAATATGGACTTTACCTAGTCTGAAATAAATAAATTGTAACCTAAACGTAAAATTGACAGTTTTTTTAACGGTAAACCAAATATTGATCACCTTATTCAAAAAAATCGCCTTATATATTATAGAGATGCCCAAATTTGTCTAATGAATTAAATTTTTAATGAAGTATCTTCTAGAAGTCAGTTCTCAAAACCGATCTAACCTAGGGCCCCACGCTGAGCAAAGTTGCCGAATAAAAATACATGCTCACGACACAGTCCTAAGTATTCCGAAAACATGTTATCGAAAAGAATAAAACAAACCCAGAAGATGTTTGTTTACAAATCCGCGGGAATTTTATTAGTTCCGAGTATCTAACAGTTTAATCAGCTGTAAATGAACTAGTAATGTCTGCTTCACACTATCGTTATCGCTGGCATATAATAATAAATATACCAACATATCGGTGGTCAGGGCCTATTGTTTGTACTTAGACCATCTTGAGAGCGGTCGACTGTCAAAATAATATGGAGAAGTACGCGATTTTTGTACTTTGTGTTATACTGTGTGAGTTGTCTTTCTGCTAATTACTTAACAATAGAAAAAATAGATAAGTGTGTTAAATTTTGTTAAAAAGTGAGAATCATGAAAGAGGTTTTAAAAACAAATTAAATTAAATTTTAATTTAATTTTAAATGTTATTAATTTGACAAAGTATTTATATTTATTTTAGTTGGGTTTGCTCTTGACTCTACTCTAGGTCAGAGATCACAGAGACAAAGTTGAATATTTATGAAATTTATTATTTATTTATTTAATTTTTAAATATCTTTTTTATCTTTTATTTCAATGAACCGGAAATTACTCATAAAGGTGCCTTTTCCAAACCCTGCTGCGCATCCATGATTTGAGTAAACTAAACTTTTATGATTATTCTATATTAAATTTATTCATATCGTTATATTATTTTAAACTGTAAAAAATATTGAACACAAAGTAAATGAAGTGAATGATGAATGAATGAGATGGAGGTACGGACCATAGTGGCTGGCACGGACAAGGAAAGTCACCAAGTAAAATAATAAAGTTAATTATCGCGCGATAATTCGTTAAACGGATGATAACGTCTCAGAGAAAACACTATACTCTTGAGCCTAATTAAAAATTAAATTAATTAATTATTATATTTATTATTGTCGTTATTGTCGTTGTTGTTGTATTGTATTGTTTGTTTGTTTGTTTTTTTTTTATTTTTTATTTTATTTTTTGTTATTTATTAATTATTTAATTAATTAAATTAGCTAGTCATTTATAATGATAAATGACTACCTACACAGTTCACATATTATTGTAAGCGTAGATCAAGGTCTGAGTTCAGAGTACTAGCTTCTATTAATATGTAGGAAATTGTTATTGTTATAAAAATACTCATGATTTATTCACCATTTGGATATAGCCTTAGATATACTAAAGTGGTCATTTATTTTTGACTCAAAACGAGACATCCGTTTATTTATCTCAATAGTAAGGCCGATTCATAAAGGAAACTCAATTTTTAGTCTAAGTTCTCAATGAAAAAAAAAAACAAGATTTTTTAAAAATTTTAGTTTTATTTGTCAAATTTATAAAAGTAGGTATTACAAATTTGAAGAGTTAGTAAGTAAGATAAATTTTCAGACATTTTTATATTTGTCAACAGAACAAAATTATTTTAATACAGCCTGATGATGATTTTAAGTAAGAATAAAATTCTTGGCACAGTTTTTTAATATTCACCTTAGTTATCCTAACTGGGTTTTTTTTCAGACGTTCACAATTTATTAAAAGAGATGACTCTTTCTTTTGGTGCATTTTCCGGACAGACATAAAATATATTCAATTCAAATAAAAAAGTTTTATTGGTTAAGGTTTTTGGTGTAAAACTGTTCGAATACTTCCACCCAACGAGTTTTCGTCGAAACGTTTAGATTATTCCATTCGGTTACTTTTTGCGACATGATATAGTTACAAATTAATGAAAATTCGTCAAATACTTTTGTATCTTTGTTACTATCGCAAATTATCGTGCGGTTTGTGATAACGGGACAATTTTGCGTTCCCAGATTTTTTTCGAAAACGCCGAGATGAAACACCGAAAAAAGGGACGGTCCCGTTCAGAACGGGACGTATGGTCACGTTAGATATACAGATAGGCAGTTGCTCCATATAAGGTACTGGTAGGTACCTATTCAGCTGCATTCGGTTAGACTAGGTGACGCCAACATAAATAGAGGGAAAAATGATAGCCTATGAACATGATGATAATAATGAAAAACAAACATATGCGGAAATCCCTTACCCGGCTAAGCAGGTAGGTACTTGTCTACCCTAGGGTAATGTAGGTAGGTACCTAACCTATGTCTGTATCACATGCTGCTTCCATACCTATAAACACTGTAATTTGAAAACATTATAGGTACAAGTCAAATATTTTTAAAAGAGTAACCGTGGAGTTTCTTGCCGGCTCTTTTCTGTAGGAAACGACAAATTGGAACCGTGAACCTAGTTTCGGACGTTTCGTAAGTGCTCACGTAGGTTTATGTGAAGTAAAATATTTTGAGTTTGATTTCATGTCACCGGTTCAAAATTACAAACACTGACTTAAACTTCATTCACTAACAGTTAAGGGGGGCCTTTACTGTTACTGAATGAAGTTTACAGCAAACAGGCGCGACGCGACTCTAGTAGAACAATATCCATGAAAATTTTATAGAAATTATTCTACAAGCGTCGCGTCGCGCCTGTCTGCGGGAGCCGTAACTCATAAATCAACTCTATCAACATTAACGTTCTACCACCGCTTACAGCATCGACAGTGGCGCCCCCACGAAAAATCACAAAACAGTACCGCAATGATTACGTCTACAATAAGAAAACTGATGCTTTCTACAAGTTACACATAGAGAAGCTCCGTCATTGGCAGGTCAACGACCTGTGCAATGTAGAGGGCGCCCAGCTCATGATCCCGGCTTCGGACCATGATATCATACAGCTGCACTCCATGTTCAAGAAGTTTCCAGACCTTGGGGACTACGTGTGGGTGGGCGATGATGGACAAAAGCATGATTCTGCTGAGGAGCAGCCTATTATTCATTGTAAGTAATGATATGGTTCTTAAGTTAAGTTAGCTTAGTATCCTGCCGGCGTCGCGGATTGTTCGAAAGAGAAAAAGTTAGCTTTTGAAATCCTTTAAACGGTCTTTCTTTTGGTATCCCCTTTAACCCTTAAAAGTAGGGGCTGTTAAATAAAAGAAGCAACAGAATTGCCAATAGGTACTTGCTTAAGTTAGTCTGATGCAACCTAGGCCTGTGCAACCAGCTCCGCAACCAGTCTTAAGTCTTGCTGACTAGCTTCTTTTCCTCATGGCATCAGTTATTTTTGTTTAGTTCTTTTATACGATCTCAGAAAGAAGAGCATTGCCGTAAGCAGGGTCTAGTTTGTTTCAACATTTCAAACCAAGGCGCAATACAGGATCGAATGTGTATCAATGAGATCCTCGCTACTCTCGAACACATTCTTGAGCTACGAGTCCAGGGCACACGTCAGCGCCCTATTATTTTTGTGCATAGGTAGGCGTGGTAATCGGGGTCTAAGTTGGGTCGGTGTGGATCTGTACTTACGAAATTCATCCTCCAGTGCGCTTCCTCAATCGGGCGTTGCACTGACTACTTACTGAAGCAACCCTATCATCTTCTACGAGCTTCTACACCATGATTAGACTGTGGCGGTATTTCATCAATGGTTGATGCTTGTACCGCGGTTAGTGCCGGACTGGAGACGATATGGTTGCTCAGCTCCGAGCGCAGCTTATCAAATGCGGCATCGTCCAACCTATGGCGGCGTTGGATGACCCGCACCTGATCTGACAGTCGTTGGGCCAAGACGTTGATGGTTGGTTCCAGTTCCTGAAACAGAGACAGCATCCTATCACGGTACGCAGTGAGGTTAGTTCCTCCCTCTGTAGACCTGTAATATGCGCGCATGACGTTCTTGTTCATAGACTGAGTCCATTTCATGCGCTGCACACAACCGACATTTCATACGTCATCACCGCTGTGTTACCAGTAGTGTGTAATAATAAGTCCCCAATCGCCTTTATTACCTGTGCGAATCAGATAAAACAAAGAGGTTTTAACTAACAAATACGTTGGTATTGTTTAAATTGAATTGTTTCGTTTGATTAGAAAAATGAAACGACAATTTAAATGGTTTACATACCTAAATAGAATGGTGGCTGAAAATGTTTTCATAATTCGTGTTTTGTTGCAATAAAGTAGCAACTGGATAGTGACGTAAGCATGTGTCACTCTCGGACTACCAAACCTTGTTTTTTTAGACCATGATTAATAGTAGAGCTATATAGAACGCCAAAGTCTAACCCCAATATATTTTTGAAAAAGCTCGACAAACTTATGTATGAAACACACAAAATATATGGGCCAAGTACATAAATACTTATTGCTGATATTGTGATTTTAATATAAATACCCTAAAACCAGGAAAAGTGACCACCTATTTAAAAGATTTATGTAATACCAACAATCTGCAAATGCACATTAATATTCCCACTCGTAAAGACGCTTGTATAGACCATATACTAAGTACTCGTAACATAAAGACAACATCAACAGATGTTTTCCCTCTTTATTTATAATCTGACCACAACACTGCCCAATTATTAGACTTTCCAGTAAAAGAGCAAAATTCAAAGTCCAAATCATACTACATCTTTTATAAGAAAGATTACTGTAACGAAATAATTAAAAAATTCAAAGAATGTCTCACAAGTTTATCGTGATCAGAAGTACACATAGAAACTGACACAATGAGGCTTTTAATAAATTTCATGACTTATTATGTGTGTTATATAACTGATGCTTCCCAAAAATAAAAATAAAGATTAATAACTAACATGTAAACAAAAATGGATAAGTAAGGGGTCTAAGAAATATATCTATCTATAAATATCAATGTGCGTGTTAATTTTCGCTCTCAAAATGGATGTAAGAAGTTTATAGATCGTTGACAAACACGTAATCGGTCTATAATTCTTGGGATCCGTGGAACTACCTGACTTATGGAGCAGATGAGTAACGCCTGTTGTTAGAAACTGCGGAAGCGACCTGGACTCTAAGGATGCTTGGAACTGAGATGCCAGGCAGGTGTGTGAACTAATTAGCCATTTCAACCAAAAGTTGTGCAATCCGGCCGGTCCCGGTGATTTCCAATTCGGTAACGGACGGACTGCTTTGGTGACGTCTAAAGGCGTAATCAGTACCACTTCCATTTCTGGTACAGTTTCACACACCTGCTCGACATCCCGTATCCAGTCAGCCTCAACGTGACAGACGGGCACTGACCAGATGTTGCGCCAGAATGTAATCGTGGCGGCATCATCCGGGCGGCACTCATCTGTCACATTTTGTTCAGGTCGCTCCCAAGCTCTATATACCCATCTCTCATCGCTCTGGAACATGCGTTTCTGTGTGTATCGATCAACCCGCCGCTTATACCGCCAAATACGGCTCGCCCATGCACAAACTTTCTGCTTCAGGAAGTCGATGCGCTCTGTGACACGGGACATGTATTCCTTAGAGCTGATTTCAGTCCCCGAGAATGCCCGCCTCACAAAGCGCATCACTCGTGGTCGTGTATTGCCCTCCCTGAAGCAGTATAGTTTGCCGATGAGTACCCTGGCCTCATCGATACGACGCTCGATCCTGCACTGCCAGGCTGTTACGGCAGGTTTTTGTCGAGTAGCCCCGTCACAGTTTGGGAACTTGACGTTCGCTAAACGACATGCCGCAACAGCCGCGCAATACAGGATCGAATGTGTATCAACGAGATTCTCGCTGCTCTCAAACACATTCTTAAGATGCGAGTCCAGGGCACACACCAGCGCCCTATTTTTTTTGTGCATAGGCAGGCGTGGTAATCGGGGTCTAATTTCGGTCGGAGTGGATCTGTACTCACGGAATGCATCCTCCAGTGCGCTCCTCAATCGGGCGTTGCACTGGCTACTTACTGAAGCAACCCTATCATCTTCCAGTTCTACACCATGATTAGACCGCGGCTGTATTTCATCAATGGTCGATGCTTGTACCGCGGTTTGTGCCGGTCTCGAGACGATATGGTTGCTCAGTTCTGAGCGCAGCCTATCAAGTGCAGCATCGTCCAACCTATGGCTGCGTTGGATGACCCGCACCTGATCCGACAGTCGTTGGGCCGAGACGTTGACGGTTGGTTCCAGTTCCTGAAACAGAGACAGCATCCTATCACGGTACGCAGTGAGGTTAGTTCCCCCCTCTGTAGACCTGTAATATGCGCGCATGACGTTCTCGTTCATAGACTGAGTCCATTTCATGCGCTACACACAACCAGCGGCAGCGGGGACCCGGCTCGGGGCCGGATGGCCCCTAAGTCCCAAGCTCTTCGGTGGCCGGCCTCTCCCCTGACGACGTACAGGTGTTGGCGACGTCGGCGGAGAGAAATACTCGTCACTCGAGCTCGACGCAACTACCGCTGCCGGTGTTGTCACAGCGCTCACGGTGGGGCTGGATACCGGCGGCGGCGAGGCGGAGCTTAGCGAAGAGTCCGGAGGTGATAGGCGTGCTCGTCTCGTAGCAGATCTTGTCAACATACTTTAATATTCATTAGTATTTTTTTTATTGTTTGTTTTATCGGAGGTGGCATGATAGATGTCACCTCCGAATCGGCAGTTTTTGATGGAAATGTTTGAAATCCTCGTTCATTTTACTTTTTTAAAAATATTTTGGTATTTATTTGGATTTTGCGGTTGTCCGTCCGTATTCACATAAAATATATAAACTGTGTCTAAAACTAATAAAACTGTGAGAAAATTACTATGAATAAAAATTTTGTGACTTGTTGACGTTGGTGTTGCCTGCTTCTTTTATTTCTATTATTATTATAATTTTGCACAAGAGTGCCTTATACAGAGTGAAATTTTGCACAAGAGTGCTTTATACAGAGTGAAATTTTGCACAAGAGTGCCTTATACAGAGTGAAATTTTGTACTAGAGTGCTTTATACAGAGTGAAATTTTGCACAAGAGTGCTTTATACAGGGTGAAATTTTGCACAAGAAAGCCTTATACAGGTTGAAATTTTGCACAAGAGTGCCTTATACAGGATGAAATTGAATTCATGGGCATCCTTTAAGTGGTCATTGTACTTACCATTATGAACAAGTTTTACTATGGGACAAAACCTGAAATCGTGAAAAAAAATCAGCTTTTCCCTACGTTTCGCATAACTAGTCAAAATGTATGGAACCTTTCATCCTGTATAATGAATGCGAGCACAGAGGATGCATTATCATAATCAGCCTGTAATGTTCCCACTGCTGAGACACCGGCCTCCTCTCGCAGAGAGGGAGTGGGCCGTAATTCACCACGCGGGCCCAGTGCGGTTTGGTAGATGTCACATGTCTTCGAATTTTTGGTTTTTCGTGTGGAGTGCAGCCATAGGGCGCGAAGACTTAGAAAAATTGTGTTTTTTTTTTAGCTATAACAATTTTATTTAGCTTCTGAGAAGCATGGTCCTACGACGCACCGTTTCTGAATAGTTTTTATCTAACGGAAGAAAAAATAAATGTTTAAAAAAAAAAGTGTTTTTCGCAAATCGTTAGTTTCTCGATTCTATTGTACAGAACACTTTTTATATAAGGCTAAAAGCATCTTGGTATTTTTTTCACCGACTAGCCGTTTGTCGTAAAAATGATGTCGAAGGGATCCTTTAGAACTTGGGATGCAAGAGCGAGCGTAGCGAGCTCGGGACTTGGGGCCCCCCAACCCGGATAGGTAAGGTTCGAAGGGGATGGCGGGGTCTAGTGAGCGAGCGAACAAAGATCCCGCCATCCCCTTCGTGGTTATTTTTTTTAAACCCTCCAGAAGTGGGAGCCCTGAAAAGTCGACTACGCCTTATTGCTTGGAAGCAAATTAAAATTTTTCTAAGCCCTTTTTTATCATAGTGCCCCGTTTCGTCTCCTCTGACCGATAAAAGGAATAACGGAGTAGTGTAAGTGTATATCTACTACTTCCTTACTTTAAACTATTTTCTAATTTGTTTTACGACCTGGTGCTAAATAATGTTATTCTTCCTTCTCAAGCCCCATTTTAACGATGCAAGTTTCTTGCCTGTTGAATACAATAAAATTGAAGCTACAAATTACTTCAGAATCCCTGTTCTAGACAGTGTATAGACACTGTCTAGACCAGGGATTCCCAAACTATTTTAGGCAAGACAAGTCTTTTCAATAATAAACTGATACCTTAGACCCCCAGCCTTTAAAAATCCTATATCTAGTTTTTTTCCTATTCATACTAAATACTAACCAATTTAAAAACTTTGCGGTTGGTTAGGTGAGTAAACTTGACATCATTTTCTGATCAAAATTAAAAAAAAAATAGACATAAAATTCAATAAATATCAAGTGTAATTAATACAAATTACGTAAAAATACCTTAGTCTTGAAGGTAATTATTTTTTGAAAAAGAAAACATTAAAGTCGCAAAGTAAATATAAAAATACATAAAAAATTGTGTGATGGATGTAACACGTAACACAACTTATACAGTACCGTATCTTGAAAGTTTTAAATAAGAACTTGTTTTAATTAATATGGGTCGGTTTTTAGACCTCGTTGACCCTCACAATCAGTTTTCACGGGAAACCGATATTGACCCCAAGGGGTCGATATCGCCAAGTCTGGGAATCTCTGGTCTAGACGGTGGAATTTTCATTGATGCTTCAACGAGTGGTATGCCACAGGCAATTAAATCGCACCGTGTAAATGGGGCTTAGCACTATCCGACCCGTGGATCGAACCTAGAATCGCACGCTTAGCAGTCGCCTCTGGGACGACTAGATTAAAAATCCGTTCCGGGAATGAAACCTAGGACCCCACGCTGACCAGAGTCGCCAAATAAACAATACGCACGCTGACGTCACGGTGTATTCCTATTAATGTCTGCTTCACACTATCGATTGAAAATAATTTGAAAAGATTGCTTAGGCAATCTTTTCAAATGAACCAGCTTTGGGAAGGGTTATCCCTTTCCAAAGCTGGTTCACGCTAATCGAAAGTGCGTGTCAACGCGATGCAACGCGCTCTCTGTGCGGATCTAGACTCTGTCTGACCTGGGATCGAACCCTGGACCGCACGCTTAGCAGTCGCCTCTGCGACTACTAGATTAACGACCCGTTCCGGGGATCGAACCTAGGGCCTCACGCTGAGCAAAGTCGCGAATAAAAATACACGCTCACGTCATAGTCCTAAGTATTCCGAAAACATGTTGACAAAAAGAAAAAAATAAACTCAGATGTTTGTTTACAAATCCGCGGGAATTTTATAAATTCCGAGTACCTAACAGTTTAATCAGCTGTAAATAAACGAGCAATGTCTGCTTCACACTATCTTAATTGCTTTCGTATAATAATAAATGTACTTACATATCGGTGGTCAGGGCCTGTTGTGTGTACCTAGACCATCTTCAGAGCGGTCGACTGTCAAGATAACATGGAGAAGTACGTGATTTTTGTGCTTTGTGTTATACTGTGTAAGTTTTATTTTTACTTATTACTTAGTTAACAATGAAATAATTGATAAGTGTGTTAAATTTTGTTAAAAGTCAGAATAATGAATGAGGTAAAAAAACTTTTTTTTCTTATAATAATTATTCAATCGACTAAGTATTTATTTCATTATGACCCGGAAATGACTCTCAAAAGTGACTTTTTCGCTAGGCATCCATAATTTGAGTAAACTAAAATGTTATGTTATGTTATTTATTTATGTCGTTATATTATTTTAAACTGTTTCAAATATTGAAAACAAAGTGATAAATGTGTCTGAATGAGATGTAAGTATACCATGGGCTAAGTGGATGTAAGTGGACCATGGCGACTGACACGGTCAAGGAAAGTCACCAAGTAAAATAATAAAGTAACTCATCGCGCCTCTGAGAAAAGACTATAAACTATCAGTTTTGTGCGTAATGTGTAATTTACATTTTATAAGCATTATAAATGACTAGCTACAGTTCACTTATTATTATAAGCGTAGATCAAGGTCTGAGTTCAGAGTACTAGCTTCTATTAATATGTAGGAAACTGTATATATTTTTAGAAAAATTGGTAACTGAGTGGGCTTGCGGACGGCGAGTAATGGGTAGCTCGCCGTCCGATAAGAACCAGGCCCGGATCGACGGCGCCTTGTGTTCCACGCGCGCCTTAATGAGATGTCAGCACTAATTGACGGGTTCCGATAGGGCCGATGCCTGCCGGAGTCGCGGATTTTCGAAAGAGTTACCGTGGCTCTGGCGCACATGCAACTGAAGGAACACGAGTGGGTTTTAATTAGTAAAAGTCTGAAATGTCAGGGACCCTAAGCAAAGACTCTAGAGTCAAGCACATATGCATTAAGGAAGATGCGATCAAGAGACAACCAATGATGGCGTTAACCTGCGACAAATCCTCGAAACTGCACTACTTTCAAAGGCATTACAACATAATACTTACAGAAGAACGTTGTGACTAGTCAAGTCCGAAAGAGCTGAGAGTAAACACCGAAGGATCAAAGACCGACCCCGGAACCGGAGTCAGAGTTTTCTCGCACGACCTTAACATAAATATATTCAGCCCGCTGGGAATGTTCAATACCGTCTACCAGGCGGAATGTGCGGGCATCATACAAGCGGTGTACGCCATAGAGGCCAGAAGAGTTACGGACACCCATATACGTATACTCTCCGACAGCGCCTCATACCTCCAATCCTTGGGGAGGAAGTATATTACCTCGAGTATAACACTGGAATGTCACAATGCTCTAGAACGTGTAGTGGTATTTAACCGCAACACAGTGACACTGCAATGGATAAAAGGACACTGAACTGACAATGGACAATGAACTGGCTAGAAGAGCATCCAGCGCGTCAGTCTGTGGACCCGAATCCATCGTTCCCATCCCCTTCAACCAGCTACGCAGATGGTTACAGGAGTAGACCTCGACACCGGGCTGTAGGCAGTCCAGGAAAGCCATGCCATCTTTGGATGGCAAGCTAACCAAACGTTTATTACGTCTGGACAGGAACGGCCTGCGCCTGTGACAGGGACCATCAACTGACATTGCTCGCTAAACAAACACTTCCACACAATAGGCATAACGGACAGTCCTCTATGCAGGGCCTGTATGAAGGCTGAGGAAACCGTTGCGCATGTGCTCTTTGAATGCACAGGCGTCATCCAAATTAGGTCACACACCCTCGGGGCACCCAGATCCTACACAGATGCTCTCAGCAGACCAGGAGGCATCATTAACTTCTGGAGGGAAGTGGGCTGGTTGGAATAATTACCGGCAGGCGCTATGGCCCACGCTCAATGATCCACATGAAGGACTAAGAGCGGAAACCATAATCCTAAGCAAGAAAAAGAAGTCTGACACGCCCTCACGCTCCGCACAGAGCAGGAGAAGTTATTTGATGATAAATAGTGGGAAAAATGATGCCAAACAAACATTCGGAATTCCCTTAGCCGGCTTATCAGGTAGGTATTTATCTACCTTAGGGTAATGTAGGTAGGTACCTTTTTATTTTAGATGGGTTTGCTCTTGACTCTAGTCTAGGTCAGAGATGACAGAGACAAAGTCGACGATGGAGCGAGCTTACCCAGAAGAAGCCTGTTCACTCTCACTTTGAAGAGATTTGGGTTGTATGCGGTCGGAAACACAGGCGCAGGTAGAGAATTCCACTCTTTTGCTGTGCGCATTATAAAAGATGTTTGGAAGCGCTTAGTGGGAATTGGTGGAATAGCAACTAGGTAGGGATGGTAACTTGCAGTGCGCCGATGTCCGATGGTAGAAGGGGGCCGGTGGAATGAGGTCGTGGAGTTCTTGGGCACACTCACCGGCATACAATCTGTAGAAGACCGACAAGCAGGCAACCTTACGGCGATGAGCCAAGCTGTGAAGCTTGGCATCCACCAGTTTTATGTCGCCAATGAGTCTCTTAGCTCTGCGTTCCACCGAGTCAAGCGCGGCAAGTTGGTATTTAGCTGAGCCATCCCAAAGGTGGCTGCAATACTCCATGCAGGATCGGACTTGCGCTTTGTACAGGGTTAAAAGCTGTCCAGGCGTAAAGTATCGCTTCACCTTATTTAGGATGCCCAACTTTTTAGCCGCAGTTTGGGCTTTATACTCGATGGTGGCGCCGAAGTTGAGACCAGATGTCAACTCCATGCCTAGGAGCTCGAGCCGATCAGTTACAGGAACAGATGCACCCCGAAAAGTAGGAGATTGGTTGATTTGACTCCTTTTAGCGGTAAAAAGTCACGCCTGTGTTTTGGTGGCATTAAAAGAGACCAGATTGTCATCACCCCACTGGGAGACCAGGCTTATGGTCAAATCTGTCCGCTCTACCATGGCCTCTCTCAAGGAACAAACTTCGGCCCCGCTGGTTTTTGCGCTGGACAAGTATCTCTCTGAAACAGTACTGTCATCTGCGTACCCAACAATACCAGGCTGAAGTAGGTCATTGATGTGCAGCAGGAAAAGAGTTGCAGAGAGATCAGACCCTTGAGGAACTCCGGCATCAATAGCCATAAGGTCGGAGGAGCAGCCGTCTACGACTACTCTGATCGACCGTTCGCTAAGGAAGTCTGATATCCAGCTACAAAAATCAGCCGGGATGCCATAAGCAGGAAGCTTGCTGAGTAAACCAGCGTGCCAGACCCTGTCAAATGCCTTCGAGATATCAAGCGATACAGCAAGTGCCTCGCCGTGTTTCTCGATGGCTTCGCCCCAGCAGTGCGTGACATACACAAGAAGATCGCCAGTTGACCGTCCCCGGCGAAAGCCATATTGACGGTCACTGACGAGATCATTGTCTTCAAGGTAGGTCAGCAATTTACTATTCAGTACCCTTTCCATAACCTTGCACAGAATGGAGGTAATGGCGATTGGACGGTAATGGACAGGGTTTGCACGGTCGCCCTTTTTGGGCACTGGTTGTACATGCGCAAGCCTACAGGAGTTTGGCACCGTTTTATTTTTAAGAGAGAGGCGGAACAAGCGTGTCAACACAGGAGACAGTTCAGGCGCACACTGCCTCAACACTTTCGCTGGAATGCCGTCAGGCCCGCTGGCCTTGTTCACGTCTAGACTACACAATACTCTTCGGACCTCTTTAATGTGAACTGCGATCTCCGACATCGTGGAATCACATTGAGGTACAGTAGGTGGTTGCTTGGAGCCAGCGTTCAGATGTGAATTGCTTGCAAAGAGAGATGCAAAAAGATTTGCTTTCTCAGTTGCGGAGTGAGCTAGCGAGCCATCTGGTTTCACCATTGGAGGTAAAGTGGGACGACAGAAATTCGTTTCAACCACTTTAGACAGGGACCAGAACTGTTTACTACCCGGAGGGTGCGCTGCTAGCTTGGCCCCAATACGTCCAACATGGTAAAAACGTGCCCCATGCAGAACCCGTTTGCAGAGCTTGGCGGCAGAATTAAAGGCTCTTTTCTTCGTGCGAACCCGACGCACTCTAACTTTGCGGTCGCGGGCCTTGACCCAGGCTTGGTAGGCAGACTCCTTTCGGGCTAGCGTGGGCGCATTCTGCATTATACCAAGGCCGGGATTTGTGTCCGAGCGGGATGTCGGAGAATGGAATAAATTACTCCATCCCCTGCCGAATCACGTCCGCAACCACGTCAGCAGAGCACGAGGGGTCACCCGAGGAGAAGCACACTTGTCGCCATGGATAAGACGCAAAGAAGTGCCGCATCTCATCCCAATCCGCTGACCCGTAACGCCATACTCGCCTCGTGCCTCTAGGACTCTCATCTGGAGGAGAGCAGGTCGATATGGATTTCACCAGACAGTGGTCAGATGTTCCCAGCGGGGCTGAGACCGATACTGAATGACTGTCCGGATCAGTTGCCAGCAGAAGGTCTAAGCAATTGGGTGTATGGCCGTCAACATCAGGTACCCGCTTTGCCACATTCACCATCTGGGTTAGGTCTAGCGTTAAAGCAAACTTGCGCGCCTCTAACCCGGCATGGTCAGTTTTCCGGTACGGGAACAACCACTCTTTATGATGGGCGTTGAAGTCCCCCAGAAAAATGAGCTTCGCTGTTGGGTATCGCTGCTGGGCTACGTCAGTCGACTCCACCAGGAAATTAAAGAGCGCTGTTGTCTCCTGGTCACCGCTGTGCGATCGGTAGACGCCGATGTAGAGAGATTTCTCCACGCCAGTGTCCACAAGTAGCCATATGGCAGAAAAACCCGGTTTCTCAAAGCAACGGAAACGACGACAACAAATGTCATCGCGGACGTACACACAGACCCCAGCTTGTTTCTTGAACTTGTGTTCAAGAGAGTAACCCGGGTAGTTGAGGTACGCCGCATCCGACGGGGTTGTTATCTTCGTCTCCGTTAGGAAAAATAGGTGCGGCTTCTCGGCCTCAAGGTGGTGATGGACCGGATCGAGTTTGGAGTGCAACCCCCTGTTGTTAGTAAGGTGCACTTTTAGTGGGAGGAAGTGCAGCCGTTGTTTAACCTTATTTTTCTTCTTTGCTTTGGTCATTTTGAGTAGAGTTGTTGGGGGAAAAAGTCGACTTGTCGAAGCGCTGCTCAGTGAACCAAGTGGAACACTAGAGCTAGCCAAACCTATGGGGAACTCATCTGGAGACTGCGGGGACGCCCGAACCCCCCGAATATGGCCACCGGGTCCTCCCATCCAGTCGCCGGCTGGCACGGTGGAGCATATCGGGATTTTTCGCGAGTTGGCGGGGCAGCCTTTGGCACGTGGCTGGCGTGCTACTTGGGCCCCAACTGACTGCAGTCGGCCAACGGCTGGCACCGTGCTTCGGATCCCGCTACCCTCCAAAATGAGTTACCCGGCAAGCTATGCCCATAGACCAAGACCGGTTCTGAACAGCGCAACTGACAATCTCCTTCTCCCCCAAAAGGCACTTGTACTCCCACACACCGACGGAACACAGCAAGCTGCTTGGCGCCGGACTCCGGTGGGATGGCGGTCGCGAGCCAGCCGGCCCCTAGCGGAGCCTACCACCGCTAAGTGGGATCGTTCAGCCGTACCACAGGCTAGCCTGTGGTGCCGTTGCCCGGGGTGGACCACTAGTAGGTAGATCCCATACCACCCCAAAAACTACCTATCTAACCTATGTCTGTATCACATGCTGCCCATATCTATTAACACTGTAATTTGAAAACATTGCAGTTAAAAGCCAATTATTTTTAAAAGAGTAACCGTGGAGTTTCTTATCGGCTCTTTTTCTTAGGAAACGACCAATTGGAAACGTGAACCTAGCTTCTGACATTTAATAAGTGCCCATGTAGGTTAATGTGAAATAAAATATTATGAGTTTGATTTCATGTCACTGGTTCAAAATTACAAACACTTCCTTCAACTTCATTCAGTAACAGTAAAGGGGAGCCTTTACTGTTGATGAATGAAGTTTAGGGCAAGCAGGCGCAACGCGACTCTAGTAGAACAATATTCATGAAAATTTCACAGAAATTGTTCCACAAGCGTCGCGTCGTGCCTGTCTGCGGGAGCGAAACTCATAAATCAATATTAACGTTCTACCACCACTTACAGCATCGACAGTGGCGCCCCCACCAAAAATCACAAAACAGTACCGCAATGATTACGTCTACAATAAGAAAACTGATGCTTTCTACAAGTTCCACATAGAGAAGGTCCGATATTGGCAGGTCAACGACCTGTGCGATGTAGAGGGCGCCCAGCTCATGATCCCGGCTTCAAACAATGATATCATACAGCTGCATTCCATGTTCAAGAAGTTTCCAGACCTTGGGGACTACGTGTGGGTGGGCGATGATGGACATAAGCATGAATCTGCTGAGGAGCAGCCTATTATTGATTGTAAGTAATGATATGGTTCTTAAGTTAGCTTCGCAAGGCGCGGCGCGGATGGCGTCATGGCGTGTAATTACATGAATCGTGCGTGCCGCGCGTGTTTATCACAGGTCTCTCGTAAAACACACCGTCCAATACATAAAGAAAATAATAATACAATTATTATTGAAATCTTTAGAACGGCCTTTCTTTTGGTATCCCCTTTAACCCTTACAAGTTGGGGCTGTAAAATAAAAGAAGCAACAGGATTGCCAATAGGTACTTGCCTAAGTTAGTCTGATGCAACCTGGGCCTGTGCAGCCAGCTCCGCAACCAGTCGTAAGTCTTGCTGACTAGCTTCTTTTCCTCATGGCATCAGTTATTCTTGTTGAGCTCTTCTCTACGATCTCAGAAAGAAGAGCATTGCCATAAGCAGGGTCTAGTTTTTTCAACATTACAAACCAAATGTTTAAAAAAATGGTGTAGAAAGTATCTACCTTACAATTTGATCTCTCATAATCATAACATTATAAAAATAGAAACCTGTTAAAAAAACTATAGAGCTACCATTTACTAGGTTTTTCTTTCATTGACTTGAATGTGCCCTGGCGGCTGAGAGTTTGTCATGCTCACTCAAATGTCTCGCTGGGGGTGTCGTGTGTATTGGATCATTAAGTTCCCTTCAAAATGGTTGAGCTGAATGGTGCTGATCCATGCGTCGTCTTCATGAACGGGCACCGTCAGTAGGGACTGGTAATTTCTTAGCTGCCACGGCTTATTTTTATTTAATTTAATATTTGAATTGTTTTTGTCTTTTTATTATGGACGCTTTTAACGTTCTGCATCGTTCTTACATGTATAATTTCAACATGAACGATGTAACCAATATTTTGTAACCATAATTTGATTTAAAAGAGTGTCCATGGAGTTTCTTGCCCGTTCTTCTCCATAGGTTTGGAATGGGTAACTAGCTTCATCTTTCTGACTGACCGACCCCTTCATAATTCAAAAGTGCCTATAATTGGTTTATTTGAAATAAATGCTTTTTAGTTTGAGTTTGAAATTGTATAAAAATATTGATAGGGTAAAGTAGGTAGGGTAATTAGGTAACTACCTAATTACTTCAGTTCATTAGATAGATAGGTACTACATAATTATGAGATAGTGTCTTTGATTATTGATGTTGTATCTGTCTTTAGATGTTTACATGCTTAATTGTCTGCAATAATAAATTATAATAATTTATACTGCTGGGTTGATGGTACTTGGAAAAGCGTAATTTATGTTACCTACCTATAAGCGAATTACACAGGACTGGCTCATAGAAAAGAATGGACTTTTTGTGAGTAGCAATGATCAGGCACCTAAGTTTACTAGCTGACCCGACAAACTTTATCCTGTCAAAATTTTAATATGGTCTTGAGTTCTTACAAAAAACTCATAGAAAAAAGGCCGTTCTGCTTTTTACGAAATTGAAATATTTTCTGAAAAAAACTTTTCCCATTTTTCTTACGAACATTTCAAAACAAAAAAAAAACAAATTGGTCCAGCCGTTCTCGAGCGATGCGCTTACCAACGAACATCATTTTATTTTTATTAAATATAGAGTTATAGATAGATATATTATACCTTTTACTAATTTGTATTACCCACAGCGTTACTTTTATCGTATTTATATTGATTCTAGTGAGTCCAGCAAGCAGTAATGAGGTGGATATGGACAATATAGGACGATGTGACGTAGCGACTCGGTCGGGCGACATCGAGACTGCGATGTGTTTCCGACAGCTGCCGTTCATATGCAAAGTGGCTGCCCAAGACGCGCCTTACGATCAGCACTGTGGTGTATATGGAAAAGGTAAGTGTAAAAAAAACGGCCAAGTGCGAGTCGGAATCGCACACCACCGTACAATATTTACTGTATATGTTTTTCACTAAGGTATTAAAATAAAAAATACATTTTCTTTTTAATATTTTTGTAAAAAGTACGTTGCTTGTATGGACCCCCATACAAGAAAGAAGATCAGGTTATACGTGCTTTCCGAGGCATGGGGGTATCAGACACCGCCCACTTCCAAACTCCGGACTGTTAATAAGAAATTACTAATGAAAACACACAATAACCCTTTGCCCGACCTGGGAATCGATCCCAGGACGCCAAGCTCAAAAGTCGCGCTTGCAACCACGAGACCAACGGGGCAGGCGAATGTCATGCACGGTCACTAAAAGTGGACCGATGGATGTTTTCGCATAAAATTTAATGTAATTAATAGAAAACAAACAGTTTATTTAACAAATTAAATTTCATTCGAAAACATTCATCGGTTTCTTACTAAACTTCAACTATATCCGACGACCCCAGTTACTTATCTTTTTTGGTGACTGTACATGAAATCAGTGGTGGGGACCTATAGGTTAATTTATGTGTCGTAAGGTATCTATGTATTTAATTACAGAAATGGAGAAGCCTGAAAGAATACTTACTTGTGTGTAAACAAGAGAATTTGCGGAACCATATACTTCATTATATCATCATCATCATCATTAGCCTATATTTGTCCACTGCTGGACGTAGACCATAGGTAGGACGTAGGCCTAGTGAATGCCAATGAGCCCGATCTCCGGCTCTCCTCATCCAGTTTCTGCCAGCCGACTTTCGCAAGTCATCACTCCACCTGGCCGGCGGGCGACCCACACTACGATTACCTAATCGCGGTCTCCACTCTAGAACTCATTTTCCCCAACGATTGTCGGTTCTGCGAGAGATGTGACCAGTCCATTGCCACTTCAGCTTGCTTAGTCCAACCAGTAACTTAGTGCAGTATCCATATTCTTAACTATTATTAAATTCTTAAGAGATAATTATAAAATTCGCAACTATTACTTCAAATTGAATAGGTATTCTACATGTATTTCCTAAAAGATTAAGAAGTGGGACACTTCAACAATGGGACTGTAATAATTTACTCAATTAGAATTTTAATAGCCCACCATTTCACCGTCCATCTTGCCGACCACTAACAACATTCCCTTCTAATTTACAGACTACAGATACTACTCATCAGCGGGTAGCTGCTACAATATCCCTCGGGTGCCATTCACCTGGAGCCAGGCCTACTCCGAGTGCCAAGCCGAAGGCGCTCACCTGCTGGTGGTCAACTCTCAGGCAGAACATGATGCCATCTTCAACCTTACGAATACCGAGGAGAAAGTCAGAGGATCTACGGCCTTCTATTTCTTCTTTGCTGGATTTAGAGCTGATAAGCCTGTTGGAAATGCTACGCTGGTGTTTAGGACAATTTTTAGTAAGTATTTGTTTTAATTATGCAAATTAGTAGATACTCCTGTACAAGAATTTCAATAGTCAGGATGGAAAGTTGAAACGGGCCCTGGAGGGAAAGTGCTAACAATTTTTACCCAAAGTAATATTTAACGTACCCACTTCCCCTCCGGGGCCCGCTTCAACTTACCACCCAGTATTTTTGTGAAGATTGGCTACCTATTTCATAACCATTACCAAGTCATATGTCCATTTAATTTGTGATCTGTACATTTGGAACAATAGAGGGTATAAATCCCTGTAAGTGTTAAATGAGTTAATTTTAAACTATATTTCCCTGAGTTGGTCCCTATATAATTTTGAATCTGGGAATCTGACTAAGTGGGATAAGTGGAAAAGTACTGAAAACTTCGGAATCTTTACCAAAACGCAGTCTGATGAAGTTGAGGGGGCGGATGTTCCACACTAACAAACACCGGCTCGTTCTTCATAAAGTTTAATTACTAATGCGTTACTACAACACACGACTCACGATACAGGAGAAATAATAATCAATTACAGTTCCGAAAGAAAAACCATTTCAAATCTCCCAACCATAGATGACATAGTAATTGGCGGGAATAATTTGGACCTGTCAGTTACATGTTTTTGACAATCTTAATTCTACATCATTCTGTTGGTGTTGCCAACAGAAATCAAATTTGGAGCGTTGCGTTCGCCACAAAGTCTTGGCAAAAACATAATACTTCTTGTTTTTTTCCAGATCAAACTCTACAAGAAGCTGGCTACAGTGATTGGTCAGAAAATGAGCCAAACAATGCACGAGGTCGCGAGTTCTGCGGCTCCATCTTTAAGAACGACGGGAAACTAAATGACGTCGAATGTTCCCATGATTTAGGCTTTATTTGTGAAAAAGAGGTCCCAGCATCTTCATAATTTTATTATTATTATACCTATCGTTATTGTTGATTGGGATGAGGGCTGAGCCAGATCTATCAGCCGCGCACATACATGCAATTTTCCTGCACGTTGTTACTGAGCGACAGAAGAGGGTAGAGTCACGGAAAAGTACGATTTCGGGGAAACAAGACTGGCTGAGTCCTTATACGGCGTGGGTTTATTTAAAACTTTAATTCAGACCAGGTTTCGTGCAATATTGGTTAACTCATAAACCTTAATGTTGTGAAGGTGTAGTAGCGTAGCAGCGAATAAACACCGTGAACTTTTGAAATGCGACCAGCGGTCCCTGTGATTGAAGTTTTGGACAAACGAGAGCGATTGAGTGACGGTTATTTGAGGAAACAAAATAAATTGAAATTGTTTGCGGATTTGTATTTTTACTTTATTCATTTTAAGTATGTTAATATGCTGATTTCCAGGTTACTACTTGTTTTATTTTAATGGAAGTTTTGTTTAATGGCCATGCCATGTTGTTATTACGAGTGATGTGCTAGTAAATGACGATAATTCGATTTCAGCTAAATGATGATTCACAAAATATCCAATATTGGAGATACTCGTATCTTCGTTCTAAGTTTTTATTTTTATGAAAACGACTCTACAATACGACCCAATAAATGGAGTCCCTAATAAAGAAAATATAGAATGAATATTGAATTGGGAATATTTTGGAATATTGGAAGTGTCCCTAAAATAAAAAGTAAAGAGACTTTATTTTAAGTTTAGTGATACGCGTCGGTGTTTATTTCTAGAATAGATGTTATTGCTAACGACCTGTTAACGACAGGAACATGTTGGAACATGAACATGTTTGGAAGTATACATAGAAAGTCCATCATGGCCACATAACTCGACGGCTCCATTACCAGTCGGCGGGCTGTCCCTAATTGAACCACTCTAAACAGTTAATCTTTCCTCGTGTCGCCTCAATAAGATTCAAAGTTAGCTGGACCCTTGTAACTTTCTTCATGTTGGCAGCAAATTGAAAGATGTATACACCTATACCCAACCTATAGCCAACGAATGTTAATTATTTTCAGTGCCCCCAGTGTACGTATCCGAAATTTAGAAAAGTTTTGGCCCGTAATTATATAAATACTATACCAGAATAAAGCCGAATTTTCTATTGTGGGGTGAGTTAATTAATTTTATGCTTAAGAGCGCATACACGGGTCCACTAGCGCCACTCCTTTAAAAAAATATTATCTCGTGACTGAGAAGGAATTAAAAAAAACGGGTCAATAAGCAACCTCGGAAAGTGTGTCTACAATTTTCTAATACCTTTTATAAACTTTCATATTGAGACACGAAGCAACAAAATACGATCTATACTCGAAAGGTTTAGGTAGTTAAATAAAGGTAAACAACAAAAACCACGTGACTCATAGATGTTAAAACTTTTATTTCAAATGTTAAAATCATATTATTTTGAGTCCCATAATAATAGCCTCTATTCTGAATCTGAATTTGAGGAACTATCTGTCACATTCATAATAAAGCGTTCAGTCGTATCATGAATTATTTTGTCTAATTTAAACATTTTCTGTTCTTCTTTTATTACATGACCCTCGCAACTTTTCCAATTCTCAGCAGTCACATTAGCTAAAGCCTCTGGCAAAAGAATGTTTAGGTCAGGCATTTTAAAAGTTTTATTTTTTTCGGCTTAAAACCCTTTAACTTGCACAGTGGTATGGTGGCAGCCGCAATACAGTGACACGATATAACATTTTTTCTAAGTCATCCACAACTTATAAGGGATCTGGTTAACCGACTAATCGTAATACCTGCTACTTCAGTTGCCATACTACGTCACAGGTGTACTCTTCAATTTAGCAACGTTATCTTATTCGTTGTATTTTCTAAAAGGTTTAGGGAACCTGTCTTTTTGGGCTCTTTACAATAGACAGATTACAAAATATTATACTATTTTATAAATATAACAAAGAAATTGTGCTCAAGCAATTACATGTAAGAAGAGTATAGTTTACGAATAAATGATAAAGTTTAACATACATTAATAAAAGAAGAAACTATCGTATTAATCGCAAATAACTTTGATTTTGTTGTAACGTATTTTTAAACAAGAAAGTGTCAACTATAAAAAACCCTTTTTACGATTTGTTTACCTTTATTTAACTACCTAAACCTTTCAAATATAAATGAATGTGGCCGCTTTTGTTTTGATCGAATTTTGTTGCTTCGTGTCTCAATATGAAAGTTTATAGAAGGTATTAGAAAAATCTTGACACACTTACCGAGGTCACTTATTAAGCCGTTTTTCAAAAGTCCTTCTCAGTCACAAGATAATATTTTTTTAAAGGAGTGGCGCTAGTGGACCCGTGTATGCGCTCTTAACCTTTATATATTTAATATTGGGCTCTGTTTGAAAGTTATCTAATTTCATACATTTTTAGAAGAGCAAAAAACCAAAAATTTGGTGAAGTAATTCATTGGGTTTCACATTACTGTTTTCGTGTTTTTAAACATCAGATCGATTCCTGTGATTCTCATAGGGGCGTTATCTTTTTTTGCGGCTTGTCCGTTGAGCCTGGAAATCGGGCCTTCCATTATGTTGGCGGCCGATGTGACATTGTCACGGAGTACATCGCCCGTCATATAAACAGTTTGAGGATAAGATGCTTATCACGCAGACACATGAGTTATAGTGGATAGTGACGAGCGGAAGTACTGTCATACGTGTTGAATAGTTATTCAGGGGTCGCGTTTTGTATATGCCATACGTCGAAATTGAGACATTGTTATTGCTGGTTTCTTTTTCTTTTCTTTGGTTTTAGAATAAACTTTGAAGGTAGCTGCGTAGCATGGATAAAGCAATGGGGTATTGTGTATATTGTAGACAAACCCAAGTTAGTTTGCATGTCCTCCGGGATCTACGTAGGTAGGTACTAAAACTCCTAGGAATTTTCAATTCAACAACTTGATTAAATTATTGAGTGTGTACACGCATCGTAGGTTCCGAGCGCAGTAGTAAATTCGAAAAAAGCAGAACTCACTATTTCGCCAAACCCTCAATTTACGAACATCCGAGGGTAAAATTCGCTTCACTCCAGATAAACGGAAGGTGTTACAATAAGCGCCGTTCTAGGAAATTCTTGGGGTATTTACCCGGTTCTCCTCATGCGATGAGTGTTGACCCTTGGGTATCGCCTGTTACTCGACACATTTGAACTACAGGGGGGTCACAACCCGCTGGTTGTGTTATAATGATTTCCTCGACACAATAGACCAGCGGAGCGGTTCGCCGTTCTAATTATCGTTGTTAAGAGTTTCACTCAGTCATAAGCCGGAGTTTCATTCAACAATGGTGACACGTTTCAGTTTCATTGTTCGTTAATACGCCCGCAAACTTCGACTTGATTAAGATGGGCGCCGTGCACACCGTGGCGTAAAGTTGGAATGTGCGGCGACCGTTAATGAGAGCCAAAGTTCCCTTCTAAATAGTTGAGTTGAGTGGTGCTGAACCATACGTTATGTTCGTGAACGGGCGCCGTCAGTAGGGACTGGTCATCTCTTAGCTGTCACGGCTTATTTTAATTTAAATTGTTTATTTATTGTTTTTATCGTTTTTATTATGGACGCTTTTAACGTTCTGCATCGTTCTCACATGTATAATTTCAACATGAATGATGTATCCAATTTCTTTTCTAACATTATGTTGATTTAAAAGAGTATCCATGGAGTTTCTTGCCCGTTCTTCTCCATAGGTCCCTACTACGCTTTGGAATGGGCAACTAGCTTCATTTTTCTGACTGACTGACCCCTTGATAATTCAAAAGTGCCTAGTATATTTGAAATAAATGCTTTGGGTTTGCCATCGAGTGACTTGCAGCGTATTCGACTGTTAAAGTTCTAGATATTAATTACATAGAGTTTTCAATGTTCCTTTATGTGCTGGAGTTCTGCAGTTACTGTGTTAACAGCTTTCGGAATGGCGGAGGTATTGTACGCGGTGCGATGTGATTTTCTCATTTCACGGTTGGCTGTTCTAGTTTACTGTGTAACAGGTAGCCATATTTCGCGAATATAATAAAGTTGCGTTCATTGTAATCTTGTGAACAAAAACGTTATTTTTGATGTATTTTTGGACACATCGGGGGTTACGCTCTTTCTCTTTTAGAGGAAAATGTCTACTTAACTACGTTTTTAATTATAGGTATACCATCTACCTAATAAACATTAAATACACTGACAGACAACGCACACACAGCCTTAACCGTTAGGTCTAGAAGCATTACGTTTTGCGCAAGAGTTCCTTGTATTTATTTCTTATTCCTTCCTTCCTTGTTTAGGAAAGGTGAGCACTAAGGATGGATTTTAGAAAATTGGTCTCTTAATGGGGTTAAACAGGGGATGAACATTTGTATGGAACTCATTTATTACTTAGTGACTGCCTCGTTGGTCTAGTGGTCGCAAAGCGCTACTGCTGAGCATGAGGTCCGGGGTTCGATTCCCGGGTCGGGCAAAGTGTTATCGGGTTTTTCCATCTGGAATTTCTCGGTAGCAGCTCGGAGTCTGGATTTGTGCCCGGTTGATGGCAATAGGCTCGCCCCCTATTACATGGGACTTAAACATAACTGGCGAAATGTGGGTGTGCTCTAAGTACACCTCTGCCTAACCCTTCGGGGAATACAGGCGTAATGTTATGTATGTATGTATGTTATTACTTATTATTTATTCCTTATTCCTTCCTTGTTTATGGAAGGTAAGCACTAAGGAAGGATTCTAGAAAATTCATCTCTTAATCGGGTTAAACTTGAGATGAACGTTTGTGTGGAACTTCGTCATTATTGTCGATGGGAAAATCTATCGGGCACACGACTGTTGACTATAACGTAATACGAATATTATTATAATTATGTCGGTATATAATATCTGCTCACATTATGTTATCACTGAATAATGCGATTGCGTTGACACATTTGTTATGATTAAAATGTAAAATGTACCTATTAAAGAAAACTTTTTATGATGTATTTTTAAAGTACCTATTTAATAAAAAAACTGAAATTATGCATATATATTTTAAACTAGAAACACGCTCGGGAACCCCTTTGTAAGTATGTACAGTCACGGACTTTAATTGATGAGCCAGTTGGCACTGTTCGTATTTTAGCCGTGTATAGCAAATCGGGTTGAATCGGTTATACTCGTACATAGTATAGAGTGAGTACCCAAAATCAACCAATTGCAGTTATAGCAACCGTAACCTAGCGACAATTGTTTTAGCGTAGCCATAGCAACGTTAGCGTACGGAAAAATTATGATTGGTCATTTCGACATCGGAAAAACTCGTACCCACGATTTAATCCCAACGCGTAGCGTTCAAGATGACGTTCATGACTATTATGATAACTGTTGCACATAAACCTAAATAACACCTAACTGCCGCCTTCTTGGAAGAATTTATTATGAATTTTATTTACTAGGTAGGTATTTCTGTTTTAGCTATTATAAACGTCATAAAATTTGCTAAGATAAAAAAAATTGTCAACCTTTGAAAAATAGTTTTATTTCGTTTATTAATCAATCAGTCACTGTCTTCGGATAGGTTTTCAGAAATAACGAGTATTTAATGAGCTCTAATTCAAAGAAGGTCGGTATCAAATATATTGGATAAACGTATGCAACATTTTATTGATTTATCTTGGACAATTTAGTAGTCAACCTTCAACCTCTATGGATAAGACTATTTCCGATTATTAGTAATTTGTCATCTTATCAACGAGCATGCTGTTTGACTTCGTGTTTAATCGTGTAATCTCGTGAATGTATAAAACTGCAAAATTGAAAAGTTTGATAGTGGCTCATCAATTAAAGTCCGTGACTGTACTGTAGCAGTAGAGGAATGCGAAATGCTGGCAGTAAAGCAATATTACGTGGGGGCGTTAAATAATAAAATATAATATTTATTCCGTTTCTTCCAAACCGTGTTTAATTCTACGCGCCTATTATCATACTGTTGTTTCTAGAAACAAAAGCCTATTAAAAATAATTTCAAAGCTAATTCTAAATTCGTTTGAATGGTCGAATGCAACTGTAGTTATTTTTCTGCTAGTCTGCACGACATACGGTCACCTTTTGCAGACAATCTTTACAGTACCTGTAAATATGGTGTTTGGTTTTGCAGATGTCCAAAGGTGGCGATGAGCACTTAAAATTAGGTGGGCAGGTGGGTGGGTTTGCAATTCAATAACATACAAAATCTTTCCGTTATAAGATGTATAGTACATAAAAATAAAAACATGGTTTCCTTGTTTCCTTTATCAGGTTGCCAGCTACAAAAATACATACAATCGTCAGTTGTCATGTCATTGTCTCAGGTTATTGATGAGGTCTCGAGCCAACAGTTCGGCACCTGGTGGCATCAATCACTGGCTCTAATCAGATCAGATGCTTTTGAACCTCGACATTGACTGATGCGGTTTTTCCGAATGCTCTACAATCACGCTAATGTGATTCGGTGTTTATTGGGGAATACGATTTTTTTTTTTTTTTAGAACCTTTTTGGGTTGCTCGGCCTGTTACGACTATTTCTCCCAGCAGGTTCACACCTGCTAGAAGTGGGATTATGTTTGCAACTAGTGGGGATCGAACTCAGGACTTCGCGTTCAATAGTAGATCGTGCGCTCCTTAAAAGTTATTCATTATTTATCTCTGAAGGATATTGTGTCTCCTACTGATATTTTTTATTCAGAATTAAAATTAATATTAGATTTACTCAGTTTACAGACCGGCATTAAGTTAAACTAATTATAAATTCATTGGTTCAATATTATATTTACCAACTAATGAGCATTCATCAACTTTACACATTCAATTCCTGCATTCTCATTAGAAAAATTCTTAACAAAACCATAAACACACAATTATCCTTTGAAATAAAAACATCCAAATACAGCCAAAGAAACCCCAGCCAAATACAGACACACCCCCCGCGGACGCAATATGGCAGGAAAAATATAAAATACGAAGGTGTAAACTATATAACAATATACCAGCAGATATTAAGAGCACATCCTCTCTTGACATATTCAAAGCCAAACTTAAGAAGTACGTCACTAACAACACAAAACTAATAAGCTAGTCATGCACATAAAATGCGGCACCGCACCCTATGTACATAAAAAGAAAAAAGAAAGAAAAAACTACTGGACTACACTTACACTTACCTTCGTTATGTATTTATTCGCTAAGTGAACAATGTATGTTCTTTTAGAATAAATAAAGAATCTTTTAACCGAACACATGATTTTTTCTCAATCGGCTTCTAAACAGTAGCAAAAACATATATCGATATAACGGAAAGATTCAGCAAACAAAGGCCAGCAGTGTGTCTGTGGATTATGATGATGAGGAACACCCAGTAACTTCTAGACCACTACAAGTTGGTACATGCAGTTGGTCGGCATTACAAAACAAAACACGTGCCTCTGAAAGTCCTAGCTGAAAGTTAATCCCGGCTAATTGATGAAGAATTAAACTTACAATCTAGTTTCTAACAAACTCCAACGTGTTATACAACTTTTATAAAACTGAGTAGAAGAGGTTCTTATATTAAGGGTCAGCCTTTATTCTCACAATTGTTTCAAGTGTCCATTCACTATTTAATTAAAGGTATTTAAGTCCCTTGTAGTGGTTGAGCCTGTTACTATTAAACGGGCATGACTCCGATTAGGGCCAACTTTTTAATAAAACTACAACAGATATAAAAAAAAAAAATACGGGTCGACTTGAGAACCTCCTCCTTTTTTTTCGTCGGTTAAAAAAGATAATTATCAGTAAAATAATAAAATCGGCAACACTCTTTAAAACTCTCTAGAGAACAGCACAATTGGCTATAATTTGTACATTGAGATGGAAATCTTAGCAGTTCACAGAATCCTATGAAGTTGTAAAATTAGATTTAATTAAGCAAACTCCAAAATGAAACGACGAAAAACTTTGAAAGAAGCTCTGAAATTAATGAGGTGCTCGGGAAGTCTGCGCCACTAAAATTTGAGGGTCGCCGCCTCACGTAGCCAGAGTATTTGACCCCCGTGAAGCCATTTAATCTGCTAACTTCTTCGGAAATCTTAAGTATTCGAAGTAATAGAGAGGTCATTTTATTTTGGCTATGTCGTGTTCTGGAGGTTGTAAGCTAAAACTTAAATTAGTGGCTGGAATACAGGTTTTTGAATAGGAGGTCATGTATTAGGAGACTTGTGTTAAGGTTTTACGATTTGGGCGTGTATTCGTTTTTAATTTTGAATTAATATAATGACTATTTTAGTTATTTATGATACTAGTGCGGTAAGTTGGTTTTTACAAACGAGTAAACGACTTACCGTAGTCACGAGTTCGTAAATACTTACCAATTTCCGCACGTCTGTCATACAACATTTTTCAACACATAATTGTATTAATATCGGATACCTCGCTTGAACCCATATTACAATTTTGTAAATATCAGTCGGAAAGTCGTAACAATCTTTGATGTTTCTAATATGAAAATGGCGCGAATTTGCAAATGGCGCCACGTGCACGTGGTGAAAATTAGAACTACGTCTTTCGTCTCATTTTCTGTTTAGTATTAAAGTGAGACAAACGTATTGAGCAAAAGCGCTTCCAAGGAGGTTCGATTATTCAGCTTATTTATTCACGTAATGTGAAACTCCTTGGTGGAATTCTTATATATTTTTTATGGAAATTAAAAAGAAACCGTAAAGGATACGCACGGCACTATACAACGGAGTATGCATTACATAGGTAAGAATACCTATTCTACCGCACATTCCGTTGTATCTTAATCGTACACGTAATTTTTAACCTTCGAACAATGTATACAGGCTTCCTAAAAGCATTTTTTGAGCAAATGTGTTGAAAAAATATTTATGTCATGTATATTTTATTTTAGTCAATCTAGGGACTGCCTCATTAGTGTGGTGGACACAAGTGTGATTTCTGAGGGTGGGTTAGATTCCCCGGTCGGAGCATAGTGTTATAAGGCCTTTTTATTTCGTCTTCTGTAGCAGCTCGAGACCCAGTTATTGGCAAATGCTTCATCGAATAAGGGCCAGTCCACACGGCGCGTTATTGGCAAAAGCTTCATCGAATAAGGGCCAGTCCACACGGAGCGTTGGGTTGCGTTGCGTCGTCGCAACGCAAATATTTTGACGCACAGCCGGCCACGCGGGCGCTGCGTCATCGCAGTGTTGCTACGACGCAGTCGTAACGTTCCATCGTCGCAGCGGCGACGCACCGTCCATTATAATTTCTCTTTCGTGAATTAAACCAATAAAGTAATCCTTGTCAATTTCTTCAATGGTACTCATTTTACACTACAAATAAAACTGAATACAAAAATATGTATAAAAAAACATGCATACAGCCGAACATATAACCTCCTCCTTTTTGGAAGTCGGTTAAAAAAATCAAATGAGCTTGTGTGTCTCCTCCCATATCAAGGCACAAGCAACTGTGCGCTATCGCATGCCGCTCCGGCGCCAGTTCCGCAATGAGTACACCCCTCCCGCTTCGTCTCGGGGCTGCAGTCAGTCGTGTGTGCGTTGCGTCGACGCAGCGCACCGTGTGTACACTATGGTTATTAGTATGTAAAACCATGCAGCGACAGCGCCACGTCGACGCAACGCGCCGTGTGAATTGGCTCTAAGACTAGTCAGTGAAATTAATTGTTAAGCCAATTGGCAACCTACGTCAATATGTCGTGTGAGATCTATTTCATACAGCTGTCAAAGAATGAGAGTCGTGCTTTGAATCTACGGAAAAAATGTTGTTCGTCAATATTTAGTTAACAAATAATTTCTGGGACTTTAAAACAAAACCCTGTTAGACATATGGGCTTTCCCATTATTTAACAGCGATATATAAGTACAAGATAACTGAAAAACGACTACATAAATAAACCATTAACATGACCGCAAAATAGGACTGCTCTCCAACCTGATTTCAGGTCCCGATGCAGCGATGGTAACGTTTACACGCACGTTTGCGATGCGTTTGCGAAACCGATGACAAACAGTTGTCGACCCTAAATAAATTTAATAGACATGATGTACGGACTTGTGATGTTTACGTTACGTTCAATGCTGTGTTTGGCATAAACATGTAATTTCTGTGTCACTTCGTTATGGTTTTGATAATATGTTGGATTAATTTAACGTTTTGTTTCAATTTAAAAGAATAAAACATATTACACGGCCCATAGAGAACAAAAATTACAATTACCAACGGAACTAAAATGATTAAATAATGCTAACTCATTTAAAAGTCAATAGACGTTAGAAAGTTTTGTTAACCTTATATATTATATATGTTGTAGTTGTTTATTATCCCTTAATAAATAAAATAAAATAATTATACAAAACACAACAAAAATATTCTACCTATGTCCGTTATAGACTTTGAAACCATCCAACCGATGTGCCTCAAACCGGTTTCATTAGAAAGGCAATAATGCGAATATGCTACTAAAATAACGGAAAAAAAAAACTTCACAAGTGGACAGAATGTACTTAATGCATTGTTTTATCGTAGAAACACACGCCGGGTATCCGCTAGTAAACTATATAAATGGCTGAATGGACATAACTTTTATGATATTAATAATATCTTTAACTTGAAAATATAAAATATGTATGTACAGGTATTAATGAGAATGTTTCTGATGTATGATCCGAATGACTATTATTGTATTACCAATTAATCTGCGACATTGTATAGTTCACCTTTAACTCGTGTATAAATTATTTTGCATGCAATTAATACAATATTCTGTATAGCTAACCATGTGGACATTATATCAAACCAGGCTGTAACAACTTTATACCATGTTTAAAGTAAATAAAGACTTATCTTATCTCCTAAAGAAGAAACTGGTACCGTCAAACGGGGTGAATAGGGTTGCAGGAGTGAATCGGGACGAAACTTTAAGAGATGTTAACATTGAAATAATGTAGTTTTTTGTCAACAAGGGCACTTAATCGTTAATTATAATACAGGCAACACATTATAGTCACTTTTGGCAAAATATATTATTTCAATGTTATAATCCCTTTTATCATTTCTACATTTTATATCTGTAATTTTTATGGTGTACATAATAAAGAGTATTCTAAAGTTTCGTCTCAATTCACCCCTGCATGCCTATTCACCCCGTTTGACGGTATTACCTGTGCTCGTAAAAACCACGGTTTTAAGGGGGATGCGCCAAGGTAGCCCGCGAAATTCAAAATTACTAACATTTTTTGCAATTTGCAGGTCAGTATCAGGTTGTATTGAGATCTACATATGATTCGCGACTGTATCAAATATGGCTTTACAGAATTATAATCATTAGAATCAGCAATACAACTCCCTAAGTTAGAATTGCCCTCAAATGTCATGATTTCATGAAATAGTCATTAAATAGGGCAATATGCACTTAGAGAGATGTATTGCAGATTCTAATGATTATAATTCTGTAAAGCCATATTTTATACAGTTGCGAATCATATTTAGATCACAATACAACCTGATACTGACCTGCAAATTGCAAAAACCGTAACAAAATTTGAATTTCGCGGGCTACCCTGAAGGTTCCGCCTGAACATGTGAACCGATAAACATAAAATTTTGATTGTGTTCACAGGATGGACTGTCCCGCTGGTGTAGTGGTCGCAAGCGTTACCGATGAGCATGAGGTCCAGGGTTCGAGTCCCAGGTCGGGCAAAATGTTATTGAGTTTATTTCTTCTGGAATTTCTCAGTAGCAGCCCGGAGTCTGTATTTATGCCCGGTTCATGGCAATAAGCTCACCCCCTATTACATGGGACTTAAATATATCTGGCGAGATGTGGGTGTACTATAGGTACACATCTGCATAACCCTTCTGGGATTGCAGGCGTGATGTTATGTGTTCATTGGATATATAGTACCTGCCATTCTTCTTTGTAAAACATATCAGCACAGTATCGCAACAAAGATTTCACATGTTAATATTTTAAAACACCAGCAGGGCCCCTATCCTGTATGGTAATTATTTTTCCCCGCGTAATCTTACCACGTGCAAACCACATCAATATCGTGTCTTGTAGAAACGGTTCCGTTCATTGTATCTATCATAGAGAATACGTTTCAAGATTATTTATTTGTGGAAACATGAGTACACATACAGAGCATGTGAGTTATTAAGTTACATTACAGTCATGTTTGGCCTTAGTGGCGTAAAAATTATTAAATTTCAGTAATTAGTTAGTATTAGATTACATAAGAGCAAAACAGTAAAATTGGTAAAATATGTCAATTTTGAAAACAAATAAATTAAATATATGAAAAATAAAAGTCAATGTCAATTAAAATTATCATCATAGTAATAATGTTGCTTAATGTAGATTATGTCAGATGTTGTCATTAAGAAATTCTAGGATACTGTAATATGCTTTCTCTTCTAGCAGTATCTTTAATTTATTTTTTAATTGACAACTATTCGGGAGTTTATTTAAAATTTTAGGGGCCATACAGAAAACACTCTTGTGCATTAATGCTGTTTTCGATCTATGTTATTAGCAGATTTCGTGGTTAGATAAGGAATTGACGTGATTTCGAAGCAAGGAATCATTAAGTGGTCATAGTGAATTAGGCTCTGCTTACTCGAGACGAGTGTCACTCAAAAATTAAATTGTACCTCCTAACCTACATAAACGGCTTGCACATTTGCTGTAAATTACATGTCATTCCGAGTTGTTTGTTGTGTTGTTGTGTTGAACATCAGTCATGTTATTATTTGAGCATAGGGTCATGCTCTAAAATATACCTACTTAGTCAGCATGACTAATAAAATCATTTTTGTCTTTGGTAGAAATGGCAAACAAAAAACTATTTGTAACCGACTTCAAATAAAAACATTTTTACAAAAAAAATAACCGACTTCCAAAAAAAACACTAAAAGACGTGAAAAATAACTTTAATTTCGGAAGTCGGCGTCCTTGGTTTTGTATTTTCGTTTTTGGCCACCGACTTCCGAAATTAAAGTTATTTTTCACGTCTTTTAGTGTTTTTTTTGGAAGTCGGTTGTTTTTTTGTAAAAAAGTTTTTATTTTTCACTTTTTAGTTGCGGTACCTACCCCACACAAATTCGTATACTACTACTTGGTGTGTAAATAACAGTAACAGGAAATTATTAACACATCATCCATATAAACTAAGTGGAGAAAATATGCAGTATTAAGGATAACTCAAAAACTACTGGTCATACCTTAATCAAATTTAAATGGGACCACATGTGAAGCATCACCTATCAAATAAAAAAAGAATCATCCAAATCGGTTCACCCAGAAAAAAGTTATGAGCTAACACACATAAAAAAAAAAAAAAAAAACATACAGACGAATTGAGAACCTCCTCCTTTTTGTGAAGTCGGTTAAAAAAGGCGGACGTTCTCAATTCAGTTGCTTTTTTATGTTTGTTGCCTCAGAACTCCGTCATTTATCAGACGATTTGAAAAAATCTTATTTTGTTTGCAAGGCTATACTTATAGGGTAGTCCCATATAAATTTGGTCAAGTTCTGGTGAGTGGTTTTTGAGTTAGTTTCAATATTACGTATTTTTTCCACTTAGTGTACACACACAATGCGGGCGGCGTGGGTGTCGGGAGCGGATGTAGATGCTCTTCCCACGGCGGATGGATTACGCTGTCTATTATTATTATTTAACAGTCCTTTTCTTAACCTATTGACCGCTTGGTTTTATACTCGTATCAATTGCCGTGCCCCCAGCGCAGAGCTCTTAAATCGACAAATAAATATCTACGACGAATAGGTTCGTGCAATGAAATAAAAAACAAAAAACCGAACATAGGTTCACAGTCTTATAAATACGTCTGAGGCGGCACGAACTCTATATACCTACTTTAGGTATTAGTCGTATTAATCCGACCGAGGCGTCCGATAGGTTAAAAAAGAACACTCCACAAATAAAAAAGAATAACTTTAATTTCGGAAGTCGGTGTCTTTGGTTTTGTATTTTCGTTTTTGGCCACCGACTTCCGAAATTAAAGTTATTTTTCACGTCTTTTAGTGCTTTTTTTGGAAGTTGGTTGTTTTTTTTGTAAAAAAGTTTTCTATTTTTCACTTTTTCGTTGCGGTACTTACCCCACACAAATTCGTATATCACTACTTGGTATGTAAATAACAGTGACAGGAAATTATTAGCACATCATCAATATAAACTAAGTGGAAAAAATATGCAGTATTAAGGATAACTCAAAAACTACTGGTCGTACCTTGATCAAATTTGAATGGGACCACATGTGAAGCACCTGTTATCAAATAAAAAAAGAATCATTTAAATCGGTTCACCCAGAAAATAGTTCGGTCTTCTTATCAGATCCTTGGACCCAACAAATTAATTCAATAACTTTCCCTCTCCATTACAGCTTCCTTGAAAAACATACGGATACACTAACAAGGGGGTTTTGTACTCGTGACATCATCAAAGCGGAAAATGTAACACGTCAACACTCGACTTTAGATATAATCGCTTTAATGTTAAGAGTGACGTATTGTTCCGGTGAAGCGAGCTTCCTTTGTATAACTTACTCGGTGATAAGAGCACTATCATGCCATGGGGTCGTATACAGGGTGGTAGGGACATCGACGTGCAAACTGTAACCATGAATTCGGCACATGTTTCTAAACCCTCTATCGTAAAAATATATCGTCGGTTATCAAATTAAAAAAAAACGAGCGAGCCTTGCAGTAGTCGCATATTTTAATGTGTGAAATCTGACATCTCACCTTGATAAAATGCAACATAAATAATTATTTTTAATGAAAATTGTAATTTATTTAATTAACACTAGGATTAATACAATTTTTTTATTGAAGACAGCTGTTTTTTTTGTTCAATTTGGGGGACAGCGGCGGCGGCGATTTTCAAACTAGTGGAGGTAAAACTATCATAACTTCGTCATTTATGAAGATATAAAAAAAACACAATGTTTCATTAAATACTTAGTACGATTTTTTTTTATATTACAAAATAAATTCGAAAATTTCTCCATTGAGCGGCGACAGAAATTAACCTCAAAGTTTAAAAGCTAAATACTAAAATATTTATTCGAATAATTATTCATTATTACTTACATTTTTGCATTTTTTATCAACGATTTTGCAGAAGCACACTTGCATTTTTTATCAATGATTTACACTTTTTTCAGACACTAGTTTACACATATCACTTAGTTTACATAACAGCATACTTTATACACAACGCTGTAGCTTAAGCGCACAGCTGATGCGTTCTCCTTCTCTATTTCCCTTTCTCTTTCTCGTCACACGCACACACACGGTGTTGACTGACGGTACCAACCACTCTTAAAATTGGTTGGTACCATCTGACGGCCAACTCTATCACCGCGAGCGCTCATTGGTCAAATCAAATAGCTCGCGCTTCTCCGACTTCCTGTTACACGCTTCCGTCCCTTTTCACGAAATCACTCCCAAGCCCCACATATTGCAGGAAAGCGAGAGGAAATATGTTATAAATAAAAAATCTGCTATTTTATACAAAAGTGCAATTCCTACGAAGTCAAAATGTATGGAACAGCATTTTTTTTTTAATAACCTACGAACAATTTCAACGCAAGGGGGGTCCAGAATCCATTTACTGAATCCATGGTCATCGTAACAGGATGCGCGTCGATGTCTCCGCCACCCTGATGTGTTACTTGTATACCTCAGTCTACACTTATAATATTAAATGCAAAATCAAAAACCTATTAACACGAGCGTTTATTGTAGTTTTCACAATGACTCTGTACACATGTTTCGAAGAATTGTAAAAACGTTTAATTCTACGAGTATAATATAAAGGACATTAATTCGAGAGCTTTTGGTTTGAATCATTTAGAAAATTCATGGTACCTAAAAAAAATATGAGTACCTAAGCCTGAGGTATATAACAGTTATTTAGCAAAAATTTATAAACGTACTTTGGCTAAGCGTTATTCGTGTCACTGTCGCACAACTGTCAAACGACAAGTGCAAGATAGTGACGGGGAAAAGTCTATGACAAAGCACGTGCTAAGTAACTTTTATACATATCAGCTATTTGAAATAAGATTAGAAAAAATAAACCTTTTTTACAGTCTGTTCAACCGATTTTGACTTCTATTGCGTTGGTGGCATGACAAATGGCAGCTGCAGTAAACAGTTGGTATTGCAACCACGTTTTTGCTTTTAATGCCATCCTTATGGCTACGGAATAGAAGTCAAAGTCGGTTGAACGGACTGTAAAAAAGGTGTATTTAAATTTTTAATATTATTGCAAATGGAGTATAGGTAATAGCAGTTACTCAGATACTACTGAGAATAATATAAAATGATAATTCACATTATTGGACGAAAGCTGCATACACGCTTTTCAAGTCTATACGAGTACCTACTTAGGTTTAAGTAAGGTTGCCAAGCTTATACCATTATATCCGCCTTATACACCATTTTCCTTAAATTTATTTCTAAGCATAATATAAATAATGCGCACACGTACCCAACTCCTTCATAAAAACTAGTTTTACCTCCCCCGTAGGCGCCATGTTTTTTTATCTATTTCTCAATTTCCTGACACCGTGGTGGGATGAAAACACACACACCTTATTTCCTGCTTACAATGTAAACAAAACAATTGAGAAAATAACGAAAATACCGTATGAATATGTTTAGTAGTTTCATGTGCTGGAGTTGACAGCATTAGACGATGAATATTTTTAAAGGCAATTTTATTGCGGTCGTTTAAGCTTGTGGTCTTATTCAAATTTTATAAAGATACCTTCATTCAAAGTATACTGTATTCGTAATCATTGTTAAAAATAACTATCAATTATTTTTTTCTGAACAAAGATTTGATTTTTTTTAACATTCATTAATGAAACGATCAGTACAGATTACTTGCCTAACAGTTGTCAGGTCAGGACAGTAATTAAGACTGATAATTGCCGAACAATGAACGCTACTTCTCTGCAGGTACCTATAGTACGATTGAAACTTAATGGCGGCTCGAACATGCGGCGAGTCGCTGTGCAGTAACCAATTCACGTGGCAGCGGGGGTGAAGGATGAGGTACTGCGCAGCGAATAGCGCACTTCACAGGCGCCATTAAGTTTGAATCGTACTGTACCTGTAACCTGTAGTGAGACCATTACTGAATGCTATTAAATAATACCAGCCTGTTTCTGTCCCATAGTGGGACAAAGACCTCTTTTCATTGTTTTTTTTTTCTCAGTTAGTTTTAATCATGATTTGGCAGCTTGAGTACTTTATACGGCCTACTCAAATGTCCTTTCTTTGCTATCGTTCGTCGAATCGTTAAGCTCCACTGTTCTGAGTTGAGCTTTACGATTACTGACAAATTCGTGCACTGACTGGACAGGTCCACTCAATCTGTCTGAATCTTTTCTCAAAAGACCATTTCAGATACATGGTCTTCACATGATCTGACCAAGATTATGTCTGGACTTTGAAATAGACTGTGACCTCAGAGTTTGTTTCGGCCTTTCTTCTCAGAGTAGTCAGATAGGAAACGCCGACCTCATCTTGTTTAAAAAATATGATTGATGTTTAAAAGTGTTTGTACAAAACTACTTACAGAAATAAAATCATCTATCATTTATCATACAGAGAAGGCATGAGCATCGATCACCACGCTTGCTCAAGACGGGTTGGCGATTTCAGACTTATATTAACTATAAGTCCAGAATGTTATTGAAATATCTTATGTTAATCAGCATCAACATTATTCGTCTGGAGACACTTTCCGTCTTCATAAACATCGCTAATAGGATTAAAGGTCGGACTGCACTTAGTAAATTATAATCACACTGTCACGCTATCCATCATGTACAACAGCGGGCTATCATCGTATAAACAAACGAAACAGAGCACAAAGAGTAAAGCTTCTCTTGTGGGATTTTTCGTTTTATTAATACAGTTATATCTAAATATATAAAAGGCGAAAGTGATTGACTGATGTATCAACGCACAGGCCAAACCTTTAAGGCTAGAAACTCAAAATTTCGGATTTTAGATTTAAAAAAAATAGGATTTTAAATTTGAATTTTAATTCATATTAAAGTATAAACGGTACATAAAACAAAATACCAATTTTTAACACTTTTGTCGGTCTGTCTGTTTGTTCCGGGTAATCTCTGAAACGGCTGGACCGATTTTGACGGGTCTTTCACTGGCAGATAGCTGATGTTATACGGAGTGACATAGGATACTTTTTGTCTCGGTAATACGTTCCCGTTGGATAATATCCGACATCCACGCGGGCGAAGCCGCGGGCAGCAGCTAGTCTTTAATATGAGGGGATGGGTTCCGCTGAAATAAAGCGAGCCTATTGCCATCAACCGGGCACCAAGTGAGTCTCCGGTATGTTCCTCAGAAATTACAGATGGAAACACCCAATAACACTTTGCCCGAGCTGGGAGTTGAGCTCAGAACCCCATGCTGAGCAGTAGTGTTACCAACCACTAGTTCAACGAGGCAGTGTTATCATAGCGTTATCAATGACTATCAAAATCAAAAGTCATTTATTCAAATTAGGCTGAGAATCAGTCAAAGTCAAATCGTTTATTTCAAATAGGCACATAAAAAGGCACTTTTGAACGTCAAAATTACATAAGACAGTGCCCCAAAACGGCCGCCCTTCACCATTTCCTAGTGCTTTAGCTGGGGGGAAGTGGTGCAATAGACTCCCCAGCAGCACAGCTGTCAGTTCAGTTAAAAAAAAAAAAGTTTCTATACAATATAGTCCTCCAGACCGTATTTCGGCCATGGCGGCCAATCTCAACGGAAGCTAGCCTCCGGCGCGGGAGATATTATAGTGCACAAGTATGTGCGCAGACACAGGTGCACAATCTCTTCCCTCACTCTCATAGTCCGATGGGACGGCAATCCAACACAACCGAAAAGAGAGAAGACGCAGGACCAACGGCTTAAAGTACTTTCCGAGGCACGGGGTATCAAACCGCCATCTTCCAACCTCCGGGCTGTTACTAAGAAATTCTTAATGGAAAAACCCAATAATACTTTGCCCGACCTGGGAGTCGAACCCAGGACCCCACGCTCAGCAGTCGCGCTTGCAACCACGAGACCAACGGAGCACTTTTTAACATTACGAGACACAGAACATTAAATTAAATTATTTGCCATATGTCAGCTAGCCACGCCAATATACCAACAAATACAATGAAAACTATACTCAAGCTAAAAAATAAAAATGTAAAAAACTTAATACCTACATAAAAGTCTACGCACGCAGCATACGTACGTACGTACGTTTACGGTATTATCTACTCACATGCATTTGTTCCATTACAGTCCAAAAATTCATCCATACAAAGAAAATAAACAGGTAGACACAACAATTACGAAGGGATTTCTTTCCCTACTCAACGCGGAACCCTAATAAACAAAAACAGAAAACTCCGCAGAGATTGGAATCCAGTTAGCGAAACAAAAAGTAGAGCTTCCCAATCGAATTCAGCGCTTCTTAATTGACTTTTGACGTTGTTTTGCAATGTCAATATAGATTCCAACTTCATAATTTTTTGAGGAAACTCTCGATAAAAAGGGAAAACCGATAATTGTTTTTTAAAAGGGATTCAATCAAAATACCACACTATGACCCTCTTGGTATCTGAAGTAGTAACTTAAAATAATCCGTAATAGTATCCATAAATCTAAGACAAGGTCAGAACCAGGGGTCTACTCTCAAAGTCCGTCAACGAAAATACGGGCTCGTCCAAAAGTATAGTAATTGATCAGTCAAAACAAGCCACAAATTAAAATTTGGGAACGGGCAAAACTGTGTATATTTTTTTAATATTTTGATTTTAATTTTAATTTTGTTTATAATTTTGAGCTTAATTTTGATTTTGATTTTAATTCTATCAGTTTGCGATTTTATTTTATTTTTAACCGACTTCACAAAAAGGAGGAGGTTCTCAATTCGTCTGTATGTTTTTTTTATTTTTTTTATGTGTGTTAGCTCATAACTTTTTCTGGGTGAACCGATTTGGATGATTCTTTTTTTATTTGATAGCTGGTCCCATTTGAATTTGATTAAGGTCTGACCAGCAGTTTTTGAGTTATCCTTAATACTGCATATTTTTTCCACTTAGTTTATATGGATGATGTGTTAATAATTTCCTGTCACTGTTATCTACACACGAAGTAGTGGTATACGAATTTGTAGGTAGGGTAGGTACCGCAAGTAAAAAGTGAAAAATAAAAACGTTTTTACAAAAAAACAACCGACTTCCAAAAAAAAGCACTAAAAGACGTGATAAATAACTTTAATTTCGGAAGTCGGTGTCTTTGGTTTTGTATTTTCGTTTTTGGCCACCGACTTCCGAAATTAAAGTTATTTTACTAAAACTAAAGTTTTTGTACTAAAGCTTGCTTGTGTAAAATTTACTTATAGATAAATCTGAAATAAATGATTTGATTTGAAAAACACACCGCGAGGTGGGACAGCTGTCAAATCGTGTTGTCATTCATTCTTAGTTCGGGCTCCAAAGTAGTCTTATGTCTGAAGGTAATACGATGTAGGAAACGCCCGTAACTTCGGACGTAACAACGAAGTTCATGCTTATAGATAAGACCCCGAGAGCCAAATTTCATCTAAATCCTTCCATTGATTAATAAGCATCTTGACACACTTTCACTATCATAATTGATATTAAGAAGAAGATAATTATATAAATTGGCAAACGGCCACCTAGAAGACAGAAGTTACTGCTGTTTGCAGCCATGTAACGCTGAGGTGGTTTCTTGCCCTTAGAGACAAAGTTGATAAGTCCTGTTTCCTATCCTGGTTGTAAATGAGCCGTCCTAGGAATTGCTATTCCTTGGAAGGCTGCTTGGTGGCAGTGATAAGAATAATGTTAGTATTTACTTTCTCAGAGAAATTTTCTTCTTTTAGCCGCAAAATAATAGGCTAAAACCTATAACAGCGCTCTAAAATATATCAAAGTACTAAACGCAACAAATACGCAAAGATATACACAAAATATATTCTTCTGTCACCCTTCGAAATACCGAAAAAGATACAGTTTTCGTAACATTTTACTAATGAAACAGTAATAAAATTATTCTGACGGACATACACGTAGGTACCGGGCACCTACCATATGTTACGGTAATGGTTCATATATTTACTTTAGCACCAGTATTTCACGTTCATATGCAATGCAACGTTGGAGAATTGCAGTCCGGAGCTCCGGACTGATGTATTTTGGTAGGTATAACCGTTGGCTTTATTTTGACCGAAAACTTTTTATTGTGACTGATGCCATCATCATTCAAGTCGGAAAATGTATATGGAAGGTTTCACGAGTTCAACCTATACCTTAAACTAAGAAAACTTCTCATGTAGAAAACTATCGGCCTATAACCATTCCTTCATCACTTCCAAAATTGTTTGAATCCATATTACACAAGCTGATTAGTAACCACATTCAACCATTTCTTTGTGACTCTCAGCACGGCTTTCGATCTAACCGTTCTGTTAGTACAGACCTTTTAACGCTAGTGTATCTCATATCACAGCACATGGACAAAGGCATACAGGTTGATGTTGTCTATTTCGACTTCAAAGAATACTTTGATCGCATAGATAATGACGTGTTACTGACCAAACTTAGTAACATCGGCTTTTCACGAAAACTACGCAATTTTTTCGTGAGTTATATGCCGGACCGTCAACAATATGTCAGACCTGGTTGCTTCGTTTCAGACCCCTATCACACTCAGTCTGGCATTAGTCAAGGGACCATTTTGGGACCTCTATTATTCGGAATTATGGTGAATGATCTTGAGAAGGTTCTAAAACACACCAGGTGCTTGCTCTACGCTGATGAACTTAGGTTGATATATGGTGTTGAGGAGATTGCCGATAAATTAACTCTTCAGGAGGCCATTGACTCAGTGTTCCAATGGAGCATTGAAAACAAGCTCATATTCAACACGACTAAATGCTGTTGTTTGTCCATTAGTCGCGCGCAAAACAGAACCGATTGCCCGTGCTAATCGGTAAAAGATCTAGGAGTTTTATTTGACTCGCAACTGTCCTTCCACGAACATAATGCGGTTTCTCGCCATTGATTCATATTGAAGACTAGGTTTCACAATTCGGAATATGCTAGAGTTTAACAACCTTCTGACCGTTAAATTAGTGTATATGGCTTTAGCTAGTGAGAAGTACACTAGAGTCAGCTTCAATTATTTGGAACCCCTATGAAAATACTTACGACTTGCTTCTTGGGAAGGTCCAAAAAACATTCCATAGATTTATATTTAAAAAACTGTTCCGGTACTATCTATTCCTATATCCCACAAAATTTTTGCTTGGAACGCTGAAATTTAACTCTCTTAAAGTTAGGCGTAATCACGTTTTACCCATGTTCTCTAGTCGTGTCCTTCGTGCGGAGTCTGATTGTCCAGAATTAGTAGCTCAGCTTGTGAGACTTTTTGTTATTCCTGTACCCAAATATCAACTTAGACCGCGATGACACGGATTGTTTGCCATTCCGCCAGCACGCACAGTTTCGCATTCTAACTCGCCGTTGGTTCGCGCGCTCGCAATGCTAAATGCTCTACTGGCATCGACGCAGGATTGTGATATTTTTGCCGCGAGGTGGATAGACGTATGTCGTGTATGTTTGAGATTCTGTGATATGATGGACAATAGACGAGTTTTTTTTTGTCCTAATTTTATTTAATTGTTGTTTGTAAGTTTTACTTGTTTCGTTAGTTATTTTTGTGTAATATGTCTAATTATTATTATAGTAAATATGTCTGTTTTTATTGAAATTCTAACTGTGCAATAACTTGTATCTGGGTATGTAATGTTGTGCATGTTTTTTTACCAATTAATAAATAATTAAATAAATAACGATTTTTAACCGGAATATATTTTTTTTGGTAAATAGGTATCTATTCAAATAGACCGCATTTCTTAAAATGACTAGAACGATGTTTTACAAAAATTACTACCCGGGACAAGTTTTGAGTTAAACAAAGAAAACATAGTATAAGCCTATAATGTTCTCACTGCTGGGAAACAGGTCTCCTCTCAGTGAGAAGAAGCAGGCCGTAATCCACGACGCGGGCTCAGCGCAGGTTGGCGGATGTCACATGTTTCCAAATATTTTTGGTTCTAGGACATGCTGGTTTCCTCACGATGCTTCCCTTCGTCGTTGTGAGAGCAGCAATAAGGAACACGAACAGCGGAAAATAATGTTTTGTACAATAATAAAAACGAATACATCTTAAGAAACGCTAAGCCTGATACAAACCATGATAGATTGTACGAGTATATAAGCGAAAACGTTTCGAAAATAATCATATAGACGGGTAACAAAAATAATTTTATAGTAAGGAAACGGGAAACGATGTTACTCGTATTTCGTTCGGACGTGTACTAATGTGTTTTCAAGTATGCATACACAATTTATCACTTTTCAGAAACGTATTCTAAACCAGAAACGTACATAAAAGTGAATATTGGAATCTCAAACTTGATTAAGCAATTCTAATGGACTTCCACCTTTGTGTTTGAACAATAAGACCACTTACACCCTAGTTTTGTAATAGACTCCTAATGACAATTGGCAGTGGAACAACAGGCTTTAAGTTGGTTATCGTAAACAGAACATGAATTTAGAAACAGGTACTCGTATAAGGCGGAGTGGATACCTACAGGGTGGCAGGCACATCGAGGTACAACCTGTTGATGGGGATTCAGTAAGTACATGATTCTGAACCGTTGCGTTGAAATTTTACATCAGTTATTAAAAAAAAAAATAGTTTTAGCATTTTGACCGCGTAGGTATTGCACTTTTCTAAGAAACAGTTGATATTCTTTTTGATAACCGAAAAAAAAAACTAAGTTAGGGGTGTAATTTCTAAGCGCGTCGATGTCGCTGCCAACTTGTTGTGCCCCCTAGTTGAACTGTCAGAATGAAAGCCATTGTGTTAAGTGTGTTAAGCAAAGAAGATTAGTAATACTTATTGCGATTCTAATTACCTACCACATTAATTTATGAACGTATAAACGCCTTAGCGACGTGTTGGCGCAAAAACTCATGGTAGGGTCGTGTTGCTGAATCCAAGATAAATAAAGAATATTATAAGGTATTAGTGAAATGTGACTCGCTTGGGCGGCTCTCCGATATTTATTTTGTTAATGTATTTTGATATTCCAATGTATATTGTATACAATGTTTGTGTATACTCAATTCTGTATACGTCGCACGTGGCGTCTCCCACGGGTATTACAAGGCTTTAACATCATATTGGAGTGCGTCGATTGAAATAACAGATTGCAGATACAGGTGTAAATACTCGTATCATGACAATTTTTCAGAACTGTGTAAGCTCACATGTATGTAAATTGGTGTTTATTTTATAATTTACTAGCGACCCGGCCCTGCTTCGCACGTTTTTACGACTTAACAATGCATCAAGATTTCTTTATTACATATTTGTTATATTAATGTTATATTAATATGATCGAGAAGGTATGTCTCTCTCGTTATTATCAGCCATATTTTAACTACTGTGGGCGTACTATGGGTAGTGTTGGTTATTGCGCAATAGAAAAACCGTTTGCAGTTCAAATCAAATTATAACTTACGATCAAAATAATCACACTTGCGAATCACATACTGTAGATCAGTCATGTCAAAGATACGGCCCGCGGGCCGAATCCGGCCCTCGGGCCATTTCGATACGGCCCGCGATCACAATATATCACAAATAAATGAATCTTGTTTTTTAGAGATTTTAGACTGCACTCGATGCCTCTACGCAGGTTTAAAAATGCGCGCGCTTTACTTAAAAGTAATTTCAAGAGTAGCGCTTGACTAGACGAGCGAGAGAGTGTTAGTTATGCTTTTCTCTCTGTCGTGCGCGCGCGAAGTGGTCTTCTATTTCGTCCGAGCAGCTAACGCATACTGCGCCCCTCCCCCGCGCACTCAGGTTGAAGTTTTTGTTACGAGCAGTCGCGTCAAGTATTTCGTACGTACCTACCTACAGTTTGGTGTTCATTCGAGTTTCATAATTGTTATGATTGTGCATAATGTCGCAAAAACGTAAAATTGACAGTGAGTGCAGTTTTTCAGTCAAAATGGGAAATTGCATATTTTTTCATAGAATGGAAATATAAACCACTGTTTGATTTGCAATCAAACTATTGCTGTTTGTAAGGAGTTTAACGTGAAGAGACACTATGATACGAATCATAAATCAAAATTTGATTGTTACACTGATAAGATAAGAATGGACAAATTATCATCTTTAAAATCTAAACTTCAAGGTCAGCAATCAATGTTTACTAAAGCTAATACTGAGAGCGAAGACGCCCTGAAATCAAGTTTCATTATCGCATTAGAAATCGCGAAGAGATCAAAACCTTTCACTGATGGTGATTTTATTAAAGACTGTATGTTAAAAGTTGCCGATGTTTCATTTCCATCTCAAAAGTCAATAATTCAAAATATTTCACTGTCAAGAAACACTGTTGCTTCAAGAATAAGTGATTTATCTCAAAATTTGGTTCTTCAACTGAAGGAGAAAATTAAGGAATTTACAAACTTTTCGCTGGCTGTTGACAAGAGCACTGACACTGTTGATACAGCTCAACTTGTTGTCTTTATACGAGGTATTAATAGTAACTTTGAAATAACTGAAGAACTATTAAAGTGCGTTCCATTGACAGGTACTACGACAGCAAATGATATTCATTCTGCAATTGAGCATTTGATAGCAGAATATGAACTCGACTGGAATAAATTTAGCAGCACAATTACGGATGGCGCACCCGCCATGGTTGGCAAACATTCGGGCGTTGTGACTAAATTGAAACAGAAAATATCAGGGAATTTTGTGGGAATTCACTGTATCATTCATCAGGAATCATTAGCATCCAAACATTTAAAAATGGACCATGTCATGCAACCTGTAATTAAAATTGTAATTTTTTTAAGGAGCAGAGGACTAAATCACCGACAGTTCAGGCAGTTTTTACAAGAATTGGACGAAAAATATTCCGATGTGCCTTATTTCACCGAAGTTCGTTGGCTCAGTCGAGGGGCAGTTTTAGAAAGATTTTTTGCGTTACGTGACCCTATTCAAGCTTTCATGTGAGAAAAAGGCAAGCCAATTGATTATGACAATGACTGGTGGGTTGATTGTGCCTTTTTGGTAGATATGAATAAACACTTGACTGATCTAAATGTAAAGTTACAGGGTAAAGATTTGATTATCACTCAAATGTATTCATATATACAAGAAGAAAAAAAGAAAGTTAAGACTGTGGGAAAATCAGTTAAAAAACCATACTTTGGATCATTTCCCACATTTGAAATCATTTGACACAGTGGACCAGAAAAAATTGGACGACTTTTCGCAACTTTTGAAAAATCTGATTTCGGAATTTAAAACACGTTTTGAAGACTTCCACAAAATGAATGAAATGGAATTCCCACTTTTCAACAATCCATTCACTTTTGAAGCTTCACAGGCACCAGTTCATTTGCAAATGGAGTTGATAGATCTTCAATCTGACAGCATTTTGAAGGAAAAATTTAAAGAAGTTAACGCTCTTACATTTTATACACAGTATTTCAAGAGTTTGAATAACTACCCAGAAATAAAAAAGCATGCAGCACGTATTCTGTGTATGTTTGGTAGTACCTATTTATGTGAGCAGATGTTATCCGTCATGAAAATAAATAAGAACAAACATAGCACAAGACTTACGAATGAACATCTCCAATCAATTCTTAAAATAACTACCACGAATATGATACCTGACATCAATGAGATTGTCAAAAACAAGAGAAGTCAGGTATCCGGATCCTCGAGCTCAAAATAATTACTTTCTTACTTTTGGTATGATTTGTAACAACTATATATAACTAAATAAATAAAGGTGTTAAAATAATTCAGTATGTTTTAGTTTTTTAATTTGAACCTGGCCCGCCTACACATTCTTAATCTAATATATGGCCCTCTGCAAAATTGAGTTTGACACCCCTGCTGTAGATACACAACACAACTATACGGAACACGCGACAGTTTCTAAACGTGTTTACTAAGTACTTAACTGCCAACAATAAACTCTGCTTTAAATCTGGTCAAGCGTTATGTTATAGACACCATCGAGCGCCACCTGGTGGCGCTGCCGTTCCGATTAGTCAAAGTCAAACGTATTTCCGACAAATGTATTACACACATTGTTAACACTGTTCAGTTGTTAAAAGTTTTTTATTTACGCTATTTGGGCTTTAAATTCCAAAGTTAAAGTACTTTTATTATGCACGCTTCATAAAAGCCGATCAAAACACAAAAAATATGCCATTCAAGTGTTAGCTATTGTTATTATTATATTCAATTATGTAAAGTAGTGTTCTAAATATTATTTATTTTTATAATCATGTATTGGCAGTTTTAATATTTTATTTTGTAAGGTTGTAACCATGTACCCAAGTGAACTTACATTGATTATTAGTTGTTAAACTGAGTTTTGTCGGTTGACATCAACTAGCTGTCAAACGGTAGCCTACGTGTAAAGTCTCACTTGGGAACATGGCAGTGAAGCTTGAACACTCGTGGAGTGAAGACGTATTTTGTGTATTTTGAAATAGTGTTAGCAAAGTGTAGTAATGTTATTAAACTGATTATAAAGCTAGACAGACTTTGCTTTCTTTGCAACTTTATAGTGGATTACACAAGGGGGTTGGGTTCCAACCCCACATGTAGAATAGTTTTATTGATAAAATAGATCAAACTACCACACCTATAAGTTTGTACAGTCCGTAACCAGACATATTCCCCGGCTTGTTAGACGGCTGTTGTTGTTATTTTGACGAGAAGCGAACATAAATGTTGGGAACAGCTGTTTCTTTTCGCGATCTTAGGTTTGGTCCCATAGTAAAAGTTGTTCATAATGATGAGTACAATGAGCCCTAAAGAGGTTTATTATGGTGTTTAAAATTACACCCTGTATAGATATAGAAGATGGTTTGTTTATTGCCCTACTTAATTATAGAAACACATTCAAAGACATACAAGTCGTTATCATAAATCTTGTCTGAAAAAAGTTATTGTTCAGGCTATAAAAAGCCTTTAGAAGTGGCAAAAGTGTGTTTGCTGTCAATGTCATAGTGATGTTAGGCCTAATTTATAGTTTATCTGTGGACTTTTCCCGCCAGAACCCTAACGGAAAGCTTTGTAAAATCGGCGACGTAAAATAAAAATTGTAATACTGCAATTCCTGGGCTTTATTTACACCAGTATATCCCCAAAGATATAACAGTTATCCACATAGGTATCCAGGCAAGAAATATCCTTACGTGGCTGTTCAGAAAAGACATGATTGTGTCTTGAAGATATCATGCGCTGGCTTAGAATTACCTACCTCAGAGACCAAATGTTATGAGGTTGGTATTCTACTTACTAGATATCATTATACGAACTATTTTATTGTGGCATTTTTACCCGGCTACGGTACCTAATGCCTTCACTTATCTTCAAAGAATCTTTGGTTTTCTGTTTTCTAACCTCAAAATCTAATAACTGACGACACAAAACACGCCAACCTACCTACAATAATTAGAACTACCGCCACGCAACCGCTTCAAACCAGTTATTGCGTACATTAGTTAGCTAATTTGGAGAACAGCCAGGCAATCTCACCATGTATCGGTGGTATAACGACTACTTATCATGCCACAAATGAGAGCCGATGTTCTACAAGCTGTAGAGGGCAAACTTTGCCCAGGACCGTGTTAACTTTGCCCGGAAATTGGAGTTCAACTTTGTTAATTTGTATCTTTTGTTGTATTTTGATAGGGATCTTTGTAGGAGGATCTAAGGAGCAGGGTTTTGAGTTAAGAAAGCTGAATTATTTACATACATGGCATAGTCAGAATTAGTCTTGTACATAATATCGAAGATACATAAAAATCAGACATTTATTTTAAAACATACCTCCGTGCACTGAGATTATTAAAGATGAATTACAAAAAAACAACCGATTTCCAACAAAAAAAACACAAAAATCGTGAAAAATAACTTTAATTTCGGAAGTCGGTGTCTTTGGTTTTGTATTTTCGTTTTTGGCCGCCGACTTCCGAAACTAAAGTTATTTTTTACTTTTTTTTGTGTTTTTTTTTGGAAATCGGTTGTTTTTTTGGAAAAAAGATTTTATTTTTCAATTTTTTGTTGTGGTACCTATCCCACACAAATTCGTATACCACTACTTTATATGTAAATAACAGTGACAGGACAATTATTAAAACATCATCAATATAAACTAAGTGGAAAAAATACGCAGTATTATGGATAGCTCAAAAACCGCTGGTCAGAACTTAATAAATTTTATATGGGACCACATGTAAAGCACCAGCTTTCAAATAAAAAAAGAATCATCAGTAAAAATCACCTAGAAAAAAGTTCTGAGCCAACAAACATTTCAAAAAAATACAGTCAAATTGAGAACCTCCTCCTTTTTTTGAAGTCGGTTAAAAAGAGAAGGTTTCTGAAATGACGAGTGCTCATGAATAGAGATTTAATTTTGATCGAGATTAATAAGAAATCAGTTGGTTCATAATTTTTTGGCCCTAGTTTATCTTAAAACATAACATAACATCACGCCTTGTTTCTCCAAAGGGTTAGACAGAGGTGTGCCTATAGTAAACCCACACTAGACCAGTTACGTTTTTATATAACCTAATTTTTTCACGAACTCATTTTTCCACATAAAAACAAATGAAATGGAAAAGCTATTCTCGGCACAAAGAAACCGACCAATGTACCTTTTAACAATGCCCATCAAATGATTGAATAAACATCAGAGAACCTTTTTCACGCCAATATTGTGATATAATAATATATGTAATTTCTACCAGAGGATTCACGTATTAAAGAGGTCATGGTCTAAAAAAACAAGGCCTGGGGTCTGGGGTCATTCCGGGAGTGACACATGCTTACGTCACTATACAGTTGCCACTTTATTGCAACAAAACATGAATTATGGAAACATTTTCAGTCACCATTCTGTTAAAAAATAAATAAACCATTTAAATTGTCATTTCATTTTTCTAATTAAACGAAACAATTCAATTTCAACTTAAACCAACGCAATTGTTAGATAAAACCTCTGTTTTATCGGATTCGCACAGATAATAAAGGCGATTAGGGAGATATTATTACACAGTACTGGTAACACAGCGGTGATGACGTAGGCTTGTGTCACCCCCCACACCTGAATGCTATACCTGGCGAAGTATATTATATTATTATACCATGAAAGAGGTGGTTCCATGCCACTGCCCGAAACGGTCATTCAAAAAATTAAAAATGGCTGACCTCAGAATATTTAAAAAAGGAAAAAGTACATCCTATTCCTAGTGTTGAGTTTATACGAACTCATTTGATGAGCTGTCAATGAATTCCCTACTATTTCTTTGTTCCCGCCCTTTTTCGTTACTTTTTTGTTAAATTTGTCTTCCTCTCACATATATCATCGAAATTAAAATTGTATATTTTTTAAGCCGTGACGTGATGAAATCCGTGACAACTCTTAGCGTATTTAATTCTGGACACGCGTAGTCCGAGCGGCGTTCATCGTACTGTTTTAATGGCGGACATACGTATGTGACCCCAAGCTACAAATGCTGCTTCATGTCACATCAAAATATTTGCTAAACAAATAAGTACCTATTTATATCGTAAATAAAATACTTATTCTGTTACTCAGACTATAAGGTAAAGCCCACCTTTTATACAAAATGCGAAACCATATCCTTCCTCCTTTCATATTTCTTTCTTTGATCTAAGTAAAAGCTGACTGATAGCCTCCGGAAGGATCCTCTGACCTTCTCATAATATTCTTGTATCTAGAACTTATTTATTTGGCTGCCATAGTCAGGAAACGGATGATTGATATCGTCTCCCGGTGTGCCAAATCTTTGAATGTATTTTTATTTTTTGGTTTGCTTTTATAAGTCACCTTTTGGACCACAAAAAGGTAAAGCAAACAGCAAAGTCGCCTAAACAACTATGTTTAGGGGACTGACTGCATAATTTCCTAATATTATTCTGCATTGCTTGTATAGAAGTAGTTTTATTAACCGAATAAAAAAAAAGGAGGTGGTTTTCTAGTCGACGCGTATACTTATTTTTATTTTTTTATGTATACATACGTACGCATAACTTTTTACAGAGTAGTCCGATATTGATAATTCTTTTTTTATTGGAAAGGGTATACTTCAAAATTGGTCTCATTTAAAATTGAAAAACATAATCGACCCCAAAGTGTAGAAAATAGGGTTTGATTGATTTACAACCTACTGAATTTTTACTTGTGAACCGATTGTGTTGAAACTTGGCACACGTACGTAGTTCAGATGACGCTTCAACAAAATAGAGAGCAGGCAGTTACATCGTATTTGGGCTTCTTTCATTCATCTTGATGAGAACTTTAGACGTAGCCAGGGTTTAACTGTCATCGAAGGTCCGATAATGGAGACGAAAGGCTGTCGAGAGAAGTTTCTGCTATTAGCCGGGAGATCACACTCAAAACATTAAAACGTTTGTATATTTACAAAGGGTTTACGATTTGGTAGTAAATATTGGCGGCATGCCATCAAGGCTCGCACGCCCTGATGGCATATTATATGGTTGTTACACTTGCGCCGTTTGAGGTTTTCTGCTCCTGAAGCAGCAGCCTCAGCACAGCCCGCCGCCACCGTCCAAAATACATAAGTTCTTAGTTGAAAAGGAAACCAAAAAGCGAAAAATAAAAATAAACTCTTTAACAAAAAAATGAAACCAACGACAAAAGAAACAAAAGCAAAAAAAACTTTTTTACTAAAAAAACAACCGACTTCCAAAAAAAACACTAAAAGACGTGAAAAATAACTTTAATTTCGGAAGTCGGTGTCTTTGGTTTTGTATTTTCGTTTGTGGGCACTGACTTCCGAAATTAAAGTTATTTTTCACGTCTATTAGTGTTTTTTTTGGAAGTCGGTTGTTTTTTTATAAAAAAGTTTTTATTTTTCACTTTTTAGTTGCGGTACCTACCCCACACAAATTCGTATACCACTACTTGATGTGTAAATAACAGTGACAGGAAATTATTATATATATTAATATATACATCATCCATAAAAACTAAGTGGAAAAAGTATGCAGTATTAAAGATAACTCAAAAACTACTGGTCAGACCTTGATCAAATTTAAATGGGACCTCATGTGAAGCTATCAAATACAAAAATAATCATCCAAATCGGTTCAACCAGAAAAAGGTTTGAAATAACACACATAAAATAATAATAAAACATATGAATTGAGAACCTCCTCCTTTTTGGGAAAGTCGGTTAAAAATAAACCATAAGTAAACTTCTAAATTAAAGTAAATTACTAATTTTGAGTCGGCGCCAAACAAACATAAAGGCGCCAAGTAAAATGATGGCAGCTTCATTGATCTTCGTTAATTGATCTATGTTGATATAGTTTGTTTGGCGCCGACTCAAAATTAGTAATTTACATTAGTTTAGAAGTTTAGTTAGACTGAAAGGTAATTTGTTTGCTTTTTAGCGACAAATTAGAAGCTTCAACAATAGTGACACATTCAGATTATCCGTATTAATGATAATTATAATACCTATATTCTATTAATAGTAACTGTAACTGGGTTATGGAGGTCAGGTTGTCTGTCGCTCCAGGGTTGCATAGGGTTAGACTGGGAACCGACCCAAACATAGTTGACAAAAGGGAGATCTTCTCTCAAACAAAGACCATGATACTTCTATGGTTTCTAATACGTAATATATTTATAATGAGACTCGTTGAACATAAGCCTCATTAACAATTAGATTTCACTCTGCTTCTAACGTCATAAATAAAACCAAGATAAAATTACCAGGCTTTAAAACGTGCCTATGATTTCAAAAACATTTTCTAATCTCCCTGAAGCCCGTTATAGAATAATTAATTGAAGATAAAAATAATAGGACTGCTTCGTAGGTACTGTAAAACCGTGTGATTTATAACGATAAAATAAATTCTCCCGATAAGATCCCCTCTTTGTTTCAAAGTGCAAAAAGATTGGTATTTGATTGAAGTGAGGCTTAGGGTTCTATTCTTTTTCTTTTAAATTAAGCAATGGATTGGAAATTATCGTTCTTTTTAGTGTATAGCGGTATAGGAACACAGTGTGAAGTTCACTCATACTTCCATAGGAAAGGAAGGATCCTCCGACCAGACGGGTGTCGTGTCTGGTGAACAACTGCCCGATCATGGTTTTTTTTTTCCCTGTTGGGCTGCTCGTAGTGACCTTGGAGGTCGTGGCTACTTAACCGTCATTCCTGTGGGTGCCTTAAGCTAACTTAAAGCCTCCAGTCAGGGGCGAATTTCTTAATTTCTAAGTGACCGCACGCTAAGGGCACCCCCTGTGGGGTATGAACCTCGGCTTAGGGTGTCACTGAGGGGAGGGCAGCAAGGTGGGACAGGCTGAATTGAATTCGTATCATTATTATTATACGGGGAATTTAAAACTATAGGCTCAACTACGACGCGGGCTGGCGCTTCATCGAGCAAGGGTCGGGGGGGACAATTACGTCGGGGGCGTCGCGAGGGACCGCGGCGGCGAGGTCGGAACGATGGCGGTCTGTTTGTGCACTGTACTGGTGGCCCTACTGCTCTCCTAGAGGAGGGTTATGGGGTCATCGGGGTTTGCTAGGGCATGCCTTGGACGGCGGGTACGACTGATACGGGAGGGGGTGTAACTGGCAGCCTCGACAACCAGAGGGTTGCGATGTGAGGCCGCGGAATCAAAGAAACGCTTGGAAATGCGTTTCATGAATTGACGGATAGTGGGGATTTTGAGATCGAGATGGAGGATCTCGTTCCGAAAGAACCTGCCCGATGATTGATGTCGGGACGTGTATATATGCTAGTTGCGCGGTAAACTCTGCTTGCGCGATGCAGGATTTTACGTGGCGTCAGTATGACGCGTAGCTCGCATGTGGCGATGTAGATACCGCTACAAGTGTAATAATACCTATTTGTATTTAAATTGGATTTACTCAGGATTCCTTAAAAGGCCAGTTTGAACTAACATCAGTCACCATGCTTGCTCAGTGCCTTCGCGTTAAAGCAGCGTGATCCTTTTCTGCAGGATATCTTTTCCTAACATTACCTTACAAAGTAGGTACCTACATATTTACGTACATACATAACATCACGCCTGTATTCCCCGAAGGGTTAGGCAGAGGTGTACCTATAGCACACCCACATTTCGCCAGCAGCATTTACGAACATATCTAATTAAAACAGTGTATTGTCACTTTCCAGGTTTGAATTAGCAAGTTCGGGCTTAACAAGCGGTCCCCTTACCCGGGGCCACCCAGAACTAACACAAAGGGTTACAAGAACAACTTTCATAATTAAGGTGAGCACGTAGGGATTAAGTGCATACACTCTATAAAGTGACCGATACAGCAGTAGTAAATTTGGTGCGACCAGTTTTACGAGTCTCTCAGGATGATGTGCAGCCGATACATTTTATGTTCTTGAATCTATCTAGGGATTGTAAATCTGAAAATGTTGAAAACTTTAGGACTTCGTCACATTAAACTCGTTTCTTGTACATTATGTAGCTGTCACTGGTGACATTAGCAACGTCGCTATTTGCTTCGTATTTACACGAACTTGGTATGTCCAAAGTCCAAGATGTTAAGACTGTATGGTCAACATTATCATAGGATATCAAAGAAAAAATATATACAGGGTGGATTTTTAAGATGGGGCAGCAAGGGCAGCTTTTTTTTTTTTTTTTTTTTTTTTTTTTCGCTGAGAAATGCTTTATGCATTCCCGCTCGTGGGTGGACGAGACGGGATATGTGGGACTCCTGTCGGAATGACAGTATACCCACTAAAACTCAGCGGTGTTCCCACATCGCCGTGATGGGAAGGCCATGGGAATCCGGCTCAGCCTTTGCATCCACAACCCTCCCGGCGCATGCCCGCCTAGCTGGCGGGCCCCGCATTCCCCCCAGCTTGGGGGGCTACGGGAATGGCCGGGAACACCTGGCCATTCCCGTCCGACGCTGGTGGAGGCCTGTGCAATACAGGCAAGGGCGCCCCCGCACCCGCTGCCTGCTGGCCTCCACCTGGGAGGAGTCGGAGATGACTATCAAACTGACGTCTTCTTCGACCCCTCCTCCGCCTTCGGAGCGACGCCGCGTGAGGATCGTCCTCCCGCGCGCGCTCAGCCGCCTCCTTCTGGGACATGACGTGTTCGCAGAAGGAGGCGACTGCCGCCCAGGACCTCTCATCCTGCAGCATGGCATTAACCAAGCCGGGAAGTGAGAGGTCCGGTCCGATCACCGCGATGAGACTGCGGCGCGTCTCGGACCACGACGGGCACACCTCGAGAGTGTGCTGCGCCGAGTCGTCCACCGCGCCACAGTCGTGGCACGACGGCGTCTCCTCCCGTCCTATCCGGTGCAGGTACGATCCGAAGCAACCGTGTCCGGACAGCACCTGCACCAGACGGAACGAGAGGAACCCATGCGACCGCTCGAGCCAGTCTCGCAACACTGGCCCAATCGCGTCTAGGGTTCGGCGGCCAAAAGCTGCGGTGGCGAGCTCCCCCGTCCAATGAAGGACAATGGCATCCCTCGCCTCCCGCCGGACGGCCTCCCGCTCTTCCGGGGCTGGGCGTTCTCCTCCCGCTCTCCGCCCCGCCGTCCATTCATATACTCTGGCGAGCACCCACGCCTCGAGTTCCCAAGGAGGGGTGCCGGCCAGAGCACATGCTGCCGCGAAGCCCACTGTGCGGTAGGCCCGCGCCGCCCGCTGGGCTATGGCCCTTTGGGGCGCCCGCAAGGCGGCGGCGTTCTCCCTCCTTTGGAGGGAGTCCTCCCAGATAGGAGCCCCGTAAAGGGCCATACTCCTCAAGATGCCGGCGTAAAGTTGCCGGCATCGCGCGCTGGGCCTCCCCAAGTTGGGTAGCAGCCACGAGAGCGCGCCTGCGGCCTTCAGCAGGCGCGACGACAGTCCGCTAAAATGCGGACCGAAGCGCCACCTGCTGTCGAGTACAAGGCCCAGATATTTCATCTGGGCCTTCACCTCAATTCTGATGCCCTCCACGAAAATGTGGGCATCAGGTGGGGGGCGCCGCCGAGGCCCGTGGAAGAACACGGCCTCGGTCTTGTGCAGCGCCACCGTTAAACCTAGGCGGCGGATCCTCCCCGCGACCAAGGATCCGCCCGCCGAGGCCAGATTGGCCGCCTCCCTAAAACTCCCCCCCCGGGCGGTGAGGAGAGTGTCATCCGCATAGCAGATGACACTCGTGCCCCGAAGGAGAGTTCCCCGCAAGAGCCAATCATAGGCGATGTTCCAGAGGACAGGTCCTATGACTGACCCCTGCGGAACGCCGGCTTCGACGGCGTACCGCCGGACTTGGCCAGACCTATTAACGAGGGCGATCGTCCGATCCTCTAGGTAGCTGGCCAGCAGACGACGCATGTATAGGGGCACTCCGTGGAATCGGAGTGCCTCTAGGATGGTGGAGTGGGGAACGGAGTTGAAGGCATTGGCTATATCGAATGACACAGCCAACAATCCGTCCCTCGCCTCCATCGCCCCCTTCACCTGACCCTTGAGGCGGGCCAGCGCGTCCACCGTGGAGCGCTCAGCCCGAAAACCGAACTGAGCGTCCGACAAGTCCGGCCCGATACTCCGCAGGTGGCTATTTAGGCGGCCAGCGATTATCCCCTCGAACATTTTGCCGACCTCATCGAGCAGAACGATGGGCCGGAATGCCGAGGGGGAGTCCGCCGGGCGGCCCTCCTTGCGAAGGAGGCACAACTGCCCCTCCTTCCACGGTTTCGGGAACCTCCCACACGCAAGACATGCGCTGAAGAGGTCCCGAAACCTCTCCTCCATTTGAGTGGCAGCGATCGCCACCACTCTTGCCGGAACACCGTCGGGGCCCGGAGCCGTCTTCTTGGCGCGGATGTGGACAATCGCCGCGCGGAGTTCCAACTCCGTGACAGGGGGGGCCTCCTCTTCTTCCTCAGCTGGCGGAGCTATCTCTAGCGGTGCGCCCATCACTGGTGGGGTGAAGTTGTCCCTGCACGGGAATAGGGACTGAACCACCCCATCCAGGAATGAGGGCTCCAGGGTCTCGGCCACTGGGGGACCAAAGGGGCGCAATTTGTTGCGCGCCGCCTTATAAGGTCTCCCGTAGGGGTCTCTGTCGAGACCCTCCAGCATCTCCGCTCTCGCCGAGTCTCTGGCGGCGGCGATGGCCCTATCGAGGACCATTTTTGCCTCCACATACACCTCGTAGAGGTGGTCCTCGTTGGCGTGAGCTCGTCGACGCCGCCGCCGGCTTCGCGTGTAGGCCCTTCTTGCCTCCACACACGCTGCTCGTAGCCCCGCCAGCTCCATCGACCACCAGTACACGGCGCGCCTGGGTAGTGGTCGGCGAGACCGAGGCATGCTAGAGTTGCATACCTCGGTCAGAGACCCCCTCAGGCGCTCCGCCACGGTATCCACATCCAGGCCGGCGGAAGGCGGCGAAAACCAATCCTGGATGAACGCCGCCTCCCCTGCTGCCTCCCTGTCCAGGCGGGTGAGAGCCCACCGCGGGAACGGCGATCGCCCCGAGAGGGGCCGCGTCTCTCCGGGGCCACCGGTGGAGATATCGAACCGTACGTAGCGGTGGTCCGACATAGTCTCCACCAGGTCCACCCGCCAGTTTAACACGCGCGCGGCCAACGCAGGGGTGGCGAAAGTGACGTCCACTATTGAGCCACCCTGCCGCCGCACGCATGTCTGGACGCTTCCTCTATTCAAGAGGGAGAGTCCAGAGGAGGCTGCCCACATCTCCACTGCCCGCCCGCGAGCGTCGGTGGCCGGGCTACCCCAGTTCACCGACTTGGCATTCAGGTCTCCCAGTACGGAGACCTGACGCGGCGCCGCCCTGCCGACCACGGCGGCCAGGACTCCGAGATAGTTCTCGAAGTCCTGAAGAGGGCGGTTTGGGGAGAAATAGACGCCCACAAGGGCTAATTCTCCCCACGCGGTAGCCACGTATCCCGGTCCCTTCTCTAATAGCGAGAGGGGAGGGGAGTCTGTGGAAGACCGCGCCGCTAGTGCCACCAAGCCGTCCTCGTCACCCAGCCAGCTGCCGGGGATTGAGTAGAGCTCGGCAACCACCGCTACGTTCACCAACCACTCGGCCATGACCTGCACCACCAAGTCCTGGGCTGCCCTGCAGTGATTGGCGTTCGCCTGGAGGATGTGGTAGTTGGAAACCATTATTCCAACATCGCACATCTCTCCTCGGCTACCGCCGCTGGAGCTACAGCGGCGACGACGGCGGTGGTGGTGGTAGCAGCAGGGCGAACCTGCGCCGGCACTATGCCCTTCCTCGCGGGCGGCTTGCAGCTCCTGCCCGTCATCCTGTGGTCCGCGGGGCGGCCACTGGCGGCACACGCCGCGCAGCGTAGCGTGGCAGCGCGACAAGCGGCACTCTTGTGTCCCTCCTGCCCACACCGGAAGCAAGACTCTCCCCAGTCGGACTTGGAGGGACACGTGGCTCGGGTGTGGCCGAACGCGAAGCACTTGAAGCAGCGCATAGGCTGGTCTTCAAGTGGCCGGACCACAGCTGAGCTGAGCCCCACAAGCAGCCGTCCTTTGGTCGCAGTAAGGACGGCCCCGGCCGCAGCGACTGGGCACTCGACGCGGATGGTGCCCATGCCGCGGCGCCCGAGCCTGATAGCTCCACCCTTTACTGCGCCAGCGTCGCAGCCTCCGACCGTCGCAACGGCCGCCACCACGTCCTCTTTGGTGACCGAATCGTCCAGATCGGCCACCTCCAAGGCTGCGGTCTTTACAGGCCTGACGACCGTTGCCGCATCCGCGATGACCTCCTGCAGCATTCCCGCGAAGAGGTCCGCGTTTGCGCCGCGCTGCTCCCCCGAAAACTCGAAAATTCGAGCCCCAGCCAGGGTACGGCGGCACGTGATGTTGCCGATCCCCAGCCGGGAGGGATCCGCGTTGGTACGAGCCCGTCTTAGGACGGACTCGTACGTCTCGCCCCTCTCCACGGCCTCCGGGGTGATGGTCACCACGACCGCCGCGGTTTTGGGAGGAATCAGCTTCTTCCCGCCGGCTAGACCCTTTTTCGCCGCTGGGGCAGTTGCACTGGGGTTGGGGGTCGACCTTTGCCCTTTTCCCCCCCTGACCACTTTCGTCCACGGCTGGTTGGACGGGGTGGTGGAGGGAAGAAGGGCGTCCTCTTCCTGTGAGTTCCTGGGGGCCGCTGGAGCGGCAGACGACCCAGACGCTCCCTCCGCGCTAGTGGTTGGCGTTTGAGGGGGCACAGTGGTCCTCTTGTCTTTACCTTTGCCCTTGGAGGGCTTCTGGGCCCGGGGCTGCTCGGCCAATGCCGGGCCTCCCAGAGGCGCAGGTTCCGGCTCCGTCAGCAGTGGACTCTTATCCGCCGCTAGCGGCGGGTGGAGCCGCTTCTCTGGCAAGAGACGGTCTTCGATGCCCGCGAAGCAGCCTCTGATGAAGGCCCTCTCCTCCATGACAACCCCGCGGATTACCGCCTCAAGGCTGGCATGGGAAGAGGAGCCCTCCACCGCCGTACCCGGGGCAGATTGGGCAGGCTGGGCCGTGACCTCGGCCAGCTTCTTGTGTAGCTGGCTGACCTCCGCCTGCAGACGATCTACCTTCGCCTGCAGCTGCCGCGTCTCGTCCGTGGCCGTCCGCTTCACCAGCTCTATCACGATGCCGTGCATGCTTGCGGCCCGGCATTTGAGGGCCTTCTGGAAGGTCCCCTTCAAATTGGAGGACTTTGAGGCGACCTCCAGAACCTCCTCCTTGTCCTCCTGCGCCATGCGCTCCAATTCCGCCAGGGAGTGGTCAGCATAAAGCACGTTAGACGCACCATAGCCAGCCCTCGACCTGGCGGCTTGCGCCTGCCGCTCCTTTGCGGCGACCCTCTCCTCCAGGTCTTCCTGGAGTTGCGCCCTTTTAGCCAGGTTTAGCTGGCGCTCGGCGTCCACCAAGCCCACATCGTGGGCAAGAGCCGAAGCAGAAGTCGAAGCCTTTTTAGACTTCGACTTCTTCTTCGACCTACTCGCAACCGACTCCGAGGAGCCCCCGGACCCGAGCCTCAGATCGGCCCTCTTCCGCTTGGGGCGTTCGTTTTCGGCCGCCGACGTGTCCATATTGGACTCGTCGGCGTCCGACAACTCGTCCGGCCTGCTGAAGAAGCTGACCGCAGATGGTGCGCAGTCCGCTTCCGACGCCAAAGCGCCGCCGGCGTGGCCCTGAGAAGGGCCGTTGGTTTGGCCCTGAGAAGGGCCTTTGGGTTGGCCCTGAGAAGGGACCTTAACCGTTGTAGCTACAGGAAAATGGTCTTAGGAGATTTTCCTTAATTTTTTGAGAAATTTTGATTTGCATTCACGGATTTTGAAAAAAATGCACAGTCAGCAGGAAAATGCGCAATTTTTTGTAACTTCTACTTACATAAAAAACTTTTTTTATGTAAGTAGAAGTTACTATTTTTAATTTGTTTTCGATTAGTCTTTTCTAAAGATGTCAGTTTATCGATAGTAAAATAGTAAGTTGTAGTCTCATTTCCTACGAAATGTATGGGATAAGTTTTTTGAGATTTCTGACTTTTCTAGTACTCAAACCTCAGTTGGTCCACTATAGGTATTTGATCATTATATGAAACATGATCGATTGGCATAAAAAACGTTTTTTGTGAATATTGCCCATTTTCCTGCTGAGTGTATTTTTTATTCAAAATCTGTGAATGCAAATCAAAATTTCTCAAAAAGTTAAGGAAAGTCTCCTAAGACCGTTTTCCTGTAGCTACAACGATTAAGGTAGCTGCCCTTGCTACCCCATCTCAAAAATCCAACCTGTATAATTAGTATTGATAAAGGTATACTTCAATAGTATGGAATGGTCACTACGTAGCTACTACGAAGTAGTTGTGTCCACTACATGAGCTAGGCCGTCGTAGAACAGCTACGCTTTTAAAATTTCTTCATGAAATTCAATGTCTTGGATTTATTTCTCAGGTTTTTGAATAAAGTAATTTTAAAAGCAGCGCTCCGGGGTGCACTTCCTGAAAAAAATATCAGTTGTTTTGTTTCATAATTCAGAAGGACTGTTTTCAATGGTTTTTTAAAATTTACTTACAGAGTCATGTTCGGTGAATAGTTATAGGCTCATTACAAGGGACTTAATACCTTTAATTAAACTCTTGAAACACTTCAAAGAATAAAAGCTGATCCTTAATATAAGACCCCCTTTTACTCAGTTTTATAAAAGTTGTATAACACGTTGGAGTTTGTTAGAAACTAGATCGTAAGTTTAATTCTTCATCAATTAGCCGGGATTAACTTTCAGCTAGGACTTTCAGAGGCACTTGTTTTGTTTTCTAATGCCGACGAACAACTGCTGTGTACCAATTTGTAGTGGTCTAGAAATTACTGGGTGTTCCTCATCGTCATAAACCACAGACACACTGCTGGACACATAGGCCTTTTTTTGCGAAAACTTTCCGTTATATCGATATAAGTTTTCACTACATTTTAGAAGGCTATTGAGAAAAAATCATCTGTTAGCTAATATAATATTGAACCAATGACCAAAAATTCGTTTAACTCAATGGTGGTCTGTAACTGAGTAAATCCAATATTAATCTTAATTCTAAATAATAAATACCAGTAGACCCAATATTTAAAAAAAAGAAATAAATAACTTTAAGGGGGCGCACAATCTTCTATCAAACGGGAGCTCCTGATTTCGATCCCCACAAGTAGAAAACATAAACCCAGCTCCAGGTGTTAAGTTGCTGAGAGGAATAGTCGTAACAGGCCCGAAACCAACCAACCAAAAAAGCTACTAAAAAAAAAAAGGAATTCCCCAATAAACACCGAATCACATTAGCGTGATTGTAGAGCATTCGGAAAAACCGCATCAGTCAATGTCGAGGTTCAAAAGCATCTGATCTGATTAGAGCCAGTGATTGATGCCACCAGGTGCCGAACTGTTGGCTCGAGACCTCATCAATAACCTGAGACAATGACATGACAACTGACGATTGTATGTATTTTTGTAGCTGGCAACCTGATTCAGGGAACAGGGAAACTACATCGTGTAGCGGTAAGATTTTTATGTTATTCATATTCATTTATTTTTTCCATAATGTATATAGGATGTTACAAAAAGGTTTACAGCTAGGTATAAATTATGGACCTTGTTAGAGCACAGCAAGAGGAAAAAAAAAACAAAAAAAACTACATTTAATATTGGATGGCAATCAAGCAGACTGGTCACCTCATGAGTAATTCGCACCTTTATTCAAAAAAAGAAATAACTCAAAATTTACTTATTTCGAGTTTTTACCATAAAGTGAATTAACTTCGCACGGAGAATATGTTCAGTCCAACAGCCGACTCAATACGATGAAAATGACAGATATAGATGACTGTCATTCTCTTTTTGATTAACGCGCGCGAACTAGTTGGTACCGGTAAAGTGATCTAATTCAGTGTTGCGCCGACTTTGCTCAAAGTACGATCAAGCAAGAAAGTTAATAAAGCGGAGTAAAACGAAATAAGATCGGTATTTTACCATCAGGTGATTATTTTTTAAACTTATATTTATTCAAAAAGTGCAATCGTTTGACTTATTTCACTTTATTAGAAGAGTAGATGTAATTTATTTCGATAATATTGTGAGTTAATTCGGTTTTGTGTAAATTGTTTTGTATCGTATTAAGACATCATTTCAAGTTTATGCAGTTTTATTATAAAATGAATAAGTAAACCTAAAGTGAATAGATTTTATTACATTATTGTACTATAATTTATAAGAAAAGTTGTAATTTTTTGGTTTATTCCTGTTTACTGTTTAATTTTTCAGGTATGACTTTCGTTTCATTTACAGTTACTTTAGTCTTTTAGTAAAATAACGAGTTTCGGATTTTAAATTTAAACAATAACAGAAGTATTTTTTTGAATAATCATTTATAAATTTGTGCATGGGAGGAACATAATCCAACAAAAATGTCTTCTGGAACCTTATTATGATAGTGACATCACCTTCTCTGGCAATGAAGATAATACTACGCGATTCATAACTACAGAGGCAGGAAACAAAATTAATGAGAACATAATGTGCGTCAATCTTCATCATCCTCAACTTCATCTTCGAGCACATCGTCGTCAAGTTCAGACTCGGATAGTTCGCAATCGTCGCAGCAAACAAACCCTCGGTCACCAGCAATCATTGTTAGGCACCACGTGACTGTTGATGAAACAGAGGACGAGGATGACGTTATTGAAATACTCCTCCGCAGTATCTTGACAATAGAAGGAATGTAAGTTATTATTTTCTAAAAGAGGCTGTAAAAAGACCAACACTCGCCATTGTTTCAATAGTTTTTTTTTTTTTACAATTTTTATTTTAATGTTAATTATCTTTCAGGGATGGCGATTTAGTTCATGAAAGATAAATTCTGAAAGTGTCTTCTTTAACTAAAGAAGAATGATCTCATAAAAGTTAAAAAAATCTCAGAGTAGCTGTATATGATTTAGAGGCAGTATTGAAATGCCCAAAAGGTGACACTTCCTCCTTTTATTATAAGCTAATTTAACCATTATCGAATTAACATCACAGGAATGTAAGCGTAAATAAATCTGTTTATAAAAATACAGTGATATCCACAATATAAATACTAGGAACAAACACAAATTTGTAGTTCCTATAACCAGGCTCAAGAAAATAGGTGGCTCGTTTAGATGCCAATGTATACGTTTAATAAACTTCCTAGCCACATTCAAGATCAAAGCTTTAATAAATTCAAATCTTTTATAAAACGGAAACTATGCCAGAAAACCTATTATACTCGTACTGTGAAAAACTATATTGAGGACAAAAAGGCTTGGGATTGAGCTGCTCCAATAAATTTACATGATGTATGTTGATTTTATTTTGCTAACTATTTTAGACATGAATATTTACTGTAAAAAGTATTATATTCTTTATTGTGAACATGAGGACTATATGGGTCATTGTTTCAGTTTGATTCTTGATCTGGCAGTTTAAGTAGTTTATACGGCCTACCCAAATGTCCTTTCTTTAGAATTGTTCGTCGAATCGTTGAGCTCCCTAAGCCCTGACTTCCTGAGTTGAGCTGCACGATTACTGACAAATGCGTGCACTGACTGGACAGGTCCACTCAATCTGTGCGGTTCTTTCCACAAAAGACCATTTCAGATACCAATCTACATGGTTTTCACATGATCTGACCAATATTATGATTGTCTGGACTTTAAAAGAGACTGTGACCTCTTAGTTTGCTTCGGCCTTTCTTCTCAGAGTAGTCAGATAGGAAACGCTGACCTCATCTAGTTTAAAAAAATTGATTGACGTGTAAAAGTGTTTGTACAAACCTACTTACAGAAATAAAATCTTTTAGCGTATGAAAATGTGCATCGTTATTTTGGTCAGAATATGATGCTAAACGTGGCGCTATAGAGATTAGTTCATGTGTATGGGCATATTTGAAAGCTTTAAGCGATGAAGACGATGACGAAACGGAAATTATATTTTATTCCGACAATAATTGCTGTGCAGAACAAGAATAAATCCATCACTTCTCTATATTTATATACTGTGCAAGCATTGAACATAAAGAGCATTACGCACATTTTTGATACGCAGAACGAGGCTGATAGCGTACATAGCCTCATCGAGACGGTGGTGAAAAAAAACTTAAAATCTGGTCCAATATACACACCCGAACAGTATATACTTCAAATTAAGAATGCCATAAAGTCTAAACCTCTGTTAATTTTGCATGAGATGATTTTTGAATCGTTATAAGATTTGAAAATATTAGAAGAAGAATGGGAATATAATTTTACGAACAATACAGATGGACAGAATGTTAATTGAACCAAAGAAAACCCTACCTTTATTTTAAACAAAAAAAACCTACAAGGATGAAAACTACAAGGAAGTTAATGTAAGAAATAAAAGAAAGAAGATGACATCAACTACAGAAATAACACTCCAAGCAGCATATTTCAATAATAAACAAGAAATAAGTGCAAACAAGAAGAAGGATTTCAAAGAGCTTATCTCAAAAGCATTGATTCCTTCCTCCTAAGCAAAGTTTTATAATTCAATATCTTAAGTTTATTTAATAGGTAGGTACTTACTTGCTTTATTAAATCATAATTATCTCATTTTTAGTTGATTTTAATGTATGATTTTTATGATAATAAAAACAAAATGATTAAGTCTGTTTACGGCTAGACTCGAACAGTTTTCTTAGTTTTTTAAGAAATGTTTTGTTTTTTGTTAATTTTATTAAAAAAAACCTTAGAAGAAGAAAATTTTAAAAAGATTTTTATTTTGTTTTGATTTATAATACTAAATTAATGCCTTTGATAATACTACATAGAATATTATTACTTATTTGTGTTTTTGTAAGGTTCTACATTCCAATTTAACATGTTTCATAATAAATACGGATAAAAGCAAGACACATGCCTTTATTTTGAAAAAAAAAATGTTTGTAATTATTTGTTAATTAAAATTAACACAGAAACAATTACGAATATTTCTCTGACAGTTTATGCTTCTTAGGTTAACAATGCAAAAAATCGAAATATTACGTCTAGATGCAAAATAATTTTAATATAAAACTGCAACATTCACAATTAATCTGTCCGAATCTAAATTATTTGTTTACATATTTAATTGAAAAGTGAAATAACTACAAACCTTTTTTTTAACTATTTATTTGAGCGTCTTCCTGATAAAAAAGTTGATATTTTTTACGATACTGTACTAGTTTATTAAATGCGCTAACTATCCCTTCTTTTGGAATTTACCTAAACCATTTCTTTATTTTTTTTTGATTAATTAAAGCCATTTTGGTAAACAGGTCAAACTTTGAATGCGTTTTCCCACAAAATAGATATTTTGAGTTATTTCTTTTTTTGAACAAAGGGGCGAATTGGTTATCCATGGACACCTGCAATACCAAAATATGCCACAATTATCTATACTTAGGTAGAAACGGGTTGAAAAGTGTTCCTAATCTAAAATATATATGCAAATTTTCAGCTTAAAAATTAATGAAGTACTTTGAAAATATATCATAATTTATTTTTGTAATACCTACCAGCTTTCCTATTATATTTTAATCATAACAAACATGTCAACGTACTCTCATTATTCTGTGATAACTTAAAGCCTCCTTTAAACAGGTGCGATACGCGACACGGCACAAAGGCACCCCCTGTCGCGTGACGAGCGGTGCCCTTGTGTCGCATACGATTCACGTCGCGTGTCGCGCCTGTTTCCAGGAGCCTTGACGTTAGCTGATATTATAGGTATACACCTAAATTATTATGTTCGAATTATTTTATATTCAATAAACCTTGTGCCCGATGAGTTTTTCCATCGGCAAAAATGACGAATTTCCATACAAATTTTTATCCCCTATTTAACCACTATTAAAGGATGTTCACTTATCCTATCCTATCCTAATAATATTATCATCCTATCCTACTTAATATTATAAATGTAATAGTTTATGGGGATGGATGGATGGATGTTTCACTGTATTTGCGATGTATTTAGCTTCATCTTTCTGACTGGCCGACCCCTTGACAATTCAAAAGTACCTGTAATTGGTTATAAAATTTCCTCTCAAATAGAAAGAGCTAAAAACCCCCGATGTATCCAGAAGATACAAGAAACAATGTTTTTGTTCACAATATTACAATGAACCCAACGTTATTATTCGCGAAATATGGCTACCTGTTACACAGTAAACTAGAACAGCCAACCGTGAAATTAGAAAATCCGCCATTCCGAAAGCTGTTATCACAGTAACTGTCGTGCAGTTACTTCCAGCACATAAAAGAACATTAAAAACTCTATGTATTAATAACTAGAAGTTTAACAGCCGAAGACGCTGAAAGTCGTTCGGTGGCTCTCATTAACGTACGCCGCGCATTCCAACTTTACGCCACGGTGTGCATGGCGCCCATCTTAATCAAGTCGAAGTTTGCGGGCGTATTAACGAACAATGAAACTGAAACGTGTCACCATTGTTGAATGAAACTCCGGCTTATGACTGAGTGAAACTCTTAACAACGATAATTAGAACGGCGAACCGCTCCGCTGGCCTATTGTGTCGAGGAAATCATTATAACACAACCAGCGGGTTGTGACCCCGGGCGTAGGTCAGATGAGTCGAGTAGGAGGTGATATCTAAGGGTCAACACTCGTCGGATGAGGGGAACTGGGTAAATACCCCAAGTATTTCCTATAACGGTGCTTATTGTAACACCTTCCGTTTATGTGGAGTGAAGCGAATTTTACCCTTGGGGGTTCATAAATTGAGGGTTTGGCGAAATAGTGAGTTCTGCTTTTTATATTAATTATAATCGCATTTTTTTCGGCTGTAGATACTACTGAGCTCGGGCGCTGCGGTGCGTGTGCACACTATGTTCGTCCTTACATTTAAACTTCTCAAATAAAAAAAATAAAAAAGTTAGGTGGTTTGCCTACATCAGCCCAAAATGCTAAAAATAAACAATCTATTATCCTTGGCACGTGTCAAAAACGTCCTCAAACAGCTAAGTATTACCTCAAGCGAAAGAAAGGAAGAAAATAGCAACAATAACAATGTCTAAATCCCAACGCATCGCACATCCAAAACACGACCCTGAAAAACTATTCAACACGTATGACAGTAGTTCTGCACGTCACTATCCACTATAACTCATGTCCCGTGCGTGATCAGCATCTTATCCTCAAACTGTTCATATGATGGGCCATTTACGCCGTGACAATGTCACATCGACCGACCGCCGACATAATGAAAGGCCTGATTTCCCGGCTCAACGGACAAGCCGACAGGACGCCGCAAAAAAAGATAACACCCTTATGAGAATCACAGAAATCGATTCGATGTTTAAAAATACGAGAACAAAAATGTGAGACCATATGAAATACTTCACCAAGTTTTTTTGCTCTTCGAAGAATGTATGAAATTATATAAGTTTCAAATAGAGCCTAATATTATTCGCATCAAATTAATTAGCCGGCCCCACAGTAGAAAATTCGGCTATATTCTGGTATAAACTTTATATAATTAAAGACCCAAACTTTTCTAAATTTCGGATACGTACACCGGAGGTACTGAAATTAAATTAAGCCCCCACATGCGTTGGGTATACGTTGTTATATCCGTACCTACGTGTAAATATCTGACAATTTACTGCCAAAATAAAGGAAATTAGAAGGGTCCAGCTAACTTTGAATCTTATTTAGGCGACACGAGGAAAGATTAACTGTTTAGAGTGGTTCAATTAGGGACAGCCCGCCGACTGGTAATGGAGCCGTCGAGTTATGTGGCCATGATGGATTTTCTGTGTATGCTTCAAAACATGTACATGTTCCAATATGTTCCTGGGTCGTAAATGGGTCATTAACAACAACGTTTATTCCAGAAATAAACAAAGACGCGTCTCACTAAATCTGAATAAAGTCTTTTTTATTTTAAGGACACTTCCAATATTCCAAAATGGTTCCAATTCAGTATTCATTGTATATTTTCTTTATTAGGGACTACATTATTGGGTCGTATTGTAGACCCGTTTTCATCAAAATAATAACTTAGTTTTTTTGCGCAAAAAATATCTCGAACATTGGATATTTTGTGAATCAACATTTTGCTGAAATCGAATTGTAGTCATTTACTGGCATTTCGTTCGTATAAAATCCTTTTTTTTAAAGGTTTCTTAATTCGAATTATTTCTAAGAGGACGAGACTTGCTTGACAAATTGGGGCACCAAAAATCTGGATAATAATTCCATGAACATAAAACAAGTAAGTAGTAAGTAAATTAGCATCATATGAGTTTAAAAACGAATAAAGTAAAAATAAAAACACTAAATCGCGAACAATTTCAAATTATTTTATTTAAAAAAAATGTTTTAACTATACAGATTAGTAGATACTTAATAAAATTTTGGCAAGCAAACATTTCTGTCAGATTCTTACGCTTAAATCACTAACCTTCAATCAATCGCCCTGGGTAGTCCAAAACATCAAGCACTGGGATCGCTGGTCGCATTTCAAAAGGCCACGGTATTTACGCGCTGTTACGCTACTACACCTTCACGACATTACGGTTTATGTGTTAACCAATATTGCACGAAGGTTGGTCAGAATTAAAGTTTCAACTAAACCCACGTTCTTCACATAAGCAACGCATACATGGTCTACCTGATCCATCTCTGTCAGCAATAGCCATGATTGATGGTACACATCTTCCTTTAAAGAAGAGTTCTCACTACGTATTTCAGAAAAAGACCTACAGTTTGCATAAGTACGATAATCTGGTCAGACATACCTATATTATTGATATTTTAGAGTCATAAATGCTGCTATACAAAGCGATGCTGATATAATAAAATGTTTATTCGAAATTGGAGATGCTCCATTTCGTAACTTTTTTAGGCTAAACTATATTTTATAGTAGATTCCAGGATGCCATTCCATTTCTAGCATGATCAGGTTCTAATGTCCCCACGGCTGGGACACAGGCCTCCTCTCTGTGAGAGGGAGTAGGCCACAATCCATCACGCGGGCCCAGTGCGGTTTGGTTTATAATTTTTATGACATTGATTTTTACATCTCACACGCTAAATATTGGAAAAATCATTTACTTTCAATATTTGTAAATATGTGAGCACCATGTATCTATCTCATAATTAATTTACCAGTCATTGCCTTATATTTAATTATTTTTACCTATTGTGGTATAGTAATTTTATTTTAAGGGCATCGTCTTCACATACTCGTACAATTATATAAGTAACAAGCTGACCCGACAGACGTTGTCCTGTCTTAACTATGAATGTCATATGTCGTTTAGTTTTAGTTTTGACTATTGACTAAAACTATCGACTCATTTATCAACCGATCCATCGATAGATCCCATCGATAGATTTAAACGATATTTGCAGCGCGCATTCTGTCAATCGCTGACAGTTATTTCAAACAACTGACAGTTATGTAAAATTAATATTGGCCTTAAGGTTTCTTAAATTTTGTAACGTTCCGATCAACTTCCTTATTTTTTTATTTCATAAGATCCTTCTCCTGACAATAACGAACACAACAATTTTTTAATGATTTCGGTCCAGCCGTTCACGCGTGATGGCGTGACCAAGGCAAATAGGGATTCATTTTTATATATATATAGATGTATACATAATATTGTAAAACATTTATAAAAGAGTAACGGTGGAGTTTCTTGCCCATTCTTCTCCATACGAACCTTAAGGAAGGGGCAACTAGAATCAATTCAATTTTTTTGTAAACTTTGACGTTCAAAAGTGCCTTTTATGTGCCTATTTGAAATAAATCACGCAGTCAACATGTCTTCGAATTTTATGGTTCTAGGACATGCCGGTTTCCTCACGATGCTTTCCTTCACAATTTTAAGAGCAGTGGTGATGAAATTAAATGCACAAAGTAAAGTGTCTGCCTGGGTTTGAACTCACGACCTGTTTCCTCTCTCGTTTCTCGTTGACGTCCCATTGACGGTGGCGGTGGACAAACGTACCAAAGATTGACACTATGGACAGCTCACCTAAGTTTTCACGGTGAAATTTATACAGAACTAGCTTTTGCCCTCGGCTTCGCTCGCGTTAATTTAGAATTAGACAATCAATTCGGGTTGTGCTCTGCGTGTTGTTTAGCCATTGCAATTATGGGCTCAGCACCCTAATTACGCAACACACCATCTATCACAATCTGAATCATTTTGAAGCCTATCGCTAATCCATTGCTATATATGTTCGAAAAATTTGTCCGCTGGACAACGTAAATAACGCAATGAATGTTGTTGAACTGTCAAAATGAAACCCATTCCTACTGTTACTGTGTTACGTAATTACCCCGTTGAACGGAACATTATTCTAGGACGCTCCTATACACAATGTTGTATGTTGAGTGTGCTTTTTGGCGCTAATAAGTACAAATTCTGGGTATTGGACACACGCGAACAAACAACATATAGCTGGCCATGGGAAAAGCATGGCTTTTCCAAATGAACCCCACTCTCACTACTACTACTCTACACTCAAAAAATATATTAGGCATTTAAATTAATAAAAAAAAACTCATAACATACTACCAATGTTTCTATAATAATATAATTCAATCATGATTCAAAAGACACGTGGCGCCATCTATTATCATAAGAACGTTATTGTTCTTTTCTTCCGGAACAATATTTTTTTTCGGGATGAAAGGTACTCTACGTCCGTTTCTGTACACCTGAGTACGTATACGGAAGATTTCAGGATGATCGGTTCAGTAGTTTATGCGTGAAAAGGTAGCAAACAAACAAACTTACTTTCGCATTTATAATATTAGTTAGGATAGATCAGCTGTAAATTATATTGTGTAGGTACTTATTAAAGACTATTCTAGCTTTCTAAGTTACAACGTGACTCGTTGAACATAAGCCACACTGCCAATTACATTTCACTCTGCTGTTAACGTCTTATATAAAACCAAGAAAAAATTTATCAAGCTTTAAAACGTGCCTGTGATTTCTAAAACATTTTTAAAGCTCCCTGAAGCCCGTTATCGAATAATTCATTGAAGATAAAAAGAATAGGACTGCTTCGTACTGTAAAACCGTGTGATTTATAACGATAAAATAAATTCTCGCGATAAGATTCCTCTTTGTTTCAAAGTGGAAAAAGATTGGTATTTGATTGAAGTGAGGCTTAGGGTTCTGTTCTTTTTCTTTTAAATTAAGCAATGGAATTGAAATTATCGTTCGTTTTAGTGTAATAATACTTATTTGCATTTAAATTCGGATTTAATCAGGATTCTATACAAGTCCAGCTTTCAGAGATACGAGATTTTCAGAGGTATGTCAATGAATCACGTTTTGATGTTTATGCGCTTGCGAGGGTAAGTCGAGTATTGTTACTCCATCGCGCTAACTTCTAATCTAGTAAACACAGATCAATGTTTGCGGTCCATCAGTGTGACATTAATATGGAACATGGAATAGCAGATATTTTTTAATAACCCACGAAACATTTCATCGCAGGGTGGTTTAGAATGTCAGCATAATTGACGGGGTCCGATAGGGCCGATGCCTGCCGGGGTCGCGGATTGTTCAAAAGAGTTACCGTGGCCCTGGCGCACAAGCAACTGAAGGAACAGGGGTGGGTTTTAGTCAGTAAGAGTCAGACATGCCCTTCCGCACCGCCCAGAGCGGGAGAAATCATTTGAAAATTTCCCACCCAAAAAAAAAAGGGGGGGTTTAGAATCATGTACTGAATCTATGGAAACTGGTTGCGCGTCGATGTCCCAGCCATCCTGTATATAAATATTAAATAGTATGAATCTTGTTAGTACACGGCTACTACGGCGTAGCTGTGTCCGCTACGGGGGCTACGCCGTCGTAGACTGCCTACGCTTTGATTTTTTGTAAAAAAAAATTGTTGGACCAAGTTTGGTAGGAAGTTTGTTCGGTCATTTTAGATTTTCGTTTCTTAGGTAGGAGATGCGCTAAGGTAGCCCGGTAAATTCTTTCTTAAGTTGGTCAATTCTAACTTGTTGAATTGTATGATTATACTTCGGTAAACACATATTGGTTACGGGCGCGTCATCTTTTTAATTCCCATAAAACCTGGTACTGAGCCGCGATTTGCGATACACGTAAGACAATTTTAATTTAGCGTGCTTGCGCTTCAAATTTTCTTTGGTTTTTGCAAATTGCAGCTCTGTTTTACGTCGTATGTTAATAAAAATGCGATTTGCGACTGTAGGAATGATATATCTACTGAATAATAATCATAAATTTCATACCAGTTGTCAAACTTTGGAGATTTGTTCCACCTAAGAATATTCATATGAAATATTATGAAAATTAGAATCTGGAGGGCTACAGCTAAGGATTGACCTTAAGTAAGAATGTACGATTTCCTGGAAATATGAAGAACATTAACACAATGTTTCTATCAGTCCACTATAAAAATTTGCTGACTATTATGCTCACTCTAAAAGTATAGCTATGATTCGTAGCTCTACCCAATCTCGCAGAAACTAAGAAACACGAATTTTAAAATATTATAAAAGCATAAAGAAGTCACCAAAAAGCCAAAGTATCTCGAGAAATTCAATTCAGAAAAAAAAAATGTGAATTTTCAATTAGGCCTTAGTACACCACGATCATTCTATTTCGTTTCTCCCACGATCGTTTGTCAACGTCGTTTATATTAATTTGCATTAAATTGCCTCTTACGTTGATATGCCAGGCTTCCATTTATTTTGTTTGAAGTTAACTCAATTTCACGGTAAGCGTGGATGCCATAACGGTTTCTGTTCCGCGCATTATACATCGAATTATGTACCTAAAGGTGTATTCAATCTATACACCTAAAGATACATAATTCGAATAGGGTCAATCGATAGTAAGTAAGCTTGTCGCGGTCGGTTCGTGGATGGGTGACCATCCATTACCTGTCGAGACCCCTCCGTGCCTAGGAAAGCACGTTAAGCCGGTGGTCCCGGCTGTCATTCGTAGATCTTTGACAGTCGTTAGGTAAGAAACCCAAAAGTCTGTCAACCAAGGGGTATCGTGGTACCCAGTAACTGGGTTGTGGAGGTCAGATAGGCAGTCGCTCCATATAAAATACTGATATTAACTGCACCCGGTTAGACTGGAAGCCTACCGCAACATAGTTGGGACAAGGCTGGGCAGAATGATTTTAGGTGTATTATATCTATATATATAATTATGTACAATGTAGAATAGAATTACCTTAAAGTGGGTAAAATAGAGAAACTAAATAGTAAGATCTCCTTTCCTAGGTCTGCTGGAAGAAATTTCTTAAGAAATACGCAGTATCTTTGCACTCAATACTAATATGCGGCGTATCTGTATCTAGTTTACTGTGTGTACATAAATAATAAAAATAAAAATAAATTGTGGGCTACTTGTAAACAATGTTTCTCAAACGTCACTGCTTACAGAAATAATGTTTTTTATTTTTATTAAATAGGAACAACAAACAGCTACATTATGCAATATTACATACAAAAAATATATATAACTTAAGTAATAATGTAGCCCACAGGCGTGTTCACAGATCACTATGAATAAATAAAATCTTATAGGCACTAGTAGGTTAACTGTTTATGCATGACAGTTACACTAATATTATAAAAACAATAAAGAAAAAAAAACCAGAAATAGTAAGTAAAAACAACAACAAAAAGAAATATAAAAAATAATATTAGTCCAATTGTTCAAGGGTCTCATGCTACGAAACCTTTTCAAAGAGCATGTAAATATATCAATGTGTTCGAATTCTTCATTTTAGGCGAACTGGTGAACGTAGACTACTGTTAGATCGGCAAGTACCTACTGCAAAGAGTTTGCCTGCACGCACCTGCCGTCTATAGACATTTCTCGGGACTGCATAGCACAGTACATTATTTAAATCTATACAGTCAAAATTACCATTAACAATATTATACAATGTCATTGCTTCTAATTGTTTACGTCTAGAGCTGAGCGCCAAAAGCTTGTACTTATTGAGCAACTGGTCATACTGTAGATACGTTTTGTGACACCTGTAGTGCATTCCACGAAGAAATTTTACCCTCCAAGTTATGGTTTTATAGTACCATAGTCATAATCGCACATCACAAGTTGTTACACAGGTTTTCGAACTTATGGATCATCATCATCATCATCAGCCTAAAGCAGTCCATTTGGTGGACATAAGCCTCTCTAATTGCACGTCATTCAACTCGATTCTCGGCAACCCTCATCCAGCTTCTACTAGCCAACCACCGAAAATCGTCGCTCCACCTACTAAGCTTTACCTTACGTTAGCCGATTCGCGGTCTCCACTCAAGAATACGTCTACCCCAACGGTCACCGGTTGGGCGGCTAATATGGCCAGCCCACCATTTCAGCTTGCTTATGGATGCATAATCCGTAGAAGTTTGAAGACATGAAGAAACGACATGTGACATCGATCATACCGCACTGGACCAGCGTGGTGTATTACTGCCCGCTTCTTACAGAAAGGAGGCCGAAGTCCCAGCTGGGAACATTGTACGCTGATATGAGTGTCTACTTAGCTCTAGTTCTTTCTATGGTTGAATTTATTCTAACCTAAGTAAGTATCATCAGCATTAATGGTTCATGATGGATAAATTATTTCTGTAATTTGCAATGTTGAATAATTATTTAAAAATATCAAAATCTTCATCAGTTGATTACGGTCACTGTACCCAACTACCAACACACGACATTTTGAAATGCACCCTTAGAACATAAAACGTGTTTTGTGGCCTTCCCTATAAGTAATTACTCTCAACACTAGACGAAGAATGTTTGAAAACCTTGGCAGCACTAACAGCATATTCTTGTGAAAACCTCCCCAAGTAAAGCTTTCAATTTTAAAGTTCAAAGTCTTTGAGTGAGCACGTAATCCTTTGGGTGGCTGCTGCAAGTCTAAGTAATGTTCATTTAACTTTTTTGGACTGCATTTTTCAAAATCATCTTGAACCATTTGCATGTTATTATACTACCTTTTCAAAATAAATGCATTTTGCGGTATTTTGCATAAAGGTAAGTTCTATTACTTCGTAGTGCAGGAACAAGTTTTTTTTTAGGAATTTTAGTGAATTTCGTTGTTCATTAATTATAATAACACCGGGCCTGAGTGAGGGCTGTGATCTTTCTATACATATATTTAGAAAATTCTACCAAAGTATTGGCATAAAACATACCGACGTGATATTTGCTTTTACGCGATTCGGAAACTAAATTATCAATATATTTTTTGTAATACAAAATATTCGTACAAAAAGATACATAATATTTTCTTTTAGAATAAAATAGAATAGAATATATTTATTAGCTTGCAAACATGGTACATTAAAGTCTTATTAAGAGAATTATGATCTTAAATGTTTAACAAAGGACTGGTAGACAAATATTTAAATATGTTAAATGTAAAAAATTCAAAAGTCACATTCATTTATTAAAATTATTATTCTTACATGTCTAATAACGCTGGTGAAATCTAAACAATAATAGTTTTTAGCAACTCGGTTTGGAAACTAAGACTACCATACTATTGTTTTTTTATCTTTCTGGCTATCGATATTATCTATGAGGTCATACCGTGAATTATTAATAACATTTTGATAGAATATAATCCTTCAACTTGTCAACCAACACCGGACATCAAGGTTCATTCTTAAATGATAAAGATACATGATTTTATTTCTGTAAGTAGTTTTGTGCAAACACTTTTATACGTCAATCTTATTTTTTTAACTAGTTGAGGTCGGCGTTTCCTATCTGACTACTCTGAGAAGAAAGGCCGAAATAAACTCAGAGGTCACAGTCTCTTTTAAAGTCCAGACATAATCTTGGTCAGATCACGTGAAGACCATGCAGATTATCACTTAAATATCACATATGTTTACAAAATCCAAGGCAACTCAAGATTGCAAGATGAAACAAACAGGCACAACTCTACACCAAGGCACACACAATGTAGTGGACACACAAATCACGCGTACAAACATACAGACACGAAACAAACATCTGTAGACTGAACCAATGTTTGTTCCGAAGGCGAATCGACTTCTCGGTCCAGAACACGGAAGCTTGATATTTCACAGGGGATTCGTGTTCATAAACAAGGATATTTCAACGGTATGTACAGCGATTCAGTATTTATCATCGTTTACGCTCGATCCTATCCGAGATTGAAACTAACACACTCGTAAGTTTTCCAGTATTGGGCGTGGATGTCTGGACCAATGGGAGGAAGGAGCCTTTGGAATCTTGAAGTGTTTTAGGTAAAAGCAGTGCTTTAAGTCGTATTATTATCGAATTTTAAGCTTAACTTAAAGGAGTTGTTAAGCGTCTGCCAGTAAACGTTAAAAGGAATACCAACCTATACTGAAAAGCCACATACGACTTGATATCGATGAGTTTTGTTTATGAATTCGGCCGTTGTAAATAAAATTTGGTCTAATGTTGTTGTTAATTCAGGGTATTAGAATAGAATAGAATACTCTTCATTCCACTATATTCCACTGGTGCTGCTCACCACTCAATAATTTATTTGCATTCCATACTTAAAAAATATATGTTATCATTGTGAACCCTGTCTGACACAGCAAAATAGAAGGAGAGAGGTAGCTTTAAAAACTTAGCTTATCAGTCTTCAGAACAAAATCTAATATTATTATATTTTCGTTCCTTTTTTTACTTTTTTGGACTTTCAATAGCTTTTACTACTTCACGCTGTCTTGTGCCGCTGTCTCCTTTAGTTGACTCCGCGTTAGCCCAACCGCATTCATATATTCCTATGGGCAAGTAAATTGGAAACATGAAATGAAATATTCTTACTGTATGACTTCACTTTTTTTGTGTTTGCAATGGTTCTTATTATACCAGCATGCACCCTAACACACTATCAATCACAATCTGAATCATTTTGATGCCTATTGCTAATCCATTGCTTCATAGGTTCGCAAAAATTGTCTGCTCAACAACGTAAATAACGCAATGAATGTTGTTGAACTGTCAAAACGAAAGCCATTCCTACTGTTAGTGTGTTACGCCCATACGCCGCTGGCATGAAATAGCTGAACGTTATGGGGGAAGCTTTTGCACAGCAATACGAAGACATAGATTGACAGTAACCCATAAAACGTTTTGTCAGCCCAGATCAGGTTACTGTCAGAGTAGCATCAAGCCGATAATCGTATGATTATCAGCTACAGCACTCTTTTAGGATAAGACAAGTCTTTATTTGCCTTAAACATTGTGTAAATTTGTTAAAGTCAGGTATTACTCGTACTCTAAAGCCCACATGTTTAGCTATACATGATACGTATCAGTTGCATGCAAAATACAATAAAAGTAGGAAGTGAAGTAATATGGAATGAAAATGAAAAAGTTTTTGTTCACAGAAATACATTTTGCAAACCAATTTGTTGGCAGACGTAGCTCCTTTTTTATTACATGTGAACATAATTATCACACTTTTTCACCTGATTGATATTTAATAATAAACTATTCATGCATTCCTTAAATGAAACAGAAACAGTCAAGATTTTAAATATTCACTACAGTGAGGCTTTGGCAAAGCACAGAGGAACTTATGTACTATATTCACTACTAGCTTTTGCCCGCGGCTTCGCTCGCGTTAATTTAGACTTTGACAATCAATTCGGGTTATAATTCAATCATGATTGATGAAAGACACGTGGCGCCATCTATTATCATAAGAACGTTATTGTTGTTTTCCTCGGGAACAGGAATAAAGGTACCCTATGTCCGTTTCTGTACACCTGACAACGTATATGCAAAATTTCAGGATGTTCGGTTCAGTGATTTAGGCGTGAAAAGGTAACAAACAAACTTACTTTGGCATTTATAATATTATAAGTTATTATTAAAAGTATTTACATATTTTTAAAAGAAGTTTTTGTGATACTACTACTGTTTATATCGACTGAATCTGAACGGTTCCAATCCGAAACTGGAATATAGTAATCGTTAAACCAGAAGAGGATGCAGTAGCATCTCTCCATGCACAAATAACAACGTACTGGCAATCGAATCACTATCATTCGAAGCGATCAAATCCAGGCCAAATGGATTGGATCGGCCAAATTGTCCAAATTGCCCTGGCTGGCAAATGTATGGCTATTGCGGCACTGTTACCTCACGGCGACAATATGAACCGCTTCCACATTAGGACGATACATGTTGCAGTTTTTAATCAGCACTGCGGTTTTGGCGCCGAATATACATTGGGAAATATTTAACTGACACACAAAAAAAAAAAAGAGTTATTTATTACCTTCAGTTGTACAAAAACACTTAACTAAAACATTATGCAGCGTTACAATTAAGGGAAAAAGTGTTTTCTATGAACTCTGGCACCCAAAGTAAGATTTAACTTGTGTTTAGGGTGCCAGCGTAAAACGTATTAACCTTCTAATTATTATTATTATTTTATTTATTTGTCAGATAACATGATCCATTATGGTTAGTAACAACAGGAGATTATAAACTGTTAGTAGATAAAGAATTTAAATATAAATAACCATTATAACATTTTATTTTACGGTGTAATGATGGACACGTTTTAAAATTAATGAGCCTCTAAATAATTTTTTGCGCGTCTAATTATGCAAACTTTTTTGAATAATTGAGTTCCTATTTAAATTTCTGGCCTTTTCTCACAGTTGGTCGCAGTAACTAAGCTAGGGTACCCCAACCAAACAGGTAACCTCAAAACAGGAATTATTTGAGATTCACAAAAAGAGGTGCATTCATTATGTTCAATAATATTTTTAGGAGCGCAAAATGGGAATTATTAGAGGTTCGATTAAATACACGTCATAAAAATGTCCCTGTTTCAGTGTCTAAAAAGGAACTAGGGTCTAATCGATAATATTAGAAAATTACAGAGGATTTGTATGAAATAATTTATGCCGAATAAATTAACCAGAACTTGTCCGGAGTTGGTGCGACAAGCCATGAGTATTCTATTTATTAGGCTGCAAATGTTAACCATAGCAAATATAATTCGTAGTAAAAGGGATATGCATTAGAGGTCTATAAAGTCCCCTCTACTGGACCACGGGCCGTTACCGACTACGTCATCACGAATTAAGGATAAAATCAAAATCAAAATATTTAATTTCACATAAGCCTACATGGGCACTTATGAAACGTCAGAAGCTAGGTGCATGGTTCCAATTGGTCGTTTCATATGGAGAAGAGCTGGCAAGAAACTCCACGGTTACTCTTTTAAAAATAAGTGGCTTTTATAATGTTAAAAGGTATAGGAGGACAGTGTAGGCCTGTCAACAAGTAACAGGTACTTGACAAAATAGAAAAAGGTCTACAAATCTACAGTCTACAAATTAGGCCTACAACGTTCTCACATTCACAAAATATAGAACAATCTATGTACCTATATAAAAGATAAATAAAATAATTTACTTTTTATTGGCTTTTGCCTATATATAGGGGTTTAAAGAACTTTATTTCTCATAAGAACTTAAAAATAACAGTTCGCTTACAATGAGATACATAAGAGATTATAAATAGTATTATTAACATTAGTTACCTCTAGGGTGTTGGAGATATCATATTATAATATTCTGTTTTATGTTATTTCAACTGTTGTGATGTATTGCCTTAATCTGCGTTTGAATGTGTTTATATTGTCACATTTTTTATATCATCCAGTAAACTATTGAACAGCCGTGCTATTTAAACCAAATTACATGACAACTGTAACAAATCTGAATTAAAATCCTGTCGAACTTCCTACGACTAGCATTACAATACTCAAAACTCAAAAAACTCAAAGCATTTATTTCAAATAAACCAATTACAGGCACTTTTGAATTGTCAAGGGGTCGGTCAGTCAGAAAGATGAAGCTAGTTACCCATTCCAAAGCGTAGTAGGTACCTATGGAGAAGAACGGGCAATAAACTCCACGGACAATACCTGCCTATTACTGTCTCGCTGCAAGGCAAAGGCCTCTTCTCATACAGAGAAGGCACGAGCATTGATCACCACGCTTACTCAAAACGGGTTGGTGAATTCAGACTTATATTAACCTTTATTATTACTTTTGGACTTATATTAGTCCAGGTTTTCTCACGATGATTTTCCTTCAACGATGTCAGTACTGTTACTGTCCAAGATGGACTCAGAAAGTACACATGAAATGAAAAAGTTCGGATTTGAACCCACAACCTCGTGCATGAGCGGCTTGACGTAAACAAAACTCCTCAATAGGTAAAAAAAAAACATTCACTTACGGCGATCGATTTCAACCACAGGACAAATCACTCCGTGAATCATTGACCCCGATGCTAAGTCAATGAGTCAGGTAGCTCAGCCACGTTATATATAGAACTGTCTCACCGTATAGACCATATTATATTTGGAGAGACTTCTCAAGGAATCCATTTGGTAAACTGTTAAAGTTGGTTTTCGCTGCGCGAATATTTGGTATGGATTTTTGAAAGGATTGCTTTCATGTTCGCTTTCTTTTTGTCCTTAAGAAGGCCGTTCCAGGTCCATCTATCGTCAACGCGAGCATGATTGAAAAGCTTATTGTTTCATCCAACGTAATGTTTGAAAAAGAAACAAGAGTGAGAACGCGATAACATTGAACAGAAATTGGCGCGCGGAGATATGAAAGAAAGAACGAAAAATATTTTATTTCGGACACGCACAGTAAATACAAACAGTAAAAAGAGCATTTAAAACTAACACAATTAACAATAGAAACACTAATAAACAAGTAAAAAATACTTTTATTTTTACCTGTGCGACATATCGCAAAACTTGTTCCAGGAAATACGTGTTTTTGAAAAAGCCTTACAAATTTTTGGAAGAAAAAAAAAGTTATTTAGAATCTCCATTACATTTGCAAGGTTTCTATATGAATGTTTTCTTTAGTTTTTCGATGTATGAGTACATTATGAACGAGCAAAGTTCAGATAACCTTTGGGCAAAAAAGCAAATTTTCAGACGTCTTCACTGAATTTGTTTCTCAAAAAAGTATTTTTTTTATTAAAAAGAAACCTAGATATAAACCAAAAGATATCTGTGTGTTCAAAATATCTGGACAAATATTTGTAATAACGACATTATCACGTAGGTACTAGGGTTTGTATGGGAATTATGACGGGTTGGCCGCTCTTAATGTGCAAGATTAAGTTATTTAAAAAAACCACAAGTCGCTTGTGCTATTGCCGTATTAATTGTTAACTACTTACGCCGCAATCTCTACAGTTTGGCTTAGGACAATGTACTTAGTCTCATAATGCCAGACACGGTGGACTTGTTATTGTAAGTAACATCCATTAAATCCCTCTAGAATTAAGTATTACAACGTAGCTACAATTATTTCTTCTTCCTAGCTAGAACACTAGCACTAGTTTATTGATACCGTAAGGCCACTTTTAGAGCTTGTATTTCGAAATAGCATAAAACGAAAAAAATAAACTTTCTAGATTTTTAATTTTCTGCCCTTTCACCGAAACCCTCTTTAAACTATCTATATCCTTTGTTCATTTCCTTAGAGGAGGATGAAAAATCCCTAATAACAAATGGGGAGGAGCAGCGATGGCCTTTATTGATGACCGCCATTATTTGGTTAGGCGTCCTCAGTGCCAAATTATTGGCCAAATCTGTAATAAAGAATTTAATCTGGGATTTCATGGTGGTGATTGATTGTTATTGTTGAATGGTGGATTTATTTGGGTTAGGATATATATTTTTATTGTTTTTGTTTAAAGGATGTTGGTTTGATTGATTGAAGAGGGTCGAAATAACATGTATTATATTTTTAACCGACGAAAAAATAGGAGGAAGTTCTCAAGTTGACGCGTACTTTTTTTTTTGTGTATGACCACGCGTAGCTTTGTACAGCGTAGTCCGATTTAGATAATTATTTTATTATTGGAAATAATACTTCGAAATTGGTCTCATAAAAATTGAAAAACAAAATCCACGACTAAGTGCAGAAAAATAGGGTTTGATTGATTTATCACAGTACTGAATTCTGACTTGTGAACCGATTGTGTTGAAACTTGGCACACGTACGTAGTCCAGATGGCGCTTCAATAAAAAGAGACCTGGAGATGATCTGATAATGTTGACGGAAGGCCGTCGAGGGAAGTTTCAACTACATATTAGCTGGGCGAACATACCCAAAAAAATAAAAAGTTTAGATATTAACAAAGGTGCGGGCCGTGATGGCATACTGCCAATATTTATTACCTACAGCTTGCGCGGTGGAGTAAGTGTGCCCACCAAGTCCTTAATTTTTGGCATATTCCCTAGAAAATGGAAAATTGCAAAGGCGGTACCTATACATAAATTGGATAACAATGACAACATAATTAAGTCACTACTCTGCCCGAATTTCTAAAACTATTTAAATATATTCATTAGCGATCATCAGCATGGATTTGTTTGATCACGATCAACAACTACTAAACTGGCTCCATTTACTGAACTTTTAATTGGGGCTGTTGATGCTGGTCATCGGGCTGATGTCATTTATACTGACTTCAGCAAGCCTTTTGACAAAGTTTCCCACAAAATCCTTACTTATAAGTTGCGTTCTTATATCGTGCGTGTTGGTATCACTGGCAGCTTCATTGAATGGGTGATATCATATTTAGCAGGCAGATCTTTCTTTGCCGTGGGCGTTTATAATATCTCCTCTCGAATCACACAAGGCCGACCTGGGGGTAATTTAACTATTTAATTAATGATATTCCCAACTGTTTTCGGCACTCAGAATTTTTTATGCATGCGGATGACTTAAAGTTTCCTGTCAGAGACTCCTCGCTCTCAAAGATGGATCTTAATATTCAATGGTGCAAAATAATGAAATGCATTTGAACTCAAAAGTATAAAAAAAAATCTTATAAAGACAGTAATTGATAAAATAATAAAGTGTCTATTGTCTTTTTTTGTCTTTGTCCTCAATAATTTATTGAAGACAAAGTTAATTAAATAGATACTATACAAGACCTTTTTTTTTGGGTGGCAAATCATCAAATATTTTCTCCCGCTCTGGGTAAAGTGGTGTCAGACTTTTACTGATTAAAACTCACCCGTGTTCCTTCAGTTGCCTGTGCGCCAGGGTCACGGTAACTCTTTCGAACAATCCGCGACCCTGGCAGACATCGGCCCTATCGGACCCCGTCATTTAGTGCTAACATCTATTTGAGGCGCGCGTGGAATACAACGCGCCGTCGACCCGGGCCTGGTCCATTCTGGACGGCAAGCTACCCGTTGCTCGCCGTCCGCAAGCCCGCGCCTACGGTGGCCGGGAATCGGTTATCGATTCCCAACGCCCAGGGTGTCGCCTCCTGCGGCGACCAGGGGCGTGAGAGCGCAACGATTGCCTCGCCCGCTTGCTCCGTACCATGGCCTGGACCAGGGCCAGACGCGAGAAATCGCCGCCACCGATCGCCTACGCGAGGACATGGCGGTGCTCCGCCCAAGCCAGGCAGACCTCCACCATATGCTCCACTGTGTCCTCCGGGTGATCTACGCAATGGTAGCACCGGGGTGTTTCCTCCCGCCTTATGCAAAACACGTACCTCCCAAAACAACCGTTTCCGGGGAGGACCTGCGTCAGGCGTAGGTGAGGACGCCGTGGCGCCTTGCAATCCACTCCTCAAAGAGGAGACTTACCACCGCAATTGTGGCGTGCCCAACTATACGAGACCTGGGAGTTCTGTTTGACCAAATCGCACCTTTAGAATTGAAGTGGCTTAATCCAAAATTTTTGGTAAACGCCAAAATTTTTATTAAAGCACTGTCCATTTTTTAGGTTTTCGATTATCCTCCTATCCTATCCTTTTCTGGACTAAAATAGGCTGTTTATTATTTAATAAACTGATAGAATACATGTTTAAAAGTCGTTCAATGTATAAAAGGCATTTTCTTAAAATTTTGGGTTAAGCCACTTCAATTCTGAAGGTGCGAAATATTAACCTTTGACTTAGACCACATAACTAAAAAGCCTCCGGGTTTTGTCAAAAGCCAGTGTGGTTTTCATCTAAAGTAAAACAAAAATCTATAGTGTATAATATAGTTTGGTACATTCATACTAGAATATTGTAGTGTAGTGTGGCGGCCGCAATATGCTACGAATAGTTTACGTCTAGAATGTCTTCGGAAATGCTTCGTTTGGCGTATAACTTTGCATATAAGCTAAAAAGTTTTGCTAACAGAAAAAGTCCTTAGAACAAAAAAAAACCTATTTACTAAAATAAATTGAAGTTCGCCAACATACTTACAACATAAAAACAACTGGCGCCGACTCAAAATTAGTAATTTACATTAATTTAAGAGCTTAGTTAGACTAAAAGGTTTATTTATTGCTAAAAAGTTTTTATTGTTTGTGTTTTAATTTTATAATAAATTTATTATGAGGTTAAGTTGTGAAAAAAAGCTCTTATTTTAATAATTCTGGAAGTGCCATTTGGCCTTGAGCAAGTATGGTGGTCACTCCTCATATCTTCTTTACAGAGGCATTTGGCCTTGAGCAAGTGTGGTGGTCACTCCTCATATCTACTTTAAAGAGGCATTTGGCCTTGAGCAAGTGTGGTGGTCACTCCTCATATCTTCTTTAAAGAGGCATTTGGCCTTGAGCAAGCTTGGTGGTCACTTCTCATATATATCTTCTTTGTAAAAGAGGTATTTGCTCTGCAGTGGACTAGTATTTTGTTTAAATAAAAATTTAAGATAACCATGTACAAAACTATCATTAATATTATAAATCAGCATTAAACACGTATGAACTAGAATCAAAATACTCACATAATTATTCATCCTATTGCCACCAGTTATCGGAGACTATAAGTATGATGAATGTGACATTTATACAGTAGAGGGGATCCGTGTTTAGGCCCGTTCTACACTGCCGGTTTATTTACGGTACGGTGGGCTAGCCGCACCGTAGAATAATCATTGTGAGCTTGTATACTCGTATGACACGGAAAACCATCGGACGACGCATACGGCGACGGCGACGTGCCGTAATACCGCCGTGTCTATCAGCAAGATTCTATAGTGATCCATACACCACTGATGACCGTGCCTAAACACGGCGAATCAACCGTAGTTTTTTTTAAGGAAAAACCGTATGTTTTCTCGGAAAGAAAACGTGAGTGTACAACGGGCCTTAGTGTCCAAACTTATTCAAATCGCAGATAAGTTACCGGATCATTGAGCAAGTAATTAATTAAGGAAATGCGTAGGTTTAATTGTAATCTACTAACGTTTTGTGATTAATTAGATTTGTCTGTAAAGGTAGGTACAAAGTAATCAGTCTATGGGTGTTTCCCTTAGAGAATGTGACACTGGAAAAGCCTTACGAACACTTCGCCCTCTGTTAAAGTATAAGAACAAATGTTCTAGTACGTTCATAAAAACTAGTTTCAAATCGATTCTAACGCACTTCGTAATTCGTTTGCAAGGCGCGCGGCTCTCCGTGAAAATGCCTGGCTGTGCTGTTAGATCCTATAAAAAGCGTTCAAATTCGTCGAACTTACATAAAGACGGAATAAACTTCCATAGATAAATATATTTTTTTATAATATTTAGTCATGTTTTTGTTGAAATTCAAAATCCTAACCTCATAATACATTTTGATTTTTCGTTCGATACAACCATGATTCAACATGGCTTGAATCGAGTATTTTTGACGCATTGCTTTTGTGACGTCACCGAGTCTCGCTATACCTCATTTGTATGTTCTTTAACTTCAAAATATTTTTCTTTTGCATTATGAAAATATAAGTCAAATCAGCAAAAATTAAATGCACTTGATATGCGATTAGGTCTTTTAGTACGAATGCTAACGAGAGCACCGTAGGGTTGAGATCATATTTGAAACAAAAATTGCGTTATCGATAATTTCTTAATACGAACTAGGTGGTCATTTTAGTTGTTAAAAAAATATGTGCTTTTTTATGTCAATTTTTCTATATTTCCGTTATTAGAATGGAAATATTTGGATATGTTATTTGAAAACTATTTATTTGTAACTTTTTTATTATTGAGATTATTCCAAATTTCGGTTAGTTTTATTTAATTGTAGTTATATAAAAATATAAAATAAATAACTATTTTAAGCATAAGCTGTTTCATTTAAGTAACGTGAATGATGTTACAATTTTTTGTAACACTATTTTGATTTAAAAGAGTGTCCGTGGAGTTTCTTGCCCGTTCTTCTCCATAGGTACCTACTACGCTTCGGAATGGGCAACTAGCTTCATCTTTCTGACTGACCGACCCCTTGACAATTCAAAAGTGTCTGTAATTGGTTTATTTTAAATAAATGCTTTGAGTTTGAGTTTGATTTCATGGATTCAGTCAAAATTTCGAATGAATATCGATATCGATAAAAAAATATCGATGGCACGGACTTTTCTTTCTAGGCGAGTACCTTGTGTTTTGTTTTGTAGTAAGTACCGCGTCCTCCGGCAAAAGTGACAGACTTTTTTGTTCAGCATATTGCGCTTATGAGTGCTTTCACAGCTGTGTATTGAAAATAAGCAAAAAATAACGGTTTTCAGTCTAATATAATTATAAATGATGATTTATTTGATGATTGATCTCAAGTACAAAACAAACAGTATTGTTTTTTCTACATAAAATATCAAAACCGAGTAATGTAACGGGAACATCAATGAAAGGCGTATTTAGTATTAATATAATTATCATATTTATTTCTTTGAGAGCAGTCACGTAGTGGCCCAGTGGCAACGGCCCCAACTTACGAGTTGTGGGTCGTGGGTTCGAACCTAAGCAGGCACTTTACTTTGTGTAAATACTTTTATCACCACTGCTCTCAAAATGGTGAAGGAAAACATCGTGAGGAAGCCGGCATGTCCTAGAACCAAACATTCGAAGACACGTGATGTCTACCAACCCGCGCTGCAGGCCCGCGTGGTAGATTACAGCCCAACCCCTCTCGAAGAGAGGAGGCCTGTGTCGCAGCAGTGGGAACATTATAATATTTATTTCTATAAACAATGCTATTTCTGTTACATCCTGATGCGCTCTGTCAGCTCTCTCACTCAAACTAGGCTATCTACCTAGTCAACTTTAGATTTTCTAAATAACATCTCGAAGGGTTTTGGCGGACCCTATAGTACAAGGCTGCTCAACCAATTTTGAAGGTGCACCATAATTTTGATCCCTCATCAGCCGGCGGGCCATCTAGTAAATAAAACTTGCCTTCAGTTATGGTAGCTGGTCAGCTATTAAAATTAAACAAAACTTTAAGCTACTCATAGTTCTAGTAATTAAAAAAACTTTACTAAGATAAGACCTTTGATGATGTTTTTATGCTAATAACTTATCAATATTTGGCGACTTATCTGAGGTCGACAATAGAATCAAATCTGAATATGTTTTATTGTTGGCTCATAAAAAGATAAATGTTTTTTAGATCTGGCTTGAAGTCCTGAAATCTGTTAAAGGTTAAAGACTATCGCTACCCTATGAATTTGCCCGCCAAAACCTATCCAAGGTTTTGGCGGGCAAATCCATAAGGTACAATAATTGTAAATAGGTTTAAGTCTTGAACAATTAAGTATTGTTTATTGTTGTTTGTTTGTTTATTTGTATCGTTACGGGCTACTTGGTGGGCCGCGGACCTGGGGTTAGGGAGTCTTGCTATATTACCACTTTATAGCTCAATATTTTTCATAAAGCATTGACCATGTATCATTAAATCAAGCACGACAAGTCAGTTTAAAATATAAAAGAAAACACTGAATTTTCATCACATTTTTTTAGAGAATTCGTCTGAAGTTTGTAACTAGGAGTCTCAAACTCCTCGCCTCTGCTGTACAAGTTATATTAAACAGTCAATTGTGTTGCGGTTTATGGCTTAACGCAGACTAGATTAGTATCGAAGTGTCAACCCTACTAGGTTTATCGAGTTGTTCCTAACATACCTATGTAGAACGAACTAGTTTGACCTAGGACAAAGTCATTTATTACGACTTCGATTTTGGCCCGAAACCTTAATTAAAGTAATGCATAGAAAAGGCCGGAAATTGTTTGGATGAAACATAATTAAAAAGATTAGGCAGTCATAATGTGTGATGAAATTTGTTAGGAATTTTGACATGTTAAAACTATTAAGCGGAAGCTAACTGCATTACTCATAGGATTCCTTACCTAATAGAAATTATATAAAAAATACACAAGAAATTGTGCACGAAGAACAAAAACTGTTCAATCATACCGCGTCGACGCGTAGCGTTATCTACTACGAAAGCGTAGCAGGCGTAGCGGTAACATAATGGCCGCCGCTACGTCGTAGCGTCATATTACATACTATGGTTTTACACGGGATGAGCTTGACTTCTTTCCCCCTCTTTTTATATTATCCTAAGTGCTTTGTTAAGTTTGGTTTAAAATTATTTTATTGAACTCGTCGTGATCGCCCAGTGGTTAAGGCTTCGCCTTGCATACAGGAGGTTGTGGCTACAAACCCGGGTAAGTACTAATGAGTTTTTTGATTCAAATGTACTTTCTGAGTTTATCTTGGACATTGTTGACGTTACTGAAGGAATAGCATTGTGAGGAAACCTGGACTTATCGTTAATATAAGTCTGAAATCGCGACCCCGGGGCCCATAATTGGCTGGTACTTATTATAATATTATATTTATAACTACTTAAAATCAACACTTAGGCGAATTCACCAATAAAACTTAACCATCTTACGTGTTCATAAACTATCAGTGTCAATATTCCACAACAATGAGAAGGTCAAAACGGTGAAGGAGAACATCGTGAGGAAACCGGCATGTCCTAGAATCAAAAATTAGAAAGCATGTGTCATCTACCAATCCGCACTGGGCCCGCATGGTAGATTACGGCCCACTCCCTCTCACAGAAAGGAGGCGTGTGTCCCAGCAGTGGGAACATTATAGGCTGATTAGGCCTAGGGGATGACACTGAGAGCTCTTAAACGCGGTTTAGCCAAAAAAATAAAAACACTTACAACTATTATTACAGGTACAACCAAATGCAATAGTGAAGCAAACTTAATAATGACAACTTATTTTCTAAAACTTATTACATACGATGTTATCTCCATGTCTATCTCCTCTGCTACAAGGTCAAGGGTGCAAAGCGTATTGTGCTGATCGTGTTCAGTTTCATTAATTAATTCTACTTCAACCTCTTGAATCCCGCGTAATGAGACACAATGATTATATATTGTGCCTCGCTTGATATCGTGGTTTCAGGACTCAAAGAGTTAATATTGTAACTTCACGTGGATATAACGTAATTGGCACGAAAACAGAGTTTGTTTTTATTAGCCAAGTACACTTTCCCAACGATAACCTACACTATGAGAGTACCACTCATTTAACATCTTCAGTCTTTACTAAAAACATGTACCTACAAGAGTACGTAAATTTATAATAATATTAGTAAAGTAACTGAAATCTCTACTATACAATAGCGCAAAGTTGTACAACTCTTCTAATATTGACATGTATTTTTTTCCCCCTCAAATTAGTAATTTATTTTCTCAATTTTTATTTTTATCGTATTATACCTAGTTATGCTCAATACTCAATACTTTATTGCATTCTATAATGTGTACATAATAACAGTTGGTATGTTAAAACATCGAATCAATTATGGACCCTGTCGGACACAGCAAAGTTAATTCTTAATAGGAGAGAGAATGAAGGCGCTTTTTGATAAGAAAAAATATATATATATTAAATTAAAATAGTATCATTTGCTTTTCTGGTATTTATATTTTATTTAAGTTTTTGTATTTAATTATGTGCATGCTGTGATCTCCTGTAATTAAAGGAGCACACGTAATAGAACCTTTTTTATCATTGTGATTTATATTGAAATTTTTTATCCTTTGTTGGAGATCCCAAATAAGTAAATAAATAAACTCCGCTCTAGTTTACCTTGATTATTGACTAATTTTCAGTTTTTATGACTTTAAGTTGTTAAGCTGCTGCATAGACGGAGCTACGATTATGAATCTTACAGTAACTTACTAACTTTAACTTACAGATGTACTTGAAGATGCCAATCAATAACTTGGGTGCTTGCGGTTAATAAAGCTAGCTACTTTCTCTTTGTGTAACTCGTGTACCGTGTATTAAAGCAGTTTGCACGTATTTACTATTTGTACTCAGAAAATAAAAAAAATACGTGTTTAGAAATATTATATAAAATCGTTGCGTAAATGTTGCGGTTTTATTGTGCTTTAACTCAATATTCTTAGTGTGGTGTTTAAAAGCTTAAGGACCTGTCACACTGAAGAGAATCCCGTGTAGGATGCGGGATGCGACTATGTGCGTCTGTTGCATTGGTAGTTAATAAGTCACGCGACTATTCGCGCCAGTTTGAACACCTCTATACAAGTTAGTTGACAATTGACGCGAGCTAATTTCGTCCCACATCCCGCGCGGTCCTCGCCTCAGTTTGACTAGAACATTATGCTTTTTAAAACTTTCGTTCTTTATTTCAAGCCTAGATATTGGTACACCAGTTTGCATTTCTCTGTTCCGAATAAGTACATATAATATTATGGTATTCATAATATTAATAAATCTACAAAAAAATCAGACTACTTTCATGCTATCCTTTATTCAAATCCGTACCGTAATAAAGAAACATAGCTAAAGGATTTGGGACGTACATTTATAAGGGGCATGTCACACGCTCTAGTTTATATGAGGTCCAGACTCGGGCCTGGGGGTCAAGGATGGCAATAAAATAGGTAAGGGATGACGGACCCACACTGCATTCTGATCTCGTCGCGATCGTATATCAGCCTCGCGTTTTTCACATACAGAACTGCCCAATTTTGTATTGATTATTTATGAATATCTGAAATGTGTTTTAATTTATAACAGACTTCTTAAAAAAACAGGAGGTTCCCACTTCGTCCGTATTTTTTTTTTTTTTTATACATATTCATCGATATCTTCGTAAATTGTGGACCGATTTTGAAATTTTTTTTTTCATTTGGTAGACGAAGCTTGCCCGGCGGTCCCATATACATTTTATTGACTTTGCTTGGGTAGTTTTTGAGTTAGCTTCAATAATACGCATTTTTTCCACTTAGCGTATGTTGATGATGTTAAAATAACTTCCTGTCACTGTTATTTACAAAGCAAGTAGTTGGTATACGAATTTGTGTGGAGTAGGAACCACAACAAAAAATTGATAAATAAAAACTTTTGTACAAATAAAACGTGTCTTTGGTTTTGTGTTTTATTTTCTTGCCACCAAATTCCAAAATTAAAGTAGTTTTTCTCTTTATAGTGTATTATTTTAAAGTTGGTTGTTTTTTTATAGTTTTTTTTTTTGAATGGCAGTTTTTTTATATTTTGTAGCATCGCTAGGCGCATTGTTTTGCGATGGTTTGAATCTTGAATAGAACTATGTATTTTTAATGACTAAAATATACTTTGAATTTAGAAGGCAACACTGAATTTAGAACATATTCGATCGTTGTTAGGTTAGGTCTTATGCGCACTAGGGCTATATCTATACAGGCAAAAAAAAAAACATTAAAAAATCGAAGTGCTGACGAGTTCTAGGAATGTTTATTTTTTAAGGTCTTCCCGATTCGTGTACACGTGTCGTTTGCGAAATCTTTATGTACATAAAGATTTTTTATAAAATGACTACCTAGTATAAACCTATTTTGGTATGTATTTGTAAAGTAGGCATATAACAAGATCATTTCCAATATTTTATTTTTCCATTTCTATTTTTATTTTTATATTATTAATATTATTCAAACAAAAAACAAACAGAAACGTACTAAACGTTGTTGAATGATAAACAGCTTTATTATCTTTACGAAATGTTTTATAAACGACGGAATAAGTACGTTACTGACATCTCACTATCATTCTTCCAATAAATATTTATACTTGTGCCTATCGGAAAATGGAGAAAGAAACAATTTGGCTTTTATGACGTTTGGAAAAGCGGGAAAAATCCCGGGAATCGGTGTACGATCGTAAAGTTTGATTTCTAGTTAGAATGCATTCTATGTACTCGATGAATGGTGGAAAGTTAAGGGATCACTGTTTTAGGTTTATTAAAAAAAACAGATGGGAATTATGTAAGGAGGTAGTGTTGAAATTAAATAGGTAGATATGTGTTTATAGTAGGAAGACATATAGTGACCTTTGTGGTGATGTTCTTCAGGAAAGGTCAGGTGCGTAGTGCTCGCAACCGGCGTGCGTATATGACTAGATGTATGACCGTAAACGAGGCAAAAGGAGTATGCAAGGATCGTAGCAGGTGGCGTTCTGTAGTTTCTGCCTACCCCCATGGGAAGAAGGCGTGAGTTTATGTATGTGTTGTTATGCGGTCAATGATATTTTGGACAACCAATCATGAGATTGAGATATGAGATATGTAAGAAGCACAAGGATATCCAGAAAAAAACTAGTGTGAGGAACCATTTCTTGGTTGAGGCTAGACAAACTGACATTCTATCCGTGATAACGATGACGGAAAATTAAAAAAAATACGGAACTGAGATAATTAGCTCGTAAATGTTTATGTCAATACCGTTGAAAGTCATTGTAAAAATACGGAACGCTTTGAGAGCGATTGTCGATTGTTTTAAAAATGTGGTATAGCTACGTACAGTCAGCAAAAGAGATAAGTATCCAGGGTCACCGGATATAGTTGAACTTTAGTAAGAAACCGATGAATGTTTTCAAATATTTTTTTTTAAAAATTATTGAAAAAAACTGGTAATTTATCAAATTATATTTCACTCGAAAACATTCATCGGTTTCTTACTAGACTTCAACTACGAGTATATCCGGCGACCCTGCATACTGATATATTTTTCTGACTGTACATACATATATACATAGAATAGAATAGAAAAAAATACACATACACTGCTGAGATATACTGCTTTTAGCGATCTTGTTACCAAACGGTTTCTGTTTTTCTTATAATATTTTTCCTATATTCCCTTTGTTATCTCTACTTAAGTTGGTACCTACTATAAAAAGCTAACAGCCTAGGTACTTCAAGTTTTATATTTCTTCAAGGGTTCTTTATATTTTTTTAAGATGTCTAGGTACTTTCGATATTATTAGGTAAGCATGTATTTTCTTTTTAGGGTTCCGTATGTCCTAATGAAAAGATGGAACCCTTACAGGATCACTCGTGTGTCTGCTTGTCTGTCCGTCTGTCCCAGCCAATTTTGAAAATGTTGAAATTCTTTTTCTTTTGAAAAATTGAATTAAGTTGAATGAAAATGTGGTACACATGAAAATCATATGTGTACTACATATGAGTTTCAGTGACCCAAACACGGACGTGTAACGTAAATAAATGGGTTTTGAACATGGGGGTCACTTTTGGGGGGCAAACTAGAAAATTAAAAACATACGTTTTGTAAACTGTACCGTGTGGTATATCAAATGAAAGGACTTGATGTGAGGGTCTCAAATATATTTTTTATATAATTTTAGAATAAACAGTTACGAAGTTATTTAAGGAAATATATGAAAATTGACCATTACCTTACTACTGAGCCTAAAATTTTGAATTAAAATACAGAAATTAGTTCTTTATTTAAAGATTACAGAAAAACCTATAAGAAGTCTGGGGTCTTAAAATAACGTGGTAAATCTTTCAACATTGTGCGTACAAACTTACAATTGCAGCTGGAATGTATGGGAGGATATGTTTTACAACCGCAATGTCAAGTCTGTTCTTGAGATCTGGGGACATGGTAGTACAAGCCAAGACGAGCTAAAAACAAAAAGCAGGGGCACTAACGATATGTTCTCAAAGCGTTTCGTCGTATTCCCCCCCCCCCCCCCCCCGCGGCGTTTTTTCCTCATAGCTTCGGTCTGGATACCTAATGCTAGAAAGCTCAAATTCTCAGGATAAAAAGTAGTTGGACCTTGGTCAAAATGAATGGCGTAGCTGTTCCATTAAACTATTGCATGACACAACATTAAAGACCAGTGACTTAATTTCTTACCATAGGAGTGTTTTTGCGACGGCCAAGCCGTACATTTTGAACAAGATGTAAGGTTTATAGAGTTAAGTCTTCTAGAGCTAGGGCTTTGGCTCTACATTAGATCTGATAACTTTTTAACAATGAAAGCGTTAAGCGTTAGCGACGTGTCTTGGGAACCTACTTTACATGAAATGTTTATGTTTAGTTCCGCTGTCCTTCCGTCTGTCTGTCACAGGGCTGTAACTTTTGAACCATAATAGGTAGACACTTGAAATTTTCAGAGTGTGTGGCGACGATAACAACAAAAAAAAAATGAAAGGGGAACCCCTTTCATTTCTTTTCGTTATACAAGAAACGTTTTATTCAGTGTTTAATAGAATATATTGTTAAATATTGTACGGTGGTACGGAACCCTTCGTGTGCGAGTCCTACTCGCACTTGGCCGCTTTTTTTAGTGTTAGGGCGTTTTCAAGTGTGGGGTTGAAGTAGGCAGTATAACCTTGTGGTAAATGGCTATTGACAAGTTAATATGGAAATAAAGTCATCGATACGACGAAAGAGAAGTTAAATGTACAATGAGTCTTGGTTTTCTTTCAAGACGTACATAATAAATGTAATATAGTAATAAACCCTTCCAACTCGTATTTTATGACTTAAGTTTTCTCTCCAGTGACCGTGGCGTACTAGGCTAGCAGAATTCGCAGGACGTGTGGCCAAAAGCAACAGCAACAGTAAGCCTGGCAAAACACATGTCAAACTATGTAGTTGCACAAACGCATGCTACTAAATGATTAGCATAGGAGCATACTATCTAGAAGCAAACAACTACGCTTTTTGATAGCATACCTATTGTGTATTCCTGGCTCAAATAAAATAAATAAAAACATGGAGCAACTCTTGCAGGTAATAATTTATGCAAGTAGAGTGGTTCAAGGATTTTTTGGCATGACATCGATAGGGCGTTGCTGGTAAATATTTGTGAAATTGTCACGGAAATTGTACAGACAAAAAAAGATGCGTTAAGGTATAAGTCCGTAGCCGACTGCAAGCAGCAGCAGCAGACGACGTGTCACCGCGACACTACTGGTTTCTATGTATTTTTGTGAAATTTCTTGACTTCACTTTTGTACCTTTGTACCTTTAGTTTCCATTTTGGCTACACACCAAAAGAACCTTGAAGCAATGTAAGTACCCACTGAAATTGAGATCCCTTCATCCCAAATCCACATTACCACCCAATGTGAAGTGCAACTACTAGGCTGACAGAAACCGCGGGGGCGTGTAATTAGTGGCCATTTGTTCGTCTATCCGTCTATCGGTACAAATGCAAATCCGTCTGCGAACCGGCTTATGTCACGTCCTGAATTAATGTGGCCCTCAGTTAATTGATGAACCGATGCCGTTTCATAATTAACTTGTTTGTTAACTGGATGTGATTTGAAACGATTTGCGGCTTGTTTGTGTGATTTTAATGTGGGGGATTCGTTTGATAGTAGACTTTTGACGTACATACGAATGTAATTATAGGGATTTTGGTTAAAAGAAAGAAAGAAAGAAAGAAAAGACAAAGTATTTATTGGGACTCGCACAGGATTATCACAAACTAAACTAAACACACCCATAAATAGAAAAAATTAAACAAAAATGTTAAATAAAAATAACAACAGAAAGTCCTGTACGAAGCCAAAAGGCCCCTATCATCTCAGCATGATGCTGCGACATTTAAAAATAAGTGTCGCAGCGCTGGTATTCTGATAGGGCCCGCTGCTGTAATGTCACGGAGAGCAACAGTTTTTTTTATACTTATTATAATCCGCGTGTCAGCACCCGACGTAATATCTGGTTGTCAGTGGTCTAGTCACGGGTCTAAGGCAATAAATAATTAGGTGAATAAGGAACTTCAATATGACTAATTTTATAAAAATATATTTATAAGTAGGTATGTCCATTATCTATAGGTTGGTACAACGATGCGCAAACTGAGACCATGAATTCAGCACATAATTCTAGACCCCTTAGCGTAGAAATATTTAACAGGTATCAAAAAAAAATAAGCTGTTACATAGAAAAGTGCAATACTTAGGGGGTCAAAATTTATGGCAAAGCTATTTTTGTTTTTAAATAATCGACTACTAATTTTAACTTAAATTCGTTGTGCGTCGATGTCCCTTTCACCCTGTAAACTTAGATACATACTGTGTTCAAACGAATTGAGGTCGCGTCTTCGTCATATTGTATTCTTTTTTATCATCAGTAGATTTCATTCTTCTTCGTTCTTTTCAGCTTTTATTGCTAGGAACGATTTAGTTTCATAATTATAGTAAAATAGGTTTAGGTGATATATAAATACAGAGTCAATTAAATTAGCTAGCGAAACTCTGAAGACGTGATGCGTATGGATATTGAACCACATTAAAATTAAAATAACAAAGCTTTGATTTTTTTAGGAGTCTTCGACCGCTGGTAGTAGTCTTCGCTCTTAGTGATGTTAGTTGAAGTATGAGTTGAGAAAATATGTTTTATCATGTTTAGATATCGATAGTAATCACTTCTGTAAAGTTTGCAGGAAAACAACTGATTTTTTAAACAGATTTTCAAGTGAATGCACCAACAGTGGTCGCCGAACACACAAAAAAAAACATGAAATTAGAATTTTTGGTTTTATCATGTTACGATACCCATCACGTCTGCGGAGTTTCGCTAGCTAATTTAATTTGACCCTGTATATGACATCTAGGCTGCCTTTGGCCACAAATTTCCCTGTCGCTTAACCTATTACTGTATTTGTGTCACTTGCTATTCATAAGTTGCTCAAGCTACCATTACACCGCACATTTGATTTCTAGTTAGGTACAGTTACGTCCTGACACTTATGTGACCGAGTAATTGCAGAAGCGACTGTGCCACGTTTCTGTTGCTACCCCAAGCTGTTATTTGTAGTTTTATTAGCTTAGAAAATTAGCTGCGACAGAACGCGAACGAACGAACAAGATAGACGTGAAAGACATAAAAAGCTAGGCACTAACAAGCACCAATGTGTAAGCGAAGTGATTTTAAAAGGTAAATATTTAATTGATCCTCTAAAATTTTTAATTCTTATGATGTACGTATGCTTTTTTTAAAAATAAATGAGGCTCGAAACACATTTTGGGGTACTAATGCTGTATGCTTCTGCGTCCTTTTAATTTTCGGGCCTTTTCTCGAAGTTGGTCGCAGAACCTGAGCTAAGGCACCCCGACCGAATGGATTAGGTTAAGTTAGAACTGTGACACACGGTGTGGTATACGCTGGCTGAGTGTGCTGCTTGGGAGGAGCCGCGTCGTGCTCTCGTGTTAGAAGTCGGAGCCGACTTGTCGCTGCTGGCCGTCGCTCGTTCGATGGTCGGGAGCCCCGAGTCGTGGGATGCGGTGATCTCGTTCTGTGAAATCGTAATTTCACAGAGGGAGGCTGTGGAAAGTTTGAGGGAGGTCGAGGTCACTCTCCTGATCCGGACTTGGGGATATCCGACGCCCCCCTCATATAACAGGACCCGAGGCGGCGACGCGTAGTGTTCCACGCGCGCCCCCTATTGTCGTCGCGGGGGGAGTCTTACACCTCACTCCCACGCAAATTTGAGGAGGCCCGCAGAGGCGGGCCGGCACTAGCCCTGGATCGTGGAAGGCACACAAGGTCCCATGATCCCCGGTGCAAGTATGGGAAGGGAACACCGGGATGGTTTTCTGCCCGCCCCAGAGTGGAGGGCATCCATGAGGATTTTACAGCTGGGAACAAAAACAAAAAAGGTTAGAACTGTGACAACCGAGAGCGAGCCGAGCAAGCGAAGCGACCAGAGCCGCGGCCACGGCCGTCAACTGCTAAATCCAAGATGGTCGCATTACTTGACTATTCAGTATTTTTAGGACAGCAAAATGGGAATTGTTTCAGGCTTGCAAAAAAAGATACATTTATTATAATATTAGTGTTCATTAATATTTTTAGGAAATCATAATGGAAATTATTTGGGGGTGATTAAATACCTACATGCCAATTTAAAATGCATCCATTATTGTCATTTGTTACCCGCTAGCTAGTCGAAATTGGCCAAAGCAACTAGTTGTTTGCAATAGTAACCTTTGTGTAATCTACCCTTAGGGCAGTCTACTAAATGCACAGACATAATCGTATGGATAACATGACGTTTTGCCCTCTGGCGTACCTACAACATGTGTTTGTACAACCTCACGTAGTAGCTCCGTATTATCTACACCTAACTACCTTTATTTTATATGTAACATTTGTCGAAATGAAAACACTGCTGTACGGTTGTCAGAAATTTAGTTTTTTATTATTTTAAATAAAGTACAGTCAACCGCATATAAGTGGTAACAATTTGACATTGATTAGGCCTTTAAGTCGCAGCAGAAAGGGTGATTTTCGAAGTGCAAGTGTTGCCACTGATGTACGGTTGGACTTAAAATGATAGGTAGGTATTATTTTTTTCCATTTCCCGCTGCTTTATTGCATCCTTATCACACACACTTCTCGATTGCTGTGCTCAAAATCCATTACAATGATCACATTTCCCATTAAATCCCAACGAAATAATGGATAATAATAACTGACAGCCAATAAATCAAGGTGATCCTGATCACACAGCGCTGTATCCGAACCTCAAATTTAGTTCACGTGCAACAATAACAAGAGCTCTAATTCCAATTCAAATTCAGAATTTCGTAATTCAAAATCCGAGGCTTACCGCGTGATTTGTCCGGACAATCGGCTTGGAATGGCTTTTAGGCAGGGTTCACATTGGGTGAGAAACAAATGTAGGTAAATTACTGTAGTTTATCAACAAAATTACGTAGATATCGATAGCGAATAATGTACCGAATTTGGTTAATTCAGAGAAAATTAATCGAAAGATACCTCTCTCTACATATGCTTAACTAAAAATACAAATAATAAAAATGCAAGAAAAATAGAAAAATTGTTTTCGTGGTTTTCGAGGGCGCTAAAGCCGATTAGACCAGGGTAGCCTTTAAAAATAATAAAAAGCGAAAAAAAAAATAGTAGGAAAAATAAAAAATAAAAGGAAAGAAAAGGAGGAGAATATTATAAAAATGAAAGGAAAAATAATTTACGGGCGATCTGAGGTCGGGAAGGGGAAGGGGTGAGTTTTTAAGGGTAAAAAATGGATTTTCTCGATTTCCAGCAAAACTAAAAGTCCTATGGAAAAAAGTCAAATGGCAAAGTTGTAGGTAATAAAAAGATCTAAAACTTTTGTATTTACACTTTTTTCACATAACCTCAAAATTTATGTGAAAAATTCAAAAAACCAAGTTTTTGGTTTTTTATTTTTATCTTTTACAAAATGATTATTTTTTTCACGAAATTTTTTATGAAAACTTACCTTTTTATGTCCCAAATACGCTGTAATTTATTTGATTAAAAATGTTTATTTTTTCACCTTATTTTGAATTAATATCGAAAAAGCACCCTAATTTTCAATCGAAAAATTCACCCGTCAAAATATCAGCTTTTTTCAAAAAAATGGTATGTTTTCTGTTCGTTGAAATCTCTACTTTCCGATGGTGAAAAAAAAAATATGTTACTATAGTAAATCTTCTCAGAAAATGCGAAAAATCGAAAAAAACTCTACTAAATCAGGCACATTTTTCAAACGAGCTGTTTTTTTTTTATCGAAATCATTTAATGTGTTTTGTTTTTGAATATACTGTAATTAATATATTATCTCTTGTATCGTTGCTTTGAACAGATGAATTTTTTTCTTTTGAAATATTACCGAAAAATCCACCGCAGAGAAAGCAATGAGATTCAAAATTAAATCCAAGAGCATCTTTAATTACTTCTTTTCCTTCCTTTGCTTTTTTTGTCTTGAACTACAAAATGTAGCTATTGCAGTCTCATCATTATATTGACTTTGACAACTTCGATGAATAAAAGCTGATGTCAAAGTCTCAATTTTTTTGTATTTATTGTCGATTCTTTTCTTGCTGGATACCCCTAAACGATTCAAAGCTGCTTTTTTTATTTCATAAACTTGCTTATCATCTGCCTTATTGCAGATGATACAAACAGATTCATCCATACTGATAATCTGAAAAGACAAAATCGAATTAATAATGCCTTCACAATTAGATAAGTGAGGTCAAATTGAAAATCCAAGAGGGCAGCTGCGAAAATTTTAAAATTTATCATCGCGTGTGACCTTTTCATGGTTTTCGAGGGTGCTAAGGCCGATGGCGAGGTCAAAATGAAAATCCAAGATGGCGACAACTTTATGAGACCTTCTAAAACTTGTAGTAGATGGCTCTGTAATAAAAACGCGTATTAAATTCACACTTTCTCTATCTCTCTCTATTATAATTATACGAGTGTGTATGCGTGCGAGTATGCGTGTTATTGTGTTATTTTGTAATATAAACATAAACTATATCCGACGAGCCTGGTTACTTTTCACTTTTGGTGACCGTAAATTGAGCAGCGAATTGTTACGAACATGTGATGTCCCCACAAATCTAAAATAATCTAGATTGTTTTAATTTTATATTGTGCCGGTTTTGATGCGTTAATACAGACATAATTGTTCGAAGATGCATCCCTCATGACTAGGATCGCAAATATAAAAAAAAAACTGTGGCAAAAACTAAGGATATAGATAGATAACCAATAACTTGAGGTATCTATCATAAACTGCTCAGGTTAACTTGGTATAGCAAGCCGATTAACTATAAAAAGGGAAGTTATTTAGTCATATAAAACTGTCATAAAATCAGAAAAAGTGAGACAATTACAAAAAATTACACAATTGAAAATCGCCTTTACTGAGTGACCTCAATGATAAACGGCGCGGGCGGCTGGCTCAGAGTACATTGAGCGGGGAATGGTTCCGAACGTATGTTGTGCCCACAAATCTAGAGTACCTAAACTGGAATCTAGAAAGTGAAAAAAAATATAAAGAAAAATTGTTTAATTTGCACAGACAAGACGCACATTACAATAAAAACCTTTTTTACAAAAAAACAACCGACTTCCAAAGAAAACACTAAAAGACGTGAAAAATAACTTTAATTTCGGAAGTCGGTGTCCTTGGTTTTGTATTTTCGATTTTGGCCACCGACTTCCGAAATTAAAGTTATTTTTCATGTCTTTTAGTGTTTTCTTTGGAAGTCGGTTGTTTTTTAACCGACTTCACAAAAAGGAGGAGGTTCTCAATTCGTCTGTATGTTTCGGTCACCCAGAAAAAAGTTCTGAGCTAACACACATAAAAAAAATAAAAAAACAAACAGTCGTATTGAGAACCTCCTCCTTTTTATGAACTCGGTTAAAAATAATGTAGATTACTTACTCTATAACCATCCTAACCAAATGCTTTATAGTTTTTATACTGTGACGATTATGATGCGGCAGACATGTTAGGTTTGCCTCAAAATAAAATCCATTTAAAAAACGAATCATTCTGACCGCTATATTTTAACAGACGTGTCAGCGCAAAATGTCAAAAATTATACACACAGCTCTGAAAGTGTGTTGTCTTATACTCGTACAGCCAGGGAAAGTAGTTGTTTATAAAATTGACATTTGTAGTCAATTTTCCCTATTGCAGCAGATTTGAATAAAGGTACCTACTTACGGACAATTTATGTTGGTAGTCTATTTGCTTAACAACTAATTTCCCTCACTTTAGATTAAAAACTTTAATTCAATTTTGTAGAATCACTGATGAAGTGATCAATTACCTATGTCAATGTATCCATAATATTATTTCATTAACAGCGCCACCGACACTGCGTCATCATCCGCGCTACTGAGCGATTGTGTATTCACTCGTCAATTTATATCTTGTTGACCGTTTGTTTTTTCTTTTATCCAATATGCAGTCCACTATTATCAACTACCGTGTTTTAATCCTCGTACCACCTGGAGGAATGCCCATTCTTGCCTACCACACATACCTACAAAAATTTCACCACATAACAACATAAAAAAATAAATTCTCCCTGGTACGTGTAGGTACCTACTTATTATTGTCATTCAAAGATGGAACACACGAGACTTGATGAAATTCTGTAGAAATGCGAGGGGCGTTCAATGTATTCTCGGTATGAGGGTGATTTACTAGTGATGTGGGTAATTTGACTAATTAATTAAGTAATGGCATTATCTAAGGGTATAGAGGTAAAATTTCATATAGTTGTGATCATTAGTTTGCTAGTTATCCTTAGTCAACGACAACTGAAATAGCTAACGTGACAATATTGAAGAAAATCGAGCACCGCGTTGTTATTAAATTCCTTACCAAACAAGGAAAAATTCAAAAAACTATTCACGAAGAGATGGTGTCTGTTTACGGTCTACGGTTTAAAAGTGGTCAAGTGAATTTAAAATGGGTAGAGAGAGTATTGAAGACGACACTCGCTCGGGCGGCCCGTTTTCTGCCTCTAGGGAAGAAAACGTGAAAAAAGTTGAGAAGCTTATACTGTAGTATGCCTGAATGAAGATGAAAATTATAGAAAAGATGACCTGACACCTTGTTTAACTTTCAAAAGTCAGTGTAAGATGGGTGCCGCCAATGCTCACGGTCCTCAAAAACAAATGTGAATCGAGTCCTGTAGAGAGTTTTTAGAGCTCTGTGGTGAAGTTCCATCAAGTATTTTCGATCGAATTGTTACTGGAGATAAAACCTGAGTTCATCATTATGACCCTGAAGGTACGCAGGACTCCATGCACTGGCATAAGAAGGGTACTGCACCCCCTAAGAAATTCAAAGTCGTTCCGTCTGCCGGAAAAATCATGGCCACATTGTTTTGGGACTCAAAAGGAATTTTGCTGATTGAGTACACAAAAAAAGATGAAACCATAAACTCAGCATCCTACGCATTCACTTTACGAAATTTACGGGAAGCAATTAAACAAAAACAGGGTAAACTGTTCACCGGTGTGTTGCTTCTTCACAACAACGCCCCAGTCCATACAATACGTATTTCCAAGGCTGCTGTGAGAGATTGTGGTTTCGAAGAAATTAACCACTCACCCCATAGCCCGGTCCTAGCCCCAAGTGATTATTATTTTTTCCCTAATTTGAAAAAGGACCTTAGTGGCTAACGATTTTTCAACGATGAAGAAGCTCAGGGCGCATTATTATAAATCCGCATTTTTCAGAGAAAGAGGAAAGTATTATTTTACAGGGTATTGAAAAGTTAATTTCGAGATGTAATTAATGCATTGAGGTAATGGGTGATTACAATGAAAAAATTAAATAATTTTAATTGAATTTACGTTTTTTGCATTCCGATACCGAGAATACATTGAACGCCCCTCGTATTTACTATTCTGGAGTAGTAGAACAATGAAACTAGTTTTGAGCCGTTCCGTCTCTGAGCGTCTCGCGAAACGTATTCAGCTAGTTTTCCGTCATAAATCTTCGCATTTTCAAACTTTGTACTTTAGAAGTAATTTTTGTCTTGGGTACTGAAATGTATTCTTGAATATAAGAACAGAAAAATTGATTATCTCGAAGAATATTAATGTGAAATTTGTAGTCATCTTGACTACAAATTTAGTCTTGTGGAACTCAAAAGTTGTTCAAATAATCGCCAATTTCATTTTCTTGAAACTATACTGCCCATGTTTTAACTGTTGACGTAAACACAAGTTCAGCCCAGTTAATATCGTCAATAAAATCAACATCTAATAGGTTACTGTTTTTCTTCACCTCTTGTAATTTTTGTTCTAAGTCAAAATTAATGATAGACCAGAGAAATACGGTCTGTTATATATTTTTCACGATAAATCCCCCTTAAACTAAAGACACTTCCATTATTGCTAAAAGACCATTTCGAATATGGAATTCATCTCGATGCTTTATCGTTTCAATTTCTAAATTTAAATGGTGTTTTAGCGCGAAGATGTCATCGTGCCATGGCAATACTCGTAAAGATAAGGTCCCTCTTTTCTTTAACAAGCTGCCGGAGTAAACAAAGAAGTTTTAATACATCTAAAGTAAATATATAATGAAAACAGGCCTCCATTACCAAGCTTAGCTGCCGCAGTGCTAGTTCTTGTGAAATATTCCCTCATTTATTACAGCCAAGTGACTCGTCAGATTAGATTATGGCCGTCTACAGTGCCCTTAGTTAAGAAAAAAAAATAACAATGAAGTAGGTTTTATGTTGTAAAGTAGTTCTTAAAAAGGGTGAAAGTTTCAACGATGTTTTTTGTTATAAAGCTGTGTAATTTCTTTATTGGTCTGGATATAGTGTTAAATCTCCACTAACGTGGGTATTTGTAAACGTGTCTATTAATTTTTCTATTTTATAAAAAAACGGTTTTGTTAAAATTAAAAATAAAAGGGGATTCTAAAAGCTTTATACATGGGCAGGGCTTAAAGCGCTCTTTTATTACCCGACTGAGGAACAGCAAAGACCAAGTTATGTTTTTCATGCGTACATGGGATTCTTTATAACCTCGAAGCATCCTAACGGCTGAATGGATTTGAATACATGATATGTCTATGACTCGTCTGGGTCGCACAATGTCTATCAGCATCTTGGATTCTATGGTTCGTATGTTAATTAACCTTCCTTACGATTGTCTATCAAATGCAAAAAGATTTATTCAAATCCGACTTGGAGTTCCTGAGACAAGCGCGTTCAAACAAAAAACAAACACATTCTTCAACTTTATTATATTAGTAATAGATAAATACTTATATAGAATAACAGAATAGATAGAGACGTTTTTCTTAATGATGATTAGTATGACGGAGAAGGATCGTCTCTCTCGTTACCATCAGCGATATTTTAACTACTGTGGGCGTACTATGGGAAGTGTTGGTTATTGCGCAATAGAAAAACCGTTTGCAGTTCAAACCAAATTATAATTTACGATCAAACTAATCACACTAGCAATTCACACACTGTGGGTACAGGACACAACTATACGGAACGCGCGATGGTTTCTAAACGTGTTCACTGCTTGACCGCCACCGAAAAACTCTGCTTTAACTCTAGTCGAGCGTTATGTTGTAGACTCTGTCGAGCGCTGCCTGGTGGCGCTGGCGTCCCGATTAGTCAAAGTCAAACGATTTATTTAAGGTGGATGCGCTAAGGTAGCCCGCGAAATTCATATTTACTTACGTTTTTTGTAATTTGCAGGTCAGTGTCATGTTGTATGTTGATTAAAATATGATTCGAGACCGTGACTTATATGGGTTTACAGAATTATAATCATTAGAATCAGCAATACAACTCCTTAAGTTAGAATTTGCCTCAAATGTCAAGATTTCATGAAATAGTCGTTCAATAGGGTAATATGAACTTATAGAGATGTATTGATGATATTTGTGATTATAATTCGATAAATAAATATTTGCTACAGCCGCGAATCATATTTCGATCGACATACAACCTGAGACTGACCTGCAAATTGCAAACAACGTAAGAAAATTTGAATTTCGCGGGATCCCTTATTTTTATTATTATTTTTATTCACTTAAGGTAAGTATAACTTATAAACTAAGCCCTACAAAACCGTAGTAGTGGTTTGATTGTGGGTGTGGGGGTCGGTGAGTATCTATACACTCAATAAACTTATTACTTAAAGTCAATTATTATTTAGAGGTAGCACTTTAACATATTTCTAAATAATATGTTTTTAACTTATTTAAAAAAAAACTTTTGTTCATTTCACTACTTATGTCAGCTGGCAAACCATTTAATAGATAATATAGTATTCGTTTTCTAGGGTTCTGTCACCATAGTAATTAGTGACTCCTGGGTACATTGAATTTGCCAGCAGCCATAGAACGTGTGTTATGGTGGTTGTTTACATGAGTTAGGTTATGCTCCTGGGTACCTTGGTGGTTATCTGCTAAAAGATACTTATGTCTGTAACTAATCGGTAGAATTTTACATATTTTAAAAAGTTTCCTATAATCTCCTTTTCAGCTGCTTTTAGTTTTTTGAGTAACACGTAGTTTCAAGAATCGACTTTGAAGAGCTTCTAATTTATCCAAGTTAGTTTTGAATGTTAATCCATAGCTGGCAAGAGCATAACTCATAATAGAATCCATTAATGACATGTATACACATCTTAATATGTTAATGGGAACTTATGTTTTTGCTTAATAATATTCATATGTGTTGCGACCAAGAAAAGTTCTCATCTATTTTCATGCCAAGGTAAGTTACACAGCCAATTATTTCAATAGGTCTAGATTTACAGTCCAGTAAGTTATTAAGGTGACATACATAATTATGGGTAAATAAAGGTGTCCCCCTTAACATATTTCCGAGAAGTATAGCTTATTGATTAATGCCATTATTAGAAGATGATTTACCTAAAAGTTATTTTTAAAAAAACGCTTCTTATTTTCTAGATTTAATAAGTTTTACTTTTTTTTTCTCAAAACTAAACAAAACAACTAACTTAACTAACTTAGCGACTTACATGACGCTATGCACTTACGTTTCGCTGAATAAGCCCTTACTAAATAAGTGCCACAGCTAGCGCATCTACTTCAGGTGCAGTATCCATAATTAGAACGTCAGAATGTATTTAAAAAAATAAGGAAAAGTAATTTTAATACTTTTTTTTAAGCAAAACAAAACAAATAACGAAATAACTATTGACTGATACTCTAATCAAAGCTTCTTTAAGAGCGGCCAAACTCCGATTTACTTCTCTTTTTCAAATTCGCGAATTCGGAACAATGCAAATGGTGGTACCGAAATGATGGCCAATGTGTCAGCTTCAAAACTGCATAAAAACTTCTTCGCTGACTTATCATTATTTTGATGTTTTAGGCCTATACATATAAAAATGCACGGTGGCTCGATTTAGGAGTCCGAGAGTGTATATTATTTACTAGCTGACCCGACCGACGTTTGCTGTCCAAACAAAAAACCCAAAGAAGAAAGGACTTTCAGTTTTTCTTATTTTTCCAATTTTCTGGGAAACTTATCCAATTTTTCTTTCCTTAGAAACCTTATTCGGTCTATGACAAACATTTTAAAACAAAAAATTGCCGGAGCTATCCTCATTCGCTTACCAACGAACAGCATTTTTTTTTTAATAAAGATTAACATCAAGTATTTTCCTTTACTCGTTTAGTCGGAAAAGACATGTGTCATAAAAATTTGGGCCAATTTTTGCCGACTCACGACACGTCTCGACAACGACAAGGCTAATTTATTTGTCTTACGTCTACTGTCACTTGTTAAATGTCTGTGTCGGTTTGTGGGAAGGTTACTGGCTGTCGTGTTGTGTGGTCTATTGTTACAAGTGTATTTAGGTTCTGTTAGTGCACCTAATATCTAGTTATGTGTTGTTCTTATGTAGGAACGTAGTGGGAAAATTGAGTTCACATGATGATGAAGAACGGTTTTATTTCAGACATGATTTATTTATTTTATTCATTTAATAAAATAATTCAAGGATTTATTAAAATGTATTTGGTAGCGTAATTGCATCACGGACATTCTTGAATTTTATTTTTAACTTTGTAAGGATGTGACAATATGCCTCTATAAAGTGCCAAGTAGATTGATGAAGGATTTTGTCGTAATATTAGGTCTTTACCTATGAAATTGCCGTTCTGCAGTACTGGCCATTTCAAATCAAAATAATTTTTGTTTGGCTAAGAATTCTAATTTCAAATTAATTTTATTTTAAAAACATGGATTTTTTTTTCTAAAAGTAGTCATTTCTTTATTGATTAGTGTTACATTTTCATCGCATTTCAATCTTTTTCGTCATCATGGATACGTTAAAAATTCGAGTAATTATGGAATATGAGTACCATCGTGGCAGCAACGCGGCACAAGCGGCACGCAACATCAACGACGTTTACGGAGCTAACACTACAAACCAACGCACCACCTGTTATTGGTTTGCTCGCTTCCGTTCTGGAAATTTCGACCTGAAAAATGAACCTCGCGGTCGTCCGAAGACTTTGGTCGACAATGACGAATTAAAGGCGATTGTGGAAGCTGATGATACACAATCTACGGCTGAATTAGCAGCAGCTTTCGACGTTAGCGTCAAAACAATATTGGTCCATTTGCGTCAAATTGGCAAGGTAAAAAAGCTTGACAAATGGGTGCCCCACGAACTCAATGATCGCCAGCGCGAAGTACGCGTCGAGACGTGCCTTGCACTGCTCAACAGACACACAAATGAAGGAATTTTGAACCGCATTGTTACCTGCGATGAAAAATGGATTCTGTTTGATAACCGTAAGCGCTCAGCAAGTTGGTTGGATCCTGGTTCAGCACCTAAACAATGCCCTAAACGAAAACTTACCCCTAGAAAAGTGATGGTCACTGTTTGGTGGTCTAGCGCCGGTGTGATTCATCACAGCTTCTTACCAAACGGGGTGAGCATTACTGCAGATGTGTACTGTGAAGAACTGAACACAATGATGGAGAAGCTGGCGCATCTCCAACCAGCATTGGTCAATCGCTCGTCTCCGCTGCTCCTGCACGACAACGCGCGACCTCATACTGCACAGCAGACGGTCTCCAAGTTGCAAGAACTGGGGTTGGAAGCTCTCCGTCATCCGCCCTACTCACCAGACCTTGCGCCTACAGACTACTACTTTTTCCAGAATTTGGATAACTTCTTGGCGGGAAAAAAATTTAATACCCGAGAGGCAGTACAAAATGCCTTTGAAGAATTTGTTGCCTCCCGTCCAGCTGATTTCTTTAAGAAGGGCATCAATAAACTGCCACTGCGATGGCAAAGATGCATTGATTGCATGGGTGATTACTTCGATTAATACAAATAAAAAATTCATGAAAAAAATTCGTTTAAATTTTTTCATACAAAACGGCAATTTCATAGGTAAAGACCTATTATTAAAAAAAAAAATGGTAGACTACTAGCAACCCTACCTTGAAACTGTGGGGAAAGTGATTGGTGCGCGACTGTCAAGGCTGACCAGTATAACCGAAAACTAATTTTGTTTTACAGCTGACAAAGGAACAACCGGAGCCATACAGATAATCCGAATTCTAATGGAAAAATGCTGCATCAATAAAAAAACCTCTTTATGGTATTTATTGACATGGAGAAGGCATTTGATAGGATCACAAGGAAGTTAGTATGGCAGGCTCTGCGCACTCCAAATGTACCTGAACAATATATCACCATCGTTCAAGATACGTACTTAGACGCCAAGATCTAGATTAAAAGCCCTGCAGGTATCAGTGACCCGTTCCAAGTCAGCGTGGGCGTCCACCAAGGATCTGCACTTATTCCCTTGATCTTTAATCTTACCATGGGTTATGTCACCAAAAGTTTACAATGCAAAATACCATGGTACATGCTATACGCGGACCAATGGATCTGCAGGAAAGGTTTAGCAAATACGGGAATGAGCTCGAACAGCACGGTCTACCGGGTCAGTCGCACAAAAACGGAGTTCATGAAATGAGACTTCGGTGGTGATGAAGGGACATGTTGCAACATTAACACTGATAATACTACGCTACCCCGAGTCACCCACTTTAAGTACCTTGGCTCTCTTCTTACGACCGATGCCCGCGTCGACGCAGATGCAAGCTATAAAGTCAAGACCGCATGGCTGAAATTACGATGTCTAACTGGAGTACTCTCTGACACCCGTTTGCCAGTACGAACTAAGGGCAACATCTATAAGACGGCTGTCCAACCAACAATGGTATATGAGGTGGAGTCCTGGAAAATAGCAAAAAAACACAAACAGCAATTGCACACAGCCGAAATAAAGATGCTTCGCTGGGCGGGCGGTGTAACACGTCTGGACAGAATAAGCAATGAAAACGTGAGAGGATCTTTCAGAGTGGCCACAACGGACAAACTAAAAAAAAGCAGGCTTAGGTGGTGCGGTGACGTAATGAGAACAGATGATAGATTCTCAGAAAAAACTGGCTTGAATATCCCTGCGAAACGCCTGGGAATAGGAAGACCCCCACTACATGCTGGTCCAGTACCGAGAGGGACATAAAAACGCAGAACCTAACTCTTATGACAACCCAGGAAAGATAGCTCTGGCCTCAGGTAGAACTGGGATTAAGGGATGAAAGACGATGTATTTACTACTAGCTTTTGCCCGCGGCTTCGCTTGCGTGGGTGTCAGAAAATATCCCACGGCGTTCCCGTACTACCAGTATGAAAAGTACCCTAGCAATTAATGCAGGTAAACTATCTGTGTGCCATTAGCCGTTTTTGCGCCAATCTAGAACATACATCCAGACAAAAATTCAAAAAACTATATGTTCGGAAAAAAAATAACAATTACTTTTAAAAAAAATATGCAATGTACAGTTTTGTCTTCGTTACCATTTTATTATATTTATAGATTACCACTTACTTTTATTTTAGAGATGGGAACCCAATACAAGAGTATTGGGTTCCCATCTCTAAATATTCATATCTCACCAATTTCAACTCTCAGAGACGTCACCCAAAAACCAATTAATCACCACCAGCAACAAAATTGAAATGTTTTTATTATTAAAATAGATCTTACATTTTTTAGATGACTTTTCGGAAAGACAAAATGTCATTTGGTTTTTAAGGCAAAAATGAAATTCAAGGATCGTTTCATACATTTTTTTTGCCATTAGACGAAACACAATTTGTTTACAGAGAAAGTCCTTTTCATTTACAAGTAGCTTCCCTACAAAATACTGGTATAGAATACTAGCTTCTGCCCACGACTTTGTCCGCGTGAAATTTCTTGTTTTACGAGTAACATAAAATATATCCTTTTACTCTCGGCAATACAGTTGCTTCAAATAAGTGAAAGAATTTTCGGAATCGGATCGTTAGTTTCGAAAATGATACCCCGTACATACAAACACACAAATGTTACCTCTTTATAGTATTAGTATAGACTGAAAGCATTAAATCAATTCTAATGCAAAAAGCGCAATATTATCAATCGGATTATCAGTTTATTCAAAAAAAGATTCATATTCTAAATGTTCTGATAGTCTATGAAAATGCAGCAGTACTGTTAGTCTATGGAAATGTAGCCGTCTGTACAGCCACAGGCATGTTTTTGAATAGGTGCAGCATCGCAAGTAATTGCGAGCGCAACTGCATTGATGCTAGATCACGTTCCTATCGATTTTAGTCTGTATTGGTATCTTTGTCACAGACACATAATTATGATTAGTATTAAAAGTAATCATCATACCGTAGTATAAGTATTATTTAGATGTGACACCGGCTAAGCGAAATCGATATCAATGTCTTGTTTAAACACCTTTTTAGTTGGCGTTTTTGTCGCAGTTAGGATTAAGATTTTAATTTTCTTTTTTATTCCAATTATTTTGAGGTTTATGTTTACAACAACAAACAAACAACAACAACAACACACCAAAAACAAAAACAACAACAACAATAAACAACAAACAACAGCAAGGAAACAACAACAACAAACGACAACTCAACAACAACAACAAACAACAACAAGACAGCAACAACAACAACAACAATATATACAACAATATATTTTTTGAAAGTACTCCTTAAGACCTTTTATTTGACATCCCACACAATACGAAAGCATAAAAAAAAACAGAGACCCGACTTTTTGGATGTATCGTTCGTCATATCGATTTTCTTCGTATAAAACGTAGCCTATGTCACCCGAACCATAATAACGAATCGATTTACACCTCATTCATCAAAATCGTATGAGTAGTTTAGGCGCTACGGTGGAACACGTAAATATAATGTATATGCCTGTTTTGATATCCGTAATAAAATAAGTTACATAGTTCTTATTAGTTCATAGTAGATGGACAGTATGCTGCGGGGTGCGCGCACGCTCGCTGTTTTTACAACAAGCATTTCCATCATATCGATATGCTTGCTGTTTCTGCTGGTAGATTCAAAAATATTGTACTCAAAACACTGAGTCACTCTTAATTTTAATTCTGTTTTGTATGCCTTGATGAGCTTTTTCTTTGTTTGCTTATTTTACTTTTGTTTTACTATTTAACACAAAAAATGTTTTCATTACTTCGTACATCGACATAGAATCGCTACTGGAGCTTCAAACAAAAACCGATAGCTATTGAATCGTAAAACCATTGACACCTAACTAGCCTAGTTTTAGTTTTATTATGTATTAGTAAAATTGGACTGCCTCGTTGGTCTAGTGGTCGCAAGCGCTACTGCTTAGCATGAGGTCCTGGGTTCGATTCCCGGGTCGGGCAAAGTGTTATTGGGTTTTTCCATCTGGAATTTCTCGGTAGTAGCCCGGAGTCTGGATTTGTGCCCGGTTGATGGCAATAGGTTCGCCCCCTATTACATGGGCCTTAAACATAACTGGCGAAATGTGGGTGTACTATAGGTACACCTCTGCCTAACCCTTCGGGGAATACAGGCGTGATGTTATGTTATGTTATGTATTAGTTTGTTATTTTGTAATTTTGTGTATATTATATAAGGGCCTCAGTTGCCTGACAATATACGAATTATTATTATTAAACGTGTGTTGTAAATTGTTGGCGATGTTAACTTCTATTGCTCGTAGCACGTGTTTATACAGCGAATATCAGAAATGTGTGGTCATAGATAGATAGATAGATAGATAGAATACTCTTTATTAAGGACACCATAAAAAATACAGATATAAATATGTATATAATTTTTACAAGGGGTGACACAATGGGCGGTCTTATCGCTAAAAACAATTTTCATCATGTTTAATTTATTTAAGAATCGTATTTAAGGCTGTGGTACAGACCATCAAACTGAGCAATTTTCTCCATAAGGCCAACATTGTAATAGCGAAAAAAATATCAGCTGTCCCATAAAATTGGGTAGAGGACGTATTGAAGTTTTGTTTCGGACGGTTGATTATATTTTTTCGGGATAACGACAATGCTTCAATGGAGCCAGTTACCTATTCAGTTCGATGGTCTGTACCTTATATATATACCTTTGCCCGCGGCTTCTCCCGCGTGGATGTCGGAAATAATCCCACGGGAACGTACTACCGGGATAAAAAGTATACTACATGTTAATCCAAGTTACAAACTATCTGTTCTGCAAATTTCATCCAAATCCGGTCAAGAGTTTTTGCGTGAAAGAGTAACAAACATCCATCCATCCATCCATCCATCCTCACAAACTTTCACATTTATAATATTAGTAGGATATGTACCCTTATTTTTTTATATTTATAATATTAGTAGGATATGACCACGTATGCATATATACACGCTGCGCTGTAGGTATGTAAATGTGGATTGCAATGTGATGTGTGCAATGTGATTGAAATGTGATTGCATTGTGTGTTGTGTTTGCTTCTTTTTTTTTTCTGTGTTAGTAAGTTTTTCTCTGCGTCATGTTTGCCGCAAATAAACGTATTTTCTTTTTTTTCTTTTAAAGAGATACACTGAAAACATGGATTATTTGCAACGTGATTTAAGGAATGAAGAGAATACTGTTAATAGGGCTTTTAAGCGGCTGAAAGAGATTTTTGGAAGGAAAGAGACATGCTGCATCGACTCGAAATTAATTAGGAAGCCATCATTATACTCCTTAAATGGTGATGGCTGATTAAGACGAAAGTGGAGAATTTCTCGTATGTACTCGTATAATTAGATATGTCTCGTTCTTCAAATAGCCGGGTGAATTTGCAGGCATAGCTAGTCGGATCTTCTGAAAATAGACCATTGTTATGCAAGGGATAATCTGCCAGCTGCCCACGCGTTTCCCATCCAGTTTGATAACTTTATCAACTTGCGTAGGAGTTTCCGCTTCTTAGAGTTAAACAAGCTTATCGTACCCGGTTCCATCTTTTATCGTTTAGTTTTTAGGGCTCGCATTTAATCTAACCTCTGAAGACTTATGGGGGATTTCTGTTAAGGTTCTTATAGAAATCATTGACACAATTGCCCCTGTCCTAACAGGCATATTTAATCAATGTTTAGACAGCGGTACGTTTCCTGATTTAATGAAACATAGTAAAGTAATACCAATTTTCAAAACAGATAGTAAGGGTGATCCCTCTTATTATAGACCTATATCTGTGCTACCAGCATTGAGTAAAATCTATGAAAAAATCATGCTAGACCAGATGTTGTCACATTTTAACTCAAATGGGATTTTAGATAGTCTCCAATTTGGTTTCACGAAAGGTAGGTCGACGACTGACGCGGGAGTAAAACTCATCAGTCACATATTGGAATCTTGGGAGAAGTTCCAGAATGCGATTGGCATTTTCTGTGACCTCTCAAAAGCGTTTGACTGCGTTGACCACAATACACTGTTCTGTACATTACACCACTACGGAATTCGTGGACAAGCTGCTGATCTTCTTCTTTCCTGTCTATCAAACAGGCAGCAAAAAGTAAACTTAAACGGGGCGACGTCCTCGGGGTCCTTAGTTAAGATGGGCGTACCTCAAGGTTCAATTCTTGCCCTTTCCTATTTCTAGTTTATATTAATGACCTGCCTTACATGATGGCTAACTTATCGGATATAATTTTATTCGCTGATGACACTTCTCTTATTTTTAAAAAAGATAGAAAAGATACGGATGTCTTACATGTGAACGATAGTCTGGCGGTGCTTTCGAAATGGTTCGCAGCAAATAATCTTTTACTTAATGCGAACAAAACTAAATGTCTTAAGTTTTCATTACCAAATGCACCCCAAGTGGGTCTAAATTTAAAACTTGATGGCAAGGAACTAGATGTTATTACGGAAACTGTATTTCTAGGAATTACTTTAGATTCAAAATTGCAATGGGATGCCCACATTAGAGCTCTTTCAGGTAGATTAAGTTCAGCTGCATATGCAGTAAGAAAAATAAGGCAGTTGACTGATATAGCCACTGCTAGGTTAGTATACTTTGCTTATTTCCACAGTATTATGTCTTATGGTGTTCTGCTGTGGGAATTGGCAGAAATTGATATACTAACTCTGCCTTCTCTTTATATCTTAGAAAGTATTTTGTATGTTCGCAAAAACTTAGGACTTTTCAAAATAAGAAGTGATTTCCATAATATAAATACACGAAGTAAAAATTAAATTGTAATACCCAAATTTAGATTAACTAAAACAAGCAAGTCATCTCTTATAAACAGTATCCGCTTTTATAACAAGTTGCCAAAGTCAGTTACAGAACTTAGCGATGGAAAGTTCAAAACCCACATCAAAAGTATACTTATCGAAAATGCATATTATAACATTAAAGACTACGTTGAAGACAAGGAAGTTTGGCAATAATTCCTTCTGCACATGTGGCTTCCCTGGTACCACATTAACGGCATCACTAAGTAAATGTCTATTAACTGTTCCCAAATTCTTTTTACTTAGTTCTTTGACATAATCTCATTATTTGACATTATATACCTCAGATTCTTATTTCAACTCCTTATTTATGGCTTTTGAGGATAGGATTTTGATTCAGATTTATTACAGTTGTAGTGGCAATCATGTCATTTGGTCTAAATAGGCTTTTATTTTTATATAGATTCTTCTATATTTTGTGAATGTGAGAACGTTATAGGCCTAACTTGTAGACTGTAGATTTGTGGACATTTTTATATTTTGTTGAGTACCTGTTACTTGTTGACAGGCCTACACTGTCCTCCCATATCTATCAATACTGTAATTGGAAATATTGTAAAAGCCCCTTATTTTTAAAAGAGTAGACATGGAGTTTCTTGCCGGCTCTTCTCCATAGGAAACAACTAATTGGAACCGGGCACCTAGCTTCTGACGTTTCATAAGTGCCCATGTTGGTTTAAGTGAAATAAAATATTTTGATTTGATTTGATTGACTCTAATAATTCCCATTTTGCTTTCCTAAAAATATTATTGAAACCTCCAATATAATGATTCGTCATCTTTTTGTGAACCTCTAAAAATAATTCCTATTTTGGGGTCCTAAAAATAATAAATAGGCAAGTAACTGCGACAAATTCGGCTCGTGCGTGATTGGTCACAGATCCAACCCAACCTAACCCTTTTGGTCCGGGTACTAAGCTTAGTTACTGCGGCCAACTATGAGGCCAAAAATGCCTAAAAGATAAAAAGAGGATCAATTATTTAAAAAAGTGTTCATCATTACAATATCAATAACATTTTAGGGGGTCAGTTAAATATTGATTTAAATTTTAAATTAAATTGCAATAATAATAGAAAAGCTGAATGAAAAGTATTATAACGTCAGATTTCTATTGTGTAGAGCCACTTTCCTAACGTTGCAGTTTTTATGACTCAATCACGATTATCGTAGTCTGCCAGTAAGTATGTGCTGTAGGTACTTTGTTGTCTAAAATATTAATGTAAAGCTACCTCTTTGTCAAGTTTGCTCCCGCTTCAAGCTTAACATGAGAAATCCATTAAAATCAACGGCAGTCACTTTAGGTCAATAAGCATAAAAGTTTTAAAAATATTCACTGACCCAATTCACTAGAGCCACTTCCCCAGCATTTTCCCACAACACTATTCACACGAATGTTAGCCACCACTATTTTTCAGTAACTACACAAAAACTATAAAAGAAATACCGTAAAAATGGCGCTTTTAAAAATCAAATTTACAAAAATCTGTTCGCTTGCATATCCCTGTTTTAGTAACACGAATTTATGTTAAAAAAAACGGAGAGGTGTCGCACAGAGTCGCACTCTCTGGGTATGTAAATCAAGGGGAGCGTAGCTTCGCAAATTGCGCCAGAGAATATATGCTAGCTTTAAAAACTACAAAAGCATACGGGCTGGATATAATGTATGCTAGTTTTAACACCTAGTGTAGTCGTATAAATGTCTAATTTTCGTATATTTGTGGTGCGTATTACTTTTATCCACAATGTATAATTTCTTCTCATGCAGTTTTTGAGCGTGCTTGAATAGTTTTTTAGATTTTACCTCGGGGGGAGCATCTTTTCTTACTAAGCAAATCGAACAGTTTGTTTTGGTTTCTTGATAGTAAATAATAAGACATGCATAAACCAGAATGTTTTTCAAGAAAAAAGTTATAACACTGAAGTATTTGTTACAGTTTTGGCAGTGGGCTTCATCGCATGATGGAAACAATCAACAGTCAGGAGCAGGTAATTAGGACGATTTTCAGAGAAAGTTACATTGCATAAAAATTATGAATGACACCTGGTGGCCCTGTGGTAACGGCTCCGACTTACGAGTTGTATGTTGTGGGTTCGAAACTAAACAGGCGTTTTACTTTATGTAAATAACTTTTATCACCACTGCTCTCAAAACGGTGAAGGAAAACATCGTGAGTACGAGTAAACCCGGCATGTCCAAGAAATTAAAATTCTAAGACATGTGACTTCTACCAACCTGCAATAGGCCCGTGTTGTAGATTACAGCCCACTCCCTCTCGAAGAGAAAAGGCCAGTATCCTAGCAGTGAAAATTTCTACAGTCCAACCTCAGAAGTCCACTACAGTACAATCTCCAATCACTCTTGCAACTTTCAATAACTACAGAACTTATTGAACTCACCAATTCACTGACACGGGGAGCGAAAAGTACTCAAATAAAAGACGAAATGATGATATATCAAAAGGGCTTTATGCATATTGAGGGCGCGCCCGTAAATTCGGCCTGGCGTACCAGCCTAGCTGTGACGTCAGAAAGAAATCCGTACAACTCACCAGTTACGGAGCTCAATATTTTTAGGATGCTTTACGGTTGACTTCATTATTTTTCGTACCATTTAATGTGACATACTGGAGTTTTAGAGAGTTGCTTTATATGATATTCTGTTGTATGATATTTTTCTGAAATATGTAGGTAAATATCAAGCTTGAAGTACTGAGATCTATTTAAAACGTTACTAAGTTTCCGTTTCTATAATAATATGTAATAATAATAATTATTTAAACTCAAACACAAACTCAAAGCATTTATTTCAAATAAACCAATTACAGGCACTTTTGAATTGACAAAGGGTCAGTCGGTCAGAAAAATGAAGCTAGTTGCCCATTCCAAAGCGTAGTAGGTACCTATGGAGAAGAACGGGCTAGAAACTCCTTGGACACTCTTTTAAATCAACATATAGTTATAAAAAAAAATTTTTTTACGTCATTCATGTTCAAATTAAAAATGTGAGAACGATGTAGAAAGACATGTTTATTGACATAATATGTTACCTATAGAAACTTGTTTGAAGCCTCTGACTCCTGAACTAGGTGAACCAGAGGGCCTAAACAAAAACGTTTCTGAAAGCGTTAACGCCAGACGCTAACGTCAAAATGTATGGCAATGACATTACCTGTGGAAAGGACACGTAATGTCACGTGTTAAGCAAATGTCAACTCCGTACAATTTGATTTTCCGTTGGCGTTTACGCTTACAGAAAAGGGATTTTGTCTAGGCCCCCTGTATGTCAGGAGTCAGCGCCCTCCCTATTTTATTTGGCTTAGGTACTAATGTCAACATAGGAATAGACTAACATAATTATGTGCTACAAAATACAAATTTAAAGAAGTAAAAAATCATTTTATCCTGCACTTATCAGTTGTCAGTGACAGGAATAACGCCTAGTCTAAGTACTGCTAACTAACGTGTATTGTATACACGGTGGAAGGGACATCGACGTGCAACCTGATACCATGGATTCAGTACATGATTCTGAATCCCCTTGCGTTGAAACTTTTTGTCGGTTATTAAAATAAAAAAAATGCTGTTCAGTACATTTTGACCGCGTAGGCATTGCACTTTTCTATTAAACATCAGTTTTTTTTTTTATAACCAACTTAATATTTCTACACTAGGGGTCTATAGAATCATGTGCTGAATTCATGGTTACAGTTTGCACGTCGATGTCTCTGCCACCCTGTATAGTAGATCTCGGCCTTCAGGCACTTGTCCCGCCGCACCGCCGAGAAGCGAGTTAGCAACTAAAAACAAGTTGACGAGCAACGACCACCGAGTGCGCGACGTCCACGAGCGATTACTCGCTGATAAAGTGTTTCTATCTTACGAAGCGACGCGTGCTTTACTCGTGGTAACCAAGTATACAAACACGCTGTGAATGTGTGTGTAAGCGCAAGAGCTCTCGGTACAGTACGGGACACGGGCAAAGTCGGAAGCGTGTGTGTGTGTTTTTGATAGCTCTTGTCGTTGCGACAAACAAGTACTCGCCGGCAGCGATCAACTATTAATATTAGGTCCTTACATATGAAATTGATGTTTTATAGAACTGGCCACTTTGATCTCAAAAAGCCGGCGTTTGGTTAAGAATTCCGAATTCAAATTTATTTCAATTTAAAGCGTGTCTATTTGTGTTTCGAAATAGTTTGTAATAATTCATTTGTTTTCGCGCCATTTAATTTTGTTTTGATATCGTTCTGTGCTCAATATAGAAAACATAAAATATCGCATTATTTTCGAGTACGAATTCCATCGTGGCACTAGCGCTGCAGAAACAGCTCGAAGGATTAATAATGTGTACGGAGAAGCCATTGTAAAAGAAAACACAGTACGTTTTTGGTTCCAACGCTTTCGTTCTGGAAATTTTGATCTCCAGAACAAACCTCGTGGACGGCCGGAGGCCCTAGTTGTCAATGAGGAATTGAAAGTGATCGTGGAAGCGGATCCATCTCAAACCACGCCAGAATTAGCTGCAGGCTTCGGTATGAGTGATAAAACCATTTTGAATCATTTGAAACAAATTGGAAAAGTGAAAAGCTTGAAAAATGGGTACCGCATGAACTAAGTGAAGCAAACCAACAAACATGAGTCGACTGCTGCGTCACGTTACTCAACCGTCACAATAACGAGGGGATTTTGAATCGGATCATTACTTGTGATGAAAAATGGATCCTATACGATAATCGGAAACGCTCATAACAGTGGTTAAATCCAGGAGAACCGGCAAAATCTTGCCCCAAGCGAAAGTTGACTCAAAAAAAGGTACTGGTTAGTGTCTGGTGGACCAGCGTTGGTGTCATCCACTACAGCTTCCTAAGATCTGGTCAGACGATTACGGCAGATCTGTAATGCCGAAAATTGGAAACCATGATGGAAAAGCTAGCCGTTAAACAGCCGAGATTGGTCAACCGCTCTAGCCCACTGCTGCTTCAGGACAACGCTAGACCACACACCGCACAACAGACGGTGTCGTAACTAGAGGAGCTAGGATTGGAATGTCTCCGTCACCCACCATACTCCCCGGACCTTGCTCTAACCGATTACCACTTTTTTCGGAATTTGGACAAATTTCTTAATTGGAAAAAAATTCAATTCAGATGAGGCAGTCCAAAACACCTTCAAAGATTTTGTTGATTCTCGCTCTCGCAATTTTTTCAGCAAAGGAATCAATGAACTCACTATAAAATGGCAAAAGTGCATAGATCACAACGGTACCTACTTTGATTGAATAAATTAAAAAAATGTAATACAAAAATAGTTTTGCTTTTTCCATATAAAACATCAATTTCATATGTAAGGACCTAATATATGTATCTCTTTTACTTACTCGGGACCAACAATCTTTTGCACATTTCTTGAGCGAGAAAATCAATGATAGCTAATAGCAAGTCGTTTCCTTGTTGGCGCTGGGACTGGTGCCTTAAGCAATGTGACGGTAACTACTTAAATACGATCGTTACACCCAGAGCAGGCTAATCTCTGTACATGGACTTCCTCATTTCCTCTAAATACCTAGGTAGCTACGATGGTCCCTATAATCATCTTTCAATGGCCGCCATCTTTAGCAACGCACAGTTCTCATTGGTCAATTAGCATGCATGAGGGTTCAGAAGAGTGATGAAGCGATCGACGGTATAATGTTTCCCATGGGCCTTTTTCACCTAGTTTCTGCTACAAAGAAAAAGCCAGCGTTTTTCTTTATGTATTTTCACATCCATCAAACTATGTAACTTGCGGTCCAATATTGTGATCGATTTTTCACCGATTTCCCGAAATTAGACTTGATATTGGCTGGTTGGCAGGTTTGGTTGGTTGGTTGGGGTTGGCTTGGGTTTGGCTTGGTATTTAATCACTTATTAAATGAATGATTTTGCGCCCGTTCGCCGTTCGTGTAGGTTGAAAGTTTTGCACTAACTTTTCCAACTTACTTAGTACCTATCCATCATCAGATAAGCTTTCTGACATAGTAGGTACCTACGTTTGAGAATGGTATCAGAACTACACAGATATAAAAAAAATATCAACCAGATTACACGAAGTGGATGAAGATGAAAAAAATTTTTTTGGAAGTCAGTTGTTTTTTTTTTTGTAAAAAAGTTTTTATTTTTGTCTTTTTAGTTGTGGTACCAACCCCCACACAAATTCGTATAACACTACTTGCTATGTAAATAACAGTGACAGGAATTTATAAGATCATCAATATACACTAAGTGGAAAAATACGTATGATTGAAGCTAACTGAAAAACTACCCAAGCACAGTTAATAAAATTTGTATGGAACCTCTGAGGCAAAACTACTGAAAAAAAAAATTCGAAATCGATCCACAATTGCCGGAGATATCGAGTAACAACGTGCAAAAAAAAAACATACAGAGGAACTGAGAACCTCCTCCTTTTTTAAATCGGTTAAAAATATAACCGTTCGTTCCATGTGTGAAACTTAATAACATCGTTCCAATAGTACCTCCTAAAGCATAGTTAACCAAAGACCAATAAAAAATCAATAACCTCCATTTATCACCTATAAAGATGACGTAAAAACATATTTCTTTACCTAATTAAATATTATTTCACGGATACACCTTCCCATTAATTTTAATAGACTATCATCGAACGGCTATGATCGCACCTTTGGACCAACTAGGAACCTTTCAGGATCATTTATGACGTCATAAAAGCTTTTGGCAACAAAAGGGTGTGTTGTATTTAATGCCCTTATTATATGGATGCCAATAAATAGACGAAATTGGCAAGTTTGTTGTTCGAACGGATATTGTTTCGGTGGTGAAAGTGAACGCGTTGTTTTTGAGTGCGAAATTGTTGCCAGTATTTTCGCGATGTTAAAGGCACCTGATGAACACGAGGTCTCTAGATAATGCTAGGTATTTGAGTGATTCATAAAACATCAAATGCCCATACACACATGAGATGTTGTACTTGTATCTATCACTCAAGCAATTGGTTAGCATTATCTAGTGATAAGTGGAAACGCTAGAAGGACGCCCTAGAAGGACACAGTGACCTTATTGGTGATGTTCTTCAGAAAGGTTAGTTGCGTAGTACTCGAAACCGGCGTGCGTCTATGACCAGCACGCGTAGCATTACCACCATAAAAACGGGTTTTGTCGACGGAGGAATACACATAATGAAAGATTGTATATTTAGAAATCTGTCATTTTGTTTATGGTTGTCATGCTACGCATGCAGATCTAAGAACGTAAAAGAAACAAAAGAAGTATGTAAGGATCGTAGCAGGTGGCGATCTGAAGTTTCTGCCTACCTCCATGGGAAGATAGCGTGAGTTTATGTGTATCTAGTGATCTCTTGTACATTACGTGCCTGATTATGCAAACACACTAATAACGAAAGGGGTCAGTGGGCCATAGAGCAACACAGGCCCCGGCGGACCGGAGTCCGCCCGGGCCTGTGTTGCTCTATGCAGTGAGCAAACGAATCTTGTGGCTATGATTTACGGCGTGGATTCACCGTTTTTATTCTAACATTGCTGGATTTATCGTGCCTATCAAAAATAATAGGTCGGAATAAAGTTTTTTTTTGTATTTTATGGGTATAAAGTTGTATAATGCAGTAAAATCTCTTTGGCTGTACCTACTGTTTGCATCTGGCTGGTGTTAATACCATTAAGTTGATGATATTTTAAAATAGTAAAATACAAAGTCAAAACGATTTCCCGCCATTGTTCAATTGTTTTTCTGTCCGCCAAAATGAGTGAATCTAACGAAGAAATTCGGTACATTTTGAAGTTTTATTACAAAAAAAGGGAAAAAGTGAGTCGAGCCGCGAAAAAAATATGTGACGTTTATGGACTTAACGCAGTGTCCGTAAGAGTAGCACAAAGTTGGTTCAAGCGTTTTAAGTCCGCGAATTTTGTTGTCGAAGATGCAGCTCGCTCTGGTCGCCCTGTTACGGATAAAGTCGAATGCCATTTTTGAAAAAGTAGAGCAAGTTTGGCATTTTAGTACTTATAACATAGCCGAAGAGTTAGGAGTTTACTTCAAAACAGTTTGACCCATTTGAAAAAGTCTGGATATACAAAAAAAGCTCGATCTTTGGGTGACACACGAGCTTTTAGTCCTGAATTTGTATATAAAAAAGAAAAAACCCCAACCTTTAACGGAATAAAAACTTGAACTACTGTTTCTTATACAATATTTATAATACCAAATGTTTACATTCCATCATAAAAATATTTTATAGCTGAAGTGATAAAAATACAGTAATAATATATTTATGTATTCTGCGAACCTACACAGTCTATAAAAATCTATAAATCGAACTTAGTTTATAGGCTGAAGCATGATGTACCTACAATAGAAAATTTCCTTTTGCACAACGAAAGAAAAATAATGATCAACATATTATTATCCCTGAAAAGCCTATTAATATAGAACAGCCGAAGCAAGATAAATGTTCTAAAATAAATTCTACAAGTATCCAGGATATTATTGAAAAAACTTTTTTACAAAAAAACAACCGACTTCCAAAAAAAACACTAAAAGACGTGAAAAATAACTTTAATTTCGGAAGCCGGTGCCTTTGGTTTTGTATTTTCGTGTTTGGCCACCGACTTCCGAAATTAAAGTTATTTTTCACGTCTTTTAGTGTTTTTTTTGGAAGTCGGTTGTTTTTTTGTAAAAAAGTTTTTATTTTTCACTTTTTAGTTGCGGTACCTACGCCACACAAATTCGTATACCACTACTTGGTGTGTAAATAACAGTGACAGGAAATTATTAACACATCATCCATATAAACTAAGTGGAAAAAATCTGTAGTATTAAGGATAACTCAAAAACTACTGGTCAGACCTTGATCAAATTTAAATGGGACCACATGTGAAGCACCACCTATCAAATAAAAAAAGAATCATCCAAATCGGTTCACCCAGAAAAAAGTTATGAGCTAACACACATAAAAAAAAAAAAAAAAAAAAAAAAAAAAAAAAAAAACATACAGACGAATTGAGAACCTCCTCCTTTTTGTGAAGTCGGTTAAAAAGATACCAGCCCATGTGCGTGTAAGAAAAGACAGCTGCCAGCCGCCAGCTTTGCTCACAAGAATAAACTATGCATACTGAGCACGAGTAGTACGAATAAAATACTATCCATAGCACAAAATACCTTCGCAAAAAATGTTGACTGTTGTCACTATTTACTACGCAACGGGAAAACTGAACATCTCTTGAAAGTTGAAACGTTTAAAAGAAAAGCTTGTGAAGTTCACTATGAATGACTTTTGTGTACTTCTTTTAGGCGATGAAGACTTTAAAAATACTAATAATTATTTTGAAATTATATTCCGTATCACAGAAATTATTCAAAACATAAATCATACGAATGTGATCATATGTTTACCGACGTATAAAAATGGATACTATGCTAATTTATTTAACAGTAGAATAGAAACTTTCAATAACCTCTTGTATCTAGATGTACTGACATATGAACATTTATATCTGTTAACTGTTATGTCTGTTTGACTGCCTCGTTGGTCTAGTGGTTGCAAGCGCTACTGCTGAGCATGAGGTCTCGGGTTCGATTCCCGGGTCGGGCAAAGTGTTATTGGGTTTTTCCATCTGGAATTTCTCAGTGGCAGCCCGGAGTCTGGATTTGTTCCCGGTTGATGGCAATAGGCTCGCCCCCTATTACATGGGACTTAAACATAACTGGCGAAATGTCGGTGTACTATAGGTACACCTCTGCCTAACCCTTCGGGGAATACAGGCGTGATGTTATGTTATGTTATATCTGTTAGACAGTAATTTAAATTTATCCTTTGACTACAAAATGTGTAATAAACGAATTGGCTTAATGATAAATGATTTATTTCTGTAAGTAGGTTTATACAAACACTTTACACGTCAATCATATTTTTAAAACTAGATGAGGTCGGCGTTTCCTATCTGACTATTCTGAGAAGAAAGGCCGAAACAAACTCAGAGGTCACAGTCTCTTTTAAAGTCCAGACATTATCTTGGTCAGATCATGTGAAGACCATGTAGATTTATGTCTGTATTGGTCTTTTGAGGAAAAACCACACAGAATGAGTGGACCTGTCCAGTCAGTGCACGCATTTGTCACTAATCGTGAAGCTCAACTCAGAACTTACGGAGGTACGAGTATAAGTAACCAATGTATGTATAATAAGTAACCATGGAATGCATATAATATTCAAGGACATAGATAGTTTAATAATAGACATACAATATAATAATAGTTTAAGTGATACAATTGACATAACCATTGATAATAATTTGACAAATAAGGATACTTTTTTTCTTGACTAAATATTTATGTATATTACATCAGAACATTGCCGGTCTCGTTAGTAAATCTGACGCTCTGTCAGTCTGTTTATGTGAACTTTCAGAACGAGATGTTGATGTAGATATAATATGAATCTCAGAGCATTTTATGATGGCCGGCTGTGAGAATCAGCTACACTTACCTAATTATAGTTTAGCTGCTTCAGCTGCTTGTTATAGTAGACAGACAAGTAAGCGAGGCGGTGCATGTATACTTGTTAAGCATGGTATTCAATGGAAGGAATTGGCCAATGTAGCAAACATGTCCTCGCAAAGTATATTCGAGTGTTGTGCACTTAAATTGACGGACTATAACATTATAATTGTGTGTATTTATAGAGTACCTAACTCAAATAATATCAATGAGTTTTTTGATAAACTGGAAACTCTTTTAAAATATTTATCAAAACAACGATGTAAGCATATAGTTTTAGCTGGTGATAACAACATCGAAATTTTGAAGAGAAGTAAACTGTCAGCCGAATTCGAGTGTATTCTTTTAAATTTTAATTTACAATTAGCTTTGAGACAACCAACTCGGGCTGCGAGCCAAACATGCCTAGAATTTTGCGCATAATTTTAACAAGCAACGTTGTAGATCAGAGGTATTGGAGTTCGCGCTATCCGATCACACAGCACAACTATTAAAGTGCCCCGTTAAAAAAAAGGATCTTCTTAAGTATTATCGCAAAAGTACACGAGACTACAGTCTGATAAATATAGAAAAATTCAAGACTTGTCTAAGCAGTCTATCCTTCTCAGACATTTGTACGAGATGGACGTTCCTAATGCAGCCTACAACTGTTTTATTGAAACGTTCCAATCATTCTATGAATTATGTTTCCCCAGCAAAATGATTACCATTAAAACTACAAAAAAACCAACTTGGGTATTACGTGGGATAAAGTTGTGTAGTAAAAACAAACGGAAGCTTCTATGGGAATATAGGTTAAAACCAAGTCAAGCTAATAGAGATAAATTCAAAAGATATTCAAAATTACTCAAACGAATTATGAATCAAACTCAGAAAGCACAAAACAATTACAATATTAAAACATCTAATAATAAGTCTAAGACTACGTGGCAAATAATTAATAAGAGTAAATACAATGCCCCGAAAAACTCAATTTCTTGCATCAAATTTGAAAGTATAGACATCATACACCCAAAGGACATTGCCAATACATTTAATAATTATTTTATAGACAAAATACAACCAACAATTAACGCGGGAACTAACTCAACGTCATTAATTCTTGGCAGAGCTAGCAGTCTATGTTTATGGCTCCATCTACGCCCTATGACATACTAAATATTATAATGAAGCTAAAAAATACGAACAGCGTTGGCTACGATGGTATTGCCACAAAAATATTAAAAGCAGTTGCATTCGAAATATGTACTCATTTGTGTTTCATTTAATCTTGGCATAAGTGCAGGTATATTTCCTGATGCATTAAAGAAGTTTATAGTGAAACCGCTATATAAGAAAGATAATCACGAGTTAATAATAAATTACAGACCGATCGCGCTTATACCAGTTTTAATAATAATAATAATAATAGCGCCTCAACCATGAGCGCCGTGTCACCGGTCGCTGCAGTTGCGTCGAGCTCGAGCGACGAGTTTTTCTCCCCACCGTCGTCACCTACGCCACCACGACAGCGAGGAAGAGGACGGCCACCAGCGGGCTTGGGATCTCGAGGCCAACAGGCCTCGAACGGGGTCCTCGCTGCCGGTGGAAATGTGTCGCGCATGCGATGGACCCAGTCCATTAATGTAAATGTGATGCGCGCATATTACGGGGCTACAGAGGGAGGAATTAACCTTACAGCGTACCGAAATCGGATGCTCTCTCTGTTTCAGGTGCTTGAACCAGCCGTAAACGTCTCGGCCCAACGATTGTCGGATCAGGTGCGCGTCATTCGACACAATCATAGATTGGATGACGCTACACTTGATCGGCTACGCTTGGAAATGCAGAGTAGCTCTGCTAGTAATCCTTCCCCCCACCAGAATTTCGTGCATGCGCCTGCCGTGGTTCCACTGCGGACAAACCAGCAAGATGTGGAGGAGGACACTAGGGCTATATCTGCAGATAACCTGTGCAATGTGGAATTAAGGAGCATTCTGGAGGATGCGATCCGTGAGTACCGGTTCACATCATCTGATCTTAGACCACGGCTACCACGTTTGCCCATGAATAAAAAAAATAGAGCACTGGTGTCTGCCTTGGATGCGCTGTTACCAAATTTAATTGAAAACAGCGCAGACCTTTGCGATACACACTCAATCTTGTATTGCACGGCTGTTGCGGCATGTCGTATAGCTCGTGTCAAATTTCCGAACACTGACCGAACTGCACAGCTGAAACCCGCCGCACCAGCCTGGCAGTGCAGGATTGAGCGTCGTATTAATGAGGCCAGTGTGCTCATCGGGAAGCTCACCTGCTTCAGGGAGGGCAATACACGCCCAAGGGTGATGCGCTTTGTGAGGCAGGCCTTCTTGGGAACTAATATTAGTCCTCGAGAATATATATCCTGTGTCACAGAGCGCATCGACTTCCTGAAGCAGAAAGTTTATGCATGGGCAAACCGTATCCGTCGGTATAGACGAAGAGTGGATCGGTACACTCAGAACCGCATGTTCCAGAAAGATGAAAGGTGGGTATACAGAGCTTGGGAGCGACCCATTCCCACTCAAGGTGTGACTGACGTGCTTCCACCGGATAATGATACAGTGAGTGCTTTTTGGCGAAGCATTTGGTCGGTGCCCGTCAGTCATACTGAAGGTGATTGGATGCGTGTTGTTGAGCAGGCGTGCGATTCAATACCAGAAATGGAGGCTATTAGCATTAGTCCTCTAGATGTGGCTCGTGCAGTCCGTCCGTTGCCTAACTGGAAGTCCCCAGGACCGGAAGGACTGCACAATTTCTGGATTAAATGGCTACAAAGGTCACACGCCTGCTTAGCCTCTCAATTCCAGTCATCTTTAGAGACTGGGTCGCTACCACTGTTGTTTACGACAGGTGTAACCCATCTGCTCCATAAATCGGGTAGTACTGCGGAACCTAAAAACTATAGACCAATTACATGTTTATCGACGGTCTATAAAGTTCTTACATCCATTCTTAGAGCAAAAATTGCAGAACATATTCAAAATAACTCAATTATGTCTGTGTCTCAGAATGGATGTAAGAATGGGTCTCGCGATACTAAGGAGCTGCTCCTTATAGACATGGCCATAAGCCAACAGGTTCGTAGATCCCGGAAGGATTTGTCGACATGTTGGATAGATTATAAGAAGGCTTATGACTCGGTGCCACATACATGGCTCATTAGGGTGCTGGAGTTGTACAAAATAGACGCAACTCTACGCACCTTCTTGATTTCTTGTATGGGACAGTGGAGGACGATCCTTCTCTATCCAGGATGTCAACAGATCCAGAGGACCGATGAACCGATCAGGATTGAGCGAGGAATATTCCAGGGCGATAGTTTGAGTCCGCTATGGTTTTGCTTAGCCTTGAATCCTCTAAGCACACTGCTGGAGGATTCAGGTCTAGGCTATCGGTTACGAAGAGGTGGTCAGGTGATATCACACCTCTTCTACATGGATGATTTAAAACTTTTTGCCCCCAACAATTTGCGACTGATGGAGCTACTGAAGGTAACGGAAACGTTAAGTAGTGCCATCAGGATGGAATTTGATGTGGACAAATGTGCAGTCATGCATGTAAAGCGAGGGGGGATTATGGAATCCGTGGGAACCCAACTTTCGGATTCTATACACCTTAGATCCCTCTCCTCAACCGAAACCTACAAGTACTTGGGTATGTCGGAAGCATTGGGCATCAATGCTGCCGACATGAAACAATCGTTGAGGGAACGCTTCTTTGGCCGCCTGAATAAAGTGTTAAATAGTCTTTTATCAGGCGGAAACAAGATGCGTGCCTTTAACGGTTGGGTCATGCCGGTTTTGATGTATACTTTCGGCATACTCAAATGGACTCAGACGGAACTTGATGCTCTGGATAGGAAGGTCCGTACATTGCTGAAGGCATATAGGATGCATCACCCACGGTCATCAGTGATGAGACTGTACATCCCGCGGAAGTGTGGGGGTCGAGGATTCTTAAATGCTAAAACCCTCCACAACCGCGAGATTTGCAGTCTCAGGGAATATTTCCTTCAAACTGACGTGGGGATGCACCGAGATGTGGTCGCAGTGGACAAGGGCCTCACTCCGCTCTCCTTGGCAAAAGAGAACTGGCGCAAACCTGCAGTACTAGATACTAACCATCGTAAGGAAGTATGGCAAGGCAAGGAGCTTCACGGACGCTTTTTCCGGGCCCTACATGGGCCTGATGTAGACTTTTTGGCGTCTGTATCCTGGCTGCGTTTCGGCGACCTCTTCAGGGAAACCGAAGGTTAATTAAGTTGGGGAAAAAAAAGTTAATTAGGTTGGGGAAAAAGTCTTTTCGCATTATAGTATGTATGAACTTGTAATAAAATATCTTTGGCCATACCATTTGTATCTGGCTGGTTTTGGTATCATTGAAAGTTTAAATTTTAAAGAACATAATTCCAAATTCAAATTAGGAAAATGTGTGATTTTCATTTGTTTTTCGTACTGTCAACATGAGTGAATCTAATGAAAAAATTCGATACATTATAAAATTTTACTACAAAAAAAAAACAACCGACTTCCAAAAAAAAACACTAAAAGACGTGAAAAATAACTTTGATTTCGGAAGTCGGTGTCTTTAGTTTTGTATTTTCGTTTTTGGCCACCGACTTCCGAAATCAAAGTTATTTTTCACGTCTTTTAGTATTTTTTTTTGGAAGTCGGTTGTTTTTTAACCGACTTCACAAAAAGGAGGAGGTTCTCAATTCGCCTGTATGCTTTTTTTTTTTTTTTATGTGTGTTAGCTCAGAACTCTTTCCTGGGTGAACCGATTTGGATGATTCTTTTTTTGTAAATAAGTTTTTATTTTTCACTTTTTAGTTGCGGTACCTACCCCACACAAATTCGTATACCACTACTTGGTGTGTAATAACAGTGACAGGAAATTATTAACACATCATCCATATAAACTAAGTGGAAAAAATATGCAGTATTAAGGATAACTCAAAAACTACGGGTCAGACCTTGATCAAATTTTAATGGGACTACATGTAAAACACCACCTATCAAATAAAAAAATGAATCATCCAAATCGGTTCACCCAGAAAAAAGTTATGAGCTAACACACATAAAAAAAAAGAAAAAAAAACATACGGACGAATTGAGAACCTCCTCCTTTTTGTGAAGTCGGTTAAAAAAGGTAAATTGCAACGCAAGCCGCGAAAAAAAATTGCGATGTTTATGGTCCTAGGCCCGTATTAATAAACGTTCCTCAGCCCAAGAGGTCGCACTTGATAACAACCTTGAGATCATGACCGTATTAATAAACATAATAATTTGTGTACTTAAGTTACGGCTTGGGTTTACGTTATCAGCCGAGTGATGGACTGATTAATAAACGGAACTCTAAACTTAAGTATACAATAGGTGTGTGTACTCGAGATGCGTAAACCTGAGTGTAGGCAGTCCGTGACTTAAGGTCGTGATTAGTAGCGCGAAACATGGAGTTTAAAAATATTTTGGGTGAAATTAATTATTACGATGAAATAGAGTACCTACTATGACGATATTTTATGACCGGTTTTATGCTACAGCATCATTTCAGGTAGGTACCTATCTACCTATGTAAATATTTTAAATACATTTATCATAAGTATAATTTATTTAATTACTATTTATAGGTATAACACAAAGCCATTAAGTCCACAAATGTACTTCTTTAGTTGTATAAAGTTTATTAAATAAATAAACTTTAAAAGTAGTAGGTACCATATAAATCCAATTAATCTAATTTTAAAACCCAATATATTTATGTTAAAATGTAATATAACAAATTCATATTTCAGCTTGTTTATGGTGACCTAATACTGCTGTAGGTTGTGATAAATATCACAACCTACAGCATGAAATATAAAAAAAAAAAACTTATTTATTTATTGGGAAATACATACACTTTTTTTTTTTACAATTTAAGGCTTTCTTGGGTAGAAAACAACTTTATAACGTGATACAGCGCTATCCATTAAAGTTTTAACAAAATACAAGTATTTCAATAAATCTTAAAATATAAAATAATGAAATGTGATGCATGTCATTCTAAACTTTGGTCAATGTGACGTAATCGTTCACGAAATCAAGCCATCAAGTACAGCGCATTGAGGAGCTGATCTTGGTAACTGAGATACTGTTTAAATGTGTTTATTAATTAGCAATGATCTTGAGATGCTGATATCGTAATAATGGCGTATCAAATGATTACGCACTTGAGCACGTCATTGAGGAACGTTTATTAATACGGGCCCTAGTGCAGTGTCTGTGAGAGTAGCACAAATTTGGTTTAAGCGTTTTCGATCCGGAAATTTTGATGTCAAAGATGCACGTCGCTCTTGTCGCCCTATTACGGATAAAATGGATGCCATTTTTGAAAAAGTGGAGCAAGATATCAGTAGTTACGACGTAGCTGAAGAACTGGGAATTGACTTTAGTGATTGTTGACATTTTTGTGTCTTGTTATCATATAAGTGTGTTGTCTTTGTGTTCGTAAACAGGTTTGTATTGTGGTTGTCGTATTTTGGATTCGTTTTTATCCAAGATGGATATAAATAAACCTCCTGATCCTGATCCGCCCGACATTCCAGTTCCTTCATTTCCTCTTTCCCCGAATCCACTATCGCAATTCGCGGATGTTGTCTGTAGTGTTGCAGAGATGGATGTTACTCAATCCCAGATAAACCAATCTTCCCGAAAACGTCCCGGTAACGATGATATTTTGACACCTTTGTTTGCCTGACATGCAGATGATCCGAATGGCCTTAGGCCAATCGCTTTATTTTCAGTTCTAGCCAAATTACTGGAGCACCTTATTAAAAATCGTCTCGTGTGGATAGTCGAATCGAGAGACTTACTGCCGAATCATCAATTTGGTTTTAGGAAAGGTCTTAGTACAATGGACAGTGTTAGTATTTTAGTTGCGGATATCCGCTTAGCTTATTCTAAAAATGAATCTGTTGTTGCCACTTTCCTTGACATCTCCTCTGCGTATGACAATGTACTTCTTCCCGTACTCAGGCAAAAACTGCAACAGCTGAGTCTTCCGGCTAAGATGATACAATGCATATGTGAACTTCTGTTGTCCCGCTCATTGGTTCTGAGAGTCCAGGGTGAGGAGTTCGATGCAAGGCAGACATGGAAGGGCCTCCCACAAGGCTATGTCCTCAGTCCCATACTCTACAATTTATATACGGCTGATATTGGGCCCTGCCTAAACAACAATTGTCAGATGCTACAAAATGCCGATGACATTGTTCTGTATGTGACAGATTCCTCCATAGTTGACGCTGCGACATCTTTATGCCTCTCTCTGGATTCTTTGAATCAGTGGCTTTTAAACCATGGTCTATCGCTATCTGCACCAAAAAGTTCGGCGGTAATTTTCTCTCGCAAAATACTTATTCCTCATATTTCAGTAAACATTTTAGGCCACAATATTCCTGTAGTTACAAAAGTTAAATTTTTAGGCGTTATTTTAAATTGAAACAAAATTAACCGGCAAACATCACATAAATTATCTTATTAAAAAGTGTGAAAGAGTTATTTCAATTTTAAAAGTCCTTGCGGGTGTTTGGTGTGGTGCTCACCCCTTCACCATGAAATTAGTTTATAATGCCTTAGTTCGTAGTGTTTTAGATTATGGAATGTATCTTCTGACTCCTTGCAACAAAGGTGCTTTGGCAGGGCTAGATAGAGTTCAGTTCAAGTGCCTTCGAATCATCTCAGGTTGTATGAAGTCCTCTCCCGTTAACGCATTGCAGGTCGAATGTGCTGAACCTCCTCTGGAACTTAGATGGCAATATCTGGCCTCCCGTTTCGTGTCTAGACTAATATGTAGATCCTCCGATCCTCTTATATGAAAACTGAACGAGTTAGATGCCATATGCAGAAGCTCAAATTACTGGAAAAATAAAGAAATACCCTTAATCCTAAAATCCTTTCGACTAATTCTAAATTTAGCATGCCCGATAGTCCAATATCCCAGATTACCCCTGTTTAATTTTCCATATGAAGTTTTAAGTTATATCCCAAAACTTTTCTTTAATATTGGTATGTCTAAAAAATCTCCGTCAGCAAATTTGGCTTTCAAAGTGGTGGTGGGCGAGCGATGGCATGGTTTTCAATTATTTTTTACGGATGCTTCGAAACTATCCGAGCTTGGTCACACTGGAGCTGCAGTCTATTACCAAAACTCCAAAAGTATTCTACAGTTTAAACGCCCCAAGGAGTCTTCTGTATTCACTGGTGAGTGTGTGGCTATATTGGAAGCTTGTCTTTTTATAGAATCACATCATAATATTGAGAAAGTCGTTATTTTTACAGATTCCCTTAGTTGTTTGCAAGCTTTAGACCAAAATTCCTTTAAAAGTAAATTGCACAGTTCTCTTATTTTAAAAATTAAAAAATCTTTATTTTCCTGCGCTAATAGTCAAAAGGATGTTCAGTTAGTTTGGATACCCAGTCATTGTGACATTAAGGGTAACGAATGTGTTGATGGTTTGGCTAAAGATGCTTGTTCATCTATAACGTCAGATCTCAAGCACAATTCGTGTATTGTCTCTTCCAAGACTGAACCTGCAGCGTTCCTGGCAGGAGCAGTGGAATATATCCAGTAAAAAGAAAGGCAGTTTTTTTATGCAGTGCAACCGATTATCAAACCAAAACCGTGGTTTTTCGGTCACAAAAAAGTATCGAAAACTATTATTTCTGTTCTTTGTAGAATCCGTCTAGGTTTTTGTTGCACTCCCGTCTTTTTACGTAAAATCCATGTTCGAGACTCCTCTCTCTGCGAGTGCGGGTTGGAGGACATTGGATCACATATTTTTCGAATGCTCTAACAACATCCCACCTCTAGATCTGTATAACCGTCTCCCTAAATTTAAGATCCCTCTTCCGATTAATTTCCTTTCCCTTTTAAGATACTCCTCTCCAGAACTGCTTGTGGCGCTGATGATTTTCATCCGCCACAATAATATAAAGTTATGACTTGTTTCTCCAAATATTCTTCCATTGTGGTTGTGGTATATTTAATGTTCTAACAATAATTATAATCTATTATATGTAATTTTATTTTTTTTGTTTGTTTCAGTCCAGTACTAACCCCATAAGATCTACATTAAGTTCAACTGTATCATCGTAGATTTTTATGTTTTTTTTTAAATCTAAAATAATACCTACACATTTGCTTTCCTATTCACTTTAGACATTGGCAGAATAGTCGACATCGGCTTTGCTTGCCATAATACAAAATAGAATAGAATAGGTAATAATTAACAAGTCTTAAGTAGTGGAACCATTTTAAAACTTGGTAATTTAGAAATTTAGTGTGTACTTTTTTGTAATCGAAAAGTAAAATCTGATAAGTTATTAACATGAACATAAAGTTCTGAAAATCGTTTGAAACTACTTGTTACTTACTTGAAAATTGTAATAAACATTATGAGTATCATATTAATTACATCTTAATCATTAAAATTTATACCATTTATGCTAAATTAATAAACATATGTTTTGGTTATTCAAAAACAACAAATCTTAAGTTATGTTTGGATGTACCTACTTTTCGTCTAGAATCGTTGTTTGTGATAGTAGTCTTTTAAGTCACAATAAAAACTATTGATATAGAACAACTTATACATCGAAATAGCATATAAAATCAAGGAAATATTTTAAGTACAATTTTTTAATTCTATTTAGGTGAAAGTAATTTTGATAAGTTTTGTATTTAATTAGAAGGACTTTCAGATCACAGGTTTCGTTCGGAATTGATTGTTCGTCTAGAAATACTGTGACAGTGTAGAAAAATAATTAAACGGAGGATTAATTTTATATGATGCTAAATATTCCGATACACGCATATTAAACAGTGTGTTCTAAAGTTGATAAAAAAATCCACCTATCGGAAAACCCTGTCAGTAGTTTTCTACACAAAAACGACAACATAGAAAAAGTTACTTGAGTACATTTATTATCCGTATTATTTTTTCCGCCGCACTGAGCTGTCAATTACAATACACGTCATACCATAGACACGACCCAGATGTGCACAGTAGGTACTCCTTGTTATTCTGTAGATAATAAATATTATCTTGTGTGACTGTGACAATTTTATACCTTTAGGAATGGACAGGCGCATTACAGGCTAGGCAATTTTTTTTTTGGTTTCGTCAAGAAACAGTAGAATTACTCTCTTTAGACAGGTTTAAAAGTATTTTATACTTTTTCAGAGATATAGACCTATACCTACACTACATTGAAGTATTTTAAACCCTAAATGGTGAGGTCCTCAATAATAAAACTTATTAACTGTGTGCACCTACCGATTAAAATAACAGAGCTAAATAACGAGAAAAAACCTCCTGAATTGTTAACTTTCATTCGATATTTCAGTGAAAATATAAGCACCTATGTGTCTAATCACCCATTTGAACTGGCTGTTGTCAAAAATAATCCATTTCTTAGTAAAATCGTTAAAATTGCACTAAACTCTCAATATAGAGAGGATCATCATAGATTTATCGTGTGGTCCATGTTACAGCTTAGTACCCTGGAAAATAATATCTATTGCACGGAATGACTGGTTAAACGAGGGACACACTACAGAACATGAAAATTCATGCTCACAGGTAATTAATAAAATAATTAGAAGGGAACATAGAATAGGAAATACTCACCTATAAACACGTTAAATAAAAACCTTCCTTTTGGGATTTGTCGCTGTTAGTTATAAAAAAAAAAACGAAGAGGGCACATGTATTATGTACCGGACTTTTTTTTAGGCAGTTGTCCATAATTAATTATACATCCACTCGAGCGTTTGGTTCGGGTGAATGGATACTTCATTATGGGCACCATACGTACCTTGATTTGATTCGCTTCATACTTTAACCAAGCTGCGCAGGACACACAAAATTGCGAGTGTTCACAATTGGTGCATTTTATTGGAAAATCAGTGGGGTAATTGCGAAACACACTAACAGTAGGAATGGCTTTCATTTATGTCCGTGACTACCGCAGGACCATCAACGCCAATCGCTTCCATATTTAGTAAATAATTAGTACTCAATTGGTACTAATTAGTACTCGAACAACAAAATTTGTACCTTAGTAGTTTTCGAGAAAATCGTATTTGAAGGTAGTCCTGTGGTTGTCACGCTCCCTTCAGCAGGACCACCACGAGCGCCGAAACAGGGGGCATGCTACAGCTATTCTAAGTTTACAAATAATTAGTACCCATAAATGTGATTCATTTGGAGAAAAAAAACAGAACTGAAACATTTGTATTTACCGAGAAATCAACGATGATAACTTTCGCGCGCTCGTTCAGCAGGACCACGACTTTGAATGTTGATTCCAGGTTTCAGGAGCTTGTCGCTTTCCTCAAACCTACATAGAAAAATAGTACCCTGCAAGATAAAATGAGTACGTAGTCCAGTAGTTTACGAGATATACCATGCCATTGGTGGGGTGGCGGTAGTCACGGTGTTAAATTTTCATTTCAAGATTTCCCTATTAAAAAGTCTGTGATTTCTTCCCAAATTTATACAAAAATTAGTACTCCTAAAGAAGTAATAGTGACCAAAAATTCAGATTCCTAAGTGGTGTATTTTACGAGAAATTAGCTTTCATTACTTTTCCATACTAAATCTGCGCGTATAAGCCGACCATATTCAGTTGTCAATGGAATTGAGCTGTTTAGGAGATGTACACTCGTGCACATAAATTTATGGATGTCGGAATAGTATTAACAATAGTTCAATATCTATAATTTTTATACCAACTGTGTACCTATACAATGTGGCGTTTTGCATCCTCGTCAAATTTCAGGAGGCTGTTATGAAAGACAAACAATAAAATAAAATTACGATACCTGCTCAATAATTAATACATACTTCTTTTTTTTGTCATTTGTGTTTGACAGTATTTCAGAATACACCACTTTCAAAGAACAGAAACGCCCCGTTGCGTATGCGGTAGGCATTGTCGCGCGACTATGTCGCTGTCTGCGTGCGTGACGCGTGTCGACCACCAGCAGGCCCCGCCCACCTAACAGCAGCGCGTGCGGCTAGCAATACCCTAGTTCGAGTTTGAAAATCACCTACCTACATGACATAAACTCTTGATAATTACCTAGATCATATTTTCAAAGTTTAATTAGAATGGTACCTTTATTGGGCATCACAGCTGTAAGGCCACGCAGCTGTGAAACGATAATAACTCTATGGTCGGGCGTTTTAGGCACAGTTTAGCACGCAGCGGTCGCTGATATGAAGAATGCTATTATCGCGGTAGGAATAGGAGATTTTGTAAGGATTAATGTATAGCTGTTACAACTTAAATAATCTGTGACGTAGCTATCAGCTGATTTAATAAAATGTTAGTTTTGCTTTCTTTCTTTTAATTTCATTTTTGTTAATCGGCCAGTAAATAATCCTAAAATTGTAAATTTATCTTAGTAATAAAAACGTGTAGGTACGAAATACGGGCGCATAGCGCGGGCGCCGTGCGTATTTTAGATACCTATGTAGGTAATAATAGAAACCTGTAAGAGTAGGTAGGTACGTAGTTATCAGCTGATTAATAACATGTTAGTTTTGCATCACGTGCACAATTTATTTTATTTTTGGTAAACAGACTACAGTAAATAATGAAATAGTAATAAAAACATGTAGGTACGAAATACGAGCGCTTTAATTTAAATAACTAAGTACGCATTTACAAATTATTGTTTAAGTAAAAATAAATTAATTACCTACGCTAGCCGGAGGTATTGTTCGAAGTGTCCACCTTCACATTCTAGACACAGTCTAGCACGACGTCGCTGGTTTTCTTTCAGCTTTCGCAACACAAACACATTCGTTTTTACAGTGTCGAAAGCACTAACCACTTTTTACCTTAATTCTGTAACACTTGTTATTTCATCTGTGTACACTAGTCTTTTAATATCTCCCCAGAAATAAAAGTCCAGGGGCGTTAAGTCCGGAGAACGCGGAGGCCAGGCCACAGGTCCACCGCGGCCAATCCACTGGTTGCCGAAACTTTCGGTCAAGGGCTCGCGTACTTGACGACCGTAGTGAGGAGGGGCACCGTCCTGCTGGTAGTACAGGTTGCGATAGATTGCCAGGGGAACGTCATCGAGCATCTCCTGGACGACTTGTCGTAGTAGCTCCAGGTAAGTAGTGCTGGCATGGTAACCCTCGATGAAATAGGGTCCAAGCACGCGGTCTCCTATTATGCCAGCCCACACATTTAAGGAAAACCGCACTTGGAACGAATCCCGTTTGGTCACGTGCGGGTTATGGTTCAGCTGAGTCCACCAGTGTTCATTATGAACATTGTAAATGCCAACTCGAGTAAATAAGCACTCGTCCGTCCACAGGATGTTGGCGTCTTGATGTTCCAGTAACCACCGACAAAACGTAATGCGTCACTCGTCAAACTCCACCCCTAAGAAGACCCACTGACCGGACCATCTCCACCAACTCAACATTGGAATAGTTTTCCGTCATCGTGCCGTATTTAAAACGAATTAAAGGAGCGCGGGACGGGTATCGCGAAAG